>JAHDVF020001422.1:1362500-2725000 GCA_022606425.2 Lepidostoma basale | reverse complement strand
AGGAAAGAGTAGTGTGCATAAACGGCGCGGTGGCTTGTTGAGTTTGTTAAAATCAAATAAACAAATATATAGAGTGTTGGCCTCTCGGCTCGGCAAACGTGGCCAATCCATCACTGGCGACTGCCTTTTACGCGCTCATTATAAGAGAAGCATCTCTCGGTTGCTTCAAGTTCCCGCAACAATACAAATCATCCATCGTTGCTCCTTTAGAATCATTATTCTTGACTCCTAGCGACATGTCATCACAGGTTTCATGGCGGTGTTGTAAAACTTCCCCAAGAAGGCAGCGTACGATTTGATTGAGTCAATTGAGAGATTAAAAAAATTACAAAAACAGAGAACTCTAGGCAGCGAGACAATATAAAACCAAAGACGACATGGTTGGCATATTATAATCAACGAAAAAAATATAATCAACATTTATACGAGTATATTAATTTCTGAAGAAAACCTTCTCCCTGCACACCGGCATCAGCACTTCTCCACTGGTACCGAGAGGGTAAGTAAGGGAGGGAGGGAGGGAGGGAGTAACGAGCTCCAGATGCACGTGTACCTACGGTTTCTACATTAAGCCAAACTATGAAATATTCCACAGAAAGCAGCCGAGAATATTCATAGCGACCCCACTAATGAAATATTTGAAGATTTTGTTGGCCGGCCCGGCCGACAAATAAAGATCATTCACCACCGCCGACATCCGATTATCCCAAGGTTCGTCTCCGTCTCCGAGGTCTCGACTAGTGTCCCTCAACTCGCAATGTCCTGTAGGCTAATTGTATCGCTAGATCGGCCCGAGGCGCGCAGAGCGCAGAGCACGGGCGCTGCTCGCGACAAGTTCCTAAACGATACAGTATGACACAAGAAGGGCGAGCGGCCGAGCGGATAGGATTACGGAAACAGCCAAGGCGATAGTCGTAAATCGATTACACGAGACCCAGAGCGGAGCAGGCTAGGAGCACTGCGAGGAACGCCGGCCGGGGCCCTCTGATATCGGCCGCACCGCTCGCGCTGCGCTCTCAGGGCTCGGGCTGGGCGAGAACTTTACTTTTAGAATAATCCAATTTATCCCGAGCAGAACTCTTTTCAGTCAGGCTCACATCGGGCGCAATGTATTCCCACTGTAGACGGAACACTTATGTTACATCATATAACATATACGAGTATGTGTACATAAACCCTAATGCGAGGGAAATTAGATTATTTCTCCGACATTTAATTGTACGAGTATCACACTATCCCATCAAAAATCATTTTAAGAATTCGGGAGCCCTTTGGTATTCCGAGGCAGCTTAGTTCGATTAATGCTTAATTGTCCACCCTTTGCAATAAACAGTTTGATGTAACACACCCGACCTGCCATGCGTCCTGTCGTGACGCGCTAACTCCCGCCACTCTTTTGGGACGCGACTATAAGAGCAGAAATCTAAAGAAATGTAATTCCAAATAATTATTTTCAAATGAAGCCACCGAGCGAATTGAAAATATTGCGAGACGGTACGCCAAATTTAGGGCGGTGATTTTTTTTGTGTATATACACAACACGTCGTTTGGACCCAATTACTGTATACAATTTTTATTTTTTAGCTATTATATTGATTCTCGTGACATGTGATAGGTAGCCAATTTATCGCCATTTTATTGTCACGTGAATTCTACACCAGACCAACGACAGGGTGACAATCACACTGCCATCGCCGGGAATCGAACCCAGGACCTTCGGCATGGAAGTCAGAGCTCGTAACCACTCTGCCACGAAGGTCGAATTTATTGAATGTGAATAAACGACCGAACTGCAGACCGGGAGTGGGCCCCGCCGTATCGACCAATCAAGAATCACTTCCAAGAAGACTCGTGGCCCCGACATCCCGTAAGCGTGAGTGTGTCGGATCGGTCTTCGCCCCAACACAAACTGTCGAAAACAAAAACTCCAGGCCGAGGGATTTCTCAAATTTGTTCATCTTTACTGAATAATTAATCTTGTTTCTTTCAAAGAGACATTTCTTTGGTTAACTTTGTTTGAAAGGATTATTTGAAAGGATTATTAATGACGTAAATAAGGCGACTCGGCCGATATCATTATTCGCGGCCGACGATACCGCATTGATGAGCAGCGGACGTCTCTAGAACTTTATATCATAACGCTCAAAATACGGATAACAGGTTCTCGTTCTCAAGTCAAGAGAACAGATCACAAGTGTCTGTACGCATCATCCGTGCAACCTAATAAAAACATAACAAAGCATACAATTTATTATATTTAGAATGGCATAAAGCGGCAGAGCGACAGCAATAAATAGGAGGATATATCGGAGTCCGTAAGGGTCGTGTACCAAATGAGAGGCGTGTGCGGAATAGTCACCCAGACGCCATCTGGCGTGACGGATAACAGGCTCCGGCCCCGGCCCCCGCCCCCGCCTCCCGCCCCCGCCCCCGCCGCACTAATCCGGCGGTCCGGCGGTCGCTAGCTCGCTGGCTCGCTGGCTCGCTGGCTCACTGGCTCACTGGCTGCCTAAAAGGATTAAACCGATATCCATTGTAATAACAAGACAAGTCGAGCGAAAAAATCAACCGGGACTGGTTTTTGTCGCGGCCGGGAGAGGCTTCGGTCCATTTCTTGCAATCATAATTGAGGGGAAATTATCTACTGTAGGTACCGAGTAAAACTACAGGATATTCATAGAAAGTAAATACAACGACTGGAGAGCGACATTACGTTGGAACTTTCTGCTTGATTACGTAGTTTGTCGTGTAATTACGTCGGTCAAATGTTATACGAGTATGTACTCGTACTAGAGGTACCCGCGCCCGCGTAACCCACCGGCCACGGGTGGCGCGTGGCGGCGAGAACCAGCGCCCGCCGGGGACCGACTTGGCCGGGGCGGGGGGCTGAAGAGGGTATTTCTTGTATTTACGTACCTACACTATACTGTGGTGCGAAGGGACATTGGGGAAGTAACGAGGAGAGCTTCTACTACTCGTAGAAAACGGTTTAAAGTTTTTGTTTGTATATAATATTCCATATTCGCCTTCACGAATTTGGCGAAGGATTCGGGTAGGCGATATTCTCATTCTTCGATGTAAACATTTAATGAAAACAGCCGCCATGGAACAGTACTTTCTAGTTCTAGCTGTCAGCCCGTGTACAACCAACAATCTAGATGCTGCTTTAGTGACACACTCCCAAGTACTCGTACCTACTTCGTGTTATATCATCAACTATCAATTAACTTTGATCAACAACTTTTAGAATTACTTATTACGTTGTATTATCTAGTGTCAGTCATTTTCAACCCTTGCATTAACAACCTATATACGAGCTTAAGAAATGTTGATGTGGATTCCAAAAAATGACAGCGAGTTGCGAGTTTGAAAAAAGAATGAAGTTCTACCAAGAAACAACATGAACCAACATGAATATTTGGGAAGCCATCGCTTCGGATGCGGACATGTTCAGTGACAGTGGTGGTCGTATGGTAGATAATGTTGTACAACCACTCTGAAGCGACATTATCCTGTCTCTGGAGATTATACGAGTACATTAAAAACGGAAATGGTTGCTAATGCGACAATCCAACCGAACAACGTATCGAGCGCGCTCTTCTGCACTGCCCGATGTTCGTCGGCGATATATGAAAGAGATCGGTCCCCCTCGACAACTTTCTAACATCTTTTTACTCTCCCCATAGTTATACTCTAAATGATCCGGATTTGTTTGTTTAATGTTTGTGATATTCCATTTGTGCGAGACAAATAAAAAGTAATAATCACAATATCGCAAAGGCCGATGTTCCACGAAGAAGTACACGGAGAAGGAGGTGGAAGAGCGGTTCCTCGCATAGTAAAAGGTTTTCCAAAAATCATTGACGCAGAGGACAGAAAAATGACTGTCGCAGAGGACTCGGTGGCCTGAACCCACTGATTGTTGTTGATTTATTAAAAAAGGGCACTAGCGGAACGTCACGCGCGGTGTGTTGGCCGACCGCTTCTCTTCGAAATGTTAATTTACTCGAGAAGGTTACAACTTTGGACAGCTTATCACGTATGCTACAACTAGCTGCGCTGTGGGTCGGGAAAGGGGTCCTGTCGGGGAGCGCCACATGGTTTAAGTTTGACTCAGATGGGTATTGAAATATTGTCAAATTTTACAGCACGACGTAAAGTGAATGTGTGCTGTGCGAGTAAATGAGCTGTCCCAGCCGAGGGCGGGGGCGGGGGCGGGGGCAGGGGGCTCGGGTCACGAGGTGATTAAGCTTCACCTTCTGTCGGCGTGTTATTCGCCCGGGAATATTTATGGACCAATAGAAGTCCCGATTACAAGCCGAGGCCCGGTGTAAGAGGGTCGGCTTTAGGCATGGATGGCCCGGGACAACTTTACCGACCCCTTTCAAACGTTACGTAGCGGACATCGCATATCCCGGCTTTTATCTGTAATGGAACAATCACGCATACCGTGAGATGAGAAACGCAAACCTAAAGCTTAAGAGAAATAACACCATCAGAGTGGGCTGACATATTCAGATAATTTGTGGCATTGCACAAACAAGTTGGGACTGTTCATCGTTCGAACTGGAAGGAGTTTCAGAAATTCCAATGTGCTCAGAGTTTTATACAATTCCTAGATTCGGAGCAGTCCCTAAAGTGGCCCTGCGATATCGAGTCCGCACGAAGCGAGATTTCTCTTATGCTGGAGAGAGTCCATTAAAAAATCAACGGTATCTCTTAATATCCGTAACTCTATCCCATTTTTTTGACTTTTTGGAAATTTTGGAGACCAACTCTCTGCAGCGTCGAAGAGATGGGGATCTCATAACCCATTTCTGTGTATTAATGTGGGGATATTTCGAGAATTGGGTCGTGCTGGAGAGCGTTGGTCTTCATGTTTCAAACAAATATTCCAGTGTGGGGGCTCTACACGGATTGCCGAATTACACAGGAAGAAGTCCCAAGAAGAAATAATGACCCGACTGCAAGAACGATGTCTCTCGCAGAGCCGGTAGGAGGAAACGAATAGAGTCCCGCCGGTGATAAAACACCAGTTACGTAAACACCGCAATCATGGGAAGAAAAGTCTCTACTACAGCTGTCGATGGAAAAGGATCGCCCTAATGCCCCACAAGAGCGGCCGTTACCGCCCTTTATTAGGGCCACGCGAGGGGCTAACATAATATTTGCCGTAAAGTGTGTAAACTACTAGGCACGGCTCGGCTGGGCGACACCTTCTCAGACCCACACGCGGACATGTTATCAGCACCTATTACACACGCGTACCCATGCACCACTATGAACAGCAGATGCCGCGGCTTATCTCCACCGGTGCTTGAGACGGCCGGTTCCTTGATCCAGCTTTACCAGCGACTATGCATCTGATTTGCAGATATAGGCGCACGAAAACCCAGTATCACACGAATACATCGGTTTTTATGTTCTAGTATCCGAGTACTAGCGCATGGGCATTAATTTAATATTTCCAATAAATTGTTTTACACCCTTAGTCGTACGAAAAAGTTTCGATTGAGCAGTATAAATGTTCCCACGGCATTGCACCGATATTATTACATAAGCTTTGGTTTTGCTATTCTTGCTCGTTGCTTCGTTTCCGTGTCTGAATTCCCGGACTCTGAAGATGCCAACATCAGTTGATCAAGCCGTAAAATAAAATAAAATACCCTTTGTAGTAAGAACAAGTATTTTATTATTTTATATCTATAATTTTAAGAAGTAACACATCCCAACGAAATGGCAAACCGCAATCATGTGCCCGCTGTACAAAAAGGTAGCAAGTTGGAGTGTCCCAACTACAGAGGGATAGCACTGCTACCGGAATGCTATAAGGTATTATCGTATATTCTTCTCACAAGACTCTCACCGTACATCGAGGCTAATCTTGGAGACTACCAATGTGGCTTCAGAAGAGGAAGAAGCATGACTGACCAAATTTTCTCCCTCAGACAATTGTTCGAAAAGAAATGGGAATATTATGAATGAATACGGAATCCCGGATAAGCTGGTCGGAGTCACAAAAGCGTGTCTCTGTGGTTCAAAAGCTCCGATTCCTCGCGGAGGGGAAATGACCGAGGAATTCGAAGTCATGACAGACCTGACCTCATTTCCCCCATGGTATTTATGGGCACTACTCTTGGTGGCACTGACAATGTTTTTGGATATGCAGACGATTTGCAGACGGTTCTGAGTCGTGAACAATGACTATAAAAGAACAATAAAGAATTTATAAGAGCAAACACGATTGTTTAGTGGTTTTACTTGAATTTAATTTATATAAATTACATAAATTGTGACAAATTTGTTTCGCCTTGCGAGCGCATTTATACTTTCCCCCCCACCCTTAAGTTTTCTAATATAAAAGTACACACTGTTTGGCGATTAGGTTCAGTTTGAGAATGCCCTCGCAAGGCGAAACAAATTTGTCACAATTTATATAATTTATATAAATTAAATCCAAGTAAAACCACTAAACAATCGTGTTTACTATTATAAATTAATAATGGAGTTTTACAAAATTAATACCTCAACCATCAATCAACAAAGAATCTACTAGTTTGAGAATAGGATACTGAGAATGATCCTGGGACCCAGATCCGGTATTGCAACGAGAACTTGGAGGCGTGAGACCAACCAGGAGATCCGTACGATGACCCAGCTGCCCCTTATAACGAGCACTGTAAGAGCCAGTCGCCTATCATGGATTGGGCACGTATGCCGAGCCGGAGAGATCAGAGCAATTAAGACCCTGTACGCGACTAGGCCAACTAGAGTAAGACCTCTCGGAAGGCCTAGACAGCGTCTAATGGATAATGTTGGGTGATCGAGCTGCTGGGAGCAAGGGTTGTATGGCCATAGGAAGTAAGTAAGTACAGTTTAGGAGCGAGAACGCCCGGCGTGCCCTGTTCCCGGGAATATATTCCGGCCGAAGACGGATGGCCGCTGCCCGCGCGCGTTAACTATTGTTAATGACCCAATCAAGGGAGCTAGGCGATTAATATTAACGGATCAACGAGATAAATTACCGGCACGCCATCGAAAGGCCGGTTCACGAGAAACTCGATGGAAGGAGATGAAAGAGTAACGCGCCCAGTTTTACCCCGTCTGCGGCAACCTGCTTGTAGTAATGGGTGTTGCAGAGGTAGACACGTAAGAGATTGACAGGGATGATGAGGGCGATCTAAAGAACGTGGGGGCGAAAGATATATTGAAAACAATTTAAATGGAAAAAGGCTTCGCTTTGTATAAGTAAATAATAAATCGGAAAATCGATAAAGATTTACGATTATTAAAGAAGCGATTCGGGCAAGTATACTTACGGAAACAAGAATAAATGAAATAAGAGTATCAACGGCGGCGGGGAAGCGTGGACCGGGCACAGTGTTCCGGTGCTTGCGGTGCTGTGCGCCTTGTGGCCACAGCGAGAGGCAGGCAGGATATTAAAAACATTTTTTATAGTTTCAGAGAACAGGTTAAATATAATAAATATATAATACCAGGAACGCATGAGAGATGGTTCGACATTAGGAATACAAGATACTCTCCAAAGTCAAGAGTATTTGTCTTCTGAACGTACTTTCACGAATATGAAAGACATCGATCTCCGAAGCGATCATGTTCAGCAGTTTGATTGCTCTCCCCAACGGCATCACCAGAGGCAGGTTGTTTCTGCATGCTGGGAGATAAAACAGTCTGTGCTGACGCTGTCGAAGATAACCATCCGGAACATAAAGATGGATAGCCTCCAAGATGACGGAATTCTCAAAGAAACCCCTGATAAGTCTGAAGAAATGGGTAAGTGTGCACCCATCCTTTCTAATCTGTAAGCTATTGGTCCCCAGCATGCCCAAGAGGAATGCAGTGCTAAGCTAAGACCACTAAAACAGTGCGAGGTAGCGGTGTCAAAAAAAGCCTGTCCTGCTCGCAGTCAGAAGGTTCATGTACATGTGTTTAAGCAGTCGCTTTGATTTTTATTAATTTTTTTTTAAATAACAACTAAGATTTAAACCAAAATTATCACGATATGGGTCACGCGTCAGGATCAGGATCAAAGCTATAATAAATATTTATTAAATGAAATAAATCGACGTGCGTGTATGACACGATGTATGAATTTGACGGAAGGGAGAGAAGTTCATCGGAAAAGAACAGTGTGGTGGTCCATTCTTTGTGCATATCCTTTCGGAGAGACGGCATGACGGTTAGTTAGTTGGTAATTTTATGCAAAATACTTTTGACGCGATGCGCGTGGAAGGGTGAAAAAGATTTTTTTCTATTCAAAAGCGAATTTAGAAAATTTGAGAAAGCCATGTGAAGACGTAGAGGTCCGAGGCTGGATGCGGCGGGCGGATGGGCGAGGAACGATTAATTAAACAATCAAACGTTAAAACAACAGATTCATCATCCAGTTTTAATTAAAAGGCCGCCACACCTCACCGCGGGAGGAGGGCTGGCTCCGGGCTGCGAGGGGCGCTAGTATCCAGTCTGTAGTCAGAAACAGAAACAAGGAAACTAACTAGGATCGCGCCACATTTTCCTCGGCCTTCCTCTATTTCTAGTTCCGTTCACGTCGTTTACGTATACCTTCTTCACCATTCTCTCTTCACTCATTCTTTCCAAGTGTCCAAACTATCTTAACGACCCTTTCATTATTTTTTTCACAACACTTTCATTCGCACGTCATTCACTTATTATACTTGCATTTGACACTCTATCATATACAGATTTACCACACATTCGTCTTAGAGATCTCATTTCTACTGCATTTATTCTACTTTCATCCTTATTTTGCCAGTTCCATGCTTCACTTCCATATATAAGGGTCGGCACAAGAACACCATTATGCACTGCCATCTTAGCTTTTTTGGATAAGCTTTTGTATGCGATGCCAACTTTAAGTGAACCATTTTTCTTTATTGTCTGCCCCAACCCTTCTTTCAATATCCATCTCCACTCTCCCATCCTTTGCAAAAATACTTCCTAAATAGACAAATTCATCCAATTGTTCTAGATTTTCACCATTCACACTAATGATACAGACTGTCATGTTTCCTTCTTTTTCGAAAATCATTACCTTGGACTTATTCACATTCATCATCAAATCGTATCGCTTGCATACCTCATACATACTAGACACCAGGGCTTGTAGTTCATGTTCGTTGTCTGCAAGTAGCACAGCATCGTCCGTATACAACAAACAGCTTACTGACACACCGTTCATTTTTGCACCTGCATCCAAACCTTTCAGCTCATTCATACACTTGTCCATATATAGATTAAATAACCATGGAGACATTACACACCCCTGTTTGACACCTTTCTTGATATCAAACCAGGCTGTAAGATCTCTATTTACTCTGACACTAGCAGTGATTTCCGTTCACAGCAATGTAATTGCCGTGATCAGTTTTGTGCTTATTCCATATTCAGACAATATTTCCCACAGCTTAACTCTATCTACGCGATCATATGCTTTTTGCAAATCGCCAAATGCACAGAAAAGTTTACGGTTTTTGGCGAAAAACTTCTCTGTCACTGTACGAAGTCACTGTCGACCTTCGTGGCAGAGTGGTAAAATCTCTGACTTCCATACCGAAGGTCCCGGGTTCGATTCCCGGCGATGGCAGTGTGATTGTCACACTGTCTTTAGTCTGGTGTAGAATTCACGTGACAATAAAATGGCGATAGATTGGCTACCTATCGCATGTCATGAGAATCATCAATATAATAGCTAAAATTAATGTGTATACAGTAATTGGGTTCAAACAACCTGATGTATACAAGAAAGAAAAAAAAATTGATCCATACACCCTTGCCATTCATAAAGGCGCCTTGCACATCCCAAAGTTTCCAAATTCCATATGAGATCGTTTTCCTTTGTACAGAGGCATGATTACTGCTCTTCTCCAGTCAAGTGTGGTATATCCTTCCTCTATACATTGGTTGAACAGTTTATATATCCATGCAGAAACTACTTCGCCACCGTTTTTGATAAATTCTATAGCGATGCAGTCATACCCTACAGCTTTTCCACTTTTTTACACCATTTCTAATACTTTCATCATCACTTGTATCACCAACATACATTTCCTTAAAATACTCCATACATCTCTCTTGTACGAGCTTACTTTCCGTTAACATTATTTGTTTAATTCTTTAAAAACACAATAATTTTACGAAAAACGCCACTTTTAGCAGTTCTCTTGGTCTTGTTACTTCTACTCTCGCTGGGTTAATTAGAATTAATATTGTGACATGAGTTTTTTAAAGAAATGAAATTTAAAGCATTCCAAAAATAAATGTAATCTATATAAATAAAATCGAAAGTGTGTTATTGTGTATCCCCTTTTCTCTCTTATTATGACTCAGATCGAGGTTAAATTTTCAAAATATATTAATTCTACACCGGCGGTTATTCTGGTAATAATTTTGTTACGAATCTATCTCTAACATTAACATTATGAATTAATTGATAATTTTCGTAGTACAAGCAATTATAGACCTTAATATTCCGACTCTGAGTCCAATTTTTAGAGTTCATATTCGCTTGGCATCGATGGATCGATGTCTTTCATATTCGTGAAAGTACATTCAGAAGACAAATACTCTTGACTTTGGAGAGTATTTTGTATTCCTAATGTCGAACCATCTCTCATGCGTTCCTCGTATTATATATTCCTTATGTTTTACCTGTTCTCAATAGATGCCTTAAACTATAAAAAATGTTTGTAATGTCTTTTGAGAAAATAAACTGATTTGATTTGATTTGGCATAACCATCACGTTTTAGCCGTTTCGTTCTGTCAAGTTGCAAAACTGATTTTTTTGACAGTCCAATAAAACAAATACCGTCGAGCTGCAGCGCCCAGATGATTTGTATGAATTTATATTACTAATTCATATATATCTTCAGGTTATTCAATTTTGCCGTTGAAATGAATACAGATTAAATTTCCGCAATACATATTTCAAAGTTATGGCAAATTATATTTCGTTTTACTCTGGGACGGACCGCGGAACGCGCGTCATTATTGAAAGGTTGTGTTAATTTGCGTACTTGGTAGGTTTTCATTTTTCAATTGCTTATTCAATAGCTTATTTTACAAGTTCAGAAATTCAGTATATGTTTTATCGATTTGGCATTATTGCAAACATTTTTATTTACAGTAAATAATAAATCAATTGATAATTTTGTAGGACACCTTAATGTTCGGACTCGAGTCCATATTCGCTTGCATGTTCATTGGTCAGATTCTAACTGTCAATTTTGTAGACGTTTTTTCGTTTCGTTAAATTTTCGTTGACTTATTACGTAGTGTAATAATTCGTTATTTAATTAGTATAATCTATTTTGATAATGTTATTTTAATGTAAATGCAAAGGCAGGTCATTATAGTTTTAAATTATGGCGAATATAGAAGAAATGATAATTCCTTTTACTTACGTTCGACGGTGTCATTTTTAGGTTATGACCCGCAAAGCCGAAACGACTGTAGAAACTCGTTTCATATAAATATAATAATATAATTGGGTGAGTTATTGAGTATTTATATAATGGCTGAAGTAGACAACTTTTTTGACATTAAATATTGGTTTTAGGTTGAAAAAATGACGCAGAAGGACAAATTATTGGTAATCGTACAATCAAAGCAAAATAATTAGAGAACGAAGAAGAAATTAAACGGAATAAGATAATGCGTTTAACTGTAATTCCGAAATTTAATATAGCTCGCATCCAGCTGTTTTTTTATTGAAAGTATGAATAAACTGTTAATTTTATTATTTATATTTAAAGTGTGCCGTTTTGTAAAATTTATTACTCCATGGGCGCACTCCAAACACGGCAGTCTTTAGTAGTTTCTTAAATTTAACCTCACTTCCTCATACTTAATGCTTACATGGAGACTTTTCCACGCCAAAGGACCCGCATCGCAGAAAGCACGATCGTAGAAACTTACTTAATTGGCTCTGACGGGAATCTCATGGACAACAAAATCAAGAGTTTTGTTTCTCTAAACATTGTATTTATAAGAACATTACGTTGAATTATGTACCTGCATATGAATGTTTTATGCAAATCTGATATAGTATTATTTGTTTTGATTGTTAAATTTCATATAAAATACTCAAAAAACAGTTTTTCAATTCGCGTAGTAATATTCAAGTTTAAAATTCACAGTGAGTTTGCTTGGATTAAAACATTGTTTTATAGATATGAACTGAATTAATATACACACATTCTTGCACCCATACACATGTCATTCAATCCAATAAACTAATCGATATTGAAATTTACTGGAATTTGTTTAAAATATATTGGGTTTATTTATATACTCGAATATAGCAATAGCGAAACGTTTCCGGGTCAGCTAGTAAAGAATAAGTAACACGAGAGATTATCAAATGATATAACTACACCGAGGAAGAGGGGAAGTAGGGGGGTCACAATAGTATACTAAACAACGATATCCCATTTCTTTAGTAGCATTTAGGAATGAAACAAGGCGTTATTGTAGTAACTCAATAATATGCTCCACAAACCCGACAATAGTAGGCTTGTCGCAAAATGAGATTAATGACTTTTTGTCCCCGATAGTTATCTTCGACAGCGACAGCACAGATTGTTTTACCTACAGGCCGCCAGAACCAATCTGCCTCTGGTGACACCGGTGGGAAGAGCAATTAGTCTGCTGAACGCGGTCTCATATTAGTGAAAGTACGTTCAGGGTACAAATACTCTTGACTTTAGAAAGTATCTTGTATTCCTAATGTCAAACCATCACTAATGCGTTCCTGGTATTATGTTGTATGTATATAATATTTGACCTGTACTCAATAGATGCCTTAAACATTTATGCTGTTTGTAATGTCTTTTGAGTAAATAAACTGATTTGATTTGAAATAATAATTAAATAAAACGATGTTTAACAACTTCCACTTTTGTCTTTATTTCGACAGCGACCGGTTTCGCCAGGCTCACTGGCATCGACAGACTGGCGACACTGTTGTAAACTTAGTCCTTACAGACTAGGGGTGGTAAACATGATTCTATACAATAATAATCTTCAAATATTTATGTAAAATTTACCGAATTTAAATATTGGTATTACGGGAATTCAAGAAGGTTCGTACCTGTAATACCAATATTTAAATTCAGTAAATTTTACATAAATATGGTGCTGTCAAGTTGTGGAAAAACTGTGGATTTTTTGTCGTGATAATGGAGAACTGCATATGTTCACGCGCGCTACTTTGTTAACAGCGGATAGCTCGTGCGGCATCCAAATACCCATATTATGCACTTTCCCAATCCGTTTTCTGGCTTAATGCTTCAATGCAGTGAAGAGGATCGGACGCAAACAAACGCAAACTGGTTCAAAGCTGACCGTTTCAAAGTAATGGCGTAATTCCTGGTCCACCTGATACTAATATTGTTTGAATATTGTAGGAAAGTGTATTTTATTGTCTCTTGAACAATGGTATAAAACTCCTTAATTAAATGATTAATATAAATGAAAACGTCAAACATTTGACAATGCCTTAGAAGGGCGAAACATGTCATCCCATATAAAATTCAATAAAACTCCTAGAAGACAGACGTTTTCATTTATATTAATTAGGTGAACGTACTTATGAGTACTATACGAGTGTAATACCAGCCTGACGGCGTTCAAATAAATAATAAACACTATTTGTTTTATACAACAATTGCTGGTTTGCTTGATTGGTAATAGTATAAAAATATTAGTCAGTATTAAAGTAGAATAATTATTTTTTTCTTCTCTAAAATGTACAGATTATAATATTACATATTCCTTCATCTGATAGTGTTTTTTCCGAGTTTTTTGGCGCACCCTTCTCCTCACACCGCTCACACGAGTGTAAATGTAATCCCAGTTTCTTGATCTTTGGGTGTGTACTAATGAGTTATTACCATATAGCGTACACTACAGCTTGGGGCGTGTACACGGGGGTGTAGGGCGGTCACTGTCGCCCACAGACACGGAGTACTCGCCTCACACTCGCGCCTAACACGATCCAACCAGCACAGCCAGCGCTGATGCCCCGCTGAATAACGGAGTTCAGGGGACAGGACTTCTGGAGTCTGCACTTCCGATTGTTTGTGTGATCTCATTTGCCTTGTTCACTTTGGTCTATAGTGAGTGACTTATCGTTAGATTTCCGGTGGAATATCACCACTCGCCCATCAGCTTCCCACGCAGCGATACGCGGCTCATATCTGGAACTTCGCGCGCGTGTCTTCTTCCGGGGACACGCGCGCGCTGGCTGGATTGAGCGCCACTACAGCCCTTAATCGGTATAGATCGATTATTTGATCAGAGGAATTATACCACCGCCCCACTCGCTTGACGCGTTTACCGGGCGGCCTATTATTTTTAACATCGGCACAAATGTCACTTTTAGTATCAATCACAAAAAGATGGCGCCTCCTTGGATCGCCGTCTCTACCTCCCCCGACCCGGCCGTCCGCCCCCTTCCCCCTCGCCCGATCCCGAGAGAACTCCGCTCAGTCACATTAAAGGTTTTCTAAAGGTTAATTCGGACAAAACAAACGCAAACAATGAAGTTCAAAATCGTTGGAAAGATACCCCTAGTTTATGTTTACAGATATTGTCTCAGACCCTTCACACTGAAACACATTCTACAGAGAGCAATGTAAAATAGCCATAATGTTGCACTATAAAAATGTAAAATATTGCGGGGAACGAAATAAAACAGGCTATCAGGCCGACCACCGCCACCACCGCCACCACCGGCATAGGCCCGGCCTGGCGCTACTGGCTGGCTCACCCGGGCAGGGCCCTCGGACTATGGTATACGTATAGTGTGTGACACGATTACGTTAGTGAAATTCACACATTTAAACAGAATTTAACTTTTTACTACAAAGTTTCGGCGAAGGTTTACCTGGAACTAAATGAAGACATCAAATAACACGAGATGCCCTTTCGGTGACCAGAAAATCTAAATTATGCTTAATCAAAAAATCCACTACTGAGCTCATGGGGTCATCTAAAACTGATAGTCACTCGGCTAAACACGGTACTCAGCCACACAATTCGGATTACCGATAAGAAATGTTCTCCGACCGGCGTGTTCGGATTTGTTCGGTGGCTTTAGTCAAATTAAATTCACAGCTCGGATCAGCGGTGCCTGGAGGAGGCGGGGGGGAGGCGGAAAGGGGAGAAAGGAAACGTTCACTTTTATTAAAGTCTAAATTTCTCCGGGGAAACCTAACAGTTTTCTGAGAAATAACTCGTTTATTCAGAAGATCCTCCGTAAGTAACGATCTCCGAATTTATTCGTCATTTACCCGATCCAACCGCCAGCGAAGCTCGCGATTCGCCGGCAACTCTGGGGAGACGTATTTCTCACTTTCTATAACACTAGAATGGTTCGATAGATAGGCAAAATACTAGTTCACCACTCTGCGGCATAAGGGCAGGGCCCAGTGACTGGTCTCACAGTATGCAGCGCTATAAGCAGGTTTGTGAATAAATTAACAGAAACACGACACACTCAGCTTCAATATCTCCCATGACCCTTCAAAAGTAAATGATCTACACTAGTTGTAACATACACGATAACCGTAAATACGAGCCGCGGTGGCGACAGCCGAAGAGTGAGGGGATAGCGTACCCTCGGCACTTCAGCGACTTGAATCTGCAAAAACACGTTTATTATGCGAAGTGACCGAGTATCTGCAATGAGAGTGCACGCCGCCGCCGGGTGTCAGAGGAACGGGGTCCGCTGTCATGATCAACGGCGGCCGATCCGGGGAATGTTCCCGCCATAAGCGGCCATATCTCAAGTCGAGCCGCGCCGGCCGAGTCGCTCCGCGGCGGCACCTCGCCACGGAATAAAACGGGTATGGCGAGCGACTCCTCGCGAAGAAGCGGCGAATGATAGATCTGTCAGATTTTGTTTGGTAGCTCCGAATAAACGGCGCGAACATTTGTAATTTATAGCGTCTGGCGCAGACTAGGCGCTGTGTTACGCCTTCTCTCTGAGAATTTAGGTTGGGAACAGAAAAACAGCAGAAAGGGGCACTTTCCCGAGGGAGGTTCGTAAAAGGGTCTGCGAATGTTTTACACAACTTCCCAGCTACACACACATACTCGTACAGCCATATTGCGGACGAGCGTAACTTTTTATATTCAGAATAATAGTATTTACGGTCATATATGAGTGTCAGGAATTAGACACACGAGGATGACAAGCGACCGACGGAAGGGAAGCGGAACCCCGGGACTGTCTGCTAGGACAGACAGCGATAGAGACAGCGGCCGAGCAGACCTTTGCAGTCCGTTGGGCAATTTCAAATGTGGAAAATCAAAGGCCGGCAACCGCCCGGGGCCGCCGCCGCGCGCCAAAGAGAAAAATAAGACGTAAAGCGAAAAACGAAAATTCAAAGCATCCGAAATATCGGCGGGAAACGGCGTTTACGATATTAAATTATCGCGCACAGAACACACAGAAGCGCTACATCGCATCCGCGCTGGACACGACGCGCGACGTGTACGGGAATGCGGAGAGCGGGCGCGGGCGCCAGCAGAAAGGGGCCGCGCCGCGTTGACTGCAACACGCACCCGCCGCGGCTGTCCGAGGGTGCGAGACGTCCGAGAAAACTAGTGTTACGTTCACACCAGCGAGATAGGTCGCGGGCATTAAGAGTAAAACAAAACTAAATAGCCATAACCAAAACAACAATATCCAGCGATTGAGTATATTCCAGGAGTCTCGCATGTTTGAATCAATTGTATAATCGATGGTGGCTGACGATACGCGATGGGAAATTACAAGTGTGACGAGTAGCAGAGCGAGAGGGAGGGTGCCCTTCACAGTAAGGGCATTTAGACGCACGGACTATTCTACGCTTGCCGGATCTCTCACACTGATACACAGAAAGCCGCACTTTATAGTAGACTCACAACTGCGATAATATCAGAAACAGAATTACTATCGAAGAAGACTGAGGAAACTTCATACAGATTAGAATAGTCGCACAGCGCACCCCAGACTAGAGGAGAACTAGCGCTCTCGAGGATGATATAGTCTGGCTCCGATGGACGATGCTTCTAGTAGAATCGTTCTACAAAATATTCGTAGATCAATTATCAGTACGAGTAATGGAGAGTCCGGTAATGTTGTATTTTTGTAAGAAGAACCAGTAAATAACATTCATTGTGGAAAACGTGTATTCAATTGAGAAAGTAAATATAAATAAACGAATGTTATATATAAAGCAAACATATTTTATTCAAAGAATTACCCATCGCTCTGGCATTGTGGATGCCACGCCAAGAAAACTTTGTTATTTTGCGGCAGACCAATAATCAAACCATTTTCGCAAGGAGGGAAGCGCTGGTCAGCAAGGGCGTGTCCCATCGATGCTAATAAATAGTAATCAATGGAGCTAAGTCTGGTGGGTAAGCCGCATGCAAAAGAATTTGTCAACTAAAAGCCTCGATCGTTTCCTTGACCGGTTTCGCTTTGTGCAATGCTGCATTATCATGAAGCAAAATTAGTTTGTGTTGCCTCGTTTGATATTCTGGTCGTTTTAGCAGTTCATAATATACAATGAGGCGATGAGGTCCGCAACCCATCACACCGCATCTCCCGCAGGGGCGAACAGAGAAGGGTGGAGCGAGTGCAGAAAAAATTTCTGCGCTTTCTTTACCTCAGGGAGCGCGGTTATTACTCGTGGCTCTTTCCGACTGAATTCTTGCTAGGTATGCTAAGCTACCAATCATTGGAGAGAAGGAGGAACATTCACTTGGGAGTTCACTTCTTTCAGCTGATTGGCGGCCGTATACAGAACTCGGATGTCCTGAGTGATGTAGGTCTATTTGTCCCTGATAATTACCTTCGTCAAAGACAGCACAGATTGTTTTATTTGCCACGCTGCAGAACCAACCTGCCAATGGTAATGCCTGTGGGTAGGGCAATCTTATTGCTTAATCGGATCGCCTCGGAGGTCGACATATTTCGTGATAGTGTGAGTTGCCTCAGGGATGCAATATCAATGTTATGATTTTTTCTTACTCTTAAGCTTAATTTTTATTTTTTTTAATGCTTCTCTGTTTATAATGTAATTGCAAATGATTTGGAATTATATGTCTGTAATGTTTGTGATTATTAGCAAAATAAATGAAAATGAAATGAAAATAAAGGGTGGAGTGCCGCATCGGTACATGGAATATAAGGGGAGGTATGGAAGGAAAGTTGAATGAGATGTGTGCAGAAATGGATAATAAGTGTTTAGATGTTTTATGTGTGACTGAATGTATGATGAAAGAGTGTGGTTCCTTGGAGCATGCGGATAAGCTTGTTCTGTGGTCGGGTGTGCCGAATGACCACAGAGCATGCCAAGGCGTGGCGGCGGTGCTAGCTCCAAGGATGGTAGAATGTATGAAAGGTTATAAATGTGTTAGCCCAAGACTCATGTGGATTCGCTTCAAGATCGGGTTAACAAGAGTTTTCCTTTTAATTGGATACGCCCCTGGTAACAACGAAAATGAGGCGAGTAAAGATGAGTTTTGGGACAAAGTGAGAGAGACATTGGTGTGTAAGAGTGAAAACGAAAGATTGATAATAGCAGGTGATATGAACGGTTGGGTGGGAATCCGTAGGAGTGGGTACGAGGAATGTCTGGGTACGTTTGGTGATAGACGAATAAATGATAATGGAAGGAGACTGCTTGAATTGTGTATAGAATGGGGTCTCTTTGTATCAAATACCATCTTCGATCATAAGAGAATCCATCTCTATACTTGGGAAAGAGGATTTGAAAGGTCCATTATAGATTACGTCATTGTAGACTCTAGATTACGGGCGGATACTGTTGATTCAAGGGTCTTCAGGGGAGCCGAACTGGAAACGGATCATTTTTTAGTAGTGGCAAAAGTGATCTTATTCCGGGGATGGCGAACCAGAAGAAGCAAAACAGTAGCCGCACCGACTAGAGTCAAAGTTGAAAAACTGCAAAACAATGACGTAAGAAATAATTTCGTAAGAAAAGTGAAAGATAGATTGAGTGAGCGGGATGTAAGTGAGTTGAGTATTGACGAGACCTGGAAATACTTGAAGGAGAGTTTGTGTGAATCAGCGAAAGAATCGTGTGGTGTGTGTGTACAAGGAAGAAGGAAAGGGGATGCATGGTGGAATGATGACGTAAAGATTGCTGTTAAAGAGAAGAAAGATGCTTGGTTGAATATGTTGTCGATAAATAAGAATGACAGAGTTAAGTATGAAAGAGCAAAAGATTTGTATAAGGTATGCAAGAAGAGAGTGAAGTCGGTAGTGAAAGCGCGGAAAGAAAAGCTGAAGGAGGAAGAAGGGCTCAAAATGACAAACAACTTCCAAGCAAATTTAAAAATGTTTTGGAAAGAAGTTAAAAAAGCCCGAAATCCTCCTGATAGTGGATGTGTGAAAGCAATTTTAGACAACGAGGGAAGAATGTTAACGGAGAGTAAGATCATACAAGAAAGATGGATGGAATATTTTAAGGAGATGTATGGTGGTGATACAAGCGTGATCGAAAATATGACAGCTAGTGCGAGTGCGGGACCTATGAATGATAATATTGAAAAAATAAGTACGAATGAGATGAAAAGATCCGTGAGTGCAATGAAAAGTGGAAAAGCTGTTGGGTTTGATTGTATTGCCATAGACTTTATTAAAAGCGGTGGCGAAGTGGTTTCTACATGGTTATGTAAGTTATTTAACCAGTGCTTGGAGGAGGGATATACGCCGCTAGACTGGAGGAGAGCAGTAATTATGCCCCTGTACAAAGGAAAAGGATCGCGTATGGAATGTGGAAACCACAGAGCTATTAGTCTTTTGAGTGTCGTTGGTAAAGTCTATGGCAGAATTTTAATAGAAAGAGTAAGAAAATTGACGAGTGACAAAGTTTGGGATGTGCAAGGTGCCTTTATGAATGGCAGAGGATGTATGGATCAAATTTTTGGACTTCGTACATTGACAGAGAAGTTTCTGGCCAAAAATCGCAAACTTTTCTGTGCATTTGTCGACTTACAAAAAGCATATGATTACGTTAATAGAGAAAAGTTGTGGAAAATATTTTCTGAATATGGAATAAGTACAAAACTGATCACGGCCATTAAGTCGCTATACACGGAAAGCACTGCTAGTGTCAGAGTAAATGGAGATCTTACAGCCTGGTTTGATATCAATAAAGGTGTCAAACAAGGTTACGTAATGTCCCCGTGGTTATTTAATCTGTATATGGACAATTGTATGAGAGAGCTGAAAGGGTTGGATGTAGGTGCCAAAATGAGCGGAGTGTCAGTAAGCTGTCTCTTGTATGCGGATGACGCTGTCCTTCTTGCAGACAACGAGCATGAACTACAAGTCCTGGTGAATTGTATGTATGAGGTATGCATGCGAAATGATCTGATGATGAATGTTAATAAGTCCAAGGTAATGATTTTTGAAAAGGAAGAAACCATGACAGTCTGCAACATTAGCGTGAATGGTGAAAACTTGGAGCAAGTAGTTGAGTTTGTGTATTTAGGTAGTATGTTTACAAGAGATGGGAGAGTGGAGAGGGATATTGAAAGAAGGGCTGGGGCAGGCAACAAAGTGAATGGTGCACTTAAAGTTGTCATCGCAAACAAAAACCTATCCAAAAAAGCTAGAATAGCAGTGCACAATGGTGTTCTTCTACCGACCCTTATGTATAGAAGCGAAGCATGGAACTGGCAAAGGAAGGATGAAAGTAGAATAAATGCAGTAGAAATGAGATCTCTTAGACGAATGTGTGGAATACTCTGTGTATGATAGAGTGTCGAATGAAAATATAAGAAGTGAATGCGGTGCGAATGATGGTGTCATGAACAAAATAATGAAAGGATTATTAAGATGGTTTGGACATATGGAAAGAATGAATGAAGAAAGAATGGTAAAAAAATTATATGTTAATGATGTAAATGATACCAGAAATAGAGGAAGACCAAGGAAAACGTGGCACGATCAAATAAATCAAATATTGAATGTCGGCCATGTGAGGAGTCAGAGAAATCGACGCGCGTGCATGACACGATGTATGAATGTTCAAATCAAATCAAATCAAATCAAATCAGTTTATTAACTCAATAGACATTACAAACAGGAAAATATTTAAGGCATCTATTAAGTACAGGTAAGATATTATTATAATACAACAAAGTACCAGGAACGCATTAGAGATGGTTCGACATTAGGAAGACAAGATACTTTCTAAAGTCAATAGTATTTGCCCCCTGAACGTACTTTCACTAACATGAAAGACGTGTTGAGGAAGCTAGAGAAATATGTCAGGAAAGAAAGGTGTGGCAGTCCATTCTTTCTGCCTACCCCTTAGGGGAGACGGCGTGATTGTTAGTTAGTTAGTTATAATATACAAAACCCTTCTGTTATTTGGCCTTGCGATCGATATCTTCTAGCATGCATACATTCGCCATCACTTTGTACTTTGGATTCATATTATTCGATTTTTTTCGAAAACATTGTATTCTCACACTCAATTTCACCTTTCACTAACATGTTTCGGGCCACAGACGCTCTTTCTCAGTGTAGAAATTTTAAATATAATTTTTCGTCAAATTTAAACGTATGATATCATGGAACTAAATTAATATTTTGAAGGCCATTAGACACCATCAGCGGCGAGGGAGGTATAGCATAATATTCTAGTATAAGTAAGTATTGTCATATGTATGTTGACAGATCAGATGAGAGGCGGGCGAAGAGCGGCTGGGAAGAATGGTCAGCGCGGACAGCAGCATGTGAACCCTATTATTAGCCGAACATTATCCATGGAAGCGAAGCATGTAAAGGCCAGAATATAGATACAAATATGAAAGAAATTGGATATCTCCGACGAATGTGTAGTAGCAAATTGTAGGCCGGAATGTCGAAATTTGGTATGTGTATAAAATAATGAAATCTAAATTTTAGGAATTAACAGTGTTTTTTCCATTTTTGAGTTAATTTTTCTTTGCATGTTTCGAAGCGCTCAATCCTCCCAGGCTACTCCATCGGGGCGATGAATCCTAGAGCCCACCTAGGGACCAGACTAGGGGAGGTGGCGGAAACTCGCTAGAACGTTCTGAGCAGCAAGTCGGCCAGAGAGCCGTCATGCGGTGTAGCTACTTGGATTGTGTATTGAGAGACAATTCCAGTCGGTCCAGTCCAATCCAAACGGAAGATATCAGGACAAGTCCGGTGAGATGTTAAGTAAGGATGGATCAACAGAACTGAGAAGAGCCCTCCGCTCGCTCGCAATATGCCGCCAGAAGCTAGAGGGAATCAAATTGCACGGAGTTTGCTCTTTGAAAGGAGCCACTTTGTATTGTGGCTCCGGGACTCCCTAAATTTTAAGTCACCGAGCTGAACGAGTCATAAAAATGCCGAAGAGCATTGTTGCTCGTAATATCCCCACGCTGGCGCTGTGGCGTACGACAGAACTGTACGGCAGAACAATACGCCCTCCTAGACTGCCCCACTCGAAAATGACATCGGCGAGAAGATCTTATTTTGGCCATTGTTACGAAACTCGTAACAATACAGATTCGCCTGAAAGAAGAAAAAGACGTTACGGTACCGAAGGCAGATAAGGGTTCATTTATTCTGAACAAATCGGTTCGCGGCACCGCGACCGGCCGGCCCGGCCGCGGGTCAGAAGGGGCGGGCGGGGTAATAAACGGCCATCGCCCTACCTCAGATGAGGCGGACGGAAAGCAGAACACGTTATGTGTCAACATCCAAATAGTGTACCGAGTAATGAATTTAATTGTGGTAAATACTCAATAGACCGTATTTATCCCAAAGAATAGCGGGCGCTCCGCATAAGTATCGAGCCACCGGCCAATCTGCGCCGGTACGCACGTGTGGCGGACCTAGAACGAAAGGCCGTTTAAAAGAGCCTAATTACACAGAAAACGATCTTCTTCCTTTACGGGCTGAATATATATTTGACCGAAGTAAGCAGACAATAAGAGCAAAGTATATTTTGGAAGTGCGGAAAACATTTGGGTGAACCGCGTCCTTTTTAACTTCTTCTTCGGCGTCTTTATTTTGTCCGAAATGGTTCCGCCCGGAGCGGTCGGCTGGAAGTAGCGCAATCTGTATTAGGGCAGCGGCAAATGTGGACGTTACGCCAGAATATACTATTTTATTTTACGAGGGAAAGAAGAGAGTTGAAAAGAGATATAGGTAATTTAATTAGTGCGGATAATTCAAAGGAAAGGTGAGCGCTTTAATTGCGCCAGAGACACTCTTGCGGCTCTCCGTGTCTAGCGTCTGGTGACGTCAGCCGGCTGCTGAACCTTTCTCCGCCGTTAATCATAGGCACGGCTCCCGCCCGCGCTAGGCACGTGCCGCCTTAATAGAGCACGGAGGCGGCTGGTGTATAGGGGTGGGGGGGCGCGCGGAGCCGAGAGCGGAATACTCCGATACAGGGCCGGGGAGATAAAGATCCAACAGATCCAGGCAGCAACGATAACGCGTTAGTCAAAAGACATTAATTACCGACTCTGAAATCAACGTAATCTTTGTACAATAGGCCGTCAGGTAGATACTTGGCCGATTCATCGCACATTGGGAATAGAAGACCGGGGTCCGTCAGGTGGACGCTTGGCTGTTCCGCCCCACATCGAGAGTAGAACACCAGGGGTCAGGTCAGGTGGACACACGTGGCTGTTCCACCGCACATCGAGAGAGAAACACCAGGGGTCCGTCTGGTGGACGCCTGGCTGTTCCATTGCACATCGAGAGATTGATTGAATAAAACAATTAGTTTTAGTATGTTGTTTCAGACGCACAAGATGGGGAGCTTATAGAAAACCCTGTCGAGTTAGCAATAAAATTTCGGCCGCGTGTCTTTTAACCCTTGCCTTGAATCCTTGCCAAATGATCTAAAAACACAATTGAAGTATACAACATTGATTAAAACGTCCGTTTCCTAGAAATTTTATTGTAAAAATAAGGATGATATGTGTCCCTTCGATAGGAAATTATCAAAAGTAGTGAAAATCAAACGCGCAGTCATTTACGTACCCGAAGTAATGAAGCAGAATAAAGTGGCTTAGACGACACATTAACGACATCTTAATTTAATTTTTTTTAAACTTATTTTCATAACACTTTTTTGTTTCACATTTCACAAAAAGATGATACTTTTTGCAAATGAACCAATACGGTAAAATATGTATGTTCTAACGTTGAATTTACAATAAAACAGATATGCCGCACAAGAATAATAATCACCGCCGCAAGCGCCCTTGAGGTACGCTGTTCTCAACATGTGATACACTCTATATTTACCGCAAACCTACCTCCACGTGCACCACCGTTCATCAATCATCATTGCACCCTTGGCTATACACACTCTCAGCACACCCTTTACAGTAGATAAAATCAATAACAAAAAAACAACAACAACAAAAACATTCTATCTATAATAGATAATATTTACAAGCTAATTTACATTTATTACTTATAAATAACTTATTTTTCTTCTTCCTCGTGTGCCATATCAGGGCTCCCGGGCTTTGGCAATCACTTATTTAAAGGCTTCTCTGTCTTGCGTTGCGTCGCCCGGAACAACTCCTCCACGCCCCCTATTCCAGTCCAATCTTTGATGTTGCGCAGCCAAGACGTTTGCCTTCGGCCGGGATCACGTCGTACCTCAAGATGCGACCCAGATAGGAAACCTTGCGGACCTTAATACATTTCAATATCTCTTTGTTGCAATGAGCTCTCCTCGCAAAATCCTCCAAAACGGGATCTTAAGATTATCTTTCGCACCAAAAATAATATCGGATATACATTTAAATAATCCTAATTTATGAAATTGAATGCAACAGGACGTGCCTTCAATACACGATTCTCTGGACACGCGAGCTCAGTAATTCAAAATAAATGTTACACTTAATATACGAGTACCTACTTGATCAGCTAGATAGTATCTTTAAAACGCCAATGAAACGCGTATCAATGAACAAACACTGGGGCAATCTTCTCCACTTGAGATTCTCCCAACTTTGGATTACACTTTTTATTTCACGGATAAGAAATATAAAATGCTCGAATGCATTAATATATTAAAAATAATTTACTGTAGCTAAGTAATTACTGAAAAACGTAAGAATGTGTCTCTAAGAAACACGCTAAAGCGCCCTAGAGTTACAAGGGATACAAGACAACATACAAACAAATTAATCTCATTATTATTTGGAGCACCTATCAATGATTGTAAAAAAAAACTCGGGGTGGTTATTAAGTATTATTTAACTATGTAAACATGATATCCAATGTATAGCCACATTGCGTTATCCGAGAAAACCTTTCGTGTTTTTGGTGGTTTACCCTTGTCTCCAAATTATTGTTCACAATACACACCAAGAATCCTAATTACTTTATTCGGCTCAATTAGTTCAGCGATCCGTCTGATTTTCTCCACATTTCATCACGCTAGCAAGGCGAAACATGTCACTCTCATAAAACATAATAAAACTTCTATTATATAAAATGATCGGATTTAAGGTTTATGTGTAATTTTATTATACATCATCGCTAAAAACAATAAATAATTAGAGTACACGAAAGTGTAACTAAAAATAGGAATTTCTGACTTCGCTGTTGGCTTCAATCAACCCCCGCCATGCCGCGCCGTGGCCACGGGCATAAATCAGGGCGGGCGCGTCCGCCCGGTAATGGACCCGCTGCACTAAATCACCGCCGGCCCTGGTGAGAGGCTCTCTACTTCTCTACTTAGAAGAGGATTCCTTTGACACTGACTTGTATGTGTGAGGATATAACACCACGGCGGGAGTGTCACGGCAACCGAACAGTACATTGCGCGCAGACCATCGCGGTTGGCGACAAGACACCGCTTCATGTACAATATTTCTTTTCTAGGCTAGGCCACGGGTGTATGAAAGAAAAACACGTCGTCGTTATAAAGATACAGCAGTTAGAAGAAGCAACTGTTCGGAGCTCTGGTTGGCAATCGAGGGCTGGGCATGTTGTGTGCAGTCGGCTGAGACCCTTCTATACAAATATACGTTCATACTAGTATAGACAAGTTTGTACATGTTTAAAAGGAAATTTATATAGTTATTCAATATTTTGTCGAACTAGTTTTAGTCGTGGTTTAGCTTCGAAGAGCACAACAGCTACAAATTATTTATTTTCACAATGAGTGGTCGAAAATGAAGTAAGACTGGAAATGTTATAATAAAAATGCTATGCCGTAATAAAAAGCGAAAGCTTATTGGAAACCGTTTTACCACCCAAAATTATACGGAATTTACACCAGCTTCTGCGAGAAAAATAAAAAACAGCATGAACATGGAGGTTGCCATCGCTAAAAGTTTCGCGTATTGCATTTTGAAGTTCGTTTCAGAATTTGACAGAAGTTTCAGGTGATGGCACTTGGAAGAAAAGAGGCTTCTCATCTCTATTTGGTGCTTCTACGTTGATTGGAAAGTACACCGGGAAAGTTTTAGATGCCATGGTTATGAGCAATCGTTGATTTGGACTTTTGCTCCAAAGCATCTACACTCTGGCCCCAAGATCGTTGAAATTGAATTAATTGAATCTTTTACGAAGGTTTTGTAGGAGAATTAAAAGTAATGACGACTATGGGATGCCCTGTTGGCCGCGAAGCGCATACTTATGTACAGAAACGAGATGAAACGCGAATCTCGCGCTCTGAGCGACAACCGAATGATGGGGTTAAACAAGAAAGAATTGATACAAGAGCTGAACAATCTGCTTCGAAAAAATTACAAGAGGAAGAGGAAGGAGTACTCTATGGACTAAGCATCGCCGATGGAAGGTAAGTTAAGATTTTCATAATTTTAACCGGACTTGAAACATTAAACGCGTTTTTCTCAAAACTCTGTTTTGCAAACATTCCTCCATCATATTTCAAGAACGGTTTGACCGAATGACTTCAAATTTATACTGTAGACTCAGCACATATAGACGCACAGAATGAACTACGATCATTTAAAAATTCCTAATATTTATATTTTTTTATAACAAACACATATAAAAAAAAACATAAAATTCGATTTTTTTTCTTCAGAGGTCCACCAAAAATCCAATTTTTGGTATTTTCAATTGAGTGTGGTTCATTCTGTGCATTTAAGCTTACTGATTAAAACGCTGTTATTTGTTTTCATTTCAGATAAGCCAATCAGCCGGAATCGTGGAGGAAGTGAGCGTCCATTTGTTCGAGGCGGGTGTGTTCAGAGCGCTATAACTCGCGTTCTATTTGATATTTTTGGCTAAATATTTATATACCTACTCTTAAAGTACATACAAATAACCGATAAAAAACTGAAAGTTCTATCTTTTTACTGGTCGTCAAAAAAAATTCCCTAAAAATGCTTAAAAAACAGGCCGTCACATGGGTGAACCCCCTGAGTAAAGTAATCAAAGTTTCATAGCGGCAGAAGCACACCTTCTGTCTCCGGATTGACCTTGAGCTTATGAACATTTTGGAATGAAGTCCATATTTCATGCCTTCCGTATTAGCCATCACTTTGTGTTATAGATTTATATTTGAATAACTTTTGAAAATCGTTGTACGAGTATATTCACAACACTTTTTTGTATTCTTCATAAATATGTTTCGAATAGTACTTATATTTCTTCAGTGTATTTTTTTACTTACATAATATTACATAGTAAATAAAAAAGGGCAGAGTTAAGTCTAGAGGTAAATGGTATTAAAATGTGATTTTAGGGCAACATATCAACGGTCGCAAGCTAACTTTATTTGTAAGGATTAATTGTATCTCAATAGAGACGAAGATGTAAATTGTTTTTTTTTTTGGAAACAGAATATGGTGGCCGACAAATTTTTGAAAGATGTATATATGCTACTATGTTGAGACACACTTTTTAGGTCAATATACACTAGCGCCATCTATTAAGAATATATACGAGTATGTATGTTTCTGTTTCCAAAAAAAAAACAATTTACATCTTAGCCTCTATTGAGATACAATTAATCCTTAAAAATGATTAACCCGCAATGGGTAAAATCCAGTATTTGAATCCATTCAAAAACAAATTAACTTTATTTGGATGAATATAACATTTTCTTCATTGTCAATGGCTTATTTAATGTATAAAATTCAAGATTATTGAATGCAATTCAAGTGTAAAAATTGGACGCCTTGACTTTATGAAATGAATGATCCACTTCAATAATGGTGTGGTTAGCGAATTCCGAAAAGTTATTATTAAAAGACATCTTATGTTATTTTATACTTAAGATGCGCTTTGTCTTATACTTATGTATATCATATGTATTATTATATTATTTATCACTAATCGAAATGGAATTAGAAATAAAAATTACGTTAGCTTGTTCTCCATATTTAGAGATTCCTTGCAGTTGAAAGAAAATAAATATTTGGACTAAAGTTCCAGGTAATGAACATAATGCTATTTGTATACGCAGATGGCCCGAACTTCCGCATTTGAGAATAAAAAGGAATTACTGTGAGAGATCAGGAAGGGGGTGGGGGTGGAAGAAAATCAATTTAGATTCAGTAAAAATAGATCGTGCTGGTACTTGATGCATTCGGAGGTCTACTGACGGAGCTTCGAACAGATACAGAACTCATACAATTTTATATGAGAGCATCGTCAAAGGATAAAAAATATTCCACGTCCAATAATATGGACGGTTCTAACATACGAGTAAGTTGATATTTGACGGGAAAACACGGTCAATGACCTCGGTACTTCGTCTTAGTAAATATTTTTCGCAAAAGATATTAACATTTTACTTTTCATAATAAAAAAATAGGAGTCACCCTATCTTCTTCTTCTTCTTCTTTAGCCTATTCCCGTCCACTCCTGGACAAAGGCCTCCTCCATTTGTTTCCATGTCATTCTGTCCTGTGCAGACTGCATCCAGGTTATTCCGACGTGTCTGTTTAGATCATCATTCCACCGTAGTTGCGGTCGCCCTGCACTTCTCTTCGCCGTCCACGGTCTCCAAGTCAGCAGTCTTCTTGTCCACTTTTCATCTGAGCTTATGGCTACGTGACCTGCCCATTGCCATTTTAGAGTCGCCACCCGGTGGATGATGTCAGTGACCTTTGTTTTTTCTCTCAGCGTATCGTTCCTGACTCTGTCTCTTAGGCTTATACCATGGCTCTTTCCATGGCTCTTTGGGTCACTCTTAGTTTCTCACCCTACAGTGAGGATTAAATTGTATTTATTGTTTCTTGAACAATGATGTAAAACTCCATATTATTATATGTTGTAGTTTATAACATTATTACATCTAAAGTATAAAATAAATAATACGAATGAAAACGTCTGTTTACTAGAAGAATGACATGTTTCGCATGTCTAAGGCATTATCAAATGTTTCATTTGTATTATTTATATATTTTTATTTTGTAAAAATATTCAATAAACAGAGTGGATAAAACAGTGCTTAAAATTGTCCTTCCAACTTAGCAATGGAATTCAGAGGGTCAGAGGGCGCCAGGCCACGCCCGACAGCGGAAAGACGACAGAGAGGATCCCGCCAGAAAGCGCAATAAAATAATTTCCACCGGCCGCGGCCGGCTACCTTGTTTGCATTTCGTATTAAAGTGGCGCTCTTTGCGCGAAATAAAACACGATCCTGTATGCAAATATTAGCGACAGAATGCAAAAGCGATAAATTAAATTACGTGTTCAGCGCGTGTTTACGCCAGACTACCTTTTGCCACCCCGGCATGGCATGGCGGTACGGCTACGGTACGGCCCGGCTACTACTGCCCATCGCACGGTCTCTTGGTCTAGCTATGAGCATTTACTGGATATAAAAAAACAAAGTCTCGGGAAATAAATAAAGAAACGGAGACAGAAAAAATACAATTATCAAAAAGGAAAGATACAGATGTGTACTTAGGAATGAATTAATCAATGTTATCCCCCCACTCCGCCGGCCGACCCCTACCCTCCCGCCCTCGGTGGCCGGTGGACAGAAGGGCTTTGTAGAAATTCGGAGAAGAGAATTTTTCATTACACTCTTTGAATAAAACGAGGGGGGAAATATTTGCAAATTACGAAACCTTTCTTGAATGCGCGGAAGGGTGATCTTGTAACCAAATTTGTGTTGGACTGTCAATATTATAAACGGTGAACGTCCAATTAGTCCCCTCGGCCCCCCTCCTACGTAGTGGATCCACCCAAAGGCGGTCGGTGGAAAGCGGCATCTGCTCATCAGCACAGGAAGTAAATCTGAAGCTGAGAGTACTGGATCAGGGGACTTCACGAATGAATAATAAGCCTCGAGGGCGATCAAAATGAATTCGAGATCGATTTTAAAATAACAAAAAAAACTAACTAACCAACAACTAACTAACCATCACTGTCACACTTTTCTTTCTTGACATATTTCTCTCGCTTCCTCAGCATTCATACATCGTGTCATGTACGCGCGTCGATTTCTCTGAGATGTTTTTTTTTCAGCTTAGACCTGACATCTATGGGATCATTAATGTACGTAAGTTAGAGGGTAGCCCAACTATTGATGGCGGAGGCTCGATTCTCAACAAATTTAATTGTGTGGGCAAACGGATCTACCGTGTGAAGTGATAGGTCACGTAACGTGTTTAAAGCCTGCGCTCATCTCAGGATGTTTGAAAAATTCTTTATAGAAACCCTGACACGAAGATCAGCAGCAAAGTAAGGATTTATAAGACTTGTGTGCCACCCATCATGACATATGAGATCGAAAGCAGGGCGGACACTACAATCCCAAAAAAACGCGCTCAGAGTATCAGAAATTAAAACACTTGGAAACATATCTGGCAAGACACTACGCGATAGAATTAGGAATTCAAGGATAAGGGAAACATGCGAGGTCGAGGGGGAGGCAAATGAGAAGATACTTCTATGAAGTATGCACGCGTGAGGAGAACTCCTTCTCGTTGCGTTCACTCCTCACAGGCCAACCCCAAGATTCTAATATTTCGTTTGTGATCATGGTAAATAGTAGGAGTCCCTGCACAGAGCTTTTTGGAACCTTTGATCACATTTATAATCTTAACATGCTCAGATTCACAACATTTTTATGAATTATGATAAATATTGAACTGAAATATAATATTATTCTGGATTCTGACCTAAATCATAATGACCGCGAGTTAGAGTAATAAAGAAAGCAATAAGCTATAGGCATATTAAATTAAAGTACACAAAACTGCTATAAGATTGAAGAGAATAACTTGACACACGACCACGGTGAGTGGTAGAGCTGGTAGTAGAACCGGGTGGGACCGGGTGGTGGTGGTGGTGGCGGGTGACGCCGGGTGGGCGCCGTCCGGTTAATTTCATGAGGCCGTAAATCCCGGTTATTGTCGCGAATAAATTAATTGTCGCAGTATAAATACCGCGGAAGTCAGCCGATTAAAATTAATTGAAAGTTGTGCGCTTCATTCCGGAATTTATAGGCGCGGCCCCCTGAGAACCATCACGTGCTTGTGATTGGACTATCTCTCTACATTTAACACCAAAGTATGGGAAGCCAAGAGCTCGCGGGCGGGCAGTCCAGAGGGCGGGTGCGAGCCGCCAGCCGCGGGCCATGCCCGTGTTCGGGTAATATATCGGCCGGTGTTTCCGTTTTGTCGAGATGCAGAGGAAGCACGTTTGTTCGAAACGTATCAAGTTATAAAGGGAGCGAAGAAACGGAAGAAGCCCGGCGGATCTCCCGCGATAAGGATGCCATTACGATATTGGCGGGAACCGCGGTGCAATGTGCGCGGAGAAGCGAGCCGAGCGTATATTTCAGTTCCAAAAGTAAGCAAACTAAGCTTTATGTATACTTTGTTTTAAATTGCGAGCAGAGAATACCCTCGTGTGGGCCGGGGGTTAAGGCCCGGCCTCGCCAGCTCGGCGGCAAGTACGGGCCGCCCCGCGGAAAAAGGGTACCTTGCACGCGCGGGAGACGCGCACTCATACCCCTAGAGGAACGAGGCTGTTGCGATGAGAAGCCGAGAATTGCTAGTGAAGAAAGGGCGCGTAAACCGAGATGAGGACGAGCTTTAGGAAAGATATGTCGGGGCGGAATCCGCCTTGGATTAAAAGGATGCTCTCTCGGTTTTCGTTAAGTGGATACCTATACCGAGCGGCGGAATAGGAGAGGGGCGCTCGCACGCGAACGTTATTAACGTTAAATATGGCGAAATGTATTCATTTGACGGGGGCACGGGTGATCTTGCGACGTGTTCCTAACTCGGATAACTAAATTACGTTCTGTACCCGCATTTCATTTGTATCCACGCTCTGTAAATAATCTCACGTTCATAAAGCTGTCATTTGCGTGCACTCCATTGCCACTGCGAACATTCTCGAGAGCCGGAGGGAAGCGCGGCCGCCTGTGCCCGTACAGCCGTACAATTTGTACAGCCGAGTGCGGCAGGAGGGGATACACAACTTTCGGGCAACTTTCATATAGTTTGGGAAGTCAAGGAGAATCGCTAAACACGTTGCTGATCCGTGGATAATGTTATTCCAGACTCAATGCGTGGGATCAAGTTCTAAAGATCGAGGGAAATACTTATACCTACACGAACTTACATAACTTACATTATATTGTAAATTATACTAAAAATACCGCATTAACTTCGTATAATGAGATATACTTACCTTTACAGAAGTGACGTGTATGTTACATGTATGCATTATCTCTAGGATCGTTCCTCTTAATAGAGGAGACGAACACATACGTACCTGAAACAAAAACAAAATAATATTTGAAGTACACAATGGAGTTCACACAGTGCTACGCCCCCTATTGTCTCTTCGTGGCTTAGTAAATCGTCCGAGGACGTCCTGCATGTTGTCCACCTTCGAATGAAAAGAATTTAAAAAAAATGGGTGATACTCGACATCCGTCACAGGAGTGTAATACAATACATGACGTCAAAGAGCGTCAGCGCGAAGAAAGCTGTCCTAGATGAAAGAGCCACGCGGCAGTTTAAGAGACGAAGCCACGACTATCTCCTAGCCGCCCCCCGCCCGCGACCAGTCCGGCAGCGCCCCACCTCCGCCGGGAGTCACGCACCGGTGCGAGCAAATTTGTTTGACGAGAAAATAAGGCCGCGAACCCTCCCGCGCGGGCGGGCGCGAGGCACGCAATAAAACCGAATAAAGCTTTTTACGCGTGAAGCGAAAATATGTTATAATACAAATTCGCGCCGAGCAATCTCCAAGGAGGTAGCGTGATTGATCTGGTGGCTTTTAAAGCGATGTAAGTATTAGTGTAGATAACATAAGTGTCGGCTGGGAAATTATTTGTACCTATATTTCATTTAGCAACCCAGGAAATTGGCTATAGCGTTACCGGTTAAGAGTGCCACCGGAACCGAATTAAAATCTTACAAAATAAAACACCGATTGCCTTGCGCGGGCGGGAGCGGGGGTATAAGGGACGCTAATGAGCAAGATGGTCACAGTGCCTCCGACATGGCACCAAGTCTTACTTAAAACATCTGCTATTGCTGATCAAGTGTATTTTCCTATCATTAATAAGAAGCCCGTCATGCAGCCGAAACAGTTATAGTTTCATTCTTGCACTTGCCAGGCCCGCTGAAGCAATGCAAGCGGACCTAGACCATATTTAATCTATAGTCTCTAAAAATAAACTCTTATAGTATTTATTCATACTGTTACAACTTATCATTTACCACATACAATAGAAGTATATATTCATACAAGTAATGAATAGAGATTGAGTCGGGAGAAGAACAAATAATAATATTGGGGCTGGGGAAAAAACTCTCGTGTTTATTTATAGCAAGACAGAGAAACAAAGGAATCAGATAATTTAAAATATAATATATATACAACAATAAGTATTTAACCTGAGGGGTGATAGTCGACGCGGTTCAAGAGTAGCAGCTTCAGAAACCGCGAGTCTAAGTTACGAAGAAATTGTAACTCCCCGAAAACATCATTCCGCGCTCTCCCGGATTGCAGCGCCCGAGGTTCCCTAGTATTGGGGATGCGCCTGTTTAAACTTTCCTTTCTGTTTTGATTCTGAGTGGCCTTTAACCTGGGCTAATCGAATGACTACGCCACGTCGGACTAGGCGTATAATATTATTATATTTATAAGGTACTAGTTGTACCCAGCCACGCATCGCTGTGACAAATGGTGCCGACGAAGGCAAAAGAAGGAAGATGTTAACAATGTGAATGGGAACCAGACTGGATAGTAAAGTTGTACTCCGACATGCTTCTCACTAAAATATTAGACTCCGTGCCGCTCCCTGTCGTTTCTCTGACGTTCGAGGGAAATGTTGCCATAGTTTGACATCTAGTAATACTTTGAGGTAATTAGACGCGCTACTCAATATCAGGGTAGACGAGTTATAAAGGCACCGTGCGCGTAAAACTGTCACTAAAATTACAGTCAAATAAATGTTACCGCATACAAAAGGTAACAATTCAGCCATTGTTCACAGGAGGCGGGGGGCGTAATCTCGCGGGGATTTACGGCACCCCGTCCCAGCGCCCCCCTGGCGCCATCCGGTTTTATAAAATACAACTTTTGGAAACAAACACTCTTTGTTATTCGCACAGTTATCATAACGTCTACTGGCCACGTGGCCGCGGGGAGGCAGGCGCGCTCCCAGCTCCTAGCTGTCTCCAGCTATCGAGCGTCCTTCCAAGAGCGGGACTCTGGGGCGGACACCGAGCACATCCACATCTGTACAGTTGCGGCGTGATTGCTCTTGCACCTTGCTCGAAATTATAATTTCCGACAAGTAAAAAGCTACATTTAATTTGAGAAATGTCCAATCTGTTTGGTACTTTTTATTCCACTCTAGCTAGAGTCGTTCCTTCCATTCCATTAGACGTCGTTAAGAATAAGGTACGGCGAGAAACCTTTAAAAGTTTTCAAAATGAGAAATCTCTGTCGTAATTGCGCGAAGCAGTTTATTATGGAAATCGCTTACGGTCGCCCGCTGTAGGCGGCCGCTACTCCGGCAATAAAACTAGCGCTGGACAAATGAGCGGCCGATAAAATTATCGTTAGCGGTAACGAGATGAATAAATGCATCACGGCGGGACGGGCCACCAGCCGCCGGCCGGGGGAAATATTTTCTGGGCTGCTGCACTCCATGCTCTATATTTAATGAGGAGAGAAACACTCGCATAACGGAGTAGGTTTTAATGCTGCCAATAAAAAGTCAACACATAAGAAAATCAATTCCGAATTCGATTGTAACGAAAGAAAAAACTTTTTCTGTTTTCCGAAAACCTTCGCTGGGGGGGAGCCCGCGAGTGGAGAGGGGGGGAGGGGAGGCTCGGAGACCAAACTGCGGTAATTCAATCTTCGTTCTACTAACAAACAGAAAATCATACAGTCCGACTCAAACTTTCAAGACGACTATCAAGCCGTACGTAGAGAGGATGGACCAGCGCGCCTAGAACGGAGCAGGCAGAAGAAGCAAACACTGCACCTCACTGGGAGCGCCAGGAATCTCGTCACGACTACAAACATACTCTTCGTGGGACGGTCCGGCGATTCGAGTAACAAAATCAATTACAGAAACTCTCGAAACAACCCTTCCCGCGCAAGCAGGGGACCCGATATACCCGATATTAGGTTATGCCCGCCTTAATAATAATAGTGACAAGCCTTAACTTTTACTAAGAAATGAGAGACAGAAAATATATCGTAAATCGTGTGCCTCCTCGTGTGATCAGTTCAGCAGCTTTATGGCCACGGGATAGTAGATTAATGGTCAAATAATTAACATCGGAATTAAAAAAATTCCATACATATACCACACTCCTAATTCTTATACGCGCTTTTCGCGAAACGTGATTTTTTTAAAACGGCATGCAGCATAACCCCACAATGTTTCAATCTATTCATTCCAAGGATTTTCGATAAGTTAATTTAAACTTTATTTATTATATAATATTAACAAATAACTAACGCTTCTTGAATCGAAAATTTTAAGTTTTCATAATAATTTAAAAAGGGATATTTTATAACTACTTCTACTTTAATATTTATTTCGAGAGTGACCGGTTTCACCAGGTTCGCCGGCATCGACCGACTGGTGACACTGTTATAAACTTTCTCCTTGATATCCATACAGATCAGGGGTGGTAAACATAATTTTATACAAAAAAATGTAAAATTTACTGAATTTAAATGTTGCTATTAAAGATGTTTAAGAACATTCTGTTTTCAATGCAATGGAATTTCGCGTGCATTGCAATTTGAAAACAAAATGCTCTTAAACAACTTTAATAGCAATATTTGAATTCAGTAAATTTTACATTATTATTTTTTGTAGAGAATATTTTTTTTTAATAAATAGAAATGTTTACCACCCCTGATCTGTATATAAAAAAAAGTAATTTTTTTAACAGTGTCACCAGTCTGTCGATGTCAGGGATCCTGGCAAAACCTGTCCCTGTCGAAAAAAAGACAAAAGTGGAAGTTTATTATTTAATATAAACTTCCATCAAGAGATTTAAATAAAATGATTTGATGATGTTTTCATTTAAACATTCGCTAATTACACAAAAATCAAGTAATAGTAATTGGGTTCAAGCGACCTGGCTCCCACAGATAATCATGTATTCATTTCTATTATTACAAATTGTATAAACTTGAATGTTGACAAAACATAATAAACAGAGTTTGTTGAAAGGTAATGAATATCATATCGTATAGTATGTTGATCCAGTGGCGGAAGGAAATAGATTTGTGTCTTGGAGCATTTTTTTCGCTAAAATAAAATAGGCTGAAAACTATATACGAATACTTGAAAATAAGTATGTTTCCAAAGGATGGGTGAGTGGAGAGGGATATTGAAAGAAGAGTTGAGGCAGGCAACAAAGTAAATGGTACGCTGAAGGTTGCCATCGCAAACAAAAACCTATTCACAAAAGCTAAGATGGCAGTGCACATCACGTGCACTGCCATCTTAACATGCCTACCGACCATTACGTATGGAAGTGAAGCATGGACCACGGGCAAAAGAAGGATGAAAGTAGAATAAATGCAGTAGAAAGGAGATCTCTTACCCGAATGTATGGTAAAATTGTATATGGAGTGTCAAACGCAAATGAAAGTGTTATGAACAAAATTATGAAAGGATCTTTAAGATGGTGTGGACAAGTGGAAATATTGAATGAAGAAAGAATGGTAAAGAAACTACACGTAAACGACGTAAACGGAACTAAAAAATAGGAGACGACTGAGGAAAACGTGACACTTAAAATAGAGGAATACTGAGGAAAACGTGGCCAAGCGAGGAGTTGGATAAATCGACGTGCGTGCATGACGCGAAGTATATATAGGAAAGAACAGTGTGGTGATCCATACTTCCTGCCTACCCCTCCGGGGTGACGGCGTGATGGTTAGTTAAAGAAGTTTAGGTGTGTGCAGCGACTCTCGTGTTCCGTAGTAATATGAAAGAACAAATCTCACGCTGCACATCCGTCCCTGCTCACGGAATGTATGTAGCGAGACTTTAATCCGGCGATAAAAATAATACAATAAATAAGGCTGTAGCATTTTGTCACGCTTTTATTGTCGAGAAAAAAGAACGGAGCCGGTGTAAATCCTGTCTCTGTTTTTAAAGGATATTGCTTGAAATATTATTATTATCCTCCTTCCTGCTCCGAGGCGCGAGGGAGTCGGGATAGAAGAAAAGAGAAAACATAAAAGTAAAGCCGTAAAAAGCCGCTTGAAACAAAAAGTAATTAGTGTTAATAACGTCCCGACAAGGAGCGCTGCGAACGGCTCGGCTTCCTGGAGGGAAGGGAGCGTCGCCGGTACCGCCGGTACGGTGCTACGCCACCGTCGCGTCGGCCCGCTACGGTGCTACGCCACCGCAAGCGCAGCGCTCTTCGCAGTGTACACACGCGCGAGATGAACCTTCCGCTGCAGCATCTCCACGGGTCGTTTAGTAATCAATTCCTCTTCTACATTCACACATCGTGACATGCACGCTCCTCGATTGTTCCTATTACGAAAATAGCCGCCTTTCGGTAATTTATTAATTTGGTTATGCCGTGTCTTCCTTGGCCTTCCTCGACTTATTTTTCCATTCACACTACTTGTATATATATTTTAACCATTCTTCCTTCATCCATTCGTTCCATATGTACAAACCATTTTAGTGACCCTTTCTTAATTTTATTTAGTACGCATTCATTCGCCTTACATTTCTTTCTTGCTTCATTATTAGGTATATTGTATCATAAATTTGGTTTTTTGCAAATTCTTCTTAGTGGCCTCGTTTCTACGGTATTTATCCTACTTTCGTCCTTCTTCTGCCAACTTTAAGCTTCACTATCATACATAAGAGTAGGCACTAGAACTCCATTGTGCACTGCAAAATTTGCTTTGTTGATATATTTATATTTGAGGTAATAACTTTGAGTGCACCAATTTGTTTTCAGTTCTAGCCATTCTTTCGATATCTTTCTCCATTTTCCATATCTTGTAAACATGCTTCCCAGATAAATATTAATTCCCCATTTTCTCTGACACATAAAAGGAAACAACCGCTCGTATCAGCTTTGTGCTCACTCCATACTAGGCCAAAACCTTCCATAGCTTTTCTCTGTCAACTCGATCATACGCTTTTTGAAGATCTACAAACGCGCAGAAAAGTTTCCAATATTTTGCCAAAAACTTCCCTGCTAGATTGCGAAGTGTCCCAAATCTTTTTCATTATTTTTATCAAATCCAATGAAAACAGTTTATTTCTCAAAGATATTACAAACAAATATTAATTTTAAGGCATCTATTGAGAACAGGTCAAATATAAACGGTAAAATAAAAGGATAAAACATAATTATATTATTATATATGGTAAGAATATGAAAGATGGTTCGACTTTAGGCATACAAGGAACTTTTTAAAGTCAAGTGTATTTGTCTTCTGAACGTACTTTCACGAATATGAAAGCGATCATGTTCAGCAGTTTTATTGCTCTCCCCATCGGCATCGCCAAAGGCAGGTTGGTTCTGCATGTTGGGAGATAAAACAGTATGTCCTGATGCTGTCGGAGATAACCATCCGGAACACTAAGATGGATACCCTCGATGACGGAATGCTCAAATAATCCCATGATAAGTCTTAAGAAATGGGTGTATCCATCCCTCCTTATATGTAGACTATTGGTCCCCAGCATGCCCAAGAGAAATGCGGTATCCTATAATATCCTACCATACAGCTTACTAATGGGGCTCAACAGACTGATTACCCTGTGGTTTCCGTAGTCTAGCCGAGATCCCGTATCCTCATTTTCGTATACAGGCATGATAACAAAAATTGATAAATTAGCGAAACACATGATTTATGCACTATAGCCCCCAAAATCAATCCTCCTTCAGAGGAACACTTCGGCGTTCTCCCTGCAAATATAAAAAAGTTTAAACCGGTCGTTGAATTATCGTCGCGATACGAATAAGTTAGTAAAATAGTTTAGGGGAGTTGAAGTACCCCTGAACAAGAATTATACATAGTTACCGGCGAGGACCGGTATAGTGCGATGGCCTGCCGGGAGTAATATTAGGTTACTTTATTTTATATATTTGAATGCGAGACGAAAGCGCTCCTCGCGAGCATCGTAGGAATGCTTGTGTGACGTGGCTGCTGGTGTTTTGTCGCACCGCGCCCCCGAAGATAAAGTATAATATGCTCCTCCCGACCGCGCCGGTCACCGCCCCGTGTAACAATCCACACAATTCCAATACAACTACCCCCACAATACATCTACAAAGAGAAATTTAATTACAATCCTACTAGCTGTGAAACTGGCCGCGACCCTCTGTAAGTGAGGGAGTGTGGTGCCACAGCGCATACGAGAGGGCGCCTTTTCCCATTACCCGATTTAGAGTAGACACTTTCGAAATGACTCCAATGCTGTATTGAATATGGGTAAAACGTTTTTAATCTCATGAATAGTTTCCGTTCCCAAACAAAATGTATTCCCTATTTTTAGATACGATCCTCTTGCTAACAGAAATGTCAGACATGTAAATGTCACACAAAAGGGCCCGAAGCGAAGAGCGCGTGCGAGTCCCGCTCAACTGGGCATCTTTAATAAACCACAAATTGGGAGCTGGGTGTATTATCAAAAGGTTGCGGTGGGGAGTGAACGGTCCACAAGGGGCATGCAGTAGTCGTCCCTTCGGGCGCGGGCGGCTGCATTCTCGGCGCAGCGCACCCCACCAGCACTGGCCGAAAGGTCCAGGTACGCGCAACACGAGTACAACGCGTACTCAATTCTTGCGACTGCGATTGCCGGTGTACTCGTACTTACACTTGCTACCCACAACTCGGTCACGGCAGTGGCTCGGGAACATTCCACGTGTGCAATGATACACTCCCGCAACGTAACGTACAGGGCGAGAAGAACTGCGTGACAAATTTATTCTCATGAAATGTGATAGGTAGCTAATCTATCGCCATTTTATTGTCATGTGAATTCTCGAACCCAGAAACTTCGGTGTGGCATAGAACATATAGGATTTCCACAGCTTATCCGAAGTTGTTATAGGCGAACGGCGCCTTTCGTAAGTTTCGCTCATTCAATCCCTTGGCCTATGTTCCTCTATGTCCCGCCGTACATGCAAATATACTTAAAATATGCCGTACAAAATATATAAAAAGAGACACGGGATTATATGGGAAGCAGACTCATGGACACATAACAGCGAAAAATGAAAGTAGAGACAGAGGAGACGAATACGGAATGGGGTGAGGACACGGGACAGATCAAGGGAACACAACATTATGAAATACTCCAAAAATATTTAAAAGTAATCGCCACGAAGGGAAGGGACGAGGCCCAGCCCAGTTCCCATCCCCAGCGAGGAAATCAGCACACCCTCGAGACAGTCACCCGCATACAAAACAGAGGATGAGGCCGGCTAAGTGCTAGCCTTGGCAAATGCATGAGTTCACGATCTCACGAACTCCCCCAGGCATGCAGAGTTATGTCTGCTGACCATCAGGTCCGATTTCCAGACCGGGCGGATCTGGAAGACCGTTTGGAACCCCCTGCCGCACGTGCTCTCCGGGTCCGGTGCCAGACGAAGGTCGTGGAGCCTGGCACGAAAATCGCCTTGGCCCGAGAGCATCTGCATGACGTGGTGGTCCAAGACCATCCACTCGCTACTCATCCTCTTCTTGAGCGAAGAGAAGAAGGAGTAGGTTCGCCTTCCCCAATTTATGATTAAATAAAAATAAAAAAACAATATGTAATAGAAATAAATTAATCCATTATCATAATATTCAGATTCAACAATACTTGTGTACAATAAGTGCTTCAAAAGAAAGTACTCAATTTTGTGATAAGAGGGCGTGTTGTCCAAGCGATGATTAATTTATTTATTGTTTCTTGAACAATAATGTAAAACTCTATATTAAATAATTAATACGAATGAAAACGTCAGACTTCTATAGAAGTTTTAATATATTTTATGGGAATGACATTTTTCGCCCTTCTAAGGCATTATAAAATGTTTGTTATCAAATGACATTTGATAATGTCTTAGAAGGGCGAAACATGTCATTCCCATAAAATATAATAAAATTTCTAGAAAACAGACCTTTTCATTCGTATTCTTTACCAGCAAGACGATTGAACTTCAGTGAAATGTCAATCATCTAACCGTTTGCTTCAAACCGTTCATATAATTAAATCTCAAGTGAAGCTATTTGAACTGGATACGTAAAAGCGCGCGTGTCACCTTTGATAGAAGAATGAACGGCGATTACTATTATCTAGCTGTCATCCCGGAGTGACTGTCGTGGACACGGATGACCGGCGGACAATTCAGTGTGAAGTTTATCACATGGTAAAGCCAAAAGTGCAAAAAAATGTCAGAAACGTTAGTTTGTGAAATGTGCGAGGAAGAAGGCCGGTGCGGGCGCGTCTCATCTCGCCTCATCTCGCTCGTCCCCTCGCCAGCAACCAGATCAGGGATCAACTGTCGAGCGGGACGTTTATTATTTTCCGAAGGGAACGGAACCGGAACAGCGGACCGAGAGGGAGACGGCGGGAGGTGGGTGGAGAAGGAAAGCCACAGAGGAATCTCGCTAGCGCGGCGGTGTGGAAACGCGATCCCTCGTGCGTGAATCCGACCTGCCGACAATCCCGCAACCTGAAATACAGGTTTCTTTCCCTTTAGCGCTTTTATTTTCTAAAAACGAAATTAAGTTACGATGCATGTACTGATACAGAACCCAGGGTCCGGCACTTACACACTCGAATACTGGCCCACTTAATACCCACAACAGAATCGGTAGAGCACGATACTCTTGCGGCGGCCTTCGTCATTCTTGCGCCACCGTGAGTCACTCCCTGAAGAATATGAGATAACTCCTGTTCAGATGGGCGGGCGGGCGGGACAAGGGCCCCTTCCTTTCGCGCACACCCTACTCCTCCCGAACTCGAGAAGCGATTCCGATCACGAAGCCCGTTTTAGCTGGGAGGTGCGACGGGGGCGGCGGGGAGGCCGGGCGGTAATAGACGGAGAACCGCTGCTAGTGTATGCAGCTCAGTTCATCAGCTCGCCGGCCCCCGCCCGCCCGTGTAGAACAAACAACTAACTACGTGTTTGTGCGGGCTGAGCGCGGCTCCTCGAATTGCGAGACTAGTCAAAACACATTTTAAACTAAAATAAAATCCTTTTCAACGGGAGACCGTCACTCGTCGCCGCTTTCTACTCGGGCTGTGCTAGACACACGCCCGAGACTGGGAGCTGCAGCCGCGAGCGACAGGACCTCGCGTCGCCGTCGGTAACAAGATCGAATCAACGTATCGCTGCAGTTTTCTATCGGAAACGCTGCTTTACTTCTGTTCAGACCGGACCTCAGAAAACGTCGTACTAAGGCTTTTGTAATATTAACTATTACAAAAGAGTCGGTTGTATACGCAACTATAACTACTTTTGGAAGCTTCATTTTTTTTAGTAAATGGGAGACATAACCGAGTACACCGTGTTCATTATACGGATTCGCGGAGGTGTTCTCTGTTGTAAAAATGTGTTGAATCTCGAATCACGTGAAATCTCGAATCACAATTAGTAGAGGGTTTATATACCGGTTCATAAACGGTTACTCGACTATTTCCTCTCATAGAGACAGATTTTCACGTATTCTAGTCATTACATTTTCACGCAAATCGTATTTTTGTTTTTATGCCCCGCAACTTATTCGGTTGTGTCCTAACAAACGATTTCATTGTAGTCGCTCATCCTTTACCGTGCCACAGGATGGGCTTGTTAACTGCTCTGTGCGGAACTTGCTCCCCCAGATAAACAATGACACAGTGATAGGAGGGAATGGCTCTCCTCTCTCTCTCCTCTCTCTATCTGATACACACACACACACACGGAGTGATACAATCATCTTTACGATAAGCTAAGCACCCAGAAGTATACACACGTCCGCGCGCTCGCTGTTGGGGCGCATAACAAAGACCGAGTGATTTATCACCTCGTGTAATTAAGTACAAAGGATTTACGATAGATCAAATCTGACGTGAGTGCTCGAGACGACTTGTTTCAGGAATCCGAGCCACCAGGTCCGAGCCCACGTCGCACCGCGAGGCCTGGGAGGATCGCGCCCCGCGGCCCGCTGTCTTGTCGTGGACTACAGATAAATAAAAATGATATACCCAAGATAAATGATAATAATATTTAATGAGAAGAAGCACTCAAAACTTCTGTAATAGTCGAAACTTTCTCACCATTACGTGGAATGTATGAAAAGGAATATGATACACTTCGCGTGTGTGAAGGATTCACTGCCTGCACCGCGCACACCACATCGCATTACTCTAAATCTCCGCCCGAGTAGGTACTTCCCCGCAACGAGATATGGATTTCAGAGAATAATTTCGTTTGATATTGCGAAAAACTCTAGCGTCTTCGAAGGCTCGTTGAAATGAAGTTCTCTGTCAATGTTCATATTAATTAGGTACTACGTCTCTCAGGCTGACCTTTCGAACTGGTTGATTTTGAAAATCGTATTGTCAAATAATCTCACCAGACCGTTTTCTAACATCAGACTATTTTTACGAGTTAAACACACCATCATAAAAAATGACATGCCATTTTGCACCCCACATCATAATGTTGGTGGGAGTTCATGTCTTCAAACTGGTCTCCAGAACCCTTCCACACCCATATTCATCCACTATTATTAAATTAAGAGAATCGATTTATGGTTTTATCAGATTATGCAAAACTCCATATTTAATCAATAATATGAATGAAAACGTATATTTTTAGAAGTTTTATTATATTTTATGGGAATTGTCAATTCCTTAGGAGGGCGAAACATGTCATTCTCATAAAATGTAATCAAAACTTCTAGAAAACCAACATTTTCATTCTTATTCATTATGACATTCATCAGGAAAAAACTTCGCTTCGAAAAACATTTACTTTTGTGTTTAAACCATTTTGATCCGGTCATATCGACTACGTCTTTAAAATTCTGTAATTTTTTTTGCCACTCATTTATGGAGATGTAGAGATACTCCATGGAGGTACGGCTGGACAGTTGGACAGACAGAGAGATCTCGGGATTTGTGGTATCTTCTCTTACGAGCGCACGTGTTAAGATGGTGGCGAGCGCTGTCAAAACCGATCGAAACAATAATATAAGAGCAATTGGAATTAAACTCAACATGTATTACAAAGAAATTATTGTCTTTTTTTTTAGTTAAATGATTTACACTCATTGTAAATCATTGCTGAATCAGCCTACAGAAACTTGTTACCATAAATACCCGACCCTCTTCTAGTATAATAGAACAAGTAAAACAAAATGCAACTGAAATTCTCAGAGAAGATCTTGTAGATATTAACTTATTATATGACATATCAGGAAAGTGGTCACTATCGCCAACATATAGGCAACACATGGACCGCGAGACTACGACGCGACGCCGACGTAGGGCTGTAGCGTACTTGTGTAGCACTCCTGGGTTGGCCGCCTCCCAAGTCTCCCAACGTAACACATCGGATCGCAAATGTGCAACGTACAGCTACAGCTATAGCTACAGCCGCACCAGCTCGCTGCACACGTCAGCGTCACACTGCGTTGTATTCAGATTAAAAGTTTTAATATATTTGACGCGAGTTACATGTTTATCAAGCAACAAAGTAAACCATCATTTGAAATGAACAACCAATAGCGACTTGTAACCCAAGAAACGAATTGCGCTTACATTGTCACACAAAACATTATTATAAAATAAGATTTTTTGCGCAATTGCGTCGCCAATCAGGCGGAACACTATGTGACCGGGGAAATTTATAACTTTATTAATTCAATTATTAATGTTGGTTACTGAAATACTCGTTTCTTGGCAGAATTCTTGTAAATAATTTATATTTATAAAACATATTTTAATAATTAATACGAATGTCTGTTTTCTAGAAGTTTTATTGTATTTTTTGTGAGAGACAGGCGAAACATGTCATTCACATAAAATAGAATAAAACTTATATATAACAGACTTTGCATTCTTATTAATTATTTAATATGGAGTTTTACATCATTGTTCAATAAACAATAAGATGGTGTTGTATACAAATTTAAAAAAAGGAAAAATTGTTCATATAAATTTGGTTTTGTTTCCGTAGACGGCAGGCGCTGATGGTTAGAGTATCAGTTTTGTAAAACACCGTTATTAATTTATAATAGTAATCGCGATTTAGTTTGTTTCGTCTTGCGAGGGCATTCTCCAACTCCTTCGTTTCTTGTTTTTCGTTTGAGAATGCCGTCGCAAGGCGAAACAAATTAAATCCAAGTAAAATCACTAAACAACGTGTTTACTATTACGAGTATAAATTTAAAAGTAATATTATTTTCGTTACTGTTAATTGAATCAAAAGTAAGACGTGACAAACCGACATCTGTGTGTGTGTGTGTGTGTGTATGTGCATGTGTGTGTGTATGTGTGTGCGTGTGTGTGTGTGTGTGTGTGTGTGATACGAGAGCTCTGCGTTAAAAGTAAGTTCAATAAAAAAGATTGCTCCTATTCACGTATTGTTTCTTAAAAAGCAAATAACGGATTTTATGTTGAAGGGGTGTATTTCCTAAATATCAAACACTTTCATGTGTCAATCGCCGTACATGCCGTTCAATAAATAATCATCGCTACTCGTCTAATAAATAGGTACTCGTACAACCAGACAGAGGAGGTGACGAGGAATCACCTAACTACTAAAGCGACAGACACGTATTAAGTTCTATCTGAAATAAATCGTTGCAGAGCTCTTGGTCTAATATAAATACTATACAAGAAACTATGTTTATTTCAAATTGAGAAAAATGTTCAATCCCAGAGTTTTTATAAAAATAATAGGAGTGTTTCAATTAACAGAATGTAACTAGTTATCTAAGATATTTAAAGTTATAAAAAGTAGACATAATCGTATTTATCAAACGGTTCAGATCAGTTATCTTATTTTAGATGACACATATTAAATAATTAATACGAAATAAAGTTATGTTTTCTAGACCTTTTTTATTTTTATTTTAAGGAAATGACTCGCCTCGCCTTGCTAAGACATTATCAATACATCGTATTAAAAAAAATGCTCGTGTTCTAGACGAACCAAAGGAATGATTTAAAATCATTTCAAATAAAAAAATTGTACTTTCGCTCCTCGAGAAATATTCATCTAGTGGTAGAGTATTCGCTCAAGAGCAGGAATCAGGGAGAATGAAGATCGCAGAGTAGCCGAAGAGAGACGAAAGCTGCGGAGGAGAAAACACCCTCGGCAATTCGGACGGGAGTATAATTTAAGGAGGGATCTGCTCCCGATTGACGGAATATGAAGATTGACAGAGTCCAACAGGGAGCACAGAGCGAGAGACCCGAAGCACCGACAAGAGGCGATTCGCCATCTACTCGAAACTAGAAATGTGGTCTTCATTTTTTTTTCTTTCATTCGCACTGCAATCACTTTGGTACTCATATACAGAATATTCCCCCCTATAAGAAATCTCATTTTTATCGCACTTATTCTACTTGTATCCTTCTTTTGCCTGTTCTCTCCTTCATTTCCTACCATCCGGGGCGAGTACAAGAACACCGGTGACACTGTCATCTTATGTACGAGTATTTTGATAGACTTAAGCGATGAAAACTTTAGGTGTACCATTTCCTCTATTGCTTGCCCCAATTATTCGATCAATATCCATCTCCACTCGCCTATCCTTTGTAAACATGCTCCCTAAATATATATTGTACTATATATTCATCCACTTTTTACAGAATTTCACCATTCACGCTTAGATGGCAGACTGTCGTGCTGTCTTCTTTTCCTTCACATTCATCGTCAGGTCTTTTCGCAAACATACTCCCACATACTAGACACCAGGACAGCGCCGAGCAACCACAGCAGACAGCTCGCTGGACTATTTATTTCTGTATCTTTAATTCAATATACAAAAATATGTTTATTTTAATATTTAAAGGAAAAAGGGATGATCTGTAAGCTTTTGAACGCATATTCGAGAATAGATCACACGTCGGAACGGTGTCACTGGGCGTATGCGGGTGTTCATTAGAAATTTTAAACTTCGAGAGGTAAAATAAGTCGAGCGCAGCGGCATACCTTCCATCGCATCGATAAGACTCTTCTGGCTCTGTAGCCTATATAATAATATCGTTCTGTAGCTGTGGCCCTCCGCGCCTTCGGTTATTAGTTTACTTTTCTTCTTAAGCTCCTTTATGAGGGGCTCTCGCCAGGTGGGCGGGGCGGTTAGAGAGGGGGTAGGAGCCACCGATATTAAAACATCTTCAGCAGACTTCGGTTGCAAACGTTTGCCCTTAGAGCAACTCTTGGGGGAGCAATTGTGTTATATTTGATTGTATTGAGACACGCTCGCGCTGCACTGCACTTACTTACTCCCGCCCGGCCAGGTTGGCTGGCGGCTGGGGGCTGGCGGCTGTAACGCGAGTCTCCACAGCGGCACGGCAGCGGGGCGCCTCGCGGGGGAAACACATTCAAGACTCGCCGAATACCTGCGCATACATGTAGCGCATAAATGTCGCGTCACGGAACGGAAAATAATGTGATTTCTCGTGCCACAGAACACAAAAGGAAAGTGAAAGAAAGAAAAATAGGAACAATTGGGTGTAACTCGTGCGTGGCTAATAAAAATATCGCAATATCCGAGTAACGGGGAAGGCGGGAGGCGGCCGGACGGGCAGCGGGCGCGGGACGTGCAGCTCATATTAATCTCCAGCTTCAGCGGCGATGCCGACAGCCCTCGGGCCCCGCGACGTGCATAACCTTTTCGGAGCTAATCATACATTCTTAACTTAAACATAAATAAACACACCGTATACAAACACTTTGTATTTAACCACGGCATGGTCATTATAATTGATGCCAAATAGTTTCGCGTGGACTCAAGCTTCATCAGGGCAGTATAAAATAATTAAATAATGAAATTAAAAGAATAATATATTTAAAAAATATATAAATCTTACATTCAAAAGAAATACTTAAAAAACACACGCGTATTGGAGAAGGCGAGCCGATAAGTGATTCTTTTAGAATAGGGGATCTACCTAAAATATAAATATTAAGATTGGAGAATAAGATTGAGATGACAGAGTTGACCGTAGTGGTGCCAACATGTACAGAGAATGGATCCCATACAAAGCTCTGCGTGGAATATCAGATGAATAGCGTCCACTAGGGAGGCCCCAAATCGATAGAAAGATCTGGAGTTTAGCATCACAAGAGAAGTAGTAATCCAGTAACAATAGAAGTTCCTAAAACCCAAAATCTATCGGTCTGAGGCGCATGGCAGGCGAGATCTTTGGGGCGCTCTGCGGCCCGGCACCTTGCAGGCCGCGCTCTCTAGAAGTTACGGAAAATATAACAAAACGAATCGTCAGTCAACAAAAAAGAGTAATATAAATTCCCAAAGTTAATAAAGGTGCCGCTGACGAGAAGGCGCGCGTAGATTACCGGCGGGCGGCGGGCGCGACACACATTCCCTCATTTCATTAGGCGACGTGACTGGCTGATAAATAACGTTCATTTTTTGCAGAAACAGACATCTTTGCGAGACTTCGCGCCGCGTCTCGCGGAGCATTCGCGTCACCGACACCGTCGCAAAACATATTAAAATGTAAATCAGACTTATCAGTGCCGATGTACGAGTATAACCGACGCGACGTCGGCAGCTTGGCCGAGGGCGGGTCCGGGCACTCGGGCACTCGGGCCTGAGGAATATACTCGAGTTCACTTGACGCGAGAGCTGAAGCGCTGGGTGCAATGGCATCTGCGGTCAACGGCGGATGGAAGAGAAGGGCCCGGGCGGCAGCACTAAATCATGTATGAATAATAAAAGTGCCCCTCGCGGGAGCAGACGCCGCTCCGGTCGCAGATGCTTTCAGCGAACCGCAGGCGGGCGTGAATACCTGCGCGATAAATCAATGCTATTAGGTTTTCCGCGGGGTGGGGAGACCCGAGTTATGCGCCGCTTTCTCCAAAAGTTATTATCGTTCCACTCTTTTATTACGCAAGGAAACCGAAACCATTTTGGGTTGTCCAATTCTTTACCGCGGCTTTATGGATAGCGAGCAAATATTAAACGGAATATATTGGGATAGTTCTCACCTGCGGCCGTTCTCTACGGTCCGGACTACGAGCACTCACCCTGGGCGCGCCTCCTGGGTGCGCGCAACACGCATAGCACTACTAATATGTCTCGCGGTACAAACTGACAATGGGATATCGCTAAATAGCGTCTATGTGAGCCTAAAACTTAAACAGCCAAAAAGACAAATTCTCGGGAATACCTTTTAGAGAGTATAACGTGGACCGCCCTTCGAAGGACCGCGGAGGGCGGAGCGGGGAACACGGGCAGGGGGTACAGGATAAGCGGCCGTTTATTAAACCTGCCCCCGCTCTTCTCGGGGAGCGAGGGCCGGCTAAGGGTAATACATCGGCCCTAAATAGAGATTAATAAATTTACAGATTCAAACAGTAACATCAACTATCTGATGTGAAGTCTAGAATGACGGTCTATTTGGGACACACTTCCGCAACGAGTGGCAAGACCTTAGATGTCCTGGCTCTAGAATGTTAATTTTATATATTATATATACAATATATATATACATATATATATATATATATATATATATATATATATATATATATATATATATATATGAGTATATATATATATATATATATATATATATATATATATATATATATATATATATATATATATATATATATATATATATATATATATATATATATATATATATATATATATATATATATATATATATATATATATATATTAGGGTGTCCTTATTTTTCAAAGTTTTAATTTTATAATGCATAGGCTATTATTTTATTCATTTGGCCCTAAAACATCTGAAAACATTTTTTTTCCTTATTCGGAACAGTGCAAACCGTGCCGACTTGCGCGCAAAGATGTCCCATACAAATTGCGTCACAGGAGCGGCGCGCTGTCGTTGTTATTATCGTTTAGTCTAGGCTTGTCGGGTAGTAGCACGGATTGTTTTATATTTCGAAGATGTCAATGGAACTAAGAAGCAATTAAAACACTTTTTTCTTGGTTGGTAAAGTAAATCACAAAATAACAGGTGTAAACTACCATCTAATCGTCAAGTTCTCGCGGTTTTATTTTTCAACATACGTGAAGTTAATTTGACTGTTAATGAAAGCCCAAATCTTATCATTCTTGAGTGCAATATATTCTGAAAAAAGGCTAGAACACCTACCAGAGCTGTTCTTAATTATGTTAAGAAGTTAGTAGATCTTTATCAGGTCTGACGAGAACTGCAAAAAATAGCAAGAAGATTCAGGACTTACATAGGCGCCGCGAAAAGAACTTTCAACTTGAATTAGATAATTTATTCGATATCGCACAAACCGATTTTCTTAAATGTGCTGTGATACGACAGCATCTTATACAGGATGCTTGAACGGAGCTTGTGTGCAAAAACTAGAAAGAGATTTGTTACTCTTTGCTTGCCGCCATCATATATATGAACTGATGCTCAAAAGTTTGCGCGTTTGAATCGCAAAATCGATTGTACGGAGATGATTATAGCGAACTCATTGAGCTTGCTATTGTTTTTCTGGGTGGAGGCAATGAAAATAAAATAAAAATCAGACCTGCTGGCCCAATGCATCAAGCACGATGGATGGCAAGATCTATTTACTCCTTAAAAATACGTTTGCTGCAGTCCCAGTTTAAAATGTGCACTAAGGACAAGCAAGCTTTTCGAGATGTTTGTTTATTTATTGTGGCAGTTTATGTGAAGCCTTGGCTTGAATGTAGTTTGGCGATAAAAGCTCCGAATCAAGATTTTTGTTTTTTAAAAGATTACGAAGAAGTTGACAATTTCCAAAGCGGTTTTATACAAGTTCAGTCAACATGTGTGGTACTTATCAGAAGAAATAGCTGTCCTTTTAATGTTTGATGACAACGTTGATGAGCAGACCAAAGGAAATATTATAGAAAACTTACAAAAAGAAAGTTTTGGTGATTCGGGAAAGATATATATTCCATCAAAGGAACAGATGTCTGTTTCTCTATATGGTACGTAAGTAGTGTTTAATCTGGTATTTAAATTAGCACTTATTTGTTTTATTTATAGGTACTACAAGTATTTGTTATCTTGTTTTATGAAAATCTTTGAGTGATTTTGTTTCTGTCAAGAGTAAAGATTTATTTTCACGACTGAAACTTGATAGTAGTTTCCTTCAAGAAATTGTATCATCATAGAAAGATAGCGCGAAGTTTGTGGAAGCTAAAAATAAGGTTACTAGCTTAAAAGCAGTTAATGACACAGCTGAAAGAGCTGTTAATATAATAAAATACTATCATGGATTGACTACCGCAGATGAAGAACATAAGCAGTTCATATTATGTTGTGTGCCAGAACATAGAAAAATTTGCCCAGACTGTAAAAAAATAGACTTTAAAGAGGAAATATCCAAGTAAATAAATATAATATTGAATCTTTTTTGATAATTATAAGAAAAACATTATACAAATACATGTTTTCATCAATATTTATCTAACAAAATGGTTTTAAGTGATCATCTATAACTAATTAATGTTAAGGTAGATTTTAGTGGTTGTGGGAAATGCTTAGAGACGGCGATGAGGTCCGCCACCCATCACGTCGCATTTTCCGCGGAGGCGAACAGAGGAGAGTGGAGTGCCGCATTGGTACTTGGAATATTAGAGGAGGTATGGAAGGGAAGTTAAGTGAGATGTGCGATGAATTTAATAACAAGTGTTTGGATATTTTGTGTGTGACTGAATGCATGGTTAAAGAGTGCGGATCTAGAGAGCATGATAATAAGTTCATCTTATGGTCAGGGGTATCACAAGAACAAAGGGGAGGTCAGGGTGTGGCAGCGATTCTAGCTCCAAGGATGGTAGAATGTATGAAAGGATACGAATGTGTAAGTCCTAGACTGATGTGGATCCGCTTCAAAATTGGATTGACAAGAGTATTACTCATAATTGGGTATACTCCTGTTAATAGCGAAGATGAAGCTGTGAAAGATGAGTTCTGGGATAGTGTAAACGAGATAGCAGCGAGTAAGAACGTGAACGAAAGAATTATTTTAGCAGGAGATTTGAATGGATGGGTAGGAATCCAAAGGACTGGTTATGAAGAATGTCTCGGTAAGTATGATGATAGTAGGACGAACGATAATGGAAGGAGAGTGCTTGGTGTATGCCTGGAGTGGAGCCTCTTTGTGCCAAACACGATGTTTGATCATAGGAGGATCCATCAGTATACATGGGAGAGAGGGAATGAAAGGACGGCTATCGATTACGTCATCGTTGACTCTAGATTACGGACGGACACTGTAGATACCATAGTGTTCAGAGGGGCCGAACTCGGAACTGACCATTTTTTGGTGGTGACAAAGATAAACCTGTTCCGAGGTTGGCGCACCAAGAAGAACAAAACAGTGACCGCCCCGTCTAGAGTTAAAATAGAAAAACTCCAAATCGATGACGTAAAAGAGAGTTATATGACGAAAGTGAATGAGAGGCTGAGTGGTCGAGAATCTGAATTTATAAGTATAGACGAGATCTGGAACAAATTGAAAGAAAGTCTATGTGAAACAGCGAAAGAGGTATGTGGTACATGTGTGCAAGGAAGAAGGAATGGAGATGCTTGGTGGGATGACTGTATAAAAATTCTGGTCAAAGAAAAGAAGGATGCATGGTTAAATATGATATCTGTGGATAAAAGAGATTGCGAGAAATATAAAAGAGCAAAAGAAGCATACAAAGTTTGTAAGATGAATGTCAAGTTGAAAGTGAGAGAGAAAAAGGATAAACTGAAGGAGGAAGACGGTCTCAAGATGACGAGTCACTTTCAGAGCAACATAAAAATGTTCTGGAAGGAAGTCAAAAAAGCCCGGAATCCTCCCGAAAATGGTTGTGCGAAAGCAATTTTGAGTTGTGAGGGAAGAATGATTACTGATTTTGACAGTATACAAGGAAGATGGATGGAATACTTTAAAGATGTATATGGCAGTGAAATGACTGAGAGTTCAATGAGAAGGAGCGTTACAAATGTGAGTTGCACGAATAGCGAAAGAGATATGACAGAAATAAGTTTGAACGAAATAGTAAAATCTGTAAGCTGTATGAAAGGTGGAAAAGCTGTTGGTTATGATTGTGTCGCTTTGGAGTTTATTAAAAACGGTGGGCCGGTTGTTGCAGCGTGGTTATACAGACTCTTTAACCAGTGTTTAGAGGAAGAATATACGCCGCTCGACTGGAGGAGGGCTGTTATCATGCCTCTATATAAGGGAAAGGGGTCTCGTATGAACTGCGGAAATCACCGGGCAATAAGTCTGTTAAGCGCCGTTGGTAAACTCCACGGCCGAATTTTAATAGAAAGAGTAAAAAAGACGACGGCTGAAAGAGTATGGGATGTTCAAGGCGCTTTTATGACCGGAAGAGGATGTATGGATCAGATTTTTGCACTTCGAACGCTTGCGGAGAAGTTTATGGCCAAAAACCGTAAGCTTTTCTGTGCGTTTGTCGATTTACAAAAAGCCTATGATCGAGTGAACAGAGATAAACTGTGGTCAATCTTGTCCGAATACGGAGTGAGCACAAAACTGATACGGGCGGTTGCTTCTCTCTACGAAGGGAGCACTGCCAGTGTTAGGGTAAATGGAGACATCACGCCTTGGTTTGATATCACGAAGGGTGTTAAGCAGGGCTGCGTGATGTCTCCATGGTTGTTCAATCTGTATATGGACAAGTGTATGAAAGAACTTAAAGGTATAAATGCTGGTGCTAAGATGAGTGATCTGTCTGTAAACTGTCTGCTTTACGCGGACGATGCCGTTCTCGTTGCGGATAGTGCGGACGAATTACAAGTCTTGGTGTCGAGAATGTATGAGGTATGCAAGTCAAATGATTTAATGATGAATGTCGGAAAGTCAAAGGTGATGGTTTTCGAAAGGGAAGAGCAAATGACAGTTTGTAATATAAGTGTGAACGAAGAGAACTTGGAACAGGTGAGGGAATTTGTGTATTTAGGTAGCATGTTCACAGCAGATGCCCGAACGGATAGTGACGTCGAAAGAAGGGTTGGTGCGGGTAACAAAGTGAATGGAGCTTTAAAAATAGTTATTGGAAACAAGAATTTATCAATGAAAGCGAAAACGGCCGTTCACAATGGAGTTCTGGTCCCAACCCTAATGTATGGAAGCGAAGCATGGAACTGGCAGAAGAAGGATGAGTAGAATAAATGCGGTAGAGATGAGGTCCCTAAGACGTATGTGTGGTAGAACGATATACGACAGAATCTCAAATGCTGATATAAGAAAGGAATGTAGAGCGGAAGAAGGTATTATGAACAAAATTATGAAAGGATCGCTGCGTTGGTTCGGACATATGGAACGCATGGATGGAGAAAGAATGGTTAAGAAAGTATACGTTAATGATGTAAATGGGGTACGAAGTCGAGGCAGACCGAGGAAAACATGGCATGACCAAATTAATCAAATTTTAAAGGTTGGTCATGTTAGAAGTCGGAGGAATCGACGTGCGTGTATGACTCGTTGTATGAATGTGGAGGAAGCTAGAGAGGTTTGCCAGGATAGAGTAGTGTGGCGGTCCATTCTCTCTGCCTACCCCTGCGGGGAAACGGCGTGATGGTTTGTTGTTGTTGTGTATATATATATATATATATATATATATATATATATATATATATATATATATATATATATATATATATATATATATATATATATATATATATATATATATATATATATATATATATATATATATATATATATATATATATATATATATATATATATATATATATATACATATATATATATATATATATATAGTATATATATATATATATATATATATATATATATATATATATATATATATATATATATATAGTATATAGCATATATATATATATATATATATATATATATATATATATATATATATATATATATATATATATATATATATATATATATATATATATATATAATATGTGTAAATATATATTGTACGCGCCCCGCGGCTCTGTGCCGGGTAGCAATTTCCTCGGATCATCTCTGGGAATTTGTGACGTCAGCAGGCGATAAGGCCGGTTACTTTACGATTCCGCTCAGCGAAAAGTTCAGGTGTGCCACCGTAACAACTTTTGTGCCCCATCCTAAAAATATTCTGAACAAAAAAAAATATTTGTCAGCTAGAGAACGGACAGAGAACACCGAGAGAAGGAATGGTGCACCAAATGCCTGGCCTTCATGGAAGCCACATATTGTCGTCATCGCCAGGGAGAGCACGAGTGGCGCGGGCGTAGACTACAATGTAGAGGAAACGAATGGAAACGTCGGATATCTAGAAGTTTTATTTTATTTTACGAGAATGAAATGTCTTGCCTTGCTAAGGCATTATTCTCAAACATTTGATAATGGTTCAGTTAGGCGAAACATGTCAGATGTTTTCATTGAATGTGGAGTTTTACATTACGCTATTGATGTATAGTGTCTTTAGTAAACTAAAATTAAAACTGAAATCATCTGATGTTGTATGTGTATAATCTATAACCTTAAAGTGCATTGAAGCTATAACGAAATGGATGGCCTTAAATAAATTAAAATTAAACCCTTCCAAAACAGAATTTCTCTGGACGCATTAAAAACACTTGTTAATTCCTTCGTTGTATCTCGACTCGACTATTGCAAAGGCATTTACGCCAACATACCCAAGAAATAAACTTCAATATGTTTTTAATGCGGCAGCACGACTTATAAAAGGTGTTCCAAAAACTCGCATATTTCACAACATCTAAAAGATCTTCACTGGCTCAAGTGTCCTGAAAGAATCCAGTTTAAACTATGCTGGACGGTTTTTAAAGCGCTTCACGGAATGACACCAGCCTATATATCTGAACTTTGTATTGCTGATAGCCCTAACTTGCGGCTTCTACGCTTCGATCAGCAATAGGCAGATTAGTTGTTTCGCAGTGGCAGGTCCGTCCGTCTGGAATATGCTTTCTGCACACCTCAGATGCATTGACAATCCGACAGATTTTCAGACAGATCTCACCTAAAAATCCACCTTTTCAAAATATCGCATAAAATGTAAACAGCGGTTATCTGATTGCTGGTGTCACATGCAACTCTCATGACTAAAAACATTGCCAAAGCGCCCTTGAGGTGAGGTATTCTAATTATTATTATTACTTTTATGTGCTATCCAAACTAACTTGGAGATTGCGGATGGAGATTCACATACGAATAAACAGTCCAAATATCAGAGGATAATATGAAATGACCACATATACATAAATTAACGTCATTAAATAGACCGAGCTTCAAAAAATCCAACCACCACCACGGAGACACGAGAGGCGACGCGCGCCCTTTCTGCGCGGGGCGCCGGGGGTGGCACGCTGCGCCCCACATCCACACGAAGACGTAAATAATACGCTATCGGCGGGCGTATCTAGGGGATGGGCGTGTAACGTCGCGTCTTCGCTTGTGTTAGTGGCCCGATATTGCGGAAGGAGCTCTTCGTGAAACATTTCATTCCAGATCCTTAGAAATACGATCAACGACCGCAAATAAACAAGAAGTCCGTCTCGTGAGACCGTTTTAGAAATGTTAGGGCAAGACCAGGAATAATCAAATTCGTGTATAAGTTATATACTTGCATCGCGTGGCACCAATACTAGACATCAATACGAGACCGGTCCACGCGTGCGGTGGGTATTTCGGCCGGGTCGACGGTGAATTCTTATTTATGGAAATGTCTCGGTTAATTGAATGGCCCGGGCGGGCGGGACGTTCCCCCGAATCGGAAAACTGATTTAGTCGCGAGGGCCGCAGCCGATATTCCTCCGCCGGCAAGTTATTACCGCCGGGCTCGGGGCGCCCTTCCTTCTCCAAGGTGACCGGCCTCTCCGGGATCGATGGTCAGGCGGGCTCCCGGCCGGCCGGCGGGCGGGGTCCGGGGGGGCGGGGGCGGGGGGGGGCGGAAGGCTCCGTCCTATATACTAATCGGTGGTCCTAGAATTAAACTTGTTAAGACGTCTCGCGTGGAGAAAGTATGCAACAAACAAACGAGATGAGTAATCTTCGGAGCACATCTCCGATAAGCAGACAAAGCCGAGCACAAAGGTTTAGATCGCGGAAACAAAGTAAATCAGATACAGGCTGGCGTCAGAACAATCGGCGGCGCGGACTTGAAAGTAATGGGCAAACTTTCCCCGCGCCACCCGACGAGAGTGCACATTAAGGAGGTCTGGCGTGACAACAAATCTTATGGAAAAATCTCTCGCCTTATCCGGCCGTGGGCGGGCGGCTGGCGGCGAGCTCCCGGGGAGGGGTGGGGGAGGGGGGGGCGGGCAGAACTTGCTCCGAAAGAAAGTTTCTCGTGTTGTCAGCCCGTCGAATAACCAATTTTTCAACACATTTCAATTCAGACAGCAATTCGTAAACGCGATTTTTTTCGGGGCTGCTATTTTATTAGCGGTGAAACTTTTCAGCTCTGATTTAAAGAACATTCCCGCGTGCAGGGGAGGCGCACAATTAGAAGAATAATACGATGTTAGTGTGTATTATATGCACGACCCAGAGGAACACTGGCGGGAGTGAACCACCCCCGTCCCCGGTACGACCCCGCCGCCTCATTCCGAGCTAATTTAAACTCCGCACTCGCAAAAGGAAACGCCTCATTTGCATTTATTTGATTTAACGGACGTCGAGTCCTTCCGAGACAAACCGAGGAACAGAACCGCTCAACAAAGGACGGTGGAAGAAGAGTGGCGGAGTATAAATTATTGTTTCGGCTTAACCCTCGGAGAACGCCAGCGCAACTGAAACGATAATCTTTCATTCCTTCCTTCCTACTCAGATTAAGGAAAATGTGACGAATGCCAATAAAGCTCATCGATAAAACCCCACGCCATAATCGGGAGAATCCAATAAGAGAATGTCGCCCGAGATAGCCAATTAGAGAGCCACAGGGCTGGCCTGGCCTGGCCGGCTCGCGGGCCATTAGCTTTATTAAAGTAAAGCCCGCCCTTCCCTCGCGGGTGCACGGTGCGGGCAGATAGAGTGGCGCCCTGACTGCGCCCGAGTGGGGTGAGGGGGGCGAACGTGCCGCGAATGCCGGGAATGTATTGTCCGATGAAGCTAACTTCCATTACGATCCTGGTGAGCCAATTGTTCCACGCTCAGTGAAAAACAATTACGCGATCCGACTGGAGTTATCGAGTTTTTGCTACCACCGAGAATTATTCTGCAATTAACCGCCGCCAGAGGGCCGCGGCGCGGGACCGGGTCCGGAAAATAACATATTAACAACGTGACAAGACATACGCCGCTTGTCTCACTACCACAGCTAATACCGTACCATAACTACCATACAGTGCGGCCGACCTCGGTGAGCGAGCGGCGAGCCCGTTACCGGCTGTTTCGTTACCTTCCAGAAAACATTATTCATTCCGACAACCGCATTCGATTAGTTTTTCGATTCGGGTTGCTTCCGAACCGTAAAAATAATAAATCAGAGTGGAGGACGATAGCGGGAAGCTGCGGTTCGACTCGAATATGGAAAAAATATATTCGGCCGCTTTTTGCATAGAGACCATGGCGCGGCTGCGCCGTGAATGTGACCGCTGATGTTTTATTCTCCCGAGCAATATCCTAATGGAACTTCTGGGCGGGCGACGAGGGGTGTGGGGGGAGCTCCTCTACATACCTCAGAGTCCCCGTGTAGGAAGAACGGAGAATCTAGTCACATTACGAGTATAATACTTAGTTGGGTACAGCACGGCGCGCGAGGACAGCGTGTCGAGAGCATCAGACAGAGAAACATTCTACATTTTCTAACTTAAGTTATTGAAAATCGTAATTGAATGCGAATTTCGAAGAAAAAATAAATATATTAAGACAACCGCTCAAAGCATATTTCCGGTGAATTCACCATCAAAATTAAGTATCACACATCCCTTGTGTTTAAAAACAAAACATTTGAAAAGCAAATGAAATAGAAAATCAGCCGGCGCGAGGTAGACCGGCACTTGTCACACGGTGTAGGGAGATCCGAGGGTGTTATAGCCTATTACTTTATTCATATAAATGGAAATTTCCTTCATATCCTGCCGCTGTAATAAACTTCTATTCCCATGCTGCTCCTGGAACGGAACTAGACAAGGCGAGCACTAGCGTTTGCTCAAAGAACTCGGCCCGCACCAAACTCACAAAGAAGCACCCTGCCCCTGCCAAGATAATCGACGTTACGACAGCGCGCTAGGCCGGCGGAGATCTAACTGCAAGAGAGCTGCAACTATTGCGCCTGCCTGTTGGCATACATCTAAAATACGGAAGGGTTTGTGCCGGATGAGCAATTTTACGGAATTGCATGTTTTACGATTTTCATCAAAAAAGCAATGCAACGACTATGACCGAAATATTGTGACGGTTATGGAGATAGGTCTATTCGGTATTGCCAGGAGCGGTACGAATATTTTCTTCAATATAGACTTTTTTTAAAACCTCACAGCGAGAGGGTAATAAAAGTGATCAATGAGGTGTTTAAGTAAATCCCAGATACACTCGAATACTCTGTCTACCGTGAAAGAACATAACAGGGTGAGTGGATACCGCAATTGTGATGAAAACAAATCTGAGCGGATTCGAATATGTCAAGAATTAATAAAATTTTATTAAAATTCATATTTATTGTACATCTTGGGAAAGCGAATGAGAAATGCGTAAGAACTCGAAACATTGTGACACTCACACTAAAGGCAAAAGAATCATTCTATTTCAATACGATTGATAATCTGATCTGTTCCTGTAGTCAGGCAGGCCTCTCTTGGAAGGTTGACTTCCCTCCGTCTCTTCTACGTTGTCTACCCCATCTAACGATATCTGCCACTATGCAATCTTTCTAAATCATAGCTTTAACTGCACTAAATAGTAACACCTTAAAGATGAAATCAAAAACTCCCCATATTAATTCTACTACCTTAATATAATTTCTGAAAAACTTCATTTTTAACTTGATCAAATTTAACTTTTCTTCTATATTCGTCATCACTTTGTGTTGTGGATTCACATTTGATTTTTTTTTAACATATTATCACAACACTTTTTTGCACCTTGCACAAACATGTTTCGAGCCACAGATATATTTATGTCATAAATTGGATTTATTTCCACTAGCAACTAACACAGAAACCAAACCTAGCTCATTAAGTTCGTATGGTATGATTGAAAATGAAATTTTATTATTAAATTAAAAGCGCTAACACTCAAATTTCTGAAATGATGATTTTTTATGAATTAAAAACGTTATTTTCTACTTTTGTGTTTATTTTTCACAAAGTGTTTCGAAAATATAAATAGTTTCGAATCATCGGGAAAGCGATACAAACATTTTGAGTCGTTCTCCGGATGGTGAATGTACGAGTTTTATATCTTCGAAACATGTGGCGATAAATAAACTCAAATTTAAAAATACGTTTTTTTGAATCCATAAACCAATCCAACAGAATTATTGGGTGGACCAGAAATTTCGCAATTATTTAGAAACGTTCAGTACCGTACACGGTCTACCGTGGAGGTAACACGTGTATTAGATATAATTCGTTCGTGTAATAGCTATTTGTTGGCTTTATTTTTTTGTGCATATTTTTTTTTTCTTAATCGTAAAATGTCTAAACCCAAAATCGACGACGAACATCTGCGTCACTGCATGCTGCTTTATTTCGACGACGGTTTAAATGCAAATAAGGCTACTAAAACTATTAATCGCGTATATGGAGATGTTCTAAAAGTCAATAAATGTTAATTCTGGTTTCGAAAGTTCAAATCGAGTGATAGAATTTTGATGAAGATAAATTGAAATCTTTAGTTGATTCCGATCCACTTCAAATCATTGAAGAATTAAGCCAGAAAGTGGATCTTCCTGGTTATCAATAATGATGGCAAATATATTTTGCAACTTGAGGAAACAATGAATACCCAAACGGTGAGGGACATCTTTCAGTAGAGAAGTGTTAATTCAATGGGTATGCCGGTGCACCTTCTGCTCGCTCTTGGTTATAAGGAAGGCTTTTGTTTTCTGTCCCCGCGGGTAGAGAGAAAAACGGCAGAGGGCATTAACGACTCCGATTCGGAGCGCGTCTCACTAACGAGACCGCTCCGCAGAGCGAGCGATCTGTAATCAGCCCCACCGACAAGTGCGGGCGGGGTGGGGGAGAACCTCCAACACTCCGCCATACATATACCATACTCCCATGACAGAAGTAGATGAAATATGTATATTGTATATGTTTAACAAAAACTATAAAAGATAGCGGCATAAAATGTTTTGTCACTTGTGACTTACTTATGGTACGCGCGGTGCAATTCGGCACGATGAATGATCAACAATATACGAGTATATAATATCATTATTTGACAGTACAATTGAAACAAATCAATACTTATTCATACGGGAGATGGAAGAATGATGGAAATATAAATATGTTGCCTTGGCCTTGTTAATCTCCGGATATGAATCCCATAGAGACCGTCTAGCATATTTGTTAGGTTAATATGCAAAACAGGTCCCGAAAACATAGCAACAAAATGAGTTACAGATGAAATTTCCTCGGGAGACTACTGACCGAGTAGGGCCCATGGCTGGCAAAAATGTACAAGTTCTGACAGATCTGGAAGGATCAACTCAACTAAGTAAGAAAAAAACAAGGTTAGGTTGTACAGTTCGTTTCGTATATATTTAACTTGTTTACGTTACCGTAGGACAGTACATACGTGATACGGTCAACCTTGCGAGGTCCTATAGTTTCTGAAGATCTACGAGAGGAACAGATGCAGAATTCAACATTTTCCTCAGCAGCAGCAGTCGCCCCTACAACCAGTTCCTATAATGCATCGTCCATTTCAGCTATTATCAAATGTGACGATAACAATAGTATCCGATTTCATATAAGTTCACAGTGCGGTTATTGGAGCTAAATCACGTCATTGGGGTAATTAAAATTTTAATTGAGTCTTCGTCCATAGTGTTGCTGTGTACGTGTTGAACTTTTTCTATATCAAAAATACATTAAGTAGTACAGAACTGTAGATGCGGCTGCCATATATCTCATAGTAAATAAATCGGTTACCCTTTACTTTGAGAAGTCATTTCATATACAGGACGTCTTTCAAATGACCGGTGATGTTATAATTGTAGTAATAAGACTCGTTACAAATGGTACATACATAGTATAACAATCATATCCATAATATATATTAGCTTCACCCTTTGGTCACCGGCACTATTAGGATTAATTAAAAAATAAAACGTAAGTACTGTATTTTATAATTTATAAATAGTCCGCATCAGTTTTCAAATACACACATATTATATTTTGTCGGCTCATTTGAGATGTTCACGTGTTTATGTACCACCATTCTTACGACCGTCAAATTTGTAAGGAATACCTGGCGGTCCATCCTCCCCGGCAACCCTCTCGAGGATATGGCACGTGGCGCCGGGGACAGACACCTGGAACAAGTGGGGGAGGGAGCGTGCTTGGATTAGCAGAATGGCGGCCAATATCCGGAGCCGGCAGGCGGTAGGCGGCGGGCGGCACGAGTCACGCGGGGGGCGGGTAGCTCGGGCGGGGGCGGGGGCGGATCGTTTGAGCTAGTATTGTACGAAGTGAACTCTACTCTCATCATACTTTCATTAAATGATCGAGACCATCAAAATGTATGGATTTTCACAATTGCGGAATGGATAAAATCTAATAGTCGTAATCGGATTTGACGAAAATAAACACGCAGGTAGCTAGCAGGCGCGAGTTCATACAGCATTAGGTCTCTTTGTAATAAGATTTACACCTCATCGGTAGATCATCCATTAATAAAGCAAATGCCTAGTATAACGGCGTTAATAATACATAACATTCAATAGCCATGAAGTTTTAGAAATTAAATAAGCTATTAAAAATAAGTCAAATATAATAAACAACCAAATAAACTTTACTACAAATGCAATCTTTGATTTGATCCTAGTCCATGGATTTCGCTGAACTGCTTCGAGTCGGGTAGATATTCTCCACCCTGGGGACATGTTCCATCGCCACTCGTCAACCCTGCATATCCTAAAGATTGTCTCCGAGGACTAGACTCTGCTATAGTAGGTACTTGTCCCTCGTACTCATCCTATAGACCAGGGTACTATCGCATCATCGCATCGCATATTCGTATGTAAAACTGACGTGACAAAAGTTTTAGGTCTGCGAGTTCTTCGAGGTAACGTGTTCCGAGTTCAAATTGCTCCATTTATGAATCAAAAGTTGAGTTGCTCGAAGGTGCAAGTCATTTCATTCGTCTGGAGCCCCGCCACTGTATGTGGATCAGTTATACTACTCGTATTCTCCAGCAGTATAGCTTTACTGAATGAACTGGCCAAAATGGGTTTCAGAGCCACACTTACGTTTTGAAAACTGGATTACGGAAACGGTGGAAAACAAATATAGATTGACTATTGGGAATGGTATAAGCTGGAACGATAATAACAGTTGCAATTTTAACGCTCAACCTGAACATTTGCAATGATAAGAAAAGGAAACGGTTGTACGAGTATTACTGACGACCGAGAATACCTGCAGCTAACACCGCACGGCACCGCACCATACACTAGAGCGGCGATATTTGCATATCTCTCTCTACCCTCCGCCGGCCTTCGAAGCGCCCTTCCAGGACAACGTCCTGCCTCTTGCGATTATGGACTAACTGATAAAAAATAATGTTGTAATTTGAAATTTGATGGTAGACAGTTCATTATAAATAATGAAAATAAAAATTTAATGTTCTTTTTTTAAATGTGTTTTTAGTTCAATTTCATTTAGTGTTATGGCTTCGATCGGTTTCTGGTGAAATCGGTCGAAGCCATAACACTATTTATTTAAATAACTTTTTGAAAACATTGTTAAATAGTCCATTGTTTTGGCCGAAACACTACGATACCTTAACATTTTAAACTGTTAAATTAAATAACTTTGATTTTGGATCACAACTGTATTTTATTTTACGCGACAACTGTTTCGTCAACCTATGTTCATCAGGTGTTTTTTTTAGTTTTTTGAAAACATTGTTTTTCCACAACACTTTTTTGGACCTTTCACAGACATGTTTCGGGACGCAGATTTTCCTTCTTTAGTGTATGAATAATAATTAAATAAAACGATGTTAACTACTTCCACTTTTGTCTTTATTTAGACAGCCAGGCTTGCTGGCATCGACAGACTGGACCAGTCTGTCGATGCCAGCGAGCCTGGCGAAGCCGGTCGCTATCTAAATAAAGACAAAAGTGGAAGTAGTTAAAAACATCGTTTTATTTAATTATTATTTAAAATGAACTTCCATCAAGAGATTTCAGTAAAATCATTTGATTATCTTAGTATATGAATTTTAACTATTTTTTAGGTTAAAATTCATACACTGAAGAAGTAAAAACTGTATCCCGAAAGATGTCTGTGAAGGGTACAAAAAAGTGTTGTGAAAATACAATGTTTTCAAAAAGTTATTCAAATGTGAATCCACAACGCTAAGTGATGGCAAATATAGAAGAAACTATTTAATTATTTTATTGTTATATTACAGGTATGGTCCGGATAATTAAAGGTCGTTTCCTTCCAGAGCTCCCTTGTACTTGTACTTGTAGCCTCGTAAGCGCCATCATTGTCGTACTCGTAAGTTCCCATTCAATTATTATACATAGAGATACCAAGAATATTACACACAGTGCCCCTGTAATTCTTGGCGAGATTCACTATCAGTACTACGTCGTTTGCATATATTACATAATATGGATATTGGCTGTCAAGGGCTTGAAGGGTTGAAGAGGAAGGACTGAGGGTCTCTCTAAAAGGTCGGTCGAAGAAAATACTGCAAGACCCGGACGTACACATAAACCAAATAGATAAATATAGGCGGGCTTACGACGTTTCGGTATGTATTGCGAGATACGAGTACATGAAGGCCGCCAGAGCACGTCCACGCTACCCGTGCAACTACGAGCCGCGAAATTCTGTAATTAGTGGACAGGACGCATTTCCCGCCAGCCGCCTGCGTCTCTCGGGAGTGCGCGGCGGGTCAGATAGGGCTACACAGATACATAGTTTCTGTCCACAGCTTAATCCACTTTGTAAGTGGTGCGGCGGCTTATCTATCATAAAACCTGGTTCTTTGGGCGTGATCGCTTTTATAATATTTAAAAGAAAGGCAATGTCACTCAGAGAGAAGTGCGGAGAAGCGTCTGGCGTCTGCCGACTACTCAGTGGCTAGTGCCGTGAGCCGGTAGATTCAGAGCAATCACGAGAATATTTTCTGTGAATCATTTACAAACATAATTTAAAATTAATATAACTCATAATATAATTCAAAGGGAATGCAGAATATTGAAAAGCATCGTAAAAAAATATAAAATATCCGATTCCACCGCCGGACCTATTGTATAATAGCAATTACGGACAGCGCTGCGCTGCTGGTGCGATACTAACATACTACTATAGGTACAGGAGCGGGTGCGGGTGCGGGTAGGGAGGCAATAAATCGGGCATTATGCTCGCGGGCCGTGCCGTGCCGTGACGGGCTCACAGCCGAACAAATACGGCGTGATTAGCGCTGCCGACCAGACATTATCGCCCGGGCCGGCCCCCCGCCCGCCGCGGGTGCAGCGCGTCCTCCGCGCAATCAGGGGTCGTTAGCTGGCCGCGGCCACATTACAATGGCCGAAACGAAGTGTCACCATTGAACACTTGACATCGGGGGTGCTGACTCTTTGGCAATTAATCCCCCATCTCACTAGACTACAAGATTCCTACTTCCGGAGGGTGTCCGGGGGAGAGCGCCTGACCTCGTTACTATTATATCACATATATTCATGTTCGTCACCGACATCTCTTGGTTAAAGTCAATTTTAAACAATGAAAATAATGTTAATAAAGAATCTTTATTAAAAATAGATCCGAACGATTTCGGCAGCTTGGCGAGAACGGTACAACAAATATAAATGTATTTTGTAAAGTATCGTGTATGATGCGTGTGAGCTGCTGCGTCGCCAGAAAGCTGGGTTAAGTCAAAGGCAGTCGTGTAAATAATGATATGAACGTGAAGAGGAGAGAAAGAGGAGAAGAAAAGTAATTAATTCCCGGCAGGAACAGCGCGCAGTTCTTAAACTGCTGAAATTTACCGCTGAATCCGTGGAGCTCAAAGTAGTGACTTCACACGAAAGTTTTCACGAAACTAATAAAACCGATGAACCCCGCAACGGCGGCGGCGAATACTCTGGAATTTCTGCCGACGAGTTCTGAAGAATTTCTCCAAATGGATAAACCAGACAAATAAGAGTTGAGAGCCGTCGAGACGGGCGCAGCTCCCCTTAACTCGCGTCTATTTCACTCCAATTTTCAAAATTCTACGATCCTCTTACAACAGGCTGCGCAGTCTCCAGGGGCGGGGTCTGACCTTGGCTGAGAGCGTGAGGCTAAACATTTCACTATGGATTCTTCATATTCTCAAGGACATACTGACTTGCCATGAATCGTAAGTCCTTAAGAATGTAGTAAAACACAACATACTTTTCTAGGGACGCTAGGAATCCACTCGAATCGAATCAGATTTTCACGCTGCTTTTTATAGTAATTACAGGGAAACAAAGAGAGAAAGTTAAGATTTCAGGGGAGCGGGGCGCCGCGGTGGGTACGACGGGGCGGCTGGGAGGCCATTGGATGAAGGCGGATCCTTTGTCTGTCTTACCTCGGCTTCCCTTTGTCCTTCTAATGCCGGATACCGCACTATCGGGGCCACTGGCGGGAATACTTCCATATTCCCATCGCGGGTTGACGTGCAAAGCACTGCGCCAGTTGTGGATACCGTTTCCGCGAAACAGGCAAACGTCCACGACGGCGGCACTCCGCTCTCAAGCGGAGGGGGCCCTCAAGCAATGTGGGGTCGTTCACAACACTAACTACCAAACTTCGTATACTGTACTTCCGAAATCAAATTACATTTTGCATCGCCAACGAATATTAAATGTGTTGCGCACAATTATAAATGTGCACGAGGAGTAAAACTAAAAGGGCAGTGGAAGTCATGCACAGAGAGTTCGCCAGAGAGGGGGAACGGATGTCATACAATGATCGATCTAGAGTCACCTAACATTGGTCGAACTTGAATGGGCGCAATGCCATCACATTATACCTAACATCGATATGTGCCAATGAGATAGTGTACAGATACGCTAGGCCAAAATGCCGAATTATTAAGTTGGCCTCTGGAAATAGAACGGTAATTAAAGAATAAAGGAAAAAGTACAGGACACACATCAGGACTACGAGTAGCCTACGTAGTGCAGAAGTCTTATGGGGTGGAGGAGCCTGGGGCGCGCGCCCGCGGAGCAGACATACCTCCGTCAATAACTAATCCCGGCGCTAACCAACCCCGAGATTCCGAGCAATACGGGGAATACCTGTGAATACGCATTTTTCAATTCTTTTTAGGGCGGAATACGCCGTTCCCACCGTTGGGCTGAGCAAACAAAGCAGAGACGATAGACGTAAATCATACACATACAGCGGGCGGGGGGGGGGCGGCGGGCGCGGGTGGGTATAAATCTCCGGCCGACAATGAAATGAATGGCGAAGCTCCCCGCTGGTAGAGCAAATGAACAGGGCTCGACCCGCGCCAGTCGGGTCCCGGATCATCTCACTTCTCAGCCCTGCTCCCATACTAAAATAATTTGGTTTGTATTTTTAAACAAAGTCGTACCTGTGTACAATATTGCCTATTTAAAAGACTAGAATTACTTGATTGAGCCTTATCTTCCTACTACGACTACAGCGACTATGCACTAACATTAACGTCAGCCTGCTAGTCGGTATACTTGTACAGGTATTTGCACAGAGCACTCTGACAAAGAAACAAGAAACGATCATCGTAAGCATATACAAATATTGTTCAATCAGATAATGATATAATTGACTAGCGATATGATATAATTGCGCAGAAGGCCGAGTGGGGAAGGGCGGAGGGCGGAGGGCGGAGGGCGGAGGGCGGAGGGCGGAGGGCGGAGGGCGGAAACAAGAAATGTGACAATAGGCGCGGACGGCTCTGTGATTTGCATGCGCCGCCAGTGCCCGGGTAATATAACGGCCTTTCGTATTCGCTGACAAAAGGTGCATTCAAACTATTAAACCGGACATTGCCCCTCTGGCGCCAATTTCAATTGGACGTTTACTCCATAGTGGAAATAAAATCAAATCAAATCAGTTTATTTCATCAAAACACATTACAAAATTAAGGTTTAAAGCATCTATTGAGAACTGGTAAAATAATATATTGTATTTTTATATATTGTACTACCAGAAACGCATAAGAGATGGTTCGACATTACGAAAACAAGATACTCTCCAAAATCAAGAGTATTTGCTTTCTGAAGGTACTTTTACTAACATGAAAGACGTTGATCTCCGAGGAGACCGCGTTCAGCAGATTAATTGCTCTTCCCACCGGTGTTACCAGAGGTAGGTTGGTTCTGGCGGCCGGTAGGCAAAACAATCTATTCAGTCGCTGTCGGAGATATCTATCAGGTACAAAAAGCAGAAAACCCTCCAACACGGCCGAGTTCTCGAAATATCCCCCGAGTAATCTAAAGAAATTGGTTACGAGATGCCCATCTTTTCGAAGCTGTAGAGAGTTGGTCCCAAGCATTCCCAAAATATCTCAGATTTTTTCTGAACCCTCTCCAGCATAACGGAATATCTCGTCTCGTGAGGACTCCATATCAAAAAACCACTTTCGAGTCTGCTACGAACCAATGCGTTGTATAGGACTCTGAGCACACGGGGATCTGTGAAAACTCTTCCGGTCCAGACGATGAAGCCCAACATCCTTAGTGTAGTGCCACACATCCTCTCGATATGTGCTCGAAAAATCAGCCTACTCTCATATACGATCCGGAGATCTCTCATCATAGATACATGTGTTAGTAAAAGATAGTAAAAGATAGCATAACGCACTTAGAGACATTGAATTGCATTTGATCACTGTGACTCCAGTTAACAATATTATTAATATCCGACTGGAGGTGTAGACAGTCGTCAAGATTGTTAATTTCTATGAATAATTTCAGATCATCGGCAAATAAAAGAAATCGCGAGAATTTTATCAACTTCCCAATATCGAATAAGAAGATGGCGAAGAGGAGTGGGCCTAGGTTTGAACCTTGTGACTCCCCTGAATTTACAAGAAAAGGATGATTGAAAAATTCCGTATGAGACGAATTGTTTTCTCCCCTCGAGGTAACTAATGAAAAACATAATCAACTGAGAAGAGAATCCAATTTGAGATTGCTTTTCTATCAGAATGTCATGGTTCACAGTATCAAAGGCCTTTGAGAAATCATTATATGAACAGTCAACTTGGTGACCATTATCCAATGTCCTTGCAATGTACTCTGTGAATACCATTAGATTAGTTTCAGTAGAGCGCCCCTTCCTGAACCCATGTTGTTCTGTTATGATATAGGGGTCGACTTTGGGAAATATCAATTTGTGCAAAATAGATTCAAATAGCTTGTCTGGAGCCGACATTATCGCTCCAGGTCTGTAGTTTTCGACTGACTCTTTTGCGCCGCTCTTGAAAATAGGACTGATCCTGGAAACTTTCCAGATATCAGAAAATACAGCGGAGATATTAGGAGCTCAGCTCAGTTATATCGGTTGCACCACTGCACGACACGCTGAAGAGAGCGCAGCGCGAGGCGCGTCTGTGCCATCGAGAGTATCGACTGCAAGGCGCACGGGGTGCCGCGGTTAATAATGCCAGTGTACTATATACAGGCCGTGTCTCAATAGAGTAGAGTCTACTCTAGGCCTTGGATGTAAAGCGCGATATCCATTTCTGGGGATTAATCCGATTCGCAGCCGACTTCCCGCGTCGATACGAACGGCAAAATTTATTAGGGGACATCAATTTGGCCAGATACAAATCTAATACAATTTGTCGGATTGCGGAAAATACCGGCGGGAAATTAACGGGGAGAGGCTGAGGAGCAGCTCGGCAGGGCGCTGTCGTCGACAACTTACCATAAGACGAATAAAGTTGGGAATACTGACATGTCCGTAGTGAAGTAGGCATCGCGCACCAGACAGAGTTATCCCCCGCGTGAAGTAAAAGCCTTCGTTAAGGATCTCATAAACAACTAGGGGTGAGCACTTGCGAAACTTTTTGAATCCGCTAAATCTACAAGTTTGCATAAGAAATTCAGAGGAGCGCACACCAATGGGTCTAATTAAATTTAATAGTACGCCGCTCCGCAGTTAGTGTATGGAGGAGCGCTCGACTAATTCAGTGCTCGGAGATCTTTGTGCCCCGTCAGCGGGGGCGGGGGGCTGGGGGCGGGGAGCGGGGGGCGGGCTACGTGCCTCGTTAGGCGGCGCGGGGGAGGCGCTCCTTGCCGACATTATAAAAATAATTAAGTGCAGGCTGTCTGCTCTCCGGCAGCCTTCGGGTTCGTCGCGGCCCGGCCTCTCTGGCTGCCTTCTCTAGGCCGGGCCGGCTGCGATGTTAACCAACTACACGGCACTCGCCGCGCCACGGCTGGACGGACGGTCGTGTTATTGATGACTTTCATTAGTAGTACGAGTATATCGCCCTGCAGTAGACCAATCAATCGTCCAATCACAGGCTTTGATTTAAATGACGAGTGCTTTGTGCATGGCAGCTGTCCGTGGGGTATTATACTTGCGACGGATCGCTGAGCAAAAATATTGTATGTTTCATTAATAAATAATATAAATCAATTCAAAAAGAGGAATAAACTGAATTGGGTGAATAAAGAGTAGAGTGGAGCTATCCCAAACGAAACCGGTTAATAATATTAATTATAAATTAGCACGTAGATTTTACGGAAATCAAAAGTATTCACCTAAAACAGCATATACGGAGAAAGATAAATTGCGAAAACACACCAATAACTATCTTAACATCACGCCGCGCCGTTTAGATACTTCTCTCGGTTCCTCAACATTCGTACATCGTGTCATGCACGCACGTTAATTTCTACGACTCCTCGCGTGACCGACATTTAGTATTTGATTGATTTTATCAAAATATATGTGTACAGAATTTCACCGTTATACCTGGGTCTCTTGGTATACTCTTCGACCGACGATTCGGAGATCGTTGCAGTCTCCATCAGATACTCCCCGCAGTACGGACTCAAGTCTATGAAGAGTGGCCAGGGGGGCGCTTCAATAGTTGATCACTTGTTAGCACATTAATAGCGAAACGGATTTATTTAACTAACTAACCATCACGCCGTCTCCCCGAAAGGGTAGGCAGAAAGAATGAACTGTCACACTTTAACCGATGCAGCACTCCATCCTTCTCTTTTCGCCCCGCGGGAGACGCGGTGTGATGGGTTGCGAACCTCGTCGCCATATCTTATTTACTTTTAATTTCATCACAAAACTATGTTTGTTTGTTTCACAATGAAATAAAATCTTATGTTATAAAATAAAATTGAAATAGGAAATAAGATTTAACTAAAATTATTTTTCGAATCTCAAGTCTTCCTCTTCGAATAGTGCATTCCAGCTACAGCTAGCGCGCGCGTGCGCAGTCTGCCAGCCCGGATGACGGACACGGGGCCCGGCTAGCGTGCCCCCCGCAGCCCCCCGCAGCCCGCCGTGGCCTGAATGCGGAATCCGATCCTCGCGGCTAACAAATAGCAACTCTGCACCCGCGGAAGCACCGGCCTAACTCGACGCTCAGGGGGAGGGGGAGACAAATCTCTACTTATCGGCAGCTCAATTTATCGGGAAACTTCCTTCCCTCTCCCTCGCACGCCAGTCATCGAGGGCCGGAGAAGAATGGGGACATCGATTGGCTTATATTTGTCACTCGCTCCGAGCACCTTCTTAAATACACACTCTTCTACACGGTAGCCTCGGGTGGGGAGTTTCCGGTCCGAGATGTACAGAATTAACCCGCCAGCTAAACCGCCAGTCGCGTCTTCGTCCCGCGGGACCAGGCGCAGTTCAGGGACGCCGTGTTCTGGTTGATCGTGAATAATTACCCCCGCACACAGCTGATGGTGGGCCGGGTGGGCCGGAGTTACTACTACTACTAGCTACTATACTATCGCGCAGTTCAACACTGCCCCCAGCAGATTACACTGTTGATACGAGTTTCACTTGACAGCGCATAGAATACCGCGTGCGCTCGAGCGTGTTCGAGTCAAACGAATCTAAACGGAAATGAAAAATTTAACTGACTTGAATATTTGATGCATGGTATGAAGAAACAAACAAAACGCATTAAATCGAAAGTAATAGAAGAAGACAATTAGCTTAAAGCCTTATTTAGTTGGTTCTTCGCACATAGTAGTGGAGCCATTGAGTCTCAAAATCAATAAAAAACCAGTGAAGTAAGACATAAGAGTAAAAGTATTTTCTTGGAGAACACTCAAGTAAACCAACAAGTTGAAAAAGTTCCTAGAGTTATGGGACAAGTTAATGGCGGTATTTGTATTCAATCAGGGTCGCCGCAGTGTTCACGGAGACGGCTACTTGCATGGAAATGTTATTAAGAAAAGTTTAGTCCGCGGCCGAGGCTGGGAAATCAAACACAACCTACTGCGCTCGCAACACCACCGTCGGGGCTCCGCTCGCTAAATCACGTACTTTGTTTATTGCGGGGACCTCTTTGGGGAAGTTGGTAAGGCAGTTAATAGTTTAGTCCTGGGGGAAGACGCCAGCGGCTATCGCCGGGAGCGGCTAATCGGGATGTACGGCAGGGGGGCGCGGAGAGGGGAGGTAGCGGTCACAGCGGCTGCACCGAGTATGTACTTATAGTCCACGTGGAGGGAAGCAGGAGCCTGGAAAACTCCGAAAGCGGTGAAACAGAAGAGAAAACTCACCTCGGGTTCCCGCGCAGAGCTGCATGATGAAGCGCGTTGAAGCCGTTATTGTTGGACAGCGTCACATCCGCCTGGTGGTCCAGCAGCAACGTCAGCATGTCATCCCGCTTCTTGGAGATGGCGTCGTGCAGCGGCGTGTCCCCTTCCGAGTCCTGCGGGAGGTAGAGCCACACTTAGCGTTAGAATGGATCAAACGACTGCCGTACTAAGGATACGCAGCATTGTAAACGAGAACTTTGATACAAAGGGACTAAACTCAATTTCAGGTACTCTAAATATATCCTATTCAAACGGTATTAAGTTTCTTCGAGTCCTGTTTGAAGAAAATATATCTTGTATTTTAAATATCTCATAATTTGTAAGACAAAACATTTTTTTATCGATGTAAATATTATAGTAGAATAATTAGTTAATATTATGTTACATTTCAAAATACATATGAGAAAGTTTCTTGTTCTAAGGAGAGGAGTATCCGCAGGTATTTTTCTCTAAAACTCTTGGCACTAAAGAGTCACAGTTCACTAAGTTTTCTGTTTTTTTTTTAATTGAAAGATTATATTTCTTGAATGAAACTAGATTTCCAAGCTCTTCTGGGAGGGCATAAATCATTTTTTGTAATAAAATATATCAATATAATCAAAATGCTGCTGGGCTGTGGCTGTATTTAATATTTTTTTTAAAACAAAATGCAACCCTTTCTCCTTGGTCGCTGACTCAAGGTAAAGTAATTATTCTCAGTTTGTAATTTTAATAGAAGAGTAACTTCAGTAGAAGATTGTTCTTATAGAGGTCACTGATCGGCTTAGGAGAAGTCTAGAGGGTTTCTAAGGATAATTTTAAATAGCTTTGGCTGAGCAACTCCCGAATGCATCCCATACACGAGGTTTTTAAAAGCGCCACCGAAATCCCGAAAAAATATACGTATATAATATGTATTATTGACCAGGTAGTCCAAGGAGATGATGATGATGAAGATGATTTGCATAAAAACATCTTCTTGGGCTTCACTAACATTAATTAATTAACTTTACTAGATTAACATAATTTTAAACATTCAGTTTTTCGGCTTTAATACGGGAGGAATAATTTAACAAAACACGTCCTTTTGATCGAGATGGACGTTCTGTTTAAAGAACTTCGCCGCTTAAAACCCCATGGGGACCACGGGAATGGAAGAACATGCTGAGAAAATATTCCCTGCAACCAGACAGCCGAGATATTTCATTAAGATAACTGGGAGTAAGGAGCAGCTTCCGGCAATCAGCGTGACACCGAAGATGAACCCACAAGAGGAAAAGATTGATAAACTCACTGGTCCATGGTAATGCTGCGCTATTGCACCGAAATAACGTTTGATTACAAAATGTCGTTGTGTTGTTTTGATCACATCCTAAAGTGGACATCGTTATATTCCCGCAATAAATATAAATAAATAAAATCCTAGCAAGAGTAGAAATGAAGATTCTGCGGAGAGATCGTTGGACGTCATCATCCCATGACAGTTCGGCGTCATAAACAGGTCACTCGACCTAAATTAAGAAGAAGACGGAAAATACGGCGCAGAATCACCCGTCTCAAAATACCTCGGAATAATGTGTAAATATATAATTAATACGAATGAAAACGTCTGTTTTCTAAAAGTTTTATTATAATTTATGTGAATGACATGTTTCGCCTGTCTAAGGTGAATGACACGATGACAATGTCAGACAATTGATAATGTCTTAGACTATTTCATTTCTTGTGATACGCGTGTAGTGTTTAATCCAATTATCCAGAAATTTAAATCAAACCTTTAGAAATTGGCAACTTTAGAAATCCTCAAGTCGGTGAAATTGGGTGAAAACATAATTAATAATCAGATTCCTCCTTTTACTCCTTTCTCCTTAAATATTTTGCCTACATTTAATGTACCAAGCTCCCATTCCCATTCAAATGCAAATTAATCATTTATTCATTTCTATATACAAATTTTATAAATTTTTATTGCTTCATCATGTATTATTATTATTTAATATTATTTATTAGTTCTTATTGTTAAAAAAATAAATGAGTACTTAGCCCAGGTAGCCCAGGTTAAATTTTAAATTTGAATTATTGTATCGAATTTTAAATGCGTTTTTATATTAGTCTTTCATTGTTTAGTTTTTATTATATTTTTACACCTGAAAATGGAGGTATCCTCCGAAACATGTCGTGTTTTTAAAAAAAAAAATTAATAATTAGTGGATTAAACAAAGTTATTTTTAATTTCCTAAGTATATCCTCGTACTATGGAATTCCACAGTTTTAATGGCTTAGCGTTAAATAAGTTAATATTATCAATCACTGAGTACTGAGAAGAATATCCAACAAACTCTGCGCGCTACCGACTATATACTCGTATCTCTAGAGGCCGGCAGCCGGGCCTGCAGACGACAAGCCGCACGGCAGCTTGGTAGCTTGGTAGCTAAGTAGCTCGTGACACGAGGGCGACCTTCTTTCGTGTGCGAGCAATGCGGAAGTAACTCAATTATTAACACCTGCTAAGCAAGAATGTGTACACCAAATGTCTGTCCTATTGCAGCTTTACCCTGTATCATGCTGAGACTTGCATTTTGTGGTATTTTTATACAAAATTAAGATGTGAACATTGTGGAAGTCCATAATACTCAATATTGGGAATCGAAAAACTTTTTTAGTCAATTTATAATTATTTTTCTTGGACAATGACGTAAAACTCCGTATTACACTATTCATATGAATAAAAATGCCTGTTTTCTAAAAGTTTTATTATAAATTATAGGAATAACATATTTCGCCTTATTAACGCATATTCAAATTTTAAATAAGGTACATTAAGAAATTGATATGCCTTAACAAAGCGAAACATGTCATTCCCACAAAATATAAAAACAAAAATTAATACGAATGAAAACCTCTGTTTACTAAATTTTTTATAATATTTTATTTGAATGACATGGTACACCTGTCTAAGGCATTATCAAATGTCCGAAATATCCAATTCCCATAAAATATAATAAAACTTATAGAAAACAGACGTTTTCATTCGTATTATTTATTTTATATGGAGTTTTACATCCTTGTTCAAGAAACAATAAATATAATAACACTCTTAGAAAATAGGCGTTTTCATTAGTAGTGATATATTCCACTTGTATGAATTTTGTTTCGAAATTAAAAGGATTAAAATTATGTGTTTGCAGAGATTTTTCAGTAAGTTTACTGTTTCTAGTAGTGTGTAAAAATGTAAGGCATGTAATGGTATTAAAGAAAACATTAAACAATTCTTTACTTGTACGAACATACAATAAAAATTCACTTTGTGCATGTTCAATATTTGTATGTTGTATTCGACTAAAATTTTGTTCGTTTCTGTCGTTCTCCCGAAGATGAGGGTCTGCGAGGACTACCTTCGATACGCGTCCGAAACATTAATCTCACATTCATCAAAGAACTGCAGCCGGTGCTTCTCGAAAAATGAGATCGCGTCATGAATGATTTCAGTTTATTTATTTACTTGGGCATTTCGCTACTCTGTATTATTTTCTGAATAAGAATGTACAAATTCTTACGAAGTTAATATTGATGGAAACGTTCGTTTTCCATGCGTTTTATTATATTATGGTGTATAGAATTGACACGTTTCGCATTGTAAGGAGATTTAATAATGCCTTAGGAAGACAAAACAATTCGCTCCCAAATGCAATAAAACTTTTTATTCAAAGTTAAGGCGTTAACACTGTGGAATTCCATTATTAATTGGAATTTGGAACACAAAACTGTATATTTTCTAATTTAGTTTATTGAATATCTTATTAAATAGTCGAAATGTAAAGGAAACCGCGCACGGCCGCAACTGTCGGAGGAGATTACACTCATGTGTCCCGACACCCCTATATAGATTCCTTCGTATTCATACAGCGAGTCATACACGCACGTTGATTCTTCCGACTTTTAAGATGGCCGAGTATTGTCATGCCACGAATCGAGCATACAGCGTGTAGTACGTGTACGTAAGCTTGAGAATATAAAATGGAATACCCAGGTGTAATATTCAGGTGTTGTAACATGTTAGGGTTATATACTTACACCTGAAGATGTAGATCACCTCCGAAACATTGTCGTTTTAAAATATTTTTATTATTATTTTATAAACATATTCAATAAACTAAATTGGAAAATATACAGTGTTGTATTTCAAATTCCAATTTATAATAAAACTTCTGGAAAATGGACGGTTTCATTAATATGTATTAAACGTGTTGGAAGTCTTTACCGTTATATGTTACGTGTAATAATGCTAAAAGTTAATTACTCAGGGTACCTCACATGGGAATACTTTTCTTCACAGAGACGAGAGAGATCTCATTTCAGACATGTTATATCATTTGGGAAAATACTTGATCTAGCGAAATATTTTAAACGGGTGTTAAATTAGGTCTTTTGACTAACGTATGCTAAATACAAAGGCAAATAACAGTTCGTAAACAATAAAATATTTTTAAGTTTGAATGCGAGTGGGGACTTATCACTCAAGGAGTAGCATCCGGCAATCGGCGCAACATCACAAGTAATCCAACACTCTCATCCTCGCAGGAGAACAGACCACATGGAAGGTAATACCAATTTAAATAACTTCATGCGTTTTAGTGGTAAGACGTAAATTAGTTAGACGTCTAAACATATTGCCTAAGGATATGAGGAAAGACACAATAAGGGCGGGTGGAATGAAAATGCATCCTGGGTAAGCGCCCTCCCGAGTAGTAAGCGCATGCCTAACCTTACAGAGCGCCAGGAATCAATAATAACCCTCAAATTACACACTACAAAACACGAATGGAATGGAATGTAGCCATATACATATTGCAGTGAAGATATTTGGCACGGCGTGGGATAGGAAACAATTTTGTGACAAGGATAAAATGGTTAATAAGGTTGTTTGAGAGGGTGCCTACTCCGCGCTTACTACTTTTCCTGATATCCGACGAAGTAGTACTACCTAGTAGAGTAGTATGCAGAGTGTAACCAGTTGGCGGCGATTTGAGAGTTCGGAATAAAATAAAAGTTAAAAAAGAAATAATCCTACCGAAAAGGATTATTTGGGAAAACAAAGCCGAGACGAGTTATGTCCGAAACCTTTTGAGGAAACTAACGAGGAATAAAGGGCGGCGCTCCTTCCTAATAATAATACTCGTAAAACTTTATTTTGCCAAAAATAATACACTCGTTTTAAAGTACTCCGTGCTCCGACTGCCAAGTTGGGGCTGTATCGTCTACCGGCCGGGCGGGGGCGGGGGCAGGGGCGGTCACCTCCCGCCATATGCTGACTATCTGCGCTTCTGGTGCTAGAGCCCCGATTAGTTAAGTGTATCAAAGTTGATCCGCAGTGTCGAAATGTAAAGGAAACACTCATGTGAGGAGATTACACTCGTGTGTCCCGACACACCTCTATAGATTCCTTCGTATTCATACAGCGAGTCATGCACGCACGTTGATTCTTCCGACTTTGAACATGGCCGAGTATTGTCGTACCACGAATCGAGAAGAATATAAAATGGAATACCCCGCGCCCCGCGCCCCGACCACCGAAGCGATCGGCTGCTGAGTTTGTGGAAATAACTGGAAACTTTTACGTTGAAGTGATAAATTATGTTACGGCGGGCTGTCACTTGACCAACTTCCACTTTGCGAATATCTCTATAAATATTACGAAAGGGCCGACGGATTTAATCGATATGACCCGCGAGGGGCGGTACTTTTGCTCTAAATTTTGGGACAATACCGGCGGTGAATGAAGTGATGCAGCCTCGTGCTTGTACTGTGTGTGTGTGTGTGTGTGTGTGTGTGTGTATGTGTGTGATCCAAGAGAGACTCGTCTGTGCAGAAATGACAACTTAGTACTCGTAACGTCGTTGGAGCGATTCAACAGACTTCCCTCCTGCGGTCATGTATTCATCGTTTTATTTAGAAATATAATTGCAGACACAGATATCTAGTCCCCGGGTGGGCGTCACCAATCGCGCCGCATTTACCTCAAACCGTTCCCGAGTTATTGCGGGGAAACAAATTTGCAGTTCTGGCTACGATTCACGATGAAAATACATTCGAAACTTCTCGGGTCTCGCTTGCAAACGATCTCGAAACTTGAAAGTACTAAAAGTTGATTAACTTCGGCGATATTCCCTCTTACCGAAGTCATTATTGTATTCACGCTGAATCTAATTTGCCTTACAATAGCTTAAAGTGTGTTTTACATATTCCTTATTAATGCAAACAAAGCATATCGGTATCTTCGAACTCTCGAGTTCTTCGCAAATACGATGTTCATATGAAGCACTTTGTGGTTACGTATTTAAAATTTATAAAAAAAAATCTGATGCTATCTAGTATCGCTTGTCCCAAGCTTCATCAGGACGACGCAAGTGTTTATAGTCAGTTTTTAGTATTATACCGGAACCGGTTGGCATCAAATATAATGACCATACCGTGGTTAAATGCATGACACGTGTCGTTGTTTCTTGTGATCATTCGTTAAAAAAAACATTTCATTTTATGTTTTAATAAAATTTTGACTGTTTTCCGTTTTTATTTTACTATAAAATAATAAATAACATCGTATCGTGGTCCAGAACCTTTGGTTCAACCAACAGTGTGTGAAACAAAAAGTGATACCAAAATACGTGCAACTCAAGACCAGAACTACTACATCGGCTGCCAAAATGGCAGTTAAGAAGGCGATGTTAATTTGGCTGAAGCTGGAAACCAAGGAGTGTTTCAGCAAGCGCGACTCTCTTCTCCACTACATCAAGGTTCTCCACTCCGAATTATCCTATAAACTACACCCCATTGAATTTGATTGTTTAGATTATAAAATTCGTTCAGATATAAGTGAAATTATTTTAGGAAAAATAACAACCCAGAAACGTAAACTCGAAAAATTACTTTTGGAAAAAAATCTTGCAAATATCTCCCAAAACGGTTCCTTAAGAACATCCCCTATACCCACCGAAAAGATAGAATTTTACGCTAGAACAATTAATTTAACCAACACTCAATTTACAGATGTAGAAATTAAACTACTTGATAAGGGTTTCAAATATAAAATTCCTAAGCAAATAACATCTCAACAACTAGAATACCTAGCTGTCGATACAGAATCTTCCCTTTGTAAAGTAAAAAGTAACCAACTATCAAAACATAAAGCCGCTAATATTATCAACAAAGAAATGCGTCAACTTGATTTCAAACCAAAATATAACCATGTAGAAACAAAAATATTAAAATCTATTAAGGATAAAGTCAATTCTGACGACTTAATTGTCACTAAAGCAGACAAAGGGAATTCAGTAGTCATACTTAGTAAAACAGATTATTGTAAAAAAGTGAAAGATTTCCTTAACCCCGATGAATTCTCCGTTATTCCAAAAGATCCCACAGAGACCATTTCAAAAAAGTTAAGACAGCTCGTTAACAATTCCAATGCCCTATTTCCTACTACTTCCCAAAAAAATAGTGTAATGGTTATGAATCCTAGAGCTCCAGCTCTATACGGCCAACCGAAGATCCATAAACCTAACATTCCCATCAGACCAGTTGTTTCTTTCATAAATGCTCCCACTAATAAATTAGCTTATAAACTCAACAATAAATTTAAAACCTTAACTAAATTCACACCACAGTATAGCGTCAAAAATTCATCAGAGTTAGTTAAGAAAATTAAAGACATAGAACTTGACAACAAATGCAAATTTGTGTCACTTGACGTAATTAGCTTATTTAGTAATATTCCGATAGAAGAATGCCTAAAGATTATCCAACAAATTTTAGATCGTTCAAATATTAACCCACGTATCAACAAAGAATTATACGATATGATGGAATTATGTATAAAAACAAATTACTTTTCATTCAGGGATGAGATATTTTCACAAATAGATGGGTTAGCAATGGGATCTCCGTTGTCCCCGCTACTTGCGGAGATCTTTATGGACCATGTAGAGTCAGAAATATTAAATACACCTCTTTCCAAACATATAAAATACTATGTCAGATATGTAGATGACATACTGGTCTGCTGGGAGGGTACTGATAGGCAATTGGATATGTTCATTAAACATGCCAATAGTATTAATAAAAAGATCCAATTTACCGTCGAATACGGAATTAATCAATCAATTAACTTCCTGGATTTGAACATTAGCAGACAAAATAATAAACATTGTTTCAAAATTTATAGGAAACCTACTTTTTCGGACACTACCATAAATATTAAATCACAGCATCCTTGGTCCCATAAATTAGCGGCTTACCATACCATGATACACCGACTAGTGAATACCCCCCTTAGTCAAGACAATTATAACCTAGAATTGAATATTATATATACCATTGCAGAAAATAACGGTTACAGTAAAATAATTATAGATAAAATCCTTAAAAACAAAGTCTACCGAGCAGATATTAATAACATTTACCCATTCGTTAAAGATGAGAAGAGGAAGTTTACATGTATCGAGTTCTTTGGTAATCAATCTCTAAAAATCGCATCACTACTTAAAGAACTAGGGCTTAGCGTAACTTTTCGCACAAATTATAGTACAGGTTCTTTTTTAAAAAATTCTAAATCTAAAATCCCGCTACTGAAAAATAGCGGGATATACAAACTAGAGTGTAACGACTGCAACTCTATCTACATAGGTCAAACTGGCAGATCGTTTAGCACTAGATTTACAGAACATGTTAGATCTTATAAAAACAATAAATTAGATTCCCAATTCGCAAAACACTTAAACTCATTAGAACATTCCCTAGACCCAAATAATAAACCAATTCCCCTTCATCTTGAAAATAAAGGATATAGACTCAATCTTTTAGAACAATTAGAAATTAATAAAACCTTAAATAACCCCAACATTCAGCTTATTAATGAACAGACAAACATCCTCTCCTCACCATTACTAAATATATTTAAATTAAATCAAAATTAAATTAAATTATCTGTATTGTCACATATTGCATTTCTCTACTAACTGTTTTTATTTGTGTTTAATTTATTGTTTGTAATAACGATTAAAAATGGATTGTTACAGAGCTGGTACCCCAATCAAGTACACACCTGTTTAATAAATTTAATCTCTCTAGGTCCAAATAACCCATTGGTTCCTAGAAAAATCTTAATTGTTTAGTTTAATGACCCCATCTACTAACATTATATAAATTCTTCAAATGGCTAATCAGTTCCTGGAAAAACCTCAAATTGTTTAGTGTAATGGCCCCTTCGATTTGCATTATATAAATTCTTTCCCCCACCCTAATTTCTCTAAAATCAATATAAGGACACATTGTTTGGCGACTAGGTTCAGTTTGAAAATGCCCTCGCAAGGCGAAACAAATTTGTAAATGATATTTGTATAAGAGATTATATGAATAAAAAACATAGTAAAACCATTAAACATTCACGTTTATTATTATAACTATTATAAAATAATCCTTGCAAATTCACATGACCTAAAATGGCGGGAACTTCGCGTGATACATCATGCAGAGGAGCGATTAGAGTACAAGCCCCACTTCATTGCGAAACTGGACAAAGGTTCTAAAGACTGCACTGTGTGCAATAACAGAAAGATTCCAGGGGGAAGACGGGAAACAGTGTGGTTTTGTGAGACCTGTTCCAGAAAACCTGGTCTCCATCCTGGAGATTGTTTTAAAAAGTACTATGCAAAACTATAAGTATTCCATAATGTTTTTTGTAAATTGTTTTTTTATTTGAATAATAAATCATTACAAATGAATTTTTAACGTTTTTTTTTTTGGTAACTAACTATCTATAAAATATTTTGACATTATTAAAATTAGAGTTGGCTGACAAACAATGTCAAAAAATAATGGAGTGGTAAGGGTTCGTTGTTAAAATTCATACACTGAAGAAGGGAAGTTTGTGTCCCGAAGCATGTTTGTTAAAAGTGCAAAAGAGAGAGTGTTGTGAAAATACAATGTTCCAAAAAGTTATGCAAAGAGTTTATGTTGTGGATTTACATTTGAATAACTTATAAAAAAACGTTGTATTTTCAGATCAATTTTTTGAAAAGTTCACATACCTCTTTCGGGCTGTACATGTCCTTTTTCAATATACATTTTTTTACCAATAAAATACAAAATCGCTACTTATAAACTCAATTAAAAGGGTGGAGTTTCAAGTCTGGAGGTAGGGGTAATTGTTATTTCATTAGAATTGTAGGGAACTTTAAGTTTATTTGGTTGTTTAAAATATTTTATTTGATTTTTTAATGTAAGTCGTCTTTCCGAAAGATGCCCAGCGGAGTCCAAGTCTTTCTCCTGCTCATTCGAATATTGTGTCCCAGGTATATGTATGCCATCCACGCTTAATTGGAGCCCTTCTGTGTCCATCATCACTTTGGCATTTATCAGGTTCATACTCAGACCCACATGCTTGGATACCTCGTTCAGTTTATTGCTACTTATGATATCAGTCTGAGAAAGGAAACGAAATGAATGGATCAGAGAAAGGACCGAAGTTGCGGACGTAGCGTGCAAAATAGCCTCGTTGAAGTGGAATTGGACCGGCCATATAGCGAGGACAACGGATGATCGGTGGACAAGACGCACCCTGGAGTGGCGAGAACCATAGAAATCGACGACTAAAGGCTGATGATGATGATATTGTATCGTGAGTAACAATAAACATCAGCAAAGCGTAAATGGTTTAGATATTTTCCATCGATGTAGACTCCTTTAATTTCCCAATTTAGTTTTTTGAAAATGTACTCGAGTGATACTGTAAAAAGTTTTGGGGATACTGTCATTCACTGTCGGATTTCCAATTGAACCTTATCGTCTGTCGGCCAGTCTCTAATTAGTCTAAACACAAAGGAAAAGTGTACTCGGTACTATTTTCTATCAGTGAACGTGGCCGGCCGCACGACGGAGCGCTCTACACAGCCCGCTAACACTACACAGCGTCTGAACTAAAGGAGTAAATCTCTTCTTATCAATTTACAGCCAACGAATAGGTGCAAAAGTTTCGTCCGTGTTAATCCGAGACCGCCGAACTTGTATGGCGTAGGTACTCGGATGGAGTCACTTCGCGGAATAAATCCCGGCTCTCCGCGATCCACCCGCCGCTAAGTGTTTTCCGATAATGGCCACTCGGAATGGAAAGATCGCCATTTGACATCATAAAGCGATACTTTCCATTCCGGCGATGTGAAGAAATCCGCGCCGAGACCGCGCCTCGCTGAATAAATCCGAATAATAAAACGATATCAAATTTACTGCCAATTTAAAACGATCTGTCGGGAAACATCCGCACCGGGACCAGGAGGAAGAGCTTGTGCATCGTCCTATATTTGTAAGAAAATAATATACCATATAGGGCGGAACCCTAATGAAACGAAATGAATCGCAACAGAGAGCCGACCTCCCGATCACGAGGGGGCGAGGGGCGAGGGGCGAGGGGGCGGCAGGGGAGCGAATATTTACCTACGAGCGAGATAAGACGTCGGAGATGTTGTGATGAATGGGCCGCGTTTGGAAATTGTAAAGTAAGATGTATCACTCGTGATTTATTCAATTCAACTCAGAAACGAAGTACCGATTTAAACAGACATACATAACCCGATTGTGGCGCCCGCCCCGCCATCCCCACCTCTCTTCCCCTTCTCTCCGCCCGCGAGAGGGATTACTCTTCTTAATCTATTTTGACTCCTGAGATTTATAGGAACGATCTGATCCCATCGACGTTATGTGATTGTGCTCCGAGAGGAACGGGGCAAATGGTCCAGGACGCTAATCGCCGGTTTCTCAGTTTAGAGTGGTCAGACCGGCTAATTGTTGTCTCGACTCCTCTCTCCTTCGTGCCCCGACGGGTGGAGCATGTACGCGAGCAGTAGAGAGTGCGAGGTCGCCCGGAGTGACGACACAGGGGCGGGCGGCGCCGGCTTATCGCGATTGACTTTACAAGTTGCCGGAGTATATTCCGCCGCTCGGATTTTGGACGATTTTGCAATAAAAACTTTATGGGCCACCTCGAGCCGCCAAATTTGACTAAGGCCCGAACATCATTTCCATAAAGTACACAATATCGGATTTGCCGAACCGGGGCCGGGGCGCACGAATAAATAGAACACCGACAGCAACTCTACCTGCACGAAAGGATAAGCGACAAGACGGATCAAATGGACTCGTGACAGCGAGGCGCCGCGCCGAGTCCTCTAGCTAGTCGGCGGAAAATAACTTTCGCATTTTATGAAAAAAGTAAATAAGATTCGGGCCGGAGCGGGTTAAGGCGCGCCGCCCCCGGGAGCGGGTGTCGATGGATCCGACAAACGAACAGTTCCGGCGGACATCCGCCCCGCCCCAGCGTCATCAGGGATCAGGGCGGCACAACAGGTACTCGGCACAATGGCTGACGAATGGGTGACTTGCCGCGCCCCGGCAGACGATAAATTAGGTTTGCGATCAAACGTCACGGCGCTCCGAACGTGAAAGAAATATCATATTCCGCATGAAAACATCATAAATCTCCGAAAGGGTGCGAGAAGCGCCTGTCCTTCCTTCGCAATTTACTTCGCGACACGCGTCTGTCTTTATAGCGGGAGGCTGGGACCTCCGGCGGCGGCGCTGCTTCAGGGCGGCTCGTCTTATCAGAAGCTTATTCAAACACTCCAAATAACCAGACACGCCCGCCGATGTCAACACCAGCAATGCTTTTACAATCGGAAAAAGTTGGGGAAAAACACGCGCAGACTGCATCAGCGGGGTGGAAGGTGCGTGCAAGAAGTCTACTACTCGCTATTCAATCGCTGCTGAGCATTACCGCGGGAGTATAAGTCTTGTATTTCCGTTGGATTTTAAGTGTGAGGACGGGCTCCCTCTAATACCCCCCGCGACATTAAACATAAATAAATGATTTTACTGAAATATCTTGATGGAAGTTCATTTTAAATAATAATTCAATAAAACGACGTTTTTTAACTACTTCCACTTTTGTCTTTATTTCGAAAACATTTTATTACAAAAGTGGAAGTAGTGAGAAAACATCGTTTTATTTAATTATTAATTAAACATACTCCCTGCTACCTTCACCTAAAACGAGTAAGATTATTATTTGGTACAAGCATTAGAAAAACTAGTTATTATATAATATTATTTCCGAGCCAACAGAAAACTGCCAGTTAAAAAGTCGTAACCTATTTTATTCGGTAATGGTAACAGTTGAATGAATTTCATAAGAAACCTCTACTGGTGTCAAACGGCAAAGATCAGATATGGAAGTGGAAATACAGAGGCTATAGCTATACAAAGAGGAGTTCGACAAGGTTGTATTCTGTCACCTCTATTGTTTAATCTGTACTCCAATAAAGTTTTCCAAAGAACTCTAGAAAACTCTAGCCTTGGAGTGAAGATCAATGGAGTCGTTATAAATAATATCAGATATGCTGACGATACAGTCATATTGGCTGAAAGTATACCTGATCTCCAAGAGCTCCTAAATAAGATTGACACGGCTGGAGAAGAATTGGGTCTGACAATAAATGTCGCTAAGACCAAGTGGATGTCGTTTGGAAGACTTGATTATTCTGGATCATCTTTGCGACTAAAAGGAGTAAATATCGAAATGGTTGACCAGTTTAAATACCTCGGCAGTGTCATTACTAAAACACTCGACCCAGATACAGAAGTGAGATGTAGAGTGGAGGTTGCGCGTGCTGCATTTAATAGGATGAGACCCTTCTTCTGTGACGATAATTTAAATCTTAAACTTCGACAAAGAATGATAAAAGCTTACATATGGTCAGCTCTATTATACGGAAGTGAAACATGGACTCTAAAAGTGAACGTAATGAATCGGTTAGAAGCATTCGAAATGTGGATACACAGAAGAATGCTTCGTATACCTTGGACCGAAAAGGTCAGTAACGTCGAAGTACTTAGGAGAGCCGGAGCCAAGAGAGAGCTGTTGTCGAATGTCAAAGTGAAAAAGGTCTCATATTTGGGTCACGTGCTGCGTGGAGAGAAGTACCGCCTCCTCCGACTTATATTGGAGGGCAAGATAGAGGGAAGACGGGGAGTTGGCAGAAAGCAGATGTCCTGGCTGCGCAACATTAGAGAGTGGACCGGAAGGAGGACGGTGGATGACCTGTTTCGGGCAGCGCAGGACAGGGAGGTTTTCGCCGGAGTGATCGCCAACGTCGGGGGGACCTGACACGGCACAGGAAGAAGAAGAAGAATGGTAACAGTTGGCCGACAGCCGCTACAGGCGCTGGGCCGACTTGGGCCGCTGCCGGGCGGGCCGCACGCCTCCGCCCGCGGTGACGAGGTTCCCTCGACCAACAACGAGGAAATGAGAAAACTTGGCTGGGAGATTTGGATGAAAAAATCTATTTCCCACCTCGCGATTGTGGGTCGCCGGAAAATACGAACTAAGGGACACTGACGCGATATGATTCTATTGTTCTCCCTCCGCGCGAACCCTGCCCCGCAGCCCCCAGCCCCCCAACCCCCCGGAAGTCGGGGGGAGAGCGTCGCGTTAAAAGGCGGAGAATGTCGCTCTCCTCGGGTCTCCTCGGCTTTACTTTTACGTGATTGAGTGTAGAGCTCTCGCCGCCGTTGCCACTCCGCCGGGCGGGTAACGATGGCCGCGAGTAGAAGAGGGTGACCCATTTAGCGCACGGGGCCGGCCGTGGCGTACGAGAGTCGAGCCCTTTCCCGGAGCGCGAGTCGCCGGCTAATGGCAGGACCCGGGAGAGAAGTGCTTTTGTCTTACTTAAATACGTGCCCTGGAAGAGTTTAACGGCGGGCCCTCGGCGTGCGGCCATCAAGGAGGCGGCGCGGCGCCCGACACCCGCGAGGTGCCCGCGACCGCGACCGCACGACTATCGCGCAATCCTATCATATTACACGAGAATTTCCGATATTTTATTGACTCTACACCACATACGCAGGCGATTAAAGGCAGAAACATACTATTAACACGCCACGCCACCCGATGCCACGTGATGCGTGTTGAGTCGAATCAAATTGTATTGTTTTCTATGGACAGAATCACACTATGAACACCCGACGCGACGCCATGCGCGCACACGCCACCCGATCCAGGCGAGCTAGATCGACGTGTTGCCGGTGGTGGAAGTAAACACGCCACGTCGCGTGTTAATAGTATGTTTCTGCCTTAACTCTACTTTAAAAATCGCAAGCATGAATCGAGGATTTGCACTTTTGGGCGAAATATTAAAAAAATATTACCGCTTCATTGATGTACGAGTATGTACAATTCCACTTATCAAATCATCCAAGTGACTAGACTGTTGGAATCATCGGTTAGGTTAGGTTAGGTTGGGTCAGCGTGGTGGCAGCACACTTGTACTATTGCAGAGACAGAGTGGATCAATGTTCCTTAGAAGGATGATGGAATTCTTTCAATCAATCTTTACATTGAATTCAACAATTCAGTTGGATAATTTATTCACAACAGTATCTATCGATTTATAAGTAGCTATTTCCCCTCATGACATGTTGAATGCCGATGTCAATAGCAATAGCATACACATCCACCTTTCTCGCGCCTGACATTGCACATTGTAATGTATTAACATATTTCCACAAATAGTTTTTAAACACGTCTTGTGTTGAATGTGGCGATTAGAACAGGCGATTAGTCCACCGCAGTATTCGTTTTACGTTGGTGTTCACTGTAAGTTGGTGTTCACTGTATTGCAGGATGTGCTGTTGGACCACCGTCCCATAGTGTTGCCACAATTCTAGATGAGATTGTTGATGCAATATTCATTTGTGCATGTCTTTCTTGTGTCGTCAGGTGTATAAAAGAAATACATTCCACCGGTTGGATTTTATTCAAACTATCTAATCTTGCCACCAATCAGGAACAAACTGACATGTTTAGCAGTTTCTGAGCCTAAGTGAAGGACACACATATACGAACATTGTCTTTTGTGGAGTTGTCTCTCCACGAAGCTTTTGGTTTCTACGAAAGTATAATTTATTTAATTTAAGTTTTCCGTCTGCCTGTAACGCCTCTAGCCTTAGAGAATTAATCACCCGCCACATTTGAATATATAATATATACATACGAGTATATGTTGTGTGTATACTGCAGTGTCGGAAAACTAATTGATTTGAATGTATATGCAACAAATGGAATCACAAAACGACTGCATCTTGAAGGTTCATAAATTCATGAATTTATTTATTTAATTTAGATATGATTAATATCTTTTGAATTGATATTATACATTTTACTATTATATATCGTAAAATATACAGATGGCGCTAAATTGAGAAAATCATTTAGTTCTATTAATGTTTGACACGCAACAAATACTTTGTCCTGGGCAGTCAAACTGTGAACGCCATCTTCTATGCAGACGATGCCGCAAGAATAGCTGAATCTGAAGATCACTTGTAAAGAATGTTGTACAAATTCCACATAGTATGGCAAAGGCTAAATATGTCTATATCAGTCAGCAAACCCAAAATTCTCACAATACGCAGACAACCTACAAGATGTAAGCTGACTATTGATGTTATACCTGTGGAGCAAGTAATGATCTTCAGATATTTGGGACTAGAGATCTGCAGCCATAATGACCTTTATACTTAAGTATGAGAACAAGTCAATAAAGCCTCAGCCATGTCAGAATGTCGGAATAACCTGGTCTGGAAGAACAAGGACACGCCTATTGACAGCAAGATATGAATTTATAAGATGGGCATGCGACCTATCATGAGATATGCTGTAGAGACGCGGGTCGACACTGTACAAACCAAGGGTCTGCTAAGAACATCTGGGATGAAGGTCCTAAGATCAATTACGAGAAATACTCTCAGAGATTGTCGAGTCCGTAATGCAGACATAAGAAAAACATGCCAAAAAGAAGGTATCGTTGGGTGGAGTAGATCCAGAAGAAGATGATGGAGGGTCCATGTACCCACAATGGATAGTGAAAGACTCGCATATACAACTTCTTACGAAATCCCCTCCAGACACTGTTCACCTGGAAGACCACCTAAGAGATGGAGAAACAGCTGGTCCTCATCATCCGAGGAAACATGATTTCTGTGTCACAGATCGTCAGATCTATTAAAAGAAGAAGATTAAATTAATTGATATCGACCGTTAATCGTATTTATTTAATTCATAGTCAACTTCAGCAATAGTGCAGCATTGCTAGGCGCTACTTTTATTTATAATCACCCCCAAAAGGAGATGAATCTGTGTCATATTCTGAGACGATTTATACTCTTTTAGGGTGGTCAATTGTTTTTGCTTAAAAAAACAGTGTTGTCAAAGATTCTAGTAGTAGAGATTCAAATAATAAAACCAAATATTTTCCATTCTAAAAATGAAAGTGGCCAGCGAGTTCCTAATCTCAGGAATAAACCACGAGCATCATTGCAGTCGGGCAGTCAGGCACCTTTCTGCGGCCATTGTCTTCCTAAAATGTGTTGTCGACACGATGCAACCAATTCAATTACAACTAAAAGCTACTCATTTGACTTTAGTTGACCAACTGCCAACTATTGGGTTGATGCAAAAGTTATGACCGTTTAGCACATATACAATTAAATTTTTGTTTTTTTAGATTTGTATTATTTATTTAATCAATTATATAATTTCCATCAGTTCTTCTAACCTTCTCCCATCTTTCTAACTAACTAACTAACTAACCATCACGCCGTCTCCCCGAAGGGGTAGGCAGAAAGAATGGACTGCCACACCTTTCTTTCCTGACATATTTCTCTCGCTTCCTCAACATTCATACATCGTGTCATGCACGCGCGTCGATTTCTCTGACTCCTCACATGGCCGACATTCAATATTTGATTTATTTGATCGTGCCACGTTTTCCTCGGTCTTCCTCTATTTCTGGTTCCATTTACATCATTAACATATAATTTTTTTTACCATTCTTTCTTCATTCATTCTTTCCATATGTCCAAACCATCTTAATGATCCTTTCATTATTTTGTTCATGACACCATCATTCGCACCGCATTCACTTCTTATATTTTCATTCGACACTCTATCATACACAGAGTATCCACACATTCGTCTAAGAGATCTCATTTCTACTGCATTTATTCTACTTTCATCCTTCTTTTGCCAGTTCCATGCTTCGCTTCCATACATAAGGGTCGGTAGAAGAACACCATTGTGCACTGCCATTCTAGCTTTTTTGGATAGGTTTTTGTTTGCGATGACAACTTTAAGTGCACCATTCACTTTGTTGCCTGCCCCAACCCTTCTTTCAATATCCCTCTCTTGTAAACATATAATATCCCACTCTCCCATCTCTTGTAAACATACTTATTAATACCATTAGTGTAAAATTCCGTGGATTTTGATGCGAAAAATGTAGTAAGGGATGTTTTTACCTGCTCTATTGTATCCAATTTTTTATCATTAATTTTTTTTTGCAGTGATCGGAATAAATGAAAATCGGAAAGAGCAAGATCTGGAAAATACAACTTAATTCAACTCATTTAGCTTGTGTTGGGTCATCATAGCCACATGTGGTCGCGCGGTGTCAATTTGGATAATTGCTGATAATATCGTTCTGCTGTAATTGTCTGATTGCGTTCCAAGAGTTCAAAATACACAATACCCTTACAATCCCACCAAACACAAAGCATAACTTTTTTTTATGGATTTCGGCCTTGGAAGTTGTCAATGGGGCTTGTCCAGGTATATCCCAATGTCTTTTTCTTGTCACGTTGTTGTACACGACCCATTTCTCATCTCCCGTTACCAAACGATGCAAAAAAGGTTCATGTTTTTGTCTCGCACTCAAAGCAACGCACGTTGAAACACGATCCAGTAAATTGGCAGTCGACAATTGATGAGGTATCCAAACATCTTACCGCGAAACCATCCCCATACGCTTCAAATGTCTTAATACGGTTGTTTGGTTGACTCCCATCATCGACGCAATCTCCCTGGCGGTTAGACGTGGATTGGTGTCAATTATGACTTTTAACTTGTCGTCATCAGACTTCAATGGCCGCCCGGTACGTGGTTTATCAATTACTGAAAAATCCCCAGATCGGAATTTTGTAAACCATCTTCGTACCTGTCGAACTTTGATGACATCTGCTCCATACACTTCGCAAATGTTTTTGGTTGCCACACTCGCGATATTGTCTATACGGAATTCATAAAGTAAACAATGACCTAAATGCACTTTATCGATCCACATTTTGAAAAAATACAAGGGCTCTTCACTGCACTCTGGCCAGGCCAAAACTGAATAGAAAGTAGAGGGAAAGCATCCTTTATACAATGGAATCATTAAAAAGAAGATACTATTAATCATTTCTGAAGAAAAATTTTTTTTACCTAGGATTATAAAAAACGGTCATAACTTTTGCATCAACCCAATAAATAAAATTGACCTTAATGCCTGGTCCTTCAAACTGATGTCGGGTTATTAAAAATTATAAAAACAACAATTGGGTTTCCATTCCTTTGCACAGGACTGCACCACCCACTCTGTGCATCCACACTGTACTGTTAGCAACCCTGGACTAAGCCTAATGTAGGTAATAATTAATACCTATAATACTTTGTTTGGTATTTTCTTTTACATAGTAGCAGAAACACATTCCCACCTGGAGACTGGGGTGGCAGCCGAGCTCCACCAGCATCCGCACCACAGCTAGGTGGCCCTTATTGACGGCAATGTGCAGCGCAGTTTGGCGGCGGCGGTTCCGCGCGTTGAGGTCGGCCCCCGCCTGGCGCAGCAGGCGCAGGGCGGCCGCCTCGTCCCCGAAGGCGGCGTGGTGCACCGCTCGGTCCCCGTCCCGATCTTCCGCATCTGCATCCGCCCCGTGACGCACCAGCGCACGAATCACCTCCAAGTGACCGTTCTGGGATGCCGCCTGGAATGCACACACATCTAACGGTGGAGTATAATGAAAGGCAACACTAATTATAACCTCATATTGAACAAAGCTCTACGAGATCCCTCGGTTTTGTGTTGTGTGCTGCCAAGATCAATAGTAGCATGTGACAGAAGTCAATTAGCAATATGGTCTCCACATTCCAATATTCACTCCCACAACATAGAACGAGTACAACACAATATTTCGCGGCGGAAAACCGAGTCTCCTGGGTATGATTCAATGAAGCAACTGCAGAATTGTTGCAGATATAATACTCGTATACAAAACAAACAAGGGAATCTATCAGGCATACATATACCCTACATATACCCTACATGTGATTCATTGTTTTGGCCCTAACACTACGATACGTATTATACATATTACAAATTATTTTTGAGAGATTGTCGGGCTACAGATTGGGTAATGAGTACGTATATGATGATAAAATATTATATTTTTAAATATTTAATAATCTCCATTTACATCATTAATGATGTAAATGGAACCAGAAATAGAGGAAGACCGAGGAAAACGTGGCGCGATCAAATAAATCAAATATTTAATGTTGGCCATGTGAGGAGTCAGAGAAATCGACGCGCGTGCATGACACGATGTTGAGGAAGCGAGAGAAATATGTCAGGAAAGAAAAGTGTGGCAGTCCATTCTTTCTGCCTACCCCTTCGGGGAGACGGTGTGATGGTTAGTTAGTTAGTTTTTTAATAATCTCTCTGGTTGTGTGCTGCGGTGGTTGAACTGTTTGTATCGGGTTTTTTTTTTTTAAACTTCATAATATATTTTTTTAAATGTTTTTTAGAATTTCTCCAATCTTCATTTTGAAATTTTGTTAAATTACTTTAATTTTGTGTTTTTACTTGTTAAAATTTCCTCGATTTCCAATACTTTGTTTCTAACATCGGGTCATTCAAAATAATGAGCTATTTTCTGTTAATATTGAAGATTGTAAAATAAACTCTAATTTCTCTAATAAAAAGTGCATGTGAGTATTGTATAGTACAGGTCGCTACCTGCAGTGCCGTGTGTCCACCGAAGACTCCATTAACATTGGCTTGTCCGGGCCCCGGAGGTGTGGCTCCACCAGCAGCTCCGGCGCCCCCGTTAGCTGCCAAGATCTCTTCCACCTTAGCTGCATCTCCATTGGCTGCTGACTTCACTAATTCCTCATTCACATCTCCTGATACATGAGTCTCAAACAATTTTTTCAGCAGGGCAGAGAGTCGCTCCCCTGTAGAAAAAAAAATCTCCATTACTTGAAATATCTTAACTCTACGTCGCGTCCTTCGGTGCGAGTTTGGAGTATGGTTGAATTTTTTGTAATGTATTCCTCATTGTGATTATTTTTTCTTTTCTGTTCATATATGATGGGATTCTATCTCTTTAAAGAGCCTGTCTGATAACTAAGACGAATGGGGTGTTAAAAAGGAAAAGGAAACTCACCCGAGGAGTTGCCAGGCACGCTGCCATCAGAAGAAGCCACCTTGGTGACAGCGTTAGGGTTGTAGGTCCAGGACGTGTTGCACACTTCCACCTTCAGGTCATTGTCGTGGTAGATCTGCTGCACTCGCCCGATCTTACCCAGCGTCTGTTTATTGTGAATCATATATCAGGAAGAGTACATAGGCAAGTTCCACACAGAGGAAGTAGAAAGTACGAGTATTTATCTCTTGAACATTGTTTCATTCATATGAAAAATGTAACTATCAAAAGTGATCACTTTCTGCACTTTAATTACTCTTCCCACTGGCCTATAAAAATATCCATGCTGACACTGTCAAAGGCACTCATCTCAATACTTTCCATATTCATGTTCACTTGATATGAGCATGGAAAGTCAGTCTGCCTTCATAGCTTATAAGACCCTCCATTGTTGAAATAAGTTAAGTTGTTTTGTATTCACAGTGTATCTCTTATTATATATATAGATAAAATAATGGTACTCGGATTAATTACATCCAACTAGAGCCAGGGGCAATCTTAATTTGAGATCCTCTGCAAATAAAAGAAATCACAAAATCTCATAACCCTCGCTACATTATTAATGATGATCGTGTAGAGCATGGGTCGGCAACCTGCGGCCCGCGGGCCGCATGCGGCCCGCGAGACATCTTGGTGCGGCCCGCGAGATTCTCGCCGCAACGCACATGACGGACGATATTATACACAATCGAGTGAAAGGAAGCGAGAAAGGGAGCGAAGAAATAGTGAAGTTGGAGCCAAGGGGGAGCGGGGGGAAAGAGAAGGAAGGCAAGAACGCCACACGCACCTCGCATCATTCCGCTGTCGACCGCCAGTAACACTACTCGTTCGCTCGCGCTGCGCTAACTACCCACCCACGCGGCGTTTACATTCGCTGCAAGTTTTATTTTTTTATAAAATCTGTTTTGTGAATTCTCTTAGTGTTTTTGGTAAGTACCTACCAACTGCATGATAATAATATTATTCCTAAGATTACAAGTAATGAATATAACAATGCAATATTAAAGTATCCATGAGTTTACGACAGTTTTAAAAAAAATTACAATGATAAACTTTTTAAGACGAGGTGCACTATGAATGTAATATTTTTATAAGCCTGAAAAACTCCATACACATTATAAATAGCTTCCGAGAAAAAATAAATACCGCCAACGGGACTCGAAGTTACAATTGCCTTTTCTACAAAAAAATAAAATTGGTAGGTTCAGGTGAAAAAATTAATAAGAAATAATTGTTGAAAAAAAAAAAGCAATGACTGTTGAATGAATAAATACTTGTATGTTACATATTTAGTTATTTGGCGGAATGGGAATAAGCCGACGTTGCTCAATGGCGAGAGCATCTGACCGGCAATCAGAAGGCTGCGGGTTCGAGTCCCGTCGGCGTTATTTATTCTTTCTCGGCAGATATTTTCAATGCGTATGGAGTTTTTCAGGCTAATAATTATTGCTTTTAAAATTTTCACAACGATAGTATTTGTTTACTCGTCAATAAAGGTGTACTTTAGGTATACTTGACATAAATTTTACGATTTTGTTTTTCGAATAAAAATATTGCTCACTGGGGGAGTATTTATTTAAGGATTTTATATAGGACAAAACTATGACTCTTTCCGTAAAAATAAATACATATTTTTATGTTTCTGTATTGTTACAGATTTATACACCCAAGATGGCTTCTAAAAAAAGGAAGATCGTTGATGAAAGACGGATTTTTAATGAAGCATGGACAAATTTATATTTTTTTATCGAATTTAAAGAAAAACCACTATGTATTATCTGTCAAAAGAGTATTTCCGTAGTAAAGGAATATAACCTGAAGCGACATTATGATATTGAGCACAAAACTAAATTTCAGTGTCTTGAAGGGGAATCTCGAAAAAACAAAATCATCAACTTGAAATCGTCACTCAAAAATCAGCAGAATACCTTTAAAGTTGTAACAGACAAAAGCGAATCAGCTGTTCGTGCCAGCTACAAAGTAGCAGAGATAATTGCAAAGCATTGTCGCCCATTTACTGACAGTGAACTTGTAAAAGATTGTGTCTTAGCTATCGCGGAGGAAGTATGCCCGGAACAGAAAAAAATGTTTGAAAACGTTAGTCTCTCTGCTAGAACTTGCACCAGACGCACTGAAGACTTGGGTGCTAACTTGCGTGAACAACTTAAGGATAAAGCGCAGTATTTTACTTACTTCTCTCTTGCGATGGACGAAAGTACGGACGTGTCGGATACGGCACAATTCCTTATATTTGTACGAGGAATTGACGAAAACTTTTCTGTTTATGAGGAGTTATTAAAAATGTGCAGTCTCGAAGGAACTACAAAGGGAGAGGATTTATTTCACCACTTGGACCAAGCTCTGATTTCGTGTGGCTTGAGCTGGGATAAATTAACTAGCATCACCACGGACGGCGGAAAAAATATGAGCGGTCATAATAAAGGTGTTGTCGGAAGAGTCAACAGCAAACTGCAAGAGTTTGGATCGGAAGTTCCATTTACATTTCACTGTATTGTCCATCAAGAAGCATTGTGTTGCAAAGTTTTATCGTGGAAAGAAATAATGGATACCGTTGTATCTGCTATTAATTTTATAAGAAAAAATGGGCTTACTCACCGCCAGTTCCAAAAGTTTTTGGAAGATGTAGAAGCTGAATATGGTGACGTGATGTATTACTGTGAAGTAAGATGGCTAAGCCGAGGAGCAGTACTTCAACGATTTTTTTATTTGAGGAAAGAAATTTGTAACTTTATGGAGATGAAAGGAAAGGCAATACATGAACTTTCCAACCACTAGTGGGTTGTAGATCTTGGGTTTTTAACTGATTTGACTGCCGAACTGAATATACTCAATACACGTTTACAGGGGAAAAATAAATTGATATGCAATATGTATTCAGATGTTAAATCATTTGAAATGAAACTAACATTATTTATCGAGCATATCGATGAAAGGAAACTCGATCATTTTCCAAATTGCAAGAAAGCAGTAGAAGAAGCTGGAATGAATTTTGTTTGGCAAAATACTAAAATGAAAAGTGCATTAATGCAACTACAAACTGAGTTTGAAAACCGGTTTGCTGATTTCAAAAAGATCTCACGTAAGATGGAGATTTTCGAAAACCCCTTTGCAGTAGATATCGGTAATGTACCAAGCGATTTGCAAATCAACGTGATAGATTTGCAAAGTAATAACACACTTAAAATGGCTTTTAAGGAAAAAACTAATTTGGTGGATTTCTATGGGAGTTTGCCTGCTGAAAACTACAAGGATTTAAAAAGGTTTGCTCAGCAAATAATTACTATGTTTGGTAGTACATATATTTGTGAACAAACTTTTTCAATTCTGAATTATCGAAAAAACAAACACTGTTCTCGGTTATCGAATTCACATTTAGACGCAATACTACGCGTCTCTACTTCAAAAATGCAAGCTGATATTAAAAAACTTGCAAGTCAAATGCAATCACAAAAATCTCATTGATTTTATTAAATACAATAAATGTCGTTAAAATATACACTTAGCGTTTTATTTTTAAAACTAAAATATTTGTACATAAATATTGTATGTATACCTACTGCAAGTGCGGCCCGCACTGATCCCCATGAAAAATATTTGGCCCTTTTACAACAAAAGGTTGCCGACCCATGGTGTAGAGGAGTGGATTTCATACGAGGGGTAGGCAGAGAGGATGGACCGCCATACTGTTCTGTCCTGACATACCTCTCTAGCTTCCTCCACATTCATACATCGTAACATGTCAGTATTTGATTAATTTGGTCATGCCATGCTTTCCTTGGTCTTCCACGACTTCTCTTTCCACTCACACTGCTTGTATACAACATTTTAACCATTCTTCTCTCGTCCATTCGTTCCATATGTCCAAACTATCTGAGGGATCCTTTTTTAATTTTACTTGTGATACAATCATCTGCCTTACAATTTTTCCTTATTTCGTCATTTGGTATTCTATCATATATCGTCTTCCGGCACATTCTTCTCAGTGATCTCATTTCTACGTCATTGATCCTACTTTCATCCTTTTTTTTGCCAGCTCCAAGCTTCACTTCCATACATAAGGGTTGGCACTAGAACTCCATTGTGTATTTATTTTAAAAAGAAGCTATTTAAGGAGTCAACCTAGTGAGTTTTGTCTATGACCTTTGTCACATATTCACATATCCTCACCTTTCCTAAAAATAAAAAGTGCTAAACTCTTGGCAGAAGCATTTTGAAGATTAAGGATTCATAGGGTTTGGTCGTAGCAGACAGTACTGCTACAGGTTTGTAGTTTTCAAGTCACTCTTAAAGATGGAACTGATTTTGGAAATTTATATCTTTATATATAAAAATGAATGTTTGTCTATCTCTAATTTTCTCAAAAATGACTGAACTGATTACACTGAAAATTTTACCGTTTGTTCTTATTAGTCCCAGGAAGGCTTTGTAGTTTGAATGAAAAAAATCCTCTTCTTCTTTTGGAAAAAAACGATTGCTTTGAAATGTTGTTATTTACCTTTGAATTTTTGAGACAACAATGCATTTGAATAGGAACATGTTTTTATATACCCTTCTATTTTTTCTTCTTCTTTTTCTTTTTTAAGAAAAAAACGACTACTTTGAAATGTTGACACAATGTTGTATTCGAACACGAGCATGTTTTTATATACCCTTCTTCTTCTTCTTATATTGGATAAAAACGATTGCTTTGAAATTTTGGTATTTACCGATTGCTTTAAAATTTTGACACAACGTTGCATTAGAATGAGGGACGATGGACAAGGACAAGGACGACAAGGAGTGGCCTCCGGTGGGGGCCGGTGGTTTTGGATGGGGAACATTGATTCACCATTTGGGACCAATTTCAATTTAGCCAAACTGAGCCACAGCAACGCGTGGCTGGGTACAACTAGTATTGAATAAATGACAAAAGGGAGAGATTCAAAACTCTGAGCTACCTTTTAAAAATAACATGTTAAGATCATAGTTTCTTGAACATTAATTAACTTCATATTAATTAAGTATTTAATACATTTGACAATGTCAGTTTTCTAGAAGATTTACTATATCATACAGAAGAGTTTCGCCTATCAGTTTCGCCTTGGGAAGAGATAAAAGGAAGATCAGAATCTAACACAATGATATGGAACAAATTTTGAAAATGTGGCTAGCAGGATTACATTTTGATCTAAGGTTACGTCTAAATAGATCACATATTTCCGACACTAGGACGGTTCAAAGTCTGGATGGATGGGCCCGCAGGTTTGTACAATAGTGTGATGGCCGGATAGAAATAATTAAACGAGTCTGAGGATACTCACAGGCAGCATGGCCTCTGCCCACTCCCCATGGCCCCGCTGCAGGACTTTGACAGTCTCGGGGTCCGCACAGACCTGTACCAGGTCTCCCACCACGAAGGCCACACTTCCGGCACCCCCCACCCCGCCCGCTGCCCCCGCAGCACCTCCGCTGGCGGCATTCACCTGAAACACGTCAATATAATTACTGACCTGTCATCTCCTCTCACTTGTAGGTTTGTTTGGTAGTGTTTCTTATAAGGTTAATTACCTTGGTAAGAACGGCGGGGTTGAAGGTCCAACGATTGGCGCTCGGGTAAGACACCACGATGTCGTGATCCTCGTCAATGCCCACCACTGTGCCCGTTGTCCCGAGGCACTCGAACATGCCGTCTGTCCAGCCGCCATGCCCGTGCTGCAGCGATTGCACTATCTCCAGCTCCAGGTCCACATTTACCTGGTAATATGACAGATTCTGTTGTTAACTGATATACTCGACTCCTCAAAGGAGTGAATGATTAGATGGGGCTACGTTTTTTTCAGTCTGCCTTGTAGATGTTATCATTTCCAACACATTCATTCTACTTTCATTTTTCTCTCGCCAGTTTCATGCTTTACTCAAATACGTAAAGGTCGGTACAAGAACACCATTGTGCACTGCAATCTTAGCTTTTTGGATAGAATTTTTTTTAGCACACCATTCTGTTGTCTGCTCGAAATATTTCTCTCTACTCTTTTCTCCATTATAAACATACTTCCTATATGTTCAAATTCAACCATTTGATCTAGAATTTCACTAATCATGTAATTTCAAATTTTCTAAAACCACTACCTTGACGTATTTAATAATTTTAATTAGATTTATTTTTTCTTTATTAGATAAGGATATGGTTTTAAGCCAAAAACTTTTCTGTCCACGTATAAAGTACAAAAATTTGTTCCATACATAAATTAAAACATTGCACATCACTAACTCTGTCACTACTCATCTTTCTAACTCTTCCTAAAATTAGGCCATAGATTATACAAACGCCACTTGTACAGAGATGTAATTACGGGTCTTCTCTGCCCTCTCCCCAGCACTGGTTACAATCTCTATGTTCACGCAGAAACCACTTCACCGCCATTCTTATTGAACTCTGTACTTTTTTTTTTTTTTTTTTTTTTTTTTTTTTTTTTTTTTTTTTTTTTTTTTTTTTTTTATGGTCACAACAGGTCGTTTGGACCCAATTACTGTGTACAATTTTTATTTTTTAGCTATTATATTGATTCTCGTGACATGTGATAGGTAGCCAATCTATCGCCATTTTATTGTCACGTGAATTCCACACCAGACCAGACAGTGTAACAATCACACTGCCATCGCCGGGAATCGAACCCAGGACCTTCAACATGGAAGTCAGAGCTCGTAACCACTCTGCCACGAAGGTCGTCTTCACACTTCATACTTCATACTTCCTCCTCCTACCGCCATCATAAATATCCTTGAATATCCTATCCTATCTTTTTTATATGCTCTATCTCTCTTCCCTCAATACTCCTTCACACAAACATTTCTTCAAGTACTTTCCCAAATCTTGTCAACGCACTTACATCACGCTCACTCAATATTTCGTTCACTTTTATTACAAAATTATTTCTTAGGACATTGTTCTGAGGTTTTCAAAATTGACTCTAGAAATAAGGGCACTCCTGCTACCTCTAAGAACTTGTTTGTTTCCAGTTCAACCCTTCCGAAGACAAATATTAGCAGTCTCTGCCCAAAATCTTGTCTACTATGACGTTATCTATAATTGATCTCTCATTTCTTCTCTCCCAAGTAGACTAATAATAACTCAATATAAAGAAATTCCGTTCCATGCACGATTCAAGCAGTGTCTTTCCACTGTCAAACATTATTTTGTCTACAAACGTACCCAGGCAGTCCTTGTCCATTCCTCTGGATTTCCACCCATCCATTCTATTAACCACTTGTTCTCATTCTCCCCACTGTATTTGTTAGCGGGAACATAAAGACATGCAATACAACAAATTGATCCGGCACCTAAGTACGACTTGCATTGTAAATAATATTTTTAAAGGCTTGATTTAAAAGATTATAAATTAGGAGAAGAAATTTACAATTCTATCAACATTATTTAACATAATTCAAAATGGACTTCCAACATGAAATTTTAGAACAAAAACAATACATTTCCTACTTGTGCAAAATAAAAGTAAATACAAATTCTAACCAACTAACCACCAAGCCATTTCTCCGGAGGGGTGGCCACAATGCTCTGTCCTGGCATACCTCTCGGGCTTCCTCCACATTCGTACATCGTATCATGCACGCACGTCGATTATTCTGACTTCGAATGTGACCGCCTTTTAGTAATTGATTAATTTGGTCATGCCATGTTTTCCTCGGTCGTCCTCGGCTTCTTTTTCCACTCACGCTGCTTGTGTACAACTTTTTAACCATTCTACTCTCATCCATTCGTTCCATATGTCCAAACCATCTCAGGGATCCTTTTTTAATTTTATCCATGATGCAGTCATCTGCCTTACATTTCTTTCTTATTTCATCATTCGGTATTCTATCATACAACAATTTCCCCGCACATTCTTCTTAGTGATCTCATTTCTACAGCGTTTATTCTGCTTTCATCCTTCTTTTGCCAGCTCCAAGCTTCACTTCCATACATGAGGGTTGGCACTAGAAGTCCATTGTGTACTGCCATCTTTGCTTCTGTGGATATATTTCTATTTGCAGTAATGACTTTGAGTGCACCATTTATTTTATTCCCAGCACCAACCCTTCTTTCGATGTCTTTCTCCATTTTTCCGTCTCTTGTAAACATGCTTCCTAGATCACTCTTTTGCATGCCTCATACATCCTTGAAACTAAGACTTGCAAATTTTCTCTACTGTCAGCAATTAACACAGCATCGTCTGCATATAACAAACAGCTGACTGACAAACAATTCATCTTAGCACCAGCGTCTATGCCTTCAAGTTCTTTCATACACTTGTCCAAGTATAGATTGAACAACCATGGGGACATCACACAACCCTGTTTGACACCTTTGGTGATGTCAAACCAAGATGTGACAGCCCCGTTAACCCTGACACAAGCGGTGCTTCCCTCATAGAGGGATGCGACCGCGCTTATCAGTTTTGTGCCCACTCCATATTTGGCCAAGACCTTTCAAAGTTTTTTTCCTATCAACTCGGTCATACGCTTTCTGCAGATCCACAAACGCGCAGAAAAGTTTTGGGTCCTTGGCAAAAACCTTCTCTGTTAGACTGCGGAGTGTGAAAATGAAGGCTCCTTGTACATCCCAAATCTTTCCAGATGTCAATTTCCTCACTCTTTCTATCAGTATCCTGCCGTATAGTTTGCCAACGGAGCTCAGCAGACTAATGGCCCTGTGGCTCCCACAGTCCACACGGGCTCCCTTACCCTTGTAGAGAGGCATGATAACTGCTCTCCTCCAGTCCAGCAGAGTATACCCTTCCTCCATACATTGGTTAAGGAGTCCGCAAAGCCATGCAAGAACCACCTGCCCACCACTCTTGACAAACTCTATGGCAATGCAGTCATATCCAACTGCTTTTCCACCTTTCATCATTTTCAATTCATTCTTCATCTTATTCCTGCTTATCTCTTCTGTACTACTTACCTCATTTGTGTTCACAGCACTTACATTTTCTCTGGCATCCATATCAGTTGCTACGTTACTGCCATACATTTCTTTAAAATAGTTCATCCATCTTTCTTGTATACTCTTATCATCTGTCAGCATTCTTCCGTCTTCTCCCAGAATTGATTTCACACATCCGCTTTCCGAGGAGTTCCGAGATTTTTTAACCTCCTTCCAGAACATTTTTATATTCTCCTGGAAGTGGTGGGTAATTTTTTCTCCTTCTTCTATTTTTATCTTTTCCTTGCACTCTTTCACTCTCACATTCACATTATTCTTACAAACCTTATATATTTCTTTCGCTCTCATATATTTTTCACTATCGCCACTATCCACTGCAAGAAATTTTTTTTTCTTTAACGCTGTTTTTTACATCCTCGTTCCACCAAGTGTCACCAATATTTCTTCCTTTCTTACACGTCCCGCATACTTCTTTCGCTCCTTCATATAAGCTTTCTTTCAGATGGTTCCACTTTTCATCTACACTTAAATCATCCATCTCATATTTGCTCATTCTTGTATTAACTGTATTTACATACTTCTCTTTCACTTCGTTATTTTGCAGTTTTTCGGTTTTGACTCTAGACAGGGCAGACACTTTTTTGTGGGACTTGGATCGCCATCCTCAAAACAAAATCACTCTAGCAACCACCAAGAAGTGATCCGTCTCGAGTTCGGCTCCCCTATACACTCTGGTATCCACAATGTCGCCTCTCAGTTTAGAGTCAATTGCAACGTAATCAATCATCGTTCTCTCATTCCCTCTTTGCCATGTATACATATGGATACTCTTGTGGTCGAAAATAGTATTCGCCACGAAGAGGTTCCATTCCAGACATACATCAAGCAATCTCATCCCATTATCATTTGTCTTAGAATCACCGAATTTGCCCAGACATTCATCAAAACCACTCCTTTGGGTTCCCACCCAACCATTCATATCCCCTGCCAAAATTAATCTTTCGTTCACTTTCTTAACTTCCGTGATTTCCCTAACTTTATCCCAAAACTCATCCTTCACCGCCTCTCCATCGGAATTGACTGGAGCATACCCTATGATGAGGAAAATCCTTGTCAATCCGATTTTAAAGCGGATCTACAAATTCTTAACACTTTAAACATACAATTTTATGTCAAACTGTAGAAAGAGAAAAAGTGTTCCTACAATATTTGAGAAAATCTGACCTGGTCTCCGATCTGCAAACCGTGAGGCCCCGCCCGCCCGGGTCCCTGCTCCCCCAGCAGAGGAAGATGCTCCTTGTACACTGTCTGCCCCTTCACATCATTCACCACCTGCACGAGACAATGCCATGAGCTTTGTTTGTTAGTAGAAAGATGGGAGAAGGTTATAAGAACCGATGGAAATTATATAATTGATTAAATAAATAACAAAAATAAAAATTAAAGTTTTATTTTATAAAAAAATCACAACTTTTGCATCAACCCAATACATACCTGAAGCGTATTGCGATTTTTAAATAAAAAATAATAACAACCATATTTACAATGGTTAGCTTTTAACTGAATGAAGAATTTATTCGAAATATTATGGTGTACCATTTTTGTAAAAAAGAGATGGCAACAAATGCTAAAAAAAAAAATCTTTTTGACATTTTAGATGATCGTAAATGTCAGAGGTGGTTCAAACAGTTTCGATCTGGAGATTACAATTTAAAAAACAATTTCCTGGAAATGGAAGACCCACCCCCCCACCACATCACCGGACATTGCATCATTCGATTACCACTTGTTACAGTCAATGCAACATTTTTTAGATGGTGAAAAATACACTAGTTACGAAGAAATGAAATTGGCCATATCCGAGATATCGGACAATCTTGACGACTTGGGGCCCTGCATTATAGAAAAGACACTTAATGTTGGAATAAAAGCTTTAAAAATAATGCATTGGAAAAGACACGCTTATTTCAAAAATGGCAGGAAACAAGTTTAGAAGAAGATAAGAAAAACTATAAGGAGGCAGAAAACAAGGCTAAAAGAACAACAACGGTAGAAAAGGAAAAAGCCTCTTCATATTTTCACCTATGATTTTTATTTATTTTAAATAACACATGTAACGCTCTCCAGTCATTGGCATTTTATTTGATCACATTCAGTTTTACAGATGAAAAGTGTAAAAATACCTAAATATGTCTTTTAATTCCTTCATTGTAAAAAGAAAAAACTGAAATTAAATGGTTAAAGAACAAAAAGAAAAGATAACTCATAGGTGAAAAGAATACACATAAAAATGGAATAATGCAATGGATGTTACTGAGATACTTCTGTGACTGAATGTTGTGTCAGATAAATGAAAACAGTTAAATGAAGAATTCCCAGGGAAACCAGAAAAACAAGAAGAACAGTGCAAGAATGACCACATGACCATGTCTTGAAAGGAAGAAGATGCCTACCAGTGACACCTGGACACCTGGCACCAAACAATATAAAGTGTAAGGAAGACCCAGTGTAAGGTATAAGAGACAGAATTACACAATAGTAAAATGTATACCTTCAAGTCAGCCATTCCTTCAAAGCCGACTCTGTAGAGATTCTTGGCCCCGTTGTCCCACACCACGTAGGCGGCGGAGCGCGGACTCGCAGCGGACCAGTCTTGCACCTCGTTCACCTTCCCGCGCCTCCCGTTCCCCCCGTCCTGATCCTCCCACTGCCAGTCCACCTGAACCAACACTTTCCATGTAATCCTTATTCTTATACTAAGGCAATTCACCTTTATAATTATTATAAAATAAGAAATGACATTACAAACATGAATTCATTAACAAGAGAATAAATAACTTTCAACCCTGAGATTGAACATCCACAACACTTTGGGGGCTTAGGCTCAAAGCTGCAGTTCATTTATTTATAGAAAAACAGAAGCAAGTACATACAGAAAGATGAAAGGATGCTTTAGTGAAATTGTTACTGTCTATTTTACAATTCATTCTTGATGATTTATGGAATCTTAAATAAGATATTAATAATTTAATTAAAGGTTAATATAACGGTGAATTTACCCCTCTGACAACTCTGGCTCCAGGGAAGATGCCTCTCACAGCCTGCTTCTTGCTCTTGCGCCGCGGCTCCACCAGACAGCGCTGACCCCCGGGACCGCTAATCCGATAAAAGCGGTGCCGCAGCTGGTGTTTGTCTCCGTGGTAACACACCGAGCACAGGTCGTAGTTGGTGCACTCGCCACACTTCCAGCGGATACCTCAAATCACAATCATACTCCGTGAAGCGGGTGATCATAAACTAGGAAGAATCTCACAGAGTCTGGTGGAAGACAAGTATAACTCACCGAAGATGGGCTGCTGGCGGCAGGTGTCGCACATGGTGCCGTCGTGCTTGACGCCCGTGGGCGCGCTGTCCAGCACGCGCAGGTCGTACGCCCCGCAGCAGCGGTAGTTGGCCGCCGTGCCGTTGTCCCACACCACCACCACCTCCTCCGGGGACTCGAAGTTGCGCACCGTGCCCACGTGGCCTTCCCCTCCATCCTGATGTTCATTATATATAATATATATACAGATAAACAATATATAGTAAGCTAAGCTAGTGGTTATTATAAACCATCAATTATGCTTTTCATTTTCCACAGAATGACTTAATTATATTTTATTACGAAAAACAAAAAGTTTATTTTCTAATTATGTTAACAAAATAAAATTTTGAAACGCAAACTAACATTTTTTATTTCGCTATATTTTGTCAGCGTAGGTAAATAAATAAATAAAAATGTTAGTCAAATAAAAACTTTTTTGACTCTTAACCTGTTTACCCCACTTCCAATCGGGACCGCGGATGACACGCGCTCCCACGCCCTCCATCATGAAGCGGGTGGCCCTACTGGCCGAGGGCGGCGCCGAGGTGTTAGCTGCTTCCATCAGTCTGCTTTAAATTAATTTATTTTGACAAATACTCAACTCTGACAGCTAATTTGACAGCAAAACACCTTCACCATAGATTATTACGCAAATTGTCATCAATTTTATTTTACATTGTTCGTAAAATGTAGTGTTCTAAAATAATGGGTACAAAAATAATTGAAGTTTAAATGTAAAAATATTTTTAGTAGTGGCAGCCCCAATTTGAGTTTCGTTTGATACAAACATGATGGAATTAAATGTGGGTTTTTTTTATACACAAAATACATTATATATCTTAACTAACTAACTAACCATCACGCCGTCTCTCGAAGGGGTAGGCAGAAAGAATGGACTGCCACACTTTTTTTTCCTGACATATTTCTCTCGATTCCTCAACATTCATACATCGTGTCATGGACGCGCGTCGATTTCTCTGACTCCTCACATGGCCGACATTCAATATTTGATTTATTCGATCGTGCCACGTTTTTCTCGGTCTTCCTCTATTTCTGGTTCCAATTACATCGTTAACATATTTTTTTTTTTACCATTCTTTCTTCATTCATTCTTTTCAAATGTCCAAACCATCTTAATGATTCTTTCATTATTTTGTTCATAACACCATCATTCGCACCCCATTCACTTCTTATATTTTCATTCGACACTCTATCATAAACATTCGTCTAAGAGATCTCATTTCTACTGCATTTATTCTACTTTAATCTTTCTTTTGCCAGTTCCATGCTTCGCTTCCATACATAAGGGTCGGTAGAAGAGCATCATTGTGCACTACCATTCTAGCTTTTTTGGATAGGTTTTTGTTTACGGTGACAACTTTGCACCATTCACTTTGTTGCCTGCCCCAACTCTTCTTTCAATATCCCTCTCCACTCACCCATCTCTTGTAAATATACTACCTAAATACACGAACTCAACTACTTGTTCCAAATTTTCACCATTCACGCTAATGTTGCAGACTGTCATGATTTCTTCTTTTTCTAAAATCATTACCTTGGACTTATTAACATTCATCATCAGATCATTTCGCATGTATAACTCATACATACAATTCACCAGGACTTGTAGTTCATGCTCGTTGTCTGCAAGTAGGACAGCGTCATACGCATACAAGAGACAGCTTACTGACACTCCGCTCATTTTGTCACCTACATCCAACCCTTTCAGCTCTTTCATACACTTGGCCATATATAGATTTTATAACCACGGGGACATTACGCAACCCTGTTTGACACCTTTATTGATATCAAACCAGGCTGTAAAATCTCCATTTACTCTGACACTAGCAGTGCTTTCCGTGTACAGCGACTTAATGACCGTGATCAGTTTTGTACTTATTCCATATTCAAACAATATTTTCCACAACTTTACTCTATTAACGTACATATCTTGATTAGCCTATTTACAATGCACCGTTCTATGCTCAAGTACTTCATGGGTACTAGTTGTATAATTATTCATTGGAAATCAATAATCAATTACTAAATGGCGCAGGTGTTCGAATGTGTATGAGTGTAAAGGATTCGCTAGAGTTAAGTCAAAATAGAACATTGTGGTAATCTATCCTCTCTCTACCCCTTTTATAAGGAAATGGCCTAATCGTTAGTTAGTTAGTATTAAGTTAACAGAAATATGTTTTATGGAATCTAAGTTTAAGTACTGTCCACCGGATATGGCGAGCGACAACACGCGCGGCTATGTTTTTGACAACGGAAGCTGAAGATCATAAACAGATCGCGGGACTTGGAAATCAGACTCGAGGAGGCGGATGGGCCGCTCCCCGGCGCCCGCTGGTCGCTGGCGCAGCGCGCTGGCCAAAAGGCATTTCCACCTCGCACGTCCCTTGTGGTGCGGACGCCATTAGCAGTCAGGTGCTGGCTGCCTCAGATCCGGCCAGTGCTGTCGCTGCGTAGGAGAACCGTGCCCTCCGCGGTCCATCATCCACGTGAGCCTTCTGTGCAGCCTCTGGCAGTTTTTCGTGCCGGCCAACTCGCCGCCACGCCGGCTTCGCTGATCACCGTCCTCACCGATCGTCCTGACAGATCGTCTGTCCTCGCCACAGATCACCGCCTTCGATAGTGCTAATTCAGTGACTCGTTAGTTTTAATTCGTTGGCCAACGAATAGCATGTAAGTCCTCTTTAGGTCTTAAGTAATCTTTCTTTCTCTTTTGTATTGTATGTTTTGTTAAATAAATGTAATTGTAAATAGTAAATATTGGTTTCAATCTCATATCACTATACATCCCTGAGCATATCTCATATAACATATTATTGACATTGGCGAAGCACATGGGCAAAGTTGGGAAGTTATTCGGATGGGGGATGAAATTTCGATTAAATTCATTTTTCACCCCGTGACAACTAACTCCTAACAACTTAACTAAGATTAAACAAGCCTCCAGAGAGAAAACGTATTTTCTGTCATGTAAAAATTGTTTAGTGCAATCTCACCGAGTATGCCATGAAACATGGCTATATCAAACATAATCCCCTAATCTACTACTACTAATACTACAACTACTTGAGTAGACATAAAAAAGAAGAAGAAGAGAAGAGAGAATTGCCATAGACATTAATTTATTTCGTTTTATCGTCGTTCTGTCAGTTTGGCATTTTCAAATAAACATTTTTGTTTGAGGGTGTCTATTTTCCTCGTTTATTAAATTCATATGATATTTTGAGAAACGATGGGTAAACATAAAGATAAAAAACGGAGAAGACGATCTAGATCGTCTTCAAGCAATAGCATGGATAGTGAAGAAGAGTTGAGAAAAAAAGACTTAAAAGAGAGAGATGAGTTTTCAAGAAGATTGAAACAAAAAGACGATTCGAAAACTAGAAAGGTTATTGAATCTTCAGATAAACGATCCTTCGAAGAAGCAGCCAAAAGGCTTAAGATTGAAGCCGAAGATCGAGATAAATTACTGCCATCTATTCGCATTCAATCTAGACGAAAATATTTGGAAAAACGAAAAGATGATAAAGTCGCCGAACTAGAAGCCGACATAGCTGACGATGAATATCTCTTTGTGGATGAAGTGTAAGTCTGTTTTACTACGGCCCTCCCAACGTTCTTCGGATCCGCTACTTGAGTTTTCATGTGTAGTACTGTAGTTTGAATTAACGATTGTTTATTCTGTGTAGACTGACAAAACGGGAAAAACTAGATCGGGAACACAAAAAGGAACTTCTCCGGATTGCTAAGGAACATGAGAAGGCGCGAGAGCTGGAGAATGTGCAACGCTACCGCATGCCCCGAGACCTCAAGAAGGGAGAAAAGGGTAAGTACTTGATATTAGACCTTCATTGTACGCAGGGCCAGATGGGCAATGTTTTTTAGTTTTCTATTTTATAGTCGGAGAAATGGACATGTACATGTAGTACTATATATGAATGTCAAGAAAGTGTGAGAAGTACGAGGGTTGTCCGTAAAATAAGTTTCCCTGTTTGCCACGGGCGCGCGGATCGCTGTTTTGTGCGATCCGGCAACACACATAACAGCGATCGTGTCGTTTGGCAGCCAAAAAGAAAAGAGCTCCTGATCGCATTGCCCGCGAGGTGTGAAGTACGCTCCGTGATTCGTTTTTTGTATGCCAAAGGCCATTCGCCGATGGAAATTCATTCTCAACTGATAGAAGTGTTTGGAGAAATGTGCATGAGTGTTCAAATGGTGCAAAGAATTCAAAGAAGGGCGCACAGACGGCTATCAGTCAGTGACGAAACGATTGCGAAAGTGGAAGCGGCAATGCTGGCAGATCGAAGACTGACGGTTCGGGAGCTTAGCGAGATGATCCCAGATGTCAGCAAGACAACTATAGACAAGATCCTAACAGAACATTTAGGTTATTCTAAGGTTTGTGCAAGGCCCGCGTCACCACCGCGCTCATTGAGAAATTCGGATGGGAGATCGTCCTACACCCACCATACAGTCCGGACTTGGCCCCGAGCGACTACCATCTCTTCCCTGATTTGTAGAAACACCTCGGTGGAACGCATTTTGCAAACGAAGAGAAGCTGAAAGAAGAGGTTCTGAGCTACCTTCACGGCCTGGCGGGAGACTTCTATGACCAGGGAATCAAAAAGATGGTGACCCGGATGAAAAAGTACATCGAAGTCAACGGGGACTATGTAGAAAAATAACTGAAAGTCTAAGCTTTCCAATGATGTATTGCTCGTTGTAAATAAAAATGGTCTTCATTTTGAAAAAAAATAGGGAAACTTATTTTATGGTTTCTGCCTATGGCGTGATAGTTAGTTAGTTAAGAGGAACAAGGAAGTTACCTCCATTACAATGGCAAGAGAAGAGGAGAAATATGGTCCTCTGTGGGGTCATCCCTACAAAATAACATAGCTTGCACGTGAAGGAGAAATTGGTTATTTTCAACTATTTTCCCCCTCGGTGTGCATAATAATACAATAGGATGATATGACGAGGTCTGGTGCACATGGTGAATTAGTTAGTCATCAGATTCCATCAGAATTACTTCACAAATGTAACTTTCAGGAGAGTATGTGGAAGTGGACGAGAAGGAGAAGCTGCCACACTCGGAGCAGAGGAAATGGGAGCTGGAGCAGATGGCTTCCGCTGTTTATCGGTTTGGATCTAAAGGCTCCGCCGCCAAGGAAGAATATGAGCTACTCTTGGAAGACCAGATTGACTTCATCCAAGCCCTACGTATGGATGGAAATCAAAAAGAAGGAGAGAAGAAACCGGAACAGATTTCAATCACGGAACAGAAAAAAATGGACATAGCGGAAACGAAAAAATCTCTTCCTGTTTATCCCTTCAGAGACGATCTGATAGCGGCTGTCAGAGGCCATCAAATACTCATTGTTGAAGGAGAAACGGGCTCCGGCAAGACCACGCAGATCCCTCAATATTTACACGAAGCCGGCTTCACACAAGATCAAAAGTCCATCGGGTGCACACAGCCGCGCCGCGTAGCCGCCATGTCGGTGGCTTCCCGGGTGGCTCAGGAGATGGGCGTCAAGCTGGGCAACGAGGTTGGCTACAGCATTCGCTTTGAAGATTGCACATCGGAAAGGACGGTCATAAAATATATGACGGATGGCACCCTGCACAGAGAATTTCTTTCTGAACCCGATCTCGCCTCCTACAGCGTCATGATCATTGATGAAGCTCACGAGAGGACCTTGCATACGGACATATTATTTGGCTTGGTCAAGGATATTGCCCGCTTCAGACCCGAGTTGAAATTATTGATATCTAGTGCAACATTAGACGCCCAGAAGTTTTCTGAATTCTTTGACAATGCTCCGATATTTCGAATACCTGGAAGGCGTTTCCCTGTTGATATTTATTACACAAAAGCCCCTGAAGCTGATTACGTAGATGCTTGCGTAGTGTCTGTGCTGCAGATCCACGCAACGCAGCCTCTGGGCGACATTCTTGTGTTCTTGACGGGGCAAGATGAGATCGAAACTTGCAATGAAATGTTGCAAGACAGAACCAAGCGTCTCGGCTCCAAGGTGAAGGAACTCATCATCCTGCCGGTGTATGCGAACCTTCCCAGTGACATGCAGGCCAAGATATTCGATCCCACACCTACGGGAGCTAGGAAAGTGGTTCTAGCCACCAATATTGCGGAAACATCCCTCACTATAGACAACATCATATATGTTATCGATCCGGGCTTCGCCAAGCAGAACAATTTCAATTCCCGTACAGGAATGGAGAGTCTGATGGTCGTCCCCATATCTAAAGCCTCAGCCAACCAGAGAGCGGGGAGGGCTGGGCGGGTTGCTCCAGGTAAATGTTTCCGGCTCTACACGGCGTGGGCATACAAGAACGAGCTTGAAGATAATACCATTCCGGAAATTCAGAGAATAAATTTGGGCAATGCTGTACTCACCCTAAAGGCTTTGGGTATAAATGACCTCATCAACTTTGACTTCCTGGACCCGCCCCCGCACGAAACACTGGTGCTGGCCCTGGAGCAGCTGTACGCGCTGGGGGCCCTGAACCACCACGGGGAGCTCACCAAGGCAGGGCGGCGCATGGCAGAATTCCCCACCAACCCCATGATGGCGAAGATGTTACTCGCCAGTGAGAAGTAGGATTAGCATTTCTTTTATTCTCAACAACTAGCATCTCTTTTAATATTCTCTATATAAAGATAAATACTAAGTATTTTATAAAATATATTTTTACAGATACAAATGCTCAGAAGAAATAGTAACCCTAGCCGCAATGCTGTCAGTGAACGGAGCAATATTCTATCGGCCCAAGGACAAGATAATCCACGCGGACACGGCCCGCAAGAACTTCAACCACCCGGGCGGCGACCACCTCAGCCTGATGAATGTGTACAACCAGTGGGCCGAGGCGGAGTTCTCCACCCAGTGGTGCTATGAGAACTACATCCAGTACCGCTCCATGAAGCGGGCCCGAGACGTGCGGGAGCAGCTCGTGGGCCTGATGGAGCGCGTGGAGGTGCCCATGGAGTCCAGCCTGCATGAGGATGCCAACATCCGCAAGGCCATCACGGCCGGATACTTCTACCACATCGCACGTCTCTCTAAAGGAGGCAACTATAAAACCGTCAAACATAATCAAGTACATACATTCAATATTCTTATCGTTATTATCCAGTCGTGCATATTTTCTCTTGGCCAATCTTCCTGACACGTGCTCTTGTTGCAGACGGTGCTGATCCACCCCAACAGCTCTCTGTTCGAAGAGTTACCACGCTGGGTGCTTTACCACGAATTGGTTTTCACTAGCAAGGAGTTTATGCGGCAGATCACAGAGATCGAAAGCAAGTGGCTGTTGGAAGTTGCACCGCACTACTATAAATCCAAGGAGCTCGAAGACTCCACCAATAAGAAAATGCCCAAAGTTGTCGGACGATCAAAACCAACTGAGAGTTGATCAAATATCATACTAAACATTTTTTATATTTGAATGGTAATCATCATAATATAATCCAATTTGTAATTGTTATGTTGGTGCAATTAACATTTTTCTCACTTCTTTAATTAAATAATTACAAAATACCATACTTTGTTTAAACAAACTTATTTCAAATTAACCGCATCTTTCTTTTGGGAAAAAATTAAGGTTTTTACAATTATATTAAATATTTAATTATTTGAACATTAAAATGGATATATATATATCATGTTTGAAATAGAAGTTTCAAATATTCAGTTATTCTGTGTATATTTTTGGAATAAGGGGGATAGCCACTGTGACGGCCAAAAACTTTTGTTATTCTGAAGTTTTTCGGGATTTTTTTTTCCGGGATATCAAGGAATATGGGGAATACGGTTTATGCGGAAATTAAGTGTACATTCAATATTGTTTTTACATTTTTTTATTGAAAAAATATTTCATAGTAACAAAGTTATCAGCGTTGCTATATTCTTAACGCATCGATTTCTCAAAAAGGGGTTATCTGAAAAAATAAAACCAAAGTTCTTTATAATCTGTATGAATTTAGTTATCGTTAAGCATATCAGATTTTTTTTTATTTAGATTTTTCGCAAAAAAAAAAATTTGCAAAGACTTTCTAACCGACCGCGAATATCGGATGCAGCGTTCATTTTAAGATATTTAGATTTAAAACGCGTCTTAACGCGCCCTTGAGGTGATTACATCACAAAAACGGCGCTTTAAAAGTTAGCATATTATACAACAACATTTTGAATGTATACAAATTCTTGTAGACAAATACTGGATTTCACCCATTGCGGATAAATTATTTTTATTTTACAAGGATTAATTGTATCTCAATAGAGACGAAGATGCAAATTGTTTTCTGGGAACAGAAGGTGGTGGTCGAGGCGCTTACAGGACTTATGACCTGTCATTGGTTGGGTTGAGCGATCGCTTCACGTTTAACAACATTCCCCATTCCGCCGTTATGACCACCACGTCTTATTATTATTATTATTATATAAGCCTAGCAAAATTTGGTAAAGGTACCAGAAGACGGCAGCGAGCTGCCAAAACCGGTTGTAGACACAAACATTAGTAGATTTTAACTAAATATACATATGAAAAGGTTTTTTAATTTTATTTTCATTATTTACAATGAACTTCTACCATGAAATTTCAATTTCAATAAATATTTAGTTATGTCACAACACTTCATTCTCTCTTTTTTAAGTCCAACTTTATTATTATGAGTAGGAATTACTTACAAACATACCCATCATATAAAGACATGAAGTATCTGGAGCAGTCACATAACACAAAATACACAATTAGCGAGAAGCAGCTCGTTATAAAAGTGAATAAATGTAAGTATGGAGAAAATCATAAATTAAAATGTCAAGGAATGTTTTCTTATTACACCTGAGATCTCGCTATTTCCATGATCGTAATAGCCGAGTTCAACTGTATTTACTTTGGGTGCTTGTCATTCTTCCTTAGCGTAAAAATCTTAAAACGAATCATAAATGAGAAAAATCATAAATCAGCTATTGTGTGTAGCAGATAATATTAATAAGTTTATCCTTTTTGAGAAATGTATTAATCTTTTATGATATTATAAATACTTCACATTGTTAACTTTATCTATGTAGACAAATATTTTTTTTAGTAAAGAACATGTGTGTGCTCGTAATTGTACTTTTCTATAAGATCTCTTTCTGGCGTACTCTGCGATGAAAGGATGCCTATTGTAACCAAAGGCAAAATATACAAAACAGTGTATAACCTGCAATATCGTACAGTGCGGAATGCTGGAGAGGATGAGGTAGTACGGTCGCACATGCATAGAGACGGGGACTAGAGCACTCAACATCCCAACTAGACCTAGGGGTAGAGGTGGCATTGGCATCACACCCAAGGCTGGTTATTCTGCAGAGTGTAGAATAATTAACCATCAGGAACAATCAGACCTATTTGTTCCAGAACATAGAGGTTCCCTTTTTTAAGAATTTATTTTGAACACTCTCCAACATTAGAGAATACTGAGCCTCATAAGGACTCCATATCACGGCACCTCCCTCAAGCCTGCTTCTGACTAAGGAGTTATATAGGATTCTTAGGACCCAGGTATCACTGAAAACCCTAACTGTTCGAAGAATAAAATGTAGCGTTTTTAACAAAATCCAAGATCTCTGACGGTAGATACACATTTAAGGCTTTCCTTACTCATATTGAGTTAGATGTTCCCATTGTAACAACCTTGGACAGAAGATCCTTGCGCTTGCCTACAAAGAGGCTGGACGAACCAGAATGGAGGGGCGGAGAGAAGTAGAAGACCTATTACAAATACAAATATCCATCACAGCAATATTCATTTTTAAGAGAAAAAGAAAATCCCCTCTGAAAAAATATAACATTTTGTATTGTAACAACTAACTAACTAACTAACTAACCATCACGCCGTCTCTCCGAAGGGGTAGGCAGAAAGAATGGACTGCCACACTTTTCTTTCCTGACATATTTCTCTCGCTTCCTCAACATTCATACATCGTGTCATGCACGCGCGTCGATTTCTCTGACTCCTCACATGGCCGACATTCAATATTTGATTTATTTGATCGTGCCACGTTTTCCTCGGTCTTCCTCTATTTCTGGTTCCATTTACATCATTAACATATAATTTTTTAACCATTCTTTCTTCATTCATTCTTTCCATATGTCCAAACCATCTTAATGATCCTTTCATTATTTTGTTCATGACACCATCATTCGCACCGCATTCACTTCTTATATTTTCATTCGACACTCTATCATACACAGAGTATCCACACATTCGTCTAAGAGATCTCATTTCTACTGCATTTATTCTACTTTCATCCTTCCTTTGCCAGTTCCATGCTTCGCTTCCATACATAAGGGTCGGTAGAAGAACACCATTGTGCACTGCCATTCTAGCTTTTTTTGATAGATTTTTGTTTGCGATGACAACTTTAAGTGCACCATTCACTTTGTTGCCTGCCCCAACCCTTCTTTCAATATCCCTCTCCACTCTCCCATCTCTTGTAAACATACTACCTAAATACACAAACTCAACTACTTGCTCCAAATTTTCACCATTCACGCTAATGTTGCAGACTGTCGTGGTTTCTTCCTTTTCAAAAATCATTACCTTGGACTTATTAACATTCATCATCAGATCATTTCGCATGCATACCTCATACATACAATTCACCAGGACTTGTAGTTCATGCTCGTTGTCTGCAAGTAGGACAGCGTCATCCGCATACAAGAGACAGCTTACTGACACTCCGCTCATTTTGGCACCTACATCCAACCCTTTCAGCTCTTTCATACACTTGTCCATATATAGATTAAATAACCACGGGGACATTACGCAACCCTGTTTGACACCTTTATTGATATCAAACCAGGCTGTAAGATCTCTATTTACTCTGACACTAGCAGTGCTTTCTGTGTATAGCGACTTAATTGCCGTGATCAGTTTTGTACTTATTCCATATTCAGACAATATTTCCCACAACTTTTCTCTATTAACGTAATCATATGCTTCATATGCATATGTATTGTAACACTTTAAGTTTTGGGTGTGACACAACCTTTATCGATGCATTAATTTTAGCAAGATATTAAAATTTATTAGGATAAATGTAAAAATCATCATTTTATTATTAATGATATTTAAGGTCTAAACTAGGGAGTATCAAAGTTTATTATCATGTTCAATTTCTAAGATGAATTGGACATATTTGTGGGAGGAATTAATAATGGTTAGGATTGAAGTTAATTGTCTGTGTACCTGTTCAAATACAACAAATTAAAACATTCTTAAGCAAATAAATGAAGTCGGAAGAATCGACATGCGTATATGAATGTGGAGGAAGGTAGAGAGGTGTGTCAGGATAGAGTAGTGTAGCGGTCCATTCTCTCTGCCTACCCCTGCGGAGAAACGGCGTGATGGTTTGTTTGTTTTGAGTAAATTAGAATTACAATTAAAACTCATTCTCTAGTAAAAACTATGAAGAATAAATGTATTTATTCAAATTTGAATCCACCACACAAAGTGAAGGGGAATATAGAAGAAAATCTGTGGCTTTATCCCACTGCATTCATCTTGGGCATGCTGGGGACCAATAGATTACAGATAAGAAGCACACTTACGCATTTCATCAGACTTATCAGGGGATTCTTTTAGAACTCTGTTATCTTGGAGGCTATCTATCTTTATGTTCCAGGTGGTTATCTTCGACAGCGTCAGCACAGACTGTTTTATCTCCCAGCATGCAGAACCAGCCTGCCTCTGGTGATGCTGGTGGGGAGAGCAATCAAACTGCTGAACATGATCGCTTCGGAGATCGACGTCTTTCATATTCGTGAAAGTATGTTTAGAAGACAAATACTCTTGACTTTGGAGAGTATCTTGTATTCCTAATGTCGAACCATCTCTCATGCGTTCCTGGTATTATATATTTTTTTATGTTTTACCTGTTCTCAATAGATGCCTTAAAATATTATATAATTGTTGTTTGTAATATATTTTGAGAAAATAAACTGAGTTGATTTGAAAATGTCCTCATTTCAGAATATACTCTGGTTACTCCCATTGAACATAGGTATGGGTAAGGTAAAATATTAGAGGTATCCATGTTGTGTGTATAACTTCACATTGCACATTTTTTTAAATAAAAACATTTGTTACCCATATTCCGTGATTTTACTTTAAAATATTTCCATGGCAACCATATAATTTCATTTTTTTATGTTTTGTTGGGTCAATAGATTAAGTTTCATGAGTATCACTCAATATTGAAGTTATATGTGACTCAATCTATTCAAATTAACAGTTAAATAAAAAGTAAATTAATAGTAAAGCATCATCATGCCTCAAGATGGTAAAAAGGCAGAGGGCTACCAGCCCGGGGAGATCGTCCCCATCCCGACCAGGCCATGGCAGCCCCCCGACACACCCCCGTGCTTCCTGCCGCAGAGGGACAACAAAGTCCCAGCCAAGGACATGATCATGGGACCTATTGGTACACTGAAGTTGCTCTTATACTTCCAATTGTCTGCTTAGTTCCAATCTGGTTTGTCCTTTGTTTCAACAACTCGCTGCTCTAGTCTTGAAACAATATCATCGTATACCAAGATACCTCAGTAACAAATATCTATTTTTTTATAACCGTTTCCACTAAAATTATGAATCCGCATTTATTTTAGTCCACTTTTATTTTATTTGACTTTAAATTCATGTTTAAAATGTTTTACAAAAATATGAGCTAGTTATTGGATTTGCATTAAATAAAAAGTATATCTGGCACCCGATAGTGGAGTATTACCTGGTACGGTGCATTATTGAATGGTGGTGATGACGAGCCGACATAGGCGTGCTTAGGATTAATAATTCTCTTACGATAGTACTGTAATGAAAAATGTATTTGAATTAGGTCCCTGGGCCACTGGTCTAGTGGATTGGACTCCATTAGCCGGGATGACAGGAACTCGGCCGGTTGTGGACAAATACTCCATCACCAAATATTCAACTGGCGAATGGCGTCAGCATAACGCTGAAATCTTATCAGGAGAAGCGTTGCACAAAGCCGAACTGTAAGTATTTATAGTCATCCTTCATTTTGATGGTGAACTTTACCTTTAGGTTCTTAAACTCAACCTTACAGATTGGAAATGGATTCTAAAAATGCCCTCGCTCAAGCGTACGCCAAAACAGACAAAGACTATAATGACAATACTGGCCGACTGAAAGAGCGAGCGCAAGAAGTATACCGGTGGAAGGCCGATGTAGAGTACGCTTGCAAAGCAATGTCTGACGAAATCGTAATTCTCGAGGAAATACGCCAGAGACTGAAATCTGCTTCCTCTGTACTTCTGATTCCCGAAGCAATAGGTATTTGCTGTAGTTTATTTTAGAAATTAAAGACTTGTGTAATATATTGTCTTCATTATTATGTGTATCATACAAATTTACAGCCAGAGAATGCTTAGATTTACGATCTAACAGATTAGAACCAGATTTGGTCCGTGATGCAGCTGAAGAAGAACTAATAAAAGAGATGTCTCTTATCGGAGCGATCCGTAGGTTGTACGCTCAAACTCTGGTTGAAATCGATGAACAAATGGCAAATAATAAATCAGCGAAAGCTAGAATCGAATTTGACTGGAGTGATAAAACAGTTGCCTATGATACAGACTCATTTAATATTGGAATGAATACTAAAACTCCCACCATATTACTGAAACCCGGTGCTGTGCGCCTTCCTGACGGGTATGTATATTTATTTATTTCATTTCACATGAATGCCAAATTGATTACACTATTTGCTAATTTAAATAATGGTTTTTATAGACAGTCATCTTTAGGTTACTGGGAACATTTTTGTCAAGAGAATATGGACCAGGTGGAAGCAATGAGACAGCAATCTGTAGACCGACGCTCGTCCATAGATTCCATGCTCATCAATACAGCTCGCGATCTTCGCACCCAAGCCGATAGAGTAGATCAGAGTTTAGCTGAAAAAGCCTCTTGCACGGATGAACTCCGTATAAGAATGGAAGATGAATTGAGAAAGGTACGAAACACTATGGATGTAATTTACCAATTCAATAAGATCTACAATTATTTTCTTGACGTTTTATTTTTTGTATATAATTGTATTTCAGACACTTCAGAAATTGGCAGACATTGAAACGTTATGTAACAATTTGAAGACAGCGCTACGTCAACTTGAGCTTTCTCTGAAAGTAGCACAAACTAGACTGGACAATCGGGGCTTTACAGGGCGGCCCAACGTAGAGCAGTGTCGGGACACCCCACACATGGGGTGAGGATCATACAAAAACCTTTTGCATTAATATTCGGTCCGTATAACTACCCCGAGGAGGATACCTACATGAGATAGATACACGCCCAAGATCACTTAAAATGTCTACATCTGCTTTCATATATTTACATCATTTGAATAAAAAAATCAAATACACTAATTGTTTACTTGCAGATTGCTTGAGGAAGTAAATACCCTGGGGAAGAGCATCGCTACCTTAAAGGACAAACTCGACCGATCTAATCTCTTCCGCAGTAACCTTCTTCAGAACCGAGGCAAGTTGGAGAGAGAACTAATCATCAAGAAAAAATCCCTTTACATTGACCGAGACAGGTGCGGGGGCGTGCGCTCATTCTTCCCATCTGCTGCTAAACTTTCTGGCCATGAATAGATCCACCCAGTGTGCCCCGTATCACCTAGTTGCCTTTTTTAATGATATCATAATAGACTAAAATTGATCTGTGTTGTAGTTGGTTAAGTGAAAATAATATTTTAGAACTCCTCATACACAAGTATTCCTTTTCATATACAGACACGTGACCATTTAATACAATTAAAAGGGATAGTGATGTTTTATTTGTGGTTTTGATTTCTGTAGAAACACATCCTGTTGAGGACCCCCTTACTCCCTTTATTATTATTATTATTTTGTTGAAAAAACTCCTTACATCATTACAGCGCAAGCCAAATCAATGTAAAGGGTGAAAAAAAAGAATATCAAAGGAAATATACATAGAACCTTATGAATAGGAAAAGCCAGTTATTTGCTTGCTGCCTTTATCATAAGGGCATTAACGAATTCGCCATAATTGCATCCAAAGAGGTCTATCTCTTCTGCAACCTCATTTAAGAGACGAATCGCTTTCAATACAGGAGAACTTCGAAGGGCCTCTGTGCGGCAATTTGGAGCATAAAAAAATATGAGCCCCCTTGCTCTGCTATAACTATGGGGAACGTACAGATTTAGCTCTCTCAGCACTCCTGGATTGAAAATACCTCCGGATAACAGTTCAAAAAAATGCTTTCCCAGAAAGATCATTCGACGAGCTTCAAGAGTGTTGAAACCCAACACTCCTGAGAGAAACAGTGAGGGGTACATAAAAGGATAACAGTTATACTCCCTGAGGTATAAATGCCTTAAAAATCGTTTCTGGATCCTTTCCAGCTCCAAGATGACTGTTCTTTCTCTGGGGTCCCAAATGATAGAGCAGTACTCCAAGTTACTACGAACCAGCGCTTCATACAGTCGACGGATCGCCGTTGTGTTTGAAAAAGATCTTGCGTTCCGTAAAACAAAACCAAGCATTTTGTTGGCTCGCATGATAATGTTAGAGAGATGTATTTTAAATGTGAAGTTGGACTCAAACGTGATACCCAGATCCTTAATATGATCAACACGCTGTAAATAGGTATTGTTCATCTGGTATGGGAATAATTGAGTATTTCCAGATCGAGTATACGTAATTACAGAGCACTTTGGTATACTAAATGGCAAGTTGTTGTCATCCGACCACTTTAACAACCTATTAATAAAAAAAATGGTTCCAGCATGACGGATGCCCTTCGAAATTTTTTATTTTTTTAATTTTTTTTTCTTGTATACAACAGGTGTGTATCTATTTGTCTCAAACATTATTAAGAGTAGCATCACTATCTGTCTCGCTCACGCTTCTAAAAATGACTTTTAGTCTCTCAGAATTCTTTTTTCGAAACTGGATTTTATTACAAAAAAATTGTCCACACCTAATTTAAGAAATAATCAAGCAAGTGTTATACCATTTTGGAATCCTCATTAAATGCGCCAACTTTTAAAATTACTTCCCAAAATAGTGTAGTACATTTTTTTTTCAGTACAGTCAGTTTAAATCGGGCGTAGTTTTAATTTAAAACACTTGGTGGGGCAAAAAGTAACATTTTCTTCCAAGGTGGAGTAGTTAGCTATAAATTTTAGGCAACAATTTATAGAAGCATTATTCAGGATTACATAATAAAAATAAAAATTACAAAAAGTAAAGATTTGTAGAAACGGGACTTAAAAGACCATCACAGGGTGTTGATTTTCTTGATTTTTTTTAAATGCCTGTAATTTCAAAAATACAAAACTTAGATTTTTTTTTACATTTTTCTCATAACCAACATGACTTGCCCTATCATCTGTTTCCGGGTTGACGTCGAGATCTGGGACACCCTGTATAATAAAAGACTAATACCAAAGATTTCAATCAATGATATTAGAATTTATTTTATAATACAATCTTCAATATGAGCAGAAAATAGCTCAATATTATGAAGAAGGAATCTGGCCGTGTCCAGGCTCGAACCCAAGTCCCCTGGATCAGAAGCCAAGCGTTCTATCCCCTAGACCACCACCCGATCGAAAACTTTTCTTAACTTAAGTTTAGAAAAAAGTATAAGAAGAAATGTAAAAGTCGGAACTGTGGTGTATGTTCATTAACATTGCATTATTGTCATCGCGGTCACTTGTACACCTTATTATTCTTCTTAGCTTAACAGGTTTGCTGCCACTAAAATTGAGGAAATCTTCTCGATACCCAAATTGAAAAAAAAATTGCTTCTATTAGTTCCACCTTTATAAGTCATTTTAAAGGCAAAAAAAATACACGTGTATAAAAGTTGTTTTAATACACAAGAAAAGACAATACTTTAATCAACACCATTACACTAGAAGAAAATCCAAATTTTACAGATTAGGACCAGTCACAGAAAATCTGTTTTAATGTGTGTATTAAATTGTATTCTATTTACAAACTCAATGTGAGTAGAAAATAGCTTTGAAGAAGGAATCTGGTCGTATTCAGGCTTGAACTCAAATCCCCTGGATCAAGAGCCATGATAAAAAAAAATAGTTATATTTTAAAAGTTTTATTTTTTACAAAGCTAAAAGGTCAGAAACTTCGGCTGGTGTTCTACGAACAATGGCTTCCGGATTTTCATATTTGTTACTCGGGTCATGCACCGCAGAATAAAGATTTTTATAAATGGCAATTATAACTTCAAAAGCTCTCTTCCGAACTGTGGCCTTGTTAGTGCTGCTCATCAAAAGGCCGATCTGTGGAAGGAGAAATACATCTGGCATGGCAATAAAACTATCAAACTTATTCATGAATGACTTCAGGGCCGTTGGCTCCATCCCAGGGATGGAGGAAAGAGTGGCATGCTCACGCTCTTGCAGGATAGTGTATATGGGGCCGAGGTTCAGGTTGGCCACTAGCGAGCTAGCCTGCTCCGACGTCAGGGTGTCCATTTGGGCATCAGATTGGGCTTGCAGGCGCTCGCTGTAATCATTTGTGAAGGGACACAGGGAGATGGTGCACTGGACTTGGTATATGCAATTCAGCAAGTATACAGACATGTCTGTGGTGGAGAGGTGGCAAGCCGTTTCATTTATGGCTCGCAGGAGGGGATCCACAACACTGGACACGGCCTGCAGTAGGTCGGCTCTCTCACTCTGTTCCGACACCAAGGTGATGGACAATATTTCTCTCAGGAAAGCCAGCAGATCCGTCACCACCGTAGAGGGCGTGAGGTCGGAGGGGGGTGCCTTCACCCCGTGGGCTAAGTCTGCAGTCAGCTTTCTCTCCACCGCAGCCAAGAACACATTCTCACTCTGCTGTTGTAGTTCCTTCAAGGTGAGCAATAATGGCCCGTTGTGAATCTCTTCCGATAATATCTTGGCGTAATATCGGATAAGGTTTGTCACGACGCAGAGTAAGACGGCGGGCTTGTCGGCTGTTAGAATTAATTCCATTCGGACTTTGAGGGGATGGCAGAGTCCTTCTGTTATTTCTATAAGAGCGGAGTAAATTTCTTCTTTTAAACTAATTTTTTCACAATGTTTGAACAAAGCGGTCAAGGCCTCTTTCTCAATGGGCAAGGACTGGTGCACCCAGGCCAGGATGTCACCGATGTAGCGCTTGGGGTCATGGGCGTAGTACTCGATGGGCTTGCCGGCGCCACCGCCCCCTCGGGTCAGGGCGTCGATGAAGGAGCGCACCAGCCAGGACTTGCGGGCCGTGCAGTACTCGTCCACAACGTACTTGAAGAGTACCGCGCGCGTCTGTAGCTTGAACATGGCTTTCGGGATCATAGAATTGTGATCAGTGGAGTCAAAGTTACGACAGCCATTCTGAGTCCACCGATACAGTCGCTCTATAGCTGCCTCCTGGTGAAGACTCACCTTCTCCATGATGTCTAGAGCGGCAGTTTCAAGCCCGGAGTGAATCAATGATTTGCACTGACTGTGTAGATCGTCGACTTTCTCTAGAACAACAAAAAAGTCCTCCGTGATAGGGGTGTCTCTGGTAATGCCGTGGAGGGTGGCATTCTCCGCTGCCGTCAATTGGAAGTGAGAAATAAAGGCATTGGCTATATAAAGCTGCTTTTCAACTTTTTTTTTTTCATCCTGTAGGGAAGTTGTTTGTACAATCAGGTGATGCGTTTTCTCCTTAGACTCTTGAAGTCTAGAAGCCATGTTATCTATAGCCGAGTTCGTTTGCAGAACATCTTGGTAAATGGTGTCCAAGTGTTCCTTCACTTTGCCGAATGCTTTCACAAAATTCTCGTAAGTTTCCAAATTTCTTTTTTCTATTTGATTTTGTAAATTCCGTCTAGCCAATGACGAATCAACTGTGCAGAAGGTAGACAAGGCGCGTAACGCATCGATTGTTTCTTTTTCGGTATCGTGGCGAGTTTCTAATATCTTGCTTATACGCTTTTTAATACTGGCGGACTTCTCTTCTTCGTCTACCCCCATCTTCGGCTTTGCGGATACCGGTTATTTCACCTAAATATTTGCACTATGTTCTATTATAATAAGGAATTCAAACTACAGATTTTGCATATCCGATTTAGTGACCGACCAACTTATCTGTCGACATTCAACATCACCGAACTGTCAAAGCATACCAAAGACAAACTGTCTTACGTGTACTATAACCTAAATGTAGGTACATAATACTAAAGAAACGTCAATTGTTATTTTTATGCGAAATGGGTTTTGCGATAATTAATATTTCTCGTTTCTCGCATCGTCAATGTTATGTAGGTAAGGACACTTCATATTTTCTTTCCAAATATTAACACTTGGTTTTTTATACGATTCAATTCTAAAAAATATTATCATTGACTTGGATCTTTTGGCTTCTTGAGACGAAGTCTGTTACTGCTTCCCAATGACATGTATATTATTATTGCTCATTTAGCAAGTACGTGGTTTTAATACCTTCCAACTGAGATAACCTGTTCTAAAGAGGCAATGATAATTCCTTTTTTATATTTTAGAAAAATTGTTGTTTCACAGTTGCTACAAGATATTTTTCTAAAGAAACTGAAAAACCGTTAAGCCCCAGAATGAAAGAATTCAAAGAAAAATTGCGCGAAAAAACTCCTCTTGGGAAACTTGATGAGCAGCCTTTAGAGCACCCTGCCCAAGAGAAACAGCCGCTGCCCCCATGGCCCAACAACATCAACCCTCACACCGGAGAGGTCAATGGTCCGCGGGGTCCGGAGCCCACACGATACGGGGATTGGGAGCGCAAAGGAAGGGTGTCCGACTTTTAAACCTAATTAAATTAATTATTTAGAATAAGTTAAGATTAATGCTAGAAGACTGAATTAAAGTATATACTCTTAATTGTCGGACTTAACATATTGAAGTACTCTCAAATCCCTAATTTTGTCTAAGTATTGTGCGATTTAATGGTGTATTGCATGATTGTCAGAATATCAATGTTATATTGCAATAATTATATTTCCACAAAATCAATAAATCCTGCGAATAAAAGTCATCGTGTTTTATTGTTTATCACTGAAATATTATGTACAATACAAAATCTTGTTTTTTTTAGGAACCATACTAATTATATAAATACAGTAGACGCTCTCTTAATCGGCCTTGACGGGACCGACCCAGGGCCGGATAACAAAAAAGCGGGTTAAAGAGAAGGTAGTGAAAAACACATTTAAAAAAGACTTTCGCAAGGAAGAAAAAAACACAATTTTTTCAAAACACTAAGAAAACAGAACTTTTATTCTGTATTAGAAACTCGCACACTAAAAATTAACATCTCACAAACTGTAAAAAATATGTACAGGAAAAAGCCACACATCACTCCAGATTTTTTTTTAAAAGTAGGCCTATAATGGATTTTAAAAAATGTTATTTTCTGCTGCTTCTTGTATTGAATCGACTTTTTAAAAGCGTAGTCACGCCATTTCTTTATGAACATTACATCTACTGCAATAGAATCCTTCCGCTGCTGAATGTACATCGCCGCCACCTGTAGAGCCTCTTTTCCTTCGTCGTGACTAACCGTGTTGTCTTCTTCGTACTCCTCACAGTCGACTTCCTCTTCCTCTAGTGCGAAATTTGCGATGCTAATCACAGAGCAGACGCAAAGTGACTGACTCACAGTCGCGGCGCCGCCAGACGTTCAAGTTACTACTTGTCTCCTAGACTTCCTAGAAGAGGCCGGTTAAAGCGGTGGGACGGTTAAAGCGGCACCGGTTAAGAGAGCGTCTAATGTACACATAAGCAATGCATCATTTTATTAGACTAAAGTAATGTTATGTTCCTCGCATTAAGAAAATGTCATGCACAAAAAATCCATACATCTCTTTTGGGACAATTAATTGTGCGAAGAATGGTGAGACTTCCTCTTTTCAATTATAAATCAGTCTGGTCAGCGTAGGTGGTGAGTTCTCCATGACCCATCTTGGCTTGAATCATGTTGATACAGATGTCAAACACGCGAACAGCGAGGCCATCGTCTTTGGCAGTATGGCTCATGTCGCACGGGTAACAGTTGTTGAAGTACAGCCCAGTGGTCCCCTCCAGCTCCAGCGCCGTGGCGCAATACACGGAGGTGCTGGCTGCTTGTTGCTGGAGTCCATAACATTAAATGATATCAGCTTTAGTCAAGCAAACTGTTGCGCTATTTCAAATGTTTACTTATCACTCACCAATGATTTAGTAAATGGTCGAACAATACTGAAAATCAGTCTGTAGAGCCACCAATTCCGGCTGAGCCCAGACGAGACCATATTCCCAGGATGGAGGGAATTGACCCAGATGTTCCTAGCCGTCCACTTCCCAGCTAAAACACGCGCACACAGCACGTTGCAAAGCTTGGACACGTTGTAGGCCATCATGCTTCCAAATTGGTCCGGCCCCGGAGAGAGCACCTCTGCGGAGAGGTCGTCAGTCGGCATGCTGAGCTTAGCAAATCTGTAATTAACTAAACATTTGAAATGTAATAAATATAAAGCTAATGACATGTTTCGCTTGCTAAGGCTTTATCAAATGATCCTTTGTGGTTTCAGTTTCAAAGAGACAGTAGACTATATTGAAGGTGTTTAATAAAATACCTGTGTGACTCGGAAGACACAAATATGACCCTGGAGCCAGCGACCAGCAGAGACTCCAAGAGCAGGGCCAGGTACAGGTGGGAGAGGTGATTCACTTGGAACGTAGTTTCATAGTTGTCTTCAGTCAGAGAGTGTCCCAAACCAAAAACACCCGCATTCAATATTAGCATATCCAGCTTCCTTAAACAAGAGACCTTTACAATCAATACACATCATAATGATTGGTACTCGTATTGGTATATGTTCTTGTAAACCATTTTTTATTAGTTGTGCAAGATGACAATATATATTTTGTTTATAATCTTTTTACATTCATTGTCATTTTGGCTTCTGTAAATAATTATAATTAAATATATGTGTAACGAGATAGAATTTCGAAATATTTTTTTGATGCTTTGTGTATATTGGAACGACCCTGGGATAGGGGCGGATCCCCTATTTCCGAAGACACAGGAAGATGCAAATACTGAAAGCACCGCGCGGCGCTGCCGTCGTCACCACAACCCCAAAGGCAGAGCAATGGCCTTTAAAACGCCATACAACCTACGGAACGGCACATTCTTCTCGGGCTAAAGTACTCTAATAGTACTACTGACCGAGCGTCTTGGGGGCATGGCGTTAGCCCCTATTTAGTTTTTACCCTGGCTAAGTAGGCCTCCTTGTGAGGGGTTCATGATAGAGGTACTCCGTACCCCGGATAACCCTCTCCTTGTGTGGGAGGTAGGCCGGCGGTAAGTCCTTGGATAACCCTCCCCCTGTGCGGGAGGTAGGCCAATGGCAACCTGTGATCCTGAATACAGGTCCTCCTTGTGTGAGGATAAACACCAGAGGAAACCTGCACGCGGATAACCCTCTCTTTGTATGGGAAGTAGGCCGCCGGTAACCCGATATCTTGGATAATGACCCTCCCAGTGTGGAGACGGAGCCAGCGAACGAGAGATCTGCGTATGGCGAGATCGATAAAACTCTATCGGCCACCCCTGTACTGCATTCCAGGACTGATAATGGGACTACAAAAGGACTCGGAACTGTGAATTTATGACACCTCGGGCGTCGCCTATGTTTGTCCGCGCACAGTGTCATAAAATTGGGCCGTCCGTCTCGGCCCGTAATTGTATCGTGTTTTGTAGAGAATACTTAACTTCGGTATTAATGACTTTTGCACAATGTCCATTAAACTTAAGATGTGAAATCTAACAATAATTCAAATAAATGCATGCCAATGTAGAGTGAACCTCACAAAATAAATAATTAACTAATGCTGCGGGTTTCTTTTATTGGATCCCGGCATGGTTACATATGTATAATAAAAAAATTAAATAAGATTCAAAACTGTGTTGTCAAAGTTGTAGTAAAAATATTTTAAATATATATTCAGAAATGATTGTTTAATAAAATTGTTAACTAATTTGAGAACCAAACAAAAAGGCCAATAGCGGGATTCAAACCCAAGGATTAGGCTGCGCTGTTGAGTTGTTAAAAATACTTGTGATACTTCTAATATATAAACTGCAATGAAAAGAGTGCAAGCTTGATTGGCTGGCTAGTGAGCTTGTTTTGACTATCGATGACCCTTATCTATTGATGATACTACAATACTACAAAATCCTATCCCAATTTCCAAGTCGGGCCCTCCCCTGGCGAGGGAATAACGTAGACCGGCCCAATCGGTGCTTGATGTAGCTAGATATTAAATTTCCTCCAAACCATTTAGAAGGATTGCGATAGCACGCTGCGCACTCGAGGGCGACTTCCGCGAACTATGCGTGAATACGCAAATTTCCTCTATTTACCAAAAATATATACATTATTATAGCCCTTTTTTTAAAATAGTTCTACTAGTTTTTGCCTAAATATTAGGAAGTTTATTATTTTTTAGTTGTGATACATAAACATTGACAAAATGTTGAAACACTTTAATAATAAAGGATTTTAATGTTGGTTTTTGAACATTCATTATTTATATTTTTGTGGTGAAGTTACTCTCATTTTATATATATATTTTTATATTTTAATGTGATAGCAATTAGGCACTCTTTAAAATATATATATTGACGGAGGATGGATGGCCCGGAGGGGGATCTCAGGAGGTGGCCATTGCTCATAGTGGGATATAGCGCCACTGATGATGATGATAACTTGATTCAATTTTAGTACAAGTTTCATTTGTTGCAATGACCAAATAAATCAAAGAAAATTAGTAATAATCTGATTGAGTTAGGTTCCAATTTTGAAATGTCTATTGATTATTATTTATGATTACAATGATTTCCAATCTGGAATTAAAAAAGATCAATTTTATCCCAGGATAAGCTTTGCTAAACATTTGTGTGAATTACAGAAATAGTAAAAGAAACCAAAAGTTTACATTTATCTAAATTGAATGAAAAAGATTATTTTACATTATTTGTTTTAGTTTTATTTTGTGAACGTTGGAAGATAGAAGTGCGCGCGGGATATGCCTATTGGTGGCGATGGCTACCCACCACACCGAGTCTCCCGCGGGGGCAAAAAGAGAAGGATGGAATGCCGCATCGGTTAAAGTGTGGCTGTCCATTCTTTCTGCCTACCTCTTCGGTACTCTCTGGACTGGGTGAATGATTCTGTAAATAAAGAGTACAAATATGCCCTTGGAGTATTCCTGGACATCAAGAATGCTTTTGACAATGCGTGGTGGCCGATGATTCTCAAGAAACTGAAGGATCGCGGTTGCCCAAAAGAATTGTTCCTTATTATTTCAGATTACTTCTGCGGTAGGAGAGTTGAGATATCTCATGGGGAGACTCGAGTTGAGAGGGTTTCGACGATGGGATGTCCTCAGGGTTCGGTCCTTGGCCCAACCCTGTGGAACATCCTTTTTGATGATCTCTTACTCTTGCCTCTCCCGGGAATTTCAACCATTGTTGCTTATGCAGATGATGCTCTGCTTCTGGTGGCCGGCAGAAGCAGACGTGAGATTGAGAATATCTCAAATTCTTGTCTGCATATGATAGCTAATTGGGGAATTGACAATAAACTTTCCTTTTCCCCTGCCAAGACGTCCGGCATGCTTCTCCGTGGGAACCTAAATCGTAACAGGAACCCGGTCATACGGATGAATGAATCTAGCATCAAGTTTGAGAATTCACTTCGATATCTTGGTGTTCAGGTTGATGTGTCGCTCTCTTTCCTTGGGCACGTCAAGGCTGTGTCGGAGAGGTCTGCGAATTTGTTTATGCAGGTCCGGCGTTTGAGTACTGCGTCCTGGGGCCTTCGAACGCCAGCGGCTCGTCTACTATACCAAGCCGTGTATGTGTCAAGAATCACATACGCGGCAAGAGTGTGGTCGGGACGTCTAGCTACTCGGACGGTATCCTCGGCGCTGCTTAGAGGCCAACGCATACCTCTTCTTGCACTGACCGGTGCTTACAGGACTGCGGCCTCAGTGGCGCTTCCAGTTATAGGGGGAGTTCTTCCTGCCGACCTGGAAGTGCTTGAGGCCGTTGCTAAGAGGCGCCTTAAGCGGGGTGAGAGTGTGACCCATCTGGATATTACATTCAACTCCGATGAGGATGGTTTCACCGCCCTGTGCAGGGGCTTAAGAGAGGTTTCTCTGTCGGCATGGCAGGAAAGATGGAACATCTCTCCTAGAGGAAGGTGGACTTACTCCTTCTTCCCCTCTGTGACTGGGAGGATGGGTAGTGAGTGGCTGCGATTGGACCATCACGTTGTGCAGATGCTTTCGGGGCACGGCAATTTGGCGTGCCCCGACGGCTTTCGGGCCGTGCCAGGCTCCAGTCTGGCGCCGGACCCAGAGTGTGTGTGCGGCGGGGGGCCCCAGACGGCCCACCATATCCTCTGGGAGTGCTGTCTCTTGCAGAGTGATAGAGATATCATGATTGAGAATGTGACAGTGGATCATCGACCAATTTGGAATAGTGACTTAACAAGTAGCGATAAAAATTTCAGTTGCCTTCGTACTTTTATTCGTGCGTGGACAAAACTTTTTAGTGAAATGGATGTGTAATTTATTTACTCCCCTATGTCTTCTCGTGCCGTGTTGTTGTTTCTATAAATTATTTGGCATTATTTGTTAAAAATTGTCTTTGTTTTTGGTTGTGTTATTATTGCTATTATGATTACTTTGATAGTTATAAATAAATGATTATTATTATCTTTGTTTTTGGTTATGTTATTATTATGGTATTATTGCTATTATAATTATTGCGATAATTATGAATAGTATGTTCGCTATGATTGTTACAATAGTTTTGTGCATTTTAGTTTTGTTTTCTGTTTCTGCGTCCCTGAGTTGCTGCTCATGGATGTTGCCACTGGCTCCTGTTCATTGGTTTTGTTTTGACCGGAAGTCTACACTGCCCCTTGGTGGGGGTGTTCTGATCTACTTTTCTGTTTATAATGTGTCTTTTATAAATACTGTTTTTTTTAATTCATTTCTGCTCTTTCTAAAACCTGTCCTCCATCCATCCCATCCCAATTTATTCATTCTTACTTAACATCTTCCCGCCTCCCTCATACACCATCTTCTTCCTGTTTTAAAATTTAGTTTGTTATATATTTGTCCTATTGTGTATTGTGAATTAATGTATGTTTTATATAATTTTAGTGTTTTTTTTTTTTAACTAATTTAAGGTGTGCTTTATATAATATTTACTTCTGATTTTATTTCATAATAAAGAGATGTGAGGCCGCGCGGGAGATATATAAGGTTAAAAGAATAGATTAAATGTGGTCTGTCACCCTTTTGATTGATGACAAGAAAAGGCTAAATTAAATGAACGTAAGTCCCGGATGGACAAGGAACAGGCCTAGATAGTGCAGCGAGACTGACGAAAGGGCGTCGCTGCGTCCTATAACAGTCTCGGGTGGTGGTGGGAACCTTATATGCCTACCTCTTCGCAGAGACGGCGTGATGGTTAGTAAGTTAGAATGAAAAAGAACATGCTCCAAACACCCAAACACATAAATGGAAAAAAACAAATACTGATATAAATGGAAAAATATTCATAATACTTAAAATTCTATTGTGTTTTCTTCAATATAAAATACTTATGTTGGAATCATATGTAAAATTATCTATTTTAGAAAAGAGATTCTTACTTCATCTGAGATTTACAGTGCTCTGCAAATTCTCTGACATTAGTAAGTGAGGACAAGTCTAATCGCATAGGGGTACAGAGGTCCCCTGCCTTCTTCTTCTCGGCACTGATGGAACCGATGGCTCGAGCTGCCGCGTCCAAGTCCCGGCAGGCCATCAGCACATGGCAGCCGTGCCGGGCGAGGGCACGTGCCGTCTCGCACCCGATCCCCGTGTTGGCGCCCGTAATGAGAGCCACTTTACCAGTTAAGTCGCGCCCATGCAAAACCTTCCATAAAAAAACAATAGTTATTTGTGATTTCAATATTCACTTATCTGATAATTTATTTTAAAAGTGTGCCATTTTGTGAAATTAATTATCCCAAAGGCGCACTAGGAAAATACTGACTAAACAGTGGAGTCGTCAGTCATTTAATAATAATGATATAAAACCAACCAAAAAAACACATTATATTAAGAAAAACATAGGATTTAATCCACATTCTGTCACTTTAGTATCCAAATTAATTATTTAGTTATGGATGTAATAAAAGGGTTTTTACTGCTAGAATTGGATACTGAAATGTTATGGTGAGAAAGTTGACCTGCAAAGCCGTAGTGGAGGAATCAAATCGTTGTCTGAAGTCATCCTTGTGAGTTTTTTCTTCTGTGGCGAATGCAAGCCTCGGATCGATGAAGGTTTGTCTTTTGTTTTCATTGTCGACAAATAAGACTTTTCCCGTTTCCTCCTCAGTCTTTTTTTCCCACCCGTAGGGCAGTTCCCCGGAGACAAATTTCTTTCTCCCTGTTCTCGGGTGAGTCCACTGCGTCCCCTTAGTTAAATGACTAAAAATATTTTAATAACACAGGTCACGGTATTAATTGAAGAGTGCAAGAAGTTGTTAAATCAATTTATTTAAACAAATAGAAGAATAAACATAATACATACTTTACGAAATAAACACACCCATCTTGAGTAGCCCTCTCTTCCCATCCTGGCGGCAACTCATCCTCACTGTCAGAATCGGGAATATTTATTGGCATTTTCACAGATTTTTACAGAACGCACATACTTTTAACGCCGGCAAACAATCCAACGCTACTCGAAATGACAGTTCACTCTCAAAACGGCATTGACAGATCGGTAATCTTTGTTTATATACAATATTTATATAAACACCCATAGATTGAACCATTAAAAATATTATCTATGAATAATTTCCAAAATATAAATGACAGCGCGATCTGTCTTGAGCAATGTGGTTTCATGTTCATCCCTCATTCGCTTTTTCATTACAAGTGCAATAGGCATGAGCGGTGGTAACGTTTTAAAGAAACTAGTATTTTGTATAGGTCTTGTAAAACGTCCACAATTATTTTTATTCAGAAATATGGCCAACAGCAAATTCGAATATGTTAGAGACTACGAAGTTCATGAAACTCTTTTACAGAATTGTTGGATTGTAATTAGGGTTGATGGAAAAGGTTTTCACAAATTTGCCGATGCCCACAATTTTGAAAAACCTAACGATATAAGAGGACTCAATTTGATGAACAAATGTGCCTTACATGTTATGAATGAGTTTTATGATATCGTAATGGCTTATGGGCAAAGTGATGAATACTCGTTTATATTTAAAAAAGACAGTCGGGTGTACAACCGTCGCGCTCATAAATTAATCACCACTGTTACTAGCATGTTCGCATCGGCGTTTGTGTTTTATTGGACTAAATTCTTTGAAGACGCAAAGTTATTATACCCCCCTGGCTTTGATGGGAGATCCATTCTCTATCCCTCGGACCAGAACCTTATAGATTATCTTAGTTGGAGGCAGGCAGATGTGCACATCAACAATCTGTATAACACCGCCTTCTGGAATCTTGTTCTCAAGTCTAACCTGACTCCTGCTGAGGTTTTAATTTTTTAATTGTCTTTTTATGCTATGACTCGACTTATATTCTGTAACTTCCTCTCATATTCATACATTGTGACAAAGAACCCTGTTGATTTTTAGGCACATTTTAATCATTTATTTACTTAATCATGCAATGTAATATTTCTGCTCACATTGAGGATTGTATAAAATTTAATACCATTGGTTCAAATCCTTGGTAAATCTTGCAGCAGCATTTATAACTTCCGGGTCTATCCATCACTCGTCCATGTGTAGATTGAACCAATTATTGCAAATATTTTCTTTACAGGCTGAGAAAACCTTGAGTGGAACGCTGGCTTCCGATAAGAACGAACTTCTCTTCAGCAAGTTTAACATCAACTACAACAATGTGCCCACCATGTTCAGGAAGGGTTCCATCCTGCTGAGGAAAGACATCATAGACCCATTAGTGGACAAAAAAAGGAAAGTAGTCGTCGAGGTTTACGAAGACATGATTCAGGACAAGTTCTGGCAGACACATGGCGAGATCCTCGATCCTGCTTGTAAAGTTGCGAGTGTGTACGAGATCGATGGAGAAATCCCACCATTTGTCAATGACCAACTGGACAAAAGAAGAAATCTTTCAAAAAAATAATAATTTAAATAAAAACGTGATACAGATATAATGTTGTTTTATTGATAAGTTCTTATGTACATCACTTTCTAAAGGCCTACAGCTAAAAGGAAATAACATTATTGTGAACCTGCAGCAACATTCCTTAACATCCGTTTACCACATGACACCCATCATCTGCGGCGTGCTCAATTTTGTAAATGACAATTTAATATTATGGAATGTGAAAATTTTGTATTTGTGTATTTTACATTTGTCGGATAAATCAATTAGAATAGCCATTTGAAGTTACAAGACATAATGTCAAAAGAATTATTATTTGAAGAGTGTCAGCGCTAACAGTATAAATAGATATATTAGACATATATATACAAGCAGCTAAAGTTAAATGTAAGGAAGAATATTTCAATAACAATACATATAACAAGTTATAATTCACAAAGAAATACTGATCAATCTCTAGTCCCACCGTCAAGTGACACAATGCTGTTATTGACGAGACTTTACACTTAACAAAATAAAATTGATAAATTCAAAGAATGAATAAAACAAAGCACTTATTTTCTATATGTGCTCAAACAAGAGGGTAAACATTGGCGGTGATTTAGAAGATGGGAATGTAGTTGTCAATCTTGGCGCGGTGCTTCTGCGCCACACACTCGCTGATCCACACGATGTTGCGGCACTCCTGCTCCTTCAGTTTCAGGTAGGAGTAGAACACCCCAAAGTGGAACTGCTCCAAGAAGGCGTGTACATTGAGACGAACCTGAAAAGAGACGGTCCTTAATGTACTCAACTATTTTCAAATATTAATAAAAAAAATTGCTAACAAATAATAAAATCTGGCTTTTGGACAAATATAAAACTCGTATAAAGTCTACATTCTAATTTTATTCTAACTTACACAAACAAATAATTCTTGTAATCTTATTTGGCGAGGTTTTGGATATTGTTGCAACCTTCATCTAATTATTGTTCAAAGAGGTCACCACGATACAAAAAAAATTGTAATTTGCCATTAGACAAATTAAATAATATATATATGGAATAATTTCAGTTAAACGGATTGAAAAATAAAATTGGCTTGCCTCATGCTCGAAGAACTTGTCCTCCAGTGTCTTGTCCCCGGCATTGTTGCCGGCCCCCTCAAACAGCGCTGAGTATTCTGCATAGTACTCTGCCACGGCCTTGACCTGTTCGTAGTCATCCGCCCGGGCCAGTGCTGCCAGCCCATCGGGGTGCAGCTTGCCGCAGCGCGGATACAGCTTTGCACGATCATCTTTGGACAGCTCCGTCCCAAAAGAGTTGATTGTGATAATGATGGCTCGGCGGTCGGCTTCAAACTGAAACATTCACAGATTTGAAGTTAAACTTTCAATTGATTGTGTTATGTTCAAATAACAAATTTCAGTATGTTGATAAGAAGTGTGCAAATTATTATTGAACATACATTCTCTGGAAACTATTTTATAGGGATACTTAATATTCCCCGGCGAAGAGAAACGTGTTTCCAATTCGCTATGAGGAGCAATTTTCGCAAACACGGAATCCACGATGTAATATAATCTGTATCTATGCACTGAGGAAGAGATTGGATTGGAAATCATTGGGTACATACAATTGTAATACAATTTATGTATTTTGTTAAGGATAGACAGCGAAACGTTGAATGTTACATGATGAGATAGAAAAAGCTTAAAATATATTTGTGGCCATGTTTCAAAATGTCAAAGATGGTGATTTGCATTAAATAGGTTAAAATATGATAAAAACTTTCAGAAAACATATGTTTACTACAATATTAAATACTTAAAAAGGAGTTGAAAACATGGCTCCAGCACGAACTTGCTAATATTGGGGTGTTTTGTTTTTTACACTTCATTATAAGAATTGGTTGTATGGAGTGCAGTTGTAATACTAACAGCTAAGATCTCGCACATGGAGTTGGCAGTTGTGCCCCCGATCTCCTTGCAAAAGGAGTGGAAGGCCTCCAGGTAGGCCTTGTACAGGGTGTTCCGGATTATCTCGATGTTCATCTCGTCCAAATCCTGCTCGCTAATACAGTCCACGAAGAATGGAGCCAGCGGAGTATCCACCAGCACCGCATTGTAGAGCTCAGCGGGGGTGGCCGCCACATGGATGGCCTCCATTTGCTCGAAGGACCCCAGCGGATGGCACTTGGGGATCAGCTCGGAGATAGGGCGTTGATGGAGTGTCCCCGTAATAAGTAGGATGATGTTGTCTATCATGTAGCTGTAAGTGATGAAGTCCAAGAAGGTAGACAGAGGCTCCACAGCATGATTGCGCATGTGCTGGAACTCGATAACGAGCTTCTCGCGCAACTTGTCGTCGATAGTGGAAACCGACAACGGGCTCGGCTCATTGGCCAGGAAGGAGCCGTAGTCTGTCCCCTGCAGGTGCAACTTCAGATCTGTTAAATGCATCACAAAACGTAATAATTATCAAATATCATTTGACGTAAAACACTCATCCTGCTTCTCCGGAGAAACCTTCTCCGAGTGGTGGGGGGATCCAACATTTTTTTATTAAAAAAATATTCTCAATATTGTAAAAATCATTTCCAAGAACTATTCTATATATCATCTTAAATTTTAAATATTCAAAAATACACGTATCGCAATATTTAGTCATATGGCCCTGGTTAAGGTAGACTTTGAAAGACAACAAAATCATGTGACTTGTGTCTATTTCTTAAGCATACAAAATGTTAAATAATAATGAAATACAAAAGTTAAGGCCTAGAACAGTTTAAAATACAGAATATTGTATGCACATTATAAATTTGTGCCATAATGTAAAGGAAGTCGAGGAGATCCTCAATAGTTAATATGGAACAAAAATAAAAGTCATTTATATAAAATGTGAATATAGATATAGGGAGGGTGGAAATAGGGATGGAGTGATAAATGGGGAATGGAACATGAATTTGGGTACATTCGATATTCCATTTTTTATTTTATTTAAGTAATCTTACCTTCGAGTGTCTCACATTGCACAAGATTAAGGTAGTCTGCTTGTTTTAGAATACCACACTTGAATCCCCGGCACAATCCCTCCAGATACCCAGCATCGATGTTAAACAAGCAACCCTTCATTGTTCCTAATCTTATAAAATTACGACGAAATTTTGACAGACTCTCGCCTCACCCACTACCCGATCATATGATACAGTCAAAGACAATTTGTAGAAGAAATGAAATCGATAAAACAGAATTTTACAATTCTATGTTGGTACTGTCTAAAAGTATCCATATATCGACCCAATTTTATATGATATCGTGTAATTACAAACCATGTATCAATCTTGAAACCTGCTAGGTAGGTGTAAGTAATTTTGAGTAATTCTTTAAAATACAAGCATTAACCACAAAAAAATAAAAAAAAAGTTCCTCATTTACTCAAGTGCACGCGGGTTTCACAATTCATTTACTATTAAAGTTTGTGAGCAGTTGCTCCGTTAACTCCGTTTTAATATTTGTTCACGCATAAATATATATAAAATCTCTACTGTAAATTCAGTAGTGTGATAAAAAAAAGTCATTTAAAACAAACCAGTTACAATGGTTAAGCCACCTTACAAAGTTGGTAAGTTCTTTTATTATTTATAAAGTTTTACCATTATTGAAGTGATTAATGTGAATGAAAACGTCTGTTTTATAGAATTAAAATTTTATGTGATTGACGAGTTTCACCTGCTAAAGCATTATAAAATAAAACTTTTATAAAACAGACGTTTTCTTTAATCTTAATTACTTCGTATGAATTTTACATCATTGTTCAAGAAACAATTTTTTTTTAATGTTTTTTTTTTATATTACGAAATATATGATGCCACTCGAAGCCTGTTTTACTATATTTGAACATTGAAATATTAAAATTATAGTTTCTGCAAGTTACTTACATTATTTAAGCATTAAAATTTTGTTTTACAGTAAAAGCAACCTGATTAAAACTAAACACGTTTTTTTTTTAATGTGTACTTGCATTCTGAGGAAACTAGTTTTATTAATTTCATTAAGAGGAATGGGTTACTTGCAGCGGACATGTCCCTGGCGGAGTGGGGGCGCAAGGAGATCATCTGTGCAGAAAACGAGATGCCGGGCCTCATGGCATGCCGGAGGAAGTACGGCCCATCCAAGGTTCTCAAGGGTGCTCGCATTGCTGGCTGTCTGCACATGACCATCCAGACTGCTGTGCTCATTGAGACCCTCATCGAGCTTGGTGCAGAGGTACAATTTCCTTATGAGGATACCAAGAGACATGGATATACCGAAATTCCCAGAGAATACTGTAGGAATTCTTGTCTCGGATATATTACTTCAATTGAAGTGTATAAATCGTTCATCACTTTACATACTAAATGCAGATAATACAAAAACAAACCATCACGCCATTTCCTTGGAAGGGTAGGCACAGAGAATTCTTCCGATTTTCAAACATGATTAATTTGTTATGCCATGTTTTTCTCGGTCTTCCTCGACTCCATTAACATCGTTAACATATACTTTCTTAACTATCTTTTATTTATCTATGTGTTCTATGTGTCCAAACCATCGCAGTGATCCTTTCATAATTTTGTTCAAATTACTTTCTTCCACTCCACATTCCTTCCTGATTTGAATTTCTGTCATGTTTTAAACACAAGTCTCAGGAATCTCATCTCTACTGCATTTATTCTGCTCTCATTCCGCCAGTGCCATGCTTCGCTTCCATACAAGGGTTAGAACTATAACTCCATTGTAAACGGCCATTTTTGCTTTCATTGATAAATTTTTGTTTCCAATAACCATTGTTAACCCCGATTGTGCGGCTGAATTCATTTGCAGTAAAAAAAATGGTTTCGAACTGTGGTTGGCTACATTTATACTCCAGACAGATAGTCCAAGTTCATCATAATATTAGTAAAGTTTAGTCATAAGGAATTATAGTAAAAAGGTTTATTAGATACCTCAAATGATTGGCCAGCTGCAAATGGCGTCTGTCGCAGTTTGAAATCAAGTTTTTAAGTCTCCCAACGTAGCCAGCTGCATTATAGGCATTAAAGCTCCATTGCTAACACTGCACTAACGCTTCTTTTGACATCACTATCCATTCAGCCATTTACTGTTACCAAATACACAAACTCAGGCACCTGCTCTAGGTTCTCCTGATTCACACTCATGTTACAAACTGTCGTGTCCTCTTCACTTTCAAAAACCATCACCAATAGACTTTCTGACATTCATCATTAAATCATTTGCTTTGTGTACCACATACATTCTCAAGATTTTTAGTTTGTCTACACTATAGGTTTCCAATCTTTTCTGGGCCACCGCCCCCTTTATTAAAGTTATTCCAAAAAAGGGAAAATGATTACTAAACATACAATAACAAAATAAACCAATATTTAATTTTAATTTGCTTTATTAGTACCTACGTGTTTAGCGTGTTTTTTTTTGTCTTTTTAGAATATATTTTTTCTAAGTCTTCTACTGCCCCCCTGAAAGTCTCAAACGCCCAAAAGGGGACGTTATCGCCCACTTTGAGAACCTAGGGTCTACACTATCCGACACGAGAATGTCATCATCTGCGTAAAGCAGACAACTTACACCAAATCTCGCTCATTTCAATTCTTTCATACACTTGTTCATATATAGATTGAACAACCATGGAGACATCACGCAGTCCTGTTTAACACCCTTTGCGATGTCCAACCACGGCATGATGTCTCCATTTACCCTAACACTATCAGTGCTTATGTCTCCTGGAACCAACCACCTATATCAGTTTTGTGCCCACTCGGAGAAGATTAACCACACTTTTTCTCTATTCACTAAATCATAAACTTTTTGCAAGGTTTTTTTGACATAAACTTCTTTGTGATTGTTCGAAGTGCAAAATTCTGATCCTCATATCCTCTACCGCTCATAAATGCACTTTGTACATCCCAAACTCAGTCATTATCTTTTTCACTCTTTCGCCCTTTTATATTAAATGCAGATAATATAATATATTTATGAAATTATCATATTATACTATTAATAATGATGTAATATATAATAGAATTCATATTGTTGCTCCAATGTCTACTTTAAATAAGATTTTTATATATAAATATATGTATTTCTTTTTTTTGTTACTGTTTATGGCGGAATTCAATTCAACAGTGACCGGTGTCGCCAGGCTGGCTGGCGAAACCGGTCACTGTCGAAATAAAGACAAAAGTGGAAGTAGTTATTACAAAACATTGCTTTATTTAATTATTATTATTAATTGTTTTAATATGTATCACAATTGATTGATTTCTCTTCTTCTCGAAATTGTATTGTTTGTAACACCCGATGATGCCAACATAGGTTGTCAAAACAGCTGCTACAAAAATTTTGTAGAAATTAATTAATTAATTGTGATAAGTATAAAAACAGTTTTTCGAGATTAAAACTTTTAATTGGGTTAAATTTAAGTTGAAATATTCATTTATTCCATGATGGAATCAATCAAATCTTAAATGTGGTCCACGTGAAGAATCGGAGAAATGGACGGGCGTGCATGACACGATGTATGAATGTTAAGAAAGCGAGAGAAATACGCCAGGAAAAAACAGTATTGCGTTCCATTATTCCTGCCGACCCCCGGGGAGAAGGCATGATGGTTAGTTAGTTATAATATCCATATAACAATTTGAATATTTTCTTAACACTTTTTTCCAAGGCTAAAATATCTGTGATTCATTTCAACTTTGAAATTATTTTAAAACATTTTATATCAATCATGAATCTCTGCGGGGATGATTCTCTCCGCATTTCAACAGATATATTTCTTGCGAGATAATAGCCATGCATAGTAACTGTTTACCACGAATACAATATTCTTTTGTAAGTGACAATATTCTATCTGCCAAGAAACTGATTTTTAATAACAAAATAAATGTTCATTATTTTGTAATGTCCAGAGGATGAAAATAATTATTATATTTTACTTGGCTGTCGTCAAGTGCTTCCTGATAGCGTGCGGTTATGCTGCGGCTCCAAAAAGTTTACCAGATGAAGAAGGCATTCATCAAAACACTGGATGAACCCAGATAACCATTCTGAACCTTTGTATATTTAGATTGTCTATTCGCACAAACATATACATAGACTGATTATCCTATATACTGCCCAGTTACACTAAATTTAAAAAATATTACAATAAATATTCCCCTTTCAAATTTCAACCTTTTGTAAGTGCTACTCACTAAAATTTGAAAATCCAAATGAGATAACCTCAATTTCATGTTCTTTTATTCAATTGAGAATAACTAGAAGATAAAAATATTGCCTAAACTTTCGAGTCATTAAGTTTTTATAATGGATGGAACAGTGAAATAGCATTTTTAAAACTTAAATATCTAATAATTATTCACCAATTCTATACCATTTGATGGCATACAAACTGTTAAATTTAATATATTACAAATTTTTTATCTTAGTTCATCTAGTAGTTGTAAAGATGCCCTCCTCTATTGTGTGTCATGTGCGTCAAAACTGTGGGTACAGATAAGGGGGTCAAGTTTGTTGACCTTTGGAAAAGAATTAGTTTAAGAAAAATAATAAGTTATTGTATAACATAGAGTTTTCTGGAAGATTTCATCATAATTTGCAGCCAACACACAACAGGATGTAGGAGAGCGCGCCCGTATGGTGTGTTTCTTGAGATAATAGATGTTTGAATAAAGATTTTCTTATCTTTTCATGTCAGAGCAATTAGTTTTGCATTAATTCTGCATGCATCATATTTCACAGTACTATTTATAATTAAAAAAACATATTGACAAACAAACTATTGGTATACCTATTAAATCCATTTCTTTTCAAATCGGTTAATTATCAACTGGACAATACAAACAATAGTTGCTTATGTTATAGTAGTTGGTCAAACAATGAAGTGACACGACACGTCCTATGTCCAGGTCCAGTGGTCTTCATGCAACATATTCAGCACGCAGGACCAGGCGGCTGCGGCCATTGCCGCCACTGGTGTGGCGGTTTACGCCTGGAAAGGGGAAACGGAAGAGGAATACAACTGGTGCATTGAGCAGACGCTGGTCTTCCCCGATGGCAAGGTGCCCACATATTCCTTACAGTAACTAACCTCAACGGAACCAAAACATTAACTTTTGTAAACATTCGATTCAAAACAGCGATTCCAAAGAATTTTTATTTTTATGATCGGCATGTTTTGTCTTAGTGCAGCGTCCTCAAATTAATTAAGGGTATTTTAGCCCACTATAGTTTTATCAAAAATGTTTAAATAGTATTGACAAATCTTCTATTTAATTTCAGCCTCTCAATATGATTCTGGATGATGGCGGAGATTTAACCAACTTGGTCCACATCAAGTTCCCTCAGTTCGTGGAGGGCGTGAAGGGCATCACCGAAGAGACCACCACCGGCGTCCACAACCTCTACAGGATGTTCAAGAAGGACCTGCTGAAGGTCCCCGCAATCAACGTGAATGATTCCGTCACCAAGAGCAAGTTTGACAATCTGTACGGCTGCCGGGAGTCCCTGGTGGATGGCATCAAGCGCGCCACGGACGTGATGATTGCCGGGAAGGTGTGCGTGGTGGCGGGCTACGGAGATGTGGGCAAAGGCTGTGCGCACTCCTTGAGGAATTTTGGGGGTCGTGTCCTCGTCACCGAGGTAGACCCCATCAATGCTCTGCAGGCATCCATGGAGGGCTTCGAGGTTACCACCATGGAGGAAGCCGCCAAGGAGGCGCAAATATTTGTCACAGCCACTGGGTGTGAAGACATCATCACCAAAGACCACTTCCTGTGCATGAGGGACGACAGCATCGTGTGCAATATCGGGCACTTTGACTGCGAGATCGATGTCAACTGGTTAGAAAAAAATGCTGAATCCAAAGTAAACATTAAACCTCAAGTGGACCGCTATACGCTCAGCAACGGCAACCACATCATCATGCTGGCTGAGGGCCGGCTGGTCAATCTAGGCTGTGCCACAGGACACTCTTCCTTCGTAATGTCTTTCTCCTTCACCAACCAGGTCTTGGCCCAGATTGAGTTGTGGACCAAGCCCGAGGCCTATCCTGTGGGAGTGTTCACGTTGCCCAAGAAGCTGGATGAAGAGGTAGCGTATCTGCACCTGGAGCACTTGGGAGTGAAGCTCACCAAGCTGACGCCGAAGCAAGCCGCCTACTTGCACCTACCTATTGAGGGTCCTTTTAAGCCTGAGATATACCGCTATTGATATTTCCACTCTTCAATTCATGTCCTTTATACAAACAAACAGATGTGTCATATTTATACTTTGAAGGTGAAAACCTAATATTGTTTTACAGCCATCATAATAATCATTGGAACATCATTGTCAATAAAAATATCATGCCAACAGTGAGTTGTATTTTATTAAACAGCCTTCTCTGTCTTGTCAATGGCAACTCAAATATTGCTAGCAAGGGAATTGCTTCACGCCACAGATCCAGAGCGTACCTACTTGAAGGATACTTCATCTTGCAATGTTGTCCCTGGATCTAACTGTGCATGTGCACATTCGGTTGAGGGTCCTCCAGGTTTCCATAGTAACTCATGACCTGGCGGAAAGGTCTCCTTGGGTACCATCCACAGCTTTCCCTCCGTCTGTCCAATCTCTGGACTTCAGGAGACCGCAGCGGTCTGCAGCAGTGGAATGATAACAGACAAGAGTGAGTAATGTCTGTACAAGAGAGTAGGAGGTTTGACCAAATTTATCTACAATTATTATAATAGAATCCAAGGTGGAAGGCAACTTATCAAAACCATCTCGGAGAGATAAGCCCGATGGATGGACCACATTATGCATCGTGAGAGTCTCCTGGAACACATGATAGAGGGTTGCAAAAGTTCGAGTACAGTGGAGAACGAGATACACACACTTTGCTGCAAACCAATCTCTAGAATTGAAACTGCAAAGAAGATAATAAGAATTTCTTTATACAATAATATACGTTTAGTTTTATTCTACTTATTATTAAGTTTCAGCAAATTGCTGCCATCTTCTGGACATCTCTAACCAGAAGATGGAGCGAGCTGCTGAAACCGGTTGAAACTAAAGAACAAGCGGAATCATCATCAGCCATTAATCGTGTTGAATTTAGGCCTCACTTCCCAACTTCCACGACTCTCTCCCTCGCCACTCTGTGCCATCAAATCACACCGTGAGTGTAAAACCGACGTAAGTGCAAATATACATTTTGGAGATATGGGAGTTTAAAGATTTCATATTGCTTGGAAAAACTGTTTTTTTTTTTTAAAACCAATGATTTTCGGTTTATAGGTATATTACTATAAACCGAAAATCATTGGTTTATTTAAAAAAAACAGTTTTTCCAAGCAATATGAAATCTTTAAACTCCCATATCCCCAAACTGTATATTTGCACTTACGTCGGTTTTACACTCACGGTGCGAAATCATCTTGCTCGTGGTCTGCTAGGGGTTTCTGTGGCCGATTCTCCATCACCACTCCAGAATACGCTTTGTCCATCAATCATCCATTGTCTTCACACATGGGTGATCCACTTTTTAACTTTAATGAAGCTATTCTGCATGCTATATCGACAACTCTGATCTACCATTGAATTTCCTGTCTCGCAGACTAATGTTAAATATCCTCCTCACCATTACTCGCTCGTGTTGCTTAGAGATTTGGTATTTTTAGTTTCAAAACCGTATGTCAGTACCGGGAGGATGCACATAACAAATACCTTCATCTGTAGGTGGTTTGCAAATCATTTCAAATTGGAGCCGACACAATAAGGATGAAAGTAGGATAAAGCCATACAACAGATAACTCAGAAGAATGTACTGAAAGACAATGTGATAGAATACCGAACAAAGGAATGGAATACAAAAAAATTTGGTAGATGAATGCATCCTTAATAAAATTAAGAAGGGGTTAATTGTTAAAAAAAAACGGCCAAATTGATTAATTAATCCCTGTAGTGCGGCTGGCTACATTTGCAGTCTAAAAAAATGGTTTTGATCTGATTCAAACTACATTTGCATGTGTTATCTTTTTACTTTAGTTCCTTACTACTGAATTGTTGATATTATGACGAAATGGGACTGTCTGTCTGAGCTATAAATGTAGCTAACCTCAGTTCGAGACCATTTTTTTTAGTGCCATTGAAGCCAGCCACGCAATGGGGTTAATGAAAGATGACCATATTTGAACTCAGAAAATAGTATTAGTTATAAATATATATAATAATAAATCGGATAATTTGTAGAGCGCCATTTTTATGAATCACACATCCCAAGAGCGCTGTAGAAAATGCTCCGTTTTATGAACTAGTTAAAAAATAAACATATTTAGTATGAGGGCTCCACCTGACGCAGTCGATCAATCCTTCTTAACAGGAAAGGATAAAATAATAATACACTTTTAGTATTTGTATCTAAACCACTTTATTCGGCAACACCAACCGGTTTCGCTCCTGCCGGAGCTTCATCAGGGTGAGAGAGTAAGTATAAAATCAGAGAACAACATAATATGAAGAAAGAAATAAAAAATGAAGAGGTAGGTTCTCGCGCACACTTTCTCCCCTCCTGTTTATATTTCTTTCTTCATATATTGTTCTCTGATTTTATATTTAGTTTACTCTCCCACCCTGTCCAGTAAATGACACCCTTCCAGCAGCCAATGTCACAATAAGATAAGCACTTTTTAATGGAATATGCTTAACATTGAATGTTTCAAATCATACCTATTTGCATTGAAAGATATGAATTTGGGAATATTTTATTTATATTGTATACTAAATGTATTCGACAACAACAAGACATCTTTTAGATCCACTTAATCAATAGCCTGAAATTAAGTAGTTCAACACAAAAAGGTAACAATACTGATCTTAACATAATGCAAAAAGCATTGTGATTCACAGGAAAATGGGTTAAATACTTTACTTTTGGGTGTTTCGGAAAGTTCGGTCCATTTTTTGTATGAAAATTGCATTTTTTGAAAGGTAAAATAAAAAATACATCAATCAAAATATTGTCCATCGTTAGCCACTACTTCTTCCCATCTTTTTGGCAATAGATGAATCCCGCATTGGAAAAACGCCACGTCTTTTGAGGCAATCCAGGCATCGAACCCGATTCTTGATATCCGCATATGAATGGAAGTGCTGCTCTTTTCTAAGGCATGCGTCATGGATCTGAGCAAGTAGTAGTAGTCCGGTAAGGCCACGTCTGGTAGAATCTCCCAACCCACATTCTGTTTGTAGTTTTTGTCCGCGATTGCGATGTGAGGTTGAGTTTGTCGTGTTAAAGAATCAGCTTACTGTGTCTGTTGCCCCGTTCCGGTTGATTTTCAGCCAGTGCCTGCTTTAATTGCATTAGTTGTCGTTGGTAGACTTCCCTCGAGACTGTTTTATCCGGTTTGAGGAGTTCATAATGCTCCACAACCTTCTGATCCCACCATATGCAGAGCATTACTTTAACAGCATGAATATTCTGCTTCGGCGTTGCTGTTGACGTCAATGGGACGGGTGTGCCACGTCTAGCGCAGTATTTCTTGGGGGTAGGATTATTGTAAATTATCCATTTCTCGTCTCCCGTAATGATACGATAGAGAAACGACTTTCTTTTCTGCCTTGCAATGTCGTCATCATACATACATATCTTGCGATGTCGTCATCATACAAAATATTTGGAATACTCTCATTTATCTCTTCTACACTTCTAATGAAATATTTATTGAATTTATTGGCTATATTGGAATTTTCAAGGTAGGGTGGAAATTTGATGTCTTAATTGCACTAGGTTTATTTTGTAGTAGAGATTTAATTATTTCCCACATTTTTCGAGGGTCTCCTTTTTCAGCTTCAATTTTTGTTTGATAGTATCCATTTTTCTTTTTTTTTAAATTGAATTGAACATTTATTCCTACATTGTTTAAATCTATCTCAGTCATCGGAGTTCTTTGTAAGTTTTGCAATTTTGTATAGTTTATCTCTTTGTCATATTGTATATTTCTTTGACATGTTTGACACACAATTGTATTACAGGTATCGTATATCAATTGCATATTTAATATTATTAATAAGAATGTTAGCCTAACTCCATTATTCTATCCCAGTTGCATCATTCCAATTGTACTACGAAATCCTCCACATTGTATTTTCTATAATTGCGATATGGTTTATATTATTATGAAACATCTAGAAAACAGACATTTTCATTTGTACTAATTATTTAAGATAATCAAATGATTTTACTGAAATCTCTTGATGGAAGTTCATTTTAAATAATAATTAAATAAAACGATGTTTTTTAACTACTTCCACTTTTGTCTTTATTTAGACAAAAGTGGAAGTAGTTAAAAAACATTGTTTTATTTAATTATTTAATATGAAGTTTTACATGAAACAATAAATATTCTATGAGCGAAGGAAATAATCTTTTATTGGCACACTCTAAAAACATCCCCTTGATCACCTTGTATTTGCTTGTATTTGCAGCATTTGATGCTGGTAATATGGCGGGAGAGAGGCTCAGAGGGAATGCCACTGGCAGTCACATTGCGTGGTCATGGACTCTGCACTAGTTTATTGAGCCTTGCAATTTCATTGTCTTTGTCCTTGAGTTCTTGGCGCAGTTGGGTCAGCTCCGTTTGCAGGCATCGGATAGTCTCGTCCTTGTTCTCCCTCAGCCCTTGAAGCAGCTGCAGCAGCTGAAAAGTATCGATCCTCTTACCCGGCTTGGGCTGGACAAGTTTACCCAGGATGTGAGCCAGTTTCGGGACGCTGGCAGTAACGTGGGCCGGGATGTGACCATTGCGCAGTTCTTCCAACTTCTGCACCTTCTCTGCCTCCGTATAGAACGACTCTATCATTTCTAATAGGATTATGCCTATACTGAAGAGATCACTCTGCAAGAAGGAACATTCTATTATTATATATTATACTTGTACATATTATGAATGCAATATGAGGACTGCAAAATTCAAACAAAAAAAATGTGCAAATAGAAAGGACCCACTATGGACATCTAAAATTAATTTCATAACAGAATTAACAGTGGATTTCTACACTCCTAGAAACATTTAGTTGACAATTTGACTCACTTTGGAGTTACATTCCCCTTCTAGTTGCTCGGGGGCAGCGTACAGACGCGTCCCGAGGGCCACCCCCTCGTGGGACTTCTGCAGCGGGCACGCTAGCCCGAAGTCCCCCAGTCTCACGCTCAGGGCTGCATCCCCAACCCCTACAAATATGTTACTCGGCTTCACATCGTGGTGAACTATCCCACAACCGTGTATATAATGCAATCCATTTGCCAACTGAGAACATATATCCACCACCGAATCTATGTGGGAGATGTTACACGCAGCCGAAGTCGATGGATAAAATAAGGGACTCTCGGAGGGTAATGTAGGACTCTCTAGATTCACCGCCATACCCTTTCTTTCGTCCAGCCATGACTTGAGAGTTTTTTGGCAGAGAGACATTTGGATATATAGTGTGGCCCATTTCAAGTTAATCTGTGAAGCTTCTATCTTATACCTTAACCCTCTCCTGCTCTGGTCCAACTTACAAAGCACTTTGCACTTCTCAATAGATTCTGTGAGAGCTATGTGTTGGTGCGAGTCGTATTTCTCTATAGTTTGAACATTACTACTTTCCTCAAAGCATATTTCTAAATCAGATTCCTTTGTGTAACTCTCGGATGGGTGCAGCTCTTGGTTGTTGGAGAGGTAGCTGGAGGTGTCGTCAGCAGCGCCCCGGGAGTGCTCGCTGCTCGCACTGCCGCAGTCTGCGTCCTCCGCGCCCTGCGGCTCCACGCGCGGCTCTAGCCACGCAGACTTGTACGACACTATGTTGGGATGATCCAAACTAGCAAATGTTTTCACTTCAGATAAATGATTTAGAACTGAACTCAGATCTCGGGAGCGTATAAAAACTTTTTTAACTGCGTACTCCACTCCATCCAGCCGGTGTCTCGCTTTGAATACTTTTCCGAAACCTCCTTTAGCGATAAAAAATAATTCGTCAAATTCTCTATGATAACGCGACCATTCGAACTCGGAGGAGGGCGGAATGGGCCAAACTGTGTGGTTGACTGCCGGCAGCTCCGAGCCACTGGCTACCTTCACTAGCTGCTGAAGCGCCACCTGGTACTGGAAACGCATGATCTCAAACTCGCCCATAGCGTAAGTCTCGTCCAATAGCTTCATGTGGTGTAACTTTTTACAGATTGAATCGTACAGTTCGGCAGCCCTCTGGTGGTCCTTTTCAATCATTGTGCACAGTTGCTGAATGAGCGACTGCACTAAGAGGCTGATCGGCGTGGTGACGGCCGGTATGGCGCGCCGTACCAGCTCCCCTCCGATCAACTGGGTGGATTCACATACTCCATCTTTCTCTGCTGAACCTGAAATACATTTTTATTTTTGATAAACAGCGATTAGAGAAATCTATATTTTAGATTTTTTTACGAATTAAAACATTATATTTTCTACTTTTGAAGTGGAAAAAACAATGTTTTAAGTAGTGAAATATTTGTGATTTTTTTAATTAAACAATAATTTTGTGAAAGCAATATCGAACAGATGACAAAAATAACTTTACCTGTATCAAATGACTCAACAGTGGATAAACAATTCCAATCGATTTTAGCGTTTTTAATGGAATCCATAGTAAAAGATTGGTCGACGTCCAAATAAATAATTTTATTGCATAATTATACATTTAATCGGGAAATCAAGGCGTATTTGCTTAAAAATAGTTTTGCGTAATGGAAAAGTCATAAACAAGCATTTACGCTACTGTAACAAAAATATATATATATAAATAACCTCAAAGAAGTCGGAATAACTTTTGACATTTGTTTTCCAAAATATTCTAAATGTTTCCAAAGACCGGCTTTAAGCTATTGTCTAAGGATTTTCACTAACTTACTTTACCAACATAACGAATTAAAAAAGATATGTAAACAGTAATATACACATAACACACACTTTAAGCTATTTCATATACTAGTACTTGTCCATATTAGATTAAAACTTTGTCAGTAAGATGCTTTCCGACACAGGGTGAAACATGACGATTAGCCGTATCTCACTCCATATCTCGAAGCACTCTCTCACAACGTATTGCCCAGTGTTTATTCGCTAATGTGATTATTATTCGATCTCTAAGTTGCTCCGCGAGGTATAGTGATATGAGATTGAAACCAATATTTGCTATTTACACTTATATTTAAACACAAACATACAAAAACAAATAAACAAGATCACTTATAAACTAAAGATGACTTACTTCTATTCGTTGGCCAACGACTTAAAGCTACTCCGTCACTGAATTAACACTACTTGATCTGATCTGCGAAGTCGTCGATCCAGCCGGCACGTGGCGTCCACATCACGAGGGACGTCCGAGGCGGGCGCGAGGGAGAGCGAGGAGCGAGTCGGTCTGGTCTCCATCGCTGAGACAGCCGTGGTCAGCATCAGGCCCCAATGATGATAGGCTGGCGCGGTTGGTTAGCACAAGGACGGTGATCTGCGAAGCCAACGTGGTGGCGAGTCGGCCGCTAATGGCATCCGCGCCAAGAGGGACGTGCGAGGCGGGAATGGCCTCTGGCCAGCGCGCCGCGGCCAGCGGGCGCGAAGCCGCACGTCCGCCTCCTCCGAAGTCTGATTTTCAACTCCGAGCGCCGCTCTCGAGCCTGCTCTACAGGGTGAGGGGTTAGGTCGTCCCCTTCAAAGTGTGGCCACTCAAGAAAATTGGGCCCGGCAGTACCTAACTGCTTTGCGGTACCGGGCAGAACGCTATTATTTTTCACTCACTTATTGTTTTTTTATCACGATTAGTGTTTTAAAATGTCTTTCATAATCTTATCACTAATTAAAATTAAACTTAACTAAGATCAAACAAGCCTCCAGAGAGAAAACGCCCTTTCGGTCGTGTAAAACTTGTCTAGTGCGACCTCACCTATTATGCCATAAAACATGGCTATATCAATCCCCACTACTCAAAATGAGATTGCACTAGACTAAGAAAAGAACATTGGGAAAAAAAAAGCTTTAAAAGAAAATTGATTGAATCGAAATTTCGAAATTGCGCAATCCAACTAGATTTTTCGCGTAAGGCGATCACTAATGGAACCCCTATCTTGTGCTGAACGCTGTCCCTCCTACTCCACTTATAGGAAAGCTCGCGATTCACGCGAGGCAGCATAAAACATGTAACAGGTAGATTCGATTACGAATTGAAAAAATATTGCGGTACGAGTATGTGAACAGGATTACATTCTTCATTAGCACCTCTATACATTTGATTCGACTTGCCTCCCCTCATCATTTACACAAAAACTGTTTTTCTAAACGCTATCTATCTTATAACTAATTGCCGGGTATTTCTCTTCCGGAACTGAGAAACTCGTTTTTCTCTCATTACATGGTAGGAGATTCCATCATCCCATATCGTACCATCTCTTTCTCGCCAATCAAAGGCCATTCGGGAATTCCGTCATCCGATGCCTGGTCGGGGAGCTTCCGCTTCTTCGCACTGTCTTCGACTCTCATAGAGTACTATCTCCCTCTCGCCGATTGAAGGCCGCCCGGGAATTGCGTCATCCGGTGACTAATCAGAAAGCCTGGAGCTATCGCTTTTTTCGCACTGTCTTATCTCTACATCGTGTTCTTTCTTGCATCGCCTTACACTACTATCTAAAACAAAACTAAATTATCGACACTTAATTCGTGCGAATTGGTGGTGATATGAATCGAATTTAAAAAAAATTCAAAACAAAATCTCGTGTCGGCAAGTTTAGGATTGAACTCGTTTTTCTTAAAATTTTGAAAGCGGCAGTCTCATCGCATGTAACGTCTTCCTTTTCTCAAAAGCCAATGTTGGGATCTAGTCTGCTATGTCGCTTAGTCATCTTAATTTAATGGTTATTAAATAAAGTTATAGACTGGTGGAAGGATAAAAATATCACATGGCACGACATACAAGTAGATTACTTTACAAATGTACATCCGATACATCCAACCCCTATTGCTTTGAACTACAAACAAGACGCTTCTTTAATACCCAATCCATTCACATACTAATTATAACTCACGGAGAACTAATTTAAATTTTTCTCCCTGGATGGCTGTTTAAAATTATTATAAAAATGTAGTTGCATTCGTGAAAACTTGATATTATTACAGATATTATTGGGCGCCAGCAAATTTTTGTTTCTTTGTTAAAAAAAATTGCAAAAAAATACACATATTTGTCAAAGGCTCACTCAGAACAATAAAACGGCCGAATTCTAAAGAACAATTAAAGGATTAAAATTTGAAATTTTAACGTTGGTCGGCCGCTAGACCCTTAATATTTACGACGTTTGTCTAAACGTATACCTGGTCAATCCGCCGCAAGCTTATCTAGCCAGGGAACAAAAGAAATTCGGCTGGGGAATTTCCTTTAAAACTTTCTCTCTTATCAGTTGACTTTACAACGGTATGAGATTATAATCTGTATTTGCTTACTCGTTTGAAATTCGAAATTCAAAATTAACCGACGTACGAGTGAATAAACAAAATGACATATCGGTTTTCACAAATGCTTACAAATAAAATATAAAATTATGAATTGGCTTCAATCTCGACATCACACCATCTCGGAACAATCAGAAAACAAATATCAACATTAGCGAATCTACAATATTTATTGCTAGCTCAGATTTTTTGCATTCAACTCTTCTCTAGGTCGCGTGTTCGTCTGATCTCACTTAACCAGACAGCGTCTGAATTATTAATTATATTTAATTAAAATTCAAATACGCCGAGTCCCACGCTATGGCGCCATTTGTCAGTAAGATGCTTTCCGACACAGGGTGAAACATGACGATTAGCCGTATCTCACTCCATATCTCGAAGCACTCTCTCACAACGTATTGCCCAGTGTTTATTCGCTAATGTGATTATTATTCGATCTCTAAGTTGCTCCGCGAGGTATAGTGATATGAGATTGAAACCAATATTTGCTATTTACACTTATATTTAAACACAAACATACAAAAACAAATAAACAAGATCACTTATAAACTAAAGATGACTTACTTCTATTCGTTGGCCAACGACTTAAAGCTACTCCGTCACTGAATTAACACTACTTGATCTGATCTGCGAAGTCGTCGATCCAGCCGGCACGTGGCGTCCACATCACGAGGGACGTCCGAGGCGGGCGCGAGGGAGAGCGAGGAGCGAGTCGGTCTGGTCTCCATCGCTGAGACAGCCGTGGTCAGCATCAGGCCCCAATGATGATAGGCTGGCGCGGTTGGTTAGCACAAGGACGGTGATCTGCGAAGCCAACGTGGTGGCGAGTCGGCCGCTAATGGCATCCGCGCCAAGAGGGACGTGCGAGGCGGGAATGGCCTCTGGCCAGCGCGCCGCGGCCAGCGGGCGCGAAGCCGCACGTCCGCCTCCTCCGAAGTCTGATTTTCAACTCCGAGCGCCGCTCTCGAGCCTGCTCTACAGGGTGAGGGGTTAGGTCGTCCCCTTCAAAGTGTGGCCACTCAAGAAAATTGGGCCCGGCAGTACCTAACTGCTTTGCGGTACCGGGCAGAACGCTATTATTTTTCACTCACTTATTGTTTTTTATCACGATTAGTGTTTTAAAATGTCTTTCATAATCTTATCACTAATTAAAATTAAACTTAACTAAGATCAAACAAGCCTCCAGAGAGAAAACGCCCTTTCGGTCGTGTAAAACTTGTCTAGTGCGACCTCACCTATTATGCCATAAAACATGGCTATATCAATTATCCATCTTCTATGTATTATTATTATTATGTGGTATATATAAATGGTCCGTCTGTCTGTCTCAGATTTTCTTGAAAATTACTAAACCGATTTCGCTGAAAATAACACAGTTTGTTCTTATAAGTCCCGTTTAAACACTACGATAAATCGTAGCGATTTATCGCAACGGTGGAATGGTTACGATTTATCGTTGTGTGTAAACAGGACATCGTAGCGATTAATACTTCAAGCTTCTTCTGGTGGTAAGGAAACGAAAGGTAGCTGAGAGTCTTTCGTGCGGAGATATTGCTTTTCTCATTACAGTATCAGTTTTCGCAATAAACGGAAAAACTAACCTTAACAATTCAAAATCAATTTTTTCGTCCATTCTCATTTAATTTCGCCAGTCATTTGGTTCATATCTCAATTCTTTCAATAATTTAACATGACAGAATTCCCTTTTCTTAAGTAATCATTGGCGGCTCCACTTTGTTCTTGGTCTTCGCGACTTTTTCACTATTCTCGTTAAACAACCAATATATAACAATACTACCTCTTCCACGGAAAAAGCTTATTAAGCGGTGGAAATTTGATTTTATTGATATTAATGAATATTTGACAAGAAATCGTTACGATTTATCGTAGCGTGTATTTTTAGATTTATTGTAACAATAAATCGTTATGATTTAGCGTAGCGTGTAAACCGGTCTTTACACAGAAAATATGAAGGCTGTAAATAATAGTATTGATAGAATAGAAAGCAAAATTCAATCTAGAATAGGTGCGAGAAGGAAATAAAGAGATTAATCACCGTAGGGAAATTTTTTTGTTCTAGACAAAAAAAGTAAATGCAGGCTTTCTACGCGATGCTGTGACCAAATTAAACATATTACTTGGGGAGACCTTTTCTCGGCGATCCGGGCTGGCGAAAACAGAGAAGATTAGAAGCGTTTTCAGCAGTGAAGAAACGATGGAAGAAAAAATATTCTTACTACCCCGAGGAGAGATTCGCCAACGATTTCCAATACTTCTTTCAAATAAAATACTATTGGACATGACTGTGCCCGAGATCCCAAGAAATAAAATACAGCAACCGTGATAATCTACGCACATGTGCTATTTCTTTAATCATTATCATGTGGTACCTAATTTTGAGTGCCCTCTATTAAAGTATCAACAACTAGACCCGGTGTTGCAGCGGGAACTCGGATGCATAGGACCAACCAAGAGATCCGTACAATGACCCACAGCCTCTTATAACGAGCACCGTGAGAGCCGGTCGCCTAGCATGGATTGGGCACGTATCCCGAGCCGAAGATACCAGAGCAATCAAAACCCTGTACGCGTCTAGACCGACTGGGCCTGGCCCGGGACGTGGTGGGTACGGTTCTTTATAACTAGCCTACTTTGCTTCTAATTTTATCAAACTTATATATGATACTGGCGAGAATACCCATCGCCGACGAAAAGTTTCGAAAAGAAAACGATACTATCTTTTCTAATATATTTATTTATGATGATTTTTTCTGTAAAGTACTGCGGAGGTGTTTTGTCTATGGTTTTCTGACGTACGTTTGTGGATAGAAGTTTGCCGTGCTGTCGTAATTCATTGACATTTTATCAATAATGGAGTTAACCAGCCAGGTTAACGGCCTAAATTCTAAAAAGAAGGATCAACCAGAAAATAATGAAAACCTGTGGTACGTTAATTTATAAATTAAAAGCCGTTTAAGAAGTATTTGCCATATACGGCTTTTATGTGTCACACCTTTGGCACCGTATAACATCATCGCTCGCGTCAGACAAAGTGGCATGGGAACCTGTCAAGTGGATGGGAATATTATTATGAAGAAGCCTCGGCTTTCCTCTTGTTGTTCGACTTGTTTATTGTGCAACCGATCTTGGATTAACCGCATATTTGTGCATATCAATATCTCGGTGACTCACTGCGTGTGCCACATTAAATGTTGCGGACACATTTTATTAACAATGTTTACACTTTTGCAGGTCTTCTATATTAGAAGAAGTACAAAATCAAGGAAATACCAAACTTTCGACTTGTAAGAACGTATTGGTACTAGGCGATAATGAATCTGGGAAGACGACCCTCATAGCGAAGTTACAAGGCTTAGAGGATCCCAAGAAAGGCTCCGGCTTAGAATACGCTTATATCGATGTAAGGGATGAATATAGAGATGGTAAGAGTAGTCCCTCGTAATAATTGATACTTATTCCCCGAAGGTGCACGTGCAGGAGTGTACATATTTGAATAACGTTTGCAGATCACACGCGGCTGAGTGTGTGGGTGCTGGACGGGGACCCGGGTCACACGAACCTTCTGAAGTTTGCACTCAACGAACGAACTTTCCCCCACACCTTAGTTATACTCACTGTAGCCATGACCACCCCGTGGGGCCTCCTGGACCAGTTACAGAGTTGGGCCTCCATCCTGGGTGACCACATAGATAAATTACCCCTTAGTAACGGTGAGTTTCTTCCTCTTAAGGGGGTACTTTTCATCAAAAAACAGCTGTATATTGTCAAATAATGTGGGTAGCGGATGATTAACTCTGGCTATTGGCTAATGGACTATGCGGATACACTTCAGTGTTTTCTATTGAAATATTTCATTATGAATTTACAATTTGGTGTCTAGAATCGCAAGATTCATCCCAAAAGTGCATATTTTTCATCGTATTAGGAGTGCAGATAAGTTCTCGCTGTTTTTTCTATAAATTTGAAATTTTATTTTAAAAAACTGATAAAGAATATCTTAATCAAAGTATTGTCCATCGCTAGCTATTACTTTCTCCCATCTTCGGGCAAATTTCGAAATCGGTATTAGAAGAACGATGCGTCTTTTGATTTAACCTTTAGTTGCATGATTTTTCTTTTCTGATTTAAAAAAAGGATGTGTACTTGGTTACAGCTCTGTATTATGAAAATAATATCAAAATATTTTTTTTTCATAAATGTATTTATTTCAAATAAAAAAAAGTCTGAAACGTATTTTCACTAATATGAAAGACGTCGATCTCTGAAGAGACCACGTTCAGCAGATTAATTGCTCTTCCAACCGGTGTCATCAGAGGCAGATTGGTTCTGGCGGCCGGTAGGTAAATACCCCACATTTGGTGCATTTTATTGTAGAATATTCTTTGCACTGTGGGTATTTGCACCGTAGAAAACTCCCTACCTGTGGCCAATGACTAATACCGTCATTCCTGACATATTTTGGTACAGGGACAACTGGATGTTCTTTTTTCCTCTTTGCCTGCAGTTAATGCTCTAATGAACTGGTACTTGGACGTTATCTTTTGACCTTTGCGATTGGACCTATGGTAGCAATATCCCCAAATACTTTTTCAAATTTGATGCTGTATAAATTATATAAAACTGTTAGAATATTTTTGTAAATTAGATATATTGGTTTATACTTAAATTTCATCAGTAAAATAATAACTGAAACGTTTAAGCTGACTTATTTTAGAAGGTAAAGCAGTAATACCCAAAAAATCATTTTGTCCACATCAAATTCCATAGACCTCTTATTCCAAATAAATGTTATTTTATCCAATAATGTATTTGGTATATTATCACAGGAAACTCAGTCCTGGCTATCTTGTTCATCCATATTTTTAATAAGAAAATGGTGGTCTTCACTTTCTTTAAGAAGATATTTATTGTTATGTTCATATTCTGATATACTTAGATGTTCCTCTCTAGTGTAATAATGCTTCCAGTCCATCTTCTGACATCCACCCATCCTCCAGGTCTACTAGGTATCGTTCTAAATACATTTCATTCAAATTATCGTGAAGCCGAAAAAAAAAACTAAATTTCATAGACCTGAATTTCTTCATAGCAAGAGCGTTACTGCATAATGATGTAAATTTACATCATACCGTAGTGACGATAATTTTAGCAAAAGATTTATGTTTTTGTAACAAATTTTAGAAGTCGTCACAATACTAACCTCTTTTCTATTCATTGTAATTTTTTCACCGGTTTCATTGCACAAAAATTCTAAAATACTTGATATTTTCGGATGGCAAATCGTAAATACACACAAACTTCCGAAAACTAATTTTGAATGACATGTAACTGATGATATTTGTTTTATTTTTCTATTGAATGCGTTCAGTTTCATTCATTAGTCTTTTAAAAAGTGGCCAGACATAAAAAAATCAATACTATAACTTTTTTATACATTATTCTCTTTTGAATGGTATGATGTAAATTTCTATCACTATGATGCAATTAAGGGTTAATCCAGTAATTTTTTTAATATTTTTTTCTCTTTTGAATGGTATGATGTAAATTTCCACCACTATGCAATTAAGGGTTAATCCAGTCATCAACCCATTTTTTGGAGCGTCATAAGAAAAATATTGTTGGTCAGCCAAGTCGCATGTCATCGATCGAAACAAGTGTTAGTCGGAAGGAGCAATGTCTGGTGAATAAGGCGGGTGAAGTAGAATTTCCTATTTGAGCGTTTCCAAATAATTTTGATAACTCTTGCAACATGGGGTCAGACATCGTCATGCTGTAAAATAACTTTGTCATGTCTGTTGGCATATAACGGTCTTTCAGCTTTCATTGCTTTACTCAAACGCATCAATTGCAGTCTATAGCAATCTCCTGTAATGGTCTCATTGAGTTTGAGTGGCTCATAGTACACCACACCAGGTACAGAGCGTGACCTTGGAGCCATAGATATTCGGCTTTGCTGTCGATGTTGAAACATGAACAGGCTTTCCCCATATTTTTTTCCGCTTTGGATTGTCGTAGCGTATCCACTTTTCATCACCAGTCATGATACGATGCATAAAACCCTTTCTTTTTTGTCGTTGAAGCAATTGTTCACAGGTGAAAAAGCGCCGTTCAACATCTCTCGGCTTCAATTCATATGGAACCCAATTTCCTTCTTTTTTAATCATTCCAAAGTCTTTTAAACGTTTTTAATTGTTTGTTGTTCAACTCCTAATGATTCTGCAAGTTCTTTTTGTGTCTGACATGGTTCTTCATCGAGTAATCCTTCCAATTTATTGTCTTCGAATTTTTTCAGGGCGCCGGAACGCTCGTTATCTCCGAGGTCAAAATCTTTTTCTTTTGAACGTCGAAAACAATCTCTGCACGTTGTTTGTGTTAGAGCATAGTTGCCAGTATCCACAAGAATTCAATGTGCTTCCACTGCAGATTTCTTTTGGATATAATGTAATAAAATTCCCCGCAAAAATGTATTTTTTGATAAGAAATCAGACATGTTTGAGCCGATGTAAAAAATGTTCTACTCCTTTTGACACTTCAACACATAATAACATTTTGAGGTTAAAGGTTTAGCTTTAAAATAATATTGGTTTCAGAATTGCCATGTGTGCATAAAATATTACAATTTCAATAACCAAAACAGCGAGAACTTCTCTGTACCCCCAATATTTTAATATGTTGCCTTTTTACTCTACGTAAAATATTTTTGATGTGAATTTGGACAAAAATGTTAATGGCAGAACAAAGACAAGAAGCCCGCCAGCGGTGCGTGCGGGTGTGGCAACAGTACACGGAACCCGGAGATGAACTAGAGACGGCGGGCTCGCCCCTGAAGCGCTCCTCGCGGAACCTCGGCGAAGACACAGAACCAGAGGAGGATGGTAGCGCCCTTCCAGAATCTGTTCTCTCGACCAACTTGGGTCTGGACATTGTGGTAGTGGTCACTAAGGTTAGTTTATTAGCCTCGTTAGTAGTGGAGTCATCCATGTTTTGGAATCATTCAAAAGTCTGGCACGATTATGTTTACTAAGTTGTTACTTTTATTGGCTTTTTTCATAATTAATGTTTCTTTTTATAGTTTTATTATTAATTTAAGTATCCGCTTCACCCATTAAATTGATGCCCTCCCTCCTTTATTAACTTGATATATTGTTAGTACACATGCTCTAATAAAAACTCTTATACAATTAAAAATAATAATCTACATGAACATTGATATACGGTTACATTTTGGTTAGATATTTGTTGAATTCTTTTCTAAATTTGTTCATGTTCTGCTCACTTCTGACTTCCTCCGGAATATCTTTAAAAATGTATAGCCTATATATAAGGGAGATCTATGATCCTTCAATTATTTCAAATAACCGCTTCTGGTATGAAGAAAATCATGGTTGTATCCGGATGGAAGTTCTGAGTCTGATTGAGTAATGGTGAAGCTACTGTCGGGTTAATAAACACATTTCTTCCACGCAGACGGATTACATGACCACACTGGAGAAGGAGCACGACTACCGCGACGAGCACTTTGACTTCATGCAGCAGTGGGTGCGGCGCTTCTGCCTGCAGCACGGCGCCGCACTCTTCTACACCAGCGCCAAGGAAGACAAGAACTGCGACCTGCTCTACAAATACCTCACGCACCGCATCTACGGCCTGCCCTTCCGCACGCCTGCCCTCGTCGTAGAGAAGGATGCCGTTCTAATGTCAGTACTCCCTTTTTCCTATGTTGACTTTCCAGTTTAGTATTTACTATTGTTGTTTTTACAAGTTGCTCGGGCATTTGTTAATAGCATAACATATCATTTTATTTACAGTCCCGCCGGCTGGGACACCCTGAAGAAGATCAGCATTCTGTACGAGAACATGCACTCGTGCAAGCCCGACGACTACTACCGGGACGTCATCCTCCAGCCTGCCACTAGGAAGGTGGGTTGCACCGTCACATTATTTCCATTAGCTCGGATCTTCTGGCATGCTCATATAATAAAACTCTGGCATTAACTTATTAAATTATTAATATGAAGTTCTACATCATTTTTCAATAAATAATAAATATAATACATTATTTATATATTTTTTGTTATAATTATTAATACAAAATGTTAATTTAATTATTAATACAAAATGTCTGCTTTCTAGAATTATTATAATATTTTATTAGAATGACCTGTTTCGCCTTGCTAAGATTATCAAGCCTTTGCATGGTGAATCATGTCATTCCCATAAAATAAAATAAAGCTTTTAAAGAATAGATGTTTTCATTCATAATAATTATTTATTATGGAGTTTTATACAAAGAAAAGGAGTGTCGGGAGGTCACCTAAAAGATGGACTGACGACATTGTCCGAATAGCTGGGAGGGACAAGACAGGGAAGAGTGGAGGAAAATTGAAGAGGTCTAATCCAGCAGTGGAGGAAAGAAGGCTGGAGAAGAAGATGAAGATGGAGTTTTACATTATTGTACAAGAAACAATAAATAATTAAAAAGTCTAGGATTACCTGGAGCTGTTATGAGTGGTGAATAACTTATGGTTAGCTCCATCTGCAGAACTGTGCAACGGGCAGTAGCTGGATAAGTTAGTAGCACTAAGATGTCCCCTTCTCTGGGGATAGTGGTGGCCGTTGTTGCGAGCAAATAATAATTTACTGTAGTGCAACAATCTCCAAACACACGAGATACGGGTATAGCCAAGAAATTTCATTCTATCAACACTGGTATTTGCACCTATCATTTTAATGTCGGTTAAAAGATAATTGAACTGACGAAAATACATTTTTTTAAATTTTTTCTACCGATCAAAGGTGTACGTCTGAGAAATATATGTAAATCTGATATTCCTGTATTTTAATGTAATTGCAGAGTGGATCGAGTAGGGAGGCAGAGGTACATGCTGAGGATGAGCAGAGTTTCCTCCAGCGGCAACTGGGGGCCCTGCAGGGAGGGGCTCCTGGTCTAGCACCCCCACACCCCCCCCGCGGGGAGTCCCCTCTCCGCTCGTCTACGAGATCCCCGGGCCAGATCAACGCACAGAGCTCCCCCAAAAAGGTTACCTGAAATACATTCTACAGATTTTAATGTTTGTCACTCAACTATTTGGATTTTGTGCGTAAATTACAATTTTTTTATTTTCATTTTCAGTTGGACGGTGGAAAAATGGTGGTAGGATCATCAAGTACACTGGGTGGAGAGGGAGTCTTAGCAAACTTCTTCAACAGTCTTCTGTACAAGAAGACGGGCTCACCCGGGGGACCGGGCGCACCCCCCCGCTCCCCGGCCAGCGACTCCCCGCTGCCGCCCTCCTCCCCTTCCCTCAGCGACGGTGTGCCCAGCATCCTGCCTGACAAGGCTGCCGTGAGGTCGGACGCCGCCGCCGAGCTGGACCGGCTCACGAGAGCCAAGAAGGTCCCCTCCATCGATCTGAATGCTTCGGACTGTTGATAATACAAACCCTCTCAGTAAGAGTCAAATATAAAGTTGTATATTGATCATTGAAGCTTACATATTTTTTGCATCGAGAAGAACGTTGGAAGAACACAGTTCTCGGGGAAGTGCAAGCTAGACGCAGATGGAGTCCCTCGTAACACCAGCGCCAGCGGTGGGAGTGTTGTGATCTTCCGTGAAGACACGTGTGCACCATGTGTCTCGCCAGTCCCCGTGTTAGAGGATGCACAATAAAGTCACTATTTGTACAAACAGAAGTATCGTTGAAAATGGAGATGATTACAGCTTGTTAGTCTAAGGTTATCTGTAAAAAATATTTTAATTTATGTCATTCTGTACTAAACTTTAAAAAAACCAATAGTGGAGTTAACCTCATCTTAATTTTTTAGTGATTAATAAAATTCTGATAACTATTGGACCTGGTGAAGAGTTCGTATCACGCAAATGAGATTAATTGAGAATTTGGCGAGTATTTCTTTAAATACTCGGACTAATTTATATACATTTCTGTCAGGAGGAGGGGGATATTTAAGCTGCAGCTATTGCATAGAGTCCTTTTTATTATTAACATTTAATGTTATTTTGTAATACGCTTTAAATTTGAATATATGTACATGTTTATATCACTTTCAATTGTATTTAATTTGATTGAATCAGGAGTTTAGCGCAACAATTCCAATTATAGGTTCCAAGGTGGATAGTTAGTTGGTTTACAAGTGAATCACAGTGAACAGATTGGACATGCCAGCGATATCCAATCCTAATCATGAAAGTTTAAAGCATCTCCTTTAGAAGTTGGTTTTCTTTTTTATGAAATGATTTATTTAATTTGAAACATTTCCACAACCCGGTTTTTTATATTTTGTTTAGTACACTTGAATTCTATCTACATAGTAATCTTTATTTATACAGTAAACAATACAGGTGTATTTAGTAAATAATATTCATACATTTTATCTTTTATTTTTTGCAAGTCATAAATTATACACATACTAGTATTGGATATACGTGAATAGAAGCCAATTTGAATCGATTATATAGAATTAATAGAATGCTTTAATTATAATCTGAGCTTCTTTCCTTTCATTGTGCTTTCCACATCATATTACAATTTTTATACTTTATTCAGAACTATTTATTGTTTTCTAGCTGTGCATACTACGTACTTACTGTCAACAGGTGTTAAGATGACCACATCTCGTACGTGTGTCAGAGTACCAATGCCTTTATAATCAATCAAAACATAGTAACAGAACAATATATGAAATATATTTATATGAACCCCTCGCACCTCGGTGAAGTTGAATGAGTTAGTATTATGTATGTACTGTGTTTGCTGCTGATGTTTATTCCTATTTGAATTCATTAATAACAATGAATGCCATTTTCACAAGGAACGAAGTAATGGTAATTTGAGATTGTAAAATAATTTTGTATTTGTGTTTATTACAATTTGTATTTAGATGTATCTACTGAAAGAGGAAGTCCTGTTTCTGTACTAAACAATACGCATCTCGCATATTGAAGAAGCAATCAGTTTTCTACTAGTTTTTTTTATATTATAAGGGAGTGACATGTTTCGCACATTTCATAAATAGCTACTAAGCCATATTATATAACAAATCTTATAGAAAACTGATGATTTCCTGTATGCTTAATACTTAATGTGGAGTTTTGCATAATTATTCAAGATAATCATTAAACTGATCAAGGCTCTGTGATTAGAAAATAAAAAGTGTGGGTTGACAAAACAGTCTGGGAATTGGTCTTAATAGGTCTACACGCTAGACAGTACACAGCTTAATTATACGGGAGGATAGTAGACAGAACTAAAATGGAGGGAAGTTATAGGATATAGTATAGGAAAGGAATAAATGTGCTTTGTTAAAAGTCTGGAGTCTTGGTGAGGGAAATTTTTATGAAATTTTATATTGTAAATGAATTCCAGACATACATGAGTGTTGGAAAGGACTGCATCTGGAATATTATATTTTGTGGATTGTAACTGCCATATCAGTGATATTTAGAGTCACCTTTGATCTATAGAATCGTATATTTTTATATGCGTGTCTTCATCCGTACTTACTTGATTTTGAAATGACTATTCACCGGTACATCAGGCACGGTTGGAAATGGAGTAGAATGTTAAGGTGGCTTGGTTCTTGGTTCTTGTTACTATTCCCTTTGTGTCGTCATTTACAAATGTTTATTTGCAAACGGAGGGACACAATGTGTTAATATTTATCAGCTAATAAGTAAATAATAATGCTAAATTTTAATAAAATGTGATAAAACTAATCATTTGTATTATTTCATTCCCAGTCTGAATATTGTGATACTCCAAAACTGCACTATCTCTCGGGGGTTTTCAGCACACATTTTAGATGTGGCTGATAAGGTCTATCAAAAATCAGTGAAATAACGGTTTCCATGATAATATTGTTAACAATTAATAAATAAAAAAACTATATAAAAACATTTTCATTTCAATATATCCTAGTATCCATAATAATAATAATATAAATTAACACATGCATGCATCCAATTCTTAATAAATGGGGTCACTGTATTGCCTTCCACACCAAAAATAGTATCAGATCTACCCTAAATGGATCAATTAAAAAATAGCAGAATATATAAAATAGATTGTATTGATTGCAACGCTGTATACATTGGTCAAACGGGGCTTTCTTTCAATACATGTTTTTCTAAACACACAAGATCCTTCATACTAAATAAAACAGACTCATAATTTGCCAAACATTTACTAGATACATACTTTAAATACAAATAATATACCAACTCCGCCGCACATTCGAAATAAATATTTTTTTTGTTTATTTTATATTTTTCAATGTCTAACCATAATGTGAGTGCTTTGTATTAAACATTTATAGTAGTTGGCTTCAAATATAATTATCACGCCGCGATTAAGTATAAATTGTTTATATTGTTATATATTATTTTTTTACGATAATCAAACTGAAATCTCTTGATGGAAGTTCATTTTAAATAATAATTAAATAAAACAATTTTTTTAACTACTTCCACTTCTGTATTTATTTCGACAGCGACCGGTTTTGCCAGGCTGATCAGTATGTCGATGCCAGCGAGCTTGGCGACACTGATGGCTGTCGAAATAAAGACAAAAGTGGAAGTAGTAAAAAATCGTTTTATTTCATTATTATTTATTTTTTTACATTTGTAACTTTTAATTTGACTGTATTTTTATTTAACTTTATATTAGACCATTTACGGACCCCCCACGCCTGACACTGTTCACGCGCTTTAAAATTAATTTTGATTCACCATAGATCCCCTCACGTCACAAGTAGGTATCTCTGGGCGTCCGAGATGAGATATTAAAGTTATTAGAAGCTATGTATAGCTACACAACATCGGTAAGAATAGATTAATCCCCAACGTATGGCAGTATCGACATTAGGAACCACTGATTTAATAATTAAAATTAGCGGCCATCCCTCGTATCCGAGGACGACTGTCCTACACAGTTGTGGGTCCTCATGTGGCTAAGGAGTGCAATCCTGGACCACACACTCTGGGGTAACTGGAGCCCGGTAAGACGTTGGCAGTAGAGCTAAAGCCGTCTCCCGATGTTCCCTCCTTTCTTCTCCTCCTTCTCTTTATGCACTCTTATTTTCCACCTAGGTCTGTTTCCTGTAGTCTTTTCCCAGCATTAATTATCCTTTGAAGGTTCGCTTTTAGAGAGTCTTTGAAAGAAACTGGTTTAATTTGTAAACAGGTACCTATATAACGATAAAGTATTGTTAATGCCATCTGGCAACACAAAACTTGTCATCTTTTGGTCAAAAATATTCGCAACTGTCAGTTTCTCTAGGATTTTGTTAAATTAATATTGCGTTATATTTACAAATTATACTAAGTATTTTACTGATAAAAAAAATTTGGACATTGTTTTAAAATGTTCGGCAGAAAAAAAGACCCGAAACCCCCGTCAAGAAGAGCTGGCCAGAGTCTTGCGCAGGTTTCTAGAGCTGCTTTATTTATTTATCCTTTCGGATTACTCATCGAAGTAATTGCGCAAATTCTAGAACCCGGATGTGTTTCAATTATTTATTGGGAGCGAGAGGGAATTTCAATTTAATTAATTAATCGGAGCGTTGATTTCTTTTTTGTAACATTTGATAATGTATTCGTCAGTACGGGCTGTTTGATGTTCCCGACAACCTGGACGACATGGGAGGCCCATCAGACGAGGGAGACAGCGACCTGGAGGCGGAGCTGGCGGCCATCGCGGGGGCAGGCGGGAGGGCCAAGTCCAAACCCAAGCCTAAAGCGAGGGCCCTGCCTCAAGTGGACCTGGACAATCTAGTGGCCGCCAGCCTCCGAGACATTCCGTCTGATGAGGAGATGTCAGGTTTGTTGCCTTCCCTTGCCTCAGTAGTTATATATCTCGACTTTAGAAAGTATCTTGTCTTCCTGCAGTGGAACCATCTCTAATGCGTATCTGGTATTATGTTGTATGTATATAATATTTGACCTGTACTCAATAGATGCCTTAAACATTTATGCTGTTTTTAATGTCATTTGATTAAATAAACAGATTTGATTTGAATTATCCTCCTCGATCTTGTTTGAATGAAACTTCAGTTATAATTATTCTATTTTTTAAATAGTTGTGAATGATGCAGTAATATGTGTAAACTTTGCCATTTTTGTTGGACTGTTTCCTGATAATATATTGAAGATGGCGATGAGGACCCCGACCTGCTGAATGAGCTCTCAGAGCTGGCGGGGGAGGAGCCGGCCCCGGAGGCCCCTGTCCCCTCCCGCCCGGCGCCCCCGCCCCCGGGACCACCGGCCGCAAGTGGCACGGGAGAACAGGTCGCTCTCCTGAAGGAGAGGATACAGATGTACACCCTGGCTGAGGAGAATGCCAAGAGCAGCGGGGAGTCTAGTCGAGCCAGAAGGTGTGTCTATAAACTTGTTTCATATCCTAAATTAAAGGCTTTAATGATATATTAATAATGCACATTTCAAATTTGCTGTTTCAATTATTTAAAATGTATTTTTCATATAATATTAAATAATGATGTTTGTAAAGTTTTCAAATACATATTTCCCTTCAATTATTTTTATCTTGAACTGTTGTTTACATTTGGTATTATTATCTCGTATCGTGTTTTAAGATTAAATCGGGGCATAAAAACCCTTAAGGATCAGTTGAAGCAAGCGATGGCGGGGAAAATAGTGAATGAAGAAGACATTCCGCCAGCCGTTAGTACATCCAAGCACACCACTCCTGCCCCTGCTCCTCCCCCTCTCACCAATGAAACTGAAGACATCAAAGCTGAGCTTCCAGAGCCCCCCCAGCCCGCAGCGCTCACCCCGGAGAGCCCCAAACAGGCCACCCCGCCGCCTGCAGAAGAGCCGTCAGCTGTTAATGAGCTATCTGATGAAGCCAAAGCTACGCTTAATGTATTGAATGGTAATTGACCACTTTTATCAGCAGGAGGCTACTGATTTCATTCCACAAATTATTTAAAGCTATTATTTCGGATCGGCATCTTGTTGGGATCTTTGTCTTGTTCGTGTTTCTTTATATAAAATTATATTCATTTGCTGTTTTATTTCTGCTTAATTTATTATTGAAAGTATAATATAATGATATATTTATTACTTACCCAAAAATATTGGCCTGAATTCAACATCATGTGTGTATAATAAAACAATATTAGACCATCAATGGAATTTCATTTTCAATCCTCAGTGTACTCAGTCTGGTGAAGTTTTATAATCAAATATTTACAATTTCTTTGTGTGATAACTTTGTGCACATCATTTATTGCAGTTAACTTCGTGTTTTACAACTGGATTATCTCAAGCCCTATGCAAAATAAGTGTGTGGCAGGATAAAAAAGACTTTCTATAGAAGTATCGTTCTAATTTATATTCTAGAGAGAAAGAACCAGTACAAGCTAGCGGCCTTGACAGCCAAGAGAGAAGGGGATAATGCCCTGGCTCTCTCGTACGTGAAGATCCTGAAGGAGTTCGACCGGGTGGGGGGGGCTGTGCGGGCGGGACAGGCAGTGGACCTGTCCAACATGCCGGGACCACCGGGAGAAGCACCCCCTGGCCCCCCGCCCCTCCCCTTGCGCCAGGAAGAACACGTTCAAATGTCCACAGGTATTGCTAAGTCGTTTGTACTGAGTTTTTCATGATGAAGATAATTAATTAAAGCAATTTTTGTTTTCATTCCTATGGATTGGTTTGCAGCAAAGTGTAACGTTTTTGCTGGTTCTTGCGATGCCACCATGTCTTGGTCTTGGTAGTTTCCCATTGCTTTCCACATTTTCACTAAGCGATCACAATATATTAATTATTTCTTGAACAACAAAATTATTTGATATTGATGAAGTCAGTTTTCTAAAAAAAATGGGTAAGACCTGTTTCGCTTGCTAGGACAAAAAGTCGACAAGAATATACATTAGGGTGTCCCTTATTTGGCCAAAAAAAAATTTTTTTGGATTTTTGAAACGCATACCCCCTAATTGTATTTAATAGTCTACTAGTTACCCAAATACAGAATTTCAACTTCCTACGTTAATTCTAACCCGTGCCGACTTGCCCTCAAAGTTTTAGAAAATAGCTACTTTAAGTGTATCTTAAATGTAGTTGGAGATGATCATTTAAAACCATTATGTTAGACAAATATTGATGAAAACATATTTATATAATGCTTTTCTTGTAATTATCAAAAATGATCCAAATTTACATTTATTTACTTGGATATTTCCTCTTCAAAGTCTGTTTTTTTACAGTCTGGGTAATTTTTTCTATGTTCTTGCACACAACATAATATGAACTGCTTATGTTCTTCATCTGCGGTAGTCAAACCATGGTAGATTAACAGCTCTTTCAGCTGTGTCATTAACTGCTTTTAAGCTAGTAACCTTCTTTTTAGCTTCTACAAACGCCGCGTTGTCTTTCTATGAAGATACAATTTCGTGAAGGAAACTACTATCAAGTTTCTGTCGTGAAAATAAATCTTTTCTCTCGACAGAAACAAAATCACTCAAAGATTTCCATAAAACAAGATAACGAATACTTGTAGTACCTATAAATAAAACAAATAAGTTTTAAATTCAATACCAGATCAAACACTACTTACGTATCATATAGAGAGCCAGACATATGTTCCTTCGATGGAACATATCTCTTTCTCGAATGACCAAAACTTTCTTTTTGTAAGTTTTCTACAATGTTTCCTTTGGTCTACTCATTCACCCAGGTTGTCTCGTTTTGTCATTTCCTCTGACAAGTACCACAAATGTTGACTGAACTTGTTTGAAGCCGCTTTGGAAATTGTCTACTTCTTCGTAATCCCTTGAGGTCTTTAAAAAAAAGAATGTCTTGATTCGGAGCTTTTATTGCCAAACTACATTCAAGCCAGGGCTTCCTATAAACTGCCACAATAAATAAACAAACATCTCGTAAAGCTTCTTTGTCCTTAGCGCACATTTTAAACTGGAACTGCAGCAAACATATTTTTAAGGAGTAAATAGCTCTTGCCATCCATCGTGCTTGATGCATCGGGCCAGCAGGTCTGATATTTATTTTATTTTCATTGCCTCCACCCAGAAAAACAATAGCAAGCTCAATGAGTTCGTTGAATCATCTCGAACAATCAATTTTGCCATTCAAACGCACTTTTGAGCATCAGTTCGTATATATGATGGCGGCAATCAAAGAGTAACAAATCTCTTTCTAGTTTTTGCACACCAGCTCCGTTCAAGCATCCTGTATAAGATGCTGTCGTATCACAGCACATTTAAGAGCATCGGCGTGTGCGATATTGAATAAATTATCTAATTCAAGTTGAAAGTTCTCTTCGCGGCGCCTATGTAAGTCCTGAATCATCTTGCTATTTTTTGCAGTTCTCTTCAGACCTGATAAAGATCCACTAACTTCTTAACATAATTAGGAACAGCTCTAGTAGGTATTCTAACCTTTTTTCAGAATATATTGCACTCCAGAATGACAAGATTTGCGCTTTCATTAACAGTCAAATTAACTTCACGTATGTTGAAAAACATAACTGCGAGAACTTGACGATTAGGTGGTAGCTTACACCTGTTATTTGGTGATTTACTTCATCAACCAAGAAAATACTTTTTTAATTGCTTCTTAGTTCTGATATCTTCTAAATATAAAACAATCCGTGCTTACCACCCGACAAGTCAAGACTAAATGATAATAACAACGACAACGCGCCGCTCCTGTGAGGCAATTTGTATGGGACATCTTTGCGCGCAAGTCGGCACGGGTTACACTTTTCCGAATAAGGAAAAAAATGTTTTCGGATGTTTTAGGCCCAAATGAATAAAACAATAGCCTATGCATTGTAAAATTAAAACTTTGAAAAATAAGGGACACCCTAATATACATATTTACTTTTCAATAAATGTTTATTATTGTATAATTTAATCAAACTGCATACACTAATTTACCTTTATTTTTCAGATGATCCTTCCGCTGTATCCGAAGATACCATATCCACTAATGAGACCCTCATCTCTGCTAGCTCCATAGAGGAAGCCTTACAGCAGAGGCTGGATCTGTACAGGGTAACTTGACTCTTCTTCTTCGTGCATCATGTCGGGTCTTCCCGACTTGGACTGTCACTTGAAAGTGCATGTTCTTGTCTTGCGCAGTTCTAAATAGTGCCTCGACTGTTCCAATCCCAGTCCAGTCACGAATGTTCCGGAGCAAAGAGATCCGTCTTCTCCCCGCGACGACCCTTTATTTTGCCATTAATGCTCAAGTGCAGCGGCTCGTACTTTTCTCCTCTAAGTGCATCCCCCAGGCAGGACAACTTCCAGACCTTGATATCAGTCAGCAATTGTCTATCTATTCTTACTCTTAACATTCTACGATGTATCAACATCTTAGATGCCTCTAGCCTGTACATAGTGATTTTGCGTGATTTTGAGGATCCATGACTCCGCTCCCTACAAAAGTACTGATAAATGTTTAAATAAATTACTACTATACATATATCCCATTTCAGTTTTTTGTTTTCAAAGTACTTTGTTGAATAAAATGCTTCTGGTCTTACAAAAGATATGATATTTTAGCAACAAGAGTCTGTGGCTAAGGAAGCAGGTAACACGTCCAAAGCCCGGCGGATGGGCCGAATTGTGAAGCAGTTTGAGGGAGCCATGAAACAACATCGCGCAGGGAGGGCCATTCCTTACGATGAGCTACCGACCCCGCCTGGCTATGCTCCTATCCCTGGGGCTCCACCCCCTCCCAAGGAAGACCCCGCCCCTGAAACTAGTGAGGCGCAGGTGAGACTTATTTAATTTAATCGCGGCATCCAGAAGATCTTGTAGTGTACGGAATAGTGGTAGTAATTTTAGTTATATTAATTAAATGTTAATTCCTAAACTCTGTTTATATTTAGCCCCCTCCAGCTTCTGATGAGTCTCCAGCGCCGGAAGCAAGTGGCGGGCCGCGGACAGGGGCACCAGGGACCGCGGGGCGCTCCAATTCAGTGCGTCGGATGGGCAACCAACTCGGTACTGGCCTGGCGAGCCAACAGCTCACTGCGTTGCTACAGCGCCAGAGGGAATTCAAGGAGGCTGCACTGGAGGCTAAGAAGAAGGGTGAGGACCCGTGTGTTTGAACCCCACAGAACCCTTTGGTGGTTGATTATTTTTTTATTAGAATTACTTTAAACCCAATATTAGTCAGTGTAAATACTCAAAAAACAGATAAGAATCTTTGTCTCCGTCGACAAAGGCCTCCTCCATTCACTTCCACGCCACTCTGTCTTGTGCAAACTGCATCTAGGTTATTCTGAAATGTATGTTCAGGTCATCCTTTCACCATAGTTGCGGTCGCCCTGCACTTCTCTTTGCCGTCCACGGTCTCCAAGTCAGCAGTCTTTTTCTTCATTTTTCATCCGAGCTTCTGGCTACGTGACCTGCCCATTGCCACTTTAGAGTTACTATCCGGTTGATGATGTCAGTTTTTTTTCTCTCACCGTATAATTTCTGACTCTGTTTCTTAGGCTTACTCCTAACATGGCTCTTTCCGTCACTCGTAGTTTCTCAACACTTTGTTTAGACAATGTTAAACTGGTGACTGTAAAATCTTTTCGTATATAATTTAATATCATAATACTTCTAAAGTAGACAACACAATTCAAAGATCTTCTTCTTTAGCCTCCACTACTTCTATATTTTTCCATTTTTCTTTTTGTTGGGTTATGCAACCAGAATAACAACACCTCTTTTTATCCCACTGTCTTCATCTCAAAATATAGGATGTATATTTGCTAGTTTCTTGTCTAGTTGTAGCAAAATGACCTACCATGACCTGACAAAAGCTGCCTATACTAGTTCTGTTCTTCTAGTAGATCTTCGAGTATTTTTGCCATTTGATTTTCTTTCCCCAATTTTATTTTATGTACGCAAAGACACGATTCACGCAATCAAGCATGTTTCCACAAAAATACGGTAGTCTGTAATGACATGTTCACAGATTTCACAATTTTTAATTTCTGCTTTCTGATTTATAATAGATAAGTCGATAGATAACTACACAATATTGTAATATTTGGTGTGGGAGGGTGCATTGGAAAATTTATTTCTTGTAAGGGAAAGGAAAGATTAAGCACCGATGTCATCCGATGATTTAAGCATATTCCATCAATCTTTATCCATTTGTGTTCCCAGTTTCACATTTTGGAGATGTATTCCAGGACTCGTAAGTTTTAAAATAAAAGATAATACGTTTATGATTAGAATTTTTTGTTATGAAAATTTGGAAACATTTACCAAAATGGTATCAATGATGGATGACATCTTGATTACATAATATTGATAAAGTAAAGCAAAATATTAGTATGCTTTGGTACAGTATTCATAATATTCATGACATCATGTACACTTTTGACATTTTAAAGGTGAACTTTCTGAGGCCAAGGAGTTCCTCCGCTGCGCCAAAGGTTTCGACCCCCTCATAGATGCCGCCCGGGGCGGGCTGCCCGTGGACCTCTCCTCGGTCCCCATCCCTCCACAAGCCAAGCAGCAGCTAGAAGACAGGTCGCTAATACTTCTACCAATGTCACCAAATGTTCTTCTAAATACTAGGCATATCCAGAAAGCAAGTGTACTGAATTTTTGTAGGTTACAATTTTTTGTATTTAAACAAAAAAATTACGTGGTTACCGTAGTACATATGTAAGCTATTTTTCGACATAGTCGCCATTCCTCTCAATGCAGGTGGTGAAGCGGGCTATCAACTTTTTGATGCCTTCCTCGAAGTAGTTTCCCGCCAACCCCTTCGTCCACTTCTCCATCTCCTCCTTTACCTTCTCGTCGGTTGAAAACCTTTTTTCACCCATGTGCAGCTTCAGGGAGGTAAAGAGATAATCTGAAGGTGCTAGGTCAGACGGCGGCAGTTCATTCGTGGCGTTGGCCTTGTGTGGTCTGGCATTGTCGTGCAGCAAGCAGACTTCCTTTGTCAGCATGCCTCTCCTCTTGTTCTGAATCGCCCTCCGCAATTTTTTTAGGGTCTCACAGTATCTTGCAGAGTTGATGGTCTCCCCTTGAGGCATATATTCAATTAAAATTATGCCTTGACAGTCCCAAAACACGGATGCCATGATTTGCTTTGCTGAAATTGTGGTTTTGAACTTTTCTGATCATCATGCACAGACGTACGACCGTTTTTAAACTCGCGACACCACTTGTACACACCCGTACGATTCATAGCTTTATCACCATATGCAGTTTTCACCTCATTATAAACCTCAACCGGAGGTTTTCCCTCCCAAACGGATGACGCCGCGTATTTCGCACTTGGTGGGAGATTGGATTGACATTTTTCACGAAACGTGTTGTCGCGTCGACACTTCTTAACCTAGTGACCTCGAACCGGTCTCATTGCGGAGGGGAAGGGTCAGGCTACACGGAAGTGTAGCCAACATGTCGAAAATAAAATCCATCCGGTCGTGAGAGCCTCAGTACACTTACTTCCTGGATCAGCCTCGTATTATCAAACAAACATTATTTTAATTTTCATTAAAAAATTAAGCATTCCCATTCCTATAGGCGGATTAACTATTACAAGCATATCCACCAACTCTTTATTTTCATTGTTCTCCCAGAATACGGGTGTCCTCACACATATAAACTGTAGATATTATTCCATGTCCTAGTTATGACATAATAAACTCGGAAGACTGCGGGGAAGGGCAGGAGGAGGGAGTCCTGGGCCGGCTAGAGCAGCAGCTGGCAGAGCAGCTGCGCCTGTGCTTGGAGACGGGGGAGCACCACCGCGCCATGGGGGATGTTTCGGGGGCCAACCGCTTCCAGCACCTGGCCTTGGCTGTCAAGCAGGATATAGATGTAGTCAAGATGGCCAAGAGGTATATGCTCTTTATTATTTATCCAAATTTTGATATTACAGTCCTCTCTAGGGTCACTTTTGCTCATCATGGAGCAAAAGTGACCCTAGAGAGGACTCCTACTTGACCAATTTATTTAATTTGCGTTATTATAATGCAGGTTAGGTTCAAAGTCTGTGAAGTTCCACTACGAAACAAAGCAGTTCTCCATCGTGCAGTGCTGTACAGACCTCGGAGACAATGATCTGGAGCTGACTATCGTGCGTGGAATTAGCTACACTGTCCCCAATCCTAAAGAAATCGACACCTACGTCAAGTTTGAGTTTCCTTATCCGCAGGTAAGATCTTACAAACATTGAGCTACACGTTTTTTTGCACCGCTTGATCAAACCACTGGTTAAGTGATGACACTCTTTTATATTTATAAATAGCTTTTTTAGAAGAAATTTTACCGTAAACATTTCATCAATCTGGTTTAAACATTCAATAGATGGGTGGGATGGTACATTGTCTAGTAATAATAACGTTCTTCCTCTTTTACATATGGATTTTTGATGTTTTTTCACTTCTGGAATGAACTGATTTTCATACTCAACCGGAAGACTTTTTGTATTTTTAAAGCATCTGGGCTTCTTTGATTTCCCGATGACAAACAGTGGAAGTCTATGTCTGACTGTTGCATTGGCACACACCAATATGGTGACACGTTCTTTACTCATTTTGTACCTTGGTGCAGTATTTTCACGTCTCGATGTTAAAGATTTATTAGGTAGTTTCTCCCAATTCAAACCGGTCTCGTCAGCATTATAAATAAACTCTTCGTCGAATCCTTCCTTCTCCACAAACAAGTTCAATGTGTCAATGAAAGTGTTTGCTGAAGGTATGTCGGCAGAAAGCTTTTCCCCGTGAATTTCAAGTTCCCTGATCAGACCAGACCAGATATTGGCTCTCCAGATGATCGTCTTTGTATGAACCACATAAAAATACACTCTTCGCCTTCTTCATTTCCTGATTTTTTCATAACTTTACGCTCTAAGCTTCCATCTTCTGACATTAAACAATTAGTAAACTTCAAGATTTTTTCACTTTGTTTTTTTTATATCCGAGTTTATTAGACAAAAACGTCGCGATTCACAGCATTGATTATATCTAATTTGTCTTTTAATGGAACTACAACACGTTTTCTTTTCAATGACATATCGGTAATATTAAAAATAAATACAATTTAAATTGTGATAATTTTTTTAAGAAACAAACATCCGATGCGTATTCAATTCCAACGACTACTGACCAATATTTTACTTATTGTTGGAACAAATGCATAAAACGCATTCTAACACGTACTTAAACCGTGCATATCAGCACGTTCGCTGTTTTTTTTATTTATTTTGACCAATCCGGATAATCGAAAATCCGGATAATCGAGGTCCGGATAATCGAGGTTCTACTGTACAAACATAGACATTCACCAAGTTTAATATTTAAAATATAATGTGTATATCAGGAATATTTCAATTTTATTTGTCATTTTTTAAAATGTTGACAGTAGTCTTAGACGTGTTTTTTTTTGCAATTCTCAAACTAACCTAAAAGTTCACAGTTCTATAAAGTCCCCGGATGTGCTCAGGTCAAACCTCGTTTCCAAGATTAAAAGCCAATTGCCTTTTTACAAAATCAACAGTGTTATTATTGTAATTTTTGATGATCTATTTTTTCTTTGAAAACCCATGTAACCAAGATATTTATATTATTATGTTTTGTTTTTATAAATAATTATTAGTCTGTTATATATATCATAAGTTATTTTGGATGTCATTTCATATTCTGTATTTCAGGAGGAGCCAGTGCAGGATAAGACGGCCCTGGTTAAGGACACCAACAGCCCGGAGTACAATGCCGTGTTCACAATCCCCATCCACAGGACCCGCCCGTGTCTGCGAATCTTCAAGCGCCAGGCCGTCAAGCTGGAGCTCTACTCCCGAGGGTAAGGGAGAGGGGGTGGAGACCATCGCAGTGATAGGCTAATGTCTGCAACTGCCGACACTTATTTATGCACAACTATAAACTGATCATAATTGTTTTCTTGGATATTTTTAATTTATTATTTCAGCTTTACAATTTCAAAACTTGCTCCTCTGTCTTGTGGACTATTTCAAGATTTCCTACTTTTAGAGAAAGGCGGGCCAGGGCTTACAGTCCATTGTTATTCTAACTACTAACTTGTGTGTTTGCCCTCTCCTAAGGATTTTTTTTAGTAGATTTTATAAAAAAACTACTTATTAATAGTAAATTTTAGTAATACTGGTATATGTATTTTTTTTATAAAAAAAATGTCATAAAAAAATATCATATCCGTTTATTTACTCAAAAGACATTAAAAACAGCATAAATGTTTAAGGCATCTATTGAGTACAGGTCAAATATTATATACATACAACATAATACCAGGAACGCATTAGAGGTGGTTCCACGGCAGGAAGACAAGATACTTTCTAAAGTCAAGAGTATTTGTTTTTTTAACGTACCTTTACTAATATGAAAGACGTCAATCTCCGAGGAGACTGCGTTTAGCAGACTAATTGCTCTTCCCACCGGTGTCACCAGAGGTAGATTGGTTCTGGCTGCCGGGAGGTAAAGCAATCTGTCCTGTCGCTACCGGAGATATCTATCAGGGACAAAATATCCCCTGATAAATCTGAAGAAATGGGTTATGAGATGCCCATCTCTTCGAAGCTGCAGAGAATTGGTCCCAAGCATTCCCAAAAGAAATGCCGTGGGATAGAGCTACGGATAACTACCATACTCTCTCATGTAGATATACCTCAGAATTTTTTTCTTAACCCTCTCTAGCATAACGGAATATCTCGCCTCGTGAGGACTCCATATCACAGAACCACCTTCGAGTCTGCTCCGAATCAATGCATTTTATAGGACTTTGAGTCCGATTAATAAAGCCCAACATCCTCATTGCAGTGTCACAAATCCTCTCGATATGTGCACGAAAAGTCAGCCTACTCTCATAGATGATCCCGAGATCTCTCATCGTAGATACATGTACTAGTTGCTGGTTGTTCATTGTGTATCTATGATACACTGTAAATATGAAATTAGTATATGTAAATTTACTTACGTAGGAGCCAGAATGATAATGTAAAATCATTCACAAAATCAAATCACATCAAATCACAAAAGTTGGTTATTAAAATGTTTTTATTTACTTATTTTGTTGAATCGACATGACATCATTACAGCGCGAGCCAAATCTATGTAAATAGTATAGCTATCATATTGATTCTCACTTGAATTCTACACCAAAGACAGTGTGATAATCATACTGCCATCACCGGGAATCGAACCCGGGACCTTGGATGTGGCAGTCATAACTCTTGCCACTCGGCCACGAAGGTCGTTAATAAATCTATCAAAAAACAAATTTCACTCAGTTTTTTTTAAATTTTACAAGTTACAAGGGTATCAAAAACGAAGCAAATCCTTATGAAGAGGGCAAATCCAATGTGACTAGTATGACAAATGTGCATTACCATTGAATGTATTGTAAATTCCCTCCCGCCTCTCACTTGTTATTCTTATAGAAATAACGTTCCTTTTCTGAACTCCATTTATGATTGAAGCAAACAGCGGAATTAGCATCTTTTGGAATTGTTAGTTTTGTTTATGTTGCATGAACTGTTGGGAATTGTGTGCTTCTGAAAGGTGGTGGTCATTCTTCATCTAGCTCTCTCATTCGCTTACTTCCCATCTTCCGGCTTTCACACACCAAACACATTCCATTGACAACACGATGAATGATACTACCACAATATGTTACTTGTTAATTTAATAAGCTTATTTGCTTATCGCTGTTGTACTCACTAATTCATATAACCTTAAAATCACGAGTTTCTTATCTTAACTTTCACTAAAATAAACTGTCATTTTCTTCCTGCAAATTCTTATTATTATTTTTCAGTATTTTTGTGAATTATATACGAGTATGTAATACACTCAATGATATCAATGTTTTAAATATTTATCTTGTTCATAGTCCCACCTGGCTACCACTCCGGAGACCTGCTGTGTTCAGCTATTATTTAAGTTTATTTAATGATTTTCCAAACGTGGTGTTTGATCCGCACATATTTATCTTGTTGGCCAATGTACAGACATCCTTACTTCTAGAAAACTCACTTTAACCCTTAACAATCTTTGTAGTATTGACATTCACGGCTAACTGTTTTTATCTTTTCAAATATAATATTCAAATGGCCATCGGAGTTCTAGTTCTACCAATATATTACCAATTATTCAGGCGTTTACAATATTTTTGAAAAATAAAAAATAAAACTCTTTCAGAGCATCGGTTAACTTCTCAGTAATGAAAATGATTTTGTTATTCTATCATTTTATTTATTTAACTACTCCTATTTTATTAAAGAATTACACAATCATTAAAGTGCACCGCACAATGAAAATTGTGAAGGTGTCTATTTTTTCAATGTCGCTGTAAACTTGATCATCAACATCATGTTTGACTCAGATTGTCAATAGCAATTAGTCAATCAGAAATGATAATAATAGCCTCTACCCACAAGAGTGGGGTGCTTCTCTCTGTAATAGGCTTGTACATGTTAGTGTCCATGAGTGCGGGTGTGGCAGTGACTGGAGCGGTTGTGTGTCTGTTGTTAGGTGTTGCGGCCGACCATGCAGTTGCCCCTTCCCTTTTTTCAGTGGCTTCTTCTCCCGGGACACGCTCATCGCCACAGCCACGGTCAAGCTGCAGCCCCTCGAGACGCAGACTGTATTGCACGACTCTTTTGACGTGAGTTTATTTCTATACATCTTCTCAAATAGATTTTCAATGTAAAATGGATTTTTTTCTATCACTTAACACTCAACAGGGTGGATTAAAACATTACGTAACAACGTATTGGAACATTTCATCATCAGAAGTGAATTGAGCAAAAAGTCTGATTTCATTGATAATATTTTTGTATGTATCATTGAAGGTTTTATTGTTGTTGTATCATTTATCATTGCTATTCTATTTAGGGAATTACTTTTTGGCAAAAACATTTAATTACTATCAAATTTTGTTTCAATTCTTTCTTCTACATTTAAAAAAAATAGAGGAGAAACAAAGGTGTTTGTTTTTTTATTGAGTATTAGAAAAATTTGTTTGGAAAACTTTCTTACAACACTTTATTTCACTGTACACAAGCATCTTTATGATGATTCTCATTCTTCCTCGGTGTAAAAATTTCAATATTTAATTTTACGGAAGAATATATCCCTAAGTAATTATTGAATTTATATAAAATTAAAACTGATGGAATTAATGACTGTTGTAGTTGATGAATGGACGCAAGCTAGTGGGAGGCAAACTGGAGGTGAAGATACGAGTGAGGAACCCGATGCTGACAAAGCAGATTGAACAGTCGACCAAGAAATGGCTCATCATCGACCACTGATCACTGGCCGTATCGCTGACAATGAGGGAACAATGGAAGTGAAATGATATTACTACGTATAGCATCTCAACTGTTCCTCTGAATGTGCTTCTCTCTGTAGTGGAAATTCCTTATAGCTTTGGGATGTTCTACATTTTGCTGATAGATGGCTCTGCCGTTATGAAAAAATCATGCATTATAATTTGAACATTCATTCTAACATCACATTTGAAAATAAATAAAAATATGTATTCGTATTTCATATTATTTAATCTATTTTTTTGAAATGAGATGGCACTGGAAGTTGTGTATATACATATATTTTAAATTACGACTTCAGCATTTTCTGTTCTAAAGATTGTTTGTAATAGAAAGTTGGTAATTAAGTTATGGCATGCGGAATTAAATTATTTCAATTGTTTGCTGATCGTATTATTTTTGTTCACAAACACATGGAGGTCAAGTTTGTTTACTGCCATCTTTACATTGAGGAGATCTGGGTACAATAATCATAATATTGTTTGTTTACTGCATTTGTATATATAATATAATCTATTCTAGATCATAACCATTCAAGTGCCTGATGTCAGGCTGCTGGGTGCCTGCCTATGTATTTATATGTACATATTTCTCTAATTGTTTTGTAAATATAAACAACTCCACATGTATTTTTGTTTTGCTATTAATATTTATTTATTGTTTCAAAACTGTGACAAAATATTAAATGATATGTATTTTTTAAACCTTAGTTTTATTTCTTTATCCTGACATATCCTTTTTTTACCATTTTTTAGTCATTCGTTCTTTCCATGTGTCCAAACCATCTTAATGATATTTTCATTATTTTGTTCATAACACTTCCATTCCCACTGCATTCACTTCTTATATTTTCATTTGACACTATCATATACAGATTTTCTACACATTTGTCTAAGAAATCTCATTTCTATTACAAATTTATTCTACTTTCATCTCTTTTGCCAGTTCCTTGCTTCACTTCCATAAATAAATGCTGTATAATATGCGTGTGCTTGCCATACGTAAGAGGAAAAGTCTGTATTTTTCCCGTGTTTTGTGTGTAATGTGTAGATATATCTAAAAGGTGCTCTTTCACCACAACAGAATATTTGATAGATTCAAGGGTTAGCCCCTTCTCCACATTTCCTGTCATCATAAATTAAATATTTTTTTTAAGAATTTTATATGATTGATCTTCTCTATTCATCGTGTCTGGTGTTTGTCCAACACAACTCCCCTGGTCAGAATTTGGCTGTGGACTGAAGCGCTGAAGCGGTGTGACCCGGCGACAGGCGATTGTATTAGCGAGCTGGTTCATGTTTATGCTAATTCGTCTGAATCATGACGCCGGAGGTCTGGAGGCGGCAACCAGACCCATCGTCTCAACTAAATAGCACCTTGTTTATTGTTGACGACTCTAACGTAATTCTAACCGGATTTTTCTAGTTTCGCGGCGGATATTTTAAGGTGTTTAGCATAAAAAGTAAATGGTATGTATAAATTGGACGGTTCATTGACGCAACTAATTTTAATAATAACGTCGTCGTTTATACTTAGAATAACGAAATAAATCTTCTATAGCAACAAAATGTTACATCCTAATATTATGTTGGTGAGTTTTATTCATCATTCTGATGAAGATTCGAAATCATCGGGAAACTCCCACGTCTAGCCCGAGAACGGAATACGATTCCCGCCGCCCGATCAGCCGGTGCGAGCGTGGCCAAGTATCGGCCGCTGGCCCGCTGCAGGCGAGCCCACGTTCACGCTGCGATTGCGTGTTCTTTCCGCGAGTTTCTTAAAACTGGGCGTGTCGCTTGCATTTGACTGCCCGTCGTACTTTTCGTTTGTATTGCAACAGTCATTACCTCGGCTGACTGGCTGACTGGCTGACTGGCTGACTTCCGACCCAACCTTGGTATAATACTCTGGCTAGACATTGACCCAATAGGCGACAGCCGCAGTATTTGCGGTTAACTGTATGAATATTCAGCAGTTCGTAGTCTCGTGATATGGCGGAAGACTGTTTCACTCGCAAATTACTGAGAAACTATTCAAACAGCAAACATAGCTCCGATGTTAGCGAATAATGTTTATATTACTGGCAAATACACATCTTACTTATTAAATAAACGTAACTCAAGAATTGTAAAATAACTTCTGTCGTGCTCTACGTGAAATGAAAAAAATCTCACCTCATTATTATATTTAGGATATATTTCTGGCCTCAGCATCTCCAAAATATTGACACAATCGCTAACGCCAGTTCATCGGGTATTTGGAGAGTACTGAGAAACGCTAGTAGGGTCAGACAACCAGAATCAGGGCGACCCTGTACCTAACATTGGCACACAGGTGTGAGTAACACATCACACGACTGAACTGAAGAAAGAAACTGATCTAATAGGTACTTAATTAATCCTGGCAGATGAATACTCTATTGTGTGGTCAGAATGTTCTCAGACTTTTCTACAAATTTCGAAAATCGATACAATTTATTAGTCATCAAATTTGTCGAACCATGTGTGTGCGTTTAGCTCATGCGAGCTTTGACTTTAACTTGAAAACATCAAGCATGCACGCTCCCGTTTTCTCTTTCTCTTTGTAAATTATTATTATCGTGTACCTATGGCATGATTATGCCTCATGGATTTCCAATAAATTTGCGAGATAGCCGCTAGCCACGACATGCTGAAACAGATTTGTACCGAACATTAATTAGGATGACTTGAATTCACATTTTCATAAAATCAGAATAACCAGCGGATAGGTAGGTACATAATCCCTGCCCAATTCTACATACGCGGATACATTATCGAATAAGTCAGGAAGACAGCCAATAAATTACATAATATTTATTATAAATCTATAAGGGAATATAATTATCTTTACTTGAAGTACGTAGGTACCTATGCATTACAGATGTGCAAACATTTTGATTTAGTTTTTTTTTAAACTTTCTACTCACTTAAGATAACGTATGTGTGCTAACACTTTTGTAAATAATATAAATAAAGTGATTTAATTTCATTTCATTTATTTTGATAATAATCACAAACATTACAGACATACAATTCCAAATCGTTTGCAATTACGATGTTCCCATATACCTACCTACGTAAGAAAAATATAGCCACCAGATCTGAACCTTCGTATGCCAGTAGGTCCAAGTCCAAGTCATCAACATCGTGCAAATAAATTTCTATTGATTTCGTATCGTCATATCTAGCTTGGTTGTAATCAAATCTTATACCCGCAGGCGTTTGAAGCTTCGTGATAATGAGTATTTAATCAGTCAGCATGTCTGGTGGGCCCACTATCTGGTAGAATATCTACCGTATTATAGATAGCGTCCCTCCAGCGCAGACCGGCGCGGCGGGGCCGAGGGCGCGACAGACCGGCTAACACGGGCACACCGGGCACGCGCGGCCGCCGTGCTGGTGACGAAACGAACCCCGCTTGTTTCGTCATGCACATCACTCCTAGGCTGCATGCTCACTCCACAAAGCTGTTGCTAAAGGAAAAATAATCATCATGGAGCCTTCCTATAGATCGGCGGTAGATTCACGCGACTGTAAGCTGATAGCCCAAAGGTGAGACTGACGAACCAGACGAACGCCTCCGTAAAATGCACAAATGAATAACTATGTTCATAATTATACACAATATTATTCGAGTTACTCTGTTCTCGATTCGAATGTTCTTGATTGTACTATTTTCTCGCTGTATGTATGTTAGTACGAACATGTATTGACCAAACTGCTTTGTTTACGTTGACTGCGCATTTACATTCCCGCGAAAAAGCACTTTTACGGGACGTCTGGCAAGTCTAATTCCTAGAGCCGTGACCCGATTTTCCTTCGGGTACATACATATTTAGAAATAACACTTTCCAGATATATGGATTTTTGTGCCTAGCATCGAATACAACGAGCAACTCTGTTATTTTTTATTTGATTAAATATATTGCGCTAAATGTTTTTGAATAAAATGAAATTGACTTCCGTCGAACCTTCCATATAGAATGATAAGAAATAAGACATAAAGTATAGCTTGCCATTGACACGAAGAAGAAGAATAGGAATTTGGTCAATCACGCAATGCTATCAATAAATGAAATTGTGTTTCCTTTTCATCGCCGCGGTCTTCCACAAGTTTTACAATATCCACGATTATTGCTTGGTAGCTCAAGAAGTATGGATGCAAGTTCGACCTGTGTGATTTTCTTATTTTTAAGACGTTTAAAAAATCCCAATGCATGACGCACCACGCCTCGCTAGCCGAGCTGAAGTCACCCCGGGATTACTAATTTTTCGGCCTATAGCGAGTAGTGCGGCATGACGAACGGGCAGGTGAGGATCCTCCACGAACGTGACGTCAACCAAAAATCTCATAGCGACTGGCCCGCCTGACTGTGACGTCAGAAACCTGACCATTTGTAATGGAAAATTTTACGAAATATCTTGCTCTACTACGAACTGATTCTGAATAGTTCGATTACAAATTTATTAAAAAAAAATAATGTTATATGCAATGCATGTTAACTGTTAGATAACATCATACGAGTGGATTCTGGAGATACATAATCAATTAAATTCTTCTGGCACTAACTGGCCAGGCTGGGCAGTTAGTGCCAGAAGAATTATGGGAATGACATGTTTCGGCTTCTAATGCATTATCAAATGTGACCTTTGGTGCGAAACTTAGTTTAGGAATTTGTTACAAATGGGGAATTTGATAATGCCTTAGAAGGGCGAAACATGTCATTCCCATAAAATATAACAAAACTTCTAGAAAACTGACGTTTTTATTCGTATTAATCATATGAAGTTTTACATTATTCTTCAAGAAACAATATCATTACAAATATTTTCTAAATTAAAGGATCGACTTTTTATGTTCTAATTTTTGTTCCGAACCTGTTCCAATTGGCGCAGGACAGAAATACCTTCGCTGAAGTGATTGCCAACGTTGGGGGACCTGACACGGCACCGTGCGCATATTACTTATAAAAAAAAAATTAAAATAAATGAAAAAAAAAATTGGCCCATGAGGGGATCGAACCCGCGACCTTCGCGTTATTAGCACGACGCTCTAACCAACTGAGCTAATGGGCCAGACACCGCGCTTGCCATTTTTTATGTATATATATGTTGGAGCGCAAACACTCGAGTACATACAATATTTTTAGAATATGTGCTTGAAATAAACTCTGTCTATTCTGCATAAAATAATTTAATAATCAATGCAACAAGCCAATTTGAATGCACTAACTGTAAATATTTATTGTTAATCTTTTAGTTAATATTTATAAAGAAAAAAATATTTGGTAAGTAAACGTAATAATATTATTAAAAAAAAAATAAAAGGCTAATACCAAAGATTTAATGATATTAGATCATTAAATAATCAATGATATTAGAATCTATTTTACGATCTTCCAATATGAGCAGAAAATAGCTCATTATTATGAAGAATCTAGTCGTGTCCAGGCTCGAACCCAAGTCCCCTGGAGCAGGAGCCAAGCGTTCTATCCCCCAGGCCAGTGTTTCTTAACCGTATTAAAAGAATCGCCCACCTTACCACAGTTAAATTATCAACCCCCCCCCCCCCAAAAAAAAACGAAATTTAAAATTTATGCTTTTCTATAAGTAGATATGTTTTTTATGCAATGGATTTCCTACTATAAATAAAAGCCCTCGTACGGTACAAAATTTGTCCTATATCAAAACAATCATAAGTGATATAATGAACCTTTTGGAATATGCCCAATGTGTAGTTTATTGAACAGAACTTATAAATCTAAGCTTCTAAAGAAAGTGTAAAAGTGTATAAGTGTGTATAGCTCGTGAATGAGCTTATTTTTCTATATTGACGCAATGCCCACTCGAACTTCTCCAGCGCCCCCAAAATGCTAAAAATTTAAAAACGCCCACAAACCCTGCCTACAACAGTGTAGGCAGGGAATGGACGTATGCTTTAAACTCCAGGGAGTGTGAATATGGATGGCAACCCTTCACTCATATACCAACTTCTGATACCTCGGCATCACCGTGAAAAATTGAAGAAGATAAATAAGGAAGGTTTAGATTTTTAATTCAATCGAATACGAGGTATTGTGTCCACGGCGAAATCTGTATAATTTTACTGTTCACCGTGAAGACCTTGTGCACGAGAGGTGACACACCAAATATGTATTTTTATTAATTTGATTCAAGCAAAACGCAAAAAAGAAGTGATATGCGTTATCGCGAGCTAATAAAATATTTCCGAATAAACAATAATAATTCATTTGTTGCGTCATATGGGTCGGTCACTCGGCCAACGCGTGAAGCGGGAGTGATACGGCGGGGGCGTTGCCGCTTGCCGCGCTGGCATCACTACCGTCTGGCGTGACAGCTAAGGAAACTCACACACCCCTGGACAGCACAAAAAAACACCTAACTCATTATCTACTAGTCATAAATATAAACCTGGTAATGCTTGAACCTTTTGTTGAGGTGCTGCAAATTTGAATTCGTAGTGTTATCGCGTAGAGCCGATACGGCGAAGGTGACGCTCGAGAAACGTCATGCCACTATCGATTTTCCCGCCAACCAGCGCCCCCGTGACGCGGTCTGTGACGTCACGCACTGACAGAACATCGCGGCACCTATTGACAACGAGGAAATCTACAAGCAATATAAAGCGAACGCGTAAAAAGGATATAAGAATTGTATCGTGATTCGCGCATATTCTGTAAATTTATTAGTACTTTTTTTATAAAGCTCTTTTGCTTTTTCATCGTTGTGAAATGTTGCAATCAGGTCAAGTTTGGGAAATAGTTACAGCGCGAAATTTGTCTCTTCAAGATTTTTGCGGAATTTTCGAGAGGCTGTAATGATTAAGTGTTCTTCCCTCGAATAACCATTCGAGGGAACAGAAAACAAAGTAAGTAGTATGTATTATGATATCAGATCGATTTTGCATCCCTCAACGGAAGTGAAGCTTGGAGCTGGCAAAAAAAGGTGAAAGTAGGATAAATGTCGTAGAAAAATGAGATCACTGAAAAGAATGTCCGGGAAAACGATATATGATAGAATACCGAACGACGAAATAAGGAAGAGATGTAAGGCAGATGATTGTACCATGGGTAAAATTAAAAAAAGGATCCCTGAGATGGTTTGGACATAAAGAATGGTTAAAATGTTGTATACAAGCAGTGTGAGTGGAAAGAGAAGCCTAGGACGAGCGAGGGAAACATGGTATGACCAAATTAAGCAAATACTGAAAGGCGGCCACAATCGACGAGCGTGGCAGTGGCGTATGGCAGTCCATCCTCTCTGCCTACCCCTCCGGAGAAACGGCGTGATGGTTAGTTAGTTAGTTCAAGGTCGCTGATCGTGCAGTTCTCGGTCATCCGGTAAGTGCCGCATGCCGCTCGCGCCTCGCCTTGTGTCGCCGATAAACAAAAATGAGATGCTACACCAACTGTGCTGATAAGAGTTCAGAGGAAAATAACTACGGGAACACTCTAACTGTACCTACGTTAATACTCATTGTTAGTTGTTATTGACATGTTAATTGTACCTACACGCTAATCCAAATAACGTTTCAACTGTTCCGTTAATTTAGTGTTTTTTAAATAATAGGACAAATGTTTTCCCTTTTACATGAATAAAATCCATTAAAAGAGAACAAACGAAATAGGTAGGCAAAATATTATTTTTATTGTGACTGTTTCTTTAAATGTAGTAGGGGATTGCTGTAATGGCTCCTACTCTGTTCAACACCTACTGCAGTGACATCCCTCTTTCCCGAGATCACAACACCCACATTGCCCAATTTGCTGACGATACGGGCATCATCTCAAGTGCAATAACAGGCCGACGTGCTAGAGGTGTGGTGCAGAAACTGGCGCATCACCATCAACCCGAGTAAAAGCGCAGCGACCCTTTTCAGTAAAATATACATTCCTCCAAACATTCCCAACATAAAAATGTTCGGCCAAGACGTGCCTTGGACCAAAATAATCAAATACCTTGGGGTAACCTTGGGTTCTAAGCTGACATAGAGGCTACACATTACAAATAAAGTCAAAGCCGCGTCAAGAGCAATCTCAGCCCTCTACCCAATGTTAACAGTAAACTAAGGCACCGACAATAAACTCCTGATATACAAAACGGTCATAAGGCCGATCTTCACTTACGCAGCCCCAATCTGGAGCTATGCAGCTTCGAGTCACATACGAAAACTCCAAATCCTGCAAAATAAGGCTATCCGTTTATCGTCTGGTGCGCCTTCATGGAACAGGATCACACAACTGCACCTACGAGTAGAATCGGGAATCCCGATGATAGATGAATTATTCATTCTGAAACTTGCCGAACGTTTTTACTAAGTACTGCCTTCACATCCTAACCCCATAATAAAATACCTCTCAAATTACGACCAAAACACCACCAGCCTCCACAAGCGCCCAAAATCGATAATCATTCAGAGGAACACTCCGGGACACACAAGTCATGTCCCCGCATAAACCATCAACCCAACAAATCACTTTCCAACAATGTTCCCATCAGACGTAAGAGGAATAGCCACAAGAGCTGAACCACTGTAAGCCAGAAGATCCAAGTCCAAATCCAAGTTCCAACACTTTTTTGCACATTTCACAAACATGTTTCGGGACACAAACTTCGCTTTGTCATACAGATGAGAGTCTCACGGAATAGAGAAAAATGGAGAACGTTTGAAGAGGCCTACATCCAGCAGTGGAGAGAGGGCTAAAGAAGAAGAAGAAAATCTGTATGACACGCAGAATAAATTGACGAGCTACCCCTCTGGCATAAAACAGATCAAATGGCGTTCAGAACAATAATGGAGTCCTTTAATAACACTTTTAACTTGTGTAACACGCTTTGTGCCTTCCGTACACGGTACGAGTACCTGCCGATAGTCAATAGTTTAGATTTAACGCGGAAAAACTGTAGTTTGGCCTGCGTGATATTAAGCATATCGGCTCGGCTCGGTTCACTATTATGTAAAAGAAGTACTTGTGTTACAGAAAAGGTCACTTCGTTACTTTTTGTTGTGACAAAAAATGCCAGTTTGTTCTTGACTCCTGCAAACAACGCATACCTGAGGAGATGGTCCCACAGTTGTCCCCCTGTCCCGCTAGCACACACATTTTCAAAACAATTTATTACAAGTTTTATTATATTTTATGAAGAGGCATGTTTCGTCTTGCTAGAGCACTATCTAATATCTTTGTCAAACAGTTGATACTGCACTAGAAAGGCTAAATAAAGCTACTATAAAACGAAAATTTTCCTCCAAATTATTCACTCCATCTATTACTACTTAATCCATCTCCATCTAATACTTCCAGTATCGCTTATATTATTTTCACTTCTTGTTCGTCAATGTTTTGTAAACATATTTCCCTAAAAAATAATTTCGCCAAATATGCTTCAGATTTTCTCCATTAACATTACCGACCGCCATGTTGTTTTTTGCCTAAGTACTATTTGTTAAATTGTTAATAAAAATAGAGTCTTTATTGCGATATACGTATACGCGGTAAACAGCATGCTGGTTTTACGAATTAGGAGATATTGTTATCTTGTGTGTTGATTCTGTATTTCGAACACTACGCACCCATCTGATATTTTGACTAAACGTAAACATTTCATATTCACTTGAGTGTGGAAAAAAAACACTAAAACACGAGCTAAGTTACTGATAAGTCAGCCACACAAATATTATATAATAAATGTTATCGAGCGTATTATGCATTACATTTTATAAACATTTTAAGTTCGGGTCAAGTAGAAAGTCTTGGGTTTGTTTTACAGGTTTCCTTTGCCCTCCATATCTTTCAGTTTGATAAATATCCTTCCCTGGGGTTGGCTGTTCGTTTAAATTATATATTGCGCGGTTTCAATTTAGCTGTTCCCTAAGCTATCAGTTCACTATCTTCGACCACCTTAAGCTATTTAATATTGATGAAAACATCCGTATTCTTAAATTATTTTCGTCATATCTCCGGTAGTGCGTAATTATGTCAAGTAGTCTGGTTTTTACAAGTATCTATGTATGCAAGGATACTGATACACGAACACACCGATATTTGAAAGTGTTTCCTGAATTGAGAAGTAATTTCGATAACGTATCCGAGCAAAGGCGCATGGCGAGCCCGAGATAAGCGAAACTCAATGAAGTTCCCAGATAGCTGCAGATATTAATTGTAGATGCTTTGCTCGGGAGTCGTGACCCCGAGACAACAATAGTAGTAATAATGTAGTGTAGTGGCTTATCGGCTGGGAGAACTATAATATGTTAAGAGACTGGAATAGCTCGCAGAGACCACATCTACATCCAACCATATGTTAATAAGTTATCACTGGAAGTGTGAATAATCAATATTCCGCGATAATCATTGACAGACAGCTGAAGAAATAGAAGTATATAGTTAGTTAGAAAGTTTCAATCCTGGGATTGGTTTGCAGTGATTTCTTCTATTCTTCTCTTCCATTCTTCCCTGTCTTGTGCGGCTCTTTTGAAATCTGTATATGATGAGCAGCGCACGTCCACCAACAGGTCCTCCAGGTACTCTCGGCGTGGGCGTCCCCTAGAGTTTGTCCCCTCGGTCATACCCTCCATTATGGCATGCAAGAGACCTTCTTGACGTATTACATGGCCGATCCATCTTGCACGCCTTTCGGACAAAGTCCTGAGCAGGTGCCTTCCTCCTTCGATTCCTTGAATAACTTCCTCATTCGTGATGTGGTCTCTCCAGGAAATTCCTAATAGTCTTCTATAGGACCACATCTCAAAAGCCTCTAGTCTCCGCTTATCTCTTTCGGATAGGCACCATGTCTCGCAGCCGTACATCAAGATACTCCATACATAGGTCTTGATGAGGAGTATTCTCAGTTTTAGGTCTATATTATTTGATTCTATTATTTTCGACCTTTTATTAAATGCAAGCCTGATGTATACGGCTGTCGACCTCGCTCTTAGACCGACCGTCCCATGTTATTTTGCTCCCGAGGTAGACAAACTCCTTGGTGTTCTTTAGTGGAACTCCTGACATCACTACTCTCATCTGGTGTTGCGTTCGGCCTATAGTCAGCAGCTTTGTTTAGAAGTATAGGTATATTTATATGAAAATGTGGTTAGGGGGACGTAGCACTACACAAAAATGTAGGATGAATAATGCTAACTCGTGTTTATATAAAATTGGTAAATATCGAATACGTTTTATTTGTACGTGCAGGGAGCGTTAGTCCAAGGTTTGGTCATCGCCTCCTTTGTTGTGTAGAGGCTGCGGTCTACTGTACTGGTCTACCATATATAATAGTAGAGTTATTCTACCCGACCTGTGGTCCGCGGCCCGGTGCCGGGCTGCAGAGACTTCCCGCCGCGCCGCCGGGCCGCAAACAGTAAAAGCCCTCAATAAAATCGAAACAAAGGAATAGACTGCACTATGTCAAAGACAGCACTGCAGCAAATAATATCATATATATTTATTGTTTCTTGAACAATGATGTAAAACTCCTTGATTAATAATTAATATTATATAAATGAAAACGTTTGTCTTCTAGGTGTTTTATTATATTATGTTATATGAAAAGACATGTTCCGCTCTTCTAAGGCATTATCAAATGCAAATATCACATTTGATAATGCCATAGAAGGGCGAAATATGTCATTCCATATATAATACAATTTAATAATACTCCTAGAAGACGGAAGTTTTCATTTATATGAATTAATATCAAATATATTAGCAAGAGCAGGTTTCTCATTAGTTTGTTGAAATAAAAACATTGTTTTAGTTCAATTTTAATTGTATCAGACTAATATATGTATATTTATTAGTTAAAGTTATTTCCATCTGTCACAATATAAGATTTATCTTTTTTTACCAGTCCGCAGGTGTAAAAAGGTTGAGGAACACTGGTTTATAGAACACCAGCACAGTTGCTTAATGGGGGAGACTCGATAACTTCTAATGATACGAGTCAAACATTACGTCATCCAGTGATCGCATTAATTCCCATTATTTCCTAAATACAAATTACGATTATTCATATGATATTTCTTATGACACGTTTTTTTACAAATTGATATAACGGATCATCTCCCACCACAACTCCATCCAATACGTGTTCCTCTTCCTTTCTCTCAGAAACCGCCTCCATTCTAAAACGATAAAACTGATCCCGTCATACTCATAATGCCAATGTTAACTGGTTTCTGGAGAAGCACTCCGGGCCACACATCTAGCTCCCACATATGGCAACAACCAAATCACAATTCCATTCATGTTTGCAAAAGACGTAAGAGGAATGAATAGCCATTAGAGCTGAATCTCTCACTGTATGCCAGAAGATCCGAATGCAAATAATAACCAAAAACTTTAAATCATACTCAAACAAACATCTATTTATAAAACTACCAATCGATTGAAATTTACTAAATACATACTTTTCTAATAGATTTTTTTCAAGTGTAATATTATTTTATTATATGAAAAGTTGCATCATTCCACACGTAGACTAAATCCCCTTCAGAATCCCAAAGTCAGACGGTGGCACCAGTTCACCCATATTTCCTGCAGACCTGTAGCAGTTTCATTGCCATCAGACCAGTTTCGGACGGCGCGGTCTAGAGTCTAGACCTCTAGACGGACGATATCCATTCGGAGCGCGCTGGTTCTAATTTCAATTATTTGCAAGGTCGATGACGATGGTTATTCTCGAAATAAGCGGAAATGGTTCATAGTTTGAGACACAAATCACTTCAGTAAATACATACCTAGCACGTGTTTTACACGATTAATACACAACTATAATAATTTATTGTTTAGTATCGTATCTAATATCTGATACATTACATTAAAAACATTAAATTAATAACCTATTTTCTACAATTTCTAGAATCGAGAATGCTCCGCAGAGTGGCGTCAACTTAATAGTAATAAGCTAACGCGCGTGTAGTGCGTGCTTTCCAGAGTCAAGTAGGGGGGCATTCTTCCCTGTCTTGTGCGGCTCTTTTGAAATCTACATATGATGAGCAGCGCACGTCCACCAACAGGTCCTCCAGGTATTCTCGGCGTGGGCGTCCCCTAGAGTTTGCCCCCTCGGTCATACCCTCCATTATGGCATGCAAGAGGCCTTCTTGTCGTATTACATGGCCGATCCATCTTGCATGCCTTTCGGACAAGATCCTGAGCAGGTGCCTTCCTCCTTCGATTCTTTGGAGAACCTCCTCATTTGTGATGTGGTCTCTCCAGGAAATTCCTAATAGTCTTCTATAGGACCACATCTCAAAAGCCTCAAGTCTCCGTTTATCTCTTTCGGATAGGCCATGCCTCGCAGCCGTACATCGAGATACTCCATATATAGGTCCTATATCTCTGTGTCCTATTTATGTGCACGTACCATACATTCGGAACTATCCTGGTGGTAGTCGCCTAGGATGTGGACGAAACCATAAACATGTGTCAGTTAAAAAAGCGCCATATTTGGAATCTTTTGAACATAAAAATATTTTCGCTTTTATCTTTTCTACCTTTCCGATTTTTCTTTTGGTGTATTCCTCTTCTAACATTTAATTTGTTTATCTAATACATAGTTCAAATTCACGATAATAACATTTCATTATGCCTTAACAAGGCGAAACACATCATTTCATTAAAATATAAAATGAAACATCTAAAAAACAGACGTTTTCATTCGTATTATACTCATTCGGAGTTTTACATAATGAAAATAAACCAAATTTTTAACCCCCACCACTAGCATTTATTATAAACTAAATAATGTTTGATGCAGGTACCAGAAGGTGGCTGCAAGGTGTCGAAACCGATTGTCGTTAAACACTGGTGGAAGCACACTGAATGTATAATTCAAAGAAATTTTGTATCATTTTTATTTTTATTTTCATTATTTAAAATGAACCAAGAAATTTCAATTAAAAATATTATTATTTGTATGGAGTTTTACACCATTATTCAAGAAACAATAAATTAAAATAATGTAGTGGTATTTTATTATATACCTTAGCTAAGGGGTAGCAAAGTTTTTTATTAACTTTTTTGTTTTTGTTTTTTAGAGGATCACGACCCTAAAACCGTTGAGGAATACTGATCTAGTATATCTAATGAGTCGCCTAAATTTTTAACACTTGTTTTGTGTCGTGTGTGTTAAAAATAAATAAATACGTATACGAGTACATATCGTAGGATCTAGAAATCTCCCGTCTGGTCTTTCATCAACCGTGACGTCACAGCAGCGGATTATTTCAATTACGACGGCAAAAATCATTATCCAAAATATAATGATTGGAAATCCAATTGCGTCATCAGCAGTATGATTGGATAGATAATAGTTTAATATCGCAGATAGCAGGCGGTGACAGCTCGAATACATGATCGACGTGGAACAGAGCAATTACCGGCGACGGCGACGGTCGGTTTGGGGAATACTCTCGAGCGAGACATAACATGACATGTGTGTATTCTCCGAAAAGCGATTAACACTGTATTATATTATATTATGAGGACCGAGAAGAACGTGGCGTGATCAAATCAATTAAATATTAAATTTCCCGTGAGGAGTCGGAGAAATCGACGTCCGTGCATGATAGGAAACGAGAGAAGTGTGGCGATCCATATTTTCTGCCTACCCCCACGAGGAGGCGACGTTTCCACTATTTGAACCAATATCAGGATACCAATATTAATATCATAATACCTATATGTAATTATTTCTTGATAGTTGGTGATGTTTTGTCACTCTGTCAATAGTTTGAAGAATGAATATTTAATGCGATGCGACATTTATTCCTAATAATATTGACAGAGTTTGACGCTCTTATGAAGTATTACGAACAAAATTATGAAAGGATCGCTGCGTTGGTTTGAACATATGGAACGCATGGATGGAGAAAGAATGGTTGAAAGTATGCGTTAACGGTGTGAAAGGAGTTCTGAGTCGTTGGAGACCGAGGAAAACTTGGCATGGCAGGATCGAGTAGTGTGGCGGTCCATTCACACTGCCTACCCCTTCGGAGAAACGGCGTGATGTTTTGTTTATTTGAAAAAATATTCCATAAGTTTTCGGACTTTCACCTTGTTTAATGCCTTGCAATTTGCCTCGAATCCATAGATTGCACCAGAAAACCACTCGGAAGTCTTCCAAGCGAGCTTTCAAAGGCGTTATTAAGTGAGTGTTTTATTGTTGCTATTTGTGCTACGAATCTGAATATATTTGTTATATTTATTGTTTCTACATATAAAAGAACAATGATGTCACACTCTATATGAAATATTGAATATTGATAAAAACTTTGTTTTCTAGAAGTTTTTTGACGTTTTATGGGAGTTACATGTTTCGCCTTGCTAGGGCATTATCAAATTTTTAGAAGACCTTGGCAATGCGAAACGTTTTATTTCCTCAAGTAATTCAAGTAATTCAAATACATTTTCACCAGTAGTAAACACATTTGTTATTTTCTTAAATAAACCAGTTCTATTCAATATTAGGTGAAGTGAAATCACGCAGCAGATGAGTGATGAGTGGAGCCATATACAGGAGAGATAGAGGCAGGAGCTCCGCTTGTGGCCTAGTCACGTGACAAGATAAGACCAGGGCTGATAGTGCCTCCCGCAAACCGGTTTCATATCGGGGTTCACTCTTTATTGCTATGTCAATAGCCGACATACTTGCACGAGTTTATTATTAATTTGTATTTTCATATTATCACGGTTTGTACTCTAAATTATTGATATCTGGCCTACCTAAATTATTTATACATGGCTTAATTTACACTCACGATTTTAGAGCCGCGTGTTGATACATCGGTGTTGATCTTGAGACCGTTCATTGGTTGTGAAAAGGCTTCATCATTTAAGCACAATCTTTGCGTTAATTAGTATTACCAATAGACAAGTCAGATGAAGTATAACAGCGACTGTATAAACTGGGTGCCCATGGTACTTCTGTGTCCAGTTTATTTTTGGAACAGATATTTGCCTATCTGTCTTCGCAATAAAATTATATTAAATCTCCCCTCCTACGTGCAAGCTCAGGTGGACTTTGGCTATCTCGGAAAGTAATAATATTGACAGTGCGACACGCCGGTGCCAGAAAGCTCCGCGATTGTGGAAAATTATTAAATCCGACATGATTCTGGCCTCTTGACTCTCAGCTTTCACGCACTAGATACTCGCCATACTAGTGGTATCTTAATTTAACGTATTTCATATTTTTAAATAATAAATTGTCTTTTTTTATTAACTTTTTTTTATTCTAATTATTCATTTCTATAAAAAAGAAAATTAGCCATCACTCCGTCTCCTCGAAGAAATAGGCAGAAAGAATGCAATTCAAAGAACATTCGATATTGGCCATAGTGGCCGACATTCAATATTTCATTGATTTGATCATGCTTTATTTTCATAGGTCTTCCTCTATGTCTATTTCGGTTTACAACGTTAACACATATTTTCTTTATCATTCTTACTTCATTCATTCATTCCATATATCCAAACCATTATTATTAACCATATTTATTTCAACTTAAGTTTAAATAAGTGAGATGTCCGTTTGTATTATGTTTAAGTATTAAGAAATTCCTTCAGCAAACAGTATTAATTAAAAAAATAATTAAATGTCATTTACATGACTCAAATCCGCGATCTTCGATATCAATTGAGTGTGGTTTTTAAGAAATATATTCACCAGAACCAATTCCTTCGTATCACGAGAGTATTCCTATTGAAAAATAAAACTAATTTTAACGGGATTTATCGAGGTATTATATTTTGAGATTGGAAACCAGGAAAGTGCCGGTTGTCCATGAGGGATGCCACTAGATAACCTCGTGGGGGGTTGCGATACTTTAGATGTGTATGTTAGGGACCCAGGAACATTTATTTAAACGAATTATAATACTGAGATGAAATGTCAGCTGAGGACGTTCTGTTTAAAGCAGACGTGGAGAGTCCCGAGAGAGGTGCAGGGCGAGGTCTTGGCAGGCGGCCACGGGCGCATCCACTAGGATCCGGCAAGTCCTCAGATCGTTATATTCATATAATAAATTGCGTACCATGCCGCTGGGAGACCCTGATCAATTCTCGACATTGGAAAATCTCGCTTTTCTTAATATAGAGATGATCAAATTTGCGCTGGAACAAAGAAGCACTTAACACTGTAACATTAAAGAATATCATCAGAAGATGCCATCGAGCTGCCAAATCCAGTTGGAACTATAAAACCGTGTCTAATAAAACTTTAAAAAAGCTAATTGGTTTAGTATTGGTGTCTAGTACGTATGATGTATGCATGCGAAGCGACCTGGTGACGAATGTGAAAAAGTTCAAGGTAATTGTTTTCGAAACGAAGATAGTTTGCGTAATAGAGGTGAATGATAAACTTCTGGAACAAGTGAAAGAATTCGCATATTAAGAAATAATGTTTACAAGGACGGACAAGTTGAGAGGAATATCGGAAGAAGAGTTGGGGCAAGCAACTAATCGTAAACAAAAAAGAGTAGGGGAGAGTTCTACAGTACCGTCACCCTAAGGTTTATGTAGAATAAAATAAAAATGACTATAATTATATGTTCAATACTTGCTGATTTGTGTAAATAAACTCTTAGGCTTTAAACGGAAATAATAAAATATCCATTTCTTTAAGAAATAAACAACTTTATTAATAAAATTTTAGGATAATGAGAAATAGAGATTTAAAAAGTAGTCCTCCAGTACCGGCCAGTATAAAATGTTGTTTAAAAAAGGCAATAATCACAAACATATTGATTTGATAATTCTGAAATATTGGCACAAGCCTCATGGACCCAAATTTTGCAATTTCCACACTGTATCCAATCCTATTCGTGAGATTCAAGGCACAAAGGGCAAATTGCTTCTTCCTGAACAATATGAGGGGGACTTTGGTTTTCATTTATCTTTTTCTTGCCTTTCTTGCTGACTTCTTTTCCCGAAAGCAAAGTTTTGACTTAAGCCACTGTTTTTTTCTGCCCTCTTCTCTTCAAGGATCTTTTTGTATGGTGAACGACGTCGTGCAGTAGCTCTTCTTTTCGAAGCATCAGAAACCGGTGATACTTCTGAAACGATTGCTCTGAAGTTGTCTTTTCATAAAATAATAATAATAGATCTTCCCCGCAGACATCTTCTCCTTAACCTAATTCAAATTTTTCGGCAAGTAGGAAAGCCAGTTTAAGAAATTCTCGCCTGTTTAAGGGCACTAACCTATTTGCCAAATCCTTGACATGTTCTGCCAACACCTGCTTCAGTTCAGGTGAGAATGTATTGTGGAATCGACATTATTTGTGTAGGTATACCTACAAAAAAATTAAACCACTTAAAAATTAACTTAAATAGTGGCCGGTACTGGAAGACAATTTTGTGGCCGGTACTGTAGGAAACGGAAAAAATAATAAAATAGAAACGTATAAAAAACGCATAAAGTGTGATTTTAACATGTTTTATGATGTATATATAAGTAATCAATACATACGACGTTTAACTTTTGTCGAAATAGTTGAAAAATCTCCACTGATAACCCACCGAACTTTACTTAGGTATCGTACGCCCAACGCGCGTAATGCAAATCTTCACGCTGACAGCAAGCGGGTTGCGATAGGTTGACGCCGCTTGGGGCATAAGCTTATGAGAGCAAAGTACACAAATGCCGTGAATCGACTATGCGCCAACCCTTATAGAATTTCGGAAACAGTGACTGGCCGGTACTGGATGCCGGCCGGTACTGCAGGACTCTCCCCTACAATTAGAGGCACGCATAATACTGCTCTCGTACCGACCCTTGTGTGTGAAATTTGTCAAAATTAGGATGAAAATAAATAAATGAGGAGGAACTGCTATCTTATAAAAATGTATGTAAATCTTTATATGACAGAGGGCCAAAGGTATTATAAATGTAATATTGATTAGCGATGGCAGTGCGAACGAAATTGTTACTATCAAATTAATGAACATTTCAAAATATTTGCTATATTCTAATGCAGTTCTTATATTGATTTGATTCATCCTAAATAAATTAGTTTTAAGAAATTGTATTTTACTTTCTTGTATTTTCAATAAATTTATGTTACGGGTTTAAACAATTGTTTGAAAGATAGTTATTTAAGTAATAAATAGTGGGGTAAGTATTAATAATGAACCTCTCTAGATACTCTCTGGATAGGTCAGCTAGTAAGTTTCAAAATATACACTTTTGATTACATCAAAAGTGTATATTATATAGTCTACATCGAATTCACTGGACACCGAGAAGAAAAGTTTCCTCGCTTTCGAGCTCCTCTGAGCTTGCGGTACAGAGAAGATTACACTGGGATACATTGTTGAGAGCTAGCAATCTGAAGTGATTGGTCATAACGAATGTTTCAATAGAGGAAAATATAAAATAGGGTCTCAAATAGAATTTTGATAATGAGATAAGAACTGCGATTTTTATAATAATGTTCTACACTTTAAAACCTTAAAACTGTTTAGGAAAACGATGTGTTTTAGGAACGAGAAGACCACGAGAGACCTTGATGAATAAGAATTAATTACAGTGTAAGCATTATTTTTAAACATAAAGCCTGTCGCAAATCCGTAAATTTATAATAAAATATGTAAAATAATAATCTGCGCAGCGTCTGCATATAGGTAGGTATACGATAAGTCGACGAATGTTTTTTGACGTAATTAATTGCGTGCATTTATCTACCGTGTGATAATAATAAATAACAATACAATCCAATTCAATTCAAACCTTTGATACCTGATAAAGTACCACTACTCGTATGGTAATGTGGGAATTTGTCACTCTGTATCAGTCACGGCTCGGACGAGTGTTTCTGTTCCAAGAGTCGACGAGTGACGACGCGACGCAGAGATAACTGCAGGTGGATAAGGATCTCAATTTTGGCTTTTGTGTGAAGGTAAGGAAATTGAAAAAGACAAAACCGTTTTGTTCGTGTCGTAGCGTTACAGATAAAATCTTTCTAATTGATTCATTTAATAATTATATTACTTTTAATACATGATATTAAATTTCCAATCAATTGCACACTGCCACTCTCAAAAAGTAAGCGAAATTAAAACGTAGTTTTCGAACAAGTATTCAGCTGGGTAGCTTCCGGAAAAATGGGTTACATTTGAACCTGAAACGAAAAGTCTATGAAGCCTGTGTTCTGCCAGTTGGTACTTATGGTCTTGAAACTATAACATTGTCCAAACAAAGTGCCGAGAAACTACGAGTGACCCAAAGAGCCATGTTAGGATTAAGCCTAAGAGACAGAGTCAGAAACGATACGGTGAGAGAAAAAACGAAGGTCATTGACATTATCCACGGCAAAGAGAAGTGCAGGTACGGTGGAAGGATGATCTGAACAGACATGTCGGAATAACCTGGATGCAGTCTGCACAAGACAGAGTGATATGGAAGCGAATGGAGGAGGTTTTTGTCCAGGGGTGGACTGGAATAGGCTGAGGAAGAAGAAGAAGAATAATACATTAATACATACATCAATTTTTACACATATGTATAATCACTTGTTTGGTTTTAATTAATAAACCTACCTGAACGGTATTAACCCCTGGATGGTATTCAAGGAAACGATGACTAGTGGTTTCTTTGGTAGACAAAAATAAAACTCTGAGGTTGTATTATTATGGTCCAATAATCTTCGAATGGTAAAATCAAAAGTTTGAAGTCGCCGTATAAGGGAATGCACTCTTTACTTACCGTATTGTTAAAGATACTTCAACCTTATTGTTTTGTTTTATTATTATTGTATCTCTACATCAGGGTAATCGCCGAAGCGTTACTTCAGTAATTATTCTATTGGAGATGCGATAGTATCGAAAACAGTTGGCATATGATCAGATCTTGGGCTGTCGCTCTTTCTTTTGTACAAAAGCAATATCGATACAGTCATTCAGGAAGAAGGTTTTAGGTCATTTAGATGATGGTCTGATCTGTACATTGTGGGATATCTATGAATGAGGTAAAACAAATAATGAAGCTGTGCGATGTATAGACCGAGTTTCAGAGTGGATGGCCGATAATATACTCAAACTAAACCACAAAAACGGAACTAATAAAGGTGGCCCCTTCTCGATGACAACCTCTAAATTTTGAGCCTTTGAATATAGGAGAGGTAGAAATTTCCCCTTCAAAGTATTTGAAGTTTCTAGGCTTCAGTATAGATAGTAATTTGTCTTACGATACGCACATATCAAAACTGGATTATTCCAACTAAGGGAACTAAACATACGAGTATAAGGCAATGTTTGTCTGCTGATGAAGCTAGGACCTTTGTAAATCGTTTGCAGTGTCACGTTTAGATTATTGTAATGGGATGTATGCTAGATTGCCAAATAATCAATTGAGCAGAAAATAAATAGTATTTAATGTTGCCGCTCTATTGATTATGGGGGGACAAAATACTTTCATATCACTCCACTCCTGAAGGAACTCCACCGACTCGGAATTTAGGGGCGAGTAAAATATAAATAATGTTTGACATTTTTTAAGGCTCGACATCAGCAGAATTCAATACGACACCAATGTAATTTTAGCAAGTCAAGAAAACATCGTGCTTTACTGTTGCAGGTGCGTTGGTATGGAATAATCTCACTGTTAGTATTATATTAAGAAATAACTGAATACTGTACTGTTCGATCGATCTTTTCCAAGTGCGCCCCTGGGGTAATTAATTTTAAACGGGAACTTAATTATTAGAAAGTAAATAAATAAAAGTGATAAATTGGTGAAGTACACTTTAGTGACAATCTATAGGACTTACAAGTGGGTTAAAGTATTAGGCAAAGTAGAATTCTGAAGTCATAACTCCACCGGAAACTCCCTCGGTGCGTCTGTACTACTATTGCACTTGTAAATTGTTTATTAATAAAGTGGCATTGTGACATCAGTTGACAGAGCGGTGGGACCGTTGCACATGTCACATATAATTGGACCACAGCTTCGGGAGTCGAAGTCCGCTGGCGCTGGCGGCGCGCCGGTTCGGGCACGCCGCGCCCATCGCATCACGCTCTGTCCACGTGCAGGCGCCGAGTCAACAGACGTGGTCAGTGCTGGGACAGAAATACTACACGGACGCTCCTGCCAGGGCTTCCCACTACTCTCGTCTTAGTGCCCCTTGGTTTGTGCTATCTGTATCTCTTACTGCAAGTGCCTCACAGAATATTCATGAATTGGGAATATGCAGATTTGTTTATCTTAAAATATATTATTTCTCATATTGTTGAAAAGTTGCGTCCTTAGTAGGATCAATTAGCATCATATAACATTGGGGCAAGGAAGGTGCCTCCACGTGTGACGTTCCTGAAAACATAGGACTGGTGCCCCTGGAAACGACCCAATGTCGGCCAAACCTGCCATACAAATGACAAGAGACAAAGCTTTGCCATTTACACGTAGAAGAAGATTTAACAATAAAATATATGGCTTTCATAAAAATAGCTTTTAAAATTTTGGTAACACTAAAACATGATATTATGTTTGATTACAAAATCTTAAGTGCCTCAAACTATTTTAAATAAACGCATTGCATTATTAGAATAGAAAGATAAAAATCGAAATTAGTACATTATTATATTTATTACGTCGAATTTTAATTATTAAACTTTTAAATGACACTAAGAAACACATACTCGTATTTTTGACGTAACTTCATATTCCATACAATGAGTACACGCCCAAAATTATATTCAACTAGCTGACCCGGCAACGCTTCGCTATTGCTAAATTCGAGTACATAAATAAACCCAATATATATTCAACAAATACAATTAAAGTTCAATAACAATTCGTTTATTTATTGGATTAAATGCCATGTGTATGGATGCAAAAATGTGTGTCTATATCTTTAAAACAAAGTTTCAATCCAAGCAAACTCGCTGTGAATTATAAACTTGAATACATATTACTAAGGTAATTGAAAAACTATTTTTTGAATATTTTATATGAAATTTAATAATCAAATAAACAATATTATATCACATTTGCAGAAAACATTCATTATATTAAAGAAACAAAACTCTTGATTTTGTTGTCCATGAAATTCACATCAGAGCCAATAAAGTAAGTTTCTACGATCGTGATTTCGGCACTGCGAGTCCGCTGGCGTGGAATAGTAATATAGATGATAATACTACAAAAGCCTCCCTTCCCGACTTCCACAACTGTATCCCTCGCCGCTCTGCGCCATTGACCTCCTGCCACTCGTTTAATGTCATCAGACCATCTTGCTTGTGATCTGCCAGAATTTGTGTAGCTGTTTCTCTTTCGCCACTCCAGGCCAGAAGATCTTATCACCCGTTGTCCTTGCTTTATGACCGATCCCATTCCATTTAAACATTAGTTATTTTACACGCTGCATCGGCAACTTTGGTCCGATCCTTGATTCATCAATTTTGGGCCCTGGAATTAAAAATAAATAAATTTGAATTGCCATAAGGCGGACACCGAAGAGACGCATAAGGCAAAATTTAAATTTCCATACAATGAATGAATTACAACTGTTTTTCACTTGTTTGCTGAAGATATTCTTCATATAAAAGGCAGTTCATGCTATATGCATAATAATAATAATAATAATTAGGCTAATTTGTCAAATTAACTAACTAACTAACTAACCATCACGCCGTCTCCCCGAAAGTGTAAGCAGAGAGAATGGACTGTCACACTTTTACTGATGCGGCACTCCATCCTTCTCTTTTCGCCCCGCGGGAGGCGCGGTGTGATGGGTTGCGAACCTCATCGCCACCAATAGGCATCTCCCGCGCACACTTCGATCGTCCAACACCCACAAAATAAATCTAAAACAAATAATATAAAATACAATGATATAAAATAAAATAACAAAATAAAAATAATTTTACACAAAATGTTCTTTTTAGACGGTGCACATATTGTCTATTTAATTTATAATATGTTCCACGTATCCACTGTTTTTTAATTTAGCACATAATGTAATAACACATAATGTTTTTTTCGATGTTGCACATGTTGACTTGGACGATCCGGACATTTGTGTTTATTTAATTTATGTTACACGTATCCACCATTTTTTAAATTATCTGTAGTAAGGCACTTAACCAGCAAGAACTTGAAAATAATATTGAAGAAATGATTCAAATTGTCATTGGAACAAATGAAAAATTTATTTCTACACCTGTCAAAATTCTTTACAAAAACGATAAAACTAATAAAACCTTTTAATCTGATTAATTTGTCAAATTAATTAAACTAATCAGATTTTAAAGGTTGGTCATGTTAGAAGTCGGAGGAATCGACATGCGTGTATGACTCGTTGTATGAATGTGGAGGAAGCTAGAGAGGTTTGCCAGGATAGAGTAGTGTTATGGTCCATTCTCTCTGCCTACCCCTGTGGGGAAACGGCGTGATGGTTTGTTTGTTTGTTTAATTTGTATAATCGCCGTTTTCGTGAATAGCTCACCTCAAGGGCGCTTTGACATTGTTTTTAGTCATGAAAGGTGCATGTGACAACAGCGAAATCACGATCGTAGAAACTTAATTTATTGGCTCTGATGTGAATTTCATGGACAACAAAATCAAGAATTTTGTTTCTCTAAACATATGAATGTTTTGTGCAAATGTGATATAATATTGTTTATTGATATACAGACAACCGTTGTTAACATTTTATGCGATAATTTGAAAAGGTGGGTTTTAAGGTGATATTTAAAGTCTGTCGGATTGTCAATGCATCTGAGGCGTGCAGGAAGCATATTTCAGGCAGCCCGAGCAACACAAAATTCAGATATATAGGTGGCACGTTTGGGAATGTGCTTAATTTAACTCTATAAACTGTAAATTTAAAAACTTTACCTGAAATTAATAATGGAATTTTCATATTTGAATGAAAACTACTAAAAGTAGCTTATGTGTAATGTAAAAATGAGCCGGTTTTCATTCGCCACTCCAGGGTACATCTAATTCACTGATCATCCGTTGTTTGATTGATCTAATTCCATTTTAACGAAGTTATTTTGCACGCTGCATCGGTAATTTTCGTCCCATCTCTGATCCGTTACTTTATTTTCCTAGAAATAAACGGAAAAAGTCATAAGAATTGTGTCATTCATTCATATTGTAATTCATATTGTATATCATTAGAACTTTCTTACCGTTGCTGTGGTAATGTAACAATTTCCCTGACCAAAGTATGCGTATAAAGAAAACAGCAAAATAGAATAAACTGAAAATATATTTATGAATTAGAAATATAAATATTATATTATACTTACGGAAGCAAGTTTCTTCATATTCTTGTAGAGCTTCGACGTCCAATATTTTATATTTTCGCTATCATCCTTTGAAATAACCTGAACAATTTAATTATCATTGAATATTTTTAATCCCAAAAACTTCATAACCTAAAAGTACCGAAACTTCATACCTACAAAATATTACGACGTACAAAGAGATTGTGACAGTTCAGAGACCACGTGACCAATCGAACGGCTAGAACTCTAGAAAACGAATATCATTAAGTAATCACCGTCGAACGTAAGAGAAACGAATAAGTTTCAGCCACACGAAAAAATAAAATTTCGTTCATAACCTCAAATTGACGCGTAAAAATTATACTCGCCAAAATTAAGAAGTATAATTACCTGTCTGCATTAGTGTACATTAAAATATGGCCAATAAAATATACTGTACCAATTAAACAACCAATTATTTTAGTACGTAATAAGCAAAACGTATTAAGTATTATACATCCCAAAGTAAAACGCAATATATTGGACTGTCAGAAAGCAAAACACATTGTTGCCACTACACAAAATTACATGGAGACTGAATTCTCTCCAGACCGTGTCAAACGAATATAGACTCAAAAGATTGATACTCAGGTGATACGAACATTAAGGTCTATATTCGTTTGCACTACGAAAATTTTCAATTAATTGATTAATTTATAAAGTTAATTAGAGCTCGATTAATAACGAAAATATGCCTATGACGACCGCTAAATTCCAATTAGTCCATTCCCCAAGATACAGAAGGATCAGCTCAGGAATAACCTCAGAAATAGTCGACACACACCCGGAAGATCGCCTTTTATTTATATAGATAGATAGATGTCAGAGGTGATTCCTTTGTGGCTTATGATAATTTGAAATAATTCAAGCTAGGACCTGCCGAGCCTCGCAATCTTCCTATCCATCACCTTCGACCAAGCTATTAATGGCAAGTTGCACAAATTGCACAACGTCAAAATTAATTCGTTGTGTTGAATTATAAAAATTCATTTCACAGAAATCTAAAGATTTTCAAGCACCGTTTGTAACTTCTGGAATACGCCAAACAATTGTGCAAAATTTCTTCTATTATATATTCGCCATCACTTAGTATTCTGGATTCACATTTGAAAACATTGTATTTTCACAACACTTTTTTGCACTTTTGGCAAACATGTCATGTCAAGACACAGGCACTCTTCCTCAGGGTAGAAAATTTAATTTTAAAACAACTAAAAAATAGCAGAGGGGGGGCGTCTGTGTCCTAAAACATGTTTGTAAAAAGTGCTAATAAGTGCTAAAAAGTGCGGTCAAATTCAATTGTGTAAAAATTAATTGTACGGCTGACCTCCTGGTTCCCTGGCTTCCCTATTTTACGTAAATGTTTGACAATATTTCCGGTTATCAAATTGCCGATACGATGGCGCCTCAAGGTAGTTCTCATTTTGTCTGGTTATGACATAACATAAATATTATTTATTTTTGTATATTTTCTTAGCGGTTTTATTGATTTTTATATTTTATGAATATAACGACAAAATACCAGATGCCGCAATATTTATATTTCCTGTTTATTCCATTCGAGGATTTAGGAATATGTCCATTAGATGCTACTTCCTAAATCAGCACTGTAGAATCTGATCTGATCGCTGTGGATTGATTGAACCCGGTTATTATGAGTGCGTGTGTACTGTGGGTGAGGTAATTATTTCATCTGACTGTCGGTGATCAGGAGCACCGTATTGTTTACAACCAGATGGTAATGGGAAGGCTCCTGTGGGGTGACACCGGTCTATAAATAGTGGTGGAGAGGTCAGCGGCCGAAAAAAGAGTAAATATTCAGTCCAGGGCTGTACGCCTCTCAATCTGTATACTCATATAATTATATCAAAGACCGCGGTCCACGAGGATACCAACTCTATAGTTTGCTTGGCAAACTGAAACTATTCTGGAATTCAGCTGCGGTATGGGATTATTGAATTACATATTGAACGAAATGAAAATAATAAAAAATGATGGATTGATCTGAAGCATACCTTATTGTGGGCATTATTAAAAAAATATGAAATTGATCAAATGAACTAAATAATAAATAAAACAAATGAAAATACATCAAAATACGCAACTTTTAAGACACGTGAGTGTTAAACTACTTTCAGATGTTTGGACTGCCTACAGAATGTGTAATTTGCAAAACCAACGGACTTTTCCCCATATTCAATACCTATACAATAAACAAGAGTGTTTCCGGGTTTCTTCTTTCCCCTAACCATTTCCTGTTATTTGGGGTCGGCTCTCCTAATATGGTTCCTGGGTCATCTGGCTATCCGGTCCCAGTGCCCTCAGGTCGTTCCTGACTGTGGACATCCACGTTGCTGGAGTAAGTATTCCAAAGAACTCCAGGTTTTTCATTTTATTTCTGTAAATATTACATCTCGTGTGCATAAAACATCTATCGCCCGCAATGAAAATCTTCACTTCACCATTGTAGGCATGTCGCTTTGGACTAAAAAAATTATAATTGCCTTATAACACGCATGATGACTGTTCGTAATATTAACTATTGATGTTTCGCAAACTTGTTTCGCCTTGCGAGGGGATTCTCAAACATTCTCATGTATAATAATATAAATAAAATCTCTGTAATAAAACAATCGCGTCTTGTTAATAATACATTTGATTTTACGTGGATACTTTTTTATTGGCCTGTAGTTTTGGTAATCGTTTTCATACATCGTACACGTGTGAAATGATGACATTTTCGAATATAAGTACAGTACTCATATGTTATATAAACCGCGAAAACTTTTTGAAGCGCGTCGCGACGCTACAATAGACGTCGTTCGCGTCGACTGTAAAAATAGACGATTAGATATGCATAACACAATCCACGCGCTGTCAAATCATGGCGGACCCTCTCCTCTGCTAGAACTTTGGTACGAACATTTGACCCGTGCAAGCTTCACCCTCGAATATTATTCAACTGGATTTGACCTGTTCCTACACATCTCCTTCCGGATCCCGGCAAGCACGCAGCTCCTGCGCCGCGCCGCACCGTACGAGTCCAGTGTGCGTGTGGAGTGTGCAGTCAAGTTAGTGAGTCGACAAGTATTAGGAGCGACTTTCAGTTACTGTGCGCAGAAATAAACATACTCGTATTGTTCGAATAGACAAATAAGTGTTTTGGAATTCTGCCAACTTTGCTTACAAATTAATAGACTGCAATTTAAGGACTCGCAATGGACCACTCGCTATTGATATTAAGAAATGATGCTCACCCAAAATGGGCGCAGCTTGGGGCGACCAATATTTTACTGAGTCTAGCTCAAATTGTCCCAAATCGGAATATATTACGCCATTAGCAACAAGTAATTACGGGGAGTTATCTCCAGCACTCGCCCGCCACGCGGGGAGGCCGTGTCGGTGCGGGCCGCAAAAGTCTGAGCCAGTTCGCCGGTGAGATCTGATCGGATCTGGTCCCGTGTCTGGTTTGGCTGATTGGCTTTATCGAGGCTGTCCTGCGCCAAATCCGCCTCGCGACTAGTACGGAGACTACACGATAGCATCTTGAGCCTTGGCTCGAATCGATCGATCGGTGATTTAAATTGCAATACCAGATGAAACTTTTTGAAAATGCGCATTTCTTATCGTCATAATATTCAGTAAATACGAAACAATTTGGACTAATTCAAACTGCCTCTAACTTTAGAACTAATGATCTTTAAGCATCCGACTCATTTCCTGGACTAGGACTGAAGTTCTTTTGCTTGTCATTTGCGTTTTAATTTCATTATAAACTTTCACTAAAAAGATAAATTATTTTACCACCTAAACATTTAAACATAGAGAAAATATAGGAATTCTCCTAATTCTATTATAAATTATGTGCGATATCAACAATGAAATTGCTTTAATAATAACAATAATAATGAATTAGAATTATAAGCTTTGTTATTTAAAAAAGGATCATTAGGTAGGTAGATAATGAAATAAAATTTGATCCGTTTCGTATTCCATTCCTAGATTACATTTCAAGCTTCCATTAGTGTGCACCACCTTTCGTAAATATTTTCGCCTGCGCTCACCTGTAATTGAAATAATGGCCGTAAAAGTAAACAATGTGGCTGTAAACGGTGCTGTAATTCTCCGATAGCCCAGCAATGAACACGGCAATAATGATCGAGGTCGGATCTTTCTAGTCTCGCCAATTAATCAGACATTCTACGTACTTCCACGGAGGGTAATGGATCACGATCAAATTGATATATTACGTTGTGAAGATGAAAACCCCAACAGCAAGGGACTACTAGGAAGGCCGCCGGAGAGATGGAGGGATGGCTGAACGTCATTATCCCAGGACATCTTACCGTCCTGAACAGATGATACGATCTAAACTGAAAAAATGAAGGAGAAGTTACATTTTCAAATAACTTTTTTGCATTTTTCACAAACATGTTTCGGAACACAAATGCCCTTCCTCAGTTTAGAAATTTTAACAAGAAAACAAAATACTAAATGAAAGGGGGGAAGGAGTTAAATGCAGAAGTGAGGGTAATACTTAATGAATTAGAATTGTTGGACTTATAGTAACGTTTATTTGGTTGTTTACTTTATTTTAATGGCTTTATTAAATTTATACAGTCTCAAGGTTATTTTAACGTTATATTTCTATTTTTAACATGTAAAATTTCAACGCCATTATCTTTATTGAACAAATGACCTTTTTCAATGAATTGTTAGCGAATTCAGAACAGTTATCATTAGAGAGACATCTTATGTGCTATTTTATTCTTAAATTAAAATTGCTCTTAAAATTGGTAAAATTGCGAAAATAGAACTTCAAAAAAATATATTAATTCGCAAACACAGAGTGATGGCGAATATAGAATAAATGATATATTTTTGTTTATGAAATTAACGGAAAGGATAAGTCCAAGTCCAAGGATAAGCTAGTGGGAAATAAATCCGCATTTTTTTATCGCTGTCTTAACTAAAGTGATGGCCCACTCTCTGATACTCCGCATATATTTATATTCCTGTTGGACTTTGACTCTTCAAGACACACAAATAACCACACGGGCTTATGTGATATATTCGTACAAATCAGATTTTTCTTTAACTTTCTATAAATAACTTCAAATAGCGTTCAAATTGTTGAGATTAGACGTTTTTTTGCCGTAAATATGGTAGTAATATTTTAGATAAACTCTCCTACATTCGACTGTTATAATGATATGATCAATAAGGGTACCTAATTAATTAGTGTTTTTATTAACCCAAGCGGCCCACATATTCGCACAATTTGTATAGCTTTCGTTAGGGATTTTTCAAATTTGTTTTTTATATGGTTTAACATCAATTTATGGTAACAAAATATTTACCTCATTATAATCCTTGGTGTGAAATTTGCGAAATCATTTGCGTTTTTTCATTATGAATATCTTCATTATTCAAACGCAAAAATACCACCCACTTCTAGTAAAATCTGTTTGCGGTCACATTAGTTACGTACCTGTTTATATACTGGCTATTTGAAGATAACATACGAGTAGATCCAGCTAGAACATAAAGAGTTTCCAATTGGATTCTCGAAGAAGCCAAACAAAATTAATTGTTCCTACTCCGAATACTCTTCCAACGCATGAAGCTTATACATATTATAGAACTAATTTCATTTAAACTCATCAGACTTGAATGAATATTCTTGTTTGTTAGAGCATCATTAAGAATTATATATTTTTTACGAAATAAAGACGAAAACGAAGAAAGACATGTAAAATAAATATATCTTTGAATGCATCTATGTCCATTGCAGTTGTCGCAGTGGGTTTATAGGGGAAAATAAAACTACAGAGAAGGTTCCCAAAGGGAGCTGTGAGGAAGGGGAGCTAATGAGATGGGGAAGCAAAAAGGGGGCCACGAGGTGCTAACATTTATAACCATCAGGTTCGTCTTTCTCATTAGGATTACTTAATAAATATTAATTACTCAACAACTTAAATCTTATATATAAAAATCTCGTGTCGGGTGTTAGTGGTCGAACTCCTCCGAAACGGCTCGACCGAATTTTATGATTTTTTTTATGTGTATTCGGTAGGTATTAATATATAAAAAAATATTCACTACATTTTTCTGTTAAAAAGGCTACATTTTTTGTGTGTGTCTGAGAGGGGGGCTAAGTTTGGGCTACACTGCATTAAATGATAAACTGTAAAATGGAAGTTTTTAACATACTCGTATGTATTATACTCGTACATTGATTATTTAGCACCAAAATCAAATATATTTTAATAACACGGCTTATAATTCAAAACGGCTGGACTTGGATTTTCTGGGATGTGGAGATTTATATTACATATACTCGTATGTTAAAGAATATATTAAATAATCTTCTCCTGTAAAAGTCTAAATAGTAAATGCCAGAGTTAATATATGTTTTGTTTATTTAGTGTACGAGTATACTCCCCTGTACTAGTGTAGGACTAAGTCATCCTTTATATTTATTTTATAGTGTTTTTTCCAAAATATTATGAACAATAATGTTAAGAACAAAATAATTAAAGTATCATTAAGATAGTTTGGACACATGGAAAGAATTAATGTAGAAATAATGGTAAAGAAAGTATGTATATGTAAACGGAACTAGAAATAGAGAAAGACCAAGGAAAACACAATCAAATATTAAATGTCGGAGAAATCGACATGCGTGTGTAAATGTTGAGGAAGCGAGATAGATATGCCAGGAAATAACAGTGTGGCGGTCCATTTCTTCTGCCTACCCCTTCGGAGAGATGGCGTGATGATTTTTCATTCCTCATAACTGGTCTACCTAAGTTGTTCTAGGAATTTTTTCACCAAAATTCTTATTTAATATGAAATATGGCATTGAACTATTTACGTTCAGGTAATAAAGCATATTCTGTATTACTCTATAGTATTTTGACCTCTAAACGTCACTTCTATTTTAGCGTTATCAGTACATCAATGTAATCACTATGAAAGCACTCGTGCCACTCGTCTGGCTGATTGGGTAGCTTTCCAGAGTCTGCGAGATATGAATGTAATATTTACTATCACTTGTAATTGTTGGAAAAATACAGAAGAACAATTATCTCCGAGTTCTTCCTTGAGAACCAGACGAAAAAATGATTCATGCCAAATGTGTACGCTCTATCATTTGAGGTCAACCAGAATGTGTTTCTCCGTCGCGTTCCAAAAGTTTATAACTATCTAAATATTTTGTTTATTTACTCGTAATTGGAATGACAGCTACGTGCAAAGTTCTACGTGACACGATAACATACACATTTACTAGCCTCCCAAATAGCAAGCACCATACCCGAGTATTTAGTACACTTCCCTTTACCAGGGCCGTAGTTGTCCTAACTCATTTTGTCCAATCATTGGAAATTAAACGAACCATCCATTTGGTTGTTTATTATTTGTTTTAACTAATTCGTGGTCGAATACATAATTCGACATTTGAGTGTCCTGATTTTGTTTGCCCCTGATAAATATCTGCGACAACGGCAACATAGGTTATTTTACCTGCCGCTGTGTAGAACCAATCTTCTTCTTCTTCTTGAGCCTATTCCTGTCCACTCCTGGACATTGGCCTCCTCCATTTGGTTGCACGTCGCTCTGTTTGTGCAGATTGCATCCAGATTATTCCGACATGTCTGTTCAGGTCATCCTTCCACCGTAGTTGCGGTCGCCCTGCACTTCTTTTTGCCGTCCGCGGTCTCCAAGTCAGCAGTCTTCTTAACCATTTTTCGTCCGAGCTTCCGGCTACGTGACCTGCGCATTGCCACTTTAGAGTCGCTACCCGGTGGATGATGTCAGTGACCTTTATTCTCACTGTGTCGTTTCTGACTCTGTCTCTTAGGCTTATTCCTAACATGGTTCTTTCCGTGGCTCTTTGGGCCACTGGTAGTTTCTCGTCACTTTGTTTGGGCAATGTTATAGTTTCGAGGCCATAAGTAGCAACTGGCAGAACACACGTTTCGTCAACTTTTCTTTTCAGGTTGGTCGGTATTTTTCGTTTTTTAAAGATGTAACCCATTTTCTTGAAAGCTGCCCAGCTGAATCCAATTCTTCTCTTGAACTCTGCGGTTTGGTTTTCTCGGCCCAATCGAATATTGTGTCCCAGGTATGTATATGCCTGGATATTCTCGATTCTGCTGCCATCCACGTTTATATGAAGCCTTTCCGTGCCCATCACCAATCCACCCGTGGGCGGAGCAAAATTGCTTCTAAACTTATTTTTTATTTTTCAATTCTTCTGCAAGTTTAATTGTACTCTTGTATTTTCATCTTCATGCTCTAGTTCTTATTGTATTATACTCTTAATTATACTTAAACGTTTTATTATTATTATTATTCTCTAATTATAAACGATTTGTATTTATCTGCAATGTATATATATTTTAATTAAATAGTCTGAAATCCATTGAATCATTGTTTAAAGAATATTTTATTTATAAAAATGAATTAAATATTTTTCATGTTTTTTTTTATCGGTATGAATTTTATTAATTTAAATGGTAAATTCGACACGAGTTTGCTTTGTTGAAAGGCTAGAGTTGCCCTTAACAAAGAAAGAAATTGTGTAAAAATGATTCAATGTTCATATTATTATATAAGGAAGGCGGTGATAGACCTTAAGATTTATGACTCAGAGTTATAGAGGAACATTAAATCGCAACAAAAATCTACTTGTTTGAGGATGAGCCTGGGACTGAGTCCGGGTGTAGGGTGTAGTCGTGTAGTAGGGTGTGAGAATTCTGTTACCCGGCAACCCTCATCCAGCATTGCGAGTTTTGGTCGCCTGGCGTGGATCCGCCACGGTTCCGAACACGAGCCAATGTCGTGTATGCATGCATTCACCTAGAGATGGAAAAGTGGGTATTTTAGATGGAAAACATAGAGTTTTGAAAAAATCACTCTAGTTCCAAGAATTCACAAGGAGAATGATAAATTTTACCACTAATCCACTTATCCGACGGAATTACAATTAAACCCAGCTTATGGCCAGCAATGCTGACATTTATGGGGAAATATGTCAATCAATGGTATTACGTTATAGCGCGGATTAGTGGGCAGATAAAATAGGAATATTTTTACAGCAGACAGCAGGTTAATTTGACACGCTTTTTTGTGAAAAAAATACAAACGATAAGACTATCGAAGCAGACGCGGCTGTATCAGCTCCGGCGGGGTAACCTCACCGTGTGATTAATTCTGCCCCTTATCTCGGCCTACCGGTCTCAGCCATCACGAGGCCTCGCGGGCGCGGGCACGACGGTGACGCGTGGATATTCATAAAACCTTTGAAACGGATTTGCAAACATTTAAGGCATTTCAAAATCGTACCTCTTCTAAAATACTGAACGAATGTGAATGACACATAAATAATTTATTACTCGAAATCTCACCACATTGCTAAACCTCACCGTTCGCTTACAATAGAGTTCCATTAGTAGTAAATTAGGAATAACAGAGTTCTGTTTTTTTAGATTGTCACCACCCCACACTCGAGGTGTTGGGTGAATACAGACAAAATGTTTTTCCTGCAATGTCGTACACGACATACTATACGTAGGTGGGCGCCTCTCCCTGTCCGAAGATGCTCTCAGCTCTCGGCATTTAGTTTCGAGGTTAGGACCTTGCGAACAAGTCAAACAGAGTGTGAATACAAACGAATGATTTGTTTGTTAGCGCGGTCATTGTACACCCAAGATTGCTTGGGATTGTTTTCGCAATAATATTATTGCGGATATAATCCACAATTTGATAAGATATTCGGCATATCTACGAGAAATCTTTAACTTTAAATACACGTGGGAAAATCGTGATGTTTTGTAGTTTTAAGGGGCGCAAACCTTTCACAATTTTTTGTATTTCGTTTTTCCCCCCCCTCATATTTCGAAAGCATAATATATTATATTACGAGAATATCGAAAAGATAAAATAATTAAAATTAACGGAGTTATCGCAATTAGTCATAACGTATACAAGTGGGATAGATTTCTAGTCTGAACGTTTGGGGAAGAACAACCTTTCTTTCGCAATACTTTTGTATAATATTTTTGCCCTATTAGTTTTGGCAGAGCATTGACTATATTTAAAACGGAAATACTGTTACATTGTATTGATAGGACATTGCGTGTAACTGCATGTATACGAAATGAAAGTTGTTCAAGCGTTATAGTCAGTTTAGCTGGAAAGTTTGTCGAATATACTCGTAGTTAAAAAAATAAGATCCTAAAAGTCAAACTATCCTAAAAGAACTCGAGGTAATTTTTTTTTTGGGATGAAAATTATCGAAAAAGTTGACGATTTTTTTTTTTAAATCATCTTTATTTTTTTATTATATTCTTTTTAAAAATTATTTTAAGGCTTTGTCCTTCCGCTGCACATGTCTGTAATTGATAAAATAATATATTTTTTGTTTCAGACCAATAGTAAATGCAGTGCAAGTGCAGCATTTTTCGTTGTCATCCAAAAGACGTCTGAAGGAATATCCTACAAAAAAAATCATAAAAAATAACTCATTTTCCGAAGTGTTTGCCCCCCTTAAATTAGTTTCCGTTAGGTATGTATGTATTTATTATAGTATATTTTGCTAACCAAAAACACTTTTTAATTAAATTGATTTCCTTTCATTTTTCACAAAAACAACGCTAAAAAATCAACTGTAACGATTAAGTATGTAAATTGTCCCTTTGTCCCAGAGTGAGTAGTGTACTCGTGGGAATACAGTATAACCACTGTATGTCTATAAAAAAACTTCATTAATTGTTAGCGTCATCACTGATGCTACAGCCCACTATGAGCCTCAGCCTCCTCCAGAGTTTTTCGCCATTCTCCCCAGTCCGTCACCAGCATTCTCCAATTTGCAACCTCAAGGGCCCTGGGTCCCCCTCCCCGTCATCCGACCATCTTCATGGGTCTTCCAACACTTCGTCGTGCATCTGGCCAGGCGTCGACATATCGGTTTTCTTCCAAATTCATACATAATTCAACTGATGAACACATGTTAAAATGTGTAGTCAGACGTTAGATAGATTTTTTAAAATAATTTAAATTTATTATTGATGTATTTTGAGAATAATTTGGCTTATATAAACAAAAATGGGAGTTCCTAATCATATTCATTGGTGTATGCTATTTGTGTAACCGTAATTTGTATGTAGCTTAATTTTTTAAGTCTCGAGACAGGCTTTGGAGAAATTTTCAATGCCATTGACGTCACGATTCACACTGAATGAAGCGCAATGACGCAAATAATTACGTACAGTGTTTGCAGGAATATAGGTATTTAGGAACATTTGCTTTGCATTATTGTGGGTATTGTACCCCCGCCCCCGATAATGCCCCGCGCTGTCTGGTTACAGGCCACGGATGGGGTAATCAGTTTTGCTTTGTATGAAGTAAGCAGTGACGCAAATAGAGAAGAAATGCGAATAAACTGTAAGAATGAATTATTTGTCTGTCTAGCATTAAATAAGTGTGTAATTGCAGCATCCGAGGGTGATATTTTGAAAGAGCTCCAAGTTATCTGCCCACTATTTAAACAAATAAAACATTTCAAATGGAATACAATGCCTTGTTCTCAGTTCCTAGAGTCGTTCGGTTGTTGGTTCTCTACAAGTCCTGGTGTCAAGAATGTACGAAGTATGCGACAAGTGATATGGCATTTGAAAAGGAAGAATGTATGACGGATTGTACATTGTAACATAAGTACGAACGGTGATTAATTAGAGCAAGTTACCGAATTTGTCTACCTGGGAAGCATGTTTACAAGAGATGGAAAAATGGAGAAAAATATCGGAAGAAGGGTTGAAGCTGGTAACAAAATAAATCGTGCACTCAAAGTCATTACCGCAAATATAAATATATCGACTGAAGCAAAGCTGGCAGGTCACAATGGAGTTCTAGTGCCGACCCTTATGTATGGAAGTGAAGCTTGGAGTTGGCAGAAGAAAGGGAAGAAGTAAAGCGGATGAAAGGGTCAATAAGATGGTTTGGACATATGGAACGAATTGATGAAAGAAGAATGGTTAAAGAGATATATACAAGTAGTGTGAATAGGAAAAGCAGTCGAGGAAGGCCAAGGAAGACATGGCACGACCAAATTCATCAATTACTGAAAGGCGGCCTTATTCGAAGTAGGAACAATCGACGAGCATGCATGACACGATGTGTTAATGTGGAAGAGGCGCGAGAATAATGTCAGGATAGAACAGTGCGGCGATCCATCCTCTCTGCCTACCCCTTCGGAGTCGGATGGTTAGTTAATTAGTTAGTTTTGTTCCGAGTCATCGTCAACGTCCACAAGCATAGCTATGACCCGGGACGATTTAACACGAGTTTTAGAGCTGGCGAGAGATCCACCCGCCTATTCTTTCTGAGCGCACGCATTATTTCTGAAGGCTAACAATTCTGAATTGAAACTTTTTTCATTTTCAGGTATTCCTTAAGTACGGAAAACATGCATCAAATGTGGTGAGCTTGCGTCATCGAACAGGTTGGGCGTCACCAAAACCCGAAATCGTCAGATGATGGGAGCGCCTTTACACCTGACCGGAATTCGGGGTGATGAGAACTACTGACTGGCGCGTGTACAAACTATGATTACGAGTTGTACGAGAAGTTCGCGGTGTCATCAGTGCCCAAGCTCGTGGACTGAATAGTATAATATTATATGTACTAGGTTATGTTTTACTATTCATGCCATCTCGGGGTTATGCATTCGATCCATGTTCACGTGCTAACTATGGAACATATTATTATTATCAGAATATAAATAGGCAAAAAAAAGCTATTGATTGGATGCGAAAGGCACAAGACAGGAATACGTGGAGAAGTATGAGGAAGGCCCATGTAGCCCAGCAGTAGACGAAAGCAGTTATTTAAGTAATAGGCAAAAATCCGCATGTCGTCAATAATGAGTTAAAAATTATTTTGAATACAGAGAGCGAGAGAAGAATACTTCGATTCTCTAAGTAATGTGTGCACACGATGCGCAAGCCCGAGATCGTTTCTGGATTATTTTGAAATTTGTTCTAATTATTGTTGTTAGACAGTAGTGTAAAAAGCCAAAGGAGAATAATTTGGTGTTGTTAATTGTGATATTTGTAACGTTTGCGAAATTTTTTATTATTAAAATTTAAAACCTATTACTGAAAACGATTGTACAGTGAACCAAGTTTTTAAAGGGTAGAACATCTTTACTTCCGTGAATATTTCACGTATTTACTATAATCAAACGATGTACGAGTATGATGATAATTGCGAATATTGAGTAGGTAATGACTTTTGCCAAAAGCGACATGTCCGCGAAACATGCACATGAATCATTTAGTGCGAACCTCGGTTCAGGGAAATTGACTGGATTGAACTTTAGTCGCGTGGGCACGGGCCAGAGGCGTGCTCGCTGCTCGCTGCTGGCGCGGGCGGGGCACGCGCGGCGGCCGTGCTGCCGGGCCCCGGCCCGCTCTATCTCCGGTTATCTCGAGGTTAATACTTCCCTTTATCTGCCACACCGCCAGCGCACACATATTCTCATCAAACAAGCTTTCTATTATTGGAGTTGTCCCTCACTCTCCTCCCTTCCCCAAAAATAAAACAAAATGTCATAAATATGGTTTTATTCATTCTTGAATAGCAGGTAGATAAAGTACACGTAGTAAGTGACTATCTTATAATTAACATAGGTTTATAAGTCGTTTTGAAAATAAATATTCTCTTAGTAAATATCCTTACATCGTAAGAAGGGATCACAGATAACGCCGGCTCGCACCGGCCCAGTCTACTGGGGTTCAGTCCAGGAATGTCGGAGATCAGAAGAGCGCGAGCAGCGCGGGGCCGGCCCCCGGCGCGGGGGCAGGGGCGGGGGCGGGCGCCGGGCGGCTGTGGCGCTTCACGTGCTTGGCCAGGTGGTCGGAGCGCATGAAGCGGCGCGCGCAGACCTCGCAGGCGAACCTCTTCTCGCCCGTGTGCGTGCGCTTGTGGCGCGACAGCTCGTCCGAGCGGCTGAAGCGGCGGCCGCAGTCCTTCCACGCGCACAGGAAGGGCCGCTCGCCCGTGTGCGTGCGCGCGTGCGCCTTCAGGTGCGACGACTTGAAGTAGTTCTTGCCGCACTTGGGGTGCAGGCACTCGTACTGGCGCCGGCGGGCGGGCGGCGGGCTGGGCAGCAGCAGCAGCGCGCTGCCCACCAGCAGCGCGTGCGCGGGCCGCGGGCCAGCGCGGGCAGCGGCAGGGGGGCCCCGCGAGGCGCGGGCACTGCGGCGCGGGGGCCGGCTGGAGCCTGCTGGCGGGGTGCGGGGACGAGGCGGGGACGGAGAGCCTGGCGGGGGCCGGGGCCGGCGGGGCGGGCGCGACCGGCTCATAGCGCTTCGCAGAATGGTCCGTGTATTTGCTGTTGATGATTATCCTTTCTCTCCTGTTTCCCATTTTGAATTTGAGGGTTTTGAGGATGTTCTCCGGTTCTATTCTCGGCTGCTTAGCTGGCGGGGGCTGATCCGCCTGACTGCAGGATCCATCGGCGTGGGCGCGCATTATGACGGAGGGGCGGCACGCCGGGGACGGCAGCTCCTCCTCCTCGGTGTCAGAAGGTTGGGGCGTGAGGGGCGCCGCGGGACAGCGAGGGGGCTGCAGCCCTCCGTGCAGAAAGCTCTCCACGCAGTGAAAGTTGACCTGAAACAAGCGAGGAAGAGGTTAGCGAGCGGGCAGAGGGGCGCGGGGAGAGCGATCACTCGCCAAGCACGTGTCAGCTGTTCGCTGTGGGTCCCGCTACTCGCACTCGCGGGGGGAACATCCACATACTCTACTCTACTCTACTCTACTGTACTGTACTGCTACCCGTTTTGGATAATTTCATGTATATAAATAGATAATTGCGCAAAACATTATAAGTGAATTTTATTACTTTATAAATAATTTTTAAAAAATGACTGATATTTAAAATAGGATAATTACCTTGCAATCCTTGAGGGGAGGCGTGGAGGGCGGCGAGAGGGGCCCGCACACCATCTGCCCGTCCAAAACTATTCTGCTCATTTCCATCTCCATGTTTCCGCAGACCATCACAACACTGGGCGGACATACACTGCTATACACTTCCGCAGAGTAAACTTTAGATCAACAATCCGATCTCTTTCTTTCGAGATTAGATTTAAAATTAATACGGTATTTTATTCTTTGATATAATGTTTGCGATTCAAATAGAAGGAACAAGTGCTTGGAAAATAACTAAACTCTTTCGCACTGAACGAGTAAATATTCCGAGCGGAGCACTTTCCAAACGGCAACTGAGACGTCTCGCCCGCGCTGTTCACGGCAGGCGAATGATTCGGAATGGGAATGAATGTTTTCGCTCGGTAGCTACCGCGTGTTGTTGTGCCCGGGTAGGGTGTGTGCGCGTGATAGCCCGGCGGCGACCAATCACAGACGGGGGCTCGGCCGCATCCACCAATCGGAGCGAGGCTATCAGCCGCTCGCAGCGTGATCACAGGCGTGATGTTCACGTGGACAGCGGCTGGTACCGGGTGACGTCACGGCGAGGTCGCGTCATCGCCGGATCACGGAACGACCGCGTGCAATGTACGCCTCGTTCCTCCGTAGACAAAGTTTTCAATCAGCAAGAGGCACTTAGACAAAGTTTCTGGGAAATCCGGTACGCACAGCGCACTTTGGATGTCCTTTTGAAAAAACGTCGTTCTTTAGCCAGCGCGGCAGTACGAAAATAGCGTCATGTTATGGATTGTGGGTAGGCGGGGGGGTATGGGTGCTGCGGATAGCGAGGGGGGCGGGCGACCTACAACAAAGGATTAGCCCGATCCGGAGTGAGGCGAGAATTGATTCGCGCAGTCTACAAACTGCCGGTTGGCGTGGAAATGTCGCTGCATTTTCAACAAGAGTATTAATGCACCAATTTAAACAATCACCATTTTGATAATATAAAGTTACTCTCGAGTTTGAATGGAAAGAGGTGTGACAGGTTGTACTATGCAGAAATAGTAGATGTCACGTCATAGGCCACGGAATCGAAACCTGCTGAAATGTCTGCTAATTTGAAAAGGAAACGAGGCATGGGGGATCACTGCTGGTGTGCTGGTGTGCCCGGCGACAGGAAGGTTACATACTCGTATACGTACTGCTGAGCACTCTTCAATCGGACGGCCGAGGAGATACTTTTTATAAGAGTAAAAGTGAAAGTTATGAAAGGAGGAAACAAAGGTGTATCCGTGCGCCCCTTGTTATGATCTATTCAGGAGAATACCATAATCGATAACTTTTAATTCCACAAACAATCGATTGCTGTGATCTACTTGAACGCGTGTTTGTAAATATTGTAATGAAATGGGTCAGCGCATTTGTGATGTAAGCAGCTCGCTAAGTAAGATTACACCAGTCTATAATTAGATTACTTTAAAATTATCACAAAACTTAATTGGTTCATTGAGTTAGGTACTGACAAGGAAATTACAATATCTCAGCAGGTTCTTGGCTACTTCAGGATACGTCTATATACCAAGTCTGAGAAGAGCGTTCTCTTGATGATACTGACACCTCCTCCGCTTCTTTCCCTTTGCCATTTCCCATCATCTGGGGTAGGCGCTCCTCATACGTGAACGCTAACACACACGTATATCCCTTATTTATTTATATGCATCTGTTTATTTACTTTTCAACTTATTTAGTTGTTTATCATAATATTTTCTATTATTAACCGAATCTTACAAATATAAATATATTTGTATGAACAATTACATAACATTTATTTGTTATTGATACATAAAGATAATAAAGTTGTGATTTAGGTGATATTGTTAAGGCTAGATTGTTCTGCGAAATAAAGTAAATCCCTGTGCATGCCGCTGCAGCCTGAAGTAAGAAGTCGAGAATGTGACTCACTCTACATTTCACAATGAAAAATAAAACTTTACACGTGCAAGATAATAATTATTAAAATGACACCTTCAATGAAAAAGAAACAAACAAAAACAACTGAGATAATGAAATTCGGGGGCACTGGCAGATCAAGTGCACGCAACTGGCAAGTGTTATTGTAAAATCTGTACATACAGGTAAAACTAAATAAGTTGAAGGTATATTTACGTGCTAAAATGAATCATACTTATTCTAGAAGTCAATTAGACCTAAACCCTTGTTTCTATGTTATTCGGGTTAAAATTGTATGTATAATGAAATATTTTTGAAGAAATTTAGGCTTTTGGGGGGTTTTCAACAAAATATATCTTTAAACAACAAAATATTTTCTCTGTTTAATAATAATAACTAGGAAAAAAACAACGTTATGTGTACTATAATAAAAAGTTATAGTTTAAAATAAAGGAAAATTCATAAACTATTGTCTAATTTAATCTCAAGCTCCACTTTATATACCTACTCAAATTATTCCCGTAATCTAAATTAAATTAAAAATACCCCTTCCTTTAGACATCTCTACTATCCTAATTATTACAAAAAAATATTTTATTTTATTTATTTATTTTGTTACAAAAAATGTATTGAAGAAGGAAGTGACTATTTATTGTTTCTTGAACTATGGTTAAATCCATAGTAAGTATTTAATATTGACGAAAACGTCTGTTTTCTTATATTTTCATCGTCCTAACATTATCTACGAATTATGTTGAATATAATATCTGTCGAGACGGGAGTCCGGCTAATCTCTACAATGTCTCACGTACATAACGAAACTGCGAAAATATTTAAACACGAGTTACATTACAGCCAAGGTTTATTGCTCCATCGCTGTTTGCCGTTGACTGAAAGCGGATTTTACCAGTTCCGCGCCTCCTCGGTGACTGGACACAAATAAAACACGATTGGCGGATCGCTAATACGAGAAGCAACAACTAGTTTATTTGACCATTCTTCGTGCGGGAGTATTTATATCATCCGACACTTCCTGCCTTGGCGTTGGTAGGACTAACATCTTCACAAAAATACAGTTTTTGTCTTCGTACTTTTTTAATTCGCCCGTGTGTATCTAACCAAATGACATTGCGATGATACGAATGTTTTTGTTTTTCATAAAAAAAAGAAGGTTATATCGCGTCAAGCATTATTTCATTATTGGGACTGCGTATTACTTATTATTTTAATTTGACGGTATGTGAATCATTCTCCAGTCACAGTATGCCAATCTAATAAAAAATATAAAATGATAACAAATGTATTATATTCAAGCTTGATCACAGCTGCCGACGAAACATTGCACTGTTATTGTTTGTTGATCCCAAAACAGGTTTCGCAGATATGTGTTGCTCTTTTTCTATTTTTGTTTGCGATGATAAAATAATACATCCAAAATGGTCACAGGTGATGCCCAATGTTCTCACATTAACATAATCATCTCGAGACATATTTGAGTTGCTCTCTTTGTTGACAAATTTCGCTGTGTGTTGACCAAGATTGATAGTGTTGATTTTACAGTTTAATCTAAATAAACAGACACCCCATAAAAATATTAAATTTCTCTACATCAATCGGTAGTTAATTATGTACAGTTGGAAATACTTTCTGGTAAAGTGCTAAAATTTAACAGGCGCAAGAGAAGAAAATGTTTAGGTGGAGTTTTCCGCTGCAGTGGGCACGGCCGGGGGTGTGAGCTCGCAGTAGGCGCGTCTCATCTAAAATTAAAACAAAATTGTCTTAGAAATTGACTGCCCCGTGCAAAAAAGTACACACAATGCAGTAACTATATATTTTCAAGAAATGTCTTTAGAATAAAATATTTCTATGTAGATATATTTTTATCACATAGATGTACGAAATTAAATGTGTATATTAAAAGGGGCTAGTCATTTTTACGTTTATCTATAAGGGGAACTGCGTGGTGCCTTCTAACTAGACTCCGGCATTGTCTTCTTCAGTCAAGGTAAAAGGGGCCAAGTGTAAGGAACACTTCGAAGATGCTATCCGCTATTTAGTTTATGTTGAAGGCTGGCTTAAAAGTATTTTCAATATGCACGTAATCCGTTTATTATAGGTATTAATATTAATACCAAATTACCATTTGCAATTTTCTTCAACAAAATACAACTTTTGCACTTATTTGTTTAATATATATTATTTAAACTAACTAACCATTACGCCGTCTCCCCGAAGGGGTAGGCAGAAAGAATGGACTGCCACGCCTTTCTTTCCTGACATATTTCTCTCGCTTTCTCAACATTCATACATCGTGTCATGCACGCGCGTCGATTTCTCTGACTCCTCACATGGCCGACATTCAATATTTGATTTATTTGATCGTGCCACGTTTTCCTCGGTCTTCCTCTATTTCTGGTTCCATTTACATCATTAACATATAATTTTTTTAACATTCTTTCTTCATTCATTATTTAATTGTTGTTAAATATAATCTCCACCTTAAATATTAAAGAAAACGTCTGTTTTTTTTGTAAGTTTTATTATATTTTATGGGATTGACGTATTTGGCATTTGTAAGCCTTAGCAGGGCGAAACATATCACTCCAATAAAATATAATAAAACTTCTAAACATTTATTGTATGTACATGAAGAAACATAAGTTAATAAATATATTTCGCCTTTTGCATTATCAGATGTTTGTTGATGTCATAGCAGAGCGAAACATGTCACTCTCTTACAATATAATAAAACTTCTAAAATAATGGACTATTTTATTACAATTTAAAACTTAATTTGGAAATTTGCATCGTTGTTTAAGAAACCAAAAATATATTTTTCTTTTTTCAAATTAAACACAATACTTGATATATATATTATATTCTATATATTTGTAGTATATCTTAATATATTCTGAATGATTATATTCCACAGCGTTGAAGTATTTAGTTTATAAAAACTCTATTTCCAACATTCTGTAACTATACATCATACTTAATTAATTTATTTATGATAAGCAAAATATATAAAATGTATCATATAATGATAGAATACGGTGTCCCATATTTTCCCTATTGCAATTGCATATTACACTGTAGACAACGGAGTGTACCGATTGCAAGATGATAATTATTGCGTAAAAAGGGTAAGTATAAGTGGACGGTTGTGGGTAATTTATTGTGGAGTTTTCAACAGGGTGTTTGCAATTGATATCAGAAATCAATAAATTCTCATTATCAAGATTAAATTATCTGCGTTTTATTACATTTGTATCGTTTTAACCGTTAATATCATTGTGCTGTCGACTAATATCGATAATAGAGAAACATGTCGAGAAAAACAAACTAAAAATGACCAATTTAATCCAGTAATAAAATCTCTAACAATTGAATTTGTTATAATTTTGATATTTCAGAGTATATCATATTATTCAAAAGTATATTATACAAAAGCGAATTTTTATTATAATACATTAAAATAAGATATCATGTAACTATGATTAGTTCATTATAAGATATGTTTTATTTTCTCTTAGAATTACAAAATATTTTCTTCTTTTTACACTGCACATAAATAAAATTCTAAAAATAAAGTTAAAATAAAGAATGAATTCAAATCATAAGAAAGAAGTAAATAAGCGCCACTATAAAGGATAATATAAAATTTAGTATAGAGACACCTAGCGATAAAAAAGATTACTAAGTTTTTGGGTTTTTATTAAATAAGTCAACTTTTCAAATTTCAAATCATTAAATTATTGGAGTATAGTGACATCTGTGGTCGGTCATGGTAAATTTTTCGGTTGTGATTATAGAGACATCTATTGATTTTTATAACAATAAAGAATTATTTGATCTGAATAAAACGGTTAAAACTTATTTCACTACAGTTTTTCAACAAGATGACAATGATCACGATAGATGGATTAGGTACGTTCAGAAAATGTTCACAATCTTATTGAAAATTAACACATGGCAAAGACATAATATGTCTTTGCCATATTATATAAAACTAGCTAACCAACAGGCCGTTTTATCGGGGGTAGGCAGAGATGATGGACTGCCGCACTGGTCTATCCTGACTTACCTCTCGAGCTTCTACGACATTCATAGATTTTTGTGTATATGGACGCTTTTCGCAATTGATTAATTTGGTCACTTTATTTCCTCGACTGTCCTCGGCTTAATTTTTCATTTAGGTACATTGCTTGTATACAACTTTTTAACTATTCTTCTCTCATCCAGACATGGGACTCGTGGGACTTGGATGCATAGTTTAGGGATGCGCTGATAGAGGGCACCACTACAATAGGAACACCAGGAGATCCATACATTGACCCATGGCCCATTATAATGAGCTCCGTGAGAGCCGGCCGCCTAGCATCGATTGGGGCACCTATGCCGAGTCGTCAGGACCGACCGGAGTAAGATTTCTCGGAAGGCCTAGACAGCGCCTAATGGATAATGTTCTGGCTAATCTGGCTAGGTTGAGCAAATCGGATTGCTGGCAGCAAAAGGCGCAGGATCAAGGAGCTTGGTAGAAAATCATCAACGAGACTAAATCTATTCAAGAGTTCTCAAGTATCTCATCCATTCGTTCCATATGTCCAAATCATCCATTTGCTTCCACGCCATTCTGTCTTTTGCAGACTGTATCAAGGTTATGCCGACTTGTCGGTTCAGATTATTCACTTCTCTTTGCGGTCCATGGTCCAAGTCAGCAGATTTTTTGCTCATTTTACGTCTGTATTTCTGCCTACGTGACCAGCCCACTGCCATTTTAGAGTCGCAACGCGGTGGACGATGGTTTTTCTGTCACCGTATCGTTTCTGACTCTGTCTCTCTGGCTTATTCCTAACGCTTTTCGAAAGCTGCTCACCTTAGTCCAATTCTTATTTTCAGCTCAGCAGTCTGGTTTTCTCGACCTAATTGAATATTGTGTCCCAAGCAGGTATGTGTGTTCCTGGACAGTCTCAATATCGCTGCCATCGATGCTGATTTGAAGACCTTTTGTGCCTATCACCTTGGTCATTGCCAGGTTTAGGTATACGTATACAGACCCACCGACTTGGATACCTCGTTCAGTTCTTTTAGCATTTCGGCTTGTTCTTCCGTTCTGTCATCGACAAAACGTAGATGGTTTAGGTGTTTTCCGTAAATGCGGATTCCTTTTTTAATTTTCTTACGTTAAATAATCTACCTTACATTCCTTCCTTATTTCGTCGTTCAGAATTCTATTATACATCGTTTTTCCGCACATTCTTAATAATAATAATAATATGCTAACTTTTAAAGCGCCGTTTTTGTGATGTAGTCACCCCAAGGGTGCATTAAGACGTGTTTTAAATCTAAATGTGAACGCTGCATCTGATTGATATTCGCGATCGATTAGAAAGTATAAAAATTTAGAACAAAATATGCAAATTTTAAATTGGGTGTGAAATATGAAAAATATGGGGTTTCAGCTTAGATCTGAAGTCTGTCGGATCATTTATGCATCTGAGGTGTGAAGGAAGATTGTTCCAAGCTGATAGACTGGCTACCGCAAACGCTCGATCCCCGAAATTTGTACTAGGGCAACGCTTTGGCTCAACTAATATTCCTATTGCCGAGGAGTTCGCCGAGCGAAGTGTGGATTTCTTCTTAGTGTTCCTATTTCTAGTACGACACTCTATTCAGACTCTAATAAACGTGCTTCCCAGAAAAATAAATTCGGTAACATGCTCCAATTTCTTGCCGTCGTTCGCACTCACGTCACAAACAGTCAAACATTCCTCCTTCTCAAACACCATCATTTTAGACTTACAAGGGAAGGGCACGACATAGGAAATTGAATTCGGGATGGGATTTTGCAAGATTGTAGTACCTTCTAAGAGTCGTACATAGTCGAAGTAAGAAAGCGCTATAGCCACCCACTTTCTAGAAAAATACTTTTAAACATTTCATTACAAATTTCGCCACTAGTATAGGTACCACTGGTAAACAGCTAGGTGGGGGGAGAAGATTGCTTGCTTTCTTTATTTCTCTCTGGTTTCTGGTTAAAATCTCGTGTCATGCGTTTTTTAGCAAACGGTGAAAACTTTAAAGATTTATTTTTAGAATTTGGCTCTCTATTGCGCTTTCTTACTTTGACTACGGACGACTCTTAGAGAGTACAACAATCCTGCAAAATCCCATCCCAAAGTCAATTTTCTATGTCGTGCCCTCCCCTTGTTCGTAACATTCAACACAAGGTCAGATATGTTTAATACTAACACAAATAGAATTCCCACAATGTTAGCTATTTGATTGACAAATTGTTCATCCTCAAACAAGCATTTACGTATACTTTCTAGTTCTTTCATGCACATGTCCTTGTGTAGATTGAAAAAACACAGGGATATCACATAACCCCCTTTGACACATTTATTTTGACATAAGCGGTGCTTCCTTCATAAATGGATGCCACAACAACGTGTATCAGGTTTGTCCCCACATCAAAATAATAATAAATATTTCCAGATGCTATCTTCCTCACTCCTTCTATCAGTATCCTGCCGTACAGTTTGCCAACGAAGCTCAGCAGACTGATGGTCCTGTGGTTTCCGCACTTCAAACGAGATCCCTTTTGCTTGTATGGAGGCATGATAACTGCTTTCTTCCAGTCTAGCGGAGTATATCCCTCCTCCAAACATTGGTTAAGGAGTTTGCATAGCCATGTATGAACCACCTGGCCACCACTCTTGACAAACTCTATGGCAACGCATAAACTCAATAATATCCAACAGCTTTACCACCTGCTATCATTTTTAATGCATTCTTTATTCAATTTCAATAAATCTTCTTCTTCTTCTTCCGGTGTCGTGTCAGGTCCCTCCAACGTTGGCGATCACTGCAGCAAAGGCATATCTGTTCTGCGCCACTTGGAACAGGTTCTGGACTCTGGTTATTCCTGTCCAATCTTTTATGCCAGGACAAATGCCTTCTATCAACTCTCCGACGTCCCTCTATTTTACCTATTAATATCAGTCGAAGAAGGTGGTATTTTTCTCCTCTTAGCACATTACCCAAATATGAGATATTTCTAGCTTTCACACTCGACAACAGCTCTCTATTGGCGCTGGCTCTCTGTAGTATGTCTGCATTACTGACCCTATCGGTCCACGGTATACGGTGCATTCTGCGGTATATCCACATCTAAAACGCCTTCAACCGGTTCATTAAATTCACTTTCAAAGTCCAAGTTTCACAGCCATATAGTAGATCAGACCATATATAACAATTAAACATTCTTTGTCGGAGTTTCAGGTTAAGATTATCGTTGCAAAATAAGGTTCTCATTTTATTAAATGCTGCTCGTGCAACTTCAATTCTGCATTTTATTTCAATATCTGGGTCAAGCGCTTTAGTTATAATGCTGCCAAGGTATTTAGATTGGCCGACCATTTCTACATTCGTACCATTCAGTTGCAGAGTGGAAGCAGCATAATTAAGTCGCCCAAATGTCATCCATTTGGTCTTCTAAACATTAATTTTCAAGCCCAGATCCTCTCCTGCTATATCAATTTTATTTAGGAGTTCTTGAAGATCGGGTATACTGTCAGCTAAAACAACTGCCACCAGCATAACTGATATGATTAACAGTAACCCCATCACCTCCACTCCCAGATTGGAGTTTTCGATACATTAGAAGACTTTATTGGAATACAAGTTAAACAATAGGGGTGACAAAATGCAGTCTTGTCGAACTTCTCTGCGTGTAGCTATTTCCTCTGTACCTACATTAATTCCCATGTCTAATCTCCGCAGTTTGATACCAGTAGAGATTCTTAATGAAGTTTTGATGATTTGAATCCATATTGCAGTTGCAGTTATTTGGGTGTTGCTTCTTGGGCAAAGTAAAAAAAGTCGATTTCAACCAAATGTGCGTGATAGTTCCTGTGTCATAGAGTCTATTAAATAACGTTAGCAAATGGTGGATGTTGTCTTCATTAATTAGTTTTAATATTTCCTATTAGGCAAGGTCACAAGCTTTCCTATTAGGCGAGGTTTTAATGGCATGTATAATATAATTTCAGATCTGAGAATCGGAGGTCCTTGAAGTTCATAATGTCAATTAATAAATATTTTAGATACTAATCTTTTATTTACTCCCCAAAATTTAACATTTATTTTATACAAAAGCATGGACTTGCGGATAAAAATATGGATGTGTTCTTTATAGACGAGGTACAGACTCCGATTGGGGATAAGAATATTTCGTCTTGAACAATAACGTAATACTCCACATTTAATAATTAATACCAATAGACACGTAAGTTTCCTAGATTTCTTTATTATATATATGGGGATGAAATGTTTCGCCTTGCTAAGGTATTATCATCAAATGACACTGACTGATGATAAAGCCTTCTCAAGGCGAAATATGTGATTCTCATAAATATACGTAATAACACTTCTAGACTAGAGACGTTTTCATTCGTACCTAAATATTTTTTTTTTCGTTTCATTCGACACGGTCGAACATAAACACGAGTGGAAGCACACTAAATACATAATAATAAAGAAAATTTGTAACAATTTCTTTTTGTTTTCAATGATGCAGTCATCTGCCTTACATTTCTTTCTTATTTCGTCGTTCGGTACTCTATTATACAACGTTTTCCCACACATTCTTCTTAGTGATCTCATTTCTACGGCGTTTATCCTGCATTCATCCTTCTTTTGCCAGCTCCAAGCTTAACTTCCATACATGAGGATTGGCACTAGAACTCCATTGTTTACTGCCATCTTTATTCTGTGGATATATTTCTATTTGCAGTAATGACTTTGATTTTATTCCCAGCACTAACCATTTATTTTATTCCCAGCACTAACCATTTATTTTATTCCCAGCACCAACCCTTCTTTCGATGTCTTTCACCATTTTCCCGTCTCTTGTAAACATGCTTCCCAGATACGTAAATTCGGTAACTTGCTCCAATTTCTCTCCCATCGCACTTACCTATATCACAAATCGTCAAACATTCTTCTTTCACGAAAACCATCACTTTAGATTTAGACACATTCATCACCAAGTCACTCTTTTTGCATGCCTCATACATCTTAGACACCAAGACTTGCAAAGTTATTTTATTTAACGACAGATGATTATTTAAATTTTACCTATGTATTAAAACACGTTTTTTTCACTTAAGAGTTTATTTATCAATGTTTTTCCCGATGATGAAGGTGTAAATCCTTCGAAACATGTTGAGATAAATAAATTTAATAGTGTTTCAATAGAGAAAACTGTGTTTACATTAATAAAAAAAAATCATTATGTTAACTGGATGAAAGCAATGAAGACTTGACCAAAACGGGGGACATTATTAATTCAGTCCCTAAATCCACCACCGCACTCCTACTTCTCTAAGCCCCGTATATTTTATGATTGAGCAACAAGATGGCGCCCGATAGCTGTCGTTTGTAATTTCTCACTGAAAGAAGTTTTGTTTTTCTGCACTTTGACCATTGTTTTAGTACCTACTTTTCATAATGTGAGATGGTTTAATAATGTTCCATTTACATGTGTGTGTATTGCTGTGGGTGGTTTATTGATTTTATGGTGACACATGTGTTTCAAATTTGAAGAAATATCACGTGGTGTAGGTACGTTCTCATACCAATATTGTGCTTCGCTTTGCACGTCTTTCTGCCAACCAGGCAGCTAAAATTTTAACCTCTTTCGTGCCGCCGCCACAGTTCCCGACCATCGTACTCACGCACTGCCCTATTCTGCCGTTGCTACAAACTCCCGAACCGCTGCCATCTTTGCCGGCTGCTGCTGTATCTCGGACGTCATCATCCCCTGCTTCTCCTGCCGCCATCGATGGCGCGATCACCGCCACTTACTCCAACCTCCCATGTCTCACCCTGTCGCTTTCCTATATCCCACCCCTTGCCAAACCTTCCCCGGGAAGTCAGGTGCAAATATTGAACCCAACCAACCACTTAACCAACTTTCCAAAAATGTTTCCATCAGACATAGATGAATTGCCCTACGAGCCTAACCTCCTTACATGAGAAGACTCAAATCCAAGTCAGACTAGTAACTTATTATTTACTGTTTTTTTAAATAATGACCGAGAACTCCATATTTTTAATAATTAACTAACCAACGATCACGCCGTTTCTCCGGAGGGGTAGGCAGAGAGGATGGACCGTCATACTGCTCTATCCTGACATACATCTCTAGTTCCCAATATATTCATATATTGTAACAGCATTAATAATTCCAATGAAAACGTTTGTTTTCTTGATTTTTTATTAGATTTCGTGGGAATGACACGTTTCACCATACTAAGACATTTGATTCCCATAAAAATAAATGTCTATGTTACAGGGGTTTTTGTGTGTATTAATTGGTAACAGGATTCCGTAGAGTTGATCGTCCCCCTGCCCGCTGGACCGACGATCTGAAGAGGATTGCTGGACATGGATGGATGGGAGCGGCAATGGATAGGGGGCGGTGGCGTGATTTGGGAGAGGCCTACGTTCAGCAGTGGATGACAGACGGCTGATGATAAATTGGTAACCTTTTTATATTATGACGTAGTTGGGGTGTAATTGTGTATAGGAAACGGATACATAGTGAAACATTTTCATTTTTGTGAATTAATTTGGCTTAGCTGTGTGGTCATTAAATAACTTTTCTATTTATAATATTATCGCCTTCTTCTTCATTTAGTTCGTATGACCTGCTTATTCCTCCATATTTTTTATCATATTTACTATGATTAAATTTAAATATCCATTTAGCTTAATTACGTGATAATCGTTGTGTAGTTATTTATTTAATATTCGCCACACTTTGTGTTGTGGATTCACATTAAAATATATACAAAATAACACTTTTTATTTATCCAAATGTTGTGTAGTTAATTTAATAAACTAAGTATCCAAAATCCAAATTGCTTCACGTTTTGACGTCATATTTGAATACCTATGTAAAATATTTTCATATAACCATGATTCTTTTCTATGAACCAATTCTGTCTTCATTTATTCTTTCAATGGGTCCAAACCATCTTAACCACCCGTCCAAACCATCTAAAAGGGTCGTAAAGATGGTTTGGACAGAATAGTGAAGAAAGCATATGTAAACGACGTGAACGGAGCTAGAAATAAAGAAAGGCCGAGGAAAAGTGGCGCAATCAAATCAATAAAATATTTAATGTCGGTCACGGAAGGAGTCCGAGAAATTGACGTTCGTGCATGATACGATTTATGTTTGTAGAGGAAGCGCGAGAAGTATGTCATTCTTTCTGCCCCCCTCCCCTCCGGAGAGATGGCATGATGGTATGTTAGATTGTGTTCTATGAACACGTAAACAAATAATAACGCTTTTATTTAAATTTCCACTTGAAAAGTCCCGTTCAAATATATTTTTCGAAATAAACAAGCTCCATATCCTTTGGAGATAACTTATTTTCAATCTATTAGAATCAAATTTTTGTTTATAGTCATAATATCTCACTTATACTCGTATTTATAATATCGCATTTACAACTTGTGTTTATTATTGGTTCCGTTTGATCCGTGTGCCAACCACTCTCTTATAATTCAACCAAACAACTAATCCTATTTGCATTTATTAAACTATAAAATGCAGTTAAGTCAATTAATTGATTAAACGACTTCGTGTCAGCACCTTGTATATAAAAATCTTTTAATTGTATAATGTTCTATATGCACTAATATTTTATCGCGTAGGTACCTACGCGCGGTCACGTCACTAATATTCTAACGATGTGACACGTGACCCAATCAGTTACATTTATGTCATCGCTATCTGGCGAGATGGCAAACAGTTCCCCAATACTAATAATAATACTATCCTGTGCAACACACGCAATTGTAAAATTATGTCTAACATAAAATATTATCAATAACGAATGAGTAGGTACCTAATCATTTATTGTTTCTTGAACATAATATAAAATTCTAAATTAAATAATGAATACGAATGAAAACGTCTGTTGTACTCGTATGTATATAAGTTTTATTATATTTTATGTGAATGACATGTTTCGCCTGTCTAAGGCAATATTTAATGTAGCGAAAAACAAATATATTTCTTTCCTTTATATACTCGAGTTGAAGGAGCAGAACACGGTAATAATTCAGGTTTGAAGGATTGATTTGTAGAACATTTGCTAATACCTTAGGAAGGCGAAATATGTCATTCCCAGAAAATATAATAATGTTTCAAGATAACCGACGTTTTCATTATTAAAGTATAATTAACAAATTATAACTTTGTCCATTGTTTTGCCCGAAACACTATGATAGGTACTTAAATGTTTTAAACTTAAAATAGGTACTGTTAATATATGAGTACGTATCACAAGTTATTTATTATTTTTTATGTCGCGACAGCTGTTTCGCCAAACTATGTTGGTATCAACAGATAATTCTGTTGTTTGTAACACCTAATGATGCCGACAAAGGCTGGCGAAACAACTGTCTGTTGCATGTATACAATTAAAAAATCTTTAATGAAATGTCATAAATATACAGATCCTTATATTTCACAATTGACTCTCCACAGTTCTTATACCATACAAGTTACGAGGTAAAATCCGCGGCATGAAATATGGTTGTGCCTCGAGGTCTCGTCTGTATCAGATATATCTGGGAGCTTGCCGTGTCCCCGAACCCCTTCTTCTCAGCAGCATCCATTGCCAACCGTCAGGGCGGTCCTTTGGCGACTATCAGGGCGGTCCGCAGAGAGCGCATAGGGCGGGAGCGCGCATCCCCCGCCCTGACATCCTGATGCAACGCTACAACGCTGGACACTTATTCAAAAGTTTTGCACCTTTAATACGCCAGAAGGCAATGCGAATTAAATTATTCGAGCTCTTTTGATGTTGTGTGGTCACTTTCCCAGAATCTTGTTTGATATTTGGTTCAGACGAGATGGTGTAATAAGGAGAGGGGGTAAGCGGTAAGCGCCCCACCACTCGCCAGTTGCTCGCGGGATACGGAGTTGGACGGTTGCGTGCAGTGCTGTTCTGAACGGTTGTTTGACGTTTCATCGCGTAAACATTTCCCGAGTACCACGCGCTCTGCGCCCAGTGAAGTTACAACTAATCACCACACATGATTTCTTTACCAAATGTTCATTTAATAGTCTCAATTGCGTTTTTATGTTTTGTTTGTGACTTTTTAAATTGATTTTTCTTCAGTTTTTTATTTGTATTTTTGGTTTCGTCTTTTGTTGTAAGTGTCCGGTGGAGCTCCCGCGTTCAAGTGTCTTCAGAAGGGACCGAGGGGAGTGTGGAGGGATCCCTGAGGGCGGAGGGCGGCGTGGTGAGGGCGGGCGCCCCCGCCCCCCCGCCGGACATGTCTCGCCGCAAGCAGAGCAACCCCAAACCTCTCAAACGTGAGTCACATGCCACTTATCATCCCATCCTCTGGACATAAATTACAAAATATTTATAAACAAGGGAATATTAAAGCTTTATTATTGACACAACCCGTATTTGTTTAGGTAGGTATTTAAAAAATATGTATACTTAAAACTGCAACAAGATTTAGATTTTCACTTGGGGAGTATGGAAAGATAATATGCAAGAAAATTTAATAATTATTTGTGTTTAATCGAAAATTATATTAAACATTAATCGTGGATCATTTAAATAAATGGCCCATTTAATCGTATGTATATAAATATATTAAATTATTTTGATTATCATTTAATCCCGAATTGATAATCAAAAATAATAACAGGTCTGTTGATATCATGGATGTTGTCGAAAGCGGTTGGATTTTATTTAAATTTGGTTGAATTACAAAGCTTGAATTTTGTGAGTTACCTACGTACCTAAGTAAAACTTAATTTAAAAAGATTATTACTTATTGAATATGTCACCACAAAGTTTAAAACATATAGAAGATTCTTTCTTCACAAAATTAAAAAGATTATGTTTATACGTTGCTTTGTGCTGCATTTGTTATACATATCACACCACCACATAGGTACGTGTTATAACTCCATACGCGATGGAGATCCGCGGAGAGACAGTCTCCTCGGCCGTGGTAGTATAATGTTTAGATTGAAATGAGTATTGACGTGTGATAAGATCGCCTATTTATTTAGCCAGCTAAGTATACAGTACCCAATATGATTTGATCACGATCGTCCAATAATCGTTGTGTGGCTGTGAGCCGAGATCTGGGACCCCCCAGGTCACGGAGCGCGGAGCGTGGAGCTGCCCTCAGCACTCTATCTGAACACAACTTGATTTATTGCCGGTTAGAATGCCACCTTATCCCACAATCTCCGGCCCACGGAGTTTTATAGAAATTGCACTTTTTTTACATGTCTAATACTCGATACAAATATTGTTTCTTTTAAATACAGTTGAACAAATTTTAGAAGTAGGTAGGGGAAGGGGGGGCTAGTTGTTACAAAAAAATTAAAAGTTGAATATCTGATAACTGTTTATTTTGAGAGACATCATATTGATTATATCTTAAAGTACGTGTATTAAAATATAATAAAACAATTTACATGTGTTCATAGAAAGTCCACAAAAATAATTATAGAATTTATAAAAAAAAAATCAAAGTGTAACAATGTGCCCCACGGGGGGGCAAGTTGTTACAGGGTGGGGGCACGTTGTTACGAACTAAAACAAAAATCAAACATGTATGTAATTGTTAACAATAATATGTAAAATATATTTAATAACATGTAAAATTTAATTTTTGAATATTTAATCGCTTAAATCTATGTCCGAATCACAATTTTGGCATCTAAAATTAACTTTATCGCAATGAATGCAGGAAATGTGAGCCCATTTATTGCATGCGGTGCAATGGATCCATTCCCGTCCAGGTTTAGAGCAATCAAAACTCTCCATACATTCCAAACACAGGCATTCTTCATCTTCCGAGTCGGAAGAAGAATCCAGTACTTGCTTCTACTTCAGTGTCTTCTTCTGTTTTTTTTTTAAATGCACACATCGAAATGTTTTTTGTAATTGATTAAGCGGCCTGTTTTTGTTTTCTCGAGCTCTCTTCCAGTTCGATTTGGTTCTTAACCGGAGTGTCAGTCAATATTGCTGATTAAATTTTTCTTCTGGAATAATTAACCCCCTTTCTTGGTTCAGATTTAGGATATGGCCTTATTTGTTCAGGCGTGGTATGCTGTATTTTATTGATGCCACTTGTTGATGGCTGCGGTTCCGTGAAAATAGATAATTTCTCTTCTTGATTTTAAGGTAGAGTTTCACAACTGAAGGTTGCAGGTTATAAAGGAGAAGATGAATGTGGTTCATTGACCATAGAAACGGTTTCTGCCATGGTTTCGTTGGTATTATCTATTGATACACTTTTAGTGCTAACGTTCTCAGGCATTGGACGATCGGTAATTTCGGAAGGCTCGAAGTCTTCCTCTGAAAAGACATCTCGATTATATGGCCATATAGTATCTATATAAATATAATGTAAGCTCATTTTCCTGATCAACCGAAAATATATTCCGAGGCTTGTTGTAGCCCACTAAGTTAGATGTGGTTGGACCATTCTCTTGACGTTTTACGTTACGATGTAATGTCATAAAATTTACTTTGTATGCTTTGGCAGCTCTTCGAATAGATATATTTCTTCTGTTACTTCTTTAGCTGCTCTTTTGTAGGTCTCCTCGGAATTTTTACCCCAATTGTTTTTTTTTATATGTCCGTACCATTGTTATATAAAATCTAGAACAATAATAATAAATAGTTTAATAATTTTAAATAAATATGCTATTTGAAGTTAAAGGGAAACGTAGTGGGGCTAGTTGTTACAGTAACAACTTGCCCCCCCATCGTTGTAACAACTAGCCCCCCTGACCCAAAATGAAAACAAATTGCTATAACATTAACACGGAAAGTGTTATTATTTCGATATATTATCTTAATGTAAGCAGAGACATGTAGAGTTTTACCAATTTACTTAGAATCAACTTACCTCTTATAGTTAGTGAACAATTAAACTTCAAAATCAGTCAACGAAAGTTACTTTCAGATACGAAATGCACTATAATCGAGTTTATTTGAATTACGCACGACTGGCAAGAGCGAAGTTCCGTCGAGCACCGCGGATACGATACTTGGACATACTATGTGACACATAAGCCACAGAACCTAGTAGTGGGGGAGTTATTTAGAATGTAACAACTTGCCCCTGTAACAACTAGCCCCCCCTTCCCCTACGTTTGTATATTTTTCACAAACACACATTTTATTGATAGTAATTAACACTTAACCAAATTTATATTCTATTTCATAAAAAAAATCATGGAATTTTATAAATATGTATAATAACTAGTTTTCATTCTTCTAAAATTTAATAAAATAATTATAAACAATACTTAATTATAATATTATAACAAAGCATCTATTTAATCCACTCGTTCTTTAAACCCACACCTTCGAATGGTCATTATAAGGTTTCTTATAATAGGATATATATATTGTTAATTGAACAATGATGTCAAGCTCCATATTAAATAATTAATAAGAATTAAACGCAGTACGATCAAATCAATCAACTATAATATTAAATGTCGACCACGCGAGGAGTCGGAGAAGTGCGTGCATGGCACGATGTATGAACGGAGAGGAAACGAGAGCAGTATGTCAGGATATAACAGTGCGGTGGTCCATTCTTTCTGCCTACGCCTCCAGGGAGACGTCGTGATGTAGTAAGTTAATAAAAATGAAAACTTACTTACAACTAGAAATCAGAATATTTTACACAACTTATATTTATTGTTTCTTGAAGAATGATGTAAAACTCCACATAATAATCAATATGAATAAAAACGTGTCCAAGTTTTCTAGAAGTTTTATTATATTTTATGGCAATGGCCTGTTTCGCTCCGTTAAGGCATTATTAAATAATGAATGAATCTGATAATACGTTAGCAACCCGAAACATGTCATTCCCATAAAATAAAATACAGACTTCTTGAAAACACAAGTTTTCATTCGTATTATTTTTTTATAAATAAAATAACTTTTATAACCTTATAATCTTTCTTATAACATCTTCAGCATTTAAGTTTGTTTTTTCTCTGTGTTTTTTTTTTGTGAAATCGTTTACATTAATTTACGTATCCAGATTATGTTCCTATGGTAAATATCCAACGCACCTCTGGAAATTGTTGACGTTTAGAACAGATGTGTTATTAATCTCGAGTGATGTATTGTATTAGCATACAACTGCCCATTGTTCGCTCACCCGGTAATTAAAATAAATTATTGGGTATCTTTTTAATAAGGCAGATTTTATCGGGTTTCTCTACTAGCTCGACCATTCTGCTATTCCAGCATTGTTCTACAGCACACATGGCATGGAGAACCTCTCTTGCTTAATTTGTTTGACCTGATGCTGAAGTTCCAGTTCCATTGAAAACCAGAGTAAACACAATACAAATAAAATGTCTGTGTCTCCTGGTATCCTCTTTCACCGACATTTCGGAGATCGCTGCAGACTCCATTTTCATGGTAGTTGATGATTTTTATTCAATATAATACATTTTTTACTGTACATAAATTGTACAATCTTTATTAATATTAAGTTACATTTCAAAATAACCGTGAGCAATTTTTATTTTAATTTTCGTTTCTCTTACTCTCCTTATGGAAAAAGTTCCTCGTGTTTAGAGGAGGAGAACAAAAAAGATTGAAACGATCTCTGAAAAGTCGACAGGAGAGGATACTGCAATTACCCAATATTGCAGAATATATAATTCTATCAACCGTGACAATCGACAAATACTAATTCGTTGGATTTACGAAATTAAATTTGTTTTCTAAATAAAAATATACGAGTACATCATGTCATGTTAATTCCTCAATTAAGAAAATTGTGTATTTTTATTATTTAATATTTACCCGAGAAACAAGAATTTGTCTGGTTAGTGGTGATATTACTATACTCTGTACCTGTAGAACCATCAACTAGAAGGGTATATTTGTTTATTCCGGTAAAACTATTTTTAGTATAATATTATAATATAATACATAAAATAAATCCCTTTGAATGAAACGCTTTAATGAATGAAGTCGCTGACCAGATTTGCCCGTGATCGAGCTTTCTCAGTAACTAAAATTTTACAGTAAAATTCGGGTTGAAGGGGTGGAAAGCGTGATTGGTGTAAGTAAAAGGGGTTTGTAAACTGGATTAGCACCCCTTATCGAGTCCTTTAATTGCATATGTATTATATTATGAGGTGTTTCGGAAAGTTTGATCCGTTTTTTTTATATGAAAATCGCATTTATTTGAAACGTAAAACAAATAAACACATTAATCAAAATATTGTTCATCGTTAGCCATTACTTTTCTCATCTTTCTGGGAATAGATGAATCTTTTGAGGTAATCCAAGCATCGACCCAATTCTTGACATCTGCATATGGGTGGAGGTGCTGCTCTTCTAAAGCATGCGTCATGGAACTGAACAAGTGGTAGTCCGGTGGTGCCACGTCTGGTGAATAAGGCGGGTGCGGTAGAATCTCCGAACCCACATTCTGCATGTAGTTTTTGACCGCGATTGTGATGTGAGGTCGAGCGTTATCGTGTTGAAGAATCAGCTTGCTGTGCCTGTTGCCCAATTCAGATCGTTTTTCAGCCAGTGCCTGCTTTAATCGCATTATTTGTTGTCGGTAGACTTCCCCAAGACCGTTTCACCCGGTTTGAGGAGTTCGTTATGCATCCCACTATATTCAGAGCATTACTTTGACAGCATGAATATCCCGCTTCGGCGTTGCTGTTGACGTTGGTGGGACGGGTGTGCCACGATTAGCATGGTATTTCTTGGGGGTAGAATTATTCTTAACTTATCCATTTCTCGTCTCCCGTCAAGATCTGACAGAGAAACGATTTTATGTTCTGCCTTGCAAGCAGTAATTCGCTCGTCAAAAATCGCATTTTAACGTCTCTTGGCTTCAGGTCATGTGGCAACCAATTGCCTTGCTTTTGGATCATTGTCATGCCCCTTAAACGTCTGCTCACTGTTGAAACACCAATATTTAATGCTTCTGCCAATTGTTAAAGTGTTTGAGTTGAATCTACATTGAGTAATTAATCATCCAATTCGTCGTCTTCAAACTTTTTCGGTCTTACAAGGCGATCTTTGTCGTCAACACTAAAATTACTAGCTTTAAAGCGTCTATACCATTCTCTGTATGATTTATCTGATGGGGCATGATCGCCATAAACTTCCACAAGCATTTAATAAGCCTTAGCCGCACTCTTCTTCAAATTAAAACATAACAGCAGAACTTCCCGCAAATGCTTCTTCTTTACCACGAAAGTCGATATTTAAGGAGCGATAAAAAAATGTTGTGAGAATGACAAACATGTGCGAACTGAACTTAATTGACAGATGATCAGGCTTACTAAAAAATATGGCTCCCAAATTTGAAGGCTTGAAGCAGCCAGAACCCCCTGTTGTAAAACGGACCGAAGTTTCCGAAACACCTTATATTTATTACATGATAAATACAACATATTTGGAAGAGTTACATATACATTTTGTTTAGGTTTAATATTTTGTCTATAGTTTGAAGAAGAATACATTCTTAGCACGATTAGTAGACACAGTCCAATACAAGTATATTTTTAATTACAATGTATTGAAAAGCTTAAGTAGGTACTTTTGAATACAAGATAATAATGTTGGTATATCGCACACGAAACACAGAATATTCTGTTTTGATAGATAGACGATATCCTTATCTTGTACCCCATGTAATACCATGTAGATACACTTACAATAATGTCCCCAAAACATTGATCAAACAGCATTTATCAATCCGCAATACATATCAGATATGCGATAGGCGATATTGTCGTGGCAGTGCCAGCGACGATTTTAAATGATCAATAAACAAATATCACTGAGATGAATGTGGGGGAAAACGATATACGATAGAATACTGAACGACGAAATAAGAAAGATACTCGTATGTAAGGCAGATGATTGGATCATAAGTATAATAAAATTTAAAAAAAGGATCCCTTAGGTGGTTTGGACATATGGAACGAATGGATACGGAAAGAATGGTAAAAAAGTTGTATGTAATCAGTGAGAATGGAAAGAGAAGCCAAAGAAGACCAATGAAAACATGGCATGATCAAATTAAGCAAATACTAAAAAGCGCACAGATTCGAAGCCAGAAAAATCCACGGGCGTAAGTGCTACGATGTATGAATGTAGAGGAATCTCCATAGACATATCAGGACAGTGCAGTGTGGTGGTCCATCCTCTCTGCCTACTTCTCCGGAGAAACGGCGTGATGGTTAGCTAGAGAGATCATAAGATACCGGGTGGAGGAAGTGGCAAAACTGTTGGGAGTACCTACTCTGCGATAACTGTATGTCTATCCACGCAAAGTGAAAGATAAGGGATAAAGATAAGATTAAATGCGGCCTGGCATCCCTTTGCAAACGATCTATTAAATGTTAGACCCGAATGGACAGGGAAATGGCCGAGGAAGTGCGTGAGTGAGGCTGACGAATGGGCGCCGCTGCGACCTATAACAGCCTCGGGTATGCGATGGGAAACCTATTATGTCCACGTGAAGTAAAAACGTGTTCAATGAGTCAGTGCGTCCAGCCATGGTCTACTGTTCGGAGTGCTGGTCGCTCAAATAATAACATAAAGATAGACTGCTGAGATAAGGATGCTTAGATGGGTGGGCGGGGTAATTCTGCTCAACCACATCAGGAGCATCCACATCCGCGGCACTTTCAGAGTGAGGCCAATCTTAGAGAAGCTGGAAGAGTACCGTCTGAGATCATGTAACACGAAGGCTTATGGAGACGGACCAGCGGTCCAGAGGATGTGGTAGGCTCAAGTCGACGTGGATGGGACTAGTCAGCAGAAGTCTCAAAAGAGAACGGGTCCGACCAGAAGCCATCCAGAACAGTCCTGGAGACGCTATAAAGAGTCGACTCCAAGTAAATGTGACAAAGGCTGGAAAAAAACAAGATTTTAAAGACTAATTGTATCAAACGACGGTACTTCATATTTAATATATGTGCGAAGGATATTAGTTTCAAATAAATGTACGAAGTGAACGAAAAATAAAAAAATTATCGAAAACTTTATTAATATTACAATATTTTATATGATCATTGTAAAAACAAATTTTAATATAACAGGATGAATACCGGGCGGAGGAAATATCGAAAATCAGAAAAAACATTGTTGAATAGTTGATAGTATCGATGAGATATGGTTTTTAGTATTGGATGTAACATACAGTGGTTGACTTTAAAGCATTTTGTAACGTTTTGTTTTTTTGTTTAAACCTACGAGATCTTTGAAGAATATAACTAACTAACTATCCATCTCGCCATTTCCCGGGAGGGATAGGCAGAGAGGATTGATCGCCACAATGCTCTGTCCTGGCATACCTCTCGGGATTCCTCTACATCAACCATACTCAACCTGCGGCCCGCCAAGCTTTTTTGTGCGGCCCTAAACACATTTATTATCAGGGACATGATTTACAAAATCTGGCATTCTACATATATTTCGTATATCTTGAGATTAATTTTGACTTTGACGTACATATAGTGACACCCGAAAATGGTTGTCGTTGTCGTGTCAACATCAGATCTGGTATAAGAGTGTGGCTATTGCACACGCTAGATTTATTCCCAAAAAACAAACATTTGACAGACAAGTGCGCGCAAATAATTTTTCCAAATAAATTGGGCGGGGTTCATGATTTTTTTTGTCATACCAGTATAGTGCTTGTGTACAACTTTTTAACCATTCTACTCTCATCCATTCGTTCCATATGTCCAAACCATCTCAGGGATCCTTTTTTAATTTTATTCATGATGCAGTCATCTGCCTTACATTTCTTTCTTATTTCATCGTTCGGTATTCTATTATACAACGTTTTCCTACACATTCTTCGTAGTGATCTCATTTCTACGGCGTTTATCCTGCTTTCATCCTTCTTTTGCCAGCTCCAAGCTTCACTTCCATACATATAGTTTATGATTATAAAAAGAATGGTCATTATGTTACAGTAGAGTGGAAATGATGTATAATAATATCCAAGTAATATAATACCTTTTTGATAAGATTTAACGACTTAAAATTGTTGAAATATTATAGCATTTTCTATACACAAGTGTGAAGGAGTGACAGTTTATCTGCGCAGTGCTGGTACCCGATGTTGATAGCATTAGTTTGGGGTATTAGCCATTCGTGGCTCTCCATCCAATGGATTAACGGTGGTTTTCAAAGAAATTTGTTGATTTACATCAAAAATAAATTTATTATTAATCTCAACTTAACGTGCGTATAATCTTTGGAAATTGATCCCGTCCTTATCGATAGATTGTATATGTACAACAAAATTAGATAAAAATCCAACACGATTAGTATCTTTTATTTTATCACACGATACAACTTACCAGTGACGGTGTCATGTTTTTGAGATCTTTTCTAAATAATTTCGACAAACACCGTTCTCGCGTACAGATCAGTTATTTGAATTCTTTATTATTATGTCATTTAGTGAAAAACATGTACATCGCGAATGTTAATTAATTTGGAATTGGATATGGTACCGTCGGAACAAAAATGAAAACATATCGTTTGTAAAATATGATTTTGACTTTGTCCGATAAGCGCTCGTGATAATAGGCACCTCACCACAATGCGCCTATTAATTAGCGGAGTGGCTCGCACCAAGCCACTGTAGGCGCGCATATTCCGGCAAACGAGCGCTGCTGTTATTGTCAAGCGTTCATGATAAATAAGTCATGAATGATGATAGGAAACCGGATTTTTGTTCACTTGTAACTTCAGCGCGCAATGGCCGGCGGTTTTTATATTGCGCTAGTATTTTGATCTGTTCTGCTATCTGCAACGAACCAATCGGCTCTCGAGCGGCGGATACATTAAATTTTATCTCAATTTAGGCAACACATAACGACATTATTACTAATGTGTGTGCACAATATCGCCAACATCTCGTCCACACCCGTTCTCCAATTATGATATATTCGAGAAGATCACTGCCATACTACAAGTTCATACGTGAGAACTATTGTATTAAATGTATGAGGTGCTATTAGCACAATAAATATTTCACAGAATAAGCTGTCTATCTGAAGAATGGTTAGTGTATCATTCGTCTTTAGTCACAGTTATTATTTTATTATGTCAGTGTGAACTTAATATATTCGTATTTATTTGTTTTTTCTTTCGTGTATATTTTTCTGTGACGGGAGAGTCTTGACAGTAGGTATACCATGTATAATATATAATAAGTATGTTTATATATTTCTTGAAACAGACTTGACTCGTGTTAGTAAATATTATATTTTGTATTATTCAGTTATATCTCGGGGTAGGAATGATTCCATCTAAGCGACTCCCCGCCGCAACATCCCCGTGAGAATAGGGTACGTCCCGCGTGAATGGGAACTGCGGGGTTCTCTAACTCTCCTCTCCTCTCCCCCCCTCTCCTCTCGTTAGGGGAGACAGGGCCACGCGGCCCGCACGCGTCATCTTTGTTATTCAAATGTTTTTGTCCGTCCGTGTGACTTTTGACATTTAGAAATGCGCCAAACTCGTTTTAATGAGACTATAGTGTGCAGGCACATCGATGTGAAACTCGTCCGCATGCACTCTTGCTTTGGACATTAAACACGTTTAATAAGCTTCCACATTTATGGATTTCAAGTTACAAATAAAAGGAAAGCACAGTCGCCCTGTTAATTATTTATCGAACCGTGTTGCAGTTGATTTCTTAATACGAGCATAAAGAATGGAACCCATATAGCTGCTGGTACCGACTCCAGTGAGATGTCTACTCAGCGCGGGTGAAACAGAAGATACGAGTACATCACATCACAGCATAGCATAGCATAGTATAGTATACGTGTGTATTGACTATAAAAAAGACATCGTGTGGGCCGCCTCACGAGTGTTCAGAAATAATACAAATGAATTATGGGCAAATGATTTGAAATACCGCGGTTCCTCCGAAAATTTATTGTAATCCGATTGGCTGTCGCGATAGAAATCTTTTGTTTCGACAATACTCGTTTATGTACACTTCATCTCGCACACGTACCTACTGATGTATGTTATATCTATTCTCCGTCGCTCGTACACTCCCTGCCATGCCCCGCCCTGCTGCTGCATTCCTTATCTCCAGCAGAACTCTGATTGTCTGACTGTCTTTACCCAATTAATAACAGAAGGTTATCCAATCTTATTAACATTTAGTAGTCAGGTACCTACTTGGGCCGTGACGTGGGAAACACCGCTAATAATTTAGTTTTGAAAATAGAATTATTCGAATTGTATTTAAGCATCTGACATAATAATTATATTTACAATGTTATCAAATTTTAAAGTCCTCGATTCGTAATAAATTCTTTAATGAATAGTCAATAACCAACTGCGGGATTGGTGAAGTGCAAATGTTTTGTGAAGTGAATAGTTGTCAGTTTCAGATAAAATCCATTGTCACCCACGATGACGGGAGTCGTCGGCGTCAATTATGTTCTCAATTTTTACATCCACAAGATCACGGTGCGGAAGCACATCTGCTGCATAGACGAAAAACACGAAACATGCGTGAATGTGTCGTTCCTCGACCACATCTCCTTCGACATGATACAGTTCAACGAGGTGAGGCAAAGGGGCTCCAACTCGTGCGTCATCGAGTTCGCCAAGGGGAAGACCTGCCTGTTCCTGATGACTCCGGAGATGGCCAGCGCTGCTACTAATTCCGTCATCCAAGTAGAGGTTTACCAGAAGATGATCTGCGCGTGCCTCCCTTCCAAACTCCAGCTGGGAGTGGCCACAGTGGACATGGCGAGCCAGTTTGCCGCAGTGAACGCGGGAGAAGCGGTGAAGCCGATCAAAGGGTTTTACCCCGTCTTGAATGCGGATGGCGACGAGGTGGCCGTCGTGGACATGATGGTGAGGCTATCCAAGTTGAGCAATATCAACATGAACGATTTCTGCGCCGATGAAAAGGGAAGAAACTTTGTTATGAAAGGTGCCGAGGATACAAATTGTTATTTGGTGAGAAAAAATTATTGCGCACCTTCTCCGGGATCCTGCGACCCCAACAGGATGATAAGGGATATCGGAGAGGAATGCTGCGCCAAGAAGGAGCGCGACTGCGGAGGAGGCTACCAGGCGGCGAGCGCCGGTGATGGATGCTCATGTGACGCGGGCGGCGGTGCCGGTGGTTGCGGGGGCGAGGGCGGGGGCGGAGGCAGGGGTGGGGGCATCTGCGGAGGTGGAGTTGGAGCTGGAATGGGCTTGATTCAAGTAGAATCGGATTCTGGATGCGGATGTGGTAGTAAGTATTCAAGACCGTTTCTTCTAAAGTTTGCACTAGCAGCCACCAAACGAGATTTCGCTCTTAGGGGCATTAGACGATAGTTTTCTTTGATCATCTGTCATGTTTCTGCGAAGTCAAATGACTTAAGAAAGGATTTCTCGTTTGACGATTTATCTGCAACATATAATCATTGCACTGTTAAGGAAAGATATTAGATATTATAAAAATACTTTTTCTTATTGTATTTAGTACAAGGTCTCTTGCCGCAACCAGAAAACGACTTCGAAGAAATAGGGGCTACGCTGAATGGAAACCAAATAAAAATCCGCATACCGAAGTCTAAAAGTGCGAAAGGAGGAATGGCGTGCCCCAACAGCTGCGACAAGCGCGCCGCGACCGCCGGCAACAGGGAGCCCACGGAGAGGACCATGGTCTTCGGCCAGAACGAGATCCTGCTCACCATGCGCCAGGCGGGCGGGGAGGGCATGCGGGCGGACCCGGCGGCGGCCTTCAACACCAAGACCTCCACGGGGGGCAACCCGAACACAGGGAAACCGACGATGGCCATTACGCCCAGCAATGTGCCCGAAGGTGTGGAAGCACTCAAAGTGCTGGACGAAAACAAAGACGTGTTCCTTTTAAAAATTAACAAAAAGACCAAGAAGGGTGACAAGCCTAATTTGGAAGTGGAACTCATCACCCCCAAGCCGCTGGTGAAGCACGCCAAGCACCCGCCGCAGACCAAGAACACGCAGTACGACGAGGCGGACCTGCCGCCGCCCTCGCCGCCGCCGCCGCCGCCCGATCCTGAGCCTCAAGTCATCGTCATTCCCATGAAGCCGGGGAAGAAAGATAAGAAGGGAGGGAAAAAGGACAAGAAGAAGAAGAAGTAGAATCCTAACACCACCGGAATTGTACAACCAATGTAAATAGTATTGTCGAGATTCATTCGTATGAACCTTTTCATAGCGCTAGATTTCGTTATTTAGTATTGTGCTCTCCTGTTTTATACGAGTACTACCATCTTGCATCATCTTGTATCACTTTGATAAATAAAGTTTGTATTGGAAATCGTTTTCATTTTAAATTATAATCTTAACCCTATTCTGCTTCAATTATTCTATGAAGACCATAAATAATTAATATTTTTAAATATGAAAGTTTTTTTGAAACCCCTTAAATAATTTTGGAATACCGCAACATTCGTCACAGGGACCGCAAAACTAAGTTTTTAAATAAAATAATTAAATAAAACGATGATTTTTTTTTACTACTTCCACTTTTGTCTTTATTTTGATAGCGATCGGTTTCGCCAGGCTCGCTGGCATCGACAGACTGGTGACACTATTGAGTCCTTTATATACATACAGATCAGGGGTGGTAAACATGATTCTAGACAAACATAATCTTAAAATAATTATGTAAAATTGTCTGAATTTAAATATTGGTATTACAGTTATTAAAGAGGATTCGTATTCAATATAATGGATTTTAAATTTTATTATAGCTGACATATTTATATATAACGTTTGATAATTGTAATAAAAACAAAGGTATCAATTTTTCAAACGTTATGTATAAATATGTCAGCTATAATAAAATTTAAAATCCATTATATTTAATGCGAATCCTCTTTAATATCTGTATTACCAAAATTTCAATTCAGTAAATTTTACATAATTATTTTTGTATAGAATCGTGTTTACCACCCCTGATCAGTGTGCATCCAAAGGACTCAGTTTGCAATAGTGTCACCAGTCTGTGGATGCCAGCGAGCCTGGCGAAACCGGTCGCTGTTGAAATTAAAGACATAAGTGGAAATAGTAAAAAAACATCGTTTTATTTAATTATTATTTGAAATGAACTTCCATCAAGAGATTTCAGTAAAATCATTTGATGATTTTGTTATTCCGTAAATCGATATTTGAAAATACTTTTCTCCCAAAATAATTAGAATATGGTGATACAGGAGCTATTGTAGTCCCGAGCACCTGTCATAACACGGAGGCTAGCCGTGCCCGGCTCGGGTGCGGAATAAGATATTATCTCGCGAGGGCCTGGAAACATTTGTATAATGAGCCTCTCTGTATTGAGTGCCCTTTACGGTGACTCCACACAGCCACTATCAATCCGATGGCGGTTCCAGTGCCAGCAATGCGGATCTGTAGTCAACTAGTAGCGTGGCTCTAAGACTGAAGCTGATTGTATGTCACCACGACTTACTGAGGGCTGCATTATAACGTATTAAATTAAGATATGTACAGTTTGAAAATGTCAGTCAGTCCATCTTTTCATAGAAAATAATATAAAGTTGTAAACAAATCAGTATATCGTATAAACACTCGTAACATCATTTTTTGTTTAACATAAATTGTCGTAGGAGATACGCAGTACTTTAACGTAGAACCGAGGGTTGGCCTAGTCCCCCGACACCCGTAAGCTGCTCGCCCTGGCTGTGCGGGAAAATAGACAATAATTCAAAATTTTCTCTCAAAATGATTCAATTCGTCTGCCCTCTTTGGCCGCGATGACGCGCGCCGTGTGCGCGGCCGCTGGATGCATCGTGACCGCAGCTACTGTTGGGCCATCCGATAAACTGACAAAACACAACTATCTTCTCTCGTCGCTGGGAAAATAAATTACCAAGTCGTCGGACCCAAAAAACATCCTCAATCTTAGATCGGGCGCTGCTCGGCTCGGCCCGCGGTGGATTTAAACGGTTCTTTAAACTTCATTCAAGCAACATTAACGTGTGTCAACCGCTGTTGTGTGGTGCCTGCTGCTGGTAATGTTATACCCTATGTCACAGATAAGGACGTAGTTAATCGAGAGTGTCGGAATATGGTTATGGAATGCCAGGAGTCCCAACACTTACACGTGAGCATGTCATAATCAACATCAAATTCCCATTCCAGATGAATATATAGTATGTTAATCAAATTATAGATCTGGGTATCAACCCAACTGATATCAAATTGTATTGAGTCCAACTTCACGTTTAAATTAAATGTACATGTTGGACTTGGACTTGGATATTCTGTCTTACAGAGAGCTCGGCTCTAATGGCTATTCCTCTTACAGTTGTTGAAAGCATGATTGGAAATATGATTTGGTGTATTTTTATGCTGGGGCTAGATATACAGATAGGCTCCATTGCATCACCTTGCGTGCACCTTCCACTTCCTGGCGAATGGAAAGTTAAAGAACCAACCTGAATTATTAGTAAAGCTTATTTATTTATAAATAATTAAATACAAGTAATACTGTTACCATTTTAATTCTGGGTATACTGATTTATTGATTGATCGGTGATTGATAGAGAGTTATTGGACACGCGCGCACCTCCCCGCCAAGTTATGGCCTATTGTGGGATCCGGGGTATTGTCTTATTTGCAACAGCTTGGTGTTCACTTGGTCGGGTACTGTCCTATCATATATCGGCTCAATAAATATAAATTGGAGAAGAGCTGCGATATGATCAGCTATACATTTTGGGGAATTGATTTTTAAAATTATTTATACAGAGGTAGCCCGTCATGGTTTTGGTGTTTTTACTATAATACTATAAATTGGAAATTATTTTTTAATTATTATACAATACACATTAAAATGGTAACAGTATTACTTATATTTAATTATTTATAAATAAATAAGCCTTACTAATAATTCAGGTTGGTTCTTTAACTTTCCATTCGTCAGGTAGTGGAAGGTGTACGCAAGGTGATGCAATGGAGTCTATCTATATATCTAGTTCCAGCATAAAAAAAGGCGGTCACATTCGAAGTCGGAATAATCGACGTGCGTGTATGGTACGATGTATGAATGTAGAGGAAGCCCGAGAGGTATGCCAGGACAGAGCATTGTGGCGATCCATCCTCTCTGCCTACCCCTCCGAGGAAATGGCGTGATGGTTAGTTAGTTAGTTAGTTAGTTATATTATTCAAAGATCTCGTAGGTTTAAACAAAAAAAACAAAACGTTACAAAATGAATTAAAGTCAACCACTGTACGTTATGAGTACTGGAAAGAGAGTGAAATGAATTGTGTTTCATCGCCAGCTCAGTATATCGGGTGGTCAAGTCACCAGCTGCTATATTCGTTTGCTAGAACAAGTATGAAACAGAGTGCAGTGTCAGCAGCACGTGTGTTAGTGCAGTCAGTCCTGTAAGACCAATCCCAATGAATCTAAATACAACATCCCCCGAAGCTATAGCAGACTGGGGTGGTAGAAGGGTTATGCCGAAAGTCCAATCAGCGCGGTCTTGGATTGGAGACATACAAAGTTTTTACGCAGGATCAAACCACGGAGACGACGCGGCGTGTGTTCAATCCGATATCAATCATTGCAATATACAGGGTCCTTTTTCATTTGATTTTTATACTTTATTTAATTAATTCTCTTCAAACGCTTTTTTTTAAAAGGTTAAAAGAATCGAATAAGTTTCTTACATACTTTCACAACACTGTCCGTCGGTCGCGGCTATCTCGACTTGCGCATAACTAGCTCTCGGGATCTGCGCACCCATCTCCGCCGCCCCCTCTCCCGCCCCCATCACGACTCCCTTGTTTATCCTTTTTATTTATATTTGTACGAAATCGACAGGGCGATTAAGCGTTTCTTTATTGTTTAATACGTTTCCAGTTAGTTCTATTGTTCTCCGAGTTATTAGTTCGTGAAAGGTGCTTCTCGCGGCCCGCCTGCCCCACCCTCCCTCCTTTCCCCCTTTCCTTCTTCACCCCATGCCATACGGAGCATACTCGTAAAATTGTATCTATAAAATGGACTAATTCCTTTGCTTACATCTTTTTTCAAATATAATAAAAATCAATTAAAAATACGGAAACAACTAATAAAAACCTACCAAAAAGTGTAAATCTTCTATTTGCCAATAATCGAATATATAAGAATACATACGAGTACACATACACATACCATAATATAATACTAATGTAGTGTATATTTAGTTGTACAGAGCTACAGATAGGCACCCGCCGTGCACTAGGTATTGTATGTAGGTACGTGCATGATATTATTTGCATTTTTATATCCTTAAGATAAGTGAGTCATTGTTTAGCGAAATATTTTTCCACTTGAGGAAGATACGGAGACATGTTTATGGAGACTTGGTAATGGAAATGTTAATTTATTGTTGTCTCCTCTGCAGGGCCGCCTGGGGACTTATTCACACAGATACACAATTGACAACTTTGTTCACTGAAGTAATCCAATAAACAATTTGATTACCTATATCATCGATAATGGAAAAAAGTGGGATAAATTTAGTTAATAATTTACTCCAGGCCAACTGACAATTACTAATAACGTTCTGTAGTTTCATGCTCTTTTAAGTTTATTTTTAATTACTTTATATTTTGGAACATTTTCAACAACGCCCTTTCTTCTTCATGAGCCCGGGAGGGTCCATTCGACGTCGACTATCACTTGAGAGTACATATCCCTGTCTTCTTCTTCTTCCTCAGCCTATTCCCGTCCACTCCTGAACAAAGGCCTCCTCCATTCGCTTCCATGTCACTCTTTCCTATGCAGACTGCATCCAGGTTATTCTGACGTGTCTGTTCAGATCATCCTTCCACCGTAGTTACGGTCGCCCTGCACTTCTCTTTGCCGTCCACGGTCTCCAAGTCAGCAGTCTTCTTGTCCACTTTTCATCTGAGCTTCTGGCTACGTGACCTGCCCATTGCCATTTTATAGTCGCCACCCGGTGGATGATGTCAGTGACCTTTGTTTTCTCTCTCACCGTATCGTTTCTGACTCTGTCTCTTAGGCTTATTCCCAACATGGCTCTTTCCATGGCTCTTTGGGCCACTCGTAGTTTCTCGGTTCTGTCTTAGGCAGTTCCGAATACCGCCTTAACTGTTCTTAACCCTGTCCAATCACGTATGTTCTGGAGCCAGGAGATCTGTTCTCTCCCCACACCTCGATGACCCTCTATTTTACCCTTTTTTTACAAATTGGTTATTATTTTATTATTATTATAAATGCTAATAAATGCTAGATCGGTGGTAACTAACTAACTAACTAACCATCATGCCGTCTCCCCGAAGGGGTATCAGAAAGAATGGACTGCCACACATTTCTTTCCTGACATATTTCTCTCGCAACCTCAATATTCATACATTGTGTCATGCACGCGCTTCGATTTCTCTGACTCCTCACGTGGCCGACATTCAATATTTGATTTATTTGATCGTGCCACGTTATCCTCGGTCTTCCTCTATTTTTGGTTCCATTTACATCGTTAACATAGAATTGTTTTTACCATTCTTTCTTCATTCATTCTTTTCATATGTCCAAATCATCTGAATGATTTTTTTGTTCATAACACCATCATTCGCACCGGTGGTGGTAGGCTAAATTGCGCAATAAGTGCAAATGAAAGAACACCGAAGTTGTGGGTAGATAGATTATCACGGATGACTGGACGAGAACGATATCTCGAAACGTCGGTGACAATACAGATCACCATAATACAAAAACGTAACCACAATGTCTTTAAGGTATTGTCCCCGAACCCTTCAGCGAGCCTGTGCTCGTGTTTGGGTGTATCCAAGCCCCCACGCCGGGCCTGCGCGAGGCCGGGTGCGTTGCCCTTCCGAGAGATATGGATACGGAGATAAAGGGGCCTCCGCTAAAATAAAAGTGCATCTTCACTCGATAACTCCGGCAAATACTTATCAAACGAAAACAATTCACAGTTTATCCATTTGTTTTGTCTTTGGTTGATTGCAATAGACCATAAACAACTTTGTAGATGACTCTTCGTATTATTTGTTTTATTGTCTTCTACGTTCTGGTTTGAAATTATCTGCTCACAACGACGATGCATTTCAATTGGATATTGTGCAATCACTTCATTACATAAATTCGCTGTAAAAATCTTGTTATTTGTGAATCCTGGAGATATATATTATATTGAAGAGCGTTGGTGCATCTCAGCGTGTCTCCATTCCACGAACTGATCAACTCGATATGAAATTCAACAGTGTTTTAGTTCAATAAATTCAAAATTCTTCAATAATTTATCGATGATACCAAGAATGGCCTTTCACAGTGGTGCTCTATTTTCAACCCTAATCTATGGAAGCGAAGCATGGAACTGGCAGAAGAAGGATGGGAGCAGAATAAATGCGGTAGAGACAAGAGTTCGATGCATGTGTGATAAAACGATGTACAACAGAATTTCAAATGATAACAGGAAGGAATGTAGACAGAAAAGTAGTATTATGAACCAAATTATGAAAGGATCAATGCATTGGTTTGGACACATGTAACGCATGGATGAAGAAATAATGATTAATGGTTAAACATTAACGATGTGAATATACTACGGAGTCGAGAAAAACTGAGGAAAACACGGCATGGATCAAATTGATCAAATTTTAATGCTCGATCATGTTAGAAGAATCGACGTGCGTGTACTCGTATGACTCACTGTATGAATATGGAGGGAAGCTAGAGTAGTGTATCAGGATAGAGTAGTGTGGCGATCCATTCTCTCTGCCTACCCCTTAGGATAAACGTGATGGTTTGTTTTTGTAGTTGTTCTAATGTACCTCCATGAGAGACATTAGAAGAAATGTAGACAATATTAGGAAGCCCACATTTTCACACAAGAAAATGTTTGGCAACAAAACACTTTCGTTTGTTTTGTAGGTGTAAAATATTTCCATTTATTTATAAATAACATAATATTATATTATATGGCCATTTGCAGTCAAGTGAGTGCTACGCTACTCGTGTTCGCTCTCGTGCCGATACTGTTCCGATCTGTTGCACGATAACTCCCTGTTCAGTCCCACTGCTGGGTCTAGGATTATGTTGGAGTCAAATTTTGTTAGATTATTATTTTAGGCGGATTAGCAACTGATCTGTTTTAAGTTTTATCTGATACGAATTCTTCAAGATAATAACAGTTTTAAAGTTTATCATGATCAAAGTTCGTTCATTTACGTTTTATGATATGTAGAAGGCAATTAACGTATTTTGTACACGAATTTTTATTTGATCTCGGGTTCTATAAAGATAGTTAGCACGCACTTCCTGATCAGTTAAACGTTTTATATATTAATCAAGTGAAGTGAAGAGTAGCTATGTAAGAACAGTCCATCATCACATATAGTAATAACAAACGAACTAACTAACTAACCATCACGCCGTCTCTCCGGAGGGGTAGGCAGAAATAATGGAACGCCACACTGTTCTGTCCTGACATACTTCTCTCTCTTCCTCTACATTCATACATCTTGTCATATACGCACGTCGATTTCTCCGACTCCTCACATGACCGACATTTAATATTTGATATTTGATCGTGCCACGTTATCCTCGGCCTTCTTCTATTTCTAGCTCCGTTCACGCCGCGCCGTTTACATATACTTTCTTCACAATTCTGTCATGATTTACATGGTACAACGTACAATAACCCTGAGATGAAGTTTGCAACGATATGCGAAGCGTCGGTCAAAGAGATTAATTACAGCGAGGCACGGAGATAACAAAGGTTCAAGAAAATTTTAAACAATACAGTTTTTTGGAACCTGCGACCTTGATCAAGTTCCTGCGGTACCAATCATCTAGCATTCGTCATTCCGCACTGAATGATGTTCTTTCCTTTTTCATTGATATCTCAGTCTGCCCAGAAGTATAATAATTTGGATACTGTGACAACTATTCGATGTAGGTCATTGATGCCTTTGTTCCTAATTTAATTGGGAATAATTTAAAACACTGTATAATCCATTTTCTTTATTAAGTATTTTTACAAATCAAATAAAAATATTATTCGGGTGGTGGTCTTGGGGACAGAACGCTTGGCTCCTGATCCAGGGGACTTGACCAAGCCTGGACACGACCAGATTCCTTCTTCATAACAATGAGCTATTTTTTGCTCACATTGAAAATTGTAAAAATAAATTCTAATATCATTGATTTAAATCCTTGGAATTAGTCTTTAAAAAAAAATCACTACACGTTTCGGGGGTAACCTTTTTCCGCGTGATATTTAAACCTGAGGAAGGAGGATGGCACTTCCGAAACATGTTGTGAATAATATTTTTATTTGATTTGTAAAAATGTTTACAATTACTATTCCACAGTGTCACAGCCTTAACCTTCGATAAATGTTGTTCTTAAAGATGTATAATATAAAGTAAGGCGACCTGAACGTAATACACCACGCGACTGAGAACATTGTCCCTGATAATTACCTTCGTCAAAAAGAGAGCAGATTGTTTTATTTGCCGCGCTGCAGAACCAACCTGCCAATGGTTATGCCTGTGGATAGGACAATCTTATTTCTTAATCGGGTCGTCCCAGAGGTCGACATATTTCGTGATAGTGTGAGTTGCCTCAGGGATGCAATATCAATGTTATGATTATTTTAATGCTTAATTTTTTTTTCATGCTTCTCGTTTAAATTCTTATAATGTAATTGCAAACGATCTGGAATTATAAGTCTGTAATGTTTGTGATTTTTGTTAAAATAAATGAAATGAAATGAAATACAACATATGGTGTAAATAAGTTTAATTGTATTTCTAGGACTAGTTTAAGAGAGGGGAAAGAGAAGGTCTTTTTGATTGGTATATAAATATTAGCACATCGCGAATGGTGTGCGAGCCGCAGTTTTCGAAGCCCCATATATAGTATACTCGTACAGCGGTTGTACGAGTAGTATTGGACAATACAATATCATAGCTCGGGAGGGAAGCGTGTTTACTCGCAGCGAGCGGAGTATCTCCCGGAGATCTGGTAATCGCTCGCCTTTATCGCCCGAATACAAGATAAATTATTCCATTATCTGAGTTAATCTATCAAAATGTATTTTGTACATCCAACGGAAAGAAGAATATTTGTGTTCTCTCGTGCGGCGATAGCATCTCCGGAACCCCGCGCCCCCCTCGCCTCCATTCTATAATACATTCACTGTCTCTAGCTTTTAGGAATATTTTAATGGAAATAAATATCTCTTTCGCTCCTTCGCACATACATATTTATAAGCTTTACGATCTACCAAACAAATACGCTGCGACTCTCAACGGAGAAATAGGTTCACCGCCGCGGACCAATAGTTGCTTCGTGAGGTCATCAATGAGACATTTCTTTAAATGACATCATTTAATCATTTCGTGACACAATTCCCACCTCTGACTTACAATGTAGGCTCCGGCTACCGATCACCCAGCGAAGGCAAACAATGTTGCCCTCTTGTTCGAGTTGATTATGTCAGGTACATATTTTTTCAATTACCCTTTTAATTAAAAATAGTTATTTTTTTACTCAAATATGGTTATACTAAATGATTACCGTAAGAATAAAGGGCAAAGTGCAGGTCAATAACGAAAGTGAAAACTTTTTGTGGGGCTGAATCCCGAATGAACTAAGGCTCCCATTCAGAAAAAAAAATCTCAGAATTCTCTTATGTATAAAGCATTTAAAATTTATGAGTTAAGACCAGAGGATGTCAAAAGTGTGCGGAGCATAATTTTTTTTAGAATAGAATTAAATAAATATGTAAAAAAAATGTAACCTTATATTGATGTGTATGTACTTACTTCCTATGGCCATACAACTCTTGAAGAGTTTTAGACTCCTTGATGATTTTTCGCCAAGCTCCTCGAACCTGCGCCTTTTGCTCCCAGCAGTCCGATTCGCCCAACCTAGCCAGGTCAGCCAAAACATTGTCCATTAGGCGCTGTCTAGGCCTTCCTAGAGGTCTTACTCCAGTTGGTCTAGACGCGTACAGGGTCTTGATTGCTCTGGTCTCTTCGGCTCGGCAAACGTGTATGTGAATTATAAAAATTGAATGTTTAATTGTTTTTATTCGAACATGTGTTTTGTACGTGTGTACTATTTCATGTAAATAAATAAATAAAACAAATTAAAAGTAGATGAGGCGGTTTGTTACCCAAAGAAGATGTGACATAGTTGTACGTATGAAATAATGCACCGCGCATGAAAAGGCAGTATAGATATTTTCTATTTGTATTCGATGGAATACGGGGTATGAAGTAACCCTTTGTCACGTGAAAGTTGTTGGATTGCTACGTCTTGTTTGTGGAGTGGTGCCTAATTGCCGCGCAATTCCTGCCACAAATGTCGCGGTGAAAAGATAATGATACCATTTCTAGCCAAGCTTTTTGTCAAACTATCCATTTAACAGGACGTGAAGAGTGTATCGGGCGAGATAAGATCGCCGGAATAGCTCCGATATGTCGCGGAGCCTCCGTGCGGGCGTGTACCCCACCTGCCGCCTGCCGCCTGCCACTCCACTCAATATTCCGTCTTTCATCCTCGATGTTCACGTCGGTACAAAACACGTTGTTTCTTTATATTTCCAGAGATACCATCGCTAATGTCCGCCTTTAGTTATTCACAGGACTCGGAGGGCGTCTTCGGTAGATTTCACAGAAATTGCCCGAATTACGAGGCGGCCGGCGAAGCCCACCCTCTGTGTAACATTTAATCAATTCACCGTTGATAATTTTACGAGTGTTCTAATAATTCTAATTTATTTGTTGACATTTAAGTGACATTTGATGGTCCGATTAGGTTGTAGATGGGATAACAGACAGAAGTTCGGAGGTAGGTACCCCGGCACGATAGCTACTGTTAATCGTCACTAGCCTACCGGGCTAAAAACCTCTTGTAGGACTGCTGGGAATCAGTTCTGGAGTAGCGAGAGTTCGGTTAGCTGCGCGCATGTTCACGACACTTGCGTGGTTCTTTATTTAAACCATCAATTAAATGCTGTTTATGTAATGTAATCACGCATTTGATTAAATATTTACCATAAATATGCTTTATTATCACGTCAAGATCGGTATTCTCACTTCACAGCATGCCTGATTTATTCCTTTTAGTAGGTAGTAGGTAGGCAGAGAAAATGCACCGCCACACTACTCTATTTTGACATACCTCTCTAGCATTTACAAGTTGTTTTAAAAATAAGGTAATAACAATTAAAATATTTTTATTTGAATATTCAGAAAAAACCGCCGACACGATGTATCTAGCAAAACAATGTAGAAGAAATAGCTTGTAAATGCAATTTTATTGTTTTTACAAACATGCATAGTACTGCGCAATATTTTGACATAGTAATCGAAATTGTTGAACCACTTTTGATTCACATTGCTCATTCTTATTTATTGACGAGTATTATTACTTATAATATTAATTTAAATTTAATTCTTAAGTACCCGTATTAATTAAATGATCAAATCTCAATAAACAGAAACCATTGATGCGAATGGATAGATGAGATTCCCCGTAGTTTTGCTCGCGTATTACACAGACTCAGTTAGAAGAGCCAATCTCCCAAATGTGTGTGTGAGTGTAGCACGCCATGGCCCGCAGCCTAGCCGTGTCCCGCACCTGTTGCCAGCAGCCTCCCGCGCGAGGAGCAGATGTAATGTTGCCAACTAATTACACCCACTTACAAAGTGTACATTACTAAGTAAACACGCTCAACACGCTCACTTCAATCTGAAGAATTTGATCTGCGGCATCAGTCGAATCAATGAATTTTCCAAAATAACAATTCTGTTATGTTTAGTTTTAATCCACTTATTTTTTTTTGTTTTAACCGGTTTCGATAGCTCGCTGCCATCATCTAATACCTACATCAATTTTGTTAAGTTTATGTATGAAATATCATACTAATGGTGGGACTTGAAATTTTATGATCTTTTTATAATCCACTAGTGTTAACTATGATTTTTTTTGTTATATGAAACTACAGATATTTCATTTATATAATATATATATACTCGTATATTAAGTAAAATATTTCGACAAAAAACTCTTTTAAAGTAACCTAACAATAATGGATTTTATAGAATCATTAAAATTCAACTAACTGCTAATGCATTTCATATATAAATCTAATAAACTTTGGTGTAGGTAGAAGATGGCAGCGAGGCGCTAAAACCGATCGAGAGCAAAAAAAAAACCGACGAAAACAAACTTAATACCTTTTATAATATAGTGTTTATTGTTATCAATTAAAATTTTAATTACAATATTTGCAATGAACTTCTACAAAGAAATTTCAATGAACAACATTAATATTAATATGTTGTATGTATTGTATATGAGAACGATTAAAGAAAATAAGTTTACACGGAAGATTCGATTAAACGTATCACATAATAATGTATTTTCTATAATTGCTGTAAAATTGAAATTACAGCTTATTACGCTATTCTTAATTTTCACCAGTGCTCTTAAAAGTATACTTGAGCATGTAAAACAAATAATTAAAAGTAAACTTGTATTTATTTTTATTCTTAACCATATAACTCACCGTCCCATAAGAATATATAAAAAAATAAAGATTTAATAATACCAATTTTATATAAATTAACACGGGCAGGGTATTTTTTCCATTGGAAAACGTTATAGGGCGTGACGTATAAAACTACAGACGATTCACAAATGTATTATTATAGTGATTGTGTGAGCTAAACCGATAAATGAACGCTCTGCGTCTTACGACAGTTAGATATGTAGGGAGCTCTTTCTTATGTGCTATATTATTTGATTTATAATAACTAGTTGGTTTAATATCCGTTCGATAGTAAAGTATTGCCACCCTAAATGGAGTCCATTTAGGTGCAGTATTGCCATAGCGACAGCGCTACAGTCGCTTCCAATATTGTAAGTTCGATCCCGAAGTTTGGTATCGCCCGGGACCGCTATCTGAGATCCCATCCGCAGATTACGGAGGGGTAAATATTAAACATTCCATGTAGATATCTGATACATGATTTATTGGGATTTTATCTCGGATCGCGCTGTTACCTCGCGAGTCTCGCTATCGGCGCCATCGCTCGCTGCTTCTAATACGGTTCGTTAGGTCAGGGATGGCGAGCTTTGTGCCTGCGCCTGCGACGGGATTGTCAGCAAGGCGATAGCTTTCAAATTTTGTTAATTTGCTAACGGACGCTAATTATATGTTGTTTTATTACAATAATTATACACACGATCGGGAAATTAATTGGGTTCAGACTCTGCACGTGATTTCAAAATGATCTTCTGTTATTTAAAATTGTGGCCACTTCGAAATATGCATACTTTGTCCCTAATATTAATGTAGACTTACGCAAGCACTGAAGTGTTTAGAAATAGCTGAACTAACTAACGGTCACGGTGTTTCCTCGAAGGATTAGACAGAAATAATGGACCGACCCACTTTTCTTTTCTGACATACTTTTCTCGATTCTTCAACATTCATATATCGTGTTATGCACGCACGTCGATTTTCCGACTCCTAACGTGGCCGACATTTAAAAAAAGAAATAGAATGTAAAAATAATATTACACAATTTATTAATTGTTACTTGAAAGATGATGTAAAACTCCGAAACGAATGAAAATTCTGTTTTTTTGAAGTTTTATTTTATTTTATGTAATTGTCGACGAAACGTCCCATTGAGATGTTTTCATTAGTCATATTAATCTAATACAATATACCAATGAAAGTACAATGTCAGCTGCATTAATAAACAATTAAGGAATCTTGCATTTCTATCAAGATTTTACTTGCTGTCAAAATCTATTCCGAAAAATTTCATTATGTAATTGCAATATTTAAATAAGAATTAATTTAATGTTTACTCAGGGATTCGGCTGCAAGTTAAATGTTTTTCTTCTTTGTGTAAATTTTTGTGGTAAATGGAATTTTGTGAAGTGGGATATACATACCTACGTAGATTGATGGTTCCGGCAGCTCACTGCGTTCTTCTGGACAAGAAGATGACGATGATACAGGTCGGACCGAAATATGACAGAACCACTTGAACAAGTGGAATAAATCTAAATGTTTCTTCTTCTTTTCTCTGGCTCTACAGTCCTAGGTGGACCTCGGCCGCCTTCAAAAAGTTTCTCCAGTCGCCCCTATCCTCCCTCTCGACTACCACTCCTTCGGACTAACTCCCAACAACTGCAGGTCCTTCAGAACACCGCCAAGCCACAGAGCCGCGGAATTCCCTTCTGGTCTTGTAAACGTCAACTGTGCGGGTGTTGACAGCTCCTCCATTCGCACTAGATGTTCAGCCCATCTAAGCCGTTGGAGTTTTATAAATTTGACGACGTCCGGTTGGTTGTATAGTTCGTTTAGCTCAGAGTTATGCCGGAGTCGCCGTATATTATTCTCGCAGATTGGGCCAAAAATTCTCCTTAGGATTTTGCGCTCAAACACCTGTAACTTCTGAGAATCCACAACACTCAACCTCCAGGTTTCCGCTCCATATATCAAGTGTTTTATATGTGCGAAGTTTTGTTTTCTTAGATATATTATGGATAGATTTTAGATATTTTTGGAGGCCGAAGTAGGCCGAATTAGTATCTTCTAAGATAATGCGCTTTTTTATTTTTTCATTTGTTCTGTTATCACAAGTGAATGTTGACCCTAGATACACAAATTAATTGATTCTTTCAATGGTTTGATTGTCGTCAATGCGCAGATCTGGTTCAGGTTTCAGATTCATTGTTATGGACAAATATTTAGTTTTTTGCACATTGACTTTTAATTCCATTCGTTCTGCCGCTCGCTGTAAAGCCAAAATAATGTCCGCAGTGGCCTCTTTAGATCGATCAATAATATCTATCATATTAAATCTAAATGTTTATTATACAATATATAATTAAAATGATTTCTACAAAGAAATTTATTTACTAAAATTCCATTTCATTGAAAACAGCTTGTATAGGAAGTTATACACATTAAACCATCTCAATAATATTGTAATAGAACAGTACTATCAGGATGCGAGTTATATCGTTTAGCGCTAACAGGTGCAGAAGGCATACCCTCACACGACACGTTTATCTAATAAAAGTACACCGCACACTCGAGTTGATTGGCCCTCACACTCCCAACGAAGGAGAGTCGTGCGGTTATTGATTGGGAGGGCGTAATTGAATATTTGTTCGGCTCTGTTTACTGGCCGGCCGGGGGGGGAGCCCGCGACAAGTTGGTGACAAAATAAACGTCGTCAACACGGACGGTGATAGCCATCGCCGCTGCTGCCCAGCCAGCTAGTGGAACTACTCTGGCCGTCACGAGGAACTCAAATACTCGTATGATGTTTACCTTCTCTAATTGCGGTATCACTATTCAATTAGTCAACGGTGGAGTTATCGTGTCCAACGGATAATGCGCACAGTTTATATTGCTTTAAGAAATTAGGTGATTTTAAACGATGTTTTATACTCAGTCTTGGCAGTCAAAAAAAAAAAATAAAAAAAATACAATAATATGCTCACTCGTGAGACGCGCTTTGAATTAAAAAATTAAAAAATCTGAAAATCTATCAATAAACACATAGGGTTTTAATTTAGCTATGAAAGATGAAAAATGTGAATTTTCAGCTTAGACATGAAATCTGTCGGATCATTTACCCATCTAAGGTATGAAGAGAGATTGTTCCAAGCTGATGGTCCGGCTACTGCAAAAAGGTCGTTCCTCGAAATGTGTTCTAGAACAACTAACTATTCCGGAGAAGTGATTAATACATGTAAAGAAAAATAAACCATATTTTGTTTTTTATGTTATCCTGAAATAATCTAGTCCAAGCAAATATATAAACATATACCTACGTTATCTGGCTTGAATTGCTCTCGTAAAGCGAATTTTGTCATTTAACAATTAACCAAGAAGAACATAAAACTTTGCTGGTCTTCTTCTTAGCTTCATTCGCATCATTTGAGGCACCTCCCTGGTAATCTCCCGCTGCTAGGGTTTTCAGGATAAGCAATTTTCGAAACTCGCACCCTCTCAGAATGCAGATTTCATTCTCTTCGGTTTTGTATATGCGTTGAGACAAGTCGCTGACGTTTAGTTCCTTCTTAATTCTGGCCCATTTTGTTGCTAGCGAGTGTCACCTACCCTTTGATGCGGCTGGGACTATATACGAGTATATGGTACAATTCTAGTCTCGTGATTCCCTTGAACAAGAAAAATATATAATGTTCGTAAACAGTAAATGAATTCAGATAGTAAATGATTAGTTAGGAGTGAAATAAAATGTAATGAATAGCGTGCAGTGGAGGTTTGATTTAGTGTCCCGGAGTCCTTCGCAAGTAGCGTGTGCTCTGTGAGATTGTTTTGATTCTCCTCAATATCACAATGACGTATGGCCGCCGCTCTGTGGGAACGTGTTCAGCCAGCGGATCTGTTCTGGCCTGTGCCTCGCGCCGTCTCCGGACGAATTCATAATTTCGGTAAGGTGTTTTAGGCTAATTAACCTTGGGAGATAACCGCGCGAGCAATCTTCAGCATCAGCAATTAGTAGATAATATATTAACCGATGCCTCCATAGTTAGCTCTGAGGCCTCGGGTTATAACTCAGTGTCAACTCTGGGTCTAATAACCTCCAGACTCGAATACATATTTATGAATTCCACTGAGAATTCACAGTTTCCTAAAGAAGTTTTATTGCACGGGCTATCTCTAATATATCATTAAAATGTAGCCTCGTTACCTCCAAGGATTGTGTTCTTGTTTACGACATATTATTTAAATATACATTACAACGTTCCAATGCCGAACATCTAAGTGTAATATTTTACTTGAATTATAGTTTTATAAAGATTTGTTTTAAATCGATGTGATATGTGATAGTATTTTTTTTTACTGCGCAAAATAGAAGGACGCTGGGGAGTTGGTAGAAGGCAGTTGTACTGGTTGTGAAATATAAGAGAATGGACAGGAATGAATGGAGAACCTGTTCCAAGTGGCACAGGACAGAGATGCTTTCGCTGGGGGGACCTGATACGGCACCAGAAGAAGAAGAAGACTTGAGTCCTAAATGAAAATAAAATATATTCACTAGGGAAATGAATGATAGAATTAAATAAGTACAACAATAAGTGAAGATACGAGACTTCCGAAAATTGTTAATCCTGAAAACCCTAGCAGCGCCGAAAATACGGAAGGACAGCTGGACGTCATTATCCCATGACAGCTCACCTTTACAAACAGGTCATACGTCCTAGTCCAAGATGATGAAAAAAAAATGTAAATGTAATAAATGTCATAAGATAGCGAAACATCTATAAAACATGAATTAAAACGTCTGTTTTTTAGAACTTTTTTTATAATTTATGGGAATTACATGTTTTGCCTTGCTAGCATTTGATAATGCTAAGGTGAAACATGTCATTCCCATATAATATTCTGATAAACTTGCCGAAAACAAATGTTTTCATTCGTGTTAATGATTTAATATGGAGTTGAACATCATTGATCAACACACGATTAATATAATTGTCATCTAAGTCTCTTAGGCATACTTTTTAGCCCTTCGTGTTTAACAGAGATATAGGACAAGGCCAAGGTAAATTAAAACTCTTGAATATCTTAAAATATACTATATTATGATAAATCTTAACACTAACATACAAATTTATCCTTAAAACTAATAAAAAAGAAATGACCAAAAAAACTATATAATCTAATAGATAAAAAAAACTATCTAAACTAATAGTTTAGGGGTTGTCGATCAACTGTAGTGTCAGGACGTATAATAACCATATCGACTAACCTATCCGAAGAAACTATTCGTGCTGGTCTTCTGCATCCAATAAGCAGGCGGCAGCTCCGGGAGAGATGGCCCCTCAGGTATAGGGCGCACGATGAGCGAGGATGCTTCCTATGCCTCTTGCATCCAGCGCGTGCACGGCGATACAGAAGGAGGTAGCCCCTTTGGTGGAAGAGCTCACGATGGGCGAGGACGATTAGCTGCTGCTTCGCTCCCAAATCGAAAGTCTTGTCAAGGATGGAGTAGCACGGCACAACAGTCACAAGTTTGTTATTAACAGGAAGATAACACTTTCACTGCGGCACTAGCGTGACGGTTATTGATTGTTATTTATATATTGTCCTTTAAATTTTAATTAATTTAGTTGTCTAGTTGCACGGTGGTGCTGCCTACTGGCTGCGTCCACGCGCGGTCGTCCACTGCCTGCCTATATTTTTGTTCGACAACCCCCCTGATCTGTATGACTTCTTATTAATCTAAACCACATGTTATTCCTCATTTGTCCGCTCAACTGAGCGCTGGACACATTTGGTGCGTGCGGGAAGAAAGGCCGAGAATACGGGCGAGTCCATCTCTTGGTTCGGGGTGAAATTGACACGTGTGGCAAATTCCAAGTGCACCCCACAACCCGATACAATGGACTCGTCCACCCGTGGCTCGACGCAAAAAAACGTGCTAACAGGCCAATCCCAGATACTAGCAGGTACAAGCAGCATCCGTTGGCGTGCCTATCTCAAAGTCGCCAAAGAGCTTAATTTCTGTCACTTCGGTGCGCATAACAATTTCCCCCACCATCTTGACTGAAATTAATACTCTTAGAACTTTGTCGAACTCATCACACATTATTTTCCGCAGACCAAGAGGATTCCAAGTAGATTCTAACTGTTATTACTTATTAAATTAATTACACACAATAATAATATTCCTTAAGTAATATGTTAAACAATATATATTTTAATATAATATAACTATTCAATGCATACGTTCTTAAAATTATTTTGTGTCGCTCGTACAGTCAAGAATGATTATTATAATAACGGCATAAGGGTAACCATGCATTGATTACTAAACAGGAGATTATTAAATTGCTGTCTCATCAGTATAGTTTGTTGATTCTTCCATCAAAGTAAATAGAGGGAAATCACTGTCGTAATTTCGAGTCCCTACATCCTCTTGCGGTGCCAGCTTCATGTGGTCGACATGAATCTTCGTAGGTCTTCCGTTCTTTTCTACCCAATAAACATTTCCCCTTCCGAGTCCCATCAATACTGTATGGGGACCACTCCACCGTGGATAGAACCCTGGGTGAACGGCTGTATCCGGGTTTGGTCCGTGATGCTCCCTCGTCAGTACTTTTTGACCAGAACTAAACTTCATTGTACCCTTGCCTTCTACACAGTAATTTTCCTGGTATTTCCGTTGATTTGCTAAGATTATTTTGTCAGATTTTTCCCGATTTCGTTTGTGAATTATCTCTGTGCTGGGGTTATCCTGAATTATTCCCTGCCATTCGCCCGGCCGGCACACATTGTATCCAAAAAGAGCCTCACTGGGTGTTACGTTTGTAGCTTCATTTCTTCGACGCCGGAGATTAGCAATGATTGATGGCAGGCAAGTGTCCCAAGTCGTGTGCGGCTTTTTGTTAAGTGCGATTCGTAGACCTTTCTTAATTTCTTGGTTTCTACGCTCTGTCGGATTCGCGCGAGCATGATAAGTCGCTGTAGTCCAATGTAAACATTGCCATCTTCTGATAGCTTTCGTCCAGGCGGAATGAATAAATTGACGGCCGTTATCAGTAAGGACCGCCTTCGGGTACCCATATCGCGCAAAAATCTCCCTTTCTAAGAGATCTATCAGAACGATGGCTTTACTGCTACGAATAGCAAACGCTTCGACCCATCGACTAAATAAATCGGTTACGACGAATATGAACCGATTCCGTTTTGCAGTAATCGGGTAGGGACCCATTATATCCACTGCAATAACTTCAAACGCCCTTGATGGTTTTATACCTCCAAGAGGAGCCATTTGTCTGTTGGGACCTTTTTTATATGAAGCACATATATTACACCGTTTGATGTGTACTTTTATATCTCCAACCATGCGGGGCCAGTAATAATTTCTTGAAACAGCACGAGCCGTCTCTTTTACTCCAGGATGACCTGCAGATACTGAATCGTGATACTCCCTTAGTACTCTCCTTCTGATTCTTGCCGGTACTACGAGTTGTAGGGGTAGATTTCCATTATTTTTCCATAGGGCTTCATCTCTTATCACAAAATCACCTTTCAATAATTGATCGGCTGTTGTCAGTGAATCGCGTTGATCTAACTCTTTAAGTCGGGTTATTTTCGCTAGGATACTCTCGTCTTCGTACTGGCCACGCGCGACGATGGCTGTTAAAGAGAGTTCTCCCTCGGCCTCGACGTTGTGAGAATGATGTTGTGAGAGGGATGCACCTTGTAGGGGTTCCGTTTCAGTGTGCATCACCATGACCTCAGAATCGTAAGGGCAGATTTCACCCCCAACATCAGGATACATAGTCCTATCAAAATCATCCGGCTGGATGTCATCCATAAGTTCAGTTCCTGGATTCCGCGATAAAGCATCAGGAAGAGTGTTCTGTACCCCGGGTAAATGTTCTAGTTTAAACGTAAATTCTTGTAACAATAGCGCCCACCTAGTCAGTTTAGTTTTCTCATTTTTCGCTTTGTGCAGCCAAGTTAGAGCTTTATTATCGGTACGCAAAACAAATTCCCTACCCTCTAGATACGAACGATATTTCTTTATGGCCCACACTGCGGCCAGGGCTTCTTGTTCATTACTATGATAGCGCTGCTGAGCGCCGGTCAGTCGTGCGCTTGCGTACGATATTACATCCCTATTCCCATCTTCATTCTCATGAAATAGCACCGCCGCGACGCCTATATTACTTGCGTCGGTCTGTAAGAAAAATGTGCGTGTAAAATCAGGTCTAGCTAGAGTAAGTGGACCTTCCATAGAAAGTTTGACATTATTCATTGCATTCTGGGCCGCACCCGTCCAGCGGAATGGCCTTTTATTGCACAGTAAATCGGTAAGGGGTGCAGTGATTTCAGAAAATCGAGGAATATACTCGCGTAACCAATTACACACGCCTAGGAACCTTCGCACTTCCTTCCGGCTTGTAGGAGCCAAAGCATTTAGAACCGCCTGTTCGTGAATTCCCTGAGCGTGGTTGCCATCTGCGGTAACAACGTGTCCTAAATAATTAATTTCTTTTGCGGCAATATAACATTTATCGGCGGCCAGTTTAAGCCCATATATAGACAACCGTTCGAGAACTAGCCGGAGATGTCGTCGGTGACCGGCCCAATCCTTCGAGTATACAATAATGTCGTCTAAATATACCAAACAAAAATCTCGGAGGTAACCGGCGAGAACTTCCTGCATCAGTCGTTGAAAGGCGCCGGGCGCGCCCTTTAACCCGAATGGCAATACTTTGAATTGAAAGGTTGCACCGTCGGGTACTGCGAATGCTGTAAGCGGCCTTGAACTTTCGGTTAGGGGCATTTGCCAATAGCCTTTTTTCAAATCGAGGCTTGAAAATACTCTCGCAGTACTCAGATCCTTTAAAGTTTCGTGGATGATAGGTAGAGGAGGTGGTTCTTCCTCGGTGACGTCATTCAAGCGTCTATAATCCACGCAAAACCGTCTTTTTCCGGAACCTTTTTTAGCAGCCATCACCACGGGAAAACTATATGACGATCGACTAGTCTCGATTACTCCATCGGCGAGCATGCCTTCTAGTTGATCGTACAGGTCGCGTTTCTTTTCATCGGACATTCTATGCGGTAGCATGCGAATAGGTGTTAAGTCTTTTAATTTTATCTCATACGGTGATACTTTTGCGGGACCATCGTAAGGACCAAACGACTCTTTAAACTCGGTTAGAAGAGATCGCATCCCGTCGCATTCACCTACTGGAACTGAATCAATATTGGGAATAGAGTGTTCTAAGTCCAACCCGCTTGATGGAAATCGTTTCTCCGGTACGAAGTGGATGCTTGCCCTTTCCACGGAGCCAAAATTTACACATTTCCGTAGAAAATCAATAACAACTTCCTCTTGAATCATCCACGAATGGCCTAGGATGACTTCTTCTCTTAATCCATCTACAGCTAGGAAGAGGCTAGTTCGCTCGCTGTTGAGAACTGACCATTTTAATTCGACCTCCCCTGTAATATTGATGTCGTATTCTTTGTGTGCCAGATTTAATTTTCGTGGGGTTACAGATTCTATAATTCGCGTCGCAACTAACTCGCTTCTTATAAGATTATGCGTCGAGGCAGTATCGATTAACGCCTTGTATTCCACACCTCCAATATGAATTCGAATCTTTGGGAGCGCTGATATTTTCCCCATGTTCGTTGTTGCCGTATTACATTGTATAAATTCCTGTGCGGGCGGTAGCCAAATATTATTCTGGGGACAAAGATTTTTTTGATTTAATTCGTCTGTCGGGAAGGGCCGGGTCGCGGTTCCCCTCGAGCGACCGACCCGTGTTCGTTTTTTGATTCTTCCCGAAGCCGCTTAAGTACCGGGCACTCTCGCCAACTGTGGCACCCCGGGCAGTATTCACAATTATCGTACGAGTTTAACCGTGGGTTAACGAAGTTCCTCCGCTCACGGCTATCCTCATATCTCCCATACCTTCTTGGTCCCCAAGAATTCCGGTCTCGCGATATATTTCTAGTGACCTCGGGTGGTGGATTTTCCGACACGTTTCCAAAGGTGAGTGGCGTAAAGTCTAATTTCTCAGCCTTTTGTTTGATTTTTTCCAAATCAATGCCACATGCTGTCCAGATTTCGAGCGGTTCTCGATACTTCGGCCGCATTAAAGAGACGATTCTCGAGATTAGGATCTCGTCCATTTTCTCCCCAGGAAACAGTCTCGAATATATTTGTTCCTTTTCTAAAAGAAACAGTAGAGCGCTTTGGTCTGCGGGTTGTGTCCCAGCATGGAGATGCGCTATGAGAGCCGAGCGGGCTGCTTCGGTTCCATAGCGGTTTCTCAAAAGCGACTTGAACTGGGTCCATGTCCAGTTCCCTTGGCTGTGAGGACGCCACCACGATCGCGCATCTTCGCGTAATCCCAAAGCTGCTTTTACGGCTTTCGTTCTATCGGAATGAAACAATTGTGCAAATATGGCTTCACAAGCCTGAATATACTCCTCCGGGTCTTCAGCGGGGCGGCCCGAGAAGGTGTCTTCCAAACGACCGCCGGCTGGTGGACCTGAAGGGATGTTGGGCGCCACGGTGTTTTGATAACCCTCTTCCCGGTGAGGGGGAATGTCTTCCATATTCCGAGAATTTAATTCCTCCGGAATCGCCGCTAACACACTATTTCTCGTAATTGGCATGATTTCGTATAATGTTCGTTAGCTAAACAAGAAGAATTCCAATTCGAGAGTTTTAATTTACCCCAGTTACAATGCTCAGTCGTGAGTTCGGGATATCGGACACAATCTAATATCCTACTGAAAAAATGTATGTATTTTTTCAATAAGCCCCTTATGTTGGGCAGCCAATTGTCATCTTCCTCTCTTAGGCATACTTTTTAGCCCTTCGTGTTTAACAGAGATATAGGACAAGGCCAAGGTAAATTAAAACTCTTGAATATCTTAAAATATACTATATTATGATAAATCTTAACACTAACATACAAATTTATCCTTAAAACTAATAAAAAAGAAATGACCAAAAAAACTATATAATCTAATAGATAAAAAAAACTATCTAAACTAATAGTTTAGGGGTTGTCGATCAACTGTAGTGTCAGGACGTATAATAACCATATCGACTAACCTATCCGAAGAAACTATTCGTGCTGGTCTTCTGCATCCAATAAGCAGGCGGCAGCTCCGGGAGAGATGGCCCCTCAGGTATAGGGCGCACGATGAGCGAGGATGCTTCCTATGCCTCTTGCATCCAGCGCGTGCACGGCGATACAGAAGGAGGTAGCCCCTTTGGTGGAAGAGCTCACGATGGGCGAGGACGATTAGCTGCTGCTTCGCTCCCAAATCGAAAGTCTTGTCAAGGATGGAGTAGCACGGCACAACAGTCACAAGTTTGTTATTAACAGGAAGATAACACTTTCACTGCGGCACTAGCGTGACGGTTATTGATTGTTATTTATATATTGTCCTTTAAATTTTAATTAATTTAGTTGTCTAGTTGCACGGTGGTGCTGCCTACTGGCTGCGTCCACGCGCAGTCGTCCACTGCCTGCCTATATTTTTGTTCGACAACCCCCCTGATCTGTATGACTTCTTATTAATCTAAACCACATGTTATTCCTCATTTGTCCGCTCAACTGAGCGCTGGACACATTTGGTGCGTGCGGGAAGAAAGGCCGAGAATACGGGCGAGTCCATCTCTTGGTTCGGGGTGAAATTGACACGTGTGGCAAATTCCAAGTGCACCCCACAACCCGATACAATGGACTCGTCCACCCGTGGCTCGACGCAAAAAAACGTGCTAACAGGCCAATCCCAGATACTAGCAGGTACAAGCAGCATCCGTTGGCGTGCCTATCTCAAAGTCGCCAAAGAGCTTAATTTCTGTCACTTCGGTGCGCATAACATAATAATAGAAAATGGTTTGAAATCGCGAATTCCATTAGATCTGTGATTTGTGTTTGTACAACAACAACAACAAACCATCACGCCGTTTCCCCGCAGGGGTGGGCAGAGAGAATGGACCGCTACACTACTCTATCCTGACATACCTCTCTAGCTTCCTCCACATTCATACAGCGAGTCTAACACGCACGTCGATTCTTACGGCTTCTGACATGACCAACATTTTAAATTTGATTAATTTGGTCATGCCATGTTTTCCTCGGTCTACCTCGACTCCGTACTCCATTTGCATCGTTAACGTTTACTTTTTTTAACAATTCTTTCTTCACACATGCGCTCCATATGTCCGAACCAACGCAGCGATCCTTTCATAATTGTGTTCATAATACCTTATTTTGCTCTATACTCGTATTCCATTCTAATATCCGCATTTGAGATTCTGTCGTACATCGTTCTACCACATATAAGTCTTAGGGACCTCATCTCTACCGCATTTATTCTGCTCTTATCTTTCTTCTGCCAGTTCCATGCTTCGCTTCCATACATAAGTGTTGGGACCAGAACTCCACTGTGAACGGCCATTTTCGCTTTATTGATAAATTCTTGTTTCCAATTTCTATTTTTAAAGCTCCATTCACATTGTTACCCGCACCAACCTTTCTTTCAACATCACTGTCCTTTCGGCCATCCGCTGTGAAGATGCTACCTAAATACACAAATTCCTTCACCTGTTCCAAGTTCTCTTCATTCACGCTTGTATTACAAACTGTCATTAGCTCTTCCCTTTCAATAACTAACACCTTTGACTTTCCGTTCGTAGAAATTTATAGTATTGCTCGGGCATCAGTGAACACAATCAAATATTGTCTTGATTGTCGAAGCTGAACTGACTGTCGACACTCAAGCGTTTAGTGAGGGGCGAACGTGTCCGCGATCTCCGTGACGGTTCCTACCTTCCTACCTTCCTCATGCCCTTTGCGGGTAGTCCTCGCGTCCTTGTGCAATGCAATAGCAACGATAATCAGGCGACTGGAGTGCTCCGATGATTTGTGTCATCGGCCATTACGGCTCATTACCCCAGAAAGCGGTTTGCCTCTGCGGTGAAGCGCACCCGACCACAACTCAATGCGACTCGCTACAACTATTATAATACCCGTTTTTATTCAGGCTGCATGGATCATGGGTTCTATTGAACGTAACATGGAATCGCCGCACTACCGCCGGCCATTACCGGCTTATCGCGGCGAGCGGACACCGCCGATAGTGCTATCTGACGGTCAGGAATTCAACAGTTTTTGGTCTTTTAACAATAATTAATATGGCGGACAGGCCCGCACTATCAGTGACTAATGGTCTTCCCGATCAGTCCCGATAATGCCCGCCCCACGTACCTACCGATAGCGACATTTTCAATAACCTCACTTCTTCGATCGTAAAGTATCGGGATCACTATCTGACCTTTCTGGTGCCATAGGGATTCTAGAGTTAAGTGAGGAATGACTCTGTGAGACGCCAAAAGAGGCGCCAGGGGGCATCGGATAGCAAAACGCTCTCTATTAACGATTTTGATTGTTAAACAATAATTTAGTGTATACTAGTATGGAGTTGAGGATATATTACTTTTATTTTGTTATCAACAGAGAATTCAGAAATGTTGACCTTTCAAGTTCTATACATGTGATCTTTGATAGCCATGCTTCATATTCTTATCTCTAGATGCACATATCAAATCCGGTTTTTCTCTAATATTTAAAATTAACGACACAACAAAGTATTAGTACAAAAGATATAGCACAATAGAAGCACGATGAATGAAGTTTACCGTGTTTTTTAAGCTTTCGTGTTTCTTCATTATTGTAACAATCTTCCATTGCATTCGCCAGAATATCGTTAAGATTTAAAAAATACACTGATTTGGTAATACATTAAAATGTTTAACACAAAATAGCTTCAGATTGTAGATCTAAAATATTACATTATACAACAAACAACAAAAGATGAACGTAGATAATGTAATGTAAAGAAACAAATTTATTAGAATTCAGTACGCAATTTATAGGTAATTTCTGTAAAGATTATTACAAACGTATACGACTACTTTCCATCGCCATGAAATAATTTCACACTTTTTTACAAAGTGTCTGTCCGTTGATTGTGTTGAAGCGCATTAAGTCTCGGGGTGGCTGCAGCCCGCGAAGACTATGTACGGGGAAAATTGTATCCTTTTAGAGATATCATCTTATCTCCGGGACGGAGCCATAAACCCGCGATAGCTATCTCTTATTCCACAATGATGAATTTATATCTGCTGGCGGTAACACATTTCGTTTTTTTATATATCCTGTTTCAGTTTATCTGGCTGCATTAACAACTTACATTTTATTGTAAAATGACAGAGGGCGATAACAAAACTATCGTCGATGGCCAAATGTATTCGTTTCGTCACAATACATAGATTCTATTAGGAATAACCCACATTTATGATGGCAGTACAATGATGGCAGTACATAATGGAGTTCTAGTGCCAGCCCTTATGTATGGAAGTGAAAGTAGGATAAATGCCGTAGAAAGGAGATCACTGAGAAGAATGTGCGGGAAAACGATATATGACAGAATACCGAACGACAAAATAAGGAAAAAATGTAAGGCAGATGATTGCATCATAAGTAAAATAAAAAAGGATCCCTGAGATGGTTTGGACATATGGTACGAATGGACGAGAGAAGCATGGTTAAAATGCTGTATACAAACACTGTGACCAGGAAAGAGAAGCCGTGGAAGACCAAAGAAAGCATGGCATGACCAAATTCATCAAATACTGAAAGGCGGCCACATTCGAAGTCGGAAAAATCGACGAGCATGTATGTTACGATGTATGAATGTGGAGGAATCTAGGGAGGTATGTCAGGACAGAACGGTATGACGGTCCATCTTATCTGCCTACCTCTCCGGTGAAACGGCGTGATGGATAGTTAGTTAGTTATTTTCATTTTCTTTCAAAGCCATTATCATTTGAATTTAACTAACGAATTCGTCTTTTGCGAAAACTGTCATTTAATAAATATACCTACGTAGATTACATTAATTCGGCCATGTTCGTAGTCGGAACAATCGATAAGCGTACTATCTAAAATGAACAACTTACAACGTGTTTTTCTAATAATTAATTAAAATTCTAAGATAATACAATATACATTTTTCATATTGATTTGTAAACTATAATATTACAACAATATATCCAAATTAGAATTGGGAAATACTTATTGTTAAATGTTACTGCAAGTGTAGGTATATAAAGATATCAATTTGCATTGTATTAGTCAATCTTCAGCGCAAACGGTAAATAGCGCATGGGAGGATGGCGTGTGGAGTGTGGAGTGTGGAGTGTGGAGTGTGGCAGTGCTCGTCAGATATGAGTAGGTATCTCATTGAAAGTATTCTCGGTCCGTATTAGCCGAATCCCCCCGGGACGGGAGTGAGATGGGGTATCGGCTCGGATTGGACCCAATCTCCCGATGACGAAACCTCTCCATTGTTAACTTATTAAATTACGACTTTAAATTGTATTAGCCCACATTCTTCTCTTCTCCGCGGGCCTCGCGCAGGGTCTTCGACTTATTTCCGATTTTAATATTATATTTAAAAATATATATTGTAAATAATAAATTCATAAGATGATTGGAGTTACAAGTAAACTAATTAACTATCTAACCATCTCGCCATTTCTCCGAAAGGGTAGGCAAAAAGAATTGACTGCCTCACTTTAACCGATACGGCACTCCATCCTTCTCTTCTCGCCCCCACGAGAGACGCGGTGTGATGGGTTGCGAACCACTTCAATCGTGTAACGTCCACAAAATAAAACTACAACAAATTATGATATACAAAATATGAGATAAAAATGAGATAAAAAAAAAACAAAATAATTTGTTATCAGCTAGACTATCCGGACATTTGTGTTTATTTAATTTATATTCCACATATCCACCGTTTTTTTTAAATTAACTGTAATTATAATATATATAGAAAAAACAAAACTGTTTTTGCATTATGAACATTTGGGGTTTTTTGACTAGTGAATCAATAAATAAGATAAATCATTGTCGTTATATGTATGAAAACAAAGTCCAATATAAAAAATTCCACATAATACAACATCCCAAAAAAACTTCGCTGGTTTAAAAGTCCAGTCTTTAAAAGCGCTAGATGGAATAGCAACAAATTATAACATATATCCGAATTCTATTTAACGGACAGCCTAATTTCAAGGAAATTTACACTTCGTTCGGCGAACTCCTCCGTAATAGGTAGATCAGTCGAGTCAAAGCGTTGTCCTAGTACAAATATCGTGGATCGACCCTTTGATGTAGCTGACCCATCAGATTAGAACGATCTCCCTTTATACCTTAGGTGCATAGATGATGCGATAGATTGCAGGTCAAAGCTGAAAATACATTTTGTCATATTTCATACCAAAATTAAAATTTAACATAATTTGTATGTACATATTTTGTATTATATTATTGTCTAACCGATCGCGATTTTCAAATGTAGTCTTTATTTTTAGATATGAAACAACGCGCCCTCGAGGTGATTGCATTACGAAAACGGCACTTTATAAGAGAGCATGTTATTATTATTATTATTATTATCAAGAATTGTATAATATTTAAATAAATTATTTACACAATAATATAAGTTTACACATAATACCAGGAGTACAATACAATAGTTCAACTTTAGCACAATACTCCATAAAAAATATTTGACTTATGAGAATTGCTTTTTTTTTAATAAATATATTTACACTTTGTATTACAACACTTTTAATTTCGACTGAACTCAGACATGTTTCGGTTACAAGTAACCGTTATCTATGTATACAATTTTAACAATGTATACATAGATACTTGTAACCGAAACATGTCTGAGTTCAGTAAAAATTAAAAGTGTTGTAGTACAAAGTGTAACTATATTTATTCAAATATGAATCCACAACACAAAGTGAAGGCGAATATAGAAGAAATATGAGCATTGCATTTGCCTCATTGATTCGAAAGATGTCGAACTCTGAAGTGATTTTATAAGGAATTAGTCTTCGCTTTTGACGTCATACTTCTGCATGACACGAGATAACACAACGTGTGGTGATAATGATTCTTACCAGGTATATAAAATGGCGGAGTTTCTAAGAAAAGTTTGACGATACGATTTAGGTCTATGCGCTGGTCAGCGAAAGCTACGAATGATCTGACGAATATCTGTAAGGGGAGTGTGGTTACTGAGTGTTGTTAATTTTCTGTATATTATATTATCGCTGGCAGCCCTGGCGTGCATCACAGGTGTACGTTTTGGTCTATGTCTGGTTTGCATAAGTCAGGCGGAGATAGCATCTAATATAAATAGTAAAAGGTCGATTGTAATTCAATTTGCGCGAGCAACATGGCAGAAGAATTACAAGCAATATTGAAATTATTGGTCCTGCTATTTGTTAATTATCTCCGCGTTGATCTACTTGGAGCATTTCAGGTTTCTCCGTTCCGCGTTTGCGTGGGTAGCCACTCGCCGGTAAGAAAATGTTTTTTTTTATTGTTTCATTCAATGTGGAGTTATGATATTATTATGTTGACATGAACATTTATTATTATTTACGTTTTGCTAAAGTATATCTGTTTACGCATATTACCGTTATTTTGATCAGGAAACGAATAATAGTCATATAAAAGCGAAACAGAAGTGATTCTGTATCTGAATTAAAACAGAGCTTTTTTTTAAATATTTTTGTATGCATGCTACTTTGTACCTTACTGTTACTGAGAATTGTTAATAGTATTGACTATATGCAAATATGACTCTCTAATCATTACCAGCGTAGTCCTGTCCAGAGATTTTTCACTTAAGCACAAATCCCTCACCAAAAATCGTTACAAAATATTTTTTTTAAATATTATCGAGCCTTTGTACATAATAATAATAATAGTAATTTTGTAATTCAGTGAGCATCAAAAGTAGCGATATCGAAGTTAATTAATCTCTATTTTGATTAATAAGATATATCTCACTCACAACGATCTCAGTTTGTAATATAAGTGTGAATGAAGAGAACTTGGAACAGGTGAGGGAATTTTTGTATTTAGGTAGCATGTTCATAGCGGATGGCCGAACGGACAGTGATGTTGAAAGCTGATGCTGAAAGGTTGGTGCGGGTAACAAAGTGAATGGAGCTTTAAACATAGTTATTGGAAACAAGAATTTATCAATGAAAGCGAAAATGGCCGTTCACAATGGAATTCTGGTCCCATCCCTTATGTATGGAAGCGAAGCATGGAACCGACAGAAGAAAGATGAGAGCAAAATAAATGCGGTAAAGATGAGGTCCCTAAGACGTATTTGTGGTAGAACGACGTACGACAGAATCATAAATGCTGATATTAGAAAGGAATGTAGAGCGAAAGAAGGTATTATGACCAAAATTATAAAAGGATCGCTGTGTTGGTTCGGACATATGGAGTGCATAGGTGAAGAAAGAATGGCTAAAAAGGTATTCGTTAACGATGCAAATGGAGTACGGAGTCGAGGTAGACCGAGGAAAACATGGCATGACCAAATTAATCAAATTTTAAAGGTTGGTCATGTCAGAAGCCGGAGGAATCGACGTGCGTGTATGACTCGCTGTATGAATGTGGAGAAATGTAGAGAGGTATGTCAGGATAGAGAAGTGTGGCGGTCCATTCTCTCTGCCTACCCCTGCGAGGAAACGGCGTGATGGTTTGTTGTTGTTGTTGTATCTCAGGATGAAAAGGAGAAGCCAACAACCCAAGCTGTACTAGTGTATTAGAGTCCAGCCTCCTGGTCTATCCTGGTGCAATTGTATTTCCTTGTCATTCCGTGGCGAGGACTATTCCTCGGAGCGTGATGACTAATAACTATTATAATAACAATTCAATCTGTGTGCCTAACCAGCGATAATAATCTAGCAAATATTGGTTAGTCATGGTTATCGACTCAACGGTATCGAGTATTTTGCGTACCATGTGCATCGCATCCACTCAAGATAACATGAAACTATATCAATAATAATAACATAGTAATGAATATTAATGATATACAAAATAAATCAATTCATTCTGGAGTTTATTAATTGGAGTGGAGTGTAATGATTATTCATACATTTAAGAATAAAAGAGCACATGAGATGCCTCTTTGAAAATAACTTGAAATTCCCCAACCACTTCATTACAATTTTTTTCTTTCCCACACTGCACGGTGTTGACGTATATGTGTAGCTGTTGAGAATGTTTGTGTTTTTGTATATTTATGATGTTAAATTTAGTGAACAGTTGTGCATCTAATAATAATTAGTGTTTTTGTGATATTTAATAAAATTGCTGTGTAAAACTAAACCATTTTTTATGATTAAATCAATAAAATGTTTGTTCAAGTGGACATTTTGACAGCTGTAATAAAGTGTATTTTAGAAATTTGTTAGAACTGTTTAGAATTAATTTCAAATCAAAATTGAATTATTTTGTTATAAAGTACTTGACGACATAGGAATTGTTATCGAGCAAAAATTCATTAATGTGCTACAAACATTAATTTAAACAGTTTGACAATACAAAAACATCATTCAATGACAATCTGTGAATAAAGGAGGGTTCATCGCAGGGCTAATCACCCAGCATGGTAAAAAAGAACACGATTTCGAACACTAACATAATGGCCTTTACTGAAAAAGGGAGATAGCCAGGGACAGAAGTCAGTGGAGGACCGTTGTGGAGGAGGCCAAGTCCCACACCGGGATGTAGCGCCAAGACCATGAGATGACTTCATTAAAAAAACATTCGTTAGTAAAGATATCGGTGTTAAAAATTTACTCATTAATAATAGAAACATAATATTCAAAAACCTTGTAATTTTAGACGAAAAAAAATATTAATAAGTAAAACTAATACAATAATAAATTCATTCTCTTGAATTTTAGTTTGAAAAATTTGGGCATCGTCATTCTGTTTATTCATTATCAAATTCATTTTAATTTGAAAAATTTGTGCATCGAAAAATGTTGTGTCACAACGGAAACATGTCTGCAAAAAGAAAAATTAAGTATTGTGATAGTAAAAAGTGCAATTCTATTTATTCAAATAGCTAAATTGGTATTGTAAACATATCGTATCGACACTGGTCTGTGAAAGTTAAAAGTAATAACTGATTAAAATACGACATGATATGGACGATACTGGATGCATTCAAATCGCAATATCTGTTCCGACAGAGAGATTATTGTGTTAACATTTGGATTCCAAATATTGTTATGATCCAATAAGTATGCACTGAAACTGTGGAATTTAGGATATTGTAAATTATTACGTATAAACAAATATCAGATATTTTTAATTGAACATTTTCCTTAATGTGACGTATGTAATCTTAATAATTTAAAGATTATTTCATTTTTTTTCCTACACCAAGTAAATCGCTGTTTTTAAGTATTGTATATACCAAATAATATATTTTTTTTTTCTGTTTCAGGTGAGTACATTACACTACCAAGAATATTTTCTATCAATAAGGATAATCAACAGAAAAATTGGTAAGTTTATTACATTTTTTATCAAATATATATGAAGTTTTGGGATTAAGTTTGACCAAGACAGTATTAATCATTATACTGGTATTACAATACCAAATCAAAAAGACAATAGCAGTTAATTATTGTTTCTCGAACAATGATGTAAAACTCCGGTTCAATAGTTACGAATGAAAACGTTAATTTTTTCGAAGTTTTATTATATTTTTTGGGAATGACATGTTTCGCCTTGCTAAGGAATTGTGAAATGTTTCATCTTGATATGTCGTTCCCATAAAATATAATAAAACTGTTGGAAACTGTTTCATTCGTATTTATTACTGGTACAATAACATTTTCACTTTGACATTTGTTGTGATGTGATTACGATGAACTATGTATAATCCTAAGTTTTGCTTAAAACATTGATTACTTTTCTGCTTTCTACCAGTTTATATATTTGTACAGAAATTATGGTACTTCCTTAATAAAATGCCAATTTTTAGTTATTAGTGCTATACTTATTTATTTTTTGTACATATGCAACTTTTACATTCTTCGAAACGTATTTATTATTAATTATCAATCAACTGAATCAATTGAATCAATCAACAGGTTCATAAGATTGTATAGTACAGTACAATAACAACAACATCATATCATCAGAAACGTCTCCGGAAGGGTAGGCAGAGAGAATGGACCGCCACGCTTCTCTATCCTGACTCTCGATTCTTCTGACTTCTAGCATGGCTTTCATTCCATGTTTTCTTTAGTCTTCTTTGACTCCGAAATCAACTCACATATTATAGTATTAATAATGAAATATAGGGTATACTAGGTTAGATCAGGGAGGTTACATTACGTTAAATCACTTTAGATTAGGTTAAGGTATTATTGTATTATGCAGAAAAGAAACTGCAAGATTGCGATTGTCGTGACGAAGGGCTCCATGCAAATATTATATTTCATTAAAAATAAAATCTCCCAGCCTGACACGTATCAGATCGCTGTCCGGTCACGACCCAGGCCGATCTCAACACTCCACCCCACACACTGCTCCCCGCCGTAACCTTTATGTTGGCCAAACTGTAACAACTGCATTCGAGTGCAGACGGCCGCGTCGGATGTTGCGCGGCTCCCGATGGTATCGGGATGTAATCGCACACGTTATGTTGCTACGTCTAGATCGTAGGCGCTCTTGATTCCATGATCCCTTCAATATCCACCAGGGGCGGACTTTTCACGTATTTAATTTCTCTCATGAATTATCATTATACATAATTTATTTATTGTTTTTTGAATAATGTAAAAACGTCTGTTTTCTAGCAGTGTCATATATTTTTTTTGTGTGAATGACATGTTTCACTTCGCCTGTCTAAGGTATTATCAAATGACATTTAATAATGTCTAAGAGACGTGAAACATCTTCCTCACATAAAATATATTAAAAGATCTACAATTTTTTTTATCACGTAATTATCATTAAGATGGTTTTGACACATGGAAAAATTGAATGAAGAAATAATGGTAAAGACATTTTTTGACAATGACGTAAACGGGACATGAAACCGAAGATAATGTAGCACGATCAAATCAATCAAATATTCAATGTCGCCCATGACCCGATGCTCGAATGTGGAGGAAGCGAGAGAAGTATGTCGATCCATTCTTTTAGCCTACGTCGTGATGGTTAGTTAGTTTTATTTGCTTATTTTGGGTAAAAAATATTATCGCGATCAGCTATTATAACGCGTATATAAAAACATATAGGAACAATAAAAGTAGGTCAATTTGCATGTTACCAAAAATATATATCGGTAGAAGGGGTAACAGTACAGACTAATGTATCGAAATTGAAGTTAAATTAAATTGGAACGGACATTTTAAAGAGTTAAAAAAGTAAAGTAACATTATACTTTTATTCATGTCAAAAGGTTGTTCGACATTTTTTGATATCCATCATTAGTATATGTTTTTAAATAATATTATACGAGTATTTAAAATAAAAGTCAAATATGTACTATTAATTGAAATGTATATATTTTTTGGATTTACACCGGTAATTAGAGTTGATCTCTCTCGACTTCCTTCCCTGGTTTCAATCCTGGGATTGGTTTGCAGCAATTTCCTCCATTATTCTCTTCCATTTTTCCCTGTCTTGTGCGGCTCTTTTGAGATCTGCATATGATGAGCAGCGTACGTCCACCAACAGGTCCTTCAGGTACTCTCGGCGTGGGCGTCCCCTAGAATTTGTCCCCTCGATCATACCCTCCATTATGGCATGCAAGAGACCTTCTTGACGTATTACATGGCCGATCCATCTTGCACGCCTTTCGGACAAGGTCCCGAGCAGGTGCCTTCCTCCTTCGATTCCTTGAAGAACTTCCTCATTCGTGATGTGGTCTCTCCAGGAAATTCCTAATAGTCTTCTATAGGACCACATCTCAAAAGCCTCTAGTCTCCGCTTATCTCTTTCGGATAGGCACCATGTCTCGCAGCCGTACATCAAGATACTCCATACATAGGTCTTGATGAGTCTATATTATTTGATTCTATTATTTTCGACCTTTTTATTAAATGCAAGCCTAGCCTGATGTATACGGCTGTCGACCTCGCTCTTAGACCGACCGTCCCATGTTATTTTGCTCCCGAGGTAGACAAACTCCTTGGTGTTCTTTAGTGGAACTCCTGACATCACTACTCTCATCTGATGTTGCGTTCGGCCTACAGTCAGCAGCTTTGTTTTGTCCTTATTTTTATTCTCTCGACTAGTGAAGGTGAAACTGAGATATATAATGTGAGATAGATAATAGGTACTGATGTCCCTGTTGACTATGACACTGTATTGGTAAAAATGTGTTGGTAGAATAATTTTGCACTCCACTTTTCTGCTATACAGGATGATTGCCAGAGGAAACAAAGCAAAGCCACTCTAAACTCCAGTGATATGTTAAATAGTTTATGACCGTATTGCGGAAACATAAACATTTGGCAGAACTTTGAGATAGTCGGTGGATCGGTTGCGATTACAATCGTTATAGCTGACCGCAGCATGAAATCGGCCTTAAAGCACAATCGCAGAAAATGATTGCGACAGAGTATTGCGATATTAGCCGTCCGGACGGTGACCTACTACTTTGTGTTGTGTTCACGAGCACATAATACTTTTCATTGGAGTGTTAACAAATGGAAAAATTGTTGATTATTAGTTATGTTAGTTTAATATTGATATAACCGATATTTTATAAGTTTATGTACGTATTTTAAATTAACTTAATATTTTCTGCCGATCCGCGAAAATGGTTGATGCCTGTACCAAAAATGAAAGAAAAGAAAAACGCCATTAAAGGTTCACTTCAAGTTTCTCTTCGAAACGTTAACGTAGCCAGAGTTGCGTTGACGGAAGTGCATTTTAATATACAATAGGAATATTTCTCTTCTTCTTCTTCTTCTTCGTCGTATCAATAGCAAGCTAGTTTTGTAGTAGTGGCGCTAAAAATGACCTTCTCTTCTCTTTCGATTGTGGTTGAAGATTTGACCGACTTTACGTCATTTCTAGGGGCGCCGGGTTTTATAGTAACACTACACCTGAAAGCACATTTTTTGGCCCCAGAGATCTCTTTATATCTATATGTTTTAGATAGAATAGCAGAGAACTACTCTAATATTATATAAAGATAACTCTTTTTATATTTTTTAAGGATTAATTGTATCTTAATAGAGACGAAGATGTAAAAAATGATTAACCCGCACTGGGTAAAAATCCAGTATTTGTCTACAAGTATTTGTATACAAAAATAAATCTTTTTATATTATATTATAGTAGTTCCCTGTTTTCTATACATATAACATTCATATTATCTTCTTCGATGGCCCGACAGCCCATATCGAGCCTTAGCCTCCAGTATTCATCGCCTCTAACTCCTCCTTCCTCCGCATCGACCCTCCAATCTGACGCTCGTAACAATTTCGCCCCAGCTCTCCCAACTTCATCCCCCCATCGCTGCCTTGGTCGTCCAATTGGTCTTTTACCACCTGGGTAACACTCCAGCAATCTTTCTGGGGATCTTCCTACAATGTTAAGGTCGTATGCATATCCTATGATCTGGCTGCTATGAAAGTATGTGTTGGGATTCGTGTTAAGGTGGTAAGTTTTCCTTATGGCATATTCCAAACTCAGGTTAAATAGTTCACATTATACATTATAACATTTGCACGTTGATTGCTGCGAGTTTTAAGATAGCTGTATTAAAAAATATGATTGATTTGGTAGTTCCTCGTTTTTACTGAGCTTTATTAAAAAAATTCACAGAATGCAAATTAAAAGTATGACTGACGTAAGCAACGCTATTAAAACAATGCATTTAGCAAGGTCATTACAAAATAATTTCTGCACGCGAAATTGTATCAAGAACGAAATTGCTGATTTTAATATGTAGAAGTAATGTTTTTTCTCCGGTAATTAAAAACTGCATCAGATAACGCCGCCTGGCCCCGGCCAGTGAGCAGATCTGCGGGGGTGGGCGGGAGGCCGGGACTGGGGCACGCCGCAACGGAAACTGTCGATGGGTGTGCGATCTGCAGCGCTGCAGTCAAGGGAGGTGTATCGAGATCCGGAATCAACTCTGCCCTCTCTCGTCTTTGGGTACCGACTCCACACAACTCTCTTATTATTCTCGCAGTTATGCATGCATCTCCGAACTTTGAAATTTGCTTAAGTGATGCATTTTTACACAGTACTTAAATACAAGATAATCAAATAGATTTTACTGAAATCTCTTGATGGAAGTTCATTTTAAATAATAATTAAATAAAACGACGTTTTTTTAACTACTTCCACTTTTGTCTTTATTTCGACAGCGAGCCTGGCGAAACCGGTCGCTGTCGAAATAAAGACAAAAGTGGAAGTAGTTAAAAAACGTCGTTTTATTTAAGTATTACTTAAATACAAGTTTAAACCATATATTATTAAATTCACTTTTCCATTTCCAAATACACTTTTCATATTTTTGGTAACTTATATATAGCTGTTTAATTTTTCGATTTAAGGAGTAATTTGACGAAATCCTTCAAAATAATAATTCCTTGCTTAAGTTTAACTAAAAAAAAATATAATAAATAGAACATATTTAAAATTTTGAAATGATTAACAACGAGCTTCTACAAAATACGTCTATTTGAATTGAAATTATCGATTCCGTATACCTTGTAAACAAATATCAATTTCTTGAAAGAAAGCTCCATTTTAGTAAACCTATTTCTCCCAAAAAATATGATATAACTTCAAGCAACCTGGCATTTAAATAATATTGGTTTTCTCAAATGTATTTTTATGGTAATTTGAAATAATAACATTGTATTATATCTACTGTTGGGAAGACTACGTGATCGTGTATGGTATAACACCACAATCCTAAAGGCCTGTGAGGTTCAAGATGTGGTCAGATGTGGACGAAAACGTCGGCGGTACGGGAACCAACGGGTCCAGATAATAATACGTATTTGGAACTTATAAATTGTAGTTTGAAAGATGTATGAAAGAAATAAGACATTTAATAGATTTAAATACATATATAATCGCCTTATTGTTAGAATGTAAATTTGTGCGTTAACAGCTTCATTTCTCATCTCTTTCGTGTGATCCCCTGCGTGCCCCTGGCAGCTTCCTTCTTCCGGGTGGAAGATAGATACGTACTCGTATTGAATATAATACCCGAGCTACATGTCTCATTCATCGTGTTATTGAATGAATCGTTTTTTAGGCCGTTAAACACGCGTGTTCATGTTAAGATAATCTTACATCACAGTTTTTCTCGCGATTCGTAATCGAGTCACCTGCTTTCCATCATCGTCTCCTGGCCGCAGTCTCCAGCCTCTTGGGGGCCAGGGCAGGAATGTTCCCACAGCCCCCGCCCTCGCCCCCGCCCCCGGCCGCCATTGTGAGGCCAGCGGTACTATCGGCTCCTCCATCTCTGCTGACCCATTGTCTTGTTCCCTGCGCCCGTCCTGCCCGTCCTGCCCGCTGCTTATTTGTTCTCTGACACAACACAATGTTCCTCCCAGATTGGATCGGTTTACCTCCTTCGATTTGTTAGGAATACCGCGATAATATAATATTTCCAGTTTACGTGGAGTATAACACACACTCGCACTCGGTCTTCTCACGTAACCGCCTAACCGGCCGTTGTATATTTGAGGAGTTGGCTTTTTAACAAAAAATATAACTTAATGCAATGTCGAATCGTTTATGAATTAAATAACTGTTTTCCGCTTTTGTGTTTATTTTTTAGGAGGTTTTTTACCATTTCATCATCAGGAGAACGATAAAACTAATTTTTATATCATTCTTCCGATGATGAGGGTGCTAAACCTTCGAAACATATCGAGAAAAATAAGCTTATAAGTGAAAATAAAACGCATTTTAATTCATAAGAATTCGTCTGTATGGAATTGTGTTAACGCCTATATTTTATTAAAAATAAATGCAATGTTTAAAAAATCTTTTGCAAGTTTATTATTTTTATGGGTGATTTCGACATCGACATGCCGGTAAATGTCTAAACATATTTTCTTAGTTGCGCATATACAGGGTGCGGCAGCATAACTTCCTTTTTTCAAAACTTAATAAAACCCACTTTTTGAATCCGAACGCAAATAAATCTAACCGCTTTAAAATTGTAATTTGATATCCATTACTGGCATATATGCATTAAAAGTGTATATCTATTATACCTTGCAATATAATCTTTAAGATCACGATTTCCTTGTTACACAACAAAAAACGTAAATATTCAAAGTGTTCTTCGGTCGCATTAGTGAATGGTTAGTTTTAGTGCCTCACATGTAGGTACCTACACATAATACATAGAGTACGTGCCACGCTATCGGCTCCACAGAAGTAGGAGGCTAACAGCTTCATCTTTATACTAAATCTTCCTATAAAGTATCCCTTGTTTAGTTTTAGAGATAATCTCCGAGATAAAGTACCGTTGGCTAATCATAAATTTTTATAGCACGACATTTTGTTGATCATAAAACATAATTAATTTCGGCATAATGTGTGTTTGGAAAGAAATCGCCATTACTATTGGCTTATCCGAGATCTACAAGTGATTGAATGCCAAAGTAATTTCTGAAAGCACTCCGAGTAGCTATAATACTCTATGCTCTATGGTATTTATGCACCTCTACACGCGCGGTGCGGGACGGAGCACATCGCGAGCAAATACCTGCCTGGAACCAGCTACAAATTACTTTTAGGGAATATTAAACGCGTAAGTGAGTATTAATTTATTTTCTTGTGTTTACCAGTCGTAAGCGAGATTTCCCGATTGTGCATTAGGCTCTCCTGGTATGTACTCAGAAAAAGCGCCCCTATTTACTTTCCAATAAAAAATATGTGATGCTGTAACATTTTTATGATACCTCGTGTTAATGCGTAACGTTAAGTTATATCGAGGAAATAAATATGAACGCATATTGCCGAAACAAACTAAATAAGTAGTGAACAGTGTTTGAACAAAATGTTTATTGTGACTGGCAGTTCTTAGCTGAATAATGAATACTCGTAAGTACGCACGGTAAACGCTGAGCGATCATTTGATTCAATTATGTGTAAAATAATGGTCTGTTTAGAATACAATAAAATATGGAATGTGACAGTGGCGGTATATGTCTCTTTCATACAATACCAAATTTACAGTACAAAATCATTATATTAAAAAAAAAATCTGTACATATATTAAATGTATGAAAAAAATTGTAGTTTTTTCGCTATTAGAAGTAATGTTTTGCCTGAGTAAGAACTATACTCTTTATTTTTAACTTTTTTCAAAAAGTTTCGAATATTTTAAATGATAAAGGTTTGAAACTTCTAGCAGTGTGTGTGTAACTAAGTAAAATAGCTGCTAGTGGGAAATATGTTCCAGTTTCTTCTTCTTCCTCAGCCTATTCCCGTCCACTCCTGGAAAAAGGCCTCCTCCATTCGCTTCCATGTCACTCTGTCTTGTGCAGACTGCATCCAGGTTATTCCAACATGTCTGTTCAGATCATCTTCCACCGTAGTTGCGGTCGCCCTGCACTTCTCCTTGCAGTCCACGGTTTCCAAGTCAGCAGTCTTCTTGTCCATTTTTCGTCTGAGGTTCTGGCTACGTGACCTGCCCATTGCCATTTTAGAGTCGCTACCCGGTGGATGTGTCAGCGACCATTATTTTTTCTCTCACCGTATCGTTTCTGACTCTGTCTCTTAGGCTTATTCATAACATGGTTCTTTCCATGACTCTTTGGGTTATTCGTAGTTTCTCGGCACTTTGCTTGGACAAAGTTATAGGTTCAAGACCATAAGTACTAATTGGCAGAAGACAGACTTCATAAACTTTTCGTTTCGGGTTGATCGGTATTTTCCAGTTTTTAAGGATGTAACCCATTTTTCCGAAAGCTGTCCAGCTTAGTCAAAATCTTCTCTTGAGCTCTGCGGTTTGGTTTTCTCGGCACAATCGAATATTGTGTCCCAGGTATGTATATTCTTGGACATTATCGATTCTGTTGCCATCTACGTTGATTTGAAGCCTTTCCGTGCCCAGTTTAGATGTAATTAATTTTGATATACGAATATACTTATACGAATATACTATTATTTTTATGTTCCAGTTGAGATGTAATTAACTTAATATTTGAATATACTTATACGAATATACTATTGTTGTTACAAATAATTCCTGCAAATTTTTCCAATTGTAATATATTTCTGTGCCTTGCAATTTTTGCTGTACGATTGTCATTTAGAAATGTTCGGAATAACGCTATCCGCTAACTTCGCCCGACCGCCGCTGGCGTGTATGATTGTCACGAGACACTAAAGCCGGTGATAATCAGCTCACTGCGGTCATGACTCACAGTTTAGCTTCGCCTATCGTCCGATGACTATCATCGGTGTGTCATAATGATTGAAACCGCGGCGATTTCCTCTCTCGCCATCTCTGTCATGCCTCCAACCAGAATTCACGCTGAAGAGAGACAGAGTCGTCGGAAACGCTGATGATTCCATAATATTTAATTGACACTGAGCTCGCCGTTTTCTGAAATTTCAATAAATTGCTTTTCACGCGTTAATGTTGGAACCAAATTGTCACGATTCGGGTGTAATCAAACGCCATTATAATGTAACGAGTGTTCCGTGTAGTAGCCACGTGATGCGAGGGTTCCTGACAATCACTTTGGCTGATTTCATATGACAGAATAACTAATATGGATTTGATTATTTCAACTAGATTTTGCAACAGAAAAACCTAGAAAATACTAATTATGTGCAAAAACAATCTACACTCCGCTGTCGGCAATTATTGTGATATTCGAATGAAAGATGAAATCATTTCAATGATAGAAGTTTTTAACCAATCCTTCTTATCATCTTAATACAACTGCGTGACTCAAGAATCTTCATCCATGCCTTCACGTTGCGACTTACGGGGTGTGCGTCCAGACGCTTTGATTTCATCCTGCTTGCTGGTTTTCTAGAAGACTTTTCATCTGCTAATGTCTTGACACACTATCAGATTGGGTTCAGTGTATATAGGAATTTACACAGCATATTGTAGAATCTTTTCTATTTAATAAACAATAACTCTACAAATTCGAATGTAGCTAGATATTTTCGAGAGTCTATTAATTAAAAAATATATATATTTTTATTTTTTAATTAATCATTTATGATCAAGTCGTACTCGTATATATCATATTTATTGTTTCTTAAATAATTATGTTCAATTCCATATTAAATAATTAGTACGAATTAAATTTGTAGATGTTTCATTATATTTTATAGGTACAACATGTCTCTGTCTTAAGAATGCGAGAAGTGTCATTCCTATAAAATATAATAAATTTTCTAGAAAACAGGCGTTTTCATTAATATTAATTCATACATCATTGTTTCTGTACTAAAATGGATAGTTTTTTTTATTAAAAAAATTAATAAAGAACACACATGAAATAATAATAAACTATGGGATAAAAATATATTTTATAATAGAATAATATTACAAAATGCATGTTTCATATCAAAGGCTTTTAAAGTACATTTAACTTAAAACTAAAATCGCGCCCATCAGATAAATAAAATATATCGAGGTTTCCCTGGTTGCATGGTTGAGCGGCCATTGTCTATCTGGATCATACCTCTTCTTCCCTCCTCTCCTCTCCTCCTCCCGGTATCACTCCATCCATCACTCTCGCAGGCCATGCATTAGGGCCCATTTCCAGCGCATAAATCATGATCTGCACTGCACACCCCTACCGCACCTCTATTTTGCAGTGGCAGCCGCTGGAACTCTGACATTTTAACCCTTAACCCTTTGCTGTCTTTGCGAGCGGTTAGATTTCAAAAGTTTTCTAAAATTCTATTTTTATTCCTTATTTACAAACGGATGTATTTTCTAGAGGAGATTCTAATTTGTTTATGATATTGAAAAAATACATAATTAATTATTTGTACGTGAGATGATTCTGCTAAATTATTGTATGTTAAAAATACTCTCAGTTTAGAATGATATATTTGAAGTATTTTTTTCAAATCGAAATGTTTATTTACGAGTATGTTCTGTTTGGAAAGTATCGCCGACCGCCACTGGCATCTTGTTGCTCTCCCATCGGCGTGTTATCTCCGCGAGGAATCGAATGGCGGACCTCGGTACCGGGGAAGGCCGCAATCCAATCAGCGGACCAAGAAAGGAAAATGATTCGTCTCCTCCGCCTCGTGGTGGTGGGGTGGTGGGGTGCTGCTGGCTGCGGAGATGCGTGGGCCGCGCGGAATATTTATATTATAAGAACATAATCGGGTATTCATTTCTGATATGCAAAACATCCGACTGCACTGTACATTTAAACTATCTAACTAACCTACCATTACGCCGTTTCACCTGAGGTAAGGGCAGAGAGGATGGACCGCCAGGCTGCTCTGTCCTGACGCACCTCTATAGCTTTCTCTATATTTTTCCTCGTCGATTTTTTTTGTTTTTGAATGTAGCCACCTTCTTGCCTTCTTTATCAATTATAATCGTATATATACAATTTTTTTACCATTGTTCTTCATCGCCCCATGTGTCCAAACCATCTAAGTAATCTTTTATTTTTTATTATTTTACTTAGGATGCAATCATCTGCCTTACATTCATTCATTATTTCATCGTTCGGTATTCTAACATAAATCTTTTTCCCGCACATTATTTTCAGTGATCTCTTTTTGCGGAATGTATCCTACTTTCATATTTTTTTTGCCAGCTTCAAGTTTTTTTTTTCCATATATAGGCTGTTTAAATTGATTAATTAAAAAAAACTTCTCTATTGCAAAAGCAATGATGGGAAATTCCATATCTATTTGAAAATTTCAACTTCTTTCATGTGCATTTCGCACGCTTAATAGAACACTGGCTTAACTCAAAAAAACAAATTTTGCTCAATCTGACATGAATCGGTGTTTTAACAAAAACAGTCGAAAAACACGTACGAATGGATAGCGTTAACATTGTGAAAAATAGATGGATAGCGTTAACACAAGCCTCTGTCTAATGTTAACTCAATTATGAACTAAACCATAGTTTACTATTAAGCGTGCGATTTGTTAATTAAATATATCAATTTCTCGAATTCATTCATACAAAACACATAAATATTAAATTCTTGTGTCAATCAATAGTCTCGAATTTTTTTAAAGGATCGCATATTTTCCTGAAATGAGGGATTGCTTAACTTTTGTTTAAAATTTTCCTTTAACAAAGATGGTTTTAATATCTCCAGTCACGGGCCATCCTACTAGCAGTCCGTAGGCAGTTCTCAGGGCACACTGCTTCCTAGCACTCAATCCTCACCCTGTCATATATTAAGATATCCACCACACATCCTTGATCTAGATTCATATATTATATAATATTATATTAGGCATTTTTGACACTATATGGACGGAATATTATGGTATTCCGTTCTGAACTCGTTTTTACAAGGTTTTAGTAAAATATTAAATAATACTTCCTTTTAGATCGATATTAATGTAATTTATTTCAAATATGTATTTTGTTATGAACATTGTGATGAGAACTAAAATGGAAAATGAGCACTTACGACTTTTAACCCGTGGCATAAAGTACTCGTATCTTGAAAGTAACTATTATATTTATAGCTGAATCAGCGGGCACGTACTTCCACGTATTTTGTGCACGTGTATAATATTGTAAGTACAATAGATTAATATTTGCAGCTAGAGATAACGTGTGATACTTAGTAACCAGTTACAAATTATTTTATTGCACGAGTAGTAGAAAATAGCATTTCCGTCTGATCTGCGATGTCTGCCTCTCGCGGATGTGATGCAGCGAGAGCAGAGGTGCGCGGCAGAGCGCTCCACTTAGTGATAAATATGACTAGGAATAGTCCGCCGATCCTTTATTGAGCACGTTCGCCATATAAATCGCGGCCGGGGTTAGCAGGGACAGCCCTGGCCGGGGGTGGTTATCTCGCGCTGAAAGGCGAATGAAAGAAGGTCGTGCCGCGGAGGCGGGCCCGATAGGCCATTGTGTTGGATCATGCTCGGCTCTGCATGTTACTCCGCTCTTATCACCGCCCCTGGACCCGGCCACCTCGCGTTAAACGATCTCTCGGCTTTGCTATTAGACAACGCACTATCACCAATCTCACAATTTAACAATACTCAACTGCAACATCCTTTCTGATCTAATAATTCTACCGAGACACCAATCATGATTTTCCCTTACATCGACCAAATATTACTTTTGTTCTGCAAGGGAAAATCTTCTCATACTCGTTGTAAATACGATTTATGAAATATTCGATTTGAACAAAATACATACTCGTATCTGTAACAGTTGTCTTCGTTCTTATCTACAAATTTTTCACAGTAGTATAATCGAGGTTTGAGTTTGCAAATTTAATTTGAAGATTTCTTGGCTCTTGGCAGGACCTCGCGCAGGGAGGGCTATCGGAGATCTGTAATTTAGTAATAAAAGGAAAATAAACATGTTTTATCTTACAAATACTCCAGCAGACGTGGCTTGACGGCACCACGCTGTATCGCTGTATACGAGGGCAGGCCAATCTTTTCGAGGAATTAACGTGAAGGCAGTGGAATAGTAAATAATTTCTTAATTGATAGAAAGTGGTGAAACAGATTTAAATGTCTAATTAAAATTTGTTTCATCACCTTAGAATAAGTGATATGAGATTTACGATTCACAAATAATTATGATTTTATCTAGAAACACAAAAGTGGTCCGGACTATAAAAATATCCTAAGGTAATTAAATAAATTCTACTGTAATTTGATTTTAAATCACTGTGGTTTTCTTTTCTAAATCTATTTACGCTAAGTAATCTTGACTCGCGTGATTTTCTTTTCATGCAGATGAAACAAGGTCACAGTTTTTCGTTGCAAAATTTCTGGCGGTATTTTAAATAATCGAGAAGCCTCGGAATGTCCCCTCTTGTAGTTATTTCGCCAATAAATCGGCCCCCCCTCGCAGCCGAGCCGCGATGGTCGAGATTCGATCGCTTATATCCGTGTATTATGACGTACATATTCCTTTTATTGGACATTGTGTTTTTTAAGGGCCGTTTTGGGCCAACTTGCCTGGGAATAATACATCAATATGCCGGATACAAAGTGGACGAGATGGGACTCTAGATATGACACATTAAAATTCTTATTGGCTTTCATAAAACGACTTTTGTTAAGCTCATATTCCGGACTTTATGAGGAGAATCGGACTAGTCGAATCATTTCATTTTAACTTTCTATATCATTTACAAAAAAGGTTTATAGCATGCCTTAGGTGTGAGGATGTTCGAGTCTTATGCCAATACATAAAATAGAAAATCTCAAATAAAATATGATATTTCTCAATCAGTTTTCCAATTTCATACTGGGAAAATGCAACTTTTAATTAAAAAAAATAATATTATCTTGTTAAGGAAATATAAGAGAAGTGAATAGTTAATTGTTGTTAATAATAGAGACTAGGAAATTATCAATAACGATCCTAAAGTCATACTTTTTTTTGTTTTTTATACCTGAGTGTGTTTGGACGCCCCTGGTTTTGACTATAAAAGTTAGAGTATTAGGGTATCGTAATAGTTATAGGAGTCATGGTAATTATGCATTTTCGTTTTTTTTTTATCAATTATTATACAGTTTTTCCAATTTAGAGATAACTTTTCTTGACATGCTTAGAATTAATTATGGATTCATCATCGGGAGAAATATATATTAACACTATATCGCCATTATGTAATTCCATAGTGACGCCACAAGTTTATTAAACAATTTTTTTAAATATTTAAATTGATCTTAATTTTTTTTTTTTAACTCTTCTACTCCTTTTGTAATATTGAAGTATATATCGTATAAATAATTGCGAGAAAATGAGAATCATACAGAAATATGGAATAAAATAAATCTAAACAACAGCGAAAATTGACGATTGAAAAAATAAGCAATTTTAAACTACTTTATACAAGAAATAAGTATCTTCTTATATAATTTATTGACGAATCCTTTGTCAGTGTATAAATACGAGTATATTCAATTTATATGATACAACGAGATCTTTATTTTAGAATATTTCAGAAGGTAATCGTGAACAGAAGTGTGGTACCAGTTGAACTAGCTGACATCACGCCGAAAAGATAAACGATAAAGTTGTTGAAACATATCGGGAAAAATTAACTTAATTAACTAATAACTTTAATCAGGAGTCATGACTCATGACCCAGTGTCCAGATAATTGTTATCGTCTTTTATTCAGAGGAGATGTTTCATAAAGGAATGATTAAAATTGTACATGGGGTATATCACAGTTGACACAATTTTTTTATTTAACTCCATTCCATTTAATAATTTAAGTGCCTAGTAACTCAAAGTTGAAACGAACTGAATATTTAATATAATATTTAGGTGAAAAAAAAACAATAATATAAAAAAATGTCGACATTTGTACTTAAAATGTAAGAGTATTAATTAATATCAAATTGTACACGTTGCAAATATTTTGTCAGTACAATCAATTATGAAATATAATTTATTTTATTCGTAATAATACGTGCCGTTTAAAGAAACAGTATGTAAAGTATTATTTATTGTTATATAGAGTGCATATTTATGTAGTATTTTACTCCACAACTGCTAATAGTTGGTGAAATAATTAATTCACACTATCGCGTTGCACCTGACATCCATATTTCCGGCTGGCAGCTACCAGGCGCGCATCACCTCGAGGAGGTGGCCGGGGACGTCAAGCTCCAGGCCGCTGGCCCCTCCCCCCACGCTGTGGGCGGGGCCTCCCCACTCCCGAGGTAGTCGCGAAGCCTCCGAAGGAAAACCGACGCCCGTTCATGCTCTCCGTGTCATCGGCGATGTTACCGGAAAAACAGACGAATTCCAATATTTTATTCGTCAAACATTTTCATGTTTCAAACATGAATAGTGTTGGTTCTTATCAATGGTTTTTGTTAGTCATCTCTTATTGTTATTGAGTATAAAGTTAAAGTTTCTTTTGAATTTCAAAAGTTTGATAACGTTGTCAATAACAATTAATTACTCATCAATGTTAAAACACGCGTATTTAATATTTCAGCGTGGCCCGGCTAGTAAGGGTACAAATATATGTACATTTATGTCAATCGTAAGAACTTTTTTGTTTGAAAACGTTAATTTATTGTATTCTTATTCAAATTGTGCAAAAAATAAGATTTACATATTTGGGGAGGTTTCACTTGATATTCATAGTTTAAAAAAAATTACATTGTTGGGTATATTTATTTACTGATATCTTTCCAATGTATTTAACATTAATGGTAGGGAGATATAAATAAACTTATCAAAATAAAATTAGACAGAATACAAGGTGTAGGAAACAAGTAGAATTGATACTAATACAATATTTTATTTTGGAAAATTTTCTTCCTTGGAATTTTACGATATTTTTTATTTTTATCAAGAAAATAATAATTTTTAAGAATAGTCAATAAAAAACCCGAATATATCTTAATTAGTTTTTTGATTAGTTTCTAAATTAAAAAAAACATTATTTGATTAATTTAACTTTGGGCAAAACGTTGGTTTTAATGAACTTTTATTATATTATTTTTATTGATCTGACATATTTAAAACATTATTGAATGTTTCAATATACAGTTAATGAATCATATTTGTAATAAAATGTATGGATTAGGTTCAGGGGCTCAATATGAAATGAATCCCAGTAATTTGATCGTCCTCCCAACCTGCACGGCGCGGCGCGACGAGAGTGCGAGAGTGTTCCCTACAGAGGCAGAGGGTCCGGGCCGCAGTTCCCACCGCACCGCGGGCCGCAGTTAATTGCGCCTCATGTCCGCACTTGTTTCCGCGGCCCCGCGATCGGCTATCCTGATTTTGTACAATTTATCGGAGATTGTGAACGTACACAGCCTCTACCGAGTGGTAGCGACTAATTTTGTACCGGCTAGTCTTACTTCTTAGTTTTATACTTTTTCATCAATTAGAGAAAGACAACAGATTGAAGTGAGTGAGAAAATACGTTTCGCTGATAAATATTAAATAACTTTTTTACCACTTTTATAAAACAAAAGTTTATTTATAAATCTTCAATATATATATTTTTTAATTTTACATCTAACGCAAAAACATTCTCTGCCTGGTCTGAACTACGGCGTGTATTAATATCTTCGTTGTTGGGAAAGTAGTAAGCAAGACGCACTCGTATTGACTGCTGGTCGGATTTTACTACAATTCTACGTATTTTGCAAAATAAAATATTTCCTAGTTGACATATTACATTTTTTATTATGTAGTATATTTATGCTTAAATAAAGTATTCATAAATCGTGGGTTCAATTTGATAACTACTATGTATTGTTTAATAAGGACATTTGTTCGTTGCAAGTTAGTTGGGAAGTAAATTAAATTCCTTCAATATTGCGCAAGGACCTACACGTAGCCCGTACCGGCGCAGGCTCTCGCAATAAATAAACGAATAATGAGGATTGTCGTCGGTTGAAGTTAATAAATAAAAGTGATTCCCAGCGAGTTGAAAGGGAACACTGCCTCGCCTGTCTCGTGATTAGGGGAGCAGAACCCGAAGGTGTTTCGAGTATTTCATAGATCTAGTTAGAACGATTCAAAGAGCGCTTCGAGTAATTCGCACACGTTCGAAAGATGTAGGAAATAACGACGTGTTGCGAGGCGATAGCTCGACACCCATTGCTGCGGTGGTCCCGCCTTGCTAATATGTTGCGCTCGGGCGGATTGAGCCCCGCGGCAGCTTTCGCCACCTCCTCGTGTAGTCATGTACTCCCGGTATCTCGCTCCGGGGATCTGCCTGAAATGCGGAGTAATTTGTTTCCCCGTCTTATATTTCTGCGATCCTGGTGTCGTACCGGATTTATTTTTCAACACCGCACAACAAACGGCTTTATCGCATCTTTTCGCTTTTCGCTTTACACATAACACCTCCATCCGTCTGCGTCTGCGCGGTCAGAGGTTCAAATGAACTTTAAGCATAATAACTTTATATATTTTTAACATTCGTTTGGACATTAAAAACCTACTGGAAACAAATTAAATGTAAAATATTTTAATTGTGTGTGCGAAAGCCGATTCCACTGTTAACGTTAACGTTTTCACCTTTTTCACCCATGTTTTAATTATGATGGATTACATCGATACTCATTATTCTCACTAAATTATTAAACATCTATCGAAGCGTTATTGAGCCATTATATTATATATATTTTTTTAAATACTCCCATATATGGTACGCATGGATGGAGAAAGAATGGTTAAGAAAGTATACGTTAATGATGTAAATGGGGTACGAAATCGAGGCAGACCGAGGAAAACATGGCATGACCAAATTAATCAAATTTTAAAGGTTAGTCATGTTAGAAGTCGGAGGAATCGACGTGCGTGTATGACTCGTTGTATGAATGTGGAGGAATCTAGAGAGGTTTGCCAGGATAGAGTAGTGTGGCGGTCCATTCTCTCTGCCTACCCCTGCGGGGAAACGGCGTGATGGTTTTTGTTTTTTGTTTGTTTTTTTGTTTGTTAAATACTCCCATGTTTACTTTAATTTTTTTTTCAGTAATATTTAATACAAAAATTGATACCGAATTAATTATAAAAATAATTTCAACCACACGGGTACATTGTTTTTACACTACTTTCTTTTGTTTAATCGAAGTAACCGGTTTCGATCCCGTTGGAGCTTAGCTGAGAAACGAAAATAAAATGGCGTAAAAAAAAAGTACAGAAATGTTAATAAATTATTTTTAATAATGCTATAACTCAAGTCAAGTGCTTCATACGAATATTTTGAATTCATTAACTTATTCATTATTTTATCAGATTTATTATTAATCGGATATTTTACATAGAAGTATTGAAATGTATTTATTGTTTATATTATTTATAAAAGGGATGAAAGCTACGACGATACGAAATGAAAAGGGGGGAAAGCTCATTAATTTTTTTTGTGTACTGAATGCTACAGTTTATTAATTTAATGTTGTAATATTTATAAGAAAATGCATATTAGTTGAATCTCCTGTTTTATGTCCCTGATATTGGATAGGCCATGGCCAGTGCAATAGTAGAAATAGTAGGTAAAGGATTATTGAGGTGTTGTTGTATCGGATGAATGTGTTGAGTGTGTTGCGCGCACCTGCCCGGGGCGGCCTCTCCACAATATTTGCTCTTATTTATGGCGCTGACCTCTGCTCGTGGCGGCCTCTCGGCACCCCATAAACCGCGACACGGGCGGCGATACACACATTACTCTTCCACTTGGGACTGTTGCGCACCTCCTCTGAGAAAGGGACTACTTCAAACTACGAACCAAATAACACATTAATCTTCTTCTTCTTCCTTGCTCTAGACCTATGTGGTCTCCTGTGAGGTGGATTCCCAGTTGTCCTTGCATCTTTTTTCTGGAGGTCTTCCACGAGGACGAGTCCCATGAGGCTGATTATTTAGTGCAATATAGGGGAGTCTGGTGGTGTTATTTTTTTGGATTAGATCGTATAAGTTCCTACTTTGCCGTTTACTCCATTTTATTATATCCTCACACATCTCTCTGTGTCTGATGTTCCTCACGCCATCTCTTAATGTTTTGCCTGCCTGCAACTCCAGTGTCCTCACCTCGGAGGTCTTCAAAACTTGTTTGACCCTGACTATGTCTGCCCTTGCTTCAACGCCATATGTCATTATTGGTCTAACACATGCTTTATAGATTCTCATAAAGCTTTAATTACAAGCTATTAATCTTAGTCTTTATTTTTTCATATTACGGATTTTAGAGCACCAGATGTTGCTGCTGCCTTATTGACGTGGGCTTGTATTTCCTCGCACAGATCAGTTCCTCCAACCAGATCTGTGACTAGATATTTGAAGGTATTCACCCGTTCTATGGGTCAGTACAATTATAATAGCATTTAATGCAGAAATACTTTCTTTGGTTTTCGGATATTTAACATTTCTACCACTTCAAAATACTTCGTAACCGCGCAATATCAGTGTCTTCATTTATGTTAAACACGATACACATTGGTAACGACAAATTAGAGTAGGAAAAAAGCACTTTTTATGAAAATGTTCGTTTTTAGAAACTATACGAGAGTGCATGTTTAGCCTTGCTTCTGCATTATCAGGTGACACATTTGCATTATATTTGCCTCGGCAGTCAAATTATGCTACTCCCATAATATTATAAAACACGTTTTCATCAATATCAAATACTTAATATGGAGACATCATTGTTCAAACATCAATAAGCACGGTTTATGATATTTGCATTGTTTGAAATTTGTTTGCTTGAACATTTGAAGGGGGATGTTATTTATTCTCGATAACTTTTTTTAGCTTCGAAAAGGTTCAATGACAAAAAAGCATCTGAAAATTTTATTGCTGCCATATACGAGTATTTATAGTTATTTTTTTCGCTAATTCATGGCGTGACAATTAAAAAAAAGCTTTATATATGATTTATTTTATCTTGAACAACGTTTCAAACTTCATATTAAATATAATATGCCGAGTATTATATTTTATAACAGTGACATGCTTTAGCGAAGAAATAAATGTCACTCCCGTAAAAAAACGAGCCAAATCAACATACATCAGCGTTAGCGCCGTTTTAATGGAAAATTTGAGTATTCGATTTGTGCGTCAATATTTGGATTTAAATAAAATAACGAAATACGTATTTTATATATGTATTCATAAAGAAATATGCATATTCGCAAATGTGAAATCTTTCTAACGTGTGTTTATTTATTGGAGTAGAACCAGTTATTAAATTATTGTCACCTCATTGAATATGAGATCAATCTCTTCATGTTAAATGAGTTCAGATTCCAAGCGATTGAAAAAACGTGTTCCGTGTTTGATGGAATTCGGTGCGAGCGTCAATAGAGCAGAGTAGAGCTCAATTTGATCATCTGTCCAATGACAAACGATGCTGTTGGTGTTAACGCTGGCCAACAAATCAAATAAACACGTACCTACTCCCGTAGCCGTGTCACTGCTCATGTACCGTGAGTGAGACTATTAAATATAATTAATTGTGAGCGCGCTAGGAGCCGCAAAAACTTATAAACGATTGTAATAAATTATCTCACTATGGACGTATTGTAGTTGGCCTTCCGTCTATGGTATCCGATGATCACCTGAGCTTAATGATGTTTTTAATTGTTTAATATCATAGTTTTTTATAAAAAAATATTCATTTTAAGATTTGCGTAAAAATTAGAAGCTTGCTACACAAAATAACTTCCTTAATTACATCTCAATGGGAAGCCTATTTCTTTGAAGTTATTTTAAATGAGTAAATCCACTTTGAAATGTCAGAAATATTTATATTAATTAAAGTCTTCTGTATATCTCATGTTTTATTTTAATTTCTATAGTTGATATTTGTCGCGTTGCATTATTATAATTTTGCTATTAGAGATATTTATAAAACTAAAGATTGATGAGGGTGTTGAATATGCTGTAACAAGTCATAGCAGTGATTTTATTATTTGTTCAGATTGAATGCACTCAGTAGTAAGTTAATACTCACTGGCTTTAGAATGGGATAACAATATATTACAGAAAACGCAATAAATTTTCTCATTCGAAGGAAGAGTAATTTATCTTGCAGAAATGAAATGAAATATATCTCGTGTTTCATGAGGCTATCCTCGGTTATCCTCGGCTATCCTCGGCTGCGCGGGATGCAGTCACACTATCTCGGGGAATAATCATCATAAATAATCCTCCGCCATCCTCTACAGAAGACAATTTCATTTGCCCAATAGAAACATCTCTTGTCATGTCTTCTACGTCATATCCTCTTCACTTTGCTAACACGCAACTACAAGCCACCATAACCACCTAAGATCTAATATTATAATACACAATAGGTTTTTGCGACTAACATTTAATCATAGTTTCGAAAATTGATTACGGATTATTAATTTTTTTTGATTAAACCTGCTCCGACTTGGGTGGCCAGTCTCCTAACCGATGGAGCTACGAATGCGTTATTTTGAACGTTAATCATGACACTTATACTCTCGGGTAATTTATTCACGAGATACTTTCAGAACAAGTCAATAAATTATCGTAGAATCTGCGGAATATTGAAAATACAAGAGCTTTAAATATACGAGTATATTCCGTATCTAGTGTTAGCGGATCTGAATACTTAGTGTCTTACTAAGTGAAACGCGACCTGATTTATGGAAATATTTTTCACTTGTGAAAATAAAAAAAATACGGAAGAAACCGATATACTGGTAATTTGAAAGGATTTACGTATTAACGCATAAAAAATAACGACATTGTTTTGTAAGCAATTAATATTACGGATTTTGCAGAAAAATACGAAGAGTCAGTGGGTAATATGTATGCAATATTAATAATGATTTATTGATTATTATTGTCGTTGAATTACACTTTCTTTTAAGTATTAATCGGGGCACTTTTAAGTATCGCGTTCCTTTAAAATTTTGTGAACATCGAATTAGATTTACGACGCTGGTTGGCTTTTGATAAGTCCGATTAAATTGCAAGCAAAATGTCCCCCTGTTCCTCACCCACTCGCGGCAATAAAGATATTATTATATCATAATTTTATTGTCACTCCGTGGCGTTATATCACCTTCAGCATACACAACTCTAACTAACGGCCCACTCGGGCGAGAGGCTGGCGGCCGATATCGGTTCTGCGGGTCTCGTGGGCGGATCACACCCTCCACAGGCAGCATCTTCACCGGTCTGTAAAAGTATTAACGATGACATCCACAATTTGCGATCATATCTCCAATTGAATTCAGATGATAATTTCAATATTGAATAGCTATTCATGAATAATACATGTAATTTTCAGCAGAAAACATCCCAGATAGTGTATGAATTTTATTTTTACTATTATATATACTAACAACTGTCATTAATTAGAACATAAATTATTATTTTTTGCTCTTGTTTTTAACGTTGAGATATATAGGGTCGAAGCACCAGTATATGACCGCCCCCCAGTAAATGACCGTTGGTTAATAAAACAAAATATAATAAGAATTGCTCTACGTGTCCAGTCAAAAAACTTCAATCCCAAGAAACTATGGCAAAAGAGGTAGGCAGAGACAACTGTTGGTAAGAAACAAAACTATCAGTTTTGAACTGTGCCTTGTCAAACGTTAAAAGTGCGTCTTCCCGTTGTTGTTATGAGATTGTTAGTAGTTTTTTATAAGGAAAAGTGTGGTAAGTGTTTTTATAATGTTATTTCTTATGCAATTCTTTGAATATTTACATATTTTTATATGTTAGGGTGTTTCATAATGTGACAATGTAACAAAATCTATGTATTGTATCAATATAACTTGAAGTGGTAATTTACTGGTGATTATGCTATTTTTTTAGAGAAATATTAATTTTAATAGTAATATTCATATTTCAATAAAAAAGTTAGAGAATTTAGAGAAGTCAATGTGTTTTTTATTGTTTTCTTTTATTTTGTACACTTAAATAATGAAATTAATGCCTTTAATGTGGATTTCAGTACAAGCTGAACCTTAAACGGTCATTCATTGGTGCTTTGACCCTATGACTCCGTTTTTGTATTGCTTTGTGAATCAAAAACTTTATTATCAGAATATTTTTATTATTTCTTGATCAATGATGTAAAGCTCCATATTCAATAATGATTTCGAATGAAAACGTTTGTTTTCTTTTAAAGTTTTATTATATTTTGGGGGAATGACATGATCTGCCTTTTATAATTCCTTAAAAGGCTCTTCTTCTTCTCTGGAGTTTCGTGCATCACGATCTTAAGAATTCTTGCTGGATTCATTGTCTTGACGTGGTCCCTCCAGAATCGTCATATTAGCCTATTCCATCTCACTATTTTTTAAATTTTGCAGGATTTGCAAATTTATTCTTTGGGTATCCTATCTCTAAGGGTTCTCCCCACAAAAGGTAGCAAAGTTCTCATTTCTGCTACTGTTAAGAGATGTTTGCTTCTGACAATGTCTGCTCTTGCTTCGATTCCGTAAGTCATTATAGACCTGATGCGTATTTTATAAATTATAACTTTGCTTTCCACTAGCATATGCTTATTGTCCAAGACAGCGTCCCTCAGACATCCGGAGATAACTACTGCATTATAAGTCTGTTTTTTTAACTTCATTATACAGATCGCTGCAACTAGAAATCTCCACACCCAGATATCTGAACTTCATGACCTGTTCTATGGATTTATCGTCTACAACCAGTTTGCATCTGAGAGACTGTCTGGGTATTGTTAGGCATTTTTTTTTGGCGACGGATATCATCATATCATATAATATTATACTTTTCAGACGCAAGATGGAACCTATAAAGCATTCGTTGTAGATCGTCTTTACTTTCTGCCAGTATCGTTGCAGTAGCCCTTAGAAAGAGGAAATATGTAATTCCCATTAAATATAATAAAACTTTTAGAAAACAGTCGTTTTTATTCCTATCAATAATTTATTTTTGGTAGTTACAGATTTCTTAATCTCAACAAAAATTATACAAACTGAGGTAGAATAAAAAAAATATTTATTTGTCTTTTTTTTATACACGCACGTCGATTCTTCCGGCTTCTGACATGCCAACATTTAAAATTTGATTAATTTGGTCATGCCATGTTTTCCTCGGTCTACCTCGACTCCGTACTCCATTTACATCGTTTACGTATACTTTTTTAACCATTCTTTCTTCACCCATGCGCTCCATATGTCCGAACCAACACAGCAATCCTTTCATAATTTTGGTCATAATACCTTCTTTCGCTCTACATTCCTTTCTAATATCAGCATTTGAGATTCTGTCGTACATCGTTCTACCACACATACGTCTTAGGGAGTTCATCTCTACCATGTTTATTCTGCTCTCATCTTTCTTCTGCCAGTTCCATGCTTCGCTTCCATACATAAGGGTTGGGATCAGAACTTCATTGTGAATGGCCATTTTCGCTTTCATTGATAAATTTATTCTTGTTTCCAATAACCATTTTTAAAGCTCCATTCACTTTGTTACCCGCACCAACCCTTCTTTCAAGATTACTGTCCGTTCGGCCATCCGCTGTGAACATGCTACCTAAATACACAAATTCCCTCACCTGTTCCAAGTTCTTTCCATTATCATAAGTTTTTAATATTATCAAACTAGATGATATTAAATATAAATATTGAGTTTTACGTAATTCTCTAATAAGTCTTCTAAGAAACGATGCTCATATTTGATTTCTGTCAGTAAGTAACTTGACTTGTTTGAGAAAATACATTTATACTCGTATTTAAAAAAAATATATAAGGATAAGGAAAGCGATTGCACGTAAATTTTTTATATATATTATTATTTTGATTTAGATAAAAACATTATCCATAAAAGTATTTAAACACTGTTTAAGTGTTCATTATACTATATTATTAGTGTACGAGTATGTTTGCGGCACAATGTGGCGGCCAGTAGGTAGTTAGTTAATAGTCATTTTCCGAATATGCAGAAGTTGTCGCGAGCACTAGCTTGACTTTGATAGAATCTATAGTCACTTAATGTCATGACCGGACGCTTTTGAAATTTCCTAACGTCAAAGGTCCGTTAGGTGAAAAATGATGATGCGAAATGGAAAAGTGCGATCGCGGCAGGTGCTCCAGCCGAAGGCCTATCTGGGCCCATCTCATCTGTGACACTCGGAGATGAGCGCGGGGGCGCGTCATGTTTATTAAACAAAGAAGGAGAATCCATCATCTTGGGACTGTCACATCCCAGGGCGGTCCGTCAACACACTCCCTGCGATGTTTGATAAAGCGATGCGGATCCGCCGGCGGAATATAAATTAGAGATTATGTGACGCAATTTTTCATCGCCCCATTGTCGGCGCCCGCCCCGCCCTCCGCCCCCTCAACCCCCGCGTCGTAACTGCTGCTTTATTGTCGCCTTTGTTCATGCGTCAGCTGTCGGGCTAACATCTTGTGTCCGTACAACAACCGGAAGGAGCAGGTCCGTTTAAAATACTAACCGTGAAGTCAAATTGTCATACTGCTCTTCCATCCAATTGCCTTGATAGTCAGTACAAGTATATCTATGTTCGTATTATACAATAATTAATTTGATTATTCAATTATGCTTTACCATATATTAATTAAAATTTTCCTAATATTTTATGATTTAGAGTACGAGATTTTTTTGTTTAATCTTAAAACGAAACTGAAAGTAGCTTTAAAGTTGAAAGAGGACTGTTTTATTTATTTATTTCAAAGAAGATTATAATTATAGCAATGTGTGGACATTAATTAGTTTATTCTTAGATAAAGAGAATTGGTTTTAAACATTCATTCCATAGAGTTATACACAAACCTATACCATATTTGCACATGTATGTTATGTGTATATAACATACATGTGCAAATTATAACTGGTCGAGTACAATTATTCGCGAATTAAAAAAGTAATTATACAAATTGTAAATTGTATGACTTGAGCGGGCCATTATAATGTGAATGGGTTGGGGCACCGCGCGGATGTTTTGCAAATAAAATGAAAATGACATTTGGAGTCACGTCCTCGGCGCGTCAGGAAATTTCTATCAGCCGTCAAAGGGTTAAAAGTGATGACGGCGCGCGTCAAATATTGTGAAGATTATCTCATATTTATATTCTATGGTCGCCTTGTGGAGCTTTCAAAAGCCCCGCGCGGGAGCTTTTCAGCTGAATATTTCGCAAAAGGAAGCGAATAAGAATTGGAGAATACAACAAGATCATTAACGTGATTGATAGATTCTGCTTTGTCCGTAGATGTCATAAAATGCTGTAATTACGTCACGTTCAGCCTGACCCCCCGTAAACCAAAAAGCTGTTTGTTGAAGATATTTAGAACCGCCTACTCACAGGAGTAAAGTTCTCTCTTATTATTTAAGTTTTTACTTTGAAAAACATTAATGTTCGTTATTGAAATATCCTTGTAGAAGTTCATCGTAAATAATGAAGAAAAAAAACAATGTATGAAATATTTAGTTTTATTTAACTTTTTCTTCTTGTTACAACCGGTTTCTAGAAGAAGAAGTGGATCAATACAAAATATAAATGTTCTATAGATATTTTTTTATTGGAATTTTGTGTTTTCTAAGAACTTTGTAAACGTAATTCTTATATTATTAGCTAATTCAACGGTTATAAGTTTTTTTTTAACAAAATGCTTCAATGACTCCCTTCATATTTAGTGTTTCTTGAAAAATAAATTACTTAATTTTGATGAAAACGTCCGTTTTCACTTTGCTAGAAACATGCGCTCCTGTAAAATATAGAAAACTTCCCAGTAAAAGTAAAATTAATAAAAATAATGTCGATCCAAAACATTATTGTTAATGCAATGTATTATAAACAATATGTAAATTTAACTTTATGTTATTTAATCCTTTATTTATTTTACCATCCACTTTTATTTTACGTTATAAAACGAATTCGCGAGTAGTTAAACGCTCGAGGGTAGCTGCCCGCTACAAAGTTATTGCCGAAATAATTTATTTTGTGCCTTCCTTTCTGTCATATTTTGTATTTTCTCATATCCTCATTTGGGGAAGCCCCCCGCTATAATGTTGCATTAACTCGTGTTCATGATGTGGGCGGTGGAGGGGGGTGGTCTTGGGGGAGTGGGGAAGGGGCCGATTTATATTCAGACTCCGTCCTTTGTTTCATTTCCTGACCGTCTCCGTTACAGAGCTGCTAATGTATGTGACATAACTACAAGTCAATATCATTTTGGGAATTACTTCGCACGTGATCCGCATCTGATCACCCCCTCCTTTACCGCCGGTCGCCTTAGGATCAAGCTACTTGTGGGAAAAATGTCGACGATTTATTAATAATGGGTTCAAAATAAGGTTGTCTTAATCATTTTAAATTAGTATAATATTCGCGTAACTTCCCCATTCACTCTGTCTCGTGAATTGCTACAAGATTAAAAGTAAAGCCTTAACTTGATCAATGATGTAAAACTCCATAAATTTAAACTAAATAATTAAAATGAATAAAAACGTCAGTTTCACACATTCGATAAGGAGAAATATGTCATTTCCATAAAATATAATAAAACTTCTAGTAAACAAACGTTTTCATTCTTGAAATTTAATTGTATATCAATAGAGACGAAGATGCAAACTGGAAACTGAATATGGTTGATCAAGGTGTTTACAGGACTTATGACCTGTCATTGGTTGGGTTAAGCGCACGCTTTATGTAATTACAACATTCCCCATTCCACCTATTACGACCATGTAAGACAAATTTTTGGAGGTTGTATATATGTTACAAATCTATGCTTAACTTCACATGTCAGTTTCAATACGGATTATATATATAATCCAGGATTCGTATACAAGTATAAGTGTACATTCACAAAAAATATTGTTTTTATTCTTATTAATTGTAAAGCCTAAACGACGGACGCTCGTGTTATTATAAAAAATGGTAAAGAATAACTAACATATTCTTACTGAACACTTATTTGAAACATGTTTGTATGTGACTATACCTAATTGTTACAGTATTATTATAATTTTTTTTCAAACTTTATGATCAAGAATATTATTTCTTGGAAATTTTGATCTAACATTATTTGTATTAATTATTGAAAATTATTGATAATTTGTATTTTTTCCGATATTTTTTAATATAATAATACTGTTTAAAGTGAAGTTTATTTTAGTTTCGTGTATGGTTTCCTGATTTTAATTCGACTCTCCAAATAATGTCTCCCCTCCAATATGTATGTGAAATATTTGCGGCGCATGTCCAATATGGAATTCTGTGTTACGGTGACTTCTTTAAGATAAAGTGAACAGTAATTATGCAAGTATGAGCAAATTAAAGTGCAGGATGTTATAGCATGCTATCCCATGCTCATTGTCGATTACACGCTATTAAAGGCAAGTGGAGAAGTAGGTTTCGCGCTTGTCCGTCCGTGGCTGTCCCCTCCGTAGTAAAATCAACGGCGTTGCGTGTAAATGCATTAGCACCGGAAAATACCCCACCCCCGGCACTTGCTCCCCGCTAAACGATTTTTTGTGTTTTGGCAATTAACACGCCAGCGCATTTACTTGTAAACGGCTCACCGGATGGACTAACGATCCCAGAACATCTTCCTTAAAGTGATCACGAATAATTACTTTTTTTTTTAAATTCACCTATTAATCTACACAAATGTTTTCCGTTTTTTTAATTAAAAACATTTGAAATAAAAGGAATATTAATTGCTGCATTAAAATTAATTTACTCATTACATTTAAGCTGCAGGTGTTTACTTATATTCCCATTCTAGAAAACCTTGTCTAATAAAATGGTGTCCGATTGTGCACGTGTGTTTTTTGTCCTTGTCGTGTAAAATGACTCTGGTAATGTCAGCAGGCAGAACAGTCAATTTGTTTAATATTATTTTACTAAATACTAATAAATAAATGTAAATTTAAGTTTATATAGTAAGATCCAAGACCATTTTTTTTATCATTTGATTTGTGAAATATTATTATACGAGTATTAAGGTATTATTATTGTTAAACTTCCCACACTCACAAATTTATTAAAAAGTTGAATAATTAGTTTGTTTTGTTGCCCTGATGAAGCTCCGCACTTGGAAGTGTTACAATATAAGCTGGTGATAAAACAAAATATAATCTTCATATTTATCTTAGTGTGGGCCTTGTGGCCCGTTTCTTAAGATGGTTTTTTCTCCTGTGAAGTCGATTCCCAGCTGTTGATCCACCTCTTTGGTGGTCTGCCCGGGGGTCGTCTATCTTGGGGTTGGCCGTGCAGCACAAAGAGAGGGAGTCTGGATGCATCCATTCTTCTCACGTGTGCATACCAGTATCTTCTCCTTTGCTTCCCCCACCTAACAACATCTTCGACCTCGCATATTTCCCTTACCCTCGAGTTCCTAAGTCTTTGCCCTAGTGTCTTGCCAGATATGTTTCTGAACGTCTTCATTTCTGACACTCTGAGCGTGTTTTTTGTAATTGTGGAGTCCGCCCCTACTTCGATCCCATATGTCATGATCGGTCGCACCCACTAGTTATGAATCCTTATTTTGTTGCTGATCTTCATGTCAGTTTTTTTTCCATATTATATTTTTCCGGAGATGACCGCAACCTTATTTACTTGATCCATTACATCACATGGTAGATCCGTTTGCCCACACAAGTCCATACCGAGAGATTAAAAATTTTCCACCCGTTCCACTGAAACACCGTCCACAGACACGCTACATCCCACCGGATCTCCACATTATTAGTCTTTATAATAAAATATTATATATTTATCCAATTGATTTCTTTATACAATATTTTATAGTTGTAGAGATAGTAGTTAATATATTAGTTAATATATTTTTACGTTTCTGCTCCCAAACTTTACTACAATACATACATCGGTTTAGAAATAAGAAATGCAAAATACAATTAAAAATTAACCAATTTACATTTTCGAGCAATTGTTGTTTTGAAACGAAGTCCTGGTTTACTTCATAAGTTACATTCATATTTTATTATTTTATCTATCCTTATTTATTAGGGATTAAATAGTTATACCATGTACGTAAGTTCTATTTAAATCGGTGAAATAATTCTGCGGTTTTGATCGAAGGAGTTATCTCCGGAGGTTGGGTGGTAGGGGGAGGGTCGGGGGTTGGTGGTCACATGGAAAGGGTAGTTCATTTCCTCTCGGTCACTTCGTGGGGCGCTACCGTGCTTTATCAACCCTCGCCTTCCTTCCCTCCGTTACTCCAACCACACGTGGAGGCATTAAACCCCAAGCTACAAAATAATTTTCTCCCTTTCGGCATGGTGTATAATATGATTATTATATTGTACTGCGTTTATAAGTTTAATATAATAGTTATTGTATTTTTTTTTCTAATGACTTGTTTGCCTATCTAAAGCATTATCTAATGTTAGAAAAAAAGAAAAAAATAATTCAAATGAAAACACTCGATAATACCTTTTACATGTGAAACATGTCATTCACATAAATTGTCATAAAATTTTTAGACAACTGACTTTTTCAGTCGTTTAATTAAATAACTCTTGATAATTCCAATTGAGTTTACTACGAGTACTTTCGTTAATATTTTTGTGGCATTAAACTTCATATATTGAAAAAATTAATTATTTTTTTAAAAAATTATCTTATTCTGCCTTACTACAATTTCATCAAAATTCGAAACTTCTTATTTGTAATATAAAAACCCTTTAAATTGGCCAAAATACAGTGTAAATGAATATAAAATATATACATTTTCATTTCTTGCCCCGTTTCGATAATCTCTTGGTAATGTCCAACAAACCATATTATTAAAGGTACATATTATTGGCAACATATTTTTACATTTTTAAAATTTATTTGTTGCATTAAACTTCCATCAATCAGCAAAATGACTTTAACATGTATAATTTAATGTCAGTTTCGTATGTACAAGAGAATTGTATTTTGAGTACTGGTGGTGGGGACCTCTCCAGAGTGCAGCACCCTCCCTCACCAGCCAGTAGGTGTTAATTTGCATATTATCAGAATGATGGAATCATTCGAGTCTTTACTATCAGCAGCTGCGCTGGGCGCACTATCTGCCTCATGACTGTATCGCGTATTCGTTATGTTGTGTGCACCCACCTATACCACACGGATGAACCCGATACCAATACTTAATACACGCTGATCAGCGAGTCTTATAAGGCGGACAGGGTAGATTTGAAATATTATAAGTGCATTTAAATATATAATATATCTATTTATCTGTTTAGATTAACATACAACTTTCCACGAGTTCTCAGTTAGAAGTAGAAGCTTAAATGACCTTTGTAAAGTAGTAGGCCGTTTATAATATAATAGTATAATGAAAGGAACATTAAGATGGTTCGGACGCATGGAAAGAATGAATGGCGAAGAAGTTATATGTAAATGATGTATACGGGACAGGAAATAGAGAAAGACTGAGGAAAACGTAGCACCATCAAATCAATCAAATATTAAATGTCGACCACACGAACACTAAAAATGACGTGCGTGCATGACACGGTGTATGAATGTTGAGGATTCGAGATGTATGTCAGGATAACAGTGTGGTGGTCCATTATTTTTGTGATGGTTAATTTGTTTTTATTATAATAACCTTTATATTTTAAAAGAAAAAAATGGGGCTTGTTTTAAGTACTCGAAAGAAGACTTCATCTCAAAAGAGTCGTTATTGAGAAATCGTTAAACGGACCTCAGATTTTAGAATTGATAGTAAGAAAACCATCTCGCAATTGTTCTTTTCTGTATTTTATAAACAAGGCTCGAATTTTTGTGTCTCAAATTAAATATTTAAATCTGTAGCCTCCTGATTAAGATCAGATATTATTCTCCCTAATCCTTCGCCGATAGGATGAGCGAGTTAGTACCGTATGCATAGAGCGTCTTAATGTTTATTTTGTAAGTGTCAATGTAAATAGAGCCGTTTTTGATTTTTTTTCGAGTTTGTTCAAATCGACGTATTTCGAAGACAATATTCTCGTACATTAAATATCTGGAAAACGATTTTAATTTTGGTAATTTCCCAAAATTTCTAATTTATATTCCCTTTGGTTCCCATTTGCTACACCAGCGAGAAATGCCAAATCCGACAGATGGAAGTCATGATTTATAAAAGAAACATATACATTTTAGACAGAGTGTGAGGGAGTGAGTCAGTGGTACATATTATTTAAGATTTGGTTATACCTTTGATAAAATAATCATATTTAGAATTGAAAGACAATTTATCAATTAAAAGTGTCCCAAATTTGCCGGCAACTAAAGGGTTAAATATTGTGTTATAAATAATTGATTCGAAATCTTCATATTAATCAGTATTATATTAACCTAATTAAATCTTCATGGAATAAGTCCGCTAATAGTAGGTGCATGTTTATATCTCTAATCTTTCCGATTATTTTTGATTTTGGAATACGATTTTTTTTAAATGTCTAACATCTGAACACTGTCTTTTGGGTCCGATGGTATTTTATTTTTCTGTAAAATGATAAGAAAAAGTATTAAGTGTATTTCAGTACCTAACACAATCCCCATCTGCCCGTATCCGATAGTGCTGGGACTACCGGTATCCGATAGTGTTCCCTCAATAATTCTTTATTCTTCAAAATACCTGTTTTAGTTCCCTTATTATCTCTTCTAACAACAGGAAATGTATCGATAACGAGCCTTCTTTTACAATAACACAAAAGTCCACAGCATTTTTATAAAGCTATGAAATTTTCATCAAAGTAAACACATTACAAAAAGTGATAAACCAATCCAACTCTTTCAAGTTAAGTCCTAAGTGATGATGTTACCTTTTAACTTGCAAGCTTGCTTAAAATTCCCTTCCCCTGTTATTACTATGCAAATTGTTTCAAGGCTTGTCTTCATAAAGTAAACAAAAAAGTAAAGTAAGGTACCGCGGTGTAAAAAGCGTATTGGTATCGCTGGTTGCCTGTCACGTGCGATTGCTAATTGTGAGGACTTGTTAACTCCGTGGAGTTTATTGTTCGGGGGTCCGTACATAGTTTCGCGCGCGGAGTGCGTCCCGCTGACTTGTGGGCGATATCGTGAATTTATCTATCGCTCTTTAGTTGGTATCACATGCTGGTACCGCCATGGCTCACCTCCTATCGCCCGCCAGGGGCGCCCCGCCACCCCACGAGCACCTGATACCTTTCCACACAATCATACTTATGTTTAAAGAGTGTGAACTCAAGATAGGAAAATTCATCAATCGACATGCATCTAATACAAAATCGGGAAGTTGGGAAAGTTAGGAAAGTTGAAATGAGTAATTCTGTAACTCAATGCGCCCTTGAGGTGAATTATTCGCGAAAACGGTGCTATACAAATTAGCCTAATCGTTATTATACTATTTAATGCAAATATCATCGTTTCTCAGTCAAATTTAATTACGATATTATTTCACTTCATCAGTTTAAATTACTATAAATACTACGCATTTTTTGGGCGACCAAGACTGCGATGGGAAGTTGAAGTTGGAAGGGATGGGGCGATATTGTTAAAAGCGTCAGATTGGAGGGTCGAAAAGGAGGACAGGAGGAGTTGAAGACGAAGAATAATGGAGGCTAAGGCTCAATATGGGCTGTAAGGCCATCGAAGTAGAACTACGTAATTTTTTTAATTTATAAGACAATAAGTTCAATTATATTGGTTGATTTCTGGTTAGAATTACCTAAAAATTGCTGTATCTTATAGCGTATTATTATATATGTTTTTATTTTTTTTCTATTATTTAAGGAGTTAAAAATTATTGCAAACATACGTCGCGGAAGTAAGACCAGATCTGAGGAAAAATCCTGAGCTGGAGCGAGTCCACGGACGCCCGTGCCGCCGGCAGAGCGCTATCGCCCGACACCCGCTCACGGAACACTATCTCCATTCCACACGAGAACTATCGCCCACCTATCCGCCCGTCTATCTCTGTGACCCGAATAGTTTTTGTAAAAGAAAATTTCGTAGCGCGTGGCTAGCAGTCACTGCTACGCGTTTACGCCGCGCAGCTACACCGCTCGTAGCGGATCTACGCCAAAATTTTTGATATTTTTTCATACCCCTTTATAATGCTTATTTACATCTAAAGTTTGTTTCACGTTAGTCATAGTAATAACGGCGTCTAGGGAGTATATTTTTACACATTTTTAAATAAATGTCATATAAATGTATATAAATGTTGTTCAAAATGTTGTGTTATATATTTTAACACAAAATTTTGAATATATACAAATTATTGTAGACAAATACTGGATTTTACCCATTGCGGATAAATTATTGTTAAACATAAAGCGATCGCTCAACCCAACCAATGACCGGTCATAAGTCCTGTAAGCGCCTCGGCCACCATATTCTGTTCCCAGAAAACAATTTACATCTTCGTCTCTATTGAGATACAATTAATCCTTATAAAAAAAATATTTTAACATAGTATCAAAATTACTAACTATTTATTTTTGATGAAGATGTCTTATGAATTCATATAAATGTTTCAATTACTATATTGCATTTTATGTTCAACTATGATTATTTTAATTATCAACATAAATTAATAAATGTGATTTTGTTAAAAATATGTTTATGCTAAATACGCTCAGATTATTACATTAAAAACTATTATCTATCTTCAAAGATTTTTAATACAAATATTCAAATTAGTTCCCCAATAAGTAGGGCGATCTAAACTCGATCGATTAGTTAAACATATAAATAATATTATTTGAGTTTACCTCCGAAATGAAAGTTATTATGTAATTTAAGATCCGGAGTTAAGATAGCGCGTATGGGAGATGTAATCTCTCACAAAATATCTCCACCCGCTGAACCACCACCTCGGAGGAATGTTATTATAATAATCTCCGGATCTTATCAGGCCAGGAGATCGAAAGGTTTGGAATCGAATCCCGTATCTTACGCCACTCGAATAGGTTTTCTTCACCTTACGCCCTCATAAAAGTGCTACCCTATTTACTTAGGGTAGTTTCGGAATATGTTAAGCTACCTGGAGCTGGGTTCTTCATCTGACTTCACGACTCCAGGCGGTGCGTTGTTTTTAAACATTCTGATCCAAAATTCGGCTCTACGCTTTTACGCTGTGCAGACTAAAGTTCCTCTGGACATTTCAATTCACTTAATTAACGCGTGCGTATTAAAATACAATACCGATTCCTTTAACAAATTTTAGTAAATTTGGTCATTAATTAATATTACACAAAAATGAACATTTTTAATGCAGGGTGTTGGATGATAGAGATTCATACATATATTAACATAAAAATATTCATATTTATTGTTTCTTGAATAATGATGTCAAAACTCCATATAAAATATTTAATACGAAAAAAACGTCTGTTTTACAGAAGTTTTACTATAATTTATGGAAGTTACATGTTTCAATTTCAATTTTCAATTTTCAATTTGCCTGTCTAAGGCATTATCACGTTTCATAATGCCTCACACAGGCGAAACATGTCATTCCCATTAATAATAGTAAAACTTCTAGAGAACAGACGATTTTATTCGTATTAATTCAATAATATTACTTTTTCATAAACATGATCGGTTAAACAACCGAAAGAATGTGGGAAAAATTTATATTAAACATCCTGTTTATTGATGCGACTGTATAATAAAATAAATAAAATATTTTCCAAGATATGATCGCAAATAAAAAAGTAGTTTCAATTTTTTAAAAATATCCAACATTCCAAATCTAAACATTTATCTCGTTGGTATTAATTTACTGCGATTGACGAAAATTTAAATTTTATGATAATTTGGAATTTGGTGATAACTGAGCTTTATCAATCTCAGTATTGTGCATGCATGTGTGTGTACAGATGGAGCGAGTGTTGTGAAGTAGGTTCACAGATAAGTTATCTCTGTTAAGAGTTTAAAGTGAAGCCTGCCCGGTACGGAGTTAGCTACCCTCGGATAGAGGGGGTGTTAAGGGTGAGGGTGGCTGGACGTGGGATAGGGTAGCAACCAAAATATAGTTTAGGGAAGAGACTGAATCGAAATAAAGTATTGCTATATTTTATATCGTTTTCATATAAATCTTTATCTTGAAAAATATATAATAAGAAAGGACTTGGACTAGGATCCTCTGGCATACAGAGGTTCAGCCCTTATGGCTAGGAACATTTGTTTATTATAAAAGATCTGGTGTGGCGTACAGCATACATAATCCAATTATTTATTTTCTGAATTGAATTCTGATGATTTTACACGATTGAATAAGTGTAAATAATAAATATTGTTGCACCAAATAAAATTTATCTTTTAATAAAAAAAATTCAACCATTTTTTTTTTTGGAAAATTGGGCTCCTTAGGTTCTTAAAGTTAACGTGTTTCGTCTCTGGCTGAACTCCGGCATCATCGGTATGGCACATACTTAAGTTTTATTATAATACTGCTTTGCAGAAATCGATTAATACGAATATTGTTATTTAATAAATATACCAAACCGCAATAACTTAAAATGTAGCTTCGCCATTGCGTAAATTTTATTTTGATATTTATGGAATACATAATTGAGAAAGTATTCTTTCTATTGGGAAATATTAAGAGTTGTTTATTAGAAAAGATATGGTGTTGCGTGTAGCAGGAGGCAGGAGGCAGGAGAAGTATGTTACAGAGAAGAGTGCTATGATTGATCGCCCGTCCCCCGATAGCCGAATATTTATCTCGCTCCGTTTGCTGACTTCGTATTGTTTGATGATGATAAATGTTCTCTTAATTTATTCAGCGATAATAACAGAAGATCCATCGCTGTCATAATCAAATATTTATTCAGCACATCCTGCACTCGGACACGCGGGGTCCATTTTGGTATAATAGTTTGGCAATTATTAAAGGATAGACTCTTCAATAGAAGTATCACATTGTTCCCATCAGTTGAGGTTTACAGAGTTGTCGTAAAATGAGTGAATCCGATGGGTTTATCAAACCATTATTTACTTTTAAAAGTGAATGTGTGTAAAGGAGTGTACCATGTAAGGTTTAAATAAATTCACCCCTCCTTACATCAACGACTGAATTCAGAAATTATAATAAGATGTAGTGTTGGATTTTTTTAAACTTTAAATGAATATATGTCGTTGTTAGAAGATATCATAGTTATTAAATACTCGTGAATCTATGACTAATTCAGTAAGAATGGTGTGTTGGCTTATCCTATACGTATCCGAATATCTTAAACAATAATTATACGATGATTTGATTCACGCTCCTGCTCACTGCGTATTTAGTACCGAGCAAGATAAATCGTATACTTTGGAGTATTTTACATAAGAGTGTGTCTGAACTGCAAAACAATCAAGTTATCTCGGCGACAAGGCATTGTTTGTTTTCATCAGTCGATAGCCAAGTGTTTTCTATTGTAGCGTATTTATAGAGTGTTAGATCAGGGGTCAGAAAAATCGATAGGTTATCGCTCCGCCGGAGTCGATACCAGGTTGTCTTTGATCCCAGAGCAGTTACTGGCTGCTGCAGAGGACGGCTGAGCAATGACAGAGGGAGGACAGGCGGCCCGATTAGCAGAATATCTGCCCGATACGCTAGTGTCACGCAGGGATAAACTCGCCGATCTGGGAATGCATAACGACCCGGAGATAAATACGAGTATGAGTGTGCCGCGGGCGCAATCGCCAGAAACAATAGAAGTTACGATAGTGCACCGCCCGCCGCCCGCCGTCCGCTGCCCGCTGCCCGCTGCAGCTACGCTCGCATCACCGATTCTTCGCGTGATCAATTTCTATCTCATGTATTTCAGCTGACAACTAGACAAACAATACCCTTTCATTTTTATATCGTAACCTATCTTTATTTTTATACGTTCACTCGTGTTGTTCCAATAACAATAGTAATATACTATTTGTTCATAAAAACGAAGATAAGTTCGGATTTTATACAGCTAATTAGCTTTCAAATACTCTTCTGAGATATTATTTTTATCCAAATAATTTTAAATAAGCTGTAATTAAGAAAAACAGTCTCGATATTTTTCATGACGAATGCCTTTAACACTACAATTGTCAAATGTAAAGCGATACATGCCACTCATCAAAATACTCGTATACTAAGAAACATCTATTTTTAATTCACAAAAATTAGTATGTAAAATAAGATCATTATTTAAGAACGACGAAGAAAGTAAAAATGTTTAATTATGTCAATTTTTCTTCCCCCTTTTTTTCAAATACAAATTTTTATTTATTTATATTTGCATTGAATGAATCCTTTTTGTTTGTTTGAATATTTCAATGATTAATAAAACTATTTTGTTACAGTCACTATAAATGAAATGACATATTTAAGACCAGAGGGCCCTTATTTCATTGAATACTTATTGAAATAATTTTTGACGAAAGCTTTCTCAATTGAAAGGCCTCATTTTTATTATTATTCATAATGTCCAGGGTTCCATTGCAGTCACCGCTGATGGGGTGTGAGTTTCAGGATGAACGTAACTTTGGGACGGACATCGGCGGGCCCGCCTGCGCCTGTCCGATATTTCGGTAGACTCGGTAAACCCACATATCGGGCGCGCGACCGATCTCGGCACCTTCCTCATATCGCTCCGCTATCGGCGTCTGCGAAGCGCAATAAATTATCCGCCATTTATCTGGCCCTTATCTGCGCCGCCAGGGCAGGGGCGGAAATGTGTGCGGAGATAACAAGCGCGCACTATCTGCCGCCCAAATACTGCCGGCCCGGCCCGATAGGACCATTCACAGCGCTAATAATGAAACCGGACGGCTAGCGGCTCTTGCGCGCCAGCCCGCTGGACCTGCGGCTATCAGATCGCGTGGACTCGCCACTTATCTTATTTCTGGGTAAACTCTAATGTTCATACAATCTCGGTGCTCTCGGATATTTGCAATTTCACATCAGTTGAGCGTTTTCATTAACCATCTGGCTATTTTCAGAATTCATAGAATAAATGCTTATTTCCTCCGATGACCCATCCATATTCGATCTTAATGTGGCATTGAGTAATAACCTTTAGAAACTTTAATAGTTTTGTAGCTTAATCAAACAATAATAAATACCCCATTGTTTTGGTCGAAACACTATGATACTTCAACATTTTCAAATGTTTAATTGTTTTTTTACTATCATCAGGTGAAACACACAACATTTTAGTTGTTTGTAACACCCAATGATGCCAACATAGGTTGGCAAACTCATTTAAATAAACCTTGATACGTTGTAAGAATGTTCTAAATTTTAACATTTTATAATAATAAATATTTTGTATTACGAACATATACACCATATTTAATTTCCTAAAAACGACATTGAATTTACTTTGTGTTTTATTGTTGACTTATTTTTTCCGCATTCCGTATTATCTTCAGAATGTTTGGAAACCATAAAATATGAGGAGATAAGAAAACGGCGTTAAAGGGAGGTCCGTTCCTTGAGCTGAAAGTTGATTGATCGAGTGGGTTGCCCGTGTCTCCTAATGAATATGCACTCCTGGTATCACGGACTTGGTGGAGGAGTAATCTCAGTAGAATTGAAGATAAAAATGTATTCACAGAGACTGTAAGGATTTTCAAACTAGATTAATTTATTTCTGTAATTATTGAACATGTGCTATTTTTGTTTTGATTTCAGCAAAAATACAAGATAACAAGCATGTTAAATGAAACCTACATATATGATATGAGGTATATCTTTGCGATTTCATATCACAATTTCCCGTATATATAGAGGAAAACCCCGTTTATTTTATCCATGTTATTTCAAATTTGCGTGTCACGTGTATTTTTAATATAAATTTTAAATTTAAAAAATGTATTACGATGAGTTGTGAGTCAAAATTTGTTATAAATATCTAGTAAAAGATATGATCATTGTGTTTTAAAAGGATAAGACACGTCAGCTGTTATTTTATTTTAGGATTTGAATGTTTATCTCATTTGACTCATCGGTCGAGTTGCGTTATCTGTAGCCGGGGAACAGTAGCTGTTATCCTTCGGACCAGTTAAGAAATGACAGCATTTCCTTTCCTTGAATCACGACCACAAACCATAAGGATCCTTATCAGCTCGCTGCTCCGCTATCTTCACGGCGAAGACTTTATTGTTAACCACACATTTAGGCACAATAATAACTGAAATTCTTCTTTTTATTTTTGTTTTCATAATACGCACAATTATTCTTCTGTAGCTGTATTCACTTCGAAATACGAAATAAATTTAAATCGGGCAAGTACTGATAAGTTCATATTTAGAACGTGGTAAAGTAAAAAACTTACATAAGTATTTAACAGTTTAACATGTTTCAGAGGATTTAATGAATTATGAAAGAATGGATTCTCTAATTTTGCGTGTGGTCTATTTATTTTAAATAATGAAAATCTATTTAAAAATTTAAAAATTTCTTCTAAGTAGATGATTAGTTAAATTTTACTTAGGTTTATGGTTTATTAATGGTTTCGGCAGCTCGCTGCCATCTTCTGGAAGTGCTCACAACCAGAAGATGGGAGGGAGCTGCCGAAACCGGTCGAAGCCATAAGGCTAAGTGTAATTTAACTAAATGTATACTATAAATACATTTTACAATAAATTTCTTTTAGTTTCATTTTACAACAACATTTAGTCCATTTATTTCATTCCGATATTTGATTCTGATTTGTATGCGAGTTGTGAGTAGATTTCAATACATCCTTCTCCTGTGAGGCATAATTACCCTCGAACGTAGTTAATGTTAATGCGGGATATTAATTCCCAAGCCGCAGTATGAACAAAACGGAAATGCATAATCTAATATTATTGAAAGTATTCCTAAGTAGGTTATGTAGGTAATTAAATAAAAAATATTGAACACGAGATCGCACTTGGATTAGCAGGCCAGCCGACCCGTTCCTTATTTGTTTTGATAGAAAAGGGTAATAAAATTTATCGAGATATTAAAATACTGCTTCGGATTGGAGCAGCGTGTTCGATAATTTGGTTTTTATTCTCGAAAATAAAAGTTTAAGAAGGTCAATCCGGCGCAGGTTGTATGAGTCGACCCAGAGGCATTTTAATGGCCGGGAGCCATGTCGCATAGCGAAAATTACATACCTTAGAATAATTTGTACTCCCCTTTTAAATTAATTTCGTGCTCGAACACATTTTCCTTCCGCGGAACTACGTTTGCGCGGGATTTTTTTTTCAAAAAAGTTTTATAAATTTCTGACGGAATTCTCAATTTAAAATAAAACTGGCGTGCACAGCTCCATATTCCACGTCGCCCTTACAAATATTTGCTTTCGGTAATTGTTCCCAATTTGTCATTTTCGTAGCACCTTTTCGATATATTTTCTTTTTTAGAGTTGAATTAAAACAGTTTTTAATTAGCGCGATAAGCCGATGTAATAGCGGTCCCAGTTAACGTTAATTACTGTTTATTATGTTGTGTGATTAACCTCAGCAACTTTAACTTTCACTAGCGGCCATATTTCCGATATTTTATTGCCTTTAATTATCCGTGTCTGTCGAATGAACTACAATTCTTACTAACAATACACCCATTTAATACATTTTTAACCAAAGTTTCGAAGCGCCCAACAAATCATTAATTAATTCTTCATATAAAGCACTCACTTTGTGATCAGACATTTTAAATAATTATGTAAATAAAACAACTTTGTATTTAACCACGGTAGGGTTATTATATTGATGCCAACTAGTTTCGCTTGGATCCAAGCTTCATCAGGGCAGTAGGTATAACAACAGTTGTTATACTGCCCTGATGAAGCTTGGGTCCAAGCGAAACTAGTTGGCATCAATATAATAACCCTACCGTGGTTAAATACAAAGTTGTTTTATTTATATAATTATTTAAATCATTGATTTGTTTTCCGTTCACCACCGCGCAATTTTTATAAAATCAGTATAATACAATATTTTTAACGTTTGCTATTTCAGTCTAACCATGGTTAATTTTAATACAGATTCAATGAAAAAAAAACATTATTTGCAATAAATTAATTTTACCATTACATACCTACTATATATTAAACTTGAGTTATTTTCGCCAAAAAAAAACAGATCTACGATATCGCCTTACAGAGAGAATTATTCAACAAATTATTCGTCAATTTAAATTTTAAAATAAAATAACTTCCGTATCTACTTGAAAGGATCTACTAGAAACAGAATGCGAGTAAAGGTAGCTACTCGTATTATAGATGAGTGGTGAGCGCGCAGGAACAGGCGTGTAGCGCTGGTGCTCTCTAACAATGTGTTTTATTGTTTTGTCCTGACGTTACCTGCACAACATCCCCGAGATGGCTATCGCCACAATCCGCGGCTAGTTACAAATTGAATAATACAGAACCGCATCTACTAAAAATTCGCAATCCTATTCCGAATCGCTATTCGCGGACAATTTAGAAAGCAATCGACACTAGTAACACACATAGTCTACTGTAGTAGGAGTAGCATAAAGTTGTGGGAACTTCCATAAAGTGAGAGACTCTTGCGGGTACACGGCGGGTGTACCTACAATACTCGCACACAACAGATAGTACTCGTAGCACACATTTGCACATTATATACATAGATCAATCACCTCGAATATAATAGTACGTCAAAAGTTCTGATATTTCTTAAAGTTAGTGGGGCGCCCGTCTCTGTTCTTCCCTGCGCCGTCCCGGGGGTTGATTTATCTCGCGTGTTTGGGAGAGATAGTCTCCGCCGCCGCCCCCGCCCCGCCGGCCTGCCCAGGTACGTACTGCCTTATCGCAGCTCGCCAGCCCGCCCTCTACACTACCTATACACCACTTTACAAATAAACCAAAATTTATTATAAACTGGACAATAGGACAATCGCGACCTAGTTTGCTCTACTTCCGATCGTGGATGCGGCGGGCGGTGTGACAGGAATATTCCTCATTTTTTACCACGAACCCTCAACTCAAGCTATCTCGCCCGAATAGCAACGAAAATCTTCCAATCAAATGAGAAAGCGATGGAAATACGGAGATTTTATTTTATTTATTTAATATGCATTCTATTTCACTTATTCCTTGATTATTAAAATAATATTTATATTTTAATAATTGTTTCCCCTTTTATTGTTCATCAGATGGGATTCTGCACCTCATCATATTACGAATATTATCAAAGCTCTCTTGGGGTGAATCCTTTCCAATAGTATCTAAAATGATGATAGTTTTATTATTGAACGTTGCGTATACGCATGGTAATTTTCTTACAGCGTTCTCCTAATTGGTAAGTGACTAATAATATGAAAATGTTTACCGTTTTGGTGGTTTCCTGTGTTATATTTTATTGCCCTCGTGTGTCGTGTGGGGCTGTGGGCGTAAGATATATCTTTTATTCCTAGAAGTCTTTAGATTTTAGTTTCGCAATGTTTTAGATAAGCTTAGTTGGAAGGCTGCTATGCGGCGCTACACGAGTAGGTACTTGTGGTTAACTAGCGCTCGCATGTGCACTGTACTCAGTACTGTGCTCAGGATATTCATACACCGCTGGTCCAACAACATTCGGAGTATTGTTCAAAAGCTGGCGTTCCATCCTTATGAATCATTCCAATATTATTTAAAAACAGACGATTCTTCAATCACATTTAAAACAAACTGGGGTTTCTTTAAGTACTTCCGAAAAAAATACTGAATTTCATATGTAGGATGCGAATTATTATGTACGAGTATAACATGTTTCGCGTTCGCGTGGAATATCTGGTTATCTCAAAACATAGCGTGATCCGCGAATGTTAGGAAGAAAAACTTAGAGCATTATCTTAGAAGCACAAAGCGAGAGCTGCAAACTAAAGGAAGAATGCTCCTCTCCTCCCCGGCGAGATTAGCGCGCGGAATATAATCTCCGGTACTAGAGCGCAGCGGTCGCAATCAGATCTCGCCAAGTACAAAGCTTAACAAAACCGCATGCAATTGTTGTTATCTCCGTATCAGGCTTGCAACGTGATTCCTCCTTCTTCCGATAAGGCACATCTCTTTCTCTTTTAGGAGTCAAATGGCGGATAGCGAGCTGCGCGTTGATAAGGCAGGTACCGTGCTTATCACCCGCCCCAGAGGTGACTTACGTGAGAACTGCGGCTCGTGTAAATATTAAACTCGGATCAAGCAGTGCGCGTGCGATCATCTGACGGAGCCGTCTCGCTGGAATATCCGCGGGATTAATAGCCACACAACTAAAACACAACGTAAAGTAAGGAAACGGTTATATTTCTAATGTACGCGTCACGTGTTTACGCACTAAACAAATTCATTGTATTCATTATTTATCATGATGAAAAAATACGTTTTTTGGCCATTTAAAAGTTTTTGCTAGTGTTGTGTACAAGAGGGGAAAATCCTTGCAATTTTAGTGATAGAGTAGGAGTAGGGTGTCTTGCCTATTGCGGACATAATCACACGTGAGAACCAAAGGTACTATTTTAAAAAGGAATGTAATTTTCTATTTTTCTTTTTTATACACTTTATATTATATATACAACACTTTCGAACGTTCAATTCAATAATTAAACGTTCAATAAGAAACCCAATAAGAACATTAAATTATTATTTTAAATTTTAAATTGAATCATAATATTTGTTATAACAAAAGCATAAACGTTCCAAAATAAATCTTTATAACATCTGTCAGATCATGTAGACAATAACAATTTTATAATATTTTTAAAAATGTATCTTTGCTGAAGAAGGACTGTTTTTGCGAAACATGTCTATACAATTTAATTTTTTTAATATAAGTGTTTCATATACAAAGTGTATAAAAAAGAAAAAAAGAAATAAACCATCATTACAACACAAAGTATGGCGCATATAGAAGAAAGGAATGTAAATTTTTATCTTTCAAATATTATGGCAATCAAGGGTTTGTTTATCGCAAGAAGAAACAATACTTATATACAGACGTAAAAAAATGTAGATCCCTTAAATTTTTTTCCTTTAAATTTGCTTATACCCTAAATTAACTCACCATTTTCTGAACTCCGTCTCTCTGAAGGGGTAGGCAAAAATAATTAACCGCCAAAATGTTCTTTTCTGATACACTTCTCTCGTTATTCAACATTAATACATCGTGCAATACATCCACGTCGATTTCTCCGACTCCTCTCGTGGCCCACATCTAATATAATATTTGATAGATTCGATCGTGTAACGTTTTTCTCAGTCTTATATATTTTATATGCTCGGACATTAAAATATGCGAAAGCGTGTCTGTTTTTGGTTAAGAAATATTTCAAATATTGCGGTGTATTTGACTAAAGAATAATTTCAATAGAATTGTAATGAAGTCAGTCGCTTCTGAACGAGTTCCGTACGAGGCGATTACTGGCCGTTGAATATGAATACGGCCGTCCTCGTCTCGGCGGTTTCCCCAAATATTTACGGCCAAAGTTCGGATAACATTCCTCCCTAATCTGGGCGCGTGCCGCCGGACAATTACCTCGTGTGGCCGCGAGTTGTTGTGGCGACTGGAAAATTTTCCCAATAAGCGAAACATTTAAATTACATTTTTGTTTTTATGCGCTGCCTTCTCAGCAGACCGTTTCTTCCTAATTGAGGGTTTTATTTGACCAGGAAGTGATTGAGATATTAAGCATACTCCAGTTCTGAATAAGATATTATATTTTCCACCCGGTACCTTAAATGCAATGGTAATAGGAATAAATGGTCGCTACCGAATTGTTCTGCGGACTCGCGCACTAGAATTTAATTACAATTAAATGGATGGCCTTATGGCATCATTAGTTTTGGATTTTTAAATAATTTTAAATACAAGTTTGATCTAAATTTCCCTTAAATAATAGTTTAAAATGAAATACGCCATTGTATTCGAATCGAGCTTTAGTACTGCTGTATACTCTACGCAAATTTATAAGCATTTGACTTGAATTGTGTGCATCTAAGAATATTTCACATATACATACGTAGGTCTTTCTTCTTCTTCTAATGCCGTGTCAGCTCCCCCCAATGTTTGTGATTACTGCATCGAATCCATCTCTGTCCTGTGCCACTTGGAACAGGTTCTCAACTCTGCTTATTCCTCTCCTCTTTCGTATATTTCGCGGCCAGGACAATTGCCTTCTGCCAACTCCTCGATGTCCCTCTATTTTTATCATCAGCCGAAGGAGGTGGTATCTTTCTCCCCTTAGCACATGACCCAAATAAGAGACCTTTTTACCCTTTACACTCGACAACGGTTCTCTATTGGCTCCGGCTCTCTCTAGAGCGTATCCGGATTAATGAGTGCCAGTCGTGATTTCAATATGCAGAAATCCGGATAATTGGATTTTCAATTGAATTGTGGCAATGTTTTGATGTATAAATTCACGTTTTATTATTTTTGAAATAATACTGCGAATTGGATTCACATTAATATATCACTTAAACATATCCGGTAAAGTTTTTTTCAAATACCTTAACTATTTTGCTTTATGTCAGAAATGTTGGATATGTTGACATTGTAAATTTCGGAAAATTGTTTACCGTACACTCCTTTATTCAGATTTATTCGATATAATGATGTTTAGCTGATGACCTTCGTGACAGAATGGCAAGAGCTATGATTGTCACACCAAATGTTTCGGGTTCGATCCCCTGCGATGGCAAGTGTGATTGTCACACTGTCTTTGGTCTGGTGAAAAATTTACGTGACAATAAAATGGCGATAGATCAGCTACCTATCACATGTCATGAGAATCAATAGCTAAAAAGTTGTATACAGTAATTGAGTTTAAATAACCTGCTGTATACAAACGTGGAAAGCAACGGGAAACTACCACATTAAAAGGCTTAAGTGGTATCCCAAGAACCAGATTTTTTTACACTTTGCCGCAAACCATTCCCTTGGATTGAAACTAGCGAATGAGAAAATTTTTCTCTTTGTCACTCATTTATTATACAATATTTTTTTTTGTTTAGACAGTATTGTTAGTCCTATACATGTATTTTATTTCCTCACAACGATCTGATATTTGGCGTTCCGGATGACTGGAGTTCTTCTTCTTCTTTGCTAGCCTTCTTCCCTCCACTGCTGGATATATTTCCTCTCTAATATAGGATAGGATATAGGCCTCTTCCAATTTCCTCCACTCGTCTCTATCCTGCCCCCTTTGTATCCAATATTTTCCAACCCTTTTGACAGTATCATCGGTCCATATCATCGGTGGCCTTCCGACACTTCGCCTATTTGCCCATGGTCTCCAACTGAGTATCATGTTGCCACCCTGTCTAGCCAAGTGTCCAGCCCATTGCCATTTCAATTTTTTCTGGAGTTTGGATTCACGGAATTCTACTGTATTTTAAATATTTAGAGCTAGAGCATTCAAATTGTAAATAAATAAGTAATTTATTTGCATATTATTTGCATATACTTTGTTATTTGCATATAAGTCATTTCTTTGCATATTACCTGGAATAAATTGAACACACTTTGTCTAGAAAATAGCCTTGTTGCCAAACGGACACACATAAACACGTGCGCGCGTGTTACTTCCTCAACACTTGTATATTGGCAGTAGTTAATATAGAGCGGCCACCAGGAGCACAGGAGCAGTGAGGAAGCGCACGATATGTACTCCGGTGAGTAATGCACAGGTGCGCTGCCCGTGTCCCGTGTATGGCCCTTTGTCTCCTTTAATGTGTTTGCCATGTCTTGATAATAGAATGTTCGTTAAACAATATATTGTATACACGTGCAGTTTTTTAGTCACTCAAGAATCAATCAATAACGTCCGGAGATATTTCATGTTACACTCATGATGGCAGTTGAAATATGCTTCCAGTAGAAAAAAACTAGCTAATTTGTCGTTATAAGTATGTTATTTATTCTTAAGATTTTCTACTTTGTCATCATTAGAATAATACAGGGCGTACCTGCGAAATCAAAAATACTTTATCTTTGGTATGAAGCCAATACTTGGTGGTTCGACATATTTAAAAATTGACACTTTTTTAATACCTTGTACACACACTTTATTATGATCAACCGGTTTCACTCTGTAGCGAGCGTCCTCAGGGCTACGAGGTCTGTTCAAAAAGTATCGCGAATTTTGAATTTCCGCTGGCTACGTATATTTGATTTTTGATTTTTTTGTAGCGTTATGTTGGTACTCATGTCCCTTACTTATGCTGACAAGGTCGGCCATTTTGAATGTTTAGTTAATTTTTGACAGCTGTTTTGCTTGGATGTGTTTTGGCTCGTCTTCGATTTTTGCCTATTCCAAAAAATGGATCAAAGAATCTGTATCAAATTTTGTGTGAAAAACAAAACAAAGTGCGCGGACGCATTTCAAATGTTGACTGTGGCATATGGTGAAGCTACCTTGGACCAAAGCAACGTTTATCGGTGGTACAAAATGTTCTCAGAGGGCCGAGAAGATATGAACGACGAAGAGCGTGCCGGACGCCCGAGCACATCAACAACAGACGAAAACATTGATAAAGTGAAGAAAATAGTATTAGCCAATCGTCGAATCACCGTTAGAGAAGTTGCTGAGGACCTAAACATATCGATTGGCTCGTGCCATTCGATTTTAACCAATGATTTGGGCATGAGTCGGGTCGCCGCGAAATTCGTGCCAAAATTGCTCAATTTCGACCAAAAACAGCATCGCGTTAACATTGCTCAGGAGATGTTGGACTCGGTCCGTGACGACCCAAATGTGCTCCAGAGGGTCATAACTGGTGACGAATCATGGGTTTATGGTTATGACGTGGAAACCAAAGCTCAATCATCCCAATGGAAGCTGCCGCATGAGCCAAGACCAAAAAAAGCGCGCCAAGTTCGGTCGAACGTGAAGGTTTTGCTCACAGTTTTCTTCGATTGCAGGGGCGTGGTGCATCATGAGTTCTTGCCACAGGGTAGTACGGTCAATAAGGAATATTACCTGCAAGTTATGCGCAATTTGCGCGAAGCAATCCGCCAGAAACGCCCGGATTTGTGGAAGAACAAAAACTGGCTTTTGCACCATGATAACGCCCCTGCTCACACATCGTTGCTTGTGCGCGAATATTTGGCCAAAAACAACACAGTAATGGTGCCGCAGCCACCGTATTCCCCAGACCTGGCCCCCTGTGACTTTTTCCTGTTTCCAAAACTGAAGAGGCCCATGAAAGGACGACGCTACGCCACGATTGAGGAGATAAAGACGGCATCGAAGGAGGAGCTGAACAAGATCACAAAAAATGATTTTTTTAAGTGCTTCGAGGATTGGAAAAAACGTTGGCATAAATGTATTATATCCGAGGGGAATTACTTTGAAGGGGACAAAATAGATATTCATGAATAAATAAATACTTTTTGAAAAAATATAAAATTCGCGATACTTTTTGAACAGACCTCGTATACACAAACAGTTTCTGTATACTGAGGAAGCTCGCTACAAAGTGAATCCGGTTGGCGCTACTTACTCATAATAAAGTGGTTTTTGTACAAAGTATTTAAAAGGTGTTTAATTAAATTTTCAAATTCTTTGTTAATATGTTCTTATACTTCTTTGTCATGTCTTCGAGAAAATTTAATTATCAGTGTACCACATATATGGCAGGGCACCATGCGTGCATAGAGTTGGGTGGAGAATGATGAATGATGAGAAGAGCCCCGAGGCTCTGTGAACCACGGGGGTTGAGACAAGACAACAAGTCATATCTACAATACGTAGATAATTCATAAATACATAAGAAACACGTTTTAGGGAAGCATATGCAAAGACCACGTGGGATGATGGTACTTAATACCTTTTTAATCATTTTATTTAATTTCATTTCTTAGTTTTTCCATTCAACTCAAAATACTCTCAAATCAAATACAATATACGACTTCATCCCTGTATTTAAAAAGATTAGGTCATGTAACCAAAGATTTTAGATTTTTTGCTTTTTACAGTTTTCCCTATTTCCCCTTCTTTTAGCATCTACGAAATCCTCGTAAACTTGTTAAAAATTTACATTCTTATAAATCGCCATACAGTTTATATTTTACAATAAAATGTATTCGAAAGACGTTTCTATTTGCCGGTGAAGAATTGAACTGATAATAAATGTTCCATTTCTTTTACCCGCTCGCTTAACGTACTTCTCATTCCGATTGTTGAAAATCTGGAGTCGAATCTCCCCCTCGCCCCGCGCCCCGCGCCCGCGGGTGGACACCGAGAATGAACCACCTATTCATACCTATTCAATCAAAACTGTACGCGTTTTATGGCCCATTCCCGCGGCGCTATCGCGGCCATAGATCGTGCCAAATGGCCGCCTATCGGCGTCCGCCGGAAGCTCGATACAGTTGCCCGCCAAAACGTTTCCCGCGCTACACCTCGCAACAGTTGAACTCCGCCGCGCGCCATGCGCCATGCGCCACCTGCCCGCGTAGACTTCGTAGTCGGCTCCATCTTCAGATTATGCCCCCCGTACTACGAGTACGTTAGTCTCACTCGCCACTAATGTTAAATCACTTTTAGTTATATACATATATTATAATGTGATCTTGGTACTACTGCATCAATCTATTATACGAGTAGATACAATTAACATTATTTATTTCACATTAATGATTAATAATACGTTATATTTGTTTGTATTAATCTATTACAAAACAAATATATTATCAAATATATATCATTATACTTTGTTGACTTATGCAAGCGATTTATTATTAAATTATTTTATTCGTATACAAATATGAAGCCGCCAAAACGTAACTTTTTGATGTTGATGGGAGGTCGGTTAATAGCCATTTTGTCTTCTTATATTTTCGTTGCTGCGTATACAGGTTGAGACTATCCTTTTTCTAGATGGAAACTAGTAGATGTGCGCAGAGTGAATAGCACCATGTGTATAGCCATCAATATGCAAGATTCAATCAGTAAAAATATGAGGAAATCCCGTGAAGGGTAAATATGTCAAAAGTTCATCAATCATAGGGCGGCACCTTCGGGAGAGGAGGCGCATCTCCTTGATGGATCGCGGGATTTATCACGGCCAGGACCAGAAGGTCTGATGCCATTATGGAAAACTATTTGATCGTGAGAGATTTACGGGCAAATATGTAAACAGCCCCCTGTCGCGTGACATATCTGGTTCACAAAACAATATTTATTGGGTGGCAGATAAGGGCGAGGATTGGGGGTGTCATTTATCTTTTATTCGCGGCCCATTACCTGCGCCCTCCCCCTCCCCCGGCACCGTCGTCCCACCCCGAACCATCCCACGGACGTTAATGCGGGGGAAGACGTTTGCATGCTTTATTCTCTCATTCTAGTAGCATTTCAACACTTCAGTTTGCTTCATGTTAACCGCCGTGAATTCTTTGCATATCATCTATAGTCCGCCGACTGGAATTTTCATTCGTTTATATAGTCTCATGTCATTATTTACGGCTTCCCATTCATATCTCGGCCATTCTCACATTATCTATTTACTTCATCGTAGCTGATTTGATTTTATATTGATGAAAACGCCCGTCTCTAGAATTTTGATTATATTTCAAGAGAGTGAAATTCTTAACAATGTTAGAACATAATCAAATGTTAATATAAAATAAAGTGAAACTTCCAGAACACTGAAATTATTATTAATATTACATATTTGAAATAGAGTTTTGTATCATTATTTATGAACCAATAAATATAATTTAATATTAATCTGAAAGATTGCAGTAAATAGTATTATAGAAGGTATTTTGAAGTTTTTTTTAGTTAATTTCGTCAGAGATAGCTTTTGTAATCTGGTTTATCTATAATGTTTATAATTTAACCTAAAAATGTTACTTAAGATACTTCATCAGTCCGATCTAGGTCTTCTGATCTAGGTCTCCCTCAAGGATTTGCTACTCATTATATCTAGTGGATTTAACTGATTTATGCCAAAATTTAAAATACCAGAGGGATAAAAACATGCGACATTACAAATTTTCTACACGTTAACATAACGAAAAACCTTAAATAAAAAATACATTAATTGTTCATACGATGTTAAACAGAATAAAAAGCATTTTGAACAGTTGGATCCATTTCTGGCGGACCAGTACATAAATTGAGGAAGGCCGCAAAAAGGTCGCAGAGCCGGCACAACACGTTTAGCCCTAGATAAAGTTCCAGCGCCTTATCTCTCCCGCGAGTGTGTAAGATCCCGGGGCGCCTCGCCGGAAGTCCTCCCCTGGCCGCCCTACCGCCCCTGCCCACCAGGATCGCAGCAGGGATATTTATGGCCCGCACCTTACACGCTTTATTGTATAGGGTTTTCTAGTAAGCAGCAGATGTGCTTGGAGCATTTAAATGTAAATGCGAATGCGAAATGTCCTAATTTATACTTTGATAATATAAGGGATCTAAAATTTATAATGGATAATATCTTTGTGTGCGTAATTGGTAATTATTAAAAAAATCATTTTTAGCGTTTTCTTAATGTTACTAATATTAATATAATACAACTTTTTATTTTTTCTTAAACAACTATGTAAAACTCCATATTATATTAAATAATGAACCTTAAAACGCCCGTGCGCCGCGTGCAATAAAGGTAGCCCACTGCCTAAGCATTTTTTTAAAAATATTTGCGCGACTTGCAACCTACGCGTTGCTGTTATAAAAATAATTGTATCTCTAAAATGAATCATCCTATTTAGATAAAATAAGAAGCATTATCACTATAAAATATTGTTTTTAATTTTCAAAATCTTTTTTGTAATTTTTCACATTTTATGTAATTTCACATTAAAGTTAAATAATAAAATAATCAAATATTAAATTTAAATATTCACAACAGCAATGTGATGACTACCGTCCAGTTCAGAAGATGACGAAAAAGTGTCAGTGGTGTAGATTGTGTATTTTATTAGACGGACCGTAATAAAACACAACGCATATCCAAAGAGTAAATCTTGTAACGCACCCTTATAAACACTAATAATACGCATCATGACAAAAAATTATCGCAACCGAAAATAATGTTGAATATTGTTTTATTGAAGTTTAAATTTTTTATGAAAAAATAGTCCTTAAGATTTTAAGGTAATGGAGTTTTATTCTGATTATTGCTTATAAGATTAGAATTTAGAATATTCCTTTTTAATTCTTTAATTGAAGGTATTTAGGAAAAAGGTTTATTATTTTGTCTAAACTCGATATATAATGTATAAGTTGCTGATTTTTCGCGAGATAAAACACCATTCGATATAAAGCGTTTTATTTAAAATAAAATTTGTGTTTTAATTCACAAAAAAATATTTACATAAATTTTTGATAAACTTAATATCAAAAATTGATATATTTTATATTTATTTTATTGAAAAACAACATCACATAATTTTGTTCAAATGAAGCATTTAAAAATATAATAAAGTAAAATTCCATAGCACTAAGGGTTGTTCTATTGTGATAAATATTATGCGGCGCCAATGGATGATTTGAACCCTTGTTAATAAATTAGTGGTGTCCTATACATGGTGACCCACTCAGCCTGTTATTAGCCAGGATCTGTCCTCGTCCTCTGGATGTGTGCCATTCAATAAACAAATGTCCTCCGATTAGCGGCGTCCTTGCGCCCCTCCCCGTTATAACGGCGGGAATCACTTAGGGGTGTCATAACGGCCGTTAGCCCCTGATAACGGCTCGGCTGCGCCACGGGATAACGGATAACGGACCGTTTATGTGCGCGGGCCGCCTCGACACCATTGTGGAAAGCTAATGGCTTCGCCTGAAAAAAGATAAGACGGTTCCTTTTTCTCTGTACGGTAGATACAGCGAAGGAAAAAGGCGAGAGGAAACCGCAGGCTCGGGGAAAGTCAGCACAGCTGGTCCAACAGCTTCAACTGAACTTAGATTCGTCTTATGTATATAAGCTTCTACTGAAGAAGTAATGTGACCAGATGTATTATACTCGTATATTATTTAATATTAATAGTTCACCGTTGACTGAATTCTTAAGACAAGAGACCGTACATATTTTAATTGGTACTACACACGCATAAGTTATAGTTAAGATGAAGTTGTGATAAGAAATAAATTATCTTCTCGTTTATCATATTCTTAACTATAATAATCTGAGATTATTTCTTCTTATAACTATTACAGTTAGACAAATGATGAGAGCGCAGGAACCAAGAGATAGAGAGCAATATACCAATCCGATAAATTAATAATTTAGAGTTACAAGAGCTTTTCCCTAGGAAAAACCTTTTTAGTGGCAGCTTTTCTCTATTCTTTGGCCTTTGGGTAGATTCAAACGGAAGCCCTCAGGTGGAAACGGCGAGGAAAACACACGACAGTAGTAAAAAGTCGTTCTAGATTATCTCGCACAATTCCACACCCGCGATAATAGTTAACGCCTTTTTTACTAACACGCAAATTTACTGAGGAGCTTTTTCAGAAGCGAGGTAATAGATCATTTCAAAGGAAAAATAACCAAACAAAAGGTCTGCGTATTTGTTTTTTTAGTTCAACAATCTTGAATTATCATTTAAGGCAGCGTTTAAATTTAAAAAATAATTTAATGGTTTGTACTTCTTTTTGAAGGTGTAATTTTTGTTAACTTTAGATAAGCGCTATTTCACGTTAAATTTAGTAAAACTTTTCCATCGCCACAAGATTTTATTTTTTTTTTTCTTGAGAAACGTCCATGTCTTACATATTTGTTGATGCAGATAAAGTATCCCGCCGCGCAGTTAGTTATGTAGTTTTAGTTTACTTGGGATAATATAAGTGAAATGGACGTACAGGCAGATCGACGCAGAATTCCAGAGGAGATAAAGAGAGAGCGTGTGTCTCAATAAAGGCCCGCTCAGCTAATCTTTCCGCGGGCGGGAATTTTGAATATCGGATGCCTTTAGGGGCCATTCCTACAAAACGCTATTTCCCCGATTCGGCAATGTAAACTTTCGAAAAGCTCTTGGTGACACGAAGATATAAGGATAATGATTTGTCATTTTGATGTACAAACGGTTGATTTTTGTTGAGTTCACATTGCCGCTGTTAGGAGACGTTTAATTTCGGAATGAATCGCGACCACTAGTGTAGGTACCTACCCCGGACGGGTGTTTGGAGAAATCGCGATCAAAATGTTTGGTGTTGTAGAAAGATAACGCGGTCCATGTGTCCCCCCTTCCACCCCCACCCCCTCCCCCGGGCGGGGAGGGTCAGGCGCGCAAGAAGCCGGGATCATTAGAGAACTAATGTTGCGTGTATGAGAATGGTCGCGCCCGAAGACGTGATAATGGAATTCAGAGCTTCTTACATTTCTAAGGCATGCCATTCAAACTAAATTTCTGTAATTTAAATTTAAATCATTCTTTGTTTTTTGCACAATGTGCTGTCTTATGAAATCACATATAGGCAGTAAATTTGTAATTTCGATACATATTCGAAGTCGGAAAAATCGACAAGCGTGCATGTTACGATGCATGAATGTAGATGAAGGTCGAGAGATATGTCAGGAAAGGGCAGTGTGGTATTTTATCCTCTCTGCCTACCCATCTGGAGAAAACGGCGTGATGGTTAGTTGGTTAGTTAGTTTTTTTGTAAAATAATGTTTAATTACGAATTATCCCTCATTCATAAAATGATCTGAAGTAACTGCATTTATTATTATTATATATATTATTTAAAATCTTGAGAACAAAATATTCGACAATAATAAATTACCCTGTGTTAGTGCAATTAAAATATTTTTTTCAGAAACAATTGATTTTTTTATTTTTAAGACACTTTTCAAATGTACTCGTATGGTATTATTTAACCAATTGTACATTTATAATCCACCCATAGTAAAAAACTCCCATTAAAAATCTAACTATAAAAAGCAACAACAAACAAACCATCACGCCGTTTCCCTGTGCAGGGGTAGGCAGAGAGAATGGACCGCCACACTACTCTATCCTGGCACACCTCTCTAGCTTCCTCCACATTCATACAGCGAGCCATACACGCACGTCGATTCTTCCGACTTCTAACATGACCAAGCTTTAAAATTTGATTAATTTGCTTTAATTAATCTAACTTTAAATAGTTCATGATAAAAATATATAGTTTGATAAGAATTCAGCCACTGCCCGCCTCCCTGGCGGCCGCCCTTCGTCCTGCATGCTGCACCCTCCGAGTCCCAAGGCATCCCGCATCCGTCCACAGTACAGATTGGCGGGGGAGGGGGAGCCAGGACACGAAGGGGCCAAGTATTCCACCGAGATGGCATGACTCCGAGGCTGAGGGAGATGTGCCGCTGGTGGCCCTGTTTGCTGGCGTCTTATTTATATTTTCTTTAGTGTCGCGAGACATATGATATTATTGTTTAATAATAATCTTTTTTCTATAGTATTTATTTGGTAACGCCTCAGCAAATGAAAGATGTCACTTCAAAAATGTAATAAAACTTCTAGAAAATGCATGTTATCAAAAATATGTATATTTTTTTATTATAAACTGTTAAATTAAAAAACTTTGATTAAGGATTATCTTAAAAAAAATTGTTTTATTTATCACAATTGTATTTTTATTTTACGCGACAGCTGTTTCGTCAACTAATGTTGATATCATCAGGTGCTACAATAATATATTATTGTAATAATACAATTGTGATACATAAAACAAAGTTTTTTTTTAATTTGACAGTTTATAATTTATTGAACGCTAAGGCATTATAACGCCGTGGAATTCCATAGTAATATACTTAGGAAATTGAAAATAACTTTATTTAATCCACTAATTATTAAAAAATATTTTAAAACACGACGTGTTTCGGAGGATACCTCCATCTTCAGGTGTAAAAATATAATATATATATAATATATATTCATATTTTTACACCTGAAGATGGAGGTATCCTCCGAAACATGTCGTGTTTAATATTTTTTAATAATTAGTGGATTAAACAAAGTTATTTTTAATTTCCTAAGTACAGTTTATAATGTTAAATTATCATAGTGTTTCGGCCAAAACAATGGATTATTTAAACAATTATTATTAAAAAAAATGGCATTTTATGATTATACGAGTACAATAACTATTGGTGCAAGGAGAATGTTTGGTGATTGAAGTGATTAATACTATCTTATATATTCCTTTTTTGTTTGTTTTTATATTATTAAAGAAGAGCTCGCTTAAAATGTAATTTAAAATAAACTTAAAGCATTATTGAAACATGTCGAGAAAAATAAACTGAAAAGTGGAAAAACCAGTGTTTCAATTCTGGCTAGTCTGGAGAAACCGGTTGCTATCGAAATAAAGACGGTTAGTGGAAGTAGTCAATAAAAAAACATCAAATGACTTTACTCGGATCTCTTGATGGAAGTTCATTTTAACAGTAGTCAGTCTGTCGATGCCAGCGAGCCTGGCGAAACCGGTCGCATTTGAAATAAAGACGAAAGTGATAGTAGTTAAAAAACATCGTTTTATTTAATATTTTTGTTGTTTCACCTTTAATTAGATGTGAACTATGTGTCAATTTTGAAACCAAATTTATTTGTTAACTTATATTGCAATTCTATGGTATGTTATTCTATTCAAAATGGTATTTTTTTTATCATATAAATAAATAATATGTTACATTTAAAAACAAAGTTCATATATAGAGGATAATATTTTAATATCAAAACAATGAATTTCGTGTACCGCGATTGTGTGGATGTCAACCCTCGAATAGCGCGAGAGTGTCCCACCGCGCCGCGCTCTCTGATCCGGACGAACGAGATTGAAAAGGAAAAGGCCCAGAACCGTAACAACGACATTACATCTTAAAGAAATTGGTTTTCCAATCCGTTGTTGTCTCCGCATATTTCCATTTTCTCTCCCATATCTCACTGAGATTCTGGTGTCAAAAATCTTTTATCTCCGGTGTAGCAGGTCCCGCGCGGGGGCGAGGGCGGGGGCGGGCGCGCCCCCCTCCTGGCGAGAGCAGATAGCGCTGCAGCCAGATTCTGTGTACATCATTTATAATATACACAGAAGCGGGTGGAGATTTCGGAACCTTTAAAAACCTTATCGCCCGTTTATTCATATTGCGTGAAAATATCCTCTTGAATACTATTAAGGTCGTCACGTCCGTTGGGGATATATAGAAAACATACTAAACTGTCACGCGATATTGGCACTTGCGGGTGGGGGAATAGTTTGACGATGAAAATAATTTTTCACTTTATCTGATGATGGGAAACCGTCGTTCGGAGCGGGTCCGTCCCGAGCGAAAGGGAAATGAAAGAGCGTTGTATATGATTATGTGTGGCGCGGGCTGGCGCCCCTCGCTCCACCCTCACCTCACCCTACCTCTTGAGACTCGAGGTGTACCCACTTTAGTTTTTACGCTATCTTTTGATTATAGTTTATGTTTTTACTGGATTTGTAATTAATATTACAGTTAAAAAATGTGTTGCGTTGTGTTGCGAATAACTAACTATCCGTGTAAGATGACGTCAATCATACTCGTATGCAAGCAACCCCCCTCGAGTACCGTCCGCACCGCTCTACTGGCGTCGCAGATCCAGATAAGAGCAAAGATTGCAGCCATTATTCCTCATATCGCCGCCTTCTCGTGCAGGTCCAGAATTAAGCGGTTAATTGAAAAGCACATTTTATGCCGCCATAAAAGGCTCTATCGAAGAAATCTGACGCGATGTAGATTTAAAATGAAATGTATAATGCTGCAGTAGGTAGGCGCTTAAGTTACGCAAGTCCATAAATTTTATACGACCTTTTCCTCCTCGACACCTAAACGCGGAATGACTTTTGAGATATGGATTTAAAAATCGCCAATCCCCGATAATAAAATATATCTCCGCACGCCGGCCGGCGCGGCAGGGCGGCCAATACCGAGACCACAATAAAAATAATCTAGTTCAAATTCAACTCTTATTCGCTATACTCGTATGTTAGTACAGTGATCGGTCAAACTATTGGATCGGAATAGGTTCTGTTAAACTATTTCATTATTAACTTTACTGTTTTTTTGTAATAATTATGGGAAACTTTTATAAAAGAAGTAACTACATTTTTTACGTAGCAGCTATAAATTAACGTTCATATATAATATTATTGTAAATCACTAACTACTCCATTTCTATATTATCAAACTCATTATAGATTTAACTGAAATCTTGGTGTAAAAACATATCTGCACGCCTCTGATTAGGTAAGTTTTTATACGTATGTGTTATATATGCTATATGCAGGTGCACTGTGTGTGGCTGGATGCAGGCTGAAATTGATACATTTGTTTGAACATATCCCGAATACAATATTTGCATAAGAGCCAGATTCCCCGCTGCAGTCAGCCCTAGAAGGGTTGATCCCTCCCCCTGGGAAGGGACGGGGTGGTGGTGGCTTATTGAAATAAAACAAAATCAGCTGAAAGGGGGTGACTGCTGGCGGCAGATAACCGCGATACCATCGCGCCGGAAGGGCGGCGCTGGCCGGGGGATGTTTAGGCTCACTCCACTTGTTACTTTTTTGGCTTATTCCACGTACTTTATGACGGGTCACTATTCTCCAATAGCAAATTTAATACCACACTCAATCATTTTTATTATTGTACAATAGTTTTGTTGTATTCGAACTATTGTGATTTACAAATGATTTTTTATTGTCTAATAATAAGACCATTCACGTTAAAGATATGTATTGATTTATACTACGTACATGTTTATTGTTTCTTGATCAATGATGTAAAACTCTGTATAAAATAATTTATACGAATGAAACCGTCTGTTTTATAGAATTTTATTATATTTTATGGAGTGACATGTTTCGCCTTGTTAAGGCATTATAAAATCCTTTACAAGGCGAAACATGTCATTCCCATAAAATATAATTCAAGTTCTAGAAAACAGAAATTTAAATTACTGATGTACTTGTGTTTTGTAAACTTTATGAATGCAATATTTATTAAATTTATCCAATATTATAAAGTAGCCTAATGTATGGTATATATCAGCATATAGTTGTTGGAAAACGTTTGATTAATTAATTCGGTATATTTAATCGAGTAATGAAATAGATCGACCACTAGTTTCACAAATCATCTTTAGCAGTTTCACAGCGCGTGTACTTCATAAGAATGTATTTGAATGCACCGGCCACACAGCAGCATGCAGCATGACCGCCGCTAAGTAAAGACGTCTCCACCCTTTATCAACACGTCCCCCGGTCCAGGCAGAAGGTAAATCTGGCTGTGCCACTGCTCTATGGAAACATGTATGAAATATATTCAATCTGCGAGTGAGCGATAAGCGACGCCTTCAGCCGCCCGCCCCCTCGCCCCCGCCGCCCGCGCCCCGCCACCCGGGGGATGGGAGGATTCCACACAGGCGATTATTCAATTCCATTCTCACGTAAAAGGATTTATCTGAGAATTTTATTTTGATCGCATGGAAATGGGAATTGGATGCAGTCTACTTGAACGGCGGTTAATGTTTTTTTGCTACTCCCGTTTATGAAGCAGTTGATATTATTTTTAGAGCGTTCGTTCTCGAAGCTTTCCATTAATACTGCCAGAGGACGGACCGCTGACGGGCCGGAGGTGCGATCGAAATTAATCGAGTTCGGGACACGCTCGGTATATTAGTTGATACTTAATTTAATCGTATCTTATTCCACCCGCACAGAGGATATTCCGGTAACTCGTATGTGCGATACTCGCGTAGTAATTTACAAACTATAGATTAGATAGGTACAATTATAGTCACTTTCATGAAACAAATACGTAAATTATATAACAATGTCCAATACATACGCCTTTATACTGGAATTAGGTGTTTTATGAATAATTTAATATTTTATGAATAATATTAATGTTTTATGAATAATAGTGTATGCGCGTGCATGACACGATGTATGAATGTTGAGGAAGCGAGAGAAATATGTCAGGAAAGAAAGGTGTGGCAGTCCATTCTTTCTGCCTACCCCTTCGGGGAGACGGCGTGATGGTTAGTTAGTTATGAATAATTTATGGGAATTATATAGTTCCAAAGTTGATACCCAAATTTTATCATAAAATAGCTGTGATATTTCAACATTTCATAAAATTATTTTAGTATTGGAGCAGCTATAAAGTAAAAGAAAACATATGAAACAAGCAATGGAAAATCCGCCCTCTATTTAGTAATGCAGTGTAATTCTTTAAATGAAATATATACGGCGGTATTGAGATGTCCTCTTGTAGATATCTGTTACTATTCTTCGGATCGTAACATAATCACGGGGCCGTGTAGAGTACAGGCGGGATAAGGATCTGTTAAGTCAACAGAAAACTTGCTAACCCCTTGTTGTATTTCATTTAAATATACACCCAATTTGATTGTATCGGCTTCATCTCTCTTGACCATTCCGGCCCGCCCCCACCCCTGTCTGCACACCCCGCGCCCGTCTCACCCTTTCCCGGAACAGTCCCCGCGAGGTACCTCCCGGGATACACTCGACCTCCCCTTTGTAAGAAATCAATTCTGACCGCCGGTTTTCCCATGAATATGAATGTCCCGTGTTTAACACCGCATTACCTCGGATATTAACATAAGAAGTGAGGGGATTATTTCATACGCACAGGTACCCACCTACGTACATAGACCGAGCTAGCCGAGGCTCTTTATTGGGTAGATCGAGTCCTTCGCCATTTAGTTTTCCTGCCTTCCCTACTTTTCCTAAATCCATATCTCATATTATACAAAGTGGCGATAATGTTAAATTTTCTAGTGTTTAAAGATCACCATATCTACAATCGACATTATATTTATAAACTAATGTCTTGACCATCAGTCGAGTGCAAATGTCATCTTCAATTAATTCATGATCCGTAACATGTTCACGATGTAACCCATTGTTAGGTAAAAAGTCTACTACAACCGAAGTTTATTGTACACAGTTAAACATATAAGTAACATGTATTTATAAGAATGTACATTTTAACCCCTATTCTCTTCCTCTATAGAAATGTAGAGTATCAAATGCGTGTTTCCAGTTGATGAAACGAGTGAAGTTTGATGTCCGCTCGCGCAAGTACCGCGCCGCAACCCACACATCCTTTGTGCGCGCCTCTCGCTTCTAAAATCGACAGCCAATGAGCGCCATTTTCCAATATGGCGTCACGTTTTTCGCGAGATCGCTTTTTCCTGTTTAACATATCCGTAATGCTGTCCTTTTTCCGCTATCGCCTCTCACAAGTGGCAGACCGGAAGCCGATAGAGCCTGCAAAGTTGAGCCTTTATAAAGTTCGGTTATTCAGGCCGGCTTTTCCGAAGGCTGTACTGCTTCTTCCATATCCGCTTCAGTCATTTCCTGTGGGAGGGATGTTTCATTACAATCCGGTAATGCGAAATGAGCAAAAAGAGTAGTCATTATTTCAGTGGACGTTCAAAGTTTATTTCGTTCGAGTCTATTCTCCGCTCGGCATTATCTCACCCCGCGCCGCGCCGCCCGCCCGATCCGCCCTTCGGCGCGGCGTGCATTCTGCGCGATACTCGCACGAGACTGCATGTCTGTTGGATTGCGGGGCTAGGAATTTAAATGTTTTTTGTTTTTATAGTTAAATAAATAACGTCAATGAGCATTAGATACAAGTACTACATAGAAGTTTTGTTGTTACACGTTACAGAGCTTTTCCTTTCAAATCTCTACCGAGTTGGTGATGGTTTAAGGCGTTTCATTTCTAAACTTAAGCGACTAGAACACATCAAAAGATTGTTTGTATTTTAAATTATTTTGTGACATGATCTTTTCTTATTATAGAAACAAACGATCAAGTTAAATTCATCATATCAAACCACACCAAGAAAGGTTCCTCCAAGTGCGGAGTTATTATACCATATACCCAGCCCCCTCGAAATGACGAAAGTCGGCCAAACCTTTCACCACAATGGTAAGATAAAAAGGAGACATTGGCCCTTTTAGCGCCACCTTCCGATATATGATATAAAGCGCTCTTGCCTTTGATTCCAAGTAGAAGAAGAAGTAAAATTTATGAAAACAAAAGATTATTACAATATATATGTACATATTTAATTTAAAAACGTTTCTTTTCGAAAAATAAATTGAATATTTTTACTGATAAAAAAAAATTTCAATAGGAAACATTAAAATAAATTAATTTTTGATAAACTCGAGTAGTTATCACTGTGGAATTCCAAAATGACGATTTTTTTATGAATTAAAAAAAAAAGAACATTTTACCATTTTTGAGTTTATTTTTCTTGATATGTTTCGATGTTCTCGGTGATGAAGGTGTATAACCTTCGAAACACGTCGAAAAAAATATACTAGAAAACGGAAAAAATATGTTTCAAATTCATAAAAAAATCGTATCAATATAAACAAACGCGAATGTGCGCTATTGCGTTTTGAGCTAACTCTGTAATTTAAAATAAATAGGTGATTTTAATTTGCAGGAGAAACAAAATCACACGAAATGCGATACGGCGGTGCACTTTCCTAAGCCATAAATCTTCATTAGGCTACTTCAAAGTAAATCTTGGCAATAAACAGGCGTAAATGAAGTTGGTACTCCGGGCAGGGGTCTACACGCGTGCTGTAGTATGCATATTAGCCACTGTTCCTACCCCGGAGTGAAGGGGTGAGCTATATGATTGCGTGATATTCATCCCCTGTGAGAATATCAAGCCTGCTAGTCAAAGGAGAGAAAGGTCTATGCAAATACGGAAATATGTATTTTTTTTACTGTGATTTGAATTAATGCCTTTTTTATTTACTAACTGTGAAACATTTAATAATTTAGTGGCTATAAACGTTGAGAAATGGGTTTATCTTAATTTAGTGTGAAGTTAGTTAGTTAGTTAGTAAGTGTGAAGTTTGAATGTACTTAAGCTAAATTATTTTTGGTGAAATGTAATTTGACTACAAATTGTGTTTCTGTGAAGATTATTTCGTGAGATTAAAAAAATATATTTCAGTTAAATCTGAACAAAACATCACAAACTTGAAGGGAAGATTTTAGCAGTACCAACAAACTTTTTGATAATGTTATAGACAAATTACTCATAAAAATATATGTACACCAAACATATCACTTAAAGAGTCCAAATAACAACATAACGATATTATGTAATTTACTATCTAAAACTCTATATTAAATTATTTTTCCAAATGAAAACGTCTATTTTATGTAAGTTTTATTATATAATATTTTATGGGAATGACATGTTTAGCCTAACTTATACATTATCAAACATTTGATTGGCAACGTCTTAAACAAGGCGAAACGTGTCATTTCTCACAATATAATAAAACTTATAGAAATGCCTTAGCATGGTGGAACATATCATTTCCATAACATATAACAAAACTTCTAGAAAAAAACGTTTTCATCAATTTACTACATTTTCCACTTATATAAGAAAATGTAAATTTACAATTTATTAAGTTCCTCATCTATTTTATAGTTTAACATGATGATGAGCGATTTTATAACACGTGTAATCCAATTCTTGTCTAATTCTGTTTTTTGTTTTCTTCTAGGTGAGTACTGCACCCGTCTCTCGGTAACAAGTTTCCCGGAAGCACGTCTGCCACGAAATGGTGAGTGTGGAGTGCTACGTGTGCGAGTATTTCCACTTGTCTTAGCCGTTTAAACCGCGTCAGGATTTAAGTGAGCCAGTAAATAAAATTAGGGGCTCTAGACGGCAAGGCGGTGTACGAGTCACGGGGGTGAGGACATGATAGAGGTGGGGAGGGGTAGGGGAAGAGAAGGGAGGATTCCCCCGACACCTGTTGATCCGAGATGGTCATTACAGAACCCTTCTGCCGTATCATTTATGTTATCCTGGTACAACGTTTTTCTTAATTATTTCCAATCTAGGGGAAATTTCTAATCAATGTTTTGAATTTTAAAATAGGATGGAATTTTCCTGATATGTTTTTATTAAATTATTAGATATATTTTTCTTCTAAATATCAATTTGTGTTGTGGATTCGCATGTGAAAAGTTTTTTGATAACATTGTGTTTTCATGACACTTTAATGCACTTTTCACAAACATGTTTCGGACCACAGACTCCCTACTGGGAAGGGCGTTTGTGGCCCGAAACATGTTTGTGAAAAGTGCATAAAAATGTCATGAAAATACAATGTTATTTAAAAATAATTAAAATCAGAAATATTGTTTGTTCAGCGCTATCCTTCTGGTCAAGAATGAAAATTTGCTTTCGAATGCAAATATAATTAGTGCTTAAATCACGTAATTATAATATAATATGAACGTTATCAACACTTCGATAGACACTCATCCGCCATCAGCGATTTGCAGTCATGCAGAAAGTGCTTGTCATCCTGACCATCGCAATAAAAGTCAGTACTTCTCAACTACAATTCATTTAGCATATTCCCAGACTACCGTTGACTGATAAGAGCTGATGACACGCCGTAAATAATGATTGTCTTGTAAAATTGATATTTCGCAACATCAGCACATAACGTACTTGAGATAATAATTTTATCTCTGCCGATGTCAATATTTTGATGGAGATTACGGGTTGTAGTTGTGTGTTTCGTAATAGATCGGCCGTGTACGAGTAATACTGTAAATATGGCGATGTTTGTATCTGCGCAGTTTCTGATTTTATCGAACTTATTTAACTTGTATTAGATTTGCATCGCTCATTTATAAACTCAAAATTTTTACTAAATACTGGCTGAATAGATGAGCAAGCACGTATTTGTTGCACAATTGTTTAATGTATTAAAACAGATTAATTGTATCTCAATAGAGACGAAGATGTAATTTTTTTTGGAAACAGAATATGCTAGTCGAGGCGTTTATAGGACTTATGGCCTGTCATTGGTTGGGTTAAGCGATTACATTATGTAAACAACATTCCCCATTCCGCCCTTCTTACGACCACCACGCCTGACACATTTTTGGAACTTGTATATATGCTACTATTTTTAAATAACTTCACATTTTTTAGGTCAATTTACACTAGCGCCATCTATTAAGATAATTTGTCCTTAAAAATTATTAATTATTAAATTATTATTAGGTCCTTACATATGAAATTGGCATTTTGTATGGGAGGAACTAAAGTTGATTTTTTTTTTAATATACTATATACATTTAATCAAAGTATGTACCATTGCTATCTATGCACTTTTGCCATCTCATAGGTAGTTCATCGATCCCTTTACTAAAATAACCATTCGGACGAGAATCAATAAAATCTTTGAAGTCGGTTTGGACTGCCCCATCGGAGTTGAATTTTTTCCCTTGCAAGAAGTTATCCAAATTTCGAAAAAAATAGTAATCTGTTGAGGCAAAGTCCGGAGAGTACGGTGGATGTCTTAGACATTCCAATTGAAGCTCTTCTAATTTGGTAGCCGTCTGTTGTGCAGTGTGTGGTCTAGCGTTATCATGAAGCAGCAGTGGCCTAGAGCGATTAACCAGCCTCGGTTGTTTAGCAGCTAGCTTTTCCATCATGGTTTGCAGTTGCTGACAATAGACATCTGCCGTAATCGTCTGGCCAGATTTAAGAAAGCTGTAGTGAACGACACCAGCACTAGTCCACCAAACGCTCACAAGTAACTTTTTTGGAGTCAATTTTCGCTTGGGGCATGGTTTGGCTGGTTCGGCAGGGTTCAGCCATTGCGATGAGCGCTTCCGATTATCACACAGGATCCACTTTTCATCACAGGTAATGATTCGATTCAAAATCCCTTCATTATTGTGCCGGTTGAATAATGCAACGCAGCAGTCAACGCGCGTTTGCTGATTTGCTTCACTCAATTCGTTAGGTACCCACTTTTTAAGCTTTTCCACCTTCCTAAATTGCTTCAAGTGGATTAAAACAGTTTTATCACTAACACCGCAGCCTGCAGCTAACTCGGACGTGGTTTGCGATGGATCCGCTTCCACAATAGCCTTCAATTCTTCATTATCAACTTTGGTCTCCGGCCGTCCACGGGGCTTGTTCTGCAGGTCGAAATTTCCAGAACGAAAACGTCGGAACCAAAAACGCGCTGTGTTTTCTTTTGCGGCACCGTCGCCATACACATCATTAATCCTTCGAGCCGATTCTGCAGCACTAGTGCCACGGTAGAACTCGTACTCGTAAATAACGCGATATTTCAAGTTTTCTATTTTGTAAACTGAGTGACGCGAAGAAAAAAAAACAATTGAGGAAAAAACAAATGAATTATAATTTTCGAAACACAAATACTTGAGTAAATAGCTGTATAAATTTGAATTTGGAATTCCTAACCAAAGAGAAGATATTTGAGATCAAAGTTGCCAGTACGGCAAAACGCCAATTTCATATGTAAGGACCTTATATTAATGGGTAAAAATCCAGTATTTGTCTACAAGTATTTGTATACATTAAAAAAACAAATTGTATTAATACAGACTTAAAATATATTTATTTTAAACATATTTTTATCTACTGAACGCCATTGATTTTTTATTATATTTTTACACCTGAAGACGGAGGTATCCTCCGAAACATGTCTTGTTTTTTTAAAAATATTTTTTAAATAATTAGTGGATTGAACAAAGTTATTTTCAATTTCCTAAGCATATTTTTATATTTGAATACATACAATTTCAGTTTATAAAATATTTTCACGGCATTTTATTTTTATGTTTCGGTTGTGACCCGGTTGTTCGATGAACAAATTTTAAGATGTATCTTTTGTCTTACGAGCTTGAACCCACGATATGTCAGCCAGCTGACCAATCTGTATCCAAAGTATAAAAGCAAATGCTCTCTCCTCTCTTTATAATGAGTGCGTTGTGATTGAAATTTTCAGATAATTACATATTTGTTATATTTATATAATAATATCACTTTTTTTTTTAAATAATAGGTTCTCTGTTAGTTTATTTTATGTAGACTTAAGGTATATTGATAAGTTGTGTTTAATTATTTCGTTTATTAAAATTTGTCTCAAGCACAAACGAGTTCTTTGTGTGATAAGCATGATTACTCCTAAATATCACTAGTCATTATTATTCTGATATCGATGTTCGTTTGATAACTTCAGAGCGGAGATATCGGGTTCCAAAGATCTCCTCATCTGTGCCGAGGGTCGAGGTCAGCCGTCCTCTAATCTCCCGCCCCCGCCCCCGCCCCGCCGCCAGACTTATCTCCCCGATGCTCCTGGAGCGATACGTGAACCCGCCTCTGATACGAAGCTGCTGGACCGTTTGTTGTCATGTCGTCGCGTCTTATGAAACAAGATGGGTAATTACGTATTGCATCAATGTGGTCGGTCACGTATTTGTCCATTCGTCTCATAAACATATTTGTATTCTATAGAATCACTTCTGATACTTGTTGATTTCATAAAATATATTTTTATCAAATCAACAAATATCAGAATCTTCAAAACCTTTAAGCGTTGAAAAAAAAAATACTTTCATATGAAACAATGGTTTTTACACCACTGTCAGGGTAAAAAATAATAATATTTGTTTTGTTATCATGACGACGCTCCGGTGAAACCGAAACCGGTTGGTGAAATGCGAAAACAAATGAAGTAATGTAAAAAAAAGACAAATTGAACAAATAGTAAAAAAAAATAGTCGTATGATAAATACGAGTCTTATGTTTAGCTCTCGGAAATTTGCCTAGTGTAGAACGTAAATGAAAATCAAGAAATGTTTTATTTCTCTTTTTCTTTTTTTTATATATACTTAGTATATCTATACAACACAGTCTTTCTTCAGTAAGGATACATTTTAAAAAATATTATATAATTGTAAACATCAATTGACATATGTCATAAAGATTATAAATTAAGATGTTATACATCTTTATAACATCTGTCAGATCATGTAAACAATTTTATAATGATTTTTAAAAATGTATCTTTACTGAAAAAGGACTGTTTGTCCGAAACCTGTCTATGTAATTTTATTATTTTAATATAAGTGTTGTATAAACAAAGTATATATTATATAAAAAAAGAACTAAACCAGCATAACATTCAAAAGTATGGCGTATGTAGAAGAAAATCTATAAATATTGTTTATTTGATATGATAATTAAAGAAAACGATGTTTTCTTATTAAATACTTCCACTTATTGTCTTTCTTTTAACAGCGACCGGTTTCTATTTTTTTTATTAAAAATTTATAATTGATAAAATATCAGTTACAGTCGGTTTTAAATCTTTGTAATTGCATGGGCACCTACATGCAAAATTAATATTTTGCTATCAAATAAATGAAATTGTTTGTTACTTAATAAGTAAAATATAAAGTAGATGGTTTATAAAGGATCCAAGGTGCGTGGTAATGAACTATTGCCGTATTGAAATGTTTCTATACTTTATTATGAAATGTAATTATTATTGAAAGTGACCGATAGTAATTAGAGTGTAGTGTTATCGGGAGCAACCCAAATAATGAATTCATTGAACTCGTGAAATGTCTATCTATTATATTATATTATCAGGCACTCATTGTCTGAATGGTTTCTAAATATAGTTTGTTAAAACATCGTCAATGATTATAAATGAAAAATACAGAAAATCCGCCTTAGTGATGCATAATAAATAAAATAGAATAAGGCCCTAACTAGCCTATCGGTATTTAATGTTTTAATACAATATATTCATTCCTACCTGGTCTTGAAACCTAGTTTTTATATAGGAATTAAAAAAAACTAACTAACTAACTAATCATCACGCCGCCTCCCCGGAGGGGTAGGCAGAAGGAATGGAACGCCACACTGTTCTGTCCTGACATACTTCTCTCGCTTCCTCTATATTCATACATCTTGTCATCCACGCACGTCGATTTCTCCGACTCCTCACGTGACCGACATTTAATATTTGATTGATTTGATCGTGCCACGTTTTCCTAGGTCTTCCTCTATTTCTAGCTCCGTTCACGTCGTTTACATATGTCCAAACCATCTTAACAATCCTTTCATTATTTTGTTCATAACACTTTCATTCGCACCGCATTCAATTCTTATATTTTCATTTGAAACTCTATCATACACAGAGTATCTACACATTCGACTAAGAGATCTCATTTCTACTGCATTTATTCTACTTTCATCCTTCTTTTGTCAGTTCCATGCTTCACTTCCATACTTAAGGATCGGCGCAAGAACACCATTATGCACTGCCATCTTAGCTTTTTTAGATAGGCTTTTGTTTGCGATGACAACTTTAAGTGCACCATTTACTCTGTTGCCTGCCCTAACACTTTTTTCAATATCCTTCTCCACAAAACAAATCCATCCACTTGTTCCAGATTTTCACCGTTTACATTAATGTTGCAGACTGTCATGTTTCCTTCTTTTTCGAAAATCATTAACTTGGACTTATTCACATTCATCATCAAATCGTATCGCTTGCATACCTCATACATACTAGACACCAGGGCTTGTAGTTCATGCTCGTTGTCTGCAAGTAGCACAGCGTCGTCCGCATACAACAAATAGCTTACCGACACACCGTTAATTTTTGCACCTGCTTCCAACCCTTAAAATCCAGAAAAAAATTTGAGTACAGAATAAACTATTATTCTAAGGTTAAGAGTTCGTAGTAGTATTCACGTATTTACGAGTATGTATGATTTCCAGAAATTAAAAAGAACGAGTGCCACTTTAGTTGCGACCGATAGCAGTATGGAGCGTGCAAGCAGTGCGGAATGTCTGACATATTGTTGTTATAATTAATACAAAATATTGTTAGTTATAATGTTAGCTTTCCTCTTGTCTAGACTCCGGGTAGCCAGCGGGCCCTTACTCGGAGGTCAAGTCGCTTCTCCAGCTCTAGTCACATGGAAACTCGAGTCAACAAACTCTCCTCAATCTTATCTCGAAAACGTTGTTTTGTTTCTTAAATCATTTCTATATTGAGAACAATAGTTTTTTTTAATGAAGTTTATCGCTTTGTGTTTATACTGATTAATAAATATTATAAATATATTGCAATATAATTTCTTAAACACGGCTACGAAAAACATTACTACATTCTTATTAGATTTAACGAATCTTTTTAGCGAAATAGATATTATTTTATAAACTGTTCATGTCTTGGAAAAGCCTCTATGTTACTTATATCAAGTTGGAACAAAACTATGCTTTCTTCTTCATCGGCTTATCAGTCTTCTGTTTCAACTTATCGCCTTCAGCGCACTTATACTCAGTAAATACTCAGGTATTGTTTTACCAAAATAGCTACCGCATATGGTACATCTGTATTTTCTCCAATCTGCTCTTGTGGTCAGAGAACAATGTTTTTAATGTGCTCACACTTCTAAAGACCACTGAAGGCGATCACCGACCGTGTCTGAGGATCGTTAAACTCGGAAAGAGTCAGGAACGCAGATGTGTCATATGACGAGGATAATAAATTTAAATAAGATTTAATCAAAATCTGAGAACTGTACACCACAATTGTCTGGAAGTTTGGTTTCTTCGAAGGTCAAGAAACCTACAGTCGAATTATTGGCTCCCGATAAAGATCTAATTTATAATGTTTGCATTTGCAGCATACTAGCTTTGAGAAAAACTCGTTGCGACTCGCAAATACGAAATTGCACCAGACTCCAGTACAATATGCAACTGTCCGATTTCGATCAAGCATACATTGTCGCCGCAACTAATTGTGATGTGTGTAATGGTGCACGTACAATACTTCGTGGTTTCCGTGTGCGCCCTTCACATCAAAAGGGCCGTGGCGCTACCGCGAATTATTGACACGTCACTACTAACGCTGCATTGATTCGACGCAATGTTCCTAATATTATCATAATTAAAAAACAAATTGATATCCAACTGAATAATCCACAGTGGTTAACAAGTTTTGAGTTAACTAGGAGGTTTCGTCTACCATGCTTACATTTATTTTATTTTCATATTTATCTAATTTATCTAATCCATATAAATGCTTTTTTAGTGTGTTGTTTGTTTAATTTTACTTTGATGAATTTTTATGAATTAAAACACTGTGTTTTAATTCATAAAAATTCGTCATTATGGAATTCCACAGTGTTAAAGCCTTCTAAAAATAATTTTACTTTATTGAAATGGTAGTTATCATGGCGTATTTCTTAAGTGCATCTAGTCGCCGAAGTCGAAGTCGAACATTTTACAAACAAACAAACCATCATGCCGTTTCCTCGGAAGAGTAGACAGAGAGAATGGACCGCCACACTACTCTATCCAGACACATCCCTCTAGCATCATCCACATTAATATAGCGAGTCATACACGCACGTTGATTCTTCCGACTTCTAATATGGCCACATTTAAAATTTGATTAATTTGGGCATGCCATGTTTTCAGACAGTTGAAAATCTTTTAAATATCCTTATCTCTTATTGAGCATGTTTGACTTGAGTAATATAACAAAGTTAAGGCAATTCTGATAAATTGGATATTATGATTTGTGTCTTCTTCTTCTTCTCACCTATTCTCATTCCACTGCTGGATAAAGGCCTCTTCTAAACGCTTCCAAAATGTTCTATCTGGGGCTATCTGTAGCCACCTACAACCCGCAAGATGGATAATATCATGAATAATTAAATACGAATGAAAACGTCAGTTTTCTAGAATTTTTATTATATTTTATTGAAATGACATGTTTCGCCCTTCTAAGACATTATCAAATGTTCTATCAAATCTTCCAAGGTATTAGCAAAAAACATTTGATAATGCCTTAGAAGGGCGAAACATGTCATTCCCATAAAATATAATAAAACTTCTAGAAAACTGACGTTTTCATTCGTATTAATTATTTAATATGGAGTTTTACATCATTGTTCAAGAAACAATAAATAATATCAGGGATATTTTGTTTACCTCGAGACATTAGCTATGTTTGATCGAAGAGACGAGGAACCTCCCACCATATATCGGTATAATCAGTCGAAAATATTTTCAAATCCCATTGAATGTAAATATCTCTAGGACGCGTGTAAAGTACGCATGCATATATAGAGCATAAGCAATTTGTAGCATGAAACTGGAGAAATGGTACCGTATAAACGTTGTTTAATTACTTAATCTGGGAACGAAGCGATCCACGACGATACGGCAATAAAGACGTTCCCGGGCCTCGCCGCGCCCCGCGGGCCCCTCGGCCACCGGCGCTCATTATGGCAGTCAGGTCCGGCGACGCCTTTCAAGTCGCCGATTGCCAAAATATACTCACGGCGCGGACCATTCGACTGGTCTTCCGGCCTATCGCCCATCTGCCATTGTTCCCGGGAGATGCTAATCACCGTTCCGCCGGCTGCCGCGAGATAGCCGCCGTTTTTGACAATGGCGCGGGCCTCGGCCACTCTGCATACCTACTACACTCTGGCACACGTGAGGTCACGTCATGCCTTCCATCAATCCGAGCCTCGAGTCTTACATTACTCGTACCCATATATCAGGATATGAACACAAACAAACTATATTTGATTTCTTGGACTAACCTAACCAACTAATTCACTAACCGTTACACCGTCGTTCCGAAGGTGTAGGCAGAAAGAATGCACACGCTTCTCTCGGATCTCAACATTCATTGTTCGTGTCATCCACGCCCGACGATTTCGGTGACTCCTCACGTGGCCGACATTTAACATTTGATTGATTTGATCGTGCCAAACGGTTTCGATTATGTTGTAGGTGTGTAATATCTTACCTGTACTCAATAGATGCCTGAAACATTTATGCTGTTTGTAATGTCTTTTGAGTAAATAAACTGATTTGATTTGATTTCTCTTGGTCCGTTGGCATCTACAAACAAATTTAATAAGCCAAACATTAAAGCTCAAAGTAAAAAAAAATAAAGAAAAGCTTTAAAAAAATTGTATTTCGTAATGTAAATGTGTATTCAATTTTATGTTTAGAGTTGTTGAGTTTTGACATTTGTATAAATATCTAGTAAAATCTGTGTAATGTACCACTGTGTTGATGTGGAATTGCATATAAAGTTTTAATAAATACCTTTTACAAAATAATACACAAAAAACGAAATGTTATCAAATTATTAATGTTTTAATTGAATTTTCTTGGTAGAAGTTAATTTTAAATAATGAAAACAAAAAATATTTGATCCAAAATTTCTTTATTATTATGTATTTAGTGTGCTTCCACTTATGTTTATGTTCGACCGGTTTCGGCAGCTTGCTGCCATCTTCTGGTACCTACATCAACATTTATTTGGTTTAAATAATAAATGATAGTGGTGGGGGGTAAACATTTTTTTCCCTGATTATAAATAATGCATTACTATTATTAAGTTGTAGTTGAAATGATTCTATACAATGTAAATTTTGGGTTATTTATTATATAAACCAAATAAATTTTGATGTAGGTAGCAGAAGATGACAGCAAGCTGCCGAAACCGGTCGAATATAAACACAAGTGGAAGCACTACAGAATAATTAAGAAACTTTGTATATATATATTTTTTTTGTTTTCATTATTTGAAATGTTGAAATAAGTAGAAGTATTTCTAAGTTTCGATCTTTGGTTTTGATTTGAAATGAATATTTAGTGATTCAATCTTCTGAATCAAGTATTCTGCGCTCTTGACCAACTATGAATTATTTCTGATAATATCAAAGTATATAGATCCGGAATCATGTGACCATGTTTTTCTACGTAGGCCTTTGTACTTGGGTTTATTGTTTCCTGTAGGTACCGACATCCGATTTAGACGCTGTGTGGTACGTAATTATGAAAAGTTTTGGCTTCTGTCACCTAGGATGGCTGCGCTGACGAGTAGATACCATCGTGTGATTATTCTGTTGTGACAATAGCGGGGTACCTGTTGCTCGTGACACCGATGGCAACACGTGTCATGTCACACTCTGCACACGTGTGGAGACTTATTAAAACATATGTAGTTTTAAAATAATACTTAACAGAAAGACTTAGACATGCAAGTCATACCACCAATAGCATTAATAGAGATGCGTTAAATATAATATAAATAATTGTACTGATTAGATAATCCATTGCTTTGGCAGAAAACAGATTAACTGTTTAAATAAAAAATACTCTGTTATAAATATCATAATTGATTATATTTTGTCGCGACAGCTGTTTCGCTAATCGATGTCAGCATAGTCAGGTTTAACAATCAACCAGATGATTGTAAGACTTGACGATGCTTACATCGGTTAGCGAAACACCTGTCGCGACAACATATAATCAATTGTGATATTTATAACAGAGTTTTTATTTATTTAAACAGTTAATAAATAATTGTACAAATGAATTATATGATTCCTATTAAATGTTCTGTTTCGCCAATCTATGTTCGCATCATAAGATGTCACAAACAACTTACTAATGTTAGTAGTTTGTAATTTTCAGGTGATTCCAACATACATTAAGTTGGCGATACAGCTGTCACGACAATCCCATCAAAATAAATTGTGATACATGATTCGTCAGCTAGTCTCCATCCACTGCTGGATGTAAGCCTCTCCACCCTCACGCCATATCCCTCGATCTCTCGCCAGTGTTCTTCAGGTCCTACCCGCCGTCCGCACAATACCATCGCTCCATCTGGTTGGCTGTCTCCCGACACTTCTCCGGCCCAACCTTGGCCTCCATTCTGTAACCCTCTGACTCTATCTTCCATCATCCCGTCGACACACATGACCAGCCCACTGCCACTTCATCCTCGCAATGCGTATCCCTACATCGGTGACCCTGGTGATTCATAGTATTGTATAATTACAGTGTTTCAAATTTAAACATTTACTAATGCTGAAGTATCATAGTGTTTCGGCCAAAACAATGGATTAAATTTTCATTACATTTGTTTGTTCGGATATCAATTTATTATTAAAATAATTTATTTAAAAGCAGTTATAAGTTTAGAAAAGAATAATAATAGATTAATTAATTATATAATAGTGTAGATTTTTATCCATACTCGTGTATGGAAGTGAAACTTGGAGCTGGCAAAAGAAGGTAAAGCAGAATAAACGCCGTAGAAATGAGATCACTAAGAAGAATGTGCGGAAAAACGTTGTATGATAGAATACCGAACGATGAAATAAGAAAGAAATGTAAGGCAGATAGATGACTGCATCATGGATAAAATTAACAAATGATCCCTGCGGTGGTTTGGACTTATGGAACGAATGGATGAGAGTAGAATGGTTAAAAAGTTGTACATAAGCAGCGTGAGTGGAAACAGAAGCCGAAGACGACCGAGGAAAACATGGCATGACCAAATTAATCGATTACTAAAAGGCGGTCACATTCGAAGTCGGAATAATCGACGTGCGTTCATGGTACGATGTATGAATATAGAGGATCCCCGAGAGGTATGCCAGGACAGAGCATTGTGGCGATCTATCCTCTCTGCCTACCCTCCGGGGAAATGGCGTGATGGTTAGTTAGTTAGTTTTTTTAGATTTTTTTTATCGTATTGATTGAAAATAAACAATAATAAGAGGTTTATAAAGTATAATACATCATATAAAAGTGGGTATGGTCTGCTGATTACCATTTATTTGACGACGTGTCACTTGCCTACCTAGCTTGACTTTGTCATCATCCGTAATTTAAGTCATAGTTTAACGCCGGTCGATTTTCCGTTGGACTCCAAACCTCGGCTTAATTTATGGCGGCCTTGGAGCGCGAGGACTATCAGCTGTGATCTAGTGCGCGCCTCAATGTTGTAACATTTTATTAAATCTGATTTATTGTGTAGAAGAAAATTTATTGTTTTCCTCAATAAGAGTACTCACTTAGCATATTACTATTAATTAGTCGGATTACTCCATTGTGCATTTGCATTATTATTAAGGAAATTTGAAACGACTGTGGTTATCACTGATAGCACCGTGAATCTCGATTTCATCTATGATATATATTAAAAAAAAGACTAACACCAATGAGATCACTGAGAAGAATGTGCGGAAAAACGATATACGAGTATGCTAGAATACTGAATGATGAAATAAGAAAGAAATATAAGGCAGATAATTGCATCATAAGTAAAATTAAAAAAGGATCCCCGATAGTTTAGAAAAATGGAACGAATGGACGAGAGCAGAATGATTAAAATGTTGTATACAAGCAGTGTGAGTGGAAAGAGAAGACGTGGGATACCAAGGAAAACATGGCATGATCAAATTAATCAAATATTGAAAGGCGGCCACATTCGAAGTCTGAGAAATCGACGAGCGTGCATATTACGATGTATGAATGTGGAGGAAGTTAGATAGGTGTGTTAGGACAGAACGGTATGGCGGTCCATCTTCTCTGGCTACCGCTCCGGAGAAACGGCGTGATGGTTTGTTAGTTACTTACACTATTAGAATTTATTTTACAATATTCAATATGAGTAGAAAATAGCTCATTATTATGAAGAAGAAATCTGTTCGTATCCAGGCCTGAACCTAAGTCCCCTGGATCAGGAGCAAACCGTTCTGTCCCCTAGACCACCATCCGATATAATTTTTAGAAATTGCATTGAAAGATAAATAATTAAATTTTGGACGAAACACTGTGATGCTTCAACATTATTAACTGTGTAATTAGAAACACTTTTATAATATCACAAATAATTTATTGAATTTTATAAAATTGTCGTGACAACTGTATCGCTAACCGTTGGTTTTAAACACACGATGATGCCAATATTGGCTGGCGAGACAGCTGTCTCGACAATTCCATAGAATTTTAATAAATAATTTGTGATATCATAATAGTGTTCAAAATGAAACAGTTAATAATGAAGTATATAAATACTATATAGGTATTAAATTATTTGTTTTTTGATATATGGAAATTTTAAGTAAAATGGGTGACGTATATACTGTTTGCTATAGTTTTTTTACATAAACTAATATTAAAACAAACAAATTAAAAGAGTTTTTAGGTTTACTGGAGCATTATAGAAAATCGCGAATTCATTAATAAAAAATGTATTATTTATATTCAGAATAAAGTTGAAACTATAATTTAGATGAAAAATATAATTATTTAACAAATTCAGCGGTCTGTGGTAACTATGTTAAAATAAAATTTGATTCAGACAGTGAAACGTTGTTCAAGCAACACTAATAGTAATATAGTTGCGTCTTGCATTATGTTCAAACGTCATAACTCATAGACAAACCATAGAATTCCAAAATACAATGTATAGAAGAACTCGGAATCAAGATTGTAATATCTGTATTATGATGATTTGATATTTCTTTATCGCATTTTCCCTCTCGGAGAAGATTAACCGCGATGGATTCCGACGCATATTAATGATACGTTGTGATTGCAGTCGTCAGGTGGCTGATGTATTATTGCTATCGTAGAATAGAAAGAGTGGAGAGTATCTCGGATAATCCAATAAATCATATGTTATCTGCGACACAACTCACTGATACGCAATGCTTTATCTCCGCCCTGCCTCTAACTATAATGTAATAACTTACACAAATGACGCGATTCGCCTTTGTGTTAGAGTTAACTTAACAGCATTCCACTAGTCCACTACATTCCATCACAATTTAAATTATTCAACTAACTGTATATTTTGAACTAGTTAAGTCTATAATCGCGAATTTAAAGGTGATTTGTGGGTGCAATCAATTGATCCGATCAATAATGGCAGTGTTCGATTATTTTGTTTCACGAGTTCACAAACATCTTTGTACTTATTTCAGATGGTCGTACACTCTAGAAGAGATTCAGTCTCCTTCTTTTTCTTCTTCTGCAAGTGCCTTGTCGGGTCCCCCCAACGTTGGCGATCACGTCGGCGAACCTGTCCCTGTCCTGCGCCGCTCGTAACAGCTCCTCCACACTTCGGATGCCGGTCCACTCCCTACAGTTTCGTTTCGTTTCGCAGCCAGGACATGTGTCTCCTACCAGGCCCTCGGTGTCCCTCAATCTTCCCTTCGAATATCAGTTGGAGAAGGTGGTACTTTTCCCCACGCAGTACATGACCCAGATGTGAAATCTTCCAAGCTTTGATAGTTGATAACAGCTCCCTGTCATCTCTAGCTCGCTTCAGGACTTCGGTATCGGTAACCATGTCAGTCCAGGGAATTCTGAGCATTCGGCGATATAGCTACATTTCAAATGCTTCCAGTCTGTACATTGAGTTGACTTTTAAGGTCCATGTTTCACACCCAAACAATAAAACAGACCAGACATAGCATATGATCATTCTCTGGCGGAGTTTTAAATTTATGTTATCATTGCAGAAGGGTGATTTAATGCCTGCCTCAATTCTTCATTTTATCTCTACATCAGTCTCCTTGATGGTGTTAATTCAAGCTCCTTGAGCATGCGCCTTTTACTTCCAGCTGTCTCTTTCGCCCATCTTCAGTTGTTTTTTACATTGATAGTCCGCTATCTAAATTATGCATTTTAATGATATTCTTTGCACCATTGCAATGTGTATATTAGATTTAAAACATGATTGAAAACTTGAATCAATTTTTAGAAGAATTTTAATTATAATTTTTTTACTGAGACGTGTATTGAAATATCTTATGATCAGCTGTTGATTGGCTACCATGATTCGACGGAGTCAAACAAAAACGAAGTGTTGTGTATCGGACACGAGTAAGGATCTTGAGAATATGCTCCGGGCACATAATATAATATAATAGGATAGTATAACGTCCGCTTCTGTAAGACCAACAATGCCTACAATGAGCTTCTGTTGCCCGTGAGTGGGGCGTTAGTTGAAGAAGTGATTATTTTTCACAGCAGTTCGTTAACTGACCGCATTAGCGCGGCCTATCTCCCATCTGCGGTGGGGTATGATTAATAGTTGCTCATTTGTCATTAGGATGATCTGAGGGTACACGCGAGGAGACTTCTCCCAGGGAACGGCAACCATTCACACTCTAATAACCATTCATCTACAAGTGGACGAGTCAATATGATATAAATGTTAAATTTTATTATAAAATTTAAAAACTAACTAATTAACTAACCATCACACCGTCTATCCAAAGGGGTAGGCAGAAAGAATGGACTGCCACATTTTTCTTTCCTGACATATTTCTCTCGATTCCTCAACATTCATACATCTTGTCATGCACGCGCGTCGATTTCTCTGACTCCTCACATGGCCGACATTCAATATTTGATTTATTTGATGGTGCCACGTTTTCCTCGGTCTTCCTCTATTTCTAGTTCCATTTACATCGTTAACATATAATTTTTTACCATTCTTTCTTCAAATCAAATTAAATTGGTTCATTATTACTATATACACATATATTTTTCTTCTTCTTCAGACCGTCCTCGTGGACGTAGACCTCCTCTCGTATTTTCCACTCCCTTTTATCCTGGGCGATTCACATCCATGCACTTCCCGAACTCTTTCAGATATCGTCGCGCCGACGCAACTGTGGGCGCCCAATTCCACGCTTTGCGTCCATGGGAACCAGCACAGCAATCGCCTTGTCCACTTTTTATCTGGGTCACGAGCGACGTGTCCCGTCCATCGCCACTTAAGGGTTGCGATCAATTTGATGACGTCGAAGTCCCTTGTTCTGACTAGTGTGTTCTCATTTCTGACTCTTTCCCGCAAGCTGATACCAAATGGATCTCACCATTGCTCTCAGTGTGACTCTCAGATTGTTGGCATTTTTTTGTGACATTGTGACTATCTCAATACCATAGTGAATCCTGAACTATAAAAATATTATTTTATATTTCTATTCATATTTTTATAGTTCACGTAAAAATACTTGTTTCATTTGAATATTCTTCTTCTTCTTCTGCCTCAGCCTATTTCCGTCTACTCCTGGACAAAGGCCTCCTCCATTCGCTTCCATATTACTCTGTCCTGTGCAGACTGCATCCACTTTATTCCGACGTGTCTGTTCAGGTCATCCTTCCACCGTAGTTGCAGTCACCCTGCACTTCTCTTTGCCGTCCACGGTCTCCAAGTCAGCAGTCTTCTTGTCCATTTTTCATCTGAGCTTTTGGCTACGTGACCCGCCCATTACCATTTTAGAGTCGCCACCCGGTGGATGATGTCAGTGACCCTTGTTCTTTCTCTCACCGTATCATTTCTGACTCTGTCTCTTAGGCTTATTCCTAACATGGTTCTTTCCATGGCTCTTTGGGTCACTCGCAGTTTCTCGGCACTTTGCTTGGACAATGTAACAGTTTCAAGACCATAAGTACAAACTGGCAGAATTTGAATATTATTATATATATATAATATAATATCTGAGTTGTTCACTACAGTTTCAATATTTTCATGAATAAATTGATAAGACGATATTTGGTTTCTCAGTTGATAAAAATATTACTATTGGTTTCTATTGATATGTTCTTAGTTTTCTAGTTTCTATTTATTCGTATTCAAAGGAAAACTCTGGATTTTACACGCTTTCTGATTATTAATTATGTTTCAACATTAAAAGACACCGTTCATGTTTTTACTGCAATCTCTTATATTCTTTTTCCATATTTGATTTGATAAGGGGAAAATCAATTAATTTACCATGCTTAGTTTATTGGATAACATCTTTCTTAGTGGTGATCGTGAAGGGACTTGAGATTGGATCCTGACTTTTCACTAGCGAGAGTTACGTGCACCAAAGATTTGAAATCAATGATTCGGTACATCAATGTGTAAGTACAAATAACAATGCGTATATTTGAACACCCACACACGGCAGGGTGGCGGTGCGGTGTGAGCGTGTGCGTGATGCGTGCAGACAAGTACGTATGCTAATGTGTGCGTGTCATAGTATTCCGGTCATGTGACATGGTGACATCTAGCGGTCACATTCCAGAAGCTCCCGGGGGCGGGGCCGGTGATGGACGCCGAACACGGTTCGTGTGACGTTATCATCATGCAAATATAATGTACGGAATTCTAATAAGATTGTCTAATACTAATTTTACACGTACACTGATGCCATCGGCTGTCAACTCTTCCCGAGGGAAGATATTCATTTTCTGTTATTTATTACGTATATAATATTAGATGCAATTGAAAAAGTGATTCTGCAAAAATGGTTTGTATTTGGTTACGTCTTCTTCTTCTGCATTATTTAAGAATGGGTCATGTTATTTCAAGGAGCCTTTTCTTGGGATGTGATATCCAGCTGTCTCGTAATATTTTAAGTGGTCTTCTTGTCGCTTTACTTATCAACTCTTTTAGTGATAAGTAAACTGCTAACACACGTAACGTCTTCTCAGCCTTCCCCATAGCACAACATCGTCGACATTGCAAATCTTCCTTATTTCGAAGTTTCTCATCCTGTCTCGGAGTGTCGTTCCTACAGTGGATAGGAGAGACCTCGTTTCTGTGGTTCTTATGAGAAATAAATCTAGTGGTGTTAGCTCTCGTCTCAATTCCATTATAGGTCGAACGCAGATTTTGTATTTGGTTACCAATTGTATTTTTAAAATACACTTTTAGAAATGTTTGGAGCACAGGATAATGTATTTAAATTCCAGGACTCATGAAATGTTGTGTATTTTAAGTACGTGAATATGGTAATTTATAACGAAAATTATAAAAGAGGTTAAAATTAACAGTGATTTATGTTACACTATTATATTCTGAAGTGTTAAGTAAGACCCCTTCTCATTCTTGGCGTATACTCTATAACATTCAAAATATAATAGTATTTAATATTATTGACCTCTGATGAAAATTCTAAAGTAGATATCAGTATGGACTGAAGTATTTGATATATAAATCTATAATATCTGGCTAAAGATGTAATAGTTTGTATATTAACATGCGAAACACGGTGGCTATTTAAAGTGGAAAATGGTCAATGCTTTCATTATGTTTGTGTATCAAAATTCAGCAACTAGTGAGAATAAGTAAAAAATAACTTAATGGATAGTAAAACACCTAATATTATATTCCTTTAAATTTTGACATTAATAAAAATATTGTAACTTAACATTTTAAACGATCATTAGCACAACAATTGTCTTCCAGCATGTATTTTAGATTTGGTATTGCATTATTTTAGATTGACTTTACATGAGACATCATTAAAGGTGAGAGTTCAAAATTCAGAAGTACTAACTAACTAACCATCACGCCGTCTCTCGCGAGCCTCATCGCCACCAATAGGCATCTCCCGCGCACACTTTGTACGTCCAAAGTCCACAAAATAAATCTAAAACAAATTATAAACAATAATAAAAATAACAAAACTAAACTAACTTGAATGACTTAAATAACATTTTGTTCTCTTCTGTCAGTATCAACGATCTTCGTCCTACTGATCTGAAATGTAAATATTTATGATAATGATCCGAGGCTGCTCGGATCGGTGAATGAACCTACATGAATAGTATTCACAGCAGAGGATAATTCTCACCCGTGACGCGCCACCGAAGCTGTGACGAGCCAGATGCTTGATCGATGATCTTATTTTAATGTCGGAGATCTTCGATCAGATGTCCCTCCTTGACTGCCCTACACATCTGTTCCTCCTCTCGCCCGCTCGCGGACATACCTGTGGCGCACGTGTGACGCGCTCGACATGATTAGTTCTTACTTCAAGGAACACTATTCGTGCATTTGAGTAATCGGCAGAAATACGTGGAATTATAAATTTATTTGAATAAATATAGTTACACTTTGTATTACAACACTTTTTATTTTTACTGAACTAAGACATATTTGGGTTACAAGTAACCTTTATCAATGTATACAATTGAGTTAAAATTGTATACTCGTACATTGATAAAGGTTACTTGTAACCGAAACATGTCTGAGTTCAGTAAAAATAAAAAGTGTTGTAATGCAAAGTGTAACTATATTTATTCAAATATGAATCCACAATACAAAGTGAAGACGAATATATAATAGAAGAATTTTTTATTATAATTTATACACATAAAGGTACTTACTATACAATAAGATAATATGTGACGTTCAGATCTTTGTATTGATCATTATTCATACATTTGTTTAGAAGGCACTGTGGAATTTCATAATAACGATTTTTATGGATTAAATAACTGTTTTTTTACTACTGAGATTTTTTTTCTCGACATGTTTCGAAGATTTTACACTTTTTCATCGGGAGAATGATATAAAATAGTTCATATCGTTCTCCCGATGATGAAGGTGTAAAAGCTTCGAAACATGTCTGGAAAATTATACTCATATTTGGAAATAAATATTGATTTAATAAAAAGAAAAACGTATTCATACATTGTTTATTTTTTTGTTATTTTATTTTAATGTCATCTTTAAAAAAAAACGTTAAAAGCTTACTATTAGAATTTTTCTTTATAGCGGCACAATCGATTTGAAGTTAATTTTGAGTAATATTAAAAAAAAAACATAATAATCACATTTTCTTTGTTTAATCTCAAGTTTGGGTATTTTTATTTAAAATAATCGGTTATATATATTTTTAAATATATGAATATAAAATGAAATTACGAAGTTATCTAAGTTACATAAGGTTTTCCATTTATGTTGTTAAAATATTACACAAACCTCAACACAGTTATATATTTCTTAAACAGTAAGGGAGCTTTTTAAGGAACAGAATAGAATTTAGAAGAAGAATCGAATCTTAATGGAAGCTGTATGACCCGATGTTCCTTCGCAACATATTATATGTTCTTGAGTAGCACACATTAAATCGTGACATGGCGTCCCCGATTAGTTGTCCACATTAATATTTTTGACGCCAGGTAGCCACGGTGGAAAGCTTGTATCTACTAATTTGTTAACAAATTACCCATTCATTGCAGACGCACCTTTTGAAACCAATTAAGTACTCATCATTTATCATTGAGGGTTTTCACAGTCAATATTCAGGCAAATCACTTCAGTTGACGTTATTTTTTTACGGACGACATATAACCAAAGGTTTAAGCAAATATATAGAAGTAAAGCGTTTCTCTTTTATTTAAGATGTTTTGTACTGCAGTATATTGTATAATAATATAATAAATACTTTATAATATAGTTATATTCCTCAAGGGAGGTATTCATAATAACGAGTTTTAAAATTTCGAAAATTGTTTAACTTAAACAAACAAACAAACTATCCATCACGCCGTCTTCCCTGGGGGTACGCAGAATGAATTGACTGCCACACTTTTCTTTCCTGACATACTTCTTTCGATTCCTTAACATTCATATATTGCGTCATACATGCACGTCGATTTTTCCGACTCCACATGTGGCCGACATTTAATATTTGATTTATTTAATAGTGCCAAGTTTTCTTCGGTCTTCCTCTATTTCTAGTTCCATTTACATCGTTTACATATGTTTTTTCCCATTCTTTCTTCATTCAACCTTTCCATGTGTACAAACCATCTTAATGTTTCTTTCATTATTTTCATACACTTTAATTCGAACCGCATTCACCTCTTATATTTTAACTCGACACTCTATCATACACAGATTTTCCACACAAAAATAAAACGTAATTGAAGTCAATATGGAGTTGTCTGTGATTTTGTGGTAAAATTTAAAAATTTCAATAACTATTAATGCGTGATAGGAAACTCTTATTCTGATAGTACACACATTCTAATAGTTTAAACATTTTGCCCCAAGGTCACTCGAAATGCTTATATTGTTTTTTTATATTTATAATTATTGTTATATCAAGAATATTAGTATTAACACCGTATTATGATGAAGGCCACATAACAATTATTGCCTCGTTACCAGATAAACCATGGGAAAACTGTTAATCTTAAACGGCTAGAGATTGAAACGATCTATTGATTTTAATACAATAGTAATTTTCCTATATTCGTAAAGAGGTTAATTATAATTATTGGTGAACTTGGAGTCATCTCACCATCGGCCGGTGTTCGCGGGTTAATGGCACGAATGTCTGTGAGGTGAGTTCTGGGAATGGTGTATCACTCCCAATAATCGTGGATTAATCGGAGATGCTGCGTACCTGTTGTTAGGTTCGGTGTGGAGTATTCGGCCGTGGGAGGACGGAGACGGATGGCCGCGACTGTGTAGACCTAATCGAACGGTTTTGGAGACACATTTACTCGTGTTTCAGAGCTTGAACTGGTCCACAAGTGAACAAAAAGTGGACATTGTTATCTTATCTTTCGTCTTATAAAACAGTTACTTTTGTTCATTATACTATCGACTATTAATGTCTACTGTATTCAAAAGTTCAAATAATCGTTAGTCATGTATATTTTAATATTTATTTAGCAGTTTATTCAAGGTTCGAGAAGTTTAAATGTGTCGTAAGGTAGTAATAAATGCAAATTAATGATGATTCTCAAATGGCTTTATCTTTCCTATTATCTTGCCGTTGTGGTGGAAAGTTTAGCCGACTTAATTTCGTTTCCAGGAGCGCCAGTGTATCACCACACGCGGGGGCACCTTCTTTGCCCCCGTAATAAATTAATGGTTCCGTTATTAAATTACTGCTAATATCGATACGTGACAAACAATAAAAAGGGACTGATATTTTGATATCTAAACATATATCACCGATGCTACCAGCGGATGGATACTCGATTTTTTTACTTCCACTTTCTTGCCGGATGGTCTTGCAGACTATGGTATATACGAGTACGTTATCATAAGTAGTTGACTTCAACATTTCTATACAGAAGCTTTCACCACCAATATTTAGTCAATTTTTGAGACTTACTTCATCTGTGTATTTAATTCGTATTCATTTAGATCAAATCAATGTAAAAATAGCTAAAAACACGTGTTATAATATCTACATTTAATTAGAAAACGAAGATATATTTCATTAAATTTCACGCAGGTTAATGGTTTCGCTCGCAGCCCACTTCTGCCAAGAAGATGGCTGCTAGTTGCCGAATCCGGTAGAAACCATAACCTAATTGAGATTTAAGTTAAAATATACTTTAAAGAAATATTTAATGAAAGCATTTTTTATTTTCATTATGTACATTAAACTTTTACACAATTTGAACCTTAATTCATTTCATACTCAAAATGTATTTCATACTCGTATTTTCATATTTTTAACATTTCCAAATTTAAAACATGAATTGTTTATAATGATTCGTTTATTTAACTCAACAGCTGTTTAATTAACCGATGTTAGCATATCCGGTGTTACAGTAAACTGAATACGAAAAATAAATGAATCAAGTCTTAAAAATGTAAAAATATCGTAATGTTTCCGCCCAAAGAAAGGATTATATGAAGTCTACAAATTAAAAATATTAATAATTAAAAAAAATCGTATCCAAATTGGAAAACATCTGATGTAATCTCCTTAAAGGATCAAGGACTTGAAGGATGCAGGTCTACGAGATGGTAGGATAATGGTATTGGTTATACAGTCACATATGGCGTCTGTTGTGGGCTTATTAATCTAAAGGGGCTTCAATGCGGAGATTAAATCTTAATTGCTCGAAATATATAACCGCGCCTGGCAGCAGCCCGATAGCGTCATCTTCTTGTTATTTTGTTTTTAAACAATATTGATTGCTGCCTCACTACCTCCCGGCGGGACTGACTAAACTCGCGTGTAGCCTTCCTTCCTCCTTGCTGCTCGACCGACACACCTCAGACACACTGACAGTATAGTTAACATTTTTGATTTCGTGTTTACACTCCCGCGCTGGTTTGGGTTACACATGTCGCTCCATAAGGCGCACATGGTGAATTGATTATATCGATTATAACTAAGGAATACTCAGTCGTATTAAGGAAATGAACGGTTATCATATTTTTTGTGACATGATCTATAATCGTTTTTACTCTCAAAAGCAATATTTATGGATGTATGAGGCGTGCAAAAAGAGTGACATGGTGATGAATGTGTCTAAATCTAAAGTGATGGTTTTCGAGAAAGAAGAATGTATGAAGATTTGTGATATAAGTGCGATGGGTGAGAAATTGGAGCAAGTTACCGAATTTACGTATCTGGGAAGCATGTTTACAAGAGAACGAAAAATGGAGAAAGACATCGAAAGAAGGGTTGGTGCTGGGAATAAAATAAATGGCGCACTCTAAGTCATTACTGCAAATAGAAATATATCCACAGAAGCAAAGATGGCAGTGCACAATGGAGTTCTAGTGCCAACCCTCATGTATGGAAGTGAAGCTTGGAGCTGGCAAAAGAAGGATGAAAGCAGATCACTAAGAAGAATGTGCGGGAAAACGTTGTATGATAGAATACAAAACGATGAAATAAGATAGAAATGTAAGGCAGATGACTGCATCATGGACAAAATTAAAAAAAGGATCCCTGAGATGGTTTGGACATATGGAACGAATGGATGAGAGAAGAATGGTTAAAAAGTTGTACACAAGCAGCGAGAGTGGAAAAAGAAGCCGAAGACGACCGAGGAAAACATGGCATGACCAAATTAATCAATTACTAAAAGGTGGCCACATTCGAAGTCGGAATAATCGACGTGCGTGCATGGTACGATGTATGAATGTAGAGGAAGCCCAAGAGGTATGCCAGGACAGAGCGTTGGGGCGGTCCATCCTCTCTGCCTACCCCTCCGGGGAAATGGAGTGATGGTTAGTTAGTTACAATATTTATTAGGATTCTGCATCATTAACGTGTTTAACATGAACTGTATACATACATCTACCATAGAATAAACATTATAAAACATATTTCGACCTACACCAGGGCGAAACATGTCATTTCCATAAAAGTTAACAAAACTTCTAGAAAACATACGTTTTTATTCGTATTAGTTATTTAATATGAAGTTTTACATAATTGCTTAAGAAACAAAAAACAGCTATCAGTTTAATCCGCAACGAAAAATGAAATAGTAGTAGGTATAAGGAATATGAAGAAGCTCCCGGGATCCCGAATATTAGATAAGGGTTCACTTTGAAATGGTCACACGTATGATCCAGTTTCAAATTATAGATGTATTATACGAGTATACACCTGGACACGTGAAAAGTAACTAACTAACTAACCATCACGCCGTCTACCCGAAGGGGTAGGCAGAAAGAATGGACTGCCACACTTTTTTTTCCTAACATATTTCTCTCGCTTCCTCTACATTCAGACATGGTGTCATGCACGCGCGTCGATTACTCTTACGTGGCCGACATTCAATATTTGATTTATTTGATCGTGCCACGTTTTCCTCAGTCTTCCTTTATTTCTAGGTCCATTTACATCGTTTACATATACTTTCTTACCATTCTTTCTTCATTCATTCTTTTCATGTGTACAAACCATCTTAATGTTCCATTCATTATTTTGTTTATAACACTTTCATTCGCACCGCATTCACTTCTTATATTTTAATTCGACACTCTATCATACACAGAGTATTCACACATTCGTCTAAGAGATCTCATTTCGACTGCATTTATTCTACTTTCATCCTTCTTAAAGTATAATAACAAATATTTGACCATACTTAGAGCCACCGTCACCTTGATCAGAAGCAATGTGATTTTTGTCGTAGACCATCTGATGATGTTTAACTATCACAATTAAATAATTTTCAGGGTCTTCCGAGCGCCTGAATGGATACGCTAGACTTTTAATGATATTTGTATAGAATAAAATACAAGTATTTTTTTAAACTAAACATCTTGCTTAATTTTTTTGTATTATATGTTACATGTGTAATCTGCCTCTTTATCAAAAAAATTAAAAGACTTCAAGAAATAAGAGGTACGCAGGTCTATCTAGGAACTAAAATTATTTTTATCTCTATCTACTGGGAAACAATTTCATTGTTCGGTTTATCTTTTTAATAAATTTGTTTACTATCGTGTAGCTGTTTAGAGCAGGAATACAGATTCCAATTAAACGCGACTATTAATCAAAACTGTACATTGTTCTGACTATTAGTGCAGTCAGATCGGAGCATCGCGCCGTCCGCGTCCGGGCCACTGGAGCTCCGCACTTCTCACCGCCTCGCCTCCTGGGTTCGGTTGGACTAACCTTTTAAGTACCACATGCGAGCTTACTCGCTCGATATTTCTGTACACAGATGGCCGGCCACATAAATAATGCGAGTATATTCGCTCCACTTAAAACTTATATAACATAAACCAAGGAGGGAATCCTTATAAACCAATGAGGGAATGTTCATGTATTATATATATTATGCTTATTTATTCAATAAAGTACAGCGGAGCATAGAAGTAAGATGGGGTAGATTAAATGTGGTCTGGCACCCCCTTGTTGTTGCCGTCTTTAAATGTAAGTCCCGGATGGAACGGGGACAGGCCCAGGGAGTATACGAGCGAGGCTGACAAAAGAGCGCCGCTACGCCCCATAACAGCCTCGAGTATGTGGCGGTAACTTCTATGTTCCTTTAAAAAAAAAAACATAAACCAAGGTTGAGTGGTTTGAAGCATATTTTTAAGTAAAAATAAAACAGAAACAATCCAACAACACCAAATTTGTCGGCTGTGAGTTACAATTTTGACAATTTATAAAATCTTTTCTACTTTTCTTATTATTTGGTAAATCTGAAAGATATGCAGTTTATATTTTGATAAATAACCGTGGCATATTGGGCACCACTGTGCCAATACATCACGCATATAAAAGGTTAAATTTCAATCCGTTGACGGCGAGACAAACCGGAGAACAAAAGGTGAAAAGAAAATGTGTGAACGGCGATGGAGTATAAACACCACGTGCACATGATGCCAGGCCCGAACTAGGAATTAAACAATTCTCTGTCAGGTTTCCGGCTCGGGGACCATATTAGGTAATTTGAACATCCTTTCTTCCATCTAGCTAGAACAATAGCGTTATCGTTCACATTGTAATTTGAAAACGGAAGTTCGTAAAAGTGTGCGCAATTGATTGATTTAGTGTTCTTTGTACTTTTCTACGATTTTTTTAGGAAGTACGTATCATACTATATTGACATCATTCTTTATTTGAAAATATAAAACACAATTTGATTACGAAAGGAGAATATTTAACAAAATATTTTTATTTATTGGAGAATTAAATGTTCCTTTCTATTGAAGTGTCATTGTTATCCAGCATTGCCTTCCCGTACCAAATATAATATGTTTTTAAAGTTGGTAATAAATAAATACTCTGATAATAAGTAGGCAAGTCAATATGATTTCTGCTAAGGATTTATTATACATTAAAAAAAAATCTGAATTAATACGCCATTTTGTTGCGGCATATGATTAAGAAACAATTCTAATTCTTCCTTCAATTGAAATGTCCACTTAAATTTATTAATTTATGTAAACACGATACCTGATTAATTACGATTTTGTAATTATTATATGTATTAAAGGGCTTACTGAATTAAAAATTCGGTTTTAAATGGGTTATACTAAATTATTTTTAGATGTACTCGTATATACTCGTAGTATATGCACAGGATATGATTATTTTCCATTTTCATATACGTTAATAAAATTACATTGTTGATCTTAAAATGTAATCATGGAAGTAAAATTGAAATGATTGTCTACATTTTAATGCGTTACGTTTCCAATCCCCCCCTGCGCATGTTTAAACACACAAACATCATTTAAGCACCACCGATACAATGGCGGGCTACCGATTCCATTAGCTCACACCTCACTCCCCCGCGGACCATTTTTCATCTCACAAATCTCACGTCAGTCATCTTGGCTTAGATTTTTTTCCTAAACATTCCTGACGGAGCTGCGTTATTATTAATACCAGCGCAGCGCCTGTCCATGGCCGGTAGCCGGAATGTGGCTTGTGGCTGGTGGCTGGCAGGCGATTGTCTCGGCAGTCATTAAGTGCGGCTTGTCGCCGCTCACGATCTCGGGACCAAGTGTGAATGATTTCAACAATGTTGTCAACTCTTTTGTCCACAATCAATTATTACTTTGCCTTACAAGTGTAATACAAACAGTTATTATCCTATGTACGTGTTTATATCTATACCATTTCCTTGTCTCGTCTAATAATTTTATAATTTTCATTTTCCATAAGCATTCCACTGATTAGAAATCACGAACAAACAAAACATTTCAGGTAAAACACGTTTATAAATGTTTTATTTTTGTAAAACATTATCTCTTACAATATTCTAATTGCATTTTTACAATCTGTCACAGGAAATAAATACTGATGTATTGTTTTCTTGAACAATATGAAATACTCAATATTAAATAATTAATACGAATGAAATCATTAGTTTTTTAGAAGTTTCATTATAGTTTACGGAATAACATGTTTCGCCGTTCTAAGGTAATAACAGATGTTCTTTAATTTTTATTTGATAACGCCTTAGAAAGACGAAACATGTCATTCCCTTGAACTATAATAAAACTCCTAGAAAACAGGCTTTTCATTCATATAAATTAGGTACGTATTAATTGGTATTTATATAGCTCCTTATTTGAATTATATTATTATACTACACCCTCGCGGTATAGTCTTCACTTTGGTTGGGGGTAGAGAACGTAGGTAAGAAGTGGTGGGTGTTAGTTATTGTTAGTATCGGAGTCTATTTGGAGCAGAAAGTGTAAGATCTGAGGTCAACGCGCCGTTTATTACGATTCTCCGCAGCATAAGTTCCACTGTGTAATCCATTCAGCAGGCGAAGTTTAGTTAGGGCGTGTAATAGTATTTATTAACTTGTTTCATCCCCTGAACCCGCGGGAGGGGGGAACGGGAAATGGAATTTCAGACACGCCGCTGTGTTCTGGATAGATGTGTCCATGTGTGCCTAACTCCAGATAAGGGCCAGGAGATATTCGGCCCATAAATGTGGAAATATTGCTTTCGGCATCCGAACACGCGGTCGGGCCGTATCTGCTCACGGAGCCGTGACTCCACTCCCTCGGAGCCTGGCGGCTGGCGGCTGGCGGCTGGAGCAGGAGGCCCCGAATGGGAACTAGAGATGGCCACGGTGGGATATAATATTACGATTGATTTACCAAAACACAAATAGTGCATAAAAGTTATATAATACGTTGTTGACGCTTCAAATACGTTAGAGAGATTGTTTGTTTCTCATTACCAATAAATTAAATTCAAAATTTTGAAGTTCTTGGTAGAGTTAATAAGTGCCTAATTACAGTTATTTAAAAGAACAGTGGATACATGGAAAATAAATATATAAAAAACACAAATCCGGATCGTCCAGCCTACAATATGTGCACTATCTAAAATAACATTATGGTATGCGTTATTTTATTTTTATTTTGTTATTATATTTTATATCATTGTATTTAATATTAAAATTTATGTTCCTTTTGCGATCAGGATATTTATATTTATTTCATATTAATTTCCTATTTATTTTAAAAAGTATGTAACAAGTAAATTTTGGTCTATTTAAATATTTTGAAATCGATTTTTCGTATAGCTTTTACATTATTATAGATTTAAACATATTGATATATGATTCGAATCGATTTATAAGAAATGGAATCTTCACAATATTTCGATTTTATGCGTCTGCCCAACACTAAGCTGGCTACTGAAAATCGTATCGAGTGGGATTCAGTAGACCTGTAGGCCATTCATTGGCCACCGGGCGTCGCGTCGGACCCACTCCGATTCTTGCGGGCTTATGTGACGTCAATCTGTACGATTATGATACATTCAGTCAATAGTTGATCAATAAATTAAAAACCTTTAGAAAATCTATAGCATTTATTTTGTCTTTAAATGTTTATGCGAAATATAACTAACTAATTAACTAATAATCACGCCGTCTCCCGAAGGGGTAGGCAGAAATAATCGATCGCCACATTGTTCTTTCTTGACATACTTCTCTCACTTCCTCTACATTCATACTGACTCCTTACGCGGCCGATATTTAATATTTGATGGATTTAATCGTGCAATTTTTTCCTCAGATTTCCTCTATTTTTAGCCCTGTTCATGTGGTTTACATATACTTTATTGACCATTCTGTCTTAATTCATTATTTCCAATTCATAGGTTTATGTATTCAAACCATCTTAATGACCCTTTCATTATTTTGTTCATTACTTTTCATTCGCACTGCATTATCTTAAACATTTACAGATTTATCACATATTCGTCTAAGAGATCTCATTTCTACTGCATTAATTCTACTTTCATCCTTCTTTTGCTAGTTACATGCTTCACTTCCTTATATAATGGTAGTGTTACTATAATAAGGTAATATCCAAAAAACCGAGCGGTTTTCCGTGTTTCAATATTTCCCTTATCAGAAAATCATATCAGCCGATTTCTTATCGGAACAATTCCTATCGCCCGATTAACTTTTACAACACTCGTAATCTCTCCATGATTGATCATTTAATGTATTATAGATTTAATTCAAATTGATGTGAGATAATCACTTATTTATAGGCAATACCTTCAAATTCTTACACATTTAGTCCATTTTATAGAATTATTTTCGTATTTGCGTGTTTTTCAATTAAGATTTCAAACGATAAAGCACGTAGAATGTGTTTGATGTGCAATTAAAGGATTAGAGATTATATTCTGGTTGAAGTTTGCCCTTAGATCTTACGCTGATAAGAAAGATTGACTCGCTTTGTTATCTGGTTATTTTTTTAGCAGGATAACGTTAAGCCGGCTGATACCGAAATTTAAAAAAAGATAATCAATAGCGTACTGTGTGTTTTCATAATCATTTTTCTACAACACGTTTTCAAATGTCATGAGGTAAAAACTAAAAACTAACTAACCAACCATCACGCTGTCTTCCCGAAGGGGTAGACAGAACAAATGGACTGCCACACTTTTCTTTCCAGACATATTTCTCAATTCTATTATTCGACATTCATACATCGTGTCATGCACGCGCATCGATTTCCAGAGGTAAAAACTATAAAAGAAAAGATTATGCATCAACAAGAAAGCATGTTGAAATATATTCTAGTTTGGCATTTATATCGTAATAATATCTTCTTCTTCCCGTGTCCTGTCAGGTCTCCCCAACGTTGACTATCACCCTTGAGTAGGCCTCTCCGTCCTGGGCAGCTCGGAACAGCTCCCCCTCGGTCCTCAACCCCGTCCACTCTCGGATGTTCCTCAGCCAGGAAACCCGCCTTCTCCCAACACCTCGTCGACCCTCAATCTTACCCTCCAAGATCAGATTTAATAGTTTGTACTTTTCGCCTCTCGGAACATGGCCCAAGTAGGACACCTTACGGACTTTGATGTTGCTCAGCAACTCTCTGTCAACTCTGGCTCTATGGAAAACTTTTGTGTTGCTGACCGTGTCAGTCCAGGAGATGCGTATCTTCGCACTTTCGTAATAATATGGCCACACAAAAAGGTATCGAGTATTCGGGTACCTGCTAATTAGCTTTAGAAGCTTTTAAGACCTCCACTTATTATTAAAGTAGGTGAAACCTCATGAACATAACGATCTTAAAAAAATCAAATTTAAGCTAAATTTCTTCAGTATCTACAATAAGTAAAAAAAAAAGAGAGGGTGGATCGCCACATTGTTCTATCCTGACATAAAATCGCGCCTCTTTTAAATTCACACATCGTGACATGCATGCTCGTCGATTGTTACTACTTCGAACATGGCTGCCTTTAAGTATTTGATTAGTTTGGTCATGCCATGTTTTCCTTGGCCTTCATCGACTTCTTTTTCCATTCACACTTCTTGTATATATCATTTTAACCATTTTACCCTCATCCATTCTTTCAGTATGTCCAAACCATCTTAGTGACCATGTCTTATTTTTTTTATCAAGCAATTATTTGCCTGACATTCCTTTCTTACTTCTTCATTAGACATTTTAACGTATATTATTTTTCCCGCACATTCTTCTTAGTCACCTCATTTCTACGGTATTTATCCTACTTTCATCCTTCTCCAAGATTCACTTCCATACATAAGGGTCGGCACTAGAATTCCATTGTGTACTGCCATCGATATATTTCTATTTGCGGTAATGACTTTGAGTGCACCATTTATTTTGTTTCCAGCCCCAACCCTTCTTCCGATATCTACCTCAATTTTTTTCATCTCTTGTGAACAATATAAAAGTGTTTTAAGTTATTTTTAATAATGCCACGCCGCAAAATAAGTGGTTCATACTAAAGAAAAAATATTGAATATAAAAATATGTAGCAACATTTAGTGTGATATTGAAGTTGAGAATGGATGCTTGATTTTTAAGTTATATTTTGAAAAGTAATACAATAAGAAACGCTTGTTTTCCTTCCATCACTAGAACGTTTTTAACTAATCCCGACACGTTTCGCAACAGACGGTAGACAGAAGGCCGCGTCGATCAGCCTTCAATCTGCACAAATCTTCTTTTAGAACTTGACACTTTGTTTAGAGTTTTGAGACATTGGAATCAGTTAACCTTTTAGGCACAAAAACTTATTTCGTGCGATGGCATCTTATCTCCTGGGCTGGGGCATGGCTCTGGGCGCGGGGACCGCTCGAGCTCCTAGCAGCTCGGAACAGTAAAGCCGGGATCTATTTTTGAAGGGATACACTTATTTTTTGTAAAACAGAGGAGATAAGGGAGTTAAAATGGATTCAGTGGAGATTGGGTATCAGGCCGTTAGCCGTTACCGTCCCTAGATAACTAATGATGGCTCGGGAAGTGGAGGTCGCGGGTGCGTCACGCAGGACTATGCAATATCATTCTATATTATTTTCATCAACGATAAATAGTGAGAAAACGGGTGCATAGAAATTTGTTGTTGCCTTCATAAAATTTACATTTAAATAAATATAAAAATAAATTTTTCATTTGTTCCAATGACAATTTGAATAATTTCTTCAATATTATTTTTAAGTTCTTGCTGGTTAAGTGCCTAATTACAGCTAATTAAAAAAAAAACGGTGGATACGTGTAACAAAAATTAAATAAACACAAAAGTCCGGATCGTCCATGTCAACATGTACAACATCGAAAAAAACATTATGTGTTATTATGTACTAAATTAAAAAACGGTGGATTCGTGGAACATAAATTAAATAGACAATATGTGCACCATCTAAAAAGAACATTTTGTGTTAAATTATTTTTATTTTGTTATTTTATTTTATATTATTTGTTTTAGATTTATTTTGTGGGAGTTGGTCGATCGAAGTGTGCGCGGGAGATGCCTATTGGTAGCGATGAGGCTCGCAACCCATCACACCACGTCTCCCGCGGAGCGAAAAGAGAAGGATGGAGTGCCGCAACAGTAAAAGTGTGACAGTCCATTCTTTCTGCCTACCCTTTCGGGGAGACGGCGTGATGGTTAGTTAGTTAGTTAGTTATAAATATAAAATAATAAATTAACATTTTTTGAAGGCAAATGTTACAATGTTTTATTTATATTTTTAATAGTAGGACATTTTTTCCCCAGCAATCAAAATAAATAACAAAAAAAAAAAACAATTACACATTTTTCTTTTAATGAATCTCAATAATGGGTAAAACTGAGTAATACATTTATAAATATGCATAATTATCGTATTAAAGAATAGAATAATTTAAAAAAATATATGTAAAAATAATGTGTATTTATTTGCAATTATTTTCATTATTTAAAAATAGCTGGCTTTCTTAAAATCAATCATAAAGTTGTCTAAAGATATATAAGAATATGCCTATTATTTAAGAACGAAAAATATTTTACTTGTAATAAACAAAACTTAATCAACACGAGAGAAAACATCTGTTTTTTAGAACTTTTATTATATTTTATAGATATGACATATTTCATTATACTAAAGCATTAAATGTGACATTAATACTTTAGCTGAGAAAAAATCTAGGAAAATAAACTTAGTATTTTAATTTATAAAAACAATCATATATTTATAGTATAAACATTTAAAAAAAACTTAGGAAGATAGAAAGTATATTGGTACAAAATGTGAATAAAATCACTTGTGAATAGTTCATATTCCGTAATTGTGTATATTTTAAAATTATATGAAAATGTTTCATTCCATTGTAACATTAAACAAATTGCTAGAGCAATAAAACGAATCGCATTCCGCTGTTACAGCACCGCGAGCCCCGACTTCATACATTTCTTATCTCACTGCCAATCTATGATATCTCTCTTGAGCGATCTCTCGCCCCTCTCCCCTCGCCCTTCTCTCCCCCGCCCCGCCGCCGCTCCCGGCTCCCATACCTCCCCCATTGCTTTAGTCTAACAGAACCTAACTTAGTATGTGCGTGTGTGTGTGTGTGTAGTGTTAAGAATGTAGACATGGTAGTGACGAAATATGGAAGAAACTTGTAAAATACGTACTTAATATTAAATGATATTAAAATTTTATTTAAATTTTTCATCAGGTGTTACAATTATGTCAACATAGGTTGACGAAACAGCTGTCGCGTAAAATAAAAATACAATTGTGAGACATAAAATAAAGTTTTTTTAATTTAACAGTTTATAATGTAAAAGTATCATAGTGTTTCGGCCAAAACAATGGACTATAATTATTCTGTTTAAATTAATATCCTAAACGACTGTTATTTGAAAAAAATAATGATTATATTTATATCACGTCGTTTCTTCGGAGGGGCAGGCAGAGAGAATGGACCGCTCTGCTGCCCTGTCTTGACATACCTCTCAAGCTTCCTCTACAGGAATAATTGTAAGGCAGATTGCGTCCTAAGTAGCAGCAAGACTGATAAGGGGTGTGCCAAAGAGTTGTCACATAACACAGCATCTTAAGGAGCTCCACTGGCTGAAATGTCCAGAAATGATACAATACAAGCTCTGCTGGACGGTCTATAAGGAATGATAATATTAAGATATAGATCATCAGTCAGAGTTTTAATCAGTCAGATCGAGACCCAAAACGCACCTTTTAAAATTATCATCCTGATTGGAAGGGTTGATCGACTATGTCTTACCTAAATATGTTTATTATTGTTATTATTATTATTTATCTAGCTCATAAAACGGAGCATTTTCTACAGCGCCATTGAGATGACTAATTCATAAAAATGACGCTCTATGAATTATCAAATTTATTATTATTATTTATTATTCATAAATCATATATACGAGTATTATAAAGTTTTATATGCAAAAAATGTTTCCCATTATTTTCTATTCGATTAATCAATACAAGATGTACATATTTTTAAGGTATTGTATTAAAAAAAAATTAAAACAGTGTCATGAGGTTAGCGAGGGATATAGAATTGTGGAAGTCGGTAAGGGGGGGGCTAGGTTCAACACTGGACGATTAACGCCAACGATGATTTAAAAAACGTGTTGTTTTAATTTGATCATTTCCATTACGTGATAAAATAACGCAATTGTGTTATTTTACGTAGAAATTCTCTTGTGATGTCTTTAAGAAAAAAAGGATTTTATTACTTCTATTTTTGAGGTTGTGTTCAGTAAAGTTCCCGGCCACAAATCTAGCTCCAGCATATAACAACCACCAAATCACATTACCAGCAGACGTAAGAGGAACAACCATTAGAGCTGAACCTCTGTGAGCCAGAAGATCCAAGTCCAAGTCATATTCTTGCATTATTTTAATCGTTGCTTTGTGTTTTTCGTGTGTAATTTCTTAATTAGTAGTTTGCGATAAATATAAATAAATTTGAATAAATTATGATCACGCCGAAGCCAGGCCGCCGCTCGTGGCTCGTGCTATCGGAAATGAGAATAAATTGTATATTTTTATGAGCCGATAAGAGATCTTATCGGCCAGGTCCGGCTCAGAGAGCAGATGACCTCTCGGCTCATTTTAATTACGGAAGATATCTTCCTCCCCAGAATCTTGTCGCTATCACGCACTGCAGATAGAGGCGGTGCGATGCGGTGGACTGTCTCCAGCTGTTTATTTGATCTCATTTTTTGTTCTAAGTTAATGATAAATATTTTTATTATTCAATATCACTCGAATAAACTGTATCTTAATTATATTGTTACGCAAGATTACATAAATATTATAATAATATTGAATTTAAATTGCATACTGCGTATTTTTAAGTAAATGTGTCAATGTGTTGCATTATTGGTTCGCTTTACGTATTTGACATTCCTTCAATCTATTTTATAAAATGAGGAAATATTATAATCTCTAATTTGTTGTGTTTTCAGCTTTGATTTAACAGATATAATTACATTAAATCATTTATATTTTTCTTTTTTATACCATTTGTATATACAACACTTATATTAAAAAATAAAATTATATAGACATGTTTTGGACAAAAAGTCCTTCTTCAGTAAAGATACATTTTTAAAAATATTATAAAATTGTTGTTGTTTACATGATCTGACATATGTTCTGTCAGATAACAACCACCAAATTAACATCTGTCAGATCATGTAAACAACAACAATTTTATAATATTAAAAAAAATGTAATGTATGGATTTTTTTTTATATACATAAGTATTGTATATACCATGTGTATATTTATTTATATAAAAATACATAATAAATCATGTATTTCCCATGAGTCATAAAACTCATTTTGGTAATTATATTATAAAACTCATTTTGGAAAAAGAAAAATATAAATAAACCATCATATGAACACAAAGTATGGCGTATAAAGAAGAAACATTAAATCATGTTTATTCACAATACTTTATATTATTTCACTCTGATTTAGAAACCAAAATTAAAATTTTATTATAAAAAAATGAATATCAATATAAACTCTGCGTCCGTGACTAAACAATGTCACAGAAAAATGGATGTCCGAGATGGAGACAAGATATGTGGAGATGAGTTGCTTTAGCAAGTATGGCACCTTTCAATTCTAACCAGGTCAACATTATTGAAGAATGTGTCTTTTTAGCGTCATTACAATTTGCATTAAAGGTACAACTTATGTTAGATCATTTTTATATTCGTGAGTTTTGTGTTGTTTGTGTTGGCAGTAAGTCACGTTAAATGTTCAGGAGCTTGCAGAATGATGAGACGATACTCCAGCCATAAAGGGATCCTAATGCGGCAACGATGGAGTCGCGAGCCGCGAGCCCGATTAGCCGCCACAATTGGATGTCATTTTTCTGAAATATGAAGATAAGGCGTCCATGCGGGGCGCCCAAATGGGGCCGTTTCCATTATTTTTATTAACAGAGAACAATAATTTAAATCATCCTTTGTCGAAACAGATGTAATTAAAGATATTTCGTGCTATTGCCTTCGTTCTTCGAATAGCTTTGTTGACAAATGACCATAATAAATCCGTTTGATAATCTCCAAGATGGATTCAGCGCCCGCGGGCCTGCCGCACTACCAGATACGAGTAACTCTCGCCTGTACCGGCAGCGGCATCGGCACTCCTACTGTGTACTCACTCTACTGCTACGTACATATATCGACCCGTTGCGCTTGTGTTTAGGACAATGCCAATAACGCAAGGAGCACCGTATCCTTTGAATGTTTCCATTGGAAAATGTATTGTATCAGAGTATTAATCAATACATTGATTTTCCCTATTTCGTCATCGTCATATATACAGGTATGTGAGGTATGGGCCTCAGGATCAAGGATCCCCTCACCCTTCATTTTCTTCGTCAGCGATATGAACTCCTGTGTGAGAATAAGCCAATTCTCAAGGCTCAGGTTCTCCCACAAACATCGCAGGCGAGGTTCTACTTTGAAACAAAGTTATCATAGAAGTCTTTAACTACCTTTCAAAAGATATTGATGTTTATAAAGGAGACAGAGTGCATTTTGTTGAAGTAAAATATGTACACAGGTACGGCGGGGCTCCGATATCTCTGATGCATCAACAAACACTTTCCCATTTTATCGACTTTATCAATGACACGTTTTTAGAGTGTTCTTATATTAAACAAAGTTTGAGATAAAGTGAATAGGATACTCGTGCGGACGTCTTGTCGGCTGGTGCTGGTCGTGTGTGCAGATTGCCGGAATTTCGGAGATACGCGATGTTATTCGTTAGTCTTTATCTGCTCTGGGAGGTTATAAGTCCATAAAATACGAATATTTGCTCGAGATAAGGAAGATGATGGCTATCGGGAAGTACTATTTACAAATTACATTATCTTTTCACTTATCGCTCTTCTCTTCAAACTTATCGAATGTTCAATAAATTATCTTTGCGATAAGAGAGTCAGAAACCAAACACGTTTCATCAATATTTCCCTGTATCGTGTGTGTCGTGTTTTAGTTAGAAAGACGGAGCCAGACCAGAGGGCGTGCAAAACTCAAGTTGACGCGAATGGTACCTATTTTAAATCAAATAAAATGGGTTTATTATTTCTACCAGACGTCATCCAGGACAGACAGTCCTAGAGACACTTTACAAGTAGAGCCGACCACAATTAAGTAGGGCAGGTCTAGGCAGAAGAAGAAGTGTTCTAGTTATAAAGTTACCTTTATGTATGATACGCTGATTTGGGACACCCTACCACAGTATAACCTTTGCGATTCTTCGAACCAAATACATTTACCAAAATAATTCTACAATAACTAGTTAACACATGCATTTGGATTAGCTCCAGACTAGCTTAAACTGCGTACATTATTTTATCGCCGTGTCTTGTCTTACTTTCGTCTCCGACAGCCACATTATTGGGTGTCTAACGATACTGTCTACCCATGTGTATAGAGATTTGCCTCGTGGTCAAATCCCCCGCGACTACGTAGGTACTTTACACAAATATAATTTCAAAGCTCGTAGTTTCTATCCTCCAGGATTCTCCACACATTTCTCGTAAACTATAATTTTAATCGAATAGATACTGAAACGAAGCGACGCGACGCGACGGGGCGCGCTGTGGAAATATAGTATTATCGTTTCGACTGTTTTGTGTCAGTAGATTCAGCTGAGTACAATTATCTCGCGGAGTATTTATGTATGAGCAACTCGCATACAACTGTTTATTGCACATTGCGAAGATCTGTCTCTCTAGCGACTCGTTGGATGGTTCTCTCAAGCGTTTGATCGACGGATTGATTTATGTACTGCCGGGGATAGTGTCCCGCCCCGAGTCCTCCCTTCCCGCGCCCTGGACCGGCACACATCATGATTCCGAGAAAGGCAGCGAGGCTCGGGAGTCGTGACTGGCCGTCATTCTGACTGCAGATCTGATGCTAAACTAAACGGAGACTGTATTGGCAGGGATTTTTGTATTTACTTCCATTTACCCGACACAATGTTGTGTTATCGGAATTGTTACTGTTTAATTAAGTTTAACATGTAACAAAATCCAGATAAAACTAACTAATCAACCATCACGTCGTCTTACCGAAGGGGATAGGCAGATAGAATGGATCGCCACATTGTTCTTTACTGAAATAGTTATCTCGCTCCTCAATATTCATACATCGTGTTAAACACGCATGTTCATTTCTAAATCAACAAGAACAAACCATCAGACCGTTTCGCTGGAAAGTTAGGCAGAGAGAATGGACAACCATATTACTCTATCCTAACACATCTCTCTAGATTCCTCCACAATCCTCCATAGATATGCATACACGTCGATTCTTCCGACTGGATAAAGATATAAATATTTTTTTATTAACTTTTTGGAGTAGTCGATTAGCCAGCACAATAAAACATATTTTTTGAATGTATACAAATACTTGTTGACATATATACATTCAAAATGTTGTAAAAAACTGGTCCAAGTTAATAATAGCATTAAAATTGGAGCGACATCTCCAGGCGTTATCTAGCAATACGTTAATGGCGGTAGCCTTTCACATTGCGTTAATAAAGATTTTCTGCTTAATGCTTAATCGAATCTTAATAGATGGCGCTAGTGTAGATTGAACTAAAAAATGTGAAGTATACATTGTAGCATATAAACGTCTTCCAAAAATTTGTCAGACATGGTGGTCGTAAGAAGGGCGGAATGGAGAATGTTGTATTACATAAAGCGTGCGCTCAACCCAACCAATGACAAGTCATAAGTCCTGTAAACGCCTCGACCACCATATTCTGTTTCCAATTTGCATCTTCGTCTCTAACATCTCTTTACACCTAGCGTTTATCGATTATAAGAAAGCCTTTGACTCAGTGGAATGGTGGGCAATTATAAAATCAGTCCAAAATGCCAGAATTGATTCCAAGTATATACGTCTGATGAACTACATATACGAAAATGCGACCATGACCGTAACCATTGAAGATGACAACAAAACAGAAAAGAGAAAAGATACAAAAAGGTGTCCGACAAGGTGACACAATTTCACCAAAACTCTATTGAGATACAATTAATCCTTAAAAACATATTTTTTTTCATGCGCTGCTGAATTCCTTTAGGAGAGGTTCTGTTAAACTTTTTACATGGTCTAGAGTGCTTTACTGTCCTTTTCATTGAACTCTTCCCGTGTGGGATGCTCACTCCGTATTGTAATGTGGGCAGAGTTCGCTGGAAGGCTATCTGCTATCTGTCTCGCGCTGTGCGGGGAGGCCGGCTCTGCGGTGCCCTCGGACCTACTCCGCTCTTTAGCGCGATAATTGTTCCTATGCCTTCTGCAGTTGCAGGTGGCGTTAGAAAACCTTCACCTGAAAATATGAATTGTCGTATCTTGGCTGCACTTAACCTCAGACGGCTCTGAAACTGGATTGGAACTGACTGTTATCAAGTAAAATTGATGGACATTTATTATTGCGTATCGTGAAAACGCCCGACTACGCCTCCCATATCACGGCGCTCGTATCAATAATGGAATTACTGCAACAAAATGTTCGGTTTATCTTAGTCGGTAGGCCATGTTTTACTCGTAGTATCGACTCGAACACCATCGCGTTACGATGGTTATTGTCAATGAAATGATTTCAATTACACGTTAAGTGTTTCTAGAGCGATCCTCTTTATGACGCGCCTCCCATAATAATTATTTAGTAACTTCCTAGTCTCTCGTGCACCCGCTGATTCACTCATTGTCTGTCCCGCGCCGACGAGGGGCCCTTGATTGATCCCGCAAAATTTGAATCGCGAGTGAAAAGAGATTGATCAAACTCGGCGTGCCGCGTGACTCTGGGTGTTTTGTGTCGATCTTTTTAAGGGTGCCCGCTCATCCGGCGGGGAGCGGGCTGCGGGCAGGCCGGGACCACCACTCCACCGCTAATTGGATTCAGATTATTATCAGCCGGGCAAAAGAAACGATAAAACAGCATAGATAACATTCTGCGCTGACTTATTAAGGCCATTCTCAGAATAATATAAGATGCGCCAGATAAAGTGGCAACTCACATTTTATACTCTTTTGTTACCGAGGAGATCTCCTCCGCAGGCGGAACAGACTTCCGATTAAGATACGACATAACCTCAGACTATCGCACAGCACAAGCGATTGTACTATTTCCTTTCTTGTTAAAACCACACAATATTATTGTGCTATCTGGCCATCGCAGCTATTCCGAGATAGCGCAAGGTGAAGGACAGGGTACGCGCGGAGATACGGAGAGATAGCATTTTCAACAATACCTTCAGTGCGCCAAGAACAAAGATACTCCAGATGGCGTAACCGTAAGAATTAGCGAGATACGATGGCTGGATATATTAGAAACTAGGCTCAACAAAAGTAGCACTTTGTTAGCATAGACCCTAGGCTCGCCTTCGTCCTCGTTCTGAGGAGCCTAACCTTTTGAGTAGACCGCGGATGCTGAACCTCCGTATGTCAGTAGATCCAAGTCCAAAAATAATAGAGATTATTGAGTGGAGACTACGAATTGAATGGCGTAGTGTATCTAATTGTGATCTGCAGACATATTCGTAGATGTCACAGAATAGATTAAGAAACAGAGAGACAGAAGACACAAATAATTAGAGTGTTATATTAAGAAGGGATAAATGTGTAGTCTGATTCGGGATTTATCTGTTGAAACCGAGTTTAATCAAAATTAAAATCTATTTTATATTTCTTTTTTATTATATTTACAACTATGGTCTTGCAACTGTTACACTGTCCAAACAAAGTGCCGAAAAACTACGAGTGACCCAAAGAGCCATGGAAAGGGCCATGTTAGGAATAAGCCTAAGAGACAGTCAGAAACGATACGGTGAGAGAAAAAACAAAGGTCACCGACATCATCCACCGGGTGGCGACTCTAAAATGGCAATGGGTAGGTCACGTAGCCAGAAGCTCAGACGAAAAGTGGACAAGAAGACTGCTGACTTGGAGACCGTGGACGGCAAAGAGATGTGCGGGGCGACCGCATCTTTGGTGGAAGGATGATCAGAACAGACACGTCGGAATAACCTGGATGCAGTCTGCACAGGACAGAGTGACATGGAAGCGAATGGAGGAGGCCTTTGTCCAGGAGTGGACGGGAATAGGCTGAGGAAGAAGAAGAATATATCTAAAATATTTTTATCGTGTTTTTAGGTCATTGAAATCTGTTTTATTACAAATTAATGTTATTGTTTATATTTTTAAATATAGGTACTTGTCGCATCAACCATTGACACCTCCTGACGTGAAGGTTGATGGCTCGAAAGAGGGGAAATTTTAAATATTTTACAAAATAGCCTTCGCGTCAGGCTGATCGCTTGTTTTAAGCTGAGGGTTGATTGTGTTAGCTTTTCACGCACTATATGGTACACTTGTACATATTCCATAAAATGTAACCATACTGGCATCGCTCAGAAATTCGCTGCTTCTAATTCAATTGTCTCCGGAGTGATGGCCTCATCTCGGATCTCCTCGCAGTCCCCCCACCCCCCTTCCGCCCTCGTCCTCCCCCCCTCCCCAGAGTGACAGAGGCAATCTTATCTCCGGCGTATCTCCCGCTGCGTTACCGAATCCTTATCGCCGAGGATCTCACGGTTAAATTTATTCTCTCTCGTGTTTGAGGAGTGAAGAATAGTGTCGGTGAGTTGGTGTGGATAGCAAGGGCGCCCGTTATACTTTTGTACCATTGGTTGATTCTTATAAAGTTTATAGCACCATAGTAAAAATATTCTTAACATTCCATAATAACACACGGTGTTCAAAATTATTTGTTATATGAGTAGTAATTATATTTTTGTTAATATTATGCCTGTTCATCAATATGAAAATTTTCACCAGTATCAAAGGGTCGGCCATGTTAGATGTAGGAAGAATCAACGTGGGTGTATGACTCGCTGTATGAATATGGAGGAATCTAGAGAGGTGTGTCAGGATCGAGTAGTGTGGCGGTCTATTCTCTTTCACGGGAAACGGCGTGCTGGTTTGTTGTTGTAATTTTATTTATTTATTAATTTATATATTATATTCATAATCTCTTCTCTGGTTTCAATCCTGGGATTGGTTTGCAGCAATTTCCTCTATTATTCTCTTCCATTCTTCCCTGTCTTGTGCGGCTCTTTTGAAATCTGCATATGATGAGCAGCGTACGTCCACCAACAGGTCCTCCAGGTACTCTCGGCGTGGGCGTCCCCTAGAGTTTGTCCCCTCGATCATACCCTCCATTATGGCATGCAAGAGACCTTCTTGACGATATTCATAATATTTACAGTAAATTCTGAATTATGAAGAATTAAAAAAAAAGTTAATATTGTTAAAATTTAAAAAGTGTTAACCATCTTAGGGTCATTAAGGTGGTTTGGACACATGGAACGAGTGGATGAGGGAAAAATGGTTAAAAAAATATATGCAAGTAGTGTGAATGGAAAAAGTAGTCGAGGAAGGACAAGGAAGACATGGTATGACTAAATTAATCAATTACGGAAAGGCGCAATGTTCGAAGCAGGAACAATCGATGAGCATGCATATCACGATGTGTGAATGTAGAAGAGGCGAGAGAATTATGTCAGGATAGAACAGTGTAGTGATTCATCTTATCTGATAGTTAGTCAGTTAGTGTTAATGTTGTAAAAAGCGTTTCAAGTTTTGATGTAAGATTGCGAATATGACGTGCATTTTTATCACAATGTTTTGTTTAAAACTATAGATTAGCAAAGTTTAAAGGTTTTCGTTAATACCAACATTCCAACCCAGTATTAGCCCTTCATTTAAAATGATAAGATAAGGCATATTAATTATCCTTTTAGTAACTTTTACAGGCCGTCACTGATGGATAAGGTTCCTTATCGCGGAGTTAACCCAAGAGCGTTGTGCATTGTGTTCCAGTGGTGAGATAATTTGCGACCAGTCTGTGTTAGTGCACGGTGTGAATGAAACGTAGTGTCCATGAGCCGTGTGCATTGTGCATACTTTGCTACATTTGTCTGCATTACAAATTGATTCAGATTTGATTACTAGTGGATCTTATATTGTGGTTTCCCCCAACATGCGCTGATGTGTTTCACATTTGATCTGTAATCTAATGATACAAACAACTCTCATGTGTGTACTGTTTACGTCCAATGTGTTAACTTTACATTGTTATGTAGCTTAAAAAAAGTGAATGTAAGTATATAAATTAAAAATAGTATCGTGGAATTTCATTGTAATACACTTTGGAATTTAAAAATAACGCTGTTTATTTTCCACATGTCATGATATTTAATATTTAAGTGGAAAATAAACACCGTTTTTTTTTCAATTCCAAAGTGTAGCTTATTTATGTCTTTTGTAAATGTTTTACTTCAAAACTTGATTAGAAACGAAGCCATTACTTGGTGGTTTGACATATTTAAAAATAAAATTAAACACTTTATCACTTAGTATGAACCATTTTATTTGAGTAAGTAGGGCCAACCGGTTTCACTACGGTATGTAGCGAGCTTCCTCAGGGGTATACACAAACTGTTTGTGTATAGCCCTGAGGAAGCTTGCTACAGAGTGAAACCGGTTAGCCCTACATACTCAAATAAAGTGGTATATATTATACTAAGTGATAAAGTGTTCTATTTTATTATTATTAATTTAAGTTGATTTTAATTTACAATCTTTATAGTGTACCAGTTAATAAACAGAGTATTTTGAAACCAAAGTGAGTTTTGTGCAATTATAAAATGTGTCCATTAATTTAATTAATTAGAATTATGGGTGTTTTCATAATTTTAGCTTTTCGTATATCTAAGGATAGATGGCATGTCTTTATCTTTCCCGGATCATAACTTTGGACTTGGATCTTCTGGCTTAAAGCGGTTCAGCTCTATTTGCTATTCCCCTTACGTCTGTAGAAAACATTGTAGGAATTGTGATTTGGTAGTTGTTTTATACGGAGGTTGGATGTGTGGCACAGAGGGGTAGGTAGAGAGGATGGACCGCTTCACTGCTTCATACTGATATAACTATCGCAGTCATCCTAATTCAATCAGTAGTTCGTCATCCTAATTTACAAATTACCTCATGCTTACTTAAAAAGTGGTCTAACAGTATTCTCGATCTTATTTAACTTTTATTACAACCAAAATGTATAAAAACAAAAGCTTTATTTTCTTAAGTCTCACAGTTATGAGTTCGTTTGTCTTACAAATGTTAAAAGTGATTCACTTGACTGTTTTTAGAAACCGCATTCATTTCCAAAGTTCTGTAAATAGGCAGGGTACCTACTCCTCACATTTCGTTAAGTCCGTGTTGTTCTGTTTCCCAGTGAGTAAAGTATCGTCCCCCTCGCTCGTCTCCGGCCCGAGATAAGATCTATCTCTCGCTAGTTCGTCCGGGAGATAAGGCGGCGATAGATCCCCGCTAACTGGGCCTATCTCACACGTGCTAGCGACTCTTTATGTTCGATAACTGTTTAAATAAACGCATTTTACCTCATTTGCATATTGATTTTTTATAACGTTAATATACTGCTCTACGATAATTCTATCATGTAAAAATGCTTCACTTTGAATCATCGTATTTAAGTTGAAAAGTTTTTAATGAAAAAACCTTTTTACTCACACCTATCAATTCGTTGTATTGTTGTCCGTGTTCTGGATCAGTAATGAACCTATGAATACTTCAATGATCTAAGAGATTTATAAATGTAAACATTGCTTAGAGTAACAGGTTTGTAATAAAACAGTTGCATTGTTTGCTTTAACACGTTCAGAAGGGGAGTTAATTGTCCGATCATTTTTGCTTTTTGTCTCGAACGCCTGTTCCGCCATTTGTCTTCCGCGGATCACGGAATGAACACCAGCGATCTAATATCTGATAAGAGTCATTTTCACAGCACGCGTTCCGCCGTTGCGGCAATGTAGTCTTAACAAAAGCTCTGGAACTTTTACAATGTATACGTGAATTATCTCGTTTATTTGTATGAATCGCGATAAGTTTTAATGAATCTCGTTTGTTTGGGATCAAGAATTGTGTGATTTTTTAACTGCCGAGATGCGCGCGCACCAGATCGGGCTGATACGGTGGCCATGGCAACCCCGAGGCGCGCTCCGTGGGCGGGACGCGAGTTCGAATTTTAAATTTGATTTCGTATCTGTTCTTGGGAAAAATCTATGGATCTACAAAAAGGCGGGAATCGATTTGTCCGATCGGAACGTGCGATGTTTGTTTTTAAATGCTATGGGGATAAATCGAATTGTATAAATTAAATGCCAGAACGCCGGCACTATCGGAGTGCAATCGCACGATCTAATTAAACCGCAGAGCTCCGATGCAAATTTCTCGCTATCAATCAATTCGCTTCGTGGTTCTCTCCGCAATCTCCTCCGCATCTTGGGAACAGCAACAGCACTGCATTGTCTCTCTGCCCGGAATATGGAATTTTAATATAATAGGCGATGAACAGTGGCTTTATCTCTAGAAACCTACAACCACATACTCGTAACAGTACTGTTGTGTTTTTTTTCATATATAATAATGACGTGAATATTTTTACATTAAATAATTTTAAGATAGAAGGGATTACAAATAAGAGAATCGAAACGTAAAAATGTAATCCTTCTCCGTAACTTTTTTCCAACTACATTTTCTATTACACATCAAAAATTTCAACAACCCTAATGAAGCTTCGAAAACAATCATTCGCCTAATTTTTCAAATACGAAGTAGTTTGCCTTTCTAAGCATCTTTCACCGTGCTCTGATTTATTATCTACAAGTAATCATAGCTAGAAAAATTGTAGCCCAAATAATATTCGTTGCTTAATTTCGAACATAATAAAACAAGCAGAGTAATTTTCCCGCCCAAAGTAGTTGGCCGCCCCTGGCGAGCGCGGTCGCAGCGCAAGTTGTGAGTTGTTCAACAATAAAATTTGTTAGCGATACCATCTCACCTTTTGTTTATTGAAGCACCCGTGTATCAAAAAAAAGGTTTTCATTCGAGTGTTGCCAGTTCAGGCGCGCCCGATCTGCCACACATTGCTTCGTTTTGCACAAGTTAGACGATCAAAATAAAATATATATATAGGAGATAACCCATTTTCTGTGAAACTGCATCAATGTAACACCTATACATTCTTATTTATTTAACATTAAAAAATATATATATAAACATTGAACATTTAGTAAAATTTTGAAATTGATAGGAAAAGTAAATCTGCAGGGTCACGCGGACTCCAATACTCAATAGCTTAAATGACATAATAAACAGTTTAATTATAAAACTCTGTTTTTTTATGTATGACAGTAACATGTGAAGTGTGGTGCAACATAGTAGCATATATACAACTTCCAAAATTTTGTCAGACGTGGTGTGTTCGTAAAAAGGGCGGAATGGGGAATCTTGTTAACATAAAGCGATCGCTTAACCCAACCAATGATAGGTCATAAGTCCTGTAAACGCCTCGACCACCATATTCTGTTTCCAAAAAACAATTTACATCTTCGTTTCTATTGAGATACAATCAATCCTGTATGACAATTATATTATTTTTTTTTCTCGCGACAACTGTTTTGTCAACCTATGTTGACATCATCAGGTGTTACAATAATATATCATAAATATATAATAAATCATAAAATTGTTGTACATAAAAAAACAGAGTTATAATTAAACGGTTTATATGTTGTTGAAAGTGTTTCGGTCAAAACAATAATGTTGAAAGTGTTTCGGCCAAAACAATGGACTATTTAAATGAAATAAAGCTGATAAAACATCCTAAAATATTCGCTTTGAGTTATGTACATGCGTATAAATATATAGTATATTTAATTTTAATCCCAGAACAGTTTGAGGTAGGTACTTAAAAAAAATCTGCAATAAACTAAAATATCAAAATAATTAATTAAACACTTTATTAATACTTTGCATAAAAAACGCTTTATTATGAGTAAGTAGCGCTAACCGGTTTTACTCTGTAGCGAGCTTCGTCAGGGCTATATAAAAACATTTAAAAACATTTAAAAACTCTAAAAATTGAGTACTGAAGTGATAAAATAAATTTGCTCCCCGTCAATGTACGAGTATATGTAATACAATAATTACATACATCGTTAATATACTCGTACGTAGGCGAGATCGTAGTGTGCGGTACTCGGGTAGGCAACCTCCATTGTTGAACCGTTTTCTTAGTGTTTTTATTATTGCAAGGTAAATATTAAATGTAATCTTATGTATTAAATACATTTTAATACCTTTTTATGGCGTGGTACTGCCGTATCTCAATTCTTTCCCTGTTCAGTTTTCAATTTATGACTTTTGAGGTATGGTAAGTCACGTTCTCAAAGATAATTGATTTTAGATTATTTCTCGAATAAATCCACGCTGCATAAAACTGTTTTCGTGTGCCCCACAATACCGGAGACCTTATACAAAGCGTCAGGTCCAGAAGTCCGTGACTACAACTGGATAAGCATTTGATTGAAACGTTTCGATTAATAGCCTGGATACTGCGATGTTTGTTTAGGTTACTCTGGATATGGGTTTACAGCTTTTAATACACGCAACAACTTTGTATAGAATTTTGATAAACAGAAATGATATCTGTTAAAAAATAAATAACTTCTGTCGTTATCTTGTTAAGTTTTTTGATTTATGCCAAAGGTTAGAGGTCCCGGTTACTGGCTGTTCACCCCTTCAGGCCGCGCGACTATTCTTTACGAACCAGATTCGAATCACCCGTTTTTGATAAGGCATTTTTGATTAAGATATAAGACTTATAAGTAAACGAAGCAAGGTATTAGCTTCACAAATATTTTGAATGCTTCTTATTATAGAATGGTAATCTCACATTTGTGGTTTAACAGAATAGAGGATATCGATAAAAATATCAACATTTAACGATGGATTCATTTACAGAAAAAAAAAATGCTTTAAATATCCTTTTGAATTATTATTAAATGTTTGATGCAAGCCAAATACTGCTTTCGTTGGCAAGTTTGGGTTTGTAACCATGATCGTACCCATGTTCTTAAATACTCAACTCTCTTAATAACAGTCTTTCTTCTTCGTATTGATGTCCAGAAAGCCTTATATATATCGAAGGTGTGCCCACTTCTCCTCTTTCTGTTGTCACTGTGGCAAAAGATTTGGCCGGCTCTGAGGCGTTTTCAGGAGCACCGGGTAAAGGAGCGTAAATATCACCACACGCGGAAGTACCCCCTTGCCCCCATAATATTATTTCAGCAATATAGCTGTTTTATATGATGCAGATCCAAGGAAAAATGAAATACCTTGTATGGTATAATATGAAATACCTAGTACATTGATGTCGACATATTTGGAATTCTTCTGAAATATTCTGTTTCCTATTTTTATATATTGTTCTTATTACGTTTTAAAATTGGGTTTTATAATTGTTATTTTTGTAAAAACTTTTTATGTCCGAATGAGTCACCTAAATGTTGTACGTTTGTTATATCTCAATTGTGTAAAATAAAATAAAATATTTATTGTTTCTTGAACAACAATGTAAAACGTCGGCTTTCTAGTAATTTAATTATAATTTTTGTGAACGATTTAATAATGCCTGCGAAAAATGTCATTCACATAAATTATAATAAAACTTCTAAAAAACAGACGTTTTCATTCATATTAATATGCGAACGTTGATTAAAAATAATAAATATTAATAGCAAAAGTTTTCGTTGGTCCAAATGTGTTCGCGCTAGTTCCCGGAGCGATGGTATCGGCCAAATTTATTTAATTTTTTAATCTTCAATCAATACACATATTTATTTTATTTGAAAGCTGGCTGCCCTGTTATCGCTAGCACCCCTCCTCCCCCCGCACACCGGGCAGCGGAGAGGAATGATAATCGAATGCCAAATTCGTTGTTTTTTCATACACCAACAAGATCTACAATACTTTTGTATGCAACGAGTGGGCACTCGCACAGTGCATTTCATCTTGATCTACAACGGTTTCTTAATTCGCGCGAGCTCTTGTTTATTATTTGATTAATTAATAATCTCGACGATCGTGTATGCTTTACAATGTGCACACATCGCTGGAGTGGAATAACTTTATTGAAAAAATCACGTTAAAACGCCCCTCGCTATTATAAGTTACGCGAATTTATTATGTTTTATTTTTAATGAATGATTAGAAAGTTATTCACCGCTGCTTGGGCAATGAAGTCAAATTCCGTTTAATTTTTTCGATAATGCCAAAGTAATATGAAACACGTTAACCTTAATCAATAAAAAGAAACCGTTTGGGAACGTAAATTTCAGTAAATTTGAATTGAAAGGTCGTTAGTCACTAACATATTTGTATATCACACAATTTCTGTAGACGTCTACATAGACAAGATGGACTTCTACATTATTCTCCTGACACACTTACTATATAATATAGTCTTCTTCATACTCATACAGCTTGAATACCCATAACAAGTAGTTTCGTTAACTTTATTGTACTTTGCACTGCTTTCTTGGACTTGGATTTGGACTTAGATCTTCTGGCTTACAGAGGTTCAGCTCATGTGGCTATTCCTCTTACGTCTTTTGGGAACATTGTTGGAAGGTGATTTGGTGGGTTATTAGTTTATGAGGGGGCATGATTTGTGTGGCCCGGAGTGTTCCTCTGAAGGAGGATCGATTTTGGGCGCTTGTGGCGGCTGGAGGTGTTTGGGTCGTAATTTGAGAGGTATTTTATTGTGGGGTTAGGATGTGAAGGGAGTCCTTTGTAAAAACGTTCGGCAAGTTTCAGAATAAATTCATCTATCATCGGGATTCCCGATTCTAGGTGTTATAGCGATAAACGGATAGCCTTATTTTGCAGGATTTGGAGTTTTCGTATGTGACTCGAAGCTGCATAGTCCCAGATAGGAGCTGCAAAAGTGAAGGTCGGCCTTATGACCGTTTTGTATATCAGGAGTTTATTGTCGGTGCTTAGTTTACTGTTTCTAGCTAACATTGGGTAGAGGGCTGAGATTGCTCTTGACGCGGCTTTGACTTTATTTGTAATGTGTGGCCTCTATGTCAGCTCAGAATGGGTAACCCCAAGGTATTTGATTGTTTGCTTTCAGAATGCATGATTTCTTAGGAAAATCCCTTCATTCATCAGCTTTACCGAAAGGATGGCGCGTACATATTATGTATGTGAGTATTTCTAGTATCCGAGTGAAATTACAAAACTTTTAAAAGAAAGGAATTCTCCCGATAGCTCCGCCGTTCAAGAGCTCCGTAATAATCTAATGTTTATTTTTAAATTTGAACAAAAGTCGAATTGTCGTATCTCACGGCTCACGGTCCTGTGCCCCTCCCACCCCCATCGCCCCCGCCTTATCTTATCTCCTCCGGCGCGGCGGGCGGAGGTGTCTACTCTTTTATCTAAATGCAACCAGCCCCACTAGGGGTATTCGTTAGGGGAGGAAAATGATACACAGATCACAATATACCCACCAGCAATTACAACGAAATAAAAAGTAAAACCAACTGAATCGCATTATAAACACGCGAAATTAAGTGTTTCCTCTTTTGATGCCGTGTCTTTGTTTTAATTACTGAGGAATGGGAGTTAGTTCGGGGGTGCGGACCGGGCTTGAAGGCGCTCCCTTATCTCTGACCATCAATCAGCGGGCCTCTGATAAGGACTGAATACAACCGGACAAATAGTTTGTCCCGGGAGCTAAGTAGAAAGGTTCTGATCATCATCAGCGCCTTAACTGTTAAGGCATAGTTTCGCGCAGATAATGCAAAAGTTTTATGCAATTGTTTGTAAGTTTAACTACTTATTTTGTAGCGAACAACCAATGTGCGCTGAACCTATAAAACTTGCGATCCACGAAGAGTGAAGTATGGTTTATTATTTGGCTTGTTTGTCATGTGACACTAGTTTTATAACTTCTGTTTTGTATGGCTAAGAGTAATACTTAAATCATGACTTCTTATTATTAAGATTGTTATACTACTAGGACCACTTTCAACCTTATCCATAATTGCGGCCAGCTTCCATTGCAATCCAATATTATAAGAGCTGGTCCCTCTCTGAGTAGTTATTTTGAGAAGCTAAACAACGAGACTACTCTTGGGCATTTAAATGATCAACTCGGCCATCATTTTTGATACTTATTGCCATCATGCAAGATATTTCCTTGGCGAGACTGTCAATATTGAGATATCACATGCATATTAAAAGCATTGTATTTTGTTTGTTTTCGTATTTACTTTTCGAACCCTTTTACTCCCGGTCCAAATTTACCATCTGTTTTTTTTTACCTTTCCACTTGTGTTTTGTCTGATAAGCTTCGTCTGGCTGCACTGTTGTGTGGGGTGGGTGCGGGGACTCCCCTCTGGGGGGAGGGGGTGAGCCTTATCTCACGAAAAACGCTTTCCATCTCCCCCCAGATCCCTGGAGGAGATAACACAGGGTGGGAGGAGCATGCCGTGGGAGGGGATGGGGAAACGTGTTTGACAGCGATGAATCGATTGACTCAATAAATTATTGGAACAGAGGTCGATTTTCGGGTGCATCAAAAAGAAATAGCAATAATAAGGTTCCCGTGGAAACACGTTAAATTAGTAAACATTTTATGTCTGTACGCTAATTTTAGACTGAATAAATATATTCATTGCATTAAGAAATTTAATAATTTAACTTTTTTCAATATTGTCACATTTTTTTGTTTTGTTGATATATTGCTGGTTAAATGATGAAATATTTCTGATTTTAAAATAATATATTATATCTTATATGTTTAATTCATATTTTAAGAATATACAATTATTACAAGAAAACCTGTGTTTTCTAGAAATTTTATTATATTACATATTATGGGAATGACATGTTTCAATGTGAAGACATTTGATAATGACTTAGAATGGTGAAAATTAAAGTTGTCATTATATCCTAATGAGTTACCTAAATGTTTTAAGTTCTAAACGTCCAATTTGTGTAAAAATATGTAAATAAAATGTTTGAGTTTTGCAGTTTTGAGTCACCAATTTCATTTGACCAATATTAATTTCGGCTCAAAATTAACCCCCATAAATTACAAAAAATATTTGAAGTTTCTCTGCAATGTAGTATGGAACCTCTTCTCTGAATTCCAGTACAACACTTTTATAGGATAGCAGTTGAAGCTATTGGGTGTGCAAACAGCTTGCATTGGATCCCGAGCCAAGTTAATGCCCACAGAACAGCCGGTATCTATTACACATCTCACGTCCGTCTGAATCATCTCCTTATTGGTCCTAATCTAGCTATCGCGGCCAGTTCGGGCCCCGGAGTACCAGGCGAGCAGAGGAGCGAGGAGGTGAGAGGAATGGTGTTTGTAGGAGATTCTAGATAAGCTAAAAGCCCCAAGGAGTGGTAGCTAGGAACAATGTACATTCTGTTAAATCCCTTGTAGTTCAAACAAAGGTCTCGGGAATAATACACAACAAAAAAGTAACACGCAATCAGTTTACAATGAATAATCAACACCGTCCAATTAAAATTCTAAACATTATGTTTCAAATGCAAATGATTTATGGTATCAGATGTTAAAAGAATTCTAACGTGTTTGTATAAAAACTCTCTACTTTGTTCTCCGTAAGTCGATTATACACGCTAATACCCGGCGAGCCACGTATTATAACATACTAGGAACATATATATCTTACGTACTCGTATCATACTTACATCATTATTATCTCACACCCCGCCTTCATACAGGTATGAAGGTAATCTTTAATTCTATTACTAAACAAACTTAACATGTTGAACCTTATGAAAAATAAGGGTGAATTTGTATTTAATAATGTACACAAAAACATGGGTTAAAATATACCCCACTTTAAACGCTGTTATACAGTTTATTACTGCAAGAGTTTATGTTGAATATCTAGGAAATGATTAAGATCGATTTTTTAAATATACTCGTAATTAGGAAATTAAAAATACTTTTCTTTAGTCCACTAATTTTTAAATAAATATTAAAAAACACAACATGTTTAAAAAATAATTATTAGTACTTATAACAAATAGCCCAGGTTAATTTTTAAATTTGAATTATTGTATCGAATTTTAAATGCGTTTTTATATTAGTCTTTTTTTGCTTAGTTTTTATTATATTTTTTACACCTGAAGAGGTATCCTCCGAAACATGTCGTGTTTTGAAATATTTTTTAAATAATTTGTAGATTAAACAAACTTATTTTTAATTTCTTAAGTATATAACTATGGAATTCCACAGTGTTAATGCCTTAGCGTTCAATACGTTGATTTTTTAAAGCATACAAAAATCATTTGATAAAAATTAGATGAAATCATAACTAACCATCACGACGTATTTCCGGAGGGGTAAGCAGAAATAATGGATCGCCACATTGTTCTGTTCTGACATACTTCCTCTACATTCATACATCGTGAAGTCAGAACATGTTTAACGTAAATACCCCATATTTCATAGCATTAAGAAATTATTTAATATCTCATTTGTGTTTTTTTTTAAATTAATACAATATCCTTCGTAGCATGCTGGGAGCAATTAATTTTTATTTAGATCATCGTATAAATCATAACCATCTATCCGCATTTACTGACATATTTTCTGTTTTTTAATTTAAAATTACCTTAATATCAATATTCAAATTAACCAACTTTCACATAATTATTTTAATATTATATAATTATTCTTATTCTTAGTTTAGTCCAGTCCTTGGATGATGACGTTCAGTTCTTCACGGCTAGTTGGGTAGTTTCTTGCTGCTTTTTTGGATGTTTGTATCCTCCATGCTCCTTCCAAAGCGTCTTCTGCTTCTTCCCCACCTTACTATGTCCTTAACACCACAGACAGACCTTAGCGTCCCCTACGATGTCTATTCAATATTATTTTTGTTTAGAATTTTATTTATCACCCCTGATCTGAATGTATAAAATATAAAGAAGAGAGTTAATAAAGAGTGTCACCAGTTCATCGCTGCCAGCGAGCCTTGCGAAACTGTCGAAATAAAGACAAAAGTGAAAGTATTGTTTGAAATACATAGTTTTATATCATCATCATCAAGTAGAAAAAAAAAATATTTTCTACAATTATAAAATTGAAATTGAACGAAAGCACGCATTGTGTTGTTCCAAATAAAACGCATTCTTATCGGCTCTTATCTATTATAATGCGTCGTTTTTTTATGTATAGTTAATTGGACTTAAATGAGAACACACTGTGCGCTATGTATAAAGCACCTGTTTTATATCAAAATATGATTTTAGTTTAACCGTAATAGGAAAAATTATAACTTGTATGATAAGATAACCTGAATACCTATTCTACTCGTACAATCCATACATGCCTAACTATTATCTAGTGTCATTATAATGAACATGATCATTTCTATTTACATAATATTTTATAAACACAGGATATCACGTACAATCAATAAGGGTAATTAATCGGAATTTACTATCTAAAACATAGTAACTAGTCCTAAAAACATATAAAATATTTATAAACGTTTTGTTATTTTGATTAAATATATAAAATTCTAGAAAACGGACGTTTTCATTCGTATTGATGATTGAATATGGAGTTTTACATCATTGGTGTAGAAACAATAATTTTTTTGAAGTTTTTACCAGATTTCTTATAATACTCGTATTCATCTGTGTTAAATCACATTGTGAAATAAATATGAATGTAAAATAAATGATAATGATAATATGTACAATATATTAATTGTTCTTCTTACGCCTGGTCATTTCCTGATATTTGGGGTCGGCTCTTCTAATACGGCTCCGCCAAGTCTCGCGATCCTGGCTCGTCTGACTGTCCAACCCCAGCGCCCTCAGGTCGTTCCTATGTGTGGACATGCACGTTGCAAGAGGCCGACCCGCTCCCTTCCTTCCATCTTACAAAATGTATGTTAATTATCATATTTAAATTAATATACAAAACAATCGACGTGCGTGCATGGTACGATGTATGAACGTAGAGGAAGCCCGAGAGGTATGCCAGGACAGACCAGTGTGGCGATCCATCCTCTCTGCCTACCCCTCCGGGGAAATGGCGTGTTGGTTAGTTAGTTAGTTAGTTAGTAAATTAATATACAATAATTTTCCACATATAAATTATTGCTTCTTGAACAATGATCAATAACTTCATATTAAATAAATAAAACGAATAAAAACGTCTGTTTTCTGAAAGTTTTATTATAACTTATGGGAATGATAAATCAAATGACCATTGATATTGCCTTGGACAGGCAAAACATGGCATTCCTGTAAATTATAATTAAACTTTTAGAAAACAAACGTTTTTATTTCCGCATATAAGTATAGTTCCGAATGGATCTCTTATTCGGTTCTTAATTCTTCTTAAGCCTTTATGTACATGCGAATGCATCTGATCTCTCGCATTAGTGATTCAGGGCTCACGCGGCGAGGGGCCCGTCATATTAAACTGGTTCCGAGAATAAAAGAGCTGAAGGCATGTTCCCTGTGTGCGACCGAAATGACGGGACGTTTCCGAAATATCAATGACATTTTGCCAATATTCCGCGTTAAGCGATTTATTTATTACGTATGTATGAAGGCCCTTTTTTTTATTTCTTCTCTGCATTTGAATTGCTTCACTAGAGAAATGTTTTTAAAAAGACACTTGTATCTAATCGACCATATTTATTTCACATTGTAATTAATTACACACAACGTTTTTTTTATTATTTCTTGAACAATTATTTAAAACTCCATATTAAATAATTAATTCGAATTAAAACGTCTTTTTCTAGATAATTTATTATCATATTCACATAAATTATAATAATATTAATTATTTCCCAAAAACTTTATTAACTTCAGTGAAATTATATAACCCATTCTTAGAGAATTCATTACTTTATTACGGTTATTTCAGTTAATTCGTTTTCAGGGAAATAATTTTTCTGTAAGATTATAAAGTGTTTTTGGTGTTTGGATTGCCGAAAAAGAAATGCGGTACATTAAGAATATTTTTCTCGTGAAAACGTTTCGATGAAAATTATCAGGGTGGTGGTGGTGGTACGATGATCGAAGAAGTAAAACTCTCGACTTTTTATCCAAGGAACATTTGATCCTGGGCACCACCCACATTGGGAATTATAAGGAAAATTGGTATTCTCAATACTAGTAAATAAAAAAATACCACTAAATTAGTATATAAAAATATTTATTAATATGTACAACAAGTGAAATGGTCTTAAATTAAGCGTCCTTAGATTATACCCGAATTAAAAACATTTAACTTCTTCAACAATTCACAAAGAGTGTTTATATGATCATGAAATCGTAGTACTAGTGAATGTAGAAAGTTTAGAGGATTATTGGACTCAGAAATGTTTATCGCCTGATTAGATTCCTATTGATTAGGCAGTGGAGAGGTTCTGTATTCCCGTCACGGGGGATTTATTACCCGGAGCGCATAACATGGCGGAGGTTATCCGAAATACTTAACTTTTAAATTGGTACGTTTTTACGGAGAGGTTCCCTTTTATCCCGGTACTGTGTTCTCTGCAGAATTGCGATTGGCTTTATTACAATGATGTTTTATGGCGAAGACCGCGGATAAGATTAGCATTATTTAAGTTTATAACAAATTTAAGATCAATAAAATCGAAAGATTTTCCCTTCTTCCAGTACGATCTATGAGATTTATCGCCCAGATCATGTACGCATAACAAAAATACATTCTTATGATACATCTTTTTAAAGCTTTTCATAAAATATAAAACCGTTTAAAGTTAGGAATAATGTACTTTGTTTACCATAAATTATTTTTTGAATACGTTGATAAGGTAATGCATATGTTGTTTTACATTGTAAGATACATTTATATAGCGTATTGGTTAAAAGTTGTAATTTTACTCCGTAGGTCAATCATAGTACGAATCGTGGACATTAAAATAAATCGCGTATCGTTTTAAGTACGTCTCGCATTGCATATTAATATTTTAATGTAACAATTGCTCGTACGCGAATACGTCAAATCAAAAATCACTACAGCGCTAACAGCGAGAACAGCTTCCCGATAGTTTGAAAATGGAATTCCGGGCGTGACGTCACGGGCGACGCGTGACGCTATTCGCCCGCGGCCTGTCACGCGCTGTCACAATATTAACCGCCATCCGCCATATTTAAATATCTGCCGCTCCTGACGGCTAGGAGGAAATTGGACCGATCCAGATTGCGATTGATATCGGCGAGCCTTCAGATGGCGCTAGAGACACATCCTTCCTCCGCATGGCAACCCTTTTTTCCCGCGCAACACGTTCCGAGGGAAAATACCGACTAATTCCGCGCTATCGTTTTGCACATATAGGTACGCTTTCACTTCATTATTTAAAATGTTTGACTTACATACACTCTCTCTATATTTTTCTCGATAGACCAGTATTAATTGACTATTGACATAATTGTTTCTATTATGGATTTCCTGACCAAAGAAGCTAATAATATCTATGACGTTTGCTTTCCTTTCCTTTAGGTTTAGAGATTATTTCGAATGTTATGTGTTTTTAAGTAAAAACGGGATTTTCTAAGGTTTCTTGATTTATTGTTTCTTAGTATTTCATAAAATCTGATTGTTCAATTCGTGATTTGAAAGATTTAAATTTAGTTTTACAGTTGACAGAATTATATTAAAATAAAATAATAACGTCTGTTTTCTAGAATTTTTGTCTTTAGTTTATGGGAATAGCTTTACGTTTACACTACACAGACGTTTTCATTCGTATTAATTATTTTATATGGAGTTTTACATCATTGTTGAAACAATAAATAAATAAAAATAAGTATTGCAGACACACACACATGTATAAAACATTTATGATATGTAAATCAGTTTCTTTTGATTAACGTCATTTGGGTTACGTCTTCTTCTTTTTCCTGGCCATTTCCTGTTATTTGGGATCGGCTCTTCTAATGTGGCTCTATCAAGCTTCGCGGTCCTGAGTCATTTTGACTGTGGTCATCCACGTTGCAGGAGACCGACCCAGTCCTCTACTTCCATCTTCCAGTGGCAGGGCCTTGTGGAGAATATAGTCATTTTCCCTCCTGCTCACATGACCGCACCATCGATTCTTACTTAATATATTTTTTTTTCTTCCCATATCGATAAACGTTTAAAAATTTCAAGACACAACAAACATTAATTGCACGTCTTTTTAGTTATGACGAAAGCTCAACCCTGTGAAGGGGGTGTTCAATAATGAATAGATAGGCGGCCCGGCCGGTCCCAAGCCTCGGAGTGTTTTTCTGTAACTTATCTCCTTCCAGTCTGGGGAGTCTCGAACTGTTGACGTGACTCGAGCCCGGACCGGGGTTCCCTCGCACTCGTGTATTATTTACCATCCCTACTACCGCAGAATACTGAAAATCTTAACGAGATATTTATATGACATTTTCTACATCAATATGATAATGTTTTATTATTAAAATAAACTACTCGATGATCACATTAGCTATGAAATACATAAAATAATTTAATCTTATGTTTCATATGTATTCACCGTGTATAAGAAAAATTCACTTAAAAAAATTGGAAATAATCTCCTGAAGGAACTAATTACCATCTTCCTCTCGTATTTTTTTTACACGTTGATATATTATTAACAAATGGATGAGGGAAGAATGTTAAAAAGATATAAACAAGTAGTGTGAATGGGAAAAGAAGTCGAGGAAGGCCAAGGAAGACATGGCCTGACCAAATTAATCAATTACTGAAAGGGGGCCATGTTCGAAGTAGGAACAATCGACTAGCGTGCATGTCACGATGTATGAATGTAGAAGAGGCGCGAGAATTATGCCAGGATAGAACACTGTGGCGATCCATCCACTCTGCCTACCCCTCCGGGGAAACGGCGTGAGGCTCAGTTGGTTAGTTAGTTAGTTGATATATTGGATTTCATGCTTTTTAGGTTAGTCAAAAATTGACTAACGAGGAAGCGTGAAAGAAAACGTGGCACGACCAAATCAATAAATTATTAAATGTCGGGCATCCAAGGAGTCGGAGAAATCGACGTACGTGCATGACACGATGTATTAATGTTGAGGAATGTACGTTCAGAAGATAGATACTTTTGACAGTATAGAGTAACTTATCTTTCTCAAGTCGAACCATCTTTAGTGCGTTCCTGGTATTTTTCCTGTTCTCAAATAGACGGTTTGACTGTAATTATGTTTGTAATGTCTTTTGAGTGTATCAGGAAAAAACAGTGTAGCGGTCCAATGTTTCTGGCTACCCCTTCGAAGAGACGGCCTGATGATTAGTCAATTGCTTAGTTTGAATAATAAAATACTATATTGAAACGACCCCCTTAAATTGAATGTCTTTATAATTTTTCCACCTTTAAGACAATCAAAGTGTCATTATCCTCTCGAGTTCGATGATACTCCAAAGAAGGGTTAAGTTTACAAGAGTAAGGATTGATTTTTTTTTGTTTTCGTAAGTAATTCATACCGTGGTGTGTCCGTTTCGAGTTCCGAGAGTGTCAATTGTCCGGCCGCGGGGAGGATTTACAGCCGACCGGGTCGCTGGCGGGGGTGGCGAGGGGAGGCGAGGGGTGGTGAGGAGCCGATAGGATCTGCGGCCGTAATTTGTGCGCTGGTGGTAAGTGTATTAATTATCACATCTCCCGGCCATAGATGGACACTAAAGATGGAGGAGTGAATAACTTATTGTGGCAACGGTGATTTTTATATTCCCGAGGGTGTTACGTGAAATATTGAGCCATAAATGACTCCGAAGTCCTCTCGCTTTTGTGTGCACTACAAAAAAACCACAGCATTGCACCGAACTGCTTTGTATTACGAGTGTAGTGGTATATGTAGATTTGTATAATTATGCATATGAAAGATTACCGCTTTGCCGATCTTAATATAAACCTACAAAACTGTTTACTTAATGTCTTCTTCTTTTTCTTCTGCATTATTGAGGACTGCGTTCTGTTATTTCTAAGAGCCTGTTCCTGAGATATAGATGTCCAACTGACTCGCCATATTTTGGGTGGTATCCTGGAGGTTGATTTCCTGTTGGTACTCAATTTGTGGCTACATTTATCACTCTTTCAGAACATGCTCTTTCCACATGATCTCTCTAGTGGCGTCTTCTCTGTCTTCCCCATTGCACGAAATCTTCCATATTGCACATCTTTATTATTTCCGAAGAATTTAGTTAATGTTTTATAATAAAGCTTATCCTAACTTAAATTTTTGATAAACTTAAGGCACAAAAAACACACTGGAATTCAATAATAAAGATTTTTATCAATTTTATTCTGTAAGTCCACTTTTTACTTCATTTTTCTTTACATGTATCGAAGTTTTTTTTACATCTTCAAGATCGGGAGAACGATATAAACTTACTCATATCGTTCTCCCAATGATACATGTGTAAAACCTTTGAAATATGTAAAAAAAACTTTTTTTGTGGAGGAGAAATCTGTCATAGACACCGTGCCGGACTCCAACATCTAAAAACCCTCCCCACTTCTTTCACAACCCCACTGAAAAACGGAAAAAACAAAGTTTTAATTCATAAAACAAATCCTAATGTGAGGATTTTTTTCTTTGATATTTGTTCGTATTATGAAGAAACCAGAATTAAAATTTAAAAAGAAAAACTTTACTGATTAACAACGACCGCTTACTGGAAACAGGTTATAGTGTCGTTAGATTAAGTCAAACGAATGTACTTTGTTTTACATATATTGTTATACCTACATTATATAGCTGGTTATTACAAAGGTGCTAAGTGGTTCAAACTAAAACAAAGAAAAAGATAAACGAACTGTTTTTTTGTAATATGTCGTGTATCACGGGTGAACTTACACTATATTATTCAATTACTTTGCACAGTTATTGGCCTTTATGTTTAACACCAATTAGGATCATAAACTCATATTTGATACTAGGAACTTTTTAAATGATCAGCCTTCAATTATTCCAATTCTAAATTCGATAGAGTATGTAATTAAATATTTTTAAAATTTTGCGATGCTTATTCAACACTCCTGTTGTTTATGGTATATCTCGAAATTGAGTTGGTAAACAACCCGTTGACGAGACGTAACGCAGATCGGGCCGAGTAGCTGCGAGTACTGGGGCAGCGTGGGAGATATGGTGTACAGAGCGCCCTCCCCCCCCCAGCCCCCCGCGCCGAGACTGCAAAGCGTCCTCGCAGCATCATCTATCCATTTCATCTAATTTAGCTGTTGTTGCAAGTCTGGTGCTAATAAAAGAAAATGATTATTCAGTGTTCACGAGAGGGTATTCAAAGAAACAAATACTACAGCGGATGACAGGAAATGAAGCAGCGAGGAGCAGATAAATCTCTCTTTCGCGTTACAGGCGTCGACAACCAGTTCGCACAATATAAGTTTAGAATTACAATTTCCATCCTTGTCTTTTTATATAGATTATTCTGCCTCGATTAATTACATATTTGATTATACACTTCTGGAAAAACGGTCAAATTACAATTTTCTATGATTTTTTAAATTTTTTTTTTTTTTTAAAGAAAGACTAATACCAAAGATTTAAATCAATGATATTAGAATTTATTTTAAAATCTTCAATATGAGCAGAAAATAACTCATAATTATGAAGAAAGAATCTGGTCGTGTTCAGGCTGGAACCCAAGTCCCCGGGATCAGGAGCCAAGCGTTCTACCCCTTGGACCACCACCCAAATATATTTTTTAATTTCAATATGAAAAAAAAATACGGCTTTTATTTCATATTTTTTTTCTCTTATTACTCAATGATGATATTTGAACTTAATTTAATACAAATGCGTTAGTTTTATATAATCATACAAAACATATGAATAATATTAATATCAAACTAATGATTTATTTTTGATTATTATCAAATTAGCATTATCAAATGTCGCATTTGATAATGCCTCAGCAAGACGAAATACGTCATTCCCATAAAATATAATAATATTTATAGGTATTTAAAAATAATAATATTTCAGTATGTTCAAGTTTTACACCATTGTTCAAGAACAATCAATATGATTTAACTTAATTTTCGATTATGTATTTGTTTTCTCTGAAATAATATTTTATTACAAATTTTCACAAACTTTATCCTCAAACGGTTGGTTTTGTACCCCTGTCCTGAATGTTACTGTGGATTAGCTGGGGTACGTGCCAACAGAGAACTAATGGAAATATTATATTCTGTATCGGTGTACCCCCGTGGGGGCGGGGTGGCGGCGGTAGTACCCTTTAGGAGGGGGGCGAGGGCGGTGATGAATCATTAAAAGTTGAAAGATGGATTTCAATACACTCCACGTCAACTTTCAATCTGCTTAACGAACTAAAGATATTGGTTTAAGAATTACCTCCATAGATTTGAAGAATTTAATTAATTTATACCGATATCTACATTTCTAGTAGTGAAAATGAAACAAAGAAATTTTGATTTTATAAATCCGTGTTCAGAAATAAACCATTGCGGAAATTAATACAGATAACAAATTTTGTTATTAACTTTGTGTTGTCTGTTGACTTACTAATCGTTACGCCGTCTTCTCGAAGGTGTGTTTTACTGACAAGCACACCCCTTCAGATTCCCATATATTCATACATCGTGACAAGTAGACTAATTATAATTATGACTACTTCACAGTAGTACTTTGGTGATGCATTAATTTCCATTACGTTTCTTGACTTATTTGTTTGCTTTATTATTATTTTTTTGAATCGCTCTTTGCATCATTACAGCGCGAGCCAAATCGAAGTAAAGGATATAGCCATTACATTGATTATCATAGCATGTGATAGGTAGCTAATTTATTGTCACGTGAATTCTGTACCAGTCGAACGACAGTGTGACAATCACACTGCCATTGCCGGGAATCAAACACGGGACCTTCGGTGAGGCAGTCATACAACTAGCCACTTGGCTACGAAGGTTGTCAGTATTGTTTAAGTTGTAATATGTTTTCATAAAAGTATATATTTTAAGCAAACAATTCCTGAGAAATTTTAAATGAAGAAAAAAAAAAATCTAAAAAATTCAAGACGTGAAAATATTACTATAATATTATATTATTTAAGTCTTCTTCTTCGTGTCAATAGCAAGATATTTTTGTACATGTATCGTGGGAATGCCTTTAAAGTGGGCTTTACATCTTATTCTCTAGCCATTGTGGTGAAAGGTTTGGCCGACTTGTGTCGTTTCCAAGAATGTCAGATATTATAGAAACACCACACGTGGAGACACCTTCCCAGCCCCATTAATTTTTTAAATTAATTTCAAACAATAATGCTGGAGTATTTTTTTTCAGTTATTATTATTCATCTTTAATGTATAGGTTTATTTACATATTAATTAAACATTCTGGTAAATCTTTTTTTTATCGTATGATATCATGCGATTGGTATAGCAAGTACTTTATAAAAAAATTAGTATTTTAACATTGCCATAATTTGCATATGATGTATTATATAATACCGTTAATGTTGATGCGTTAATGCAGCTCCTCCACACTTCGGATGCCGGTCCACTCCCTCACGTTTCGCAGCCAGGACATTTGTCTCCTTCCGGGCCCTCGGCGTCCCTCAATTTTCCCCTCCAATATCAGTTGGAGAAGGTGGTACTTTTCCCCACGCAGTATTTGACCCAGATGTAAGATCTTTCGAACCTTGATAGTTTATAACTATTAGGTCCTTACATATGAAATTGGCGTTTTGCCGTACTGGCAACTTTGATCTCAAATATCTTCTCTTTGGTTAGGAATTCCAAATTCAAATTTATACAGCTATTTACTCAAGTATTTGTGTTTCGAAAATTATAATTCATTTGTTTTTCCTCAATTGTTTTTTTTCTTTGCGTCACTCAGTTTACAAAATGGAAAACTTGAAATATCGTGTTATTTACGAGTACGAGTTCCACCGTGGCACCAGTGCTGCAGAAACGGCTCGAAGGATTAATGATGTGTATGGCGACGGTGCCGCAAAAGAAAACACAGTGCGTTTTTGGTTCCAACGTTTTCGTTATGGAAATTTCGACCTGCAGAACAAGCCCCGTGGACGGCCGGAGACCAAAGTTGATAATGAAGAATTGAAGGCTATTGTGGAAGCGGATCCATCGGAAACCACGTCCGAGTTAGCTGCAGGCTGCGGTGTTAGTGATAAAACTGTTTTAATCCACTTGAAGCAAATTGGAAAGGTGAAAAAGCTTGAAGGTGGGTACCTCACGAATTGAGTGAAGCAAATCAACAAACGCGCGTTGACTGCTGCGTTGCATTACTCAACCGGCACAATAATGAAGGGATTTAGAATCGAATTATTACCTGTGATGAAAAGTGACTGTGAAATAATCGGAAGCGCTCATCGCAATGGCTGAACCCTGCCGAACCAGCCAAACCATGCCACAAGCGAAAAATGACTCCAAAAAGTTACTTGTGAGCGTTTGGTGGACTAGTGCTGGTGTCGTTCACTACAGCTTTCTTAAATCTGGCCAGACGATTAGGGCAGATGTCTATTGTCAGCAACTGCAAACCATGATGGAAAAGCTAGCTGCTAAACAACCGAGGCTGGTTAATCGCTCTAGGCCACTGCTGCTTCATGATAACGCTAGACCACACACTGCACAACAGACGGCTCCAAAATTAGAAGAGCTTCAATTGGAATGTCTAAGACATCCACCGTACTCTCCGGACCTTGCTCCAACAGATTACTATTTTTTTCCAAATTTGGATAACTTCTTGCAAGGGAAAAAATTCAACTCCCATGGGGCAGTCCAAACCGACTTCAAAGATTTTATTGATTCCCGTCCGAATGTTTTTTTTAGTAAAGGGATCGATGAACTACCTTTGAGATGGCAAAAGTGCATAGATAGCAATGGTACATACTTAGATTAAATAAATATATTATATTTAAAAAAAATATTAAAAAATAATCAACTTTATGTTCCTCCCATACAAAACGCCAATTTCATATGTAAGGACCTAATATATATAATAATAGTTTTAATTTCATATCTTATCATTTACCGAAGTAATATTCAAATACCGATATCAATATTTTCAATAAAATTTTCTTGCGAAGGACGTGTGCCAAAAATCAGTAAGATTTTTGTATTCATCAGACCAATCCTATTCAAAGTGTGAGCAAGTAAGCGGCTGTCGGATTGCATATTATTGTTAGAGTATGTGCAGAGAGGACTGTACCAGTCTATCCAGTTAATTGATATAATACAATCCGATGCAGTTATTACTGGGGATATTCCCACTCCGGGCCGGCGGATCGCACTCACGAGGACGCTGGACTGGGCACGACCCGCGGGGAGTAGCGGCGGGTTCACATGGGAAGTATTCAATATTCGACAGAATACCTAAAAGTCGAACACCCTTCGAATACATTCATTGATTTCACCGAGTTCTTTTAATATTTTTCTTCTGTACCTGAAATATTTCGTTTTATCACACTATTTTCAGATTTATTTAGTTAGTTCATTTAAAATTCTACGTACGCCCTTTTCGTTTCTAAGACCGAACGAGATTAAGATGGTAAAATGTGAACTCAGCTTTAGGGTGCAATACGCGCGGCCAATAAATATGCAGAGATAATTTCACGCGCTGTTTTATGGCGTGTCCGTGGGTGAACCCTTCACTCGCCCGAGCTGGGCCGGGCTGGGCCGGGCTGGGCCGAGCTGGACCGAGCTGAGCCGGGCTGGCATGAGCTCGGCCGTCCCGTGGGCCCCGCTATCGGTAGACATCTCTATTGAGTCACGAATTCAAAATGAAAATAAAATTATTTACACCTCCTTTGTGTGGCTTTTCGCACCTCCCCCCGCGTCCCGCGAGTAAGGCAATTCACGCGAATCGGACAAATCAAGGAACCCTGCAATATTGTTACGTATGCTTCGCATAGGCACTCGCGATGATACTTATCACACCACATCCACAATAAATGATTTTGAATATGCGCGATCAACGAAGGCGCATTGACCATGTGAATAATGATATTTAAAATTTAATGAAATTACAAAAAAATAATAATTGTTTGAAGATTGTTGTCTATAGCAGACTTATTTGAAAGAAGTTATTATTTTTTATGAATTAAAACACGTTTTTTTCGACTTTTAAGTTTATTTTTCTCGACTTGTTTCAAAAGTTTTACACCTTCATCATCAGTTTATACCGGGAGAACAAAAAAATAAGCTCAAAAACGAAAAAAAAATATATTAATTCATACAACAATCGTCAGTTGGTATGGAATTTCACAGTGCTAACGTTTTAAGTTTATAAAAAAAATAGTGAAATTATTATATTGTATGTTATAATATTATATCATTGAGCTAACGCACACATCACGCAATTTTGCAATATGTCTAGAAGTCAGCGATTTGATTTGTTAACGATTTAAATTGACTACCATCTATTGATAAAATATGCAACTATTGGCTAAATTACCAAAAACGCTACTAGCTTCATACCGCATGGCCGCGAAAAAATGCATCTTGATGCGAAGGAAAGTGACAGTTTTATTGTCGTTATAATATATTTTGAGTTTCTTCATAAAGATTTTGTGTTTAACGGCGAGTAATATTTCCAGAAGATTATACAATCATGTAAGAAGGTATTTTATATTTGGTTTTATATCATATATTCATTACTTACAAGTATTTTTGTTTTATATATTTAAGGTTAGAATAATTATTTTTAAGAATGTTCGGGTTGTTCAGATCGTACCAGTAAGTGGTTGCCTATGTTGTACTAGCACGTTTTAGGGATCCATGAATTCTAAATTATACTTAATGAAGTAAACTTCTTCTTCTTATTCTAGATCATTGAACTGTTTTTGAACGGGAGTCGTTCTTTGGGGAAGTGGAAGTATCTTTCCATCTTTTTGGCGGTCTTATCAGGCGATGTCCCATGGGTATATTGTGGGGAAGCACATGGGAAATTATTTCACCATCCACCCAAACCACGTGGTCTCTCCAGTACCGTCGTCTTTTTCTGCCCCATCTCACGATGTCTTCTGTCTAAGGAAGTAGGTATTTTAAGTAAATAATTTTGTATGCGTTTTAGAATATGAATACAAAATGTGACTAAACATTAAATAGTCACGAGGAAAGTTGTGTAAAAGTCACATTAGTTTGGTATACAAGAGCATCAGGTAATTATGCCCCCTTTACGTTACTATTTTAAAGATTTGCAACAATGCAACATCAGGAAGTATGAGAGAGGTTTAAAAAATTGAATCATCAAATCTGAAATCTTGTTAAGTGGTTGCAACATTTCATTAAGCTTCGTTATATAGTGTGATTAAATCAATGTACAATTTAAGCGACTTCTGGTTCTATACATGTAACTTGTTGCTTAAATCTTACCTTGCTTATTCTTAAAATGTTAAGAAAATATACTTTCAGCGTAGTAAAAAATCTACAATTAACTAAATAACCATCACACCGTTTTCCTAGAGGGGTAGGCATAGAGGATTGACCGCCACACTGATCTATTCTGACACCTCTCGAGCATCCTTTGTATTCATACATCATAACATGCACGCTCGTCGATTTTTCGGATTTTTAATAATTGATTAATTTTTTCATTCACACTACTTGTATACAACTTTTTAACCATTTGTTCCCTACGTCCAAACCATCAAAGCAATATTTTTTTATTTTACTTATAATTTAATTATATAGGTACCTTACATTTCTTCCTTATTTCGTCGTTCGGTAATTCTTTCAGATAGATAGTTTTCTCGCACATTCTTTTCAGTGATCTCATTTCTACGACATTTATCCTACTTTCTCCTTATTTTGCCAGCTCCAAGCTTCACTTCTATACAGAAGAATTATATACTGCCATATTCAGTGGATATATTTTTATTTTCAGACTTTGAGTGCACTAATTATTTTGTTCCTAGCACCGATCCTTTATTTATTTATTTTTTTCTCCTTGTATACAACAGGTCGCTTGAACCCAATTACTGTATACAATTTTATTTTAGCTATTATATTGATTCTCATGACATGTGATAGGTAGCCAATCTATCGCCATTTTATTGTCACGTGAATTCCACACCAGACCAATGACAGGTGACAATCACACTGTCATCGCCGGGAATCGAACCCGGGACCTTGAGAATGGAAGTCGGAGCTATTACCACTCAGCCACGAAGGTCTTCTTCTTCGGAAGACCCTTCTTTCAATGTCTTTCTCCATTTTCCGTATCTTACTGCTTAAATATGAAGCTATATGCAACATATAAGAAAATATTGTTTGATGTCATGTCAGTAGAGTTATTAGATTATTAGAGTTATTATTAGTTCTTAGTTTGCTGAAAGCGTTAAATTATTTTCACATTTGCATCTGACGGTATATTGTGAATAGTCATGAATGATGAAGTCATCTCATCGTTTTTAGTGCCGCCTATCAAATTGATTGATGGCAGAACGTGTCTATTCGATGTGAGAAGTCATGTCTGCTTTATAAATATATTATATGATACTCGTATATAACACATAACTAATTCGATTCACACCGCACGCGATCACGAAGTATTATTAATAAGTATTTTTTTTCCTAACATTTTGTATTTAGCTCTATAGACTTATTATTCTCAAATAAAAAAGATCTAGTCTACTAAATAACTAACCATGGCGTCGTTTACCTGGAGAGGTAGACTGAGAGGATGGACCGCTATACCATTCTGTCCTGACATACCTCTCTTGCTTCCTCCACATTCATACATCCTAACATGCACATTCGTCGATTTTTCCGACTTCGAATGTGCCCGCCTTTCAGTATTTGATTAATTTGGTCATGCCATTCCTTTTTTCGATCTTCGACGATTTCTCTTTCCACTCACACTACTTTATACAACATTTTAACCATTCTTCTCTCGTCCATTCGTTCCATATGTCCATACCATCTTAGGGATCATTTTTTAATTTTACTTATGATGCAATCATCTGCCTTATATTTATTAATTATTTCTTCGTTCGGTATTCCATCAGATGTCGTTTTCCCGCACATTATTCTCAGTGATCTCATTTCTACGGCATTTATCCTATTTTCATCCTTTTTTGCCAGCTCCAAGTTCACTTCCATACATAAGTCTATATTTGCATAGAGCCTATACGAGTACTTTGTAGAACAATGTAGTAGCGTTAGTTTATAAGTTATAACTTTGCAATGATAAACGCGACAATTCTCTAGCAAAGCAAAATATTTTTGAATCACAAGAGTATTAAAAACTAAGGGATAATTTTTTTGACAAATAAATCGTGAATTTTGAATAAATATCCCTATGTTATAGTAGAATCTATAATATATTCAGAGAGAGAGTTTTTTAATACTCGTAATTATGCACGCACATCGTCAAGTATTTATTTAATAAGTTTGTTATCATTATTCTTAATCCAGGAAAGTTCATTATCAATAAATATTTCGCAGAATAATTTACAGCGATAAGGGAATTTCCTCATATTTGATTTCAACTAATTATAAATCAAATACAGCTAATTATTTCAATATTTAACATTTATAAAGAAATGTACATTTCATTTGCATCGGGACAGAATGATCACTCTCGTGTATCTCTGGAGCGAATCTCATTCATCGGCATAATTGTGGCACTCCAGCGCTAACGTGCCTTTTCGGTATCACTTCCCTTTCATTCCCAATCACTCGAGTTCCTCCCCCTCTTCTCGAGATCCCTGCGGCCTTCTTCCGCTCTCCGCGGTCTATCTTCCTCTCGTCTCAGCTCTCCACAGCTACCCACGCCGCTCTCTCCGAAGGAGGTTATCAAACCGACTCTAGATTGGACGATGAATTTGACACGGAAAAGTAACTAGATTCACTCGTAATTTTATGTTCAATGAAGCATAGCAGACGCGCTATTATTATAGGTAGTAACATACGAGTACATGCTACAGTGCGGGGTTGGTCCGTATGTTGTACGTATTATACTTTTCATTATCTGATACCAAGTAACTCATCTGATAGTGACAATACACTGTTTTATTAATTAATATGAATAGAAACGTCTGCTTTCTAGAAGTTAAATAATAATTTATAGGAATGACATGTTTCGCCTGTATAAGGCATTATCAAATGTCCATAAATGATAATAAAACGGACGTTTTTATTTGTGTTAATTATTTAATATATAGTTTTATATCGTTGTTCAAGAATTTTACTTTACGACAGCTGTTTCATCAACCAATGTTGACATCATCAGATGTTACAAAAATATTTTTCTAACACCTGATGATGTCAACATTGGTTGATGAAACAGCTGTCGTAAAGTAAAATAAATGTGATATAAATCAAAGTTTTTGCATTAACAATTATAACATGTTAAAATATCATAGTATTTCGGTCAAAACAATGGACTATTTAATTAATACGCTGTTTCATTGTTATGAAAAACTTATATAATATTTAAAAAGTATTGTACGTACACAATTTTCATAGATTTTCACGGGATTTCTCCGGTTGGGAAGAAAACTTGGCAGGATAATAATACGTTTAATAAAATTAATACTTCTCACAAAAGTGAAAAAAGGCGTCCAATCCAATTTTGAAAAAAAATATCGTGTTTTATAATTTTGTATCAATTTTGATAAAATTTTTGTTAGTAAATGTAAAAGATAAAGATTCAGAAGATCCACTCACATAGATTGAATAATCAAATTCAGTAAAGTGTACTACATACTAACCTATATGATCGTCAGTTTATATTAGAAAATCTTCTGTTGTTTTTGTTGAGACATTTAAGAAATCATTTGATTCTCATTATCGAAGATATTAATTTGAGATATTTCCACAGAACAAATTGATAACTGCAGTAATTGCACTTGTTTTTGATAAGAAATCTTGATTGATAGTATCTTAATGTCAATTTTCGTATTTTAATCTTAATGAACCGACTATCTTCCATCAGATTATAAGTATTTCGATGCGTAATTTTCGATAATGCGAGTAGAACGTATTCTTAATGTAAACTTAAGTACAAGTAAATGTAAAAATATTCTCGGATACTAATCTAGATGGAGTGCTCTGAAATAATATTTATCTTTCTTTGTATCGTAATAAGTATTTCGCTAAATAGTCTTATTAAATTTATTTAACGCTGTCGCATACCGTCGTCATTTCTCGAGTAATCTATTCAATTTGTCTGGCTATGAAATGTGTTCATGAGAAATCTACAAACGAAGCATATGACACCGTACTGAATTTGGTATATTACATTGCTACGTCTGCTTATATCGACATTTAGATAGCCCTACCCAATAGCCTGTCTGGTATGTGGAATGTATTCCAAATTGTTATGTCGTTGGTTCAGTTCTCATTCCGAGTGCCCACACAACGTGTCGCCTGTGTTTCAACTGGAGATGGATAAGATTGTAAAAAAACGAATATATTTTGTTGTTTAATACCAATTTACCAATGAATTGGCCAGAAAAAATATTTGTTTTTCTGTAAAAGAATTAGTCGCAATGTTTTTGTAATCTTGATAATATTATACAATAGAAAGAAAAAAACGGTCTGTCTAGAGTCTCCAGTGGTAGAAATTGTCACACGCCTAGCTTTCGTGAATTATTTGAATGAACTTGTTTTTTTTTTAGATGCTTATTTTGATTAGATGCGTGATAAGTACTACTACTACTTCTCGGACTTGGGCTCCTCTACAACAGTATTCCACTGGCTTCTGTCTCTGGCCATTTCTCTCCATTCCCCAGCTATTTCCATTTTCTCCCAGTCTTCTTCCACGCCTAGACAGCGCCTAATGGACAATGTTCTGGCTGATCTGGCTAGGTTGGGCGAATCGGAATGCTGGGAGCAAAAGGCGCAGGATCGAAAAATCATCAAGGAGGCTAAAACTCTTCAAGAGTTGTATGGCCATAGGAAGTAAGTAAGTACTTCTTCCACGCAGTCTGCCCATCTTTTTCTCGGTCTGCCTCATGGTCTTTTTTTGCGTGGCACCCATCTGGATATAATTTTTGGTGTTCTACCCTCTGGCATTCTATCTATATAGTCAGCCCACCGTAGACGTTTAAAACTTACAGAATCTCACTATTGTTTCCTGGTTAATCAGTACTTCAAGTTCAAGATTTCTTATGATTCTGTAAGTCCCATCCTCCAGCGTGGGTTCAAAATTTTTTCTCATGACTACTGGTCTTATATATAATAGGCTTATATTCTAAAAGTTGGTACTTCTGCTGAGCAACTTAGACCCCAGAAGCTTCTTACACGCATGAAAAGTTTTGTTTGCTGCTAAGAGACGAACAATAAGTAATTTAGTATTTAATATGAATAGTGATGAGTAATTTAGTATTTGATATGAATGGGAACGTCTGTTTTTTTGGAAGATATAGTAAATTTTAAGGGAATTACATATTTCGCTTTGCTTAAGGCATTATCAAATGTAGCAAGAATCAAACGCACAGCTGTTTATATACCCGACCTATGAAATATGTCATTCCCATAAAATATAATAAAACTTCTAGAAAACCGACATTTTTTTTATTAATATGAGATATTTGAATGTAGTTTAACTTGTTAAAAAAAAAACAATTATTTAGTCCTACGGTATTTAATTTCCTTTCACAGATATAATTGCAGTTATTTTATGGCTGTCAGTTGAATAACTTCATCTCTCGAGAGCGCGGGGTATCAGGGTGGTATTAATGTGAGGAGGTGGCTGGAATTTGTAAGAGTGTGGTAGTTCATGCGCCCGGCGCGCGGGCAACGGGGAGGCGGGAGACGTCTGCCAACTGCTGATATGTCACTCATGCATCCCACCACCGACCGCCGGGAACTTCTGCGACCCCGATACCTCCTGTACCTACTCGCCGAGAACTTGATGAGTTTATATGATTGGTTTCTATGGAAGTTATTTTTAACGTCATTCAAATGTGGTCCAGTCTTTTAGACTACGAGCAAATGAAGAGTGGAAATGAAAAAGGAACCAAATTCCGAAATTTGTGTACTTATTTTACTCGTATTTTATATTATTGTTCTTTATATTTCGCAGATTGGTAATTTAGTTAATAACTCAATCAATTTACTACTCTCTTTTTATCTACGAATTTATAGGATGTTGTGAAATACTAAGGGTACGGCCACGCCGGAGTGCCTGGGTAGGAGTCAGGACACAGTTCGCTTGTGATCACGCCCTGTGGAGCGAACCTTATAGTGTGGCCGTTCCCATAGTACGCCATATGTTGGTTCCCCAGGTGTCCACCTAGCTTTCGACCCTGGCACTTCGGTGTGGCCGTACCTTAACACAACAACTAACTTGAGTAAAAAAATCCTAAAACCTCTGAGATATTCAATGGCAATATATTTCAATGTAACTTTAGTGTAGCTCACTTAAGCATTATTTTTATAAAGGGAATTACATTTATGACCTCATTTATATAAAATACAATAGATACATAATAATTTGCGAACAGAAATTTAAAATATGGATGGGAATGTTGCGAAACACAATATCGATTTTGAAATCGTATTATCGTCGCTTGACCCCTTTAGCTCCATCACCGCGTGTATTAATGGTTCTGAATATCAATTTGGAAGTTAAATTGAGTCAGTTTCATACCATTCACTTCCGTATTGGTGTGTCATTCAATCAAAATCTTTAATCGCTGTTTGAGTGGGTTTCAATATTTTAAAACGATGGGAATTCGCGAAAGTTTCGCGGTGGCAGACGATGACAGGAACATAATTAAAATATACACCATTTTCAAAGTTTTTCGATTTTAAAGTTTAAAGAAACCATCATTCAAAGCTCTTACGATCTCAAAGCTTTGGCTTTTGAAAGCAGTGCGAATTGATAGAGGTTTTCAGTTAGACGTCTGGTTTTACTGATTCATAAAAAAATACACGAACAACACAGATAAAGATTGGAATCTTGGGATCGCGTGTGGATGAAATAGACTGCGGGTTTTCGTTCGATGTCAGTACGGTGCAAGTATTTCTTTGTTTTGGCATAGTCTGACTGGTCTGCAGGGAGTGTGTTGAGGAGAAACATCGCGATCGCATGCTGGTCTAAGGAAACTTTTGTTCGTTTAGATTTTTAAACATTTTTTGCGGCTAATAAGGTTGTCATCAGAACTGTTTAAATGAAAAATGCCCACATTTCCGACTTTAGAATGGGAATTTAAAATGAAGACATTAAGCGCGGGAATTCGTTTAATGGACGGCTTGGGTTTCGTGTAAAAATTCGTACTTTTTAATTAAATGTTGTCATTGTTAATTATACGTTTGGAATCGGGGAACCTAATGCGGTTTATTTAAAACTAATCATTTTAATGCAATTGCACCAAGAGTAATAATAACTTATTATATTTTAAATATTCCCCATTATATAAAATATTTAAATGACTTAGTTTAGACGCATCAAGGTAGATTGAACTATGTTCTAATTTTTATAGAATCATATTCTATCGATTAAAATGAGAGGAACACGAAGCAATAGTTGACATTTATTTTATAATATGTTTCCATATCATTTGACATAATATCGCACGTTGAAAACAAAAGTGACACTATGCAAAAATCTCAATTTTTCAGTACGGTCATTTAAAGTTTTGCCTGCTTTTTAACCTAATTAAAATCAACTAGATTCTGATAGAATAATATCTAAACTAATATATAAAACAACAACATTAGATATATTTCTACTCACAGTGAAATTATTGACCTCACAAAAACATTAAATGACCGTACTGAAAAATTTAGATTTTTGTATAGTGTCACTTTTGTTTTCAACGTGCGATATGTAAAATATAATGTATGTTAATCGTGTCACGTATGTTGGTCGATTTCTTTATAAATTCCAGTGAATACACATTACTGAGTAATTTGACATCATTGATGTGACAATTGTTAGTGTATAATACAATATACACCAATATTTAAATATGAAATAATTATTTTATTGGTTCCTGAACGATGACGTAAAACTCCATATTAAAAAAATACACATGATACATTTTACGGGAATGAAATCTTTCACCTTGCTATGGTATTATCCAATACGATATTATTGACATTTGAAAACTTCTAGAAAACGGACGTATTCGTATTAATTATTAGCGTCCACGAGAGGTCTTTTAAAGACCCCGCGAACCCCGGGTAATGTGGCACATATTACTTAGTGCCATAGCAGATAGAGAGAGGACGAATGGCGAGCTTCCAGCGCCATAAAACTGGATACACCCAGCTAAGGGAAGGTAACTCCGACAGAAAATCCTCCAGAGAAGGCAAGGGGATACCACTCTGGATATTTTTCCCCAGGTCATCACTATGATCAAGGGTGATAGTCCACGTTAGGGAGACCTGACAGGACACAGAAAGAAGAAACTTATCAAATAATTATATTATCACACTTCAGAAATAAGCATAAATACGAGCAATTGTATCTAAATTGCTTAGAACTGTTATTTCATCAAACATATGGCGATTTATATAATACAAATGTAAAAATGGAATCATGAGTCAATGTGATTTTTCGTGTAGTATAAGAGTCTAACACAACATACCAAAAGTGTAGTGCAATGTAGTATTATACTATGATAGAAGAATTTTGAAAAGAACTTAGGAATACTGTTCAGTGTTTTAAAAATGTTTACAGTTTTATTGGTTCAGGTGTTCTGCTCAAACGGCAGTTTGGAAAAAAGTTATGCAATTTCTCTGCACGGTATCGATAGCATCGAGCGATTATTGGAATTCTGGGTAGCAGCCACCCACCGCGACCGTTAACCATCGCTGGAAACAATACAATCGCCAGAGTAATCCTCACCCACTCGGATGAAATTCGATTATTTTTATTAAGGCGATTATGTTACACGCCATTTTTGATCTACGTGGGCTCGTGATGGAGTGTCTACCATCGGAGGATCACTGGCCACGGTGTGGTTGTGGTTTGACCCCGACCGATATCTCACGAGATAGTACCAGGGATCTCAATATTCTATATTTGCCAAATATTATAATATAAAATTAAGACTCGGCTCCAATAGGAATATTACTTTATGATGCAGGGAAGATGATTATGCCACTGAAAAAAAATTAACACTAGGAAGGCTAGGACACATGGAAGGAGATAACAATGATTAATCACGTGAGTTTTCTTCTTCTTTCGGTGTCGTGTCCGGTCCCCCCAACATTGGCAATCACTGCAGAAAAGGCATCTCTGTCCTGCGCCATTCGGAACAGGTTCTGTATTCTTATCATTCCTGACAGCCAGGAAAACCAGCTTCTACCAACTCCCCGAAGTCCCCCCACTTTACCCATTAATATTTATTTATTTATTGAATCGCTCTTTACATCATGACAGCATGAGCCAAATCGATGTAAAGGGTATTTATAGCTATCATAGTGATTCTCGTGATATGTGATAGGTAGCTAATCTATCGCCATTTTATTGTCACGTGAATCTTACACCAGACCAAAGACAGTGTAACAATCACACTGCCCTCGTCGGGAATCGAACCCGGAACTTTCGGGGTGGCAGTCAATGCACTTATCGCTCGGCCACGAAGGTCGGCATCGAATCGGCAATATCAATCGAAGGAGGTGGTATTTTTCTCCCCTTAACACATGACCCAAATATGAGACCTTTCTAACTTTCACACTCGACAACAGCTCTCTATTGGCTCAGGCTCTCTGTAGTACGTTTGCATTACTGACGCTATCGGTCCACGGTATACGGAGCATTCTGCGGTATATCCACATCTCAAACGCCTCCAACCGGTTCATTACATTCACTTTTAGAGTCCTGGTAATAACGTGAATACAGCACGAAATCGAGGAATTCGGAATAAATATAGCAGGACCACATGATTTTATTTTTTATGTAGATAGAGGTTGAAACGGGAAGTGGGAAAAATAGAAAAGTATTGTGGTTCATCCTTTCTGGGTAACCCAATTATAATATATACTATAAAAGATTTGTGGTATAAATGTATTCATAAAGTGGTAAGAGCTCTGACTTCCATATCGAAGGTTCCGGGTTCGATTCCCGGCGATGGCAGTGTGATTGTCACACTGTCTTTGGTCTGGTGTAGAATTCACGTGACAATAAAATGGCGATAGATTGGCTACCTATTACATGTCACGAGAATCAATATAATAGCTAAAAAATCAATTATATACAGTACTTGGGTTCAAACAACCTGTTGTATACATAAAAAAAAAAAAAAAAAATCTAATCCCCTTTAAACAAATAAAAACAATGTTTGAGTGAACTGCATCTCAAACAATGACGACTTTGAGATGTATTGAGATTTATTGTCTCGGTTAGGTTTACATTTTTTTTTAATCAAGTAGTACGTAGATAAAAAGAAGAGTAGTTTGTAAAATTCGGTTCTTTATTTGGTTTATCCCCTGTGCATTCATTTATGTATGCATTTGGGACCTTTTGCCAAATAAGTACCGAATTGGTCATCTGAATCGTCTCCATGAAGTCTTTTGAAACAGTATAAAGTAGCTATTTCAACGTGATTTATATTACAATTACATTTGTTTAAAGTAGCCTTCCCCAAGGGGAAAAGCGGTAGAGGCGAGTGCCAATCTCCGTCTATAAGGACCATAGGAACGCCCTACGGATGAGTGCAATAGTTGTAGTATCTCCCGAGCTGCATACATTCGTCACACCGCCGTGGTTCGGTTGACGAAACACGCCACAGCCAGGTAGGACTGCATTCACTCGGCCGCGTGCAGCGAGCTGATAAGCCGATCTGATAATCTTATCAGGTGTGTTATATTTTATACGATTTTTTACGAGCCAGTGATTGTAGAGTCGCTGTAGCAGACGGACTGACGGCCCAATCAATTCTACCGACTTGTATTACTACCATTCGTGTTGTACTGCCGCGCCTGGAGTGTTTGCACTGCACACTGCAGTCCGCTGTGCTATTGCGTTTTAATATATGTATTTGTATTTTGTGATGTAGATTTGTTGAAGTTTTATACTTCGCCAATAATAATGTGTTTTAACAGTGATGGAAATCGATATCGTTTTGCCGAATTGTGAAATTAACAGAAACACGTATGATATTGTCTATTTATTTCTCGAGTATTTGGTGAGACTACCTACGTAAGTAAATATTTCAAACGGAAAATGTATTTATTTATGTTAAATCATTTATTGTATTGGCACAAATGTGTATTTATACAATAGGACATTGACTGGTCAAATCTTCGTGGTGCGAAGATACATATTTTTTCCTTTTTTCATTTTTTTTTGTTCACAACAGGTCGTTTGAACCCAATTACTGTATAAAGTTTTTTTAAGCTATTATATTGTTTCTCATGACAGGTAGCTAATCTATCGTCATTTTAATGTCACTTGAATTCTAAATCAGGCCATAGACAGTGTGACAATCACACTGCCATTGCAGGGAATCGGACCCGGTACCTTCGGTATGACGTCAGAGCTCTTACCACTCTGCCACGAAGGTCGTATTTTAAAATTAAATTTTAAATTTTGATACGAAGCCATTACTTGCTGGTTTGAAATATTTAAAAATAAAATTACACACTTTCTCACTTAGTATAAACCACTTTATTTAAGTCAGTAGCGCCAACCGGTTTCACTCTGTAGAGAGCGTCCTCAGGGCTATACACTAACGGGCACGTTTGTGTATAACTTTAAGGAAGTTCGCTATAGAGTGAAAACGGTCGGCGCTTCTAACTCAAATAAAGTGGTTTATACTAAGTAAAATAGTGTGTAATTATATTTTAAAATAATTTTGATTACATTTTTTTATCATTTTATTCGAAAAGGTGAATTTTTCTCATAGATAATACTCACTACGTTACAAAAGACCTCTAATGTTGGAATCTATAAATGACCCCTTATCCTAAATCTTGGTAAATCCAAATATTAGCTAACAAATTTAAAATCGACGACCTTCGTGGCAGAGTGGTTACGAGCTCTGACTTCCATGTTGAAGGTCCTGGGTTCGATTCCCGGCGATGGCAGTGTGATTGTTACACTGTCTGGTCTGGTGTAGAATTCACGTGACAATAAAATGGCGATAGATTGGCTGCCTATCACATGTCACGAGAATCAATAGCTAAAAAATAAAAATTGTACACAGTAATTGGGTCCAAACGACCTGTTGTGTACCTACATAAAAAAAAAAAAAAAAAAAAAAAATGTGATTTTTCCACGTTTATACATTTCGTGACACTATTTACATTTTCCAATATCGGCAGATTGGCTAATCATCAAACATTTCCATATTCCGCATCGAAATCTCATGACTTTGTAATTTCGAAGCCTTAAAAATATGTATATGTTCATTCGAACTAATGCTTCCTTAATAATCTCACCCGACTGATAACTTCATTCCCGCTGGCTCCGCACACCGGGCCGGGGACTGCCTCGCGGTGCATATCTCATCTTCGAGCGTACTTAAATTGGCATTCTTCTTCGGTTTAACCTGTCTTTTTTTTAATTCGAGTGCTCTTCTCGTTCACCATTTTGTTCCTCCACCCCCGCCAAGAGGGGATGCGCGGGGGAGGATGTCCCGATACACGGAGGAGGAGAATGGCTAGGAAAGTTGAAATTTCCGGCCCAGCGGATCAAGATACTATACTCCAGCTCGGAGGGGAGCCGCTGGAGTGCCTAAAATGAAGTACTCTTCACGGGCTTTGTGCTCAGATCGCAGTCAGCTGGCAACACCGCTCAATTATATACACAATCGCGATTGAATGTATTAATTCCCATAAGTGGCTTTATTAACAAAATCCTCATATTATGTTCACTTTTATGGCAGTACGCTGTAACTATAATGTAATCGCGATACGCGAGTAATTAATTTGTACAACAGTCGTCGACGGGTTAAGATTTTGTCGATTAAAATCTTGCTGGACATCATTACTATGAACTTGACAACCTTGAATGGGTCTGGAGTCTCTGAAAGAGTCTCTATCGATTTCTTTGTAACGCTGCTACTCTCCAATTAACTTCACTTAGGAAGACTCCATATTCGACTCCAATGACTTTCCTACCCAGCTGGTGATAGTTTTAAGAGATTTTATATTCGAAAACAATGTATATGTTTTATCTCTTACCAAGTTTTTAATCATGCGCTTAAATATGTTGGAAAGACATGAAACCGAACCACTTGGAAACACATAAAAAGAATCAAATGATTTAACTGAAATCTCTTGATGGAAGTTCATTTTTAATAATAATTAAATAAAACGACGTTTGTTATAACTACTTCCACATTTGTCTTTATTTCGACAGCGACCGGTTTCGCCAGGCTCGACAAACTGGTCTGTCGACGCCAGCGAGCCTGGCGAAACTGGTCGCTGTCGAAATAAAGACTAATGTTGAAGTAGTTATAAAAACTTCGCTTTATTTAATTTTTACACAGATAGAAGTTATTTAAAATTTTGAAACTAATGACCCTTAAAAATGACGATGTCTTCAAATATATTGTAGTACAATGTAATTTTTTTTATAATAATTAAATCTTCGCTGCATTCTAGGCCCTGAAAAATTGTTAAGTGGTATAAATTATGAAAAATTCTGATAATGAATTGATTTCTAAAACATTAAATAGTTTAGCATACTGAAAGACTTTTAAAGATATGAGTATTTATCATTACGGCTAGACATTCTTCTGGCGAGTGTGAGAGAAACTTCTCCCCGGAGAACATAAACACTTCACAATATTTACTATTATACCCAACAATGAGTCGTTATTAAATCTCAATATTCAAATTGCTTTTAATTCAGAGTCGACCTCTTTACGGCTCTAATCTCCGGATCAATCTCCCAGCGCGGCTATCGCGCGATCTGAATGATGAGGATATTCTGCCGGAACTGTGATGTATCAGGTTCCCAGTACTAGGGATCGGCTACCAGTGCTATGCCGTGATCAATTTATGCGAGTCAAGTCAACTTACAATTTATAAATCTTCCATAATACTTGATTCGAATGGAAGTTCGTATAATTTACATACCATGATAATCAAACGATTTTATTGAAATCTCTTGATGGAATATAAAAATAATTGAATAAACAATGTTTTAAAAAACTACTTTATAACAGTGTCACCAGTCTGTTGATCCCAGCGAGCATGGCAAAACCGGTGACTGTCGAAATAAAGAAAAAAGTGGAAGTAATTCTTAAAAAACATCGCTTTCTTTAATTGATATTTACCAATTATTTATCACCACATAATAAATATCTTTGGTGTAAAATTGGTAGTTATTGTTTTGAATTAAATTACAACATTTTCTTAGTATAATATAGTTTTATGAAACTATAATAGTACAATAATTTTTTTAAATATAATATTTATATACATGTATTAGCGTCTCTGAAAACACTGTATGTTTTGAACTACTAAATATCTTAAAATAGTCACTGAGTCAGTGCAGGGCTCGAACCTGTAACCGTTCTCTTTCCGCGTGGCCTCTCTATCCACTGAACTGAAAGTAACTTGAGTCATTTACTTCAAGATTTCCATATATCATCAAAGGCTTACACAGCTATACTCAAAGTATTTCTCAAATTGAAGCCGATTACTGTTTCACCGTATGTATTGTATATTTAAATATTTTATTGCGATACAAGTGCATCAAATCAATATTAGAAATTTGTTCTGTAGATGAAGTACTAAAAAGAGATGCTGTTCGCTTTGTTGTATTATTAAAATATATGTTATAATGTATATGTTAGCACTGATTAGATTTGCGCGCTTATTAACGTCCGTAGCCTGAAATTGAAATACAATTTAACATTGAATTTTACGTTTACTTGTATTGTAAAAATACACTTCCAACAATTTGCGCCAAATCCTCGGAAGGGGTAATAATTATGGTATACCCTTCCCGCAGGCTACCACCAATCCAGTAAACTGGTATTAATACCCTTCCCGCAGACAAAGAGAGAGGTTCCTGCAGTATGAGAGGTCCGCTACTGCGGATCCCAGGAGAGTAGGAGCGCGGGAGAGCCGAGGAGGTGCCACGCGCCGCCGTCGGTGGTCCCCATTGTGTGCAGCCACTCTATACACTACACTTCCATACTCTCCTCCAAAAGAGGCCTTCACATTAATGAGATTGTACGATAGCGCTTTTTATTATTATTTTGTTGTATTATTTGATCGAATCAAATAACATTAGACGCTGGTGGGGCATATTTCAATTGATTGCGCCCGTCATCACTATTACGCCTCGGACACCTATCTGATACTCTTGCATAAGATGCATTAGATTGCATGTTCAAAAACACTTTTTGTATCTTTTACATTGATGGCTAGAGGGTTATCTTTCTAGCTATCTATTCAATCATTTTAATGATATTTTAAGTACCACAACTAACAGAAAATCGACTAAGATTATACTCGTATGTTCAGAGTGAGCAGTACCTGGCATCGACAGACTAGTCAGTTAGTCTGTCGATGCCAGCGAGCCTGGCGATACCGGTCACTGTCGAAATAAAGACAAAAGTGGAAGTAGTTATAAAAAATCATTGTTTTATTTAAATATTATTTTAAGTATAGTAGTTGTTGGGGATTATCTTTTCAGATGTATTTGATGAAAAATAATTATTTCGTAGTTTGTTTTGTTTGCTTAAAGATTTGTGCTATAGTTATTTTAAATAATTAACTAACTAACTAATCATCACGCCGTCTCCCCGAAGGGGTAGGGAGAAAGAATGGACTGCCACATTCTTCTCTTTTCGCCCCCGCGGGAGACGCGGTTGCGAACCTCACCATCTCCTGCGCACACTTCGATCGTCCAACGTCCACAAATAAATCTAAAACAAATAATATAATATAAAATAAAATAACCAAATAAAAAAAAATACATAATGTTCTTTTAGATGGTGCACATGTTGTCTGCTGGGTGATCCGGACTTTTCTGTTTATTTAATTTAAATTCCACGTATTCACCGTTCTTTAAATTAACTGTAATTAGGCACTTAAAGCAATCCAACTCTAACAAGAACTTCAAAATGTTATCATAGAATATATTTAAATTGACATTGAATCAAATGCACACAAAGGTTCGAAAAAATCACGAGAATAAATTTAAACAGCTGTCAAAACTCTTCACATAAACGTATAATTTCATCACCAAAACAGCACAAACGTATCAAGTTCCATATCTTAAAATAGGTGGTACGAAAAATATAAATTTGTAATAAAAGTGTCTCTAACATTACACACAATGACCATGAATCAATCACACACCACACCCAATTTTAAATCGATAGTGATATTTTGAAAAGCGATCTAGCAAAGACTATTCCGTTTCACATTCCGAATCTCCTCGATATCGTATGAAATGTCCGTGTACGAGTATTTGGAGGTGTAGCGAGACTTGAGGCCTGTCCAAACATCCTCCATTGTTGCGACAGGCCGCCGGGTCCGTAAGTGACGCCATTAACGCCTAATCTTTTGATTTGATCGACAGTGTGGAATAATAAAACGGGAAAAAATCAGTTACCGCAGCCTTCAGCCCGCCCGCTGCCCGCTGCCCGCGCTGTAGCGCTCGCGCGAAGGCTTCGTGTCAAACATGTTACGCTTAATCCTGCCTATCGAATTAGGATCAATTAGTGTCTTTGCATTTTTTACACGGTTCACCCGTTTTATTTCTTGGATTTTTATCACAGTCGCAGCTCCCTGTCAAAAATTGTTAGCCTTCGTAATATTATATCAATCCAGAATGATGGCCGTAAAGGAAATTCCATACTTAATTCACTGTGAAAAGTCAGGCACATTATAAATTATATCTGAATGCGTAATAAAACATTATTTTGTGTTAGAAAATTGTGTTTTTTTTACAATGATATAAATGAAAATTGACTACACGCTTCGTATAAATATTACAAATATACATTACACCGATAACCTACAAAAATAATAATATTAAATTTCTTAATCTTATCCGATAGAGCTTTACGAAACGACCCATAGAACTGGAGACCATTAACATCAACACCTACTTGCAGTCATAATTTTCAGTAGTTGGGAACTATTTTTATTTAATCTACAAATATCATAGCTTAACAATTCCCGACCGCAGGCCGCTATGATTTCGGTATCACGACGGTTTTTCTACACGGCTCGTTAAGGGGACATACCTACTACATGACGCAACATTACATTAAAATCTTTGACGAGTGAAATTGTAACAAACAAGGGTGTTGAATGGGCCACGTGGAAATAAATGACCAGGATTCGTGTTTTAATTCAAACAAATTAATATTGACATAAATTTTTGATTGAATATGCTGTAAAGTTTGAAAGTTAATATTATTATAAATTTAATTTTTTATCCAGAAAACAGAACAATTCCTCGATATTTGAGTGACAAAAACATGTTCAAAATAAATAAAAGCGTTTCGAATGAAAGAACAGTGTGGCGGTCCATTTTTTCTGTATATTTTTGGGAAGACGACGTGATGGTTAGTTAGTTATTTCTCTATTAATACGTTTATAAACAATATTGAAAACATCGTTGATAAAAAGAATGATCCGGGTGATTGGTTGGAAGAAATTTGCTCAAATAAATGGGTTCAATTCTGAGCACAATTGTCTGGGCACAATGTTCGTTTTAAGTACATTTAAGGTATTTATTTATTTATTTATATAATTTATTTCTTTGAAACATTACTATAGATTGTTCCATGTCATATAAGTGATATATTTGTTGTTATTTATTATATACAAACAATTATTAAATCTTAAAATAACGTAAGGTTGAATAAACAAGCATAAATTGAAGTTACACACGTAGTATTTGTGAAAAAAAAAACGAATAAGGAAGTAACTTATACATACATAAATGAGTGAAATTACTGTAATTTTAGTTTATTAATTGGGAGAAAATGATTTAATGAGATTGATTAAATAAATTTAATGAGACAGATAATGATTTAATGAGACAAGGCATATTCAATTATTTTCTTTAGTTGATTGAAATCATGTATATAACAACAATAGAAACAAAGCATAGTCATAATTGAAATAATAACGAAATGATTTTACTGAAATGGTTTGGACATATGAAACAAATGAATGAGAACAGAATGGTTAAAATTTTGTATACCAGCAGTGTGAGTGGAAAGAGAAAAAAGAGTCGTGGAAGACCAAGGAAATCACGGCATGACTTAATTAATCAAATACTGAAAGTTGGCCACATTCGAAGTCGGAAAAATCGACGAACGTGATGTCAGGACAGAACCATATGGCGGTCCATCCTCTCTGCCTACCCTTCCGGGAAACGTTATGATGGTTAGTTAGTTATTTTACTTATAACTCTTGATGGAAGTTCATAACTAACTAACTAACTAACCATCACGATGTCTCCCCGAAAGGGTAGGCAGAAAGAATGGACTGCCACACTTTAACTGATGCCGCACTCTATCCTTCTATTTTCGCTATTCATTTGGAAGTTCATTCTAAATTATAATTAAATAAAACGATGTGTTTATAGTAACTACTTCCACTTTTTGTTTTTATTTCGACAGCGATCGATTTCTCTGACTAGCTGGCATCGACAGACTGCTAAAGATATAAAGTGGTAGTAGTTATTAGAAAAACATCGTTTTATTAAATTATTATTTGAAAAAAGAACGGTTCTAGGGCGCGATCGTTTCGCCTTAATTCCGTTGGTTTTTTATCCCGCTCGGAACTGGTTCACGTAGGTGTGTTCGTGGACTTAATTCTTTTGATTTGGCGAGTAAAAATAGCATAAAACGGCTTATCGTCGTGCATATTTATTTGTTATCGATTGAATGTTTTGCGCAAGATACATCACAATCGGCCCTCGCGCGCTGCCCGCCGCATTGTTGAACGCATGCCGTACCGATTATTTATGTTTATTATTTGTGCTAAGTGTTCGGAACTGGACTAATTTAATTGTTTTCTATTTTGTTCGCAGGTAAGTGGATATAACATTTCGTCTATTAGCGGTGCTCGGAATCGATAAAACGTGGCTATTTCAATGGGTAAGTACAATAATATTTTACTTTTAAAATTCGATTCTAAGTCTAAGTACACACCTGTAAAAAAGTTCTTTAATATGGTATACGAGGTCTGTTCAAAAAGTATCGCTATTTTATATTTTTTCAAAAAGTATTTATTTATTCATGAATATCTATTTTGTCCCCTTCAAAGTAATTCCCCTCGGATATAATACATTTATGCCAACGTTTTTTCCAATCCTCGAAGCACTTAAAAAAATCATTTTTTGTGATCTTGTTCAGCTCCTCCTTCGATGCCGTCTTTATCTCCTCAATCGTGGCATAGCGTCGTCCTTTCATGGGCCTCTTCAGTTTTGGAAACAGGAAAAAGTCACAGGGGGCCAGGTCTGGGGAATACGGTGGCTGCGGCACCATTATAAAACCTTTGTTAAATGCTAGTATTATTAATGTATCTTAAATGCTAGTTAATTAATGTATCTTAAATGCAAACAAAAGCCTATCCAAAAAAGCCAAGATGGCAGTGCACAATGGTGTTCTTGTGCCGACCCTTATGTATGGAAGTGAAGCATGGAACTGGCAAAAGAAGGATGAAAGTAGAATAAATGCAGTAGAAATGAGATCTCTCAGACGAATGTGTGGCAAATCTGTATTTGATAGAGTGACAAATGCAAGTATAAGAAGTGAATGTGGTGCGAATGAAAGTGTTATGAACAAAATAAGGAAAGGGTCATTAAGATGGTTTGGACACATGGAAAGAATGAGTGAAGACAGAATGGTAAAGAAGGTATATGTAAACGGCGTGAACGGAGCTAGAAATAGAGGAAGGCCGAGGAAAACGTGGCACGATCAAATCAATCAAATATTGAATGTCGGACACGTGAGGAGTCGGAGAAATCGACGTGCGTGCATGACAAGATGTATGAATGTAGAGGAAGCGAGAGAAGTATGTCAAGACAGAACAGTGTGGCGTTCCATTCTTTCTGCCTACCCCTCCGGGGAGACGGCGTGATGGTTAGTTAGTTAGTTTTTTAAATGCTAGTTTACTTTATATTTTATCTATATTATTATTTTTACCAATACATTTTGCTTGCAAATGTTCTTAAAATTCCTCAAATTGTATACAATATCTTATATTTATATATACTTCAGATTAATTAGGGGATACTTCGAGAACTCGGCCGTAATGGAGGATGTTGGTTTTTTTGTCCCCGATAGATGTCTCCGACAGCGACAGCACAGATTGTTTTACCTACCGGCCGCCAGAACCAATCTGCCTCTGGTGACACCGGTGGGAAGAGCAATTAGTCTTCTGAACGCGGTCTCCTCGGAGATCGACGTCTTTCATGTTAGTGAAAGTACGTTCAGGGGGTAAATACTATTGACTTTAGAAAGTATCTTGTCTTCCTAATGTCGAACCATCTCTAATGCGTTCCTGGTACTTTGTTATATTTTTATAATATTTTACCTGTACTTAATAGATGCCTTAAACATTTTCGTGTTTGTAATGTCTATTTAGTTAATAAACTGATTTGATTTGATTTGATATTTCAATTGCAAATATGATTTCCGACAACTTGAACTGATTTCAACATATGATGCAACTATTATGCCATTTGTTGCAGGTTCATAAAATATTTCATTTTGTAACGCCATAGTAACGTGGAATATAAATTCTTATAATACATTTATATGTTTATTTTCTAATTTTCATATTAAAACAAATATTTTCTATCGCGCACTAGTTCTTAAAAATCTAACATCATCACGCCGTCTCCCCGAAAGGGAAAGCAGGATGAATGGACCGTCGCATTGTTCTTTCCTGACATACTTTTCCCGATTCCACAACATCCATACATCGTGTAATACACGCGCGTCCATTTCTCAGACTCCTCACGTGGTTGACATATAATATTTGATTGATTTGTTGGTGCCACGTTTTCGTCGGTCTTCTTCTATTTCTTGTTTCGTTTACACCGTTAACCAAATTTTTAATTGTTTTTTTTAACAATGATATAAAACTCCACAATAAATAATTAATACGAATGATTCTAGAATTTGTATTTTATGAAAAGGACATTTTCTAAGGCATTTGATAATGCCTTAGTAAGGTGAAACTTCTAGAAAACACGTGTTTTCATTCGTATTTATTAATATATTATTTATTAAGATAATGGAATGATTTGACTGAAATCTCTTGATGGATGATCACTTTAAACAATTATTAAATAAAACAATTTTTTTAAACTACTTCCAATTTTGAAACTGCTTCAACAAAAGTGGAAGTAGTTAAAAAATGTCTTATTTAATTATTATATACTTTATTTATCATTCTTTCTATGGCATCCAAACCATCTTAATGTCCCATTAATTATTCATAACATTTCCCTCCGCACCACATTTACGCTGTTGCTCAGTTACATAAAACCTTTATGCACAGAGAATTATATTCCGTATTCATTGATCATTTTGAACGTGTAAATTAAGTGCTGCTATGGAAGTGAGTAGCATTATTCTATTGTTCATACTTGGACATCTATCATTTGCGCTCTATAACCTGCATCACCGTCCCATCACTGCTCGGCCTGCTCCACCCCTGGAGGGAGTGTGTGGAGGTGGAAGAAGCGAAACATAGACACAGGGAGGGGTGTAGTCGCATCTCTTTTTATTCATACCACTTTTCTTCTTTGGTCCGTCTGATAAAAATAATAAATCATTGTGCTTTTGGCTTTGCAAGCGGTATTTCTCTCTCTTTCTCTCTCTGTCTCTCTCAGATTACGTATTAGCTTTTCCCGGGCCAGGGGTGTAGTTTAACTCTAAACTGATAAAAGTACACATTTTAATTGAATAATCTATTTTTTATTCGTGAAATTATCATTCAAGGCGGATACGAATGAAAACGACAATTGTCTTCAAAGGTTAACGGTAGGATTATTGTAAGTTATTTTTATATATTAAACTTCAATTAATATTTTAGTAAATTTACGTTATTCTTGATTGTGTCTAATGATAACTAAAATTCTGTATATTTAGTTACATTTATACTATTATAAATCTATAAATGTTAACAATTTGGAAGTTTTTGCGTAATTTAAATTATTTTAGAAGAATAAAAATTAGATCAATATCCGGAGTGTATGAATCTTACCCATGTTATCTACAATAGATCAAGAGGGCAAGATTATATTTCAAGAGTTATTTTGTTATTAGTATCTGCTCTCAATATAAATTCATAAAATTAACTTAGCAGATTTTTTAAATAGAAATTTAAAGATAATTAACATGAGAGAGGTGCGCAGTAACGGGAGTAAAAAAAACCAAATGATCAGTGGCAATTAGGTGCCGAGTGCGGCCCTGAGAATATAACTAATAATGGGCAGATTAGGTCCTCCCGCATCCCGCCTTATCAGGAGCGGAGTGGCACCTGCGATATTAATTGCACATAACGCCGCCGGACACCTTTTGGGAAAAAGGAAAAAAGACTGATGACGGAAGACCGGAAAAAGCCATTGTGATTTGTGCGGGATTGTCAGATAAAGGTAATGTTCCTTGCCGGGGAGCGTAATTCTCTTATCTGCTCTAGTGCTTAATGTTCCCGCGTGCGATTCTCTATCGCGCCCCACTCCTACCATACACATAGCACTGCTCCTAGTACGAGTATACTCCTTTTTCATTTTTGGCTCACTTGCACGTCAACGCCGCGCGCCGTGTCGCTTTACATACTAACCCTTATTAAAATTAATATTCATTTTTCTCTTCTTATATTGGGTGGCATCATATACGAAGAGATTGACGGAAGCAGCTAGGAAAAATTATATGCTATACATATTTTTTTTTGTCTTTATCAAATCAATGAAATTCTAGATCAATAACTAATTTTTTAAAGATTTTTGTATAAATTTTTTATATAAATGTGGTATATTTCTTCTTCTTCTTCCTCAGACTATTCCCGTCCACTCCTGGACAAAGGCCTCATCCATTCGCTTCCATGTCACTCTGTCTTGTGCATCCAGGTTATTCCGACGTGTCTGTTCAGATCATCCTTCCACCGTGGTTGCGGTCGCCCTGCACTTCTCTTTGCCGTCCACGGTCTTCAAGTCAGCAGTCTTCTTGTCCACTTTTCGTCTGAGCTTCTGGCTACGTGACTTGCCCATTGCCATTTTAGAGTCGCCACTCGGTCTATTTATCTGTAAATAATATATTAAACACTACTTTAAATGACATTTTTTAAACATTCCTTAACTAATACGTATTTAATATTGAGAAAAATTTATGTTAGTGTTAAGTCATAACATATGTTTTATGGAGTGACATATCACAAACATGTCAGTACCTTAAAATATAGAACTTTCGACATTTTCATAATCCTTACGATACGATACTTTAGATTGCATCGATAGGGATTGTCTCGGATTTAATTTTATGAAATTGCGTGCTATTTGGGGAAATGTTTTTCATCTGAAGACAGGAAAGAGCACTTTCCTGGAAAAAAACTAGGAAACAATTAGTATATAAAATGCGTAATATTAAAACTAATCTTTGAACTAATCAACTCGCTGTCATTACTATTGTGTATACTACTGAACACTTTTTAATGCATATATTATTACTTGAATTTTCTTTAAAAATTACTTTATATTTTATTTAGATTTAGGTGGTAAAACCAGGCGATACTTAAAAATATGTGGAATCATACTTAATTTATCTTATAAAATAATTTATTTTATTTTATTTTTATTAATAAACAAAAGCATTTTTTCTGAAAAATGTTTTTCTGTGATATTTTTAATAATAATACATTGTTTTAATATTCTACTTTCTACCCTTTTTTAGTCTCCACATAAATCTATTAAATATATCTGATCTTCCATGAAAGAGTGCAAGTACCGCGCGTTGTGTTTAAATACCTGTTTTGCGGAAAAAATGTTCCCTGCAAAGTAGTTGAAGGGGTCCTTTGTGGACCGCTCTGAGGCCTTTCAGAATGACAAAAATTAAGAATGAACTCACTTTCATTGCTCCTCAAATGATTAACTGTTCCCAAGTTTATCCAGGGCGATACTATCTGCGGTCCCACTCGGCCGCCCGCAGATTGTTATATATAGTTGACTAAATAAAACGAGGGAATATATTTCGGGGTAGATTTTTTCCTGACGGGGTAGGTTGATATATTCTTGTGGTACAGCCGGGGGCGAGAGCGAGAGCGAGATAAGGGACGGGAGGTATGGAAATATTACTGGAGTTTAAAAAAAGTTTAATACGAATGATTAGCTGTAATAAATATCAGAGAGCTTCAGTGCGCCGCGTCATTTGTCAGGGCCCGATTTCTGCGCGGATATTAAACTTATCCACTTTGTTAACTTGGAAAAATCCTTCGGCGATGTCAGTTTTTTAGATAAAAGTGTACATAATCTTCGGGCCCGGGGAGAGAATTATTTTTGAAATATTACCGCCATTATGTGGGGCTTCTTCTAGCGTACCTACTTGATCTTTATCCTCGCAATTATTGCGGATACTCTTGGGTACACGTGGATCTCACAAGCTGAACCTCTTCCATTTCTTTACTCTATCTATCCCGAGGACCCCTTTATACGAGTACTTTCGTGTCATGCCACATTCACCTATCATTTTATCGTAAAATATTATTTGAACACTTCTGTGTTAGAGTAATGATGAAAGAAATTTAAAGCAAATTATATTAATGATTTTCATAACAAAGTTTCGAAATTATCACCGTAAGCTAGTAAGGAGACGATTTGCAGCAAAGTATAACATTTTTCGCTGGTTCTTGGGATGCCACTCATGCTTTTAATGTGGTAGTTTCCCGTCGCTTTGTATTTGAACTTTTTACATGTGTATCGGTGATCTAATAATTAAGCGTATCTTAAATGCCTTTTTATTCAAATCAAATAATATTTTAAAATATAAAATGCATTTCTTCTAGAAAGAGTAGAGTTATTAGACCCAGTTCCACTCGAATTGCCACTCCTTAAAATGTTAATTAAATCCATCCTCGACGAAGTTTAGAACATTCTAAGTAGTAAATTACTGTGATTGGGTTACGCCTCGTCCCTGTTATCCTCTAATTAATCTCCGATACACATTTGTACGGGGAACATGGCAGAACACGTGTTGCGTTCAACTCAAATTTACATCCACGCTAATAAATAAATATGTGCCAGTCCGATTGCATCGTGCTCTTGCCGACAGATGGCCTTACGTTTTCAGTTTATTCAAACTATCCACTATACTAATCAACATATACTACATATTTTGTTATAGTCAAAATTAAAAAATTGTTAAGATTAAAACTGTGTATTTGAATACTTTTTTTACATTTCAAAAGAATTTATACCTATATATATAAAATGGCGGCAAAAGTATATCTAAACGATTTAATTGAAGAACTAGTTTAATTTTAGTCGTTGAAAGTAACCAAAATAATTCAAAAGCCGCAACCTTTGATGCGCGTACATGACACTCGAAGAATATTAAATTGGTATAATGTCAGAACAGGTATGAATTAATATTGGTTAGTGAAAAATCTCTATAGAAAATTTCGAAGATTAATGGCGATTTCCTAAAACAAGCTGGAACTAAAAATCTTCTTCTTCTTCTTCCTGGCGCTATCCCAACTCATTAACTGTTCGTGGGGTCGGCTCTTCTCGATCTCAGGCTGTACTTCTTACGGTTTTGAGTATCGCTTTCACTCAAGCCATTTCGCTGCAAGACGCTATTGCACTAAATTATCCACGTGTTCCTTGGCTGGAAATAAAAATATAAGTAAAATAATAAAATAATCAAATGATTTTACATAAATCTTTAGATTGAATGTCATTTTAAATAATAATTAAATGAAAATACGTTTTTTTAATAACATTTCCATTTTTATTTCTACTTCGACTGCGACAGGTTTAACCAGGCTGCCTGGCATCGACAAACAGGTCCCATCTGACGATGCAAGCCGGCTTGGCGAAATCGGTTGCTGTCGAAGAAATAAATACAAAAGTGAAAGGAGTTATTAAAACATAATTTATTTAAATAGTCCATTGTTTTGGCCGAAACACTATGATACTTTAACATTATAAACTGTTAAATTAAAAAACTTTGTTTAATGTATCACAATTGTATTTTATTTTTATAAAATCACGAAAATTTTACATTTGATGTATTATTGTAACACCTAATGATGCCAATATAGTTAAACGTAACAGCTGTCGCGTAAAATAAAATACAATTGTGATACATAAAACAAAGTCTTTTAAATTTAACAGTTTGTTATTTATTATTTAAAACATATATATTATTTCATTTATGAAGACAGGAAATTGTTGTTTGATATTAAATATCCCAAAAATATGAATTATTCTTTATTGACAATTCTCAATACATTCACTTTCGGAATTCAGCGCTGTTCATACATACCATAATGGTCTTATGGCATCACTCCTTACACATCGGCAACGGGGATCGAATTTCAGCCACATGCACCTACTGGTGGTGTCTTTCCCGCCACAATTTGTCGGGGAATGTCATTCGGAATTCAAACGAACCACGTGGCACTCACGAATGCGCGGATTCTTGAAAATATTCGTTCCGATAAATAAATAAATGGGTTGAAATTATGAGACACGGTTTGCACAAAATATACAGTTCATTCAAGTTTTATCTCCTAATTCATTGAATTTTTGTAGAGGTATCTTTCAAAATATGCTTTATTTAAGGGTTAACTAACTAACCATCACGCCGTTTCCCCTGAGGGGTAGGCAGAGAGGATGGATCGCCACATTGTTCTATCTTGACATAACTCTCGCGCCTTTTCTACATTCACACATTGTGACATGCATGCTAGTCGATTGTTCCTATTTCGAACATGGCCGCCTTTCAGTAATTGATTAATTTGGTCTTGCCATGTCTTCCTTGGCATTCCTCGACTTCTTTTTCCATTCACACTACTTGTATACATCTTTTTAACCATTCTTCCCTCATCCATTTGTTCCATATGTCCAAACCATCTTAATGACCCTTTCTTGATTTTATTTATCACGCATTCATCCGCTTTACATTCCTATCATTAGATATTCTATCATAAATTGTTATTCCGCACATCCAAAGGTCACATCAAATCAAAAGTAAACATCAATATTATTATTATTATTTTTTTTTAATATTTTTTTTTTTAAATTTTGTATTTATACCCCATAATCGATCAGTTAAAATTTTAGTATTATATTTATTTGTTTATTGATCATTTACCATGTACAGGGTTTTAATACCTCCCAACTGGGGTAACCCAATCTGGGGAGGCATTTTTTTACTCACATACATAATATAAAATTTTATAGTTATGGCGGATTTAGAAGTGTCAAAACATTCAGCTTTTGTGTATTTTGTATCACTCTTGATTATCTTACAAACCTAGGCGACCTTCGTGACAGAAAGGCAAGAGTAATGGCTGTCACACCTAAGGTCCCGGGTTCGATTCCCGGCGATGGCATTCTTATTGTCACACTGTCTTTGGTCTGGTGTAGAATTCACGTGATAATAAAATGGCGATAGATTAGCTACCTATCACAAGTCATAAGAATCAGTATAATATATAAAAACAAATTGTATACAGTAATTGGGTGAAAACGACCTGATTAATACCTCATGATTTATATTTATAAATATTTTATTTTCTAAGTCCCGCATGGACGAGGGAAGGGCCTAGGGATTGAATGAGCGAAGCTGACGAAAGGCGCCGTTCGCCTGTAACAGCTTCGGATAAGCGGTGGGAATCCTCTATGTCCCATGGTGTATACAAAACTGGGGAATGCACCATTCCGGAAAAAAAGCAACAGGCAAAAGGGTCTCCAGGCCACATTTAATCTAGTTTAATTTCAATTCACTCTTATATCCCGATCTCACAGAAACAAACAGAGCAATATATGGTACATGATTTTATGGCATATGATAAAATTATTTCAGAAAGATATGGTGAGGGTGGGACAGATTGTGGAATGGGAGAGAAGCTGTGTGGGAGAGAAGTTGACGAAAGGGCGCCGTTACGTCCGTATAACAGCTTCGGGTAAGCGGTGGGTAACCTTCTATGTCTTTATTTAACTGTACGTTTGTTCATTCGTATGTGTATTAACAATTACTCTATGTTACCCTACAATAAAGAAATAAAATTCTATTTCTGTCGTATATAAAAAAAATCTAACGTATCTTAGAACCATCTTAACCAGCTAATATTTGATTTTACTTATAATATTATTTAGTATGTGTACACTTCTTTTTCTTCTTTCCGTGTTCTGTCAGGTCTCCCCAACGTTGACTATCACCCTTGAGTAGGCCTCCCCGTCCTGGGCAGCTCGGAACAGCTCCCCCACGGTCCTCAGCCCCGTCCACTCTCGGATGTTCCTCAGCCAGAAAAACCGCCTTCTCCCAACACCTCGTCGACCCTCAATCTTACCCTACAATGTGTACACTACAGCAATGAAACTTACGAACAAATGGATTGTGACTGAGTACATGATTTTTTACACTGTAACATTCCCGAAATGTCCCAATCGGTAGAAGTTTTATTTTGTTAAATATTCCAAATAATAAGTATTGACGTTGAGAAATGATGTTGTAATCTGGGAAAATCTCGAAAAGCGAGCCGTGTTCGGCGGTACCGACTTCACTCGCGGAGGTAAACAAATGGAAACATACAAGCAGCGCTCGCCTATCTCGCCTGGATCTCTAGCACTGTTTTACAACCAACACATTATATCGCCCTCTTCTCCGGGACCGGGACACCCCCAAATACGAAGATCCCAGCACGCATATGACGTTAGAATTATAAGAGCGTAGTTGATTGGTCTTTTTTGCGGTGTGGTACCCTTTTCCCAGCGAGCTGCGACGGGCGAGGGGAACATTAGCATTGCTGTGGGAGCTATCTGCATCAAGATAAGCGCGCGACCACAATACGTCAGTCGATCATATCTGCTTGTAAGGCTGGTCGCGGCCAGGATAGCGAATGGTTCAGTTTAGGGACACTTCGCTGGAAAATATTATTATTTTCAACATTTTTTTCTTTGAATAAATCACACCACAGAAAAGTTTATTGAATGAAAGATTTAAATATTGACAATAATATGGTAGCGTGTGGCCAAATTTATACCATATATAGTGTATAGTTTTAAAAAAAATATATTATATAATAATTTGTGGTGTGGCATTATTAAAAAATATTTTAAAACACTTTGATTGTTTTTACACCACTTTATTTTTTCTAACCAACCGGTTGGTTTGACAAAAATTAAGTGGTGTGAAAACAAGTAAAACTTATTTTTAATGTTAGTCATTTGATCTTTATCCCTTTCAAATTATTCGTATGCTTGTCTAAGGTGGGTAATCTTCTCTCTAAATTCTTAAAATGATTTAAGGAATCTGTTGTCCTACGATTTTAATCCAGACTAATTTATCGTTAAATTATATAACATCGTCCTATTTTTGATATTTGAATATACTGATTATTTGACATGTGTATTAAATCTTCTCCATGGATCGCAAGCTTCCTCTAGAGTAGAACCCTCTGATTTCATTCCGCGAAGGCTCTTGCGACACCCGTATATTTTTTTTAGTGAATTTCGCACTCATAGTTAATTTCGAATATGGTTAAGTCAAAGTATTGTATGAGAAGCTTTAAACCCTTTCGCCGCCTGGCCCGCGAGCCGCGCTCGCACTGTGGGGCCGCTATCGGCTGGCCCATCGCCCGTTACAGAGATCTCGCTACCGATGGTATTATTGCCGCCAAATATATTTTTCAAACCACCTACAATACAATTTGGTTTTATTTCATTTTTTCTTTTCCGAGTCACGACCGTACGGTAACGCGTCGCGCTTGTGTCAATATCGGGTTATTGCGCCTCTCGGCTGCACCCCGTGCCAGCCGTCTTCGCTTCGGCGAACGATGCAATTCATTACTTAATACCGATAAATACACCAGTTCCTAGAAGTTGAATTACAATTTTATGAGTGAACCGCACTATGACCCTGCAGTTATTTATAACGAGCGCCGTGACATCTAGTCAACTGGCATGTATAGCACGGATTATGCACGTAAATCGGAGAAACCGGAGCAATCAAGGGCCTGCACGTGCCAAGACCGGCCAGAATAAGACCTTTATGAAAGCCAAGAAAGCGCCTAATGGATAATGTTCTAGAAAATCTGGTTGGGGTGAGCGAAAGCAACTGTAGAGTGCAAAAGGCACAGGATCGACACGCTCGGAATAACATCATCAAGGAAGCTATACTGTTCAAGAGTTATACATGTCCGGTCATCTGGAGTAAGTTTGTTTACCTTTATAATCATCATAACAATCTTAAATTGATCTGAGTTAGATTAAATATTTAATAATGGATTGTTTCGGTTTAAATTTTGTAAAGTTTAAAAAATTTGTAGGGATATATATTCCGAAATAAAATGTGTTTAAACCAGAATACTTTTAGAATAAATTAATTAAATGTCGGTCACGTGAGGAGTCGGAGAAATCGACGTGCGTGCATGACAAGATGTATGAATGTGGAGGAGGCGAGAGAAGTATGTCAGGACAGAACAGTGTGGCGTTACATTCTTTCTGCCTACCCCTCCGGGGAGACGGCGTGATGGTTAGTTAGTTAGTTACTTACTTTTAGATAATACATTGTTTTGTGGAATCTCTATGATACTTCATCATTTTAAACTTTAGTTAAGTTTATTTTTATTTAATATGAGATTCTGTTATTATATGTTATAACAATTTAATTGTTTATTTTTTATGAAATTATGCGAAAGTTGTTTCGGCAACCGATGTTGACATCATCAGGTGTTACAATCAACAGTTGTCAAACAGCTGTCGCGACACTTCACCAAAAATAATTATTATATTGTCACATCATAACAGTGTTTCAAATTGAACAATTAATTAATTATACTTGTGTTTGTTTATAAATCTAATGTTTAATACCAGTTTCGTATTTTTAAAACAATATCATGTACGAGTATAATAACACGAAGTGGGATTGTAAACGAAAGTTTATTATTTGGAAAAAAATATTTCCCTAAAATACGTGTTACATTATCAAGGTTGAGGAAGGTGCATCCACGTGTAGTGTTACTGAAACTATAATACATATAACATCCTGCGTCGGCTAAACCTTCCATCCACTGGCAATAGAAAGAGGAGAGAAAACGCCATTTTAGGGCAACGCCAACAATATTTAAATAAACCAAGTTTGCAAGTGACACGAATAATAATTGATTATCTTACAATTTTAAATGTTTTATGCTTAAACATTTTCTCAATCCCTCGAGGCAGAGAATGATTAAATTCTTTCCGTGTGACAAATGTGGAATTCAGATGATTCAAAAGTCATCTTGGTATATCTGTACCTCGTTTTTTGTATAACGCGATCGGAAAATCGGGCACGTTCCGATATGTCGCTCGTCCACAGCGGTCTGGTATTCCGCTCGCATTGCTCGTTAGAACAGAAGGTAATATTTCTGCCACATTAACGTCTTCGGATTCCATCACGCCTTCCGCTGCCGCACAGGGTATCGTTTCACAAGAGTCAGATACTAAAAGTATTGCAGGCGGCTAGATCATAAAGTGGTCGTTTGAGCGAAAATGTAATATGTACAAGTTACTGTTGTCAAGAGAACCCCTAAAGTCGTCCATTAAGTCATGCATTCGGCTTCAGTTATTATTATTATTATCATCTATGATGATTTATATTTTAAGTGCACCGTTTTGTAAAATTAATTACTCCAAGGGCACACGTGGAAAAAACTGACCGAGCAGTGCAGTCTTTAGAAGTTTCTTAAATTTAACGTCACTTTCCTCATACTTAATACTAACATGAAGGTTATTCCACGCCAACGGAAATGAAATGTGTGTCTTGGAATGTGGCTCTATCACCGAATGCTCAGAATTCCCTGGACAGACATGGTTACCAATACCGGTTACCAATACTGAGGTGAGCTAGAGTTGACAGGGAGCTGTTATCAACTCTCATGGTTCGGAAGATTTTACATCTGGGTCATGTACTGCGTGGGGAAAAGTACCACCTTCTCCAATTATTATTGGAGGGGTGAGAATTGAGGGACGCCGAGGGCCCGGTAGGAGACAGATGTCCTGGCTGTGAAACGCGAGGGAGTGTACCGGCATCCGAATTGTGGATGAGTTGTTCCGAGCGGCGCAGCACAAGGACAGGTTCGTCGAAGTGAATGCCAACGTTGGGGGGACCCGACAGGGCACTTTAAGAAGAAAGATGATTCTACAAAATATAAAATTATATACCAGTTGTAGCATTTAACTATTCTCAGTCGAAGTTACAAATTAACATTAATACTGAATGAGATTATGTAATACATGTTTTAAAGTGTGATTGTTTTCTATAACTAAATTGTCTCGTATAAGTTTATGACAAGTTATAGGTACTCGTATAATTGTAAGTGTTGATTCAAGTATGAAAAGGGGCAGCGTGCGCCGTACCGGCAGCCGCTATCGGGGCTCATCTCGCGAGCTACAGTGATCTGCGCCTGCCGATAGCTTTTTACTGACAAATCAGTCTATTGTTGAGTGTGGCATGTGTGACAAGTATTTTGGCAGGTTGTGTGCGTGGTACTAGGACTAGGACCTGCGATGTGCAGACTCCTCCTGTGGAATGCTTTATTGATTCCGTGTAAAATATATTATAATAAACCTGGATTTTTCTTGGCAGTGATATTAAATATAATAATAGTACATTAAAAATAATGGCTACAATATAAATACCAATCCTTCTTAGTTCTCTCGCAAGAAATATATTATTTTTCCGATGTATATCATTCCATACCAGAATAAAAACATATAAATATAATACTTAAAATATTATATATTTCAGATGTCTGACAATGTTTAACTTTCGAGTGTGCATTATCTGGAATGTAACATAATCAATAACTTAAAATTACGTATTGAAATATACTTCGCTTTTAATTATTATACAATATTATATTTTTTGCTAAGGTTTATATTCAATACTTATACTAAAGATATTAAAAAATAATACAAGACATTTTTTTTCTCTAGGCTAATACAATATTTTAATTTTTACAATAATCTAAGAACTGTATTATAAAAAGCTTTCGAGCTGAAGCTCCACATTACCGAAATGAAGTGAATGTTCAGATGAGATTGAGATGTCGCAAAAGGCTGGAAAATGCATATCTGGAGTAGCTTTAGAGTGACCCGTATTAACAGATCAGATTAAAGAAGCCAGGCGAAGATGGTTTGATTATGTCATATGCAGAGAAGACGGCTGTATCATAAAGTCTGCCCTTCGAATCCCAACACTCAAGAGTGGCAGAGGACGGCCCTTAGCGATGGCAGGAATTACAGACTCAACAGGGAGATGATCTAAGAAATAGCATCTTGAATAGATCATGTCAGGAAGGTCGACTCCACTTAAAGGAAACTTTACTCCACTTAAAGAACTATCAAAGAGAAGGAACAACTTGGATATATTGCTCAGAACTTATGGTTCTAGAGCCGAGTGTTTTGATTTCATAACAACCACCATAGTAAAAAAAGAAACATGTACACCCGATTCAACCCTCCATTCATTAGCATAATGAATCTAAAAATATATGTTTTAATTGATAATATTGCGTGCATTGTATTTTAGTTTAATAGAAACAATATAAAATAAACCTAGAGAATATCGCAAGTCTGCAATAACCATGTTCATTCCACCCTTAGCAATCTATATAGTTCATTTCTATGTTAACCTCCTGTCCTTGGATATATGTTTTAAATATAAATAAAATAAAAGTATTATTGGTATGCATCAGCATCCAGTTCCGCCCTGATAGGCCGCGCTAGGAGCGACAGAAGCCCGTGAGAGATAGCGCCTTAGATTGTCTCCAAAAGCGCCATTCTCCCGACCCAAGAGTTTTTGTTTTAGGAGATGCTTCGCCTTGGGATGCTGGTTGAAAACAAAAGATGAGGGACCCTGAATAACATTAGCTCCGCGTATTATTTATAGATGCCATTCTAAAGATTTCTACCGACTTTATGGTATACACATATACAGACCTAAAACGAATATGGAAATCGATTTACATTATAATATAAAGGTTTTCGTATTTGCTACTGTCTCGGATTTTGATTTGTCTATAAAAATGCGTTGGTTAACACATTTTTATATGAATATTGTGAATTGTAGACATCCTAGTAAGGTGTAATATAGTAAACATCAATGGTGGCTGCTTTTTTAGTATTTGATTAATTTGGTTTATCAGCTTATTTATTTACTCAAAAGATATTATATTACAACTATAGTTATAGTTTAAGGCATCTATTTGAAAGGGTAAAGAATCTGGAACGCATGAGAGATGGTTTAACTTTAGGAAGACAAGATACTCTCTAAAGTTGAGAGTATTTGTCTTCTGAACGTAATTTCACGAATATGAAAGACATCGATATCCGAAGCGATCATACTCTCCCCACCGGCATCACCAGAGGCAGGTTGGTTCTGCATGCTGGGAGATAAAACAGTCTCAGCGTCAACACAGATCGATGTCTTTCATATTCGTGTAAGTACGAAATATGAACTAACTAACTAAATAACCATCACGCCGTTTCCCCGGAGGGGTAGGCAGAGAGGATGGATCGCCACATTGTTCTATCCTGGCATAATTCTCGCGCCTCTTCTACATTCACACATCGTGACATGCACGCTCGTTGATTGTTCCTACTTCGAACATGGCCGCCTTTCAGTAATTGATTAATTTGGTCATGCCATGTCTTCCTTGGCCTTATATATCTTTTTAACCATTCAACCCTCACCCATTCGTTCCATATGTCCAAACCATCTTAGTGACCCTTTCTTGATTTCATTTATCACGCATTCATATGCCATACATTCCTTTCTTACTTCATCATTAGATATTCTATCATAATATGAAAGACGTCGATATCTGAGGTAATTCTTAGATTTTAACCATTCTTCTCTGGCCCATTCGTTCCATATGTAAAAAACATCTCGGTGATCCTTTTTTAATTTTATTTAAGATGCAGTCATCTGCCTTACATTTATTCCATAATTCGTCGTTCGGTATACTATAATATATCGTTATCTCGCACATCTTCTCAGTGATCTCATTTCTACAGCCTATATCCTACTTGCATGCTTCTTTTGCCATCTTCAAGCTTCATTTCCATACATAAGGAAAACATTATTTGCCTTAAAAAATATATATATTTGGTGCGCGCACAGTGGGTGAGACACCTACGAAGCAGTGGCCAAGGGGATTACCCGCCCTTCTGTTCTGTGCAATCAAATGAATTAAAAACGGAAAACATAACTCAAAAAATTAGCAAACGAAACAATAACGGAAAAACAGTTAAACTGAAACATCCCGGCGAAGTAAAGCCGCAGTTAAACATGCAAATCTTTATTGGAAAACATAAAACAACACTCGCAATGTAAGGCGAGTTATCTCGGCATCTATTTTGTTGGTCGATGTGTATCGGGGAACTTTTAGTACTATTCGCTTTACAGTTGTAATTAAAATAAGCTTATCGTGTTAGCTAACTAGACGAGGAATTACCCTTTATCAACATTTCTTTCTTCTATTTCCACCACCCCTCCAGGTGCCCGCGGACCTTTAATGCGCGGCCTTTACACTTAGTTTGGGCTCACGGGGGCGTGTTAACAGGCACAACCTACTAATAAGAATTACATTTTCAACAAATTGTAAAGATTACATTAAAAAAATACATAAATCATTTGACTACTAAGATTCAAGAAAATGTCTAATCGTTTAGTATGTTTAGAAAAAACGTGTTATTTGCTAGATTTACGGGGTTTAAGGTATTTGTTTATATTTTAAAGAAACATTTTAAACATTAATATGGTTTAGACACATGGAAGAATGAATGAAGAAATAATATGTTAACGATGTAAATGGAACAAGAAATAGATGAAGATCGAGGAAAACGTGCCATTATCAATTCAATCAAATATTAAATATCGACCACGTGGAGAAGTGAAAAATCGACGTGCGTGCATGGTACGATGTATGAATGTTAAGGAAGCGAGAGAATTATGCCAGGAAATAATAGTGTGACGGTCCATTCCTTATTCCTCTCCCCGGAAGAGCCTACTCCTTTGGGGAGACGGCGTGATGGTCAGTTAGTTAGTAACACATTTCTTGGGTTCAATATAATATGAATATTTTTTTATTTTATCAATAGTGTTGTTTGAAGTGCCCACAATCGATGTTTGTTTGTTTACTATAGAGAATAATTTTAAACTGTTTTCATTGGATAAAATAATCGACGCAGCGCTGCATTTCACCTACATGACGAGTGAACCGACTTCCTAGTAATGTCTTCTGCTGACGCTCGATTGAAAGATAATTGACGATTCAATAGGCAGTGATCGAAACGGAGTCTAAGAATTACGTTCAGAGTTGGCTCCCGCACAATGGGTGATCTGTGTTAAATGGTAACTCGCAATAGATTCGATCAATCGGATAGCATTATTCCTTTATTCCCGTGCCAAGGACTCGGACGATGCTGGGAGCAGATTCCATTCAGATCAGCAGGGAACGGCCGCGGATGAATCAGTCTGCAGACGCGATGTCGGGAAACTTTCCGGAACAACGAAACTACATTAATTATCTTCTTTGAAGAGTTCTGACGTTCCTGAGTCAAAGATTTTGAAATTGAAAAAAAATTACAACAAAAATTATTGTTGACGCCAAAAATATCAAATTTATTGTTTCTTGAATAATTTTGTAAAACTCGAAAACGTCTGTTTTTTTAGAAGCCTTATTATATTTTTAGGAAAAAAGAAATGTTTCGCTTTTCTAAGGCATTAATTATTAAATATGTAGGCATTGCATTGCACACAAAAGCGAAACATGTCATTTCCATAAATTGTAATAAAACTTCTATCGTTCGAAAATATAATATATATTTTTTAGATAAACTTGAGGTGTTGTTAACACTGTGGAATTCCATATGACAATTTAAAAAAAAAATTAAAACATTGTTTTTTCCACTTTTGGGTTTATTTTTCTCGACATGTTTCGAAGGATTACACCTGCATCATCGGGAGAACGATATAAACTTCGAAACATGTTGAGAAAAATAAACTCAAATGTGGAAAAAAGAGTCGTTATAATCTTTTTTGTTTCATTTTTAGAACGAAACTATCAAAATATAATAAGTTAATATATCATTTACTCCACTCTGATCAAACATTTAGTTACATATAAATTAGACGTGTATTTTCTATAGATTTCCTTTCTTTAAAATACTGGTGCGAACTTTTGTCTTACTTCTTTAAATTCGAGATTTCTAGATTTAAATTCTGAAATATATTCACATTTTTAAGCCATATCTCAGAATTTCATGCCAAATCACCGGGACTTTTGTCTGCCATCTCTCCCGGATCTGGATGCAGCAGCCACCGGGTCCTTATCACGGGCATCTGTTCTAAATTCAGCATCAGTCGTTTCCCGAATACTCTCGATAAGCGAAGATGGCGTGGGCGGCGGTGAAAATGGCAGATCGCTATCTGTGACAGCCGCCGCGGACCGGCCAGGGGGGAAGAATGGCAAATTCCTGACAAGATCTACCGGGCTATTCCTGAAACATTCGAGAATTACTTTACGTTCAAGAGAGATAAACGTTATTTGCGTCATATTCACACAAAGCTTTGAAAACGAATGACTTTATTCCTACTCTTCAGTATGTTCCTAATACTATTAAATAATATCATATAAGAACATTATTTTTTCGTTGATATCATTTTTGACGGTCTTGTCCAAAGAATGGACACCACCAGACTCCCCCATATTGCGCTACATAATCAGCCTCACGGGACTCATCCTCGTGGAAGACCTAAAAGATTGGAAGTCAGCTGGGAATCCACCTCGCAGGATGTGCAGCCCCCCGGAGAACAGACCGCATAGGTCTATCTATATCAAGGAAGAAAAATATGTATTATTTAATTATTTAATAAGGCGAATGGTATCGCTCTGATGCCGTTTATCAAACATATATTTGTACGTTTGTTTGCATTCTAGATGGAAGTACTGAGCAGTATGTGGGGGTAAATACAATATTATAATGAAGTCCCAATCACGCAGCTACCTGTCCGCATGGCGCGGCGGGTGGAGCGACAGCAGTCGTCCCGCAGTCCGGCCGATGCTAATGAAGGCGGATGATTAGAGATAATTAGGGCGAGCGCTTACTCTTTTGTCCCCGCCGTGATCGGCAGATAGCCCGCGCGTGACGTCACAGATCGGAGATTCATCCCGTCGCTGATTGGCTGTGAATGATTGCTCGAAAATAGCAACCGACAACGAATCGCTACCGGAACGGCAGTCAGCCCTTTTCGCCAACAAGTTATAAAGAAACATTTATTTTATAACTTAAAATAGTACACATATATTATACATAAAGACATGTTCTTATAAAAGGTTACAATGTGGTTACATATTTACTCAACTCTACTCTTAATCTACTCATATTATGCTTCTCACTTTTGACCTCCTCCGGAATATCCTCATACATACATCTTCAGTGCTTTATATACGAGTATAAGAGAATTATGGGATTTTTTTTTTTATGAATTCTCATTTTATATTTCTTTCCTGTTTATGATAATGTTCGTGCTGGTTAACTTTGATCTTCCTTAAGAATTCTTGGGATGTGTTATACTGCAAATACTTATTATTACTACACTGCAAAAGTTATTTCTTTAAATGTCATCATTTTCAGCATCACTCTAATCCTGGCATATCTGCTTCTTCATACAATTATTCTCATTTATTTATTTTGAAGAATGATTAATCTTAATCTTAATACGTATGAACATACTCGTATATTCTTTATTTAAGCATTTTTAGAGAGTGAAGCTAATCATAAATAACTTTCAACTTATCTTTATTGTATTTATTTTTTAGATTTCTTGGTTAAAGGTCATTTAGACTGTTATGTACTTAATATTTCGGTGTATGGAATCACATACGTGTAGATAAAGTGCACATCATAAATAGGATTATTTACGCGATTTTGAAATACGTGAGGCATTGTTAACAGTACATCCATTCACAAAGGCGGATCACGACGTGCACCCACGCATTTATATCTAACTTTGTAAAAGTCACACCGTACACTCCGCTGCTTAATTTTTACAACATTATTTCAATCATAAAGTAACAAGACAAGGAAACTTGCATTATTTGAAAGACAAGTTTTGATTTAAAACATTATTATGTTTCTGTTTTCTTGCCAAAAATGATATATTCTTAAAATATCTCATTTTATTCATCGACATTCCGTCAGGATTTCCCAATCAGCAAATTAACTAGTTTAATGTTTTTATTTTCATGTTAATCATCTTACGATATGATTTATAATAATAATCTTCTCGCTGTAGATCCTAGGTTCTCAAATTGGGTGATAACGCCCCCTTTGGGCGTTTGATACTTTAAGGGGGGCAGTAGAAGACCCAGAAAAAATAGAGACCTTGGGCAGATAAAAAAATATAGTCTAAAAAGACAAAAAAACATGTTAATCATTTCTTCCTTTTCTTCGTTCGGTATTCTACCATATGTCGTTTTCAGATATATATTTTAAAATTCAACTATGTGTTTCTAAATATTTGTAATAACTTTTATGGGAGGGGGGCGTTGAACGTTTATTTTTCTTGTAAAGGGGGCGTGGCCCAGAAAAGATTGGAAACCTATGTTGTAGATCATATTGTCGATGATTTAGACTCGTAAAAAGTATATTTCTTGTAATTACTCTTCATTTCGCCTTTCATATGGAGTGTTACATCATTGTCCAAGAAACAATAAATAAAAGGAACTCTGTTTCTTCCCCGGCGACTTTCAAGGCTTCTAGTCATCGGAGGATTCTTCTGGTTGTCAACTACTCTTCGAGTCTTATGACACAATAATGTTGAAATGCAATAGGCTTTTTTAAAAAATTTAAAAATAAAATGACATTTCATGTATTTTTTCGACGGTTTAAGCTCTTTTATGTGCCATTTTCTTAATAATTAACAAACCAGACCTTTTATGCAATACAGGGTTTCAGTGTATTGAGGTGGGATGTAGTCATTGATGTTAGCCTTTCAAAATATATAGTTTCGATTCCATGCGAAGCTGGTGCCTCTGTGTTCAGGCCTTCGCAATTGGAACTGTACGAATGATGTTTGAGAGCTGTACCTTATGTACGAGTACGAGAATGTGTAGATAGGCAGGTGCGATTGCTTACATATTTTTGTCTGATCCTTCATGTTGATATGAGGATTGTTAGCTAAAGGTCAAGTGCTTTATTTTGATGTTTCATTTCGTACAATAATACATACTCACAAGTTACAGGCAGTAAATCCTCTCACCAATAATCAAATTAACTTATTCTCCTGTAAAAATAATACATTGACTACAGATGCCTTATTTGTTTATTTATTTTAAGAAATTACTTTAATTTTGATTTTAGAAGAAATGTTGTAATATATTAATTTGTTTTCACGAGATAATTAAAGGGAATATTATAAACTGTTTATTTTAAAACGCTGTTTTTATGGTATCACAATTTTTTATTTTTTATTTTTCGCGACAGCTGTTTCGTCAACCTATGTTGACATCATCGCGTTTAACAATATTTTTTTCAATTGTTAATATTAATTTTCGTGATTTCGAACCTTTATGTTTTTTTGTTCCGAATAATTTATTTGACAGCAATAATTTATATGGGAACAAATACACATAAAGGTTAAAAAAAATCACGAAAATTAATTTTAACACTTGAAAAAAATATTGTAAAACCTGATGATGTCAACATAGGTTGTCGAAACAGCTATCGCAAAAAAATGTGATACCATAAAAATAGCGTTTTATACAATACAATAATTAACAGTTTGTAATGTTGAAGTATCATAGTGTTTCGGCCAAAACAATGAATTATTCTTTATTATAGGTAATGCTTTGAAAACCCAAGCTAAGTATCTAATTGAAAAGTGGGTTATATATCTCAGATATAGAAATATTATTTATCGACATATTTCATACTTTATAGTATAGCCCAAAAATTCAATTTTCATTATTTTTTTCGGGTTTTCTGCTACATATTTTGATTGTATACTTTACAATTGGTTATTTGGTCTCTTCGGGATATTTTCATCCTTTTTCTTATTACATACAACCATATCTCGTGACTCCCGTCTTTAGAGCTCGAGTATTCTGCGGACAACAATGCGATTTGAACCGAATCTTAACTCACGTCCGCCTCGTACTTAATCTATCGCAATGTAAAGTAACGATCACACGACCCAACAATGGTTAGTTTATACCTTAAGTAGGTGCTTTATACGTCTATCGCCCGGACGGAGCCTTGTGTAGGGCACGTATGAAGCATGCTTTACATCGCTATTTATTACTTCGCTTGTCTTTTGGTTTAGGAAGGGAGCTGGGCAGGATATAAGGTGGAGGGGGGACTAGAGGCCAGAAGGGTTGGGAACCTGAGCTGAACTGAGTTATACTGAAGATTCCGTTATAATTTAAACATGTTACCAGATTTCTAGACGTAAAATGAACTCATTCACTGTGTCTACTTATTATTCTTCTCCGGTTTTAATTCTGGGGATTGGTTTGCAGCAAAGATCAGCATCTCGTTCTTACTCCGTTGAATCCTCTGCAGCCCTCTTCAGCTTCGCGTATGAGGCGCAGCTCGCGAGCTTCATGGCCGAGTGGTAAGTTTTTTGAGGTCCTGGGTTCGTTTCCTGGCGTGTAATTATTACATTTTAATTGGTCTGGTGAAGAATTCACGTGAAAATATAATGGCGATAGATTAGCTACCTATCACATATCACGAGAATCAATATGATAGCTATACCATTTACATCGATTTGGCCCGCGCTGTAATGATGTAAAGAGCGATTCAAGAAAAAAAAAAAAGTATTATATAATAATAATATAATTTCATGCTTATTTATTAAACATTTGGGGGTGGACAGCGGCGTAACGGCACAGGGTGTAGAGAACAGTCGGGGTCACCACTTTGGGGGTGTGGTGAGGGTTGAAAGGCGTAGGAAGTTTCAACGTTTATTGTCGGTCACAAGTAATTAGATAGTAATGGTAACTCGTGATGGAGCGGGTGGATGACGGCGTAACTTCATAGGGTGTCGATAGCAGCGGGGCGGAGTCCGGGCGGCGAGCAGCTGAGGAGGATGTTACGCTGGGCGGTAGTGTCGGTCAGCTGAAGCGAAGACTCGCCAGAACCTGCGTGACGTAGTCGAGTGGCTTCGTAGGTCGGCGGGAGGGAGTTCGAGATCCCTCGTGACGTAGACTTGATAACGTAGACTCGTGTCGGTTAGAAGTCGCAAGAATGACTGACGTGTCGGTTGGAAGCCGTAATAATGACTGATGTGTAGAGTGGTGGGCTGTACGGCTTTTATATGTTTTGTTTCCTTTGCACACGATACTCTGCCGGACAACCTCTAGTAACCTTTGTGTAACCCGGGCCCTGATTCATCATCGGCTTCGTTAGGCTGAGAATCTATTGTGTCAGGAGTTTTGATTGCGCATGCAATGTATTTCACCATTGCAATATGCTGGTAGCAGTCTGAATCCTTTGCCTCCACTCTTGTGGTCTCAAAGTCCTGCATGGTTTGTTGACCCCACAAACATATTGTTACGTAAAACATAATTTGTAGCTCTGAACTACTCAAACAAACATTACACCACGATTGGCGTAAAGAAACTTGACTTTTCCTAATTGAATGCTGGGTTTTCCTTAACACCTTATTCGTATATAGAATATAAAGTAAGAGTTAATGTAATATTCGCTCGGAATATGTCTAGTAAAATATTCAGCGGTCACATGGTTTATTAGCTCGCGCCTCCCCAGCCTCGGGCCGCCGCCCTCCGCCCGCCGCCCACGCCTTATCGCGCCCCGCCAGCCGCCCGCTATCGGCCGCTGTTTTTAAACAGACTCTGCACTGAGATTTAGAGGTCGATACTTCGTAGCTGCCAAGATGAAATATTCTGGAGCCCCGAGATGTGAACTGTATAAACATTTCCAAAGAGTTAAATGTCACTTTTTGAATTTGTAGCCGGTATCACGTCACGGAGGCAAGAAATTGTTATACTTATGGAAGGAGTACCTGCCAACAGCGGTAATATTTATGTAAGGTGGATTTTCTAGAGAGCATCCAATAATTTATTTTTTTAAATTTGTTTTATGAAAATATATTGAAATTCAATTATTTGTCCTTAATAATAGACAAACACCATGACAGTGATATGTCTGTGCCGTTTGTGTGTCGACGCATTCGTTTGATTTTTTAAATAGTTTTTCTCCGATATCGATGTTTTAATATGTTTTTACAAACAAACAAACCAATCACGTCGTTTCCCCGGAAGGGTAGGCAGAAAGAGTGGAGTCAACACGCAAGTCGATTATTCCGACATCGCCGATCTTTAAAATTTTATAAATAAGGTATTGCAATGTCTTCCTCACGTATTTTCTTCATTTACATCGTTAACAAATACTTTCTTTACCATTCTTTCTTTAACTATACATATGTCCAATTCAATGCAGCGATCCTTAAATAATTATGTTCAAAATACTTTCTACCGCTCATTTCTTATTAGTTTCATCTTAGTTAATACAAATCTTCTTATAATCTGACGTTACGAAGTTAGATTAAGCATGTTATTTATTGTTTCGGCATTCACTTTGTGGTAGGACATGATTAAATTATAAATAAAACACTTGTTTTTTTACCACTTGAATATTATATTTTAAACGACTAGTTTTGGAAGCTACAGATGCTTCCATCTACAGGTTTCAATAGATTATATTGAAACTTAAAGATGGAAGCATCTGTAGCTTCCGAAACTAGTCGTTTAAAATATAATACTCAAGTGGTAAAAAACAAGTGTTTTATTTATAATTTGGAATAAGCATATTTGTGAGCAAGTAGCATCACTCTTTTTTTTACCACAAAGAGTATCAGGCTAAATCACTATAGTTACTGTTTTAATTAGATTTTTTTTTTGTGAAAAAAAATCTACAGAATAGGAAAAATTTACATGAATATACGAAAAAAACATAAAATGGTGTATCAGAAGTATTGCAAAACATGAGAAAAGAACTGCTATAAATGGTTGCGAGAAAGTTTAAGTATTCTAAATTGTTCGTTTTCTTACCCCTAGCTGCTAATGCCTGAAAAATTCACATCATGGAATAATTTAAATCCAGCCATTCCTCCTCGCGATACGTTATCTAACACATTACGACCCCTTCAACATTTCCTTAGCCAGTGCAGAATTGAATAAAGGTATCGGCGCTCCACACATCCGGTGCCCGGCGGCGGGCGCGGGGCGGGCGGGGGGCCGGGGACGTCGCGACGCTTATCTCCGCCGAGCAGCCCGCGCCGCTTATCAGGCCCGCCATTAGAATATCTAAATACAAGCCGCCCCGCCCTGCGCCCGCCCCCGCCCCCGCCAGCGCTGAGCTATCGGGAGATTCCAGCTCTGGTGTGCAACACTCCTTGCGGCCCAGCGCCTATCTAAGAAGTTCAGCAGAGCCATAAACTATGACGTCCCTTTTTAAATAAAGTAAATATTCCGTCATACTCGTATCTTCGCATGATCACGAGGAAACTATTTTAATCGTTTGAAATAATAAAAATGTATTATGCATAGTACAGTGTGACAAAGCTTTCTCTGCGACAGATATTTTGTCCTGTGTAAAATCTTGATTTTTATTTGTTATTTTATTGATAATATGGGATATTTAAAAAAACAAACATTATTTCATCAATGATGAAATATCGCGAGAAATTCGGTTTATAAATTTCATCCCCTTCAAATCGGACATTGTTTTATGTCAATGGGGCGGTGTTCATACATAATATTTGAGTATTACTCAAAACAAATAAAAATGCTTCCTCGAAGGCTTGCCAAAACTTTCATATTTAATATCCAACTAATAAAATAACAAAATAATCATCACACCGTCTCTGCGAAGGGGTAGGTAGAAATAATGAACCGCTACACTGTTATTTCCTGGCGTACTTCTTGCGATTCTTCAATATTCGTACATCGTGTCATGCACTCACGTCGATTTAACTGACTCCTCTAATATTTAATTGATTTGATAATGTGCCTTTATTTAAACACAAATTATAATCCTATTAAAAGTATTATGTTTAATATGTCTCATTTAATTTAATTAATTTTTAAATATCTGAAATATTATTTTTTTAATAGCGGGAGCGATAAGCGAAGGATGTATTGCCGCATCGGTTAAAGTGAAATTTCCGCTTATTCCTTTCTGCTTTCTATTATAATTGTTACGTGAATTAGTGTATTCAAACGTATCTAAAATTAGCTTATTTCAATTTTTATCCACGTAAATTACAGTAGTTTCCAATAGTTTGCAAGATATAGCAAGATAAAAGACGTCACCCTCGATCTGTAGCGCGTCGGAATGCCGCGTTTGATGGCAACTTATGCGACATAATAGCTTCTTATAAAGCTTCCTCATGAATACTAAGCGCAAACTCCGTCTCAGCATGCAGATCGTAGGAGAGTGAATTAATAAAAAATAATAGAAACAGTAAACATGCGCCATTACTGCTGTCGTATAATATTTTCATCTCCCGGCAATAAAGTGCAGGCGGAGTGATAGCGCACGCGCCTGCGCCATGCAAAACTATTCTCATAAAAATTATAGACCAAAATAAGTGGCCCTCACGAGCGGCTATAAACCCTGCCAGAACGACAAGTCCTTCTTGCGCTACAGGGTGCCTCTACTCGGTGTTCAAGTTTGAGAGAATCTAAAAATAGTAACCTTGCTTTCGAAAACTTTGTTTATCTAATAGTTTATATCTAATATTGAATAAATACACGAATACACAAATATGGCCAATACCATGCTACCATATATTTCAATGTTAAGATAATAAATGGATTTAGATCGATGAAACCTCACAAATAGTTACATAAATTAAAACAAAATAAATAAAGTGTGACCTTGGAATTTATAAAACTGCACTGTATATTCCACTTTAATTTATTAACTATCTTTATACGATAGAATAAAAATACTAACCACGGCATGTTTCGGAGGTGACCTTGATCATCAGGTGTAAATATATAACTAAACTTTAAACAAAGAAAGACTTCTTATATAAAGATAAAATATTATGACTTTATATAAAAAGTCTTTCTTTGTATAGAGTTAAGTTATTTATTTACAACTAAGAATAGAGATCATCTCGGAAACATGTCGTGGTTCATATTTTTATTTTATTTTTTAAAGATATTTAATAAATTAAAGTGTAGTTTTTTCCAATTCCAAGGTTATTACAATGGGATTCCACAGTGTTAACGCCTTAACCTTAAAATACATGTCAACTGTTTTTTTAATAAATATTTTTAAAATAATATTATTCTCACCAAAAGCAACTCTAACTATTCTTCTATAATATTCGTCATTTAGATCGAAAGCATTGATGTCACTAAAGCACTTGTTGTAAATATCATATGCCTACTAGGTACATCGTCACGCTTTGAGCACAATTGGTGCGATAATCAGGAAGGTAAATAAGCAAAATACATAACATAACACCTTAAAGACAGATATATTATATTTCAATATTTGATAAGTACGTAAAATAAAAATAATAAAAGTCATAGAAGAAAAATTGTTTAAATTGTGTACTTATAATCATTAAATAAAACGATGTTTTTAACTACTTTCACTTATGTCTTTATTTCAACCGGTTTCGCCAGGCCAGTCTATTGATGCCAGTAAGCCTGGCGAAACCGGCTGCTGTCGAAATAAAGATTAAAGTAGAAGTAGTTAAAAAAACATCTTATTATTTAAAATGAACTTCCATCAAGATATTTCACTAAAATCATTGGATCATTGTGTACTTTTTACTTAGGGAAAATAATGAATGTGATTAGCAAAGATAACTTGTGTTCAAGTAGTTACAGGTATCTGTTGATGTCTTATTTATGGTGAAAGTCTTCGACTTATTTATTTTTGATTCCTCGTGCATATTTTAAACGGGTACTAGCCCCCTGTACATGCCGCCCCACTGTATTCGTATCCTTTTGGATATTAGTGGCCGTTAAAAATTAATCAAGTCCCGGCCGTTTATTGGCGGCTCCCGTATGCACCAACATAAAGAGAACTCTGCAGGATGGTAGCGGAGTATTAACCGGGAGGCAACCCCACCACGAGTTGTGAAAACTTTATTTTCCTCTATCACTAACTTCCTTTAAGATGCTTTTTGAAAACCAATTGCAATATACTCTCCACTATACTCCCTAAGTATCACTAAAAGACGCAAAATTGTATTTGAATAACTACGTTTCTTCTAAAGATGTCTGGATAGTAATATCTGCTATATGGCGTGTAATAACACCGCCCAATAAAACTCTGTTTTTGGGATAGAATTTTCATTCGACATTGTTACGTGATTTATAAAGATTTATTCGCGAGGCGAATCGTCTGTAAAGTGGTTTTTAACATTCGATAATGAAATATGTATTTAATTTTAGAACAAATTGAAACATTATAAAATATCTGTAAAAGCCGATTTTGGGCGATTCTGTTGATCTAGGTAAATCTTAGTAGTTTTTTTTTTATTAATTCTATTTATAGTTTAGAAAAAGGTTTTTTCTTGGATAGATTCAAACAATGAAATTTATGGTGTGGAATGAATGGTATAACAAGGTGAACAGCGTGAATATTTTGTGAACAGTGATTTATTGAAAATATAATAAAAATGTAAAGATAACGCAATATTCAAATTATAAACCGAATTTCAAACTTTAAGCATTTTTTTCATCGTATTAAAAAAAATATTCTTACAAACTATAGAAATTATTTTTTCAAAACATTTTCAAAATACCTTTGTAAGTCGAACAACTCGATCATAAATGACAATAAAATATCTCTTTGTACACGTTTTCTTTTTAATATAAGAATATAATATGTACTCGTACATAGAGTAATTTACACGCAATTTTCAAATTGTAAACCGAATTTTAAACTTTAAGCATTTTTTTATCATATGGCTATTATTACAAATTATAGAAACCATGTTTTCAAAATACCTTTGTTAGGCGAAAAAGTCGATCATAAATGACAATAAAAAATCTCTTTCTAAGCGTTTTCTTTTTAATATACGAATATACTCGTACATGGAGTTTAATTATTTACTCGGGTAACAGCGGATTATGTTTTACGTTAACAACACTGATATGATACTTGCATTCTGTGAAGATCAGATGGTGCTCTAGTTTTTGGCATATAAATGAACCATTGCTGCGCGAGTCCACTTCATATTATAATATCTGTTGGACTACTGAGGAGCAATCTTGACAAAGGGCCTCGCTCCAATTGGCGGTCCATCTTGACACTTGTCAAATGATCCGGGCGCGGAGAAGGAGTTTTTCCCATTGAGATAATATGAAGAACGCACTCGTAAAGGATGATGATCTCCTTCGCTCTTCGCGATTCAATCGCGTGTTATGGGGAGATAAGGCTCAGACAAAGGGAGAGGTATGGACCAGATATGATTCTGTCTCTCGGTGAGTTATTCTTCAATATTTCTGTTGCAGGGCTGCCAATCCCGAATATGCCAAACTTAAAATATATTACAATAACAGACATCGAACTGTCATAGCGCAGTACTTATTTTTTCTCAAATTGAAATTAATTTCGTTAAAAGTTTTAAATTCGTGTAATAATGCGCAGTAAGGGCAGTTGGAGGAAATTTGCAAAGGTCCAATCAACGTCAAAGTAGTCAGCAAGTGTTAAATAATTAGCATGAACTACTTCGTAAAAGTTTAATTATATTTGGAAATATTGTTTATCTCCTTCTTAGTCGTGTATCTCATGATTGAGGGTCGTGTCCAACCTCATTTGATGGATTTCGATGGAGAAATAGTGCAGTGGTTTTCCTTTGCCTTCTGCACCGCCTGTAGTCCATGTATCCTGCTGCCAATACATGACATCCGGGTTGGTTGTTTTATTTCATTTATAGTAGTGTTATAATACTTGATTGAAATCTTTAGGTTGCATTTACATTGTAACTATAATTAATTAATTTATTTTAATTTCATCAACATTCAAGTGCTTTTTCTAAAGTTCTCGAAGCAGAAGCATTGTATAAACATTAAATTCGTACATATTCTATTATATTACAGTGTCCGTAATATTAATTTTTAAAATATGTTTTGTCCATTTGATTGCGATATTTATTCTATAAAATATATATATTTTTTTAAAATCATACAAATTTTGTGACAAGTTTTTACATATGTATTTTTTAAAGTCATTAATAAAACAATGCATAGAACATTCATGAATTTATATTGTTCATTAAGTTATCATTTTATATAATAATAATAAAAAAATCGATTTTTTATAAACTACTTACACTTATTGTCTTTATTTCGGCAGCGACCGATTTCGCCAGGCTAGCTGGCATCTACAGACTGATCCAAAACAATAAGTAGAAGTAGTTAATAAAAAACATCGTTTTTTTTTATTATTATTTAAAATGAACTTCAATCAAAAGCTTTCAATAGAATTATTATATTGTCTTATCATTTTATTGTAATAATGTTGTTTTATTCTAAGTATCTTATGCAGGATTAAAAAATACCAAATTAATTAGTTATAATAATTTAATTTCGACAATAGTTAGATTGGGCGGCCCTAAGTAGGCCGGGGCGGAGGCGGGGCGGGGGCGGATTTATGTCACCCCTGATACACTGGGAGTTAACGATTTCCCGAGTGATTGAGCATTTGTCTCCGCGCCCTCGTCTCACGAATCGGAAACTGTAAGTGTTTGTGGTACCCGCCGTACCTACCGCTTCCTGCTCTCCTGTCGCTCTCGCCATACCTTGCCACACTTTACATATCACATCACGCCGCACCACACTACACCACACCACACCACACACTCGCGCGAGAGTAATAACTTCTCGTCATATCAGGCCAGCGGTGGCACCCCAAAATTTTGTAGGGAAAAAGTTAATAAGCTATGTATTGTTTCTTGTAAATTAATGTAAAACTTTAAATTAAATAATTTATATCAATGAATACATTTCATAAAGCCTTAACAGTCCTATACAATATTATAAAACTTCTAGAAATGAGACGTTTTCATAAATATTTTTAAGCTATCTTCTTTGTATTCTCCTAGCTTTATTTTATGTTATTATAATATATATTATTAAATGTCCAGATCGTCCAGTTGACGACAAGTGCACCATCTGAAAGAACATTATGTGTTAAATTATTTTAATTTTGTTATTTTATTTTATATCATTGTATTTTAGTTTTATTTTGTGGACGTTGGACGATCGAAGTGTGCGCGGGAGATGCCTATTGGTGGCGATGAGGTTCGCAACCCATCACACCGCATCTCTCGCAGGGCGAAAATAGAAGGATGGAGTGCCGCATCGGTTAAAGTGTGGTAGTCCATTCTTTCTGCCTACCCTTCGGGGAGACGACGTGATGGTTAGTTAGTTAGTTTATTTATTATTGTTTTAGTTATCTCTTATGCTTACATACAAAACTTTTGTAAACAATACTCCTTTTAGAATATCCATAATTTTTTGTTATGTTTAATGTGATTTTTTGTTTACGCACGGTGGGTAATATTTTGAATGTTTTATATGAAAAGATCGGCGGAGAGATTTGGTGCAGGATACAGGCAAATAAAGCCAACTGTGACGCTATGATGTCGATGATAATGCATGTATATATAATATGTATTTGATGAGAATTCAATCATGAATATTTATTTAGACATGAAGTTTGATTAAAATAGTGTTAACCTTGATTTTATTGAGATTTAATATCATTTCAAGATGTGTTAAAACTTCTTATTTCCTTTTTCCATTTCCAAACTCTTCCGTCCTTGTTCATATTCACTATCAGGCTCTCGTGCTGTAACTTCTTTTCCATGTTGGTCCACAATGTAGCCATATATATTGTGATAAATAAATGACATTATATTTGTTAATATGTAGTGTTAAATAAATGATATTATATTCGGTCTGTCCCTGCCGGATTCTCAGTAGGCACCCATTGTATGACAGTGATATGTCGTGATTTTCATCGCTCGCTTATCGCCAACTGCTTGCTACTGCGCGGTCTCCGTGATTTAATTAAAAACTAGTACAGGCCGCCGCCTGTACACCCTGTAATATGTGCTGCGGAGGGAAACTCGATATGTCCGCGACATACAATAAGTGTTAATGCTGACGGATACGAATCAACACATATTATGTCTTGTTCTTTCAAAGAACCACTTTTTTCATGTTAGCATTAGTCAGTAATTAAAAAAACTGAGGTTAGGAAAAACACTTAACATTAAAATAGATACTTAAATTGTTTTAATCATATCATTTTTTTGACGTTGTAACTAAAAAACGAAATCAAAAAGTTGATTTAAAACAATGTAGACGATAATTGTAGACGATAAAAAAAAAACTTTCAGTTTCAATGAATAAATGATTCCAAATTTTACCACGAGATTTTAAAAGATGCGATGAAATCTAAAATCAATAATAATTACACTGAGTATATTGTTATTTTTTTTCTTTATTAGATATTGATGAAAACTTATAACATAGTTTTATAATTTTGTTCGAGTTAAAAATATATAATTTTAATTGAGTCAATTTAATAATTAAAATGACCACCAAACAAATTAAAAAATTTTGAAAATTCCACTTATGGTTCAGATAAAGTTTTTTTTTATATTATACGTATGCAAGAAAAGTTGTCACCGGTCCTCGCAATATTTATTAAAAGAAGTATTTATTCAAGTCATACACATAATCCTCCTCTTCTTCTTTACATGCCTTCTTCCCTTCACTGCTGGATATAGGCATCTTCCATTTTCCTCCACTCGTCTCTATCCTGCCCCCTTTGTATCCAAGATTTTCCAACCCTTTTGACAATATCATCGGTCCATCTCATCGGTGGCCTTCCGACACTTCGTCTATTTGCCCATGGTCTCCAATGTACAAAATGTTAACTTCTTATTTATCAAGTTAGCAGATATTTTACGTAAAATGATTTATATGATTAAAACAATCTGAAATTTATACTAAGATTTTTTTTTCCGCGTTTCTATTGTCTTCATGTTGACCCTGAAATGATTAAACCTCCCCTAGTATCATAGTAGTTGTACGCCTTGCTAGTGATATTGCCGTGAGAATGAGTCCTCCCCCCTGCGGTTCTCACTTCTTATTACTTGTGGCGAGATTCCTGTGACTTACAATGTTGTGTGATGGACAGGGCTTTACTTCACTTTTTTCCTGGATAATTCTTTATTTTCATAAAACAGTGTGAACGTATTATTAGGAACAAACAATTTTCGATTAGTTCAATAAATAAGAATATGTATGTACATATATCTTCGACGACCTTCGTGGCCGAATGACAAGAGCTATGACTGCCACACCGAAGGTCCTGGGTTCGATTCCCAGCAATGGCAGTGTGATTGTCACACTGTCATTGGTTTGGTGTAGAATTCAGTCATGATCAGAAGAATCAATATAAAAACTTGATGAAAATCAATATAATAGCTAAAAAATCAATCGAATACAGTAATTGGGTTCAAACGACCTGTTGTATACAAAATGAAAATTGTTTCAGTATTATCAAAATATTGCTAGCACATGCCATTAAAAAAAGCATTGTTTTTGTTTTTTTCTTGAACAATGATGTAAAATTTCATATCAAACGAAAGAACAATATTGATTATTGTTGGTACAACAACATTTTAAAATTATTTAACTCCTGAAAGATTGTACACAAAAAAATTAATCCCTTTGCAAAGAAATTTCGATAAAAACTTTCTCATTGACGGCAAAATAGTTTCTGGACATCAACTGCCCATATACCACGTGAAGGGTACGAGAGTGAGTTTAAATGTTGAAAGAGCGCCCAGGGTAAGTACCCCGAGTAATCCGGATAGTGGAGTGTACGCTAAACAGTAAACAGTAAATTCACCTCCGTCCCATAATCCGCGATCGTTATTATTTCGAGAGCCCTCGCACCGGAAGAGGGAGCCATCTAGCGACGGCTTTATAACATAATTTCCGGTTGGCGTCTTAGCTAAATTTTTCATGCGCGAAAACGATCCCCGAACAAATTTGATTACGCAAACTGTCTCGAGTGTTTGTTTTGCCAGCCAATTTGGCGGGAAACTTATCGTCTAGAAAGATCATCTTTTCGGGGGCTCCGCCATTTTGGAGCTGGGAATAAGAAATTTATCCACTTTTCTCTTCATAAATGATGTAAATTGTTTTGTTGAATGTTTCGGAGCAACAGTTTAGGTTAATATTTTATTTAAACATTCTTCTTCTTCTTGTTTTTCTTCTATCCGAGGTTGGACAACATTATGGCTATTTTTACTTTTGATCTCAAGAATGAAGTTATGCTGTAACAGAACCATTCTAGAACGTTTTCTAGCCACGATTTTCTTCTTCTCCTAACACTAAGTTTTCCGTTTATTTTACCTTAGATAATCAGTTGCAGCACGTTGTATTTATCATTTCTCACAACATGCCCGAACCACATAACATTAATACTCGGTTGAGACATTTATACTCGTAGCTACACTTTTTTCTATGTGTTCTGGATTTTTGCGAACAGCGTGTGGCAATTAGCAATTAGGCTAGTTTATTTGCTGAAATTCATATGTATATTTTCATTTGTAAGATACAATATTTTCCTATACCTATTACATATAGGGTGTCATGTAAAAATGTTTGTGGTCATATTAACCATGTAGATATGTTTTTATACCGATTATTATATTGTAGTTTGTGAAATATAAAATGTTTACTAAGCGATATAAATGTATTCAAATATTCAGTTTAATATTTGATATCTTAATTCCGTAATCATAGGTGTTAATTTAAAATAATATTAAAACATACATACTTTTTATTATTTTAACAATAATCAAAAACAATGAATGATATAATATCTAATGATGAAGTGAGAAAGGAATGTAAAGCGGATGAATGCGTGATAAATAAAATTAAGAAAGGATCACTAAGATGGTTCGGACAAATGGAACGAATGGATGAGGGAAGAATGGTTAAAAATATATAAAAAAGTATTGTGAATGGAAAAATGAGTCGAGGAAGGCCAAGGAAGACATGGCATGACCAAATGAATCGTTCGTAATATGAACAATCGACGAGTGTGCATATCACGATGTGAATGAGGCGTGAGAGTTTCAGGATAGAACAATGTGGCGATCCATCTTCTCTGCCTACCTCTCCGGGGAAATAGCGTGATGGTTAGTTAGTAAGTTAGAAATATTGCATATAAAATTATCGTATTTTTTCACTGGATTAAAAGATAAGCATTTTCCAGTCGGTGAAAGTATTGCACGTTTAAAATCCCGAACCATTTCTGGCAACAGTTCAAAAATGTTGATTGATGCTGCGGTTGTCAATGTGGCCGAAGTTGTGAGTCCCACCATTCTATCTCCGACAGGCTCGCAGCAGCACGAACTTCTGAGACCGATCTCCGCCAGATACGCCCGGACCGAGTCGGACTCGAGATCTGCTTCCAGACAGCTTCCCCGCGCTGCGCTGTTCCAAGAGAACATTCTACGAGTATCAAGCGGGATGTGTTTCAAACTGACTTATAACTTTCTCTAAACTTTAGACTAAGGTAATAATGGTATTTTATTAAGATATTTCTTCCCAAATATTTATCATTAATAGATTTAAACAACTTAACTGATTCAACAATAAATCATTAATACGTTGAACTAAGTGCCAAATTTACTTTGAAAATAATCCTGATTTTTTTTCTGCAAATAGTTTAATTTTGCCTCTCGAATTGACCTCTGCGAAATAATTATTTTTTTGACAATCTATGTATCATTCATCTATACAAATCACTACACTTAACTAATTAAGAAGGGAGTATATTTTCGTTACACTTTATCATTATCGAGGTATGACCCTAAAATATGTTTTTGTATTATTAATTTAATTCACGTTTAATACATTTTAAAATAAGTAAAATTTTAATTTTTAAATTGAGTTATATGGTTCACATAACTAAAAAAATATTAATGTTAAACACTTATATGATTACACAACTGTTCCAATGACCAGTGGCGGTACTCCCATAGAAACCCAGAAGCCTGGCTTGCGTAAGAAATTTTGAATCAAAACCTCTTCTACCTAGACAGAAGTTCAGCTCTTGTGGCTATTCCTCTTACGTCTGATGGGAACATTGTTGGAAGGTGATTTGGTGGGTTGCTGATTTATGCAAGGGCATGATTACTTAGATTTGTGGGTTTTGATTCAAAATTACTTACGTAAACCGGGCTTTTGGGCTTCTATGGGAGTACCGCCACTGCCAATGACAATTATATACATAAGAGTACAGTACACTCCCGATTTTCCGTGGTCAGGTTAATCGGGAAGCGGATTATCCGGGACACTTGATAAATTGAAAAAATATTTTATAAGAACAAAAATATTTCACAAAAGTACTTACCATATAATGTCATGGGCGATTGTACTTATAATGTCATGGGACAATCACAATGACATGGGCGTTTAGTTCAGTGGCTCTAATGTCTTAATTTTATTTTACATGAAAAAGTGTCATTGGTATTATATAATATAATGTCTATGTCTATGGTATAGTGGATAAACGCAAACGAGTCGTACTTTCAATTAAATAAAATCTTGAAATAATTCAAAATTTGGAAAATGGTGCAACCGTTAAATATTTATTGAATCAATATAAAGTTGTTGATCAAACTATACGAGACATCATTAATAAAAGGAAAAAAAATGTTTTCGTATTAACCGGGAAATCGATTATTCGGGATTTTTTTCACCATCCATCCCGGAAAATCGGGGGGGTACTGTATATGCAAACAAAACAACCGCAAATTAATCAATTTTGAATATGGTTATTTAGATGTTTTCAAAAGTACAGCGTTTACGTCATGAAATAGGATAAACAAACATTTACTGCAATCTTTCTGGATTCCTGTAAAGTCAATATACAATATCATGTTACAGACACATAGAATATCATAGGAATGTGGTAAACCCAGCCTAGAAATGTAAGAATCCCGGAGAAGTAGCTCCCGAACCTCTCCTGAGGGAATATTTTTATCTCTCCGCTTTAGTTTCAGCCCCCCACAGTCTATCTGCATTTGTTTCCTATTCTCACGTCTACCCAAGTCTCTCGACGTAGCCGATTGATAACGACTTTTTTTATTTTAATTGTTATTTTTTAATATTGCAGGAAGTTGAAACACTAATATTAAATAAGTTCTATTTATATTTATTACGAATTGTATGTTTCATTGTTTTAGTTTATTTTCTCGACGTATTTAGAAGATGTTTTACGTTCATCAATATTTCAATACTGTTTATAGAGATACTTAGGAAATTGAAAACCTTTGTTTAATCCACTATTTAATATAGAATATTAAAAAACACGACATGTTTCGGAGAATGCCTCCATCTTCAGGTGTAAAAATATAAAAATATGAATATTTTTTAAATAGTCGATTAAACAAAGTTTTTCAATTTCCTAAGTATAATACTATGGAATTCCAGTGTTAATGCCTTAGCGTTCAATAATTTGTTTATAGAGATCCTGATCATAAAGGTTAAACATTTTCAATATGTTTATATTAAATATTAAAAAAAAACAAGACTATGGATTATCATAGGGCCTTATTTATATCAAAAACAAATATTTGTTTAATTGTAAAATGATTCGGTTCTAAGAGAACACTTCAAATTTGTCGTATATGTATAATAACCTAAGAATATAGTTTTTAAATTTTATTTTAATTTCTCGGAACTGAGAATAAGATAATCCTCCTAAACATATTTTTAAATAATCTGCATTGTATGAAAATATACATCACGCATTTAATTTTTTGATAGCGTGAAAAATATACACAGTTATAATATAAAGAAAATAGAAAATTAGACTCTTTTCTCATTTTCGCCGGACACTCTATTTATTTCATTAATGTTGAGTACTTCCTTCCGTTGGGATGTTAATAAATACTGGGAATACGCGCAGTATCGCCCGATAGGCATCTCGCGGAGTCTCCCGGCGATACGAGATCAGGACCTCACTTCATCATTCTTCCAACTTCTCCGACTTATCTCTCCACTGCTCGCTGCAGAAGTCAATATATCACCGCAGCCTCTCATCTGCTATCTCCTGCCTCCGCAAAAAATCTCAACAATGCTCTTCAATCAGATACGCCTCGGTGAATAAATAAGAGATGGCGCCTCATTGCGAATAAATTAAATTTTATCTTACAATGAGGGAAGGATGGGCCGCCGCGGGTTGCTGGAATCAAGTTTGTGTTTCCCAATTTATGTCCACAGAACACATTTGTTCACTCCATCTTGTTGCACTACTTATTCGTATCCCCTAAATATCATTACGAGTATTTTATAGTTTTCACATTAACAAGAGTGGAAGATCTTTTCACGTCATCCTGGTTTATTTTCAAATTTTCAAAATTCTCTCGTTTTATTCATTTCTTTTTATACCTGTTTTAAATAAACACTTTATACAATGAAGAAAGACAACTCATTGTCATAGAATAAGTAAACCCGAAACCTTTAAATCATTAATACGTCTGATTTTTTGATTCTTTGTGATATTTTATGGGAATGACATGTTTCTCCTTGTTAAGGCGAAACATGTCATTCCCATTATATATTATAAAACTTCTTATTATAAAACATTTACGTCATTGTTCACGATACCTTAATCTAAAACTTTTAAATTATTTTTTTTAATGGGTAGCATGTTCATACAGTAACACCAAAGAAGTAATCTAAAAAAGTTGCGCTAGTAATCAAAACAATTGTGCTTTTATTGGCTTTCGTAAATATAATTCGATGAAAATATGATGAGTTTAGGAAACATGTGCGCAATATCGGATATTCCATACTAATACATACAAATGTATGAAAGTATTCCGTATAGGATTAACACACGATTGAATGAGTTGGCTTTGTTTTAGTTGAGAGCTCTTGGAAACTTTGATGAACCGCTCAGCGCGTGTAACTTTAGTATTCGATTCGGAGTGCAAGATCTTTTAATATTCAGCTCCTCGCTCCTCGCCCCTGCCCCTCCCCCTCGGCCCGCCCTCCGCCATATATCAGCAAGGGACTGGCACAGCATATGACAAAGTTTTACCGAAGTTAAAATCGCGATATTGTCCACGATACACGGGCACTTACTGTCCCAGTGTGGAGGGTGAACGTCCTATATGTAGGTAGTGCGGAGGGTACAGGGCGCGCGAGGGGTGGGGGAGAGAGGCCCCGGAGACTGCAGATAACTTCACTTTATTGCTGCAAGTTCTTCTTACGTATGAATATCTAACTTCTAACCTCGCACTTCGTCTTCTCTTAGACAACAGGGTGCTTTTCTTCATTATTTTCTCTGTCTAGCGCTTAGAGCATTACGATACTTAACCACATTGCGATTTTGACAATAAGAAAATATCATTTCATTAAAAAATAATAATTGTAAACAATTATATTTGGCAATGAATTAACAATGATTATTTTTTTAAATATGCTAACTGGTTTACCTTTGATACTTTATGGAGGTTAAAATTAATTTATTAGCATTTATTTAAAAACCTTATTTGACTCGTGCTGAATTTACCTTTCGCATGTAAAATATAATAAATGTATTATTTACGTAACTATCTATTTATTGCCATATTTCCACAATGAGTAAATCATTTAATGAATAATTATTAAGAAATCTTATCACAACTATAATTTTGACGTAGGTACGTTTGTTTCTCCGATTGTAAGCTTTCATAACAGTCTCTGAGATAGTAAGCTTTTATGGCAGTCTAAAAATTAGTATGTAGGCAGTATCTTCTGTCTAACCAACGACATGATCTATATTTTTCCAAAATCTAGTAAACTTATTTTGCTGTCACTTATCCTACGATGGCCGCTATTCTCGGTTTTATATTTTATGTGTTTCTATTTTTAAACAAACAATGTATTACAAATAAGCACAAGTCACCTGAAATTTTTTAATTGTTTTAATGGAATCAATGTGTATTGGAAAATATATCTGTTAATCTTTAAGATTCCTTAATATGATAAGAAATATAACATTGTATGAAAGTGTTAATTATTGTAACCATTTCGATAAAAATCGTAACATCATTTAATATTTATAATTGATAACTTGTTTTGCGAATCATAATGTAAACGTGTATTGTGTTACATACGAATATAATGTATTTTTCCGATTACGTGAAACCATTAATGCTCACTCTGATATTAAATAATAAACATACAAAATGAGAATCAAAACATTACTATTTCCACTTTTGACTTTGTTTTTGTATCACAATTGTATTTTATTTTACGACCATCAACCAATGTTGACATCATTAAGTGTTACAATAATATATCAAATGTCGAATTTTCGTGATTTTTCCAATCTTTATGTGTATTTGTATCTATGTCAATTTGAATAATTTCTTTGAATTTAACAGTTATAAAATGTTAAAGTATCATAGTGATTCGGCCAAAACAATGGACTATTTATAAATTTTGACATTTTTCGAGCGTATTATACCTTTATCTTAAGGAGATAGATGAACATATTATAGAATGCCTTTGGAACGTGTCTAGTTAAATGAACTTAAAGTGAAGAAAAAAAACAATGTTACAAAAAGTTGCAAATTATTAATTTATACATCGATTTATTCTAAATAATATTGTAATATGACTTCCAGCAATATTTTATCAAGTCGAAGAACAAGAACAATATTTTTAAATTCACATTTGATTACAGCATTTTGTTATTTCTGAGTGACATCACAAAATCAAGCAACAGTATTTTTGACACAATCTTACTTTATCTAGAGGATATAGAAATCATCCGGAAAACGAATGGTCATAGTTTCGAATCCTGCTGGTCTCGCAAGTGACAATTTGTGGGGATTTCTGAAATGCATGCTCTGATTTTTTTTGATACAGTATAATTATTTGGATATAATGAAAAAAAATATTATATGTATTTAGTTTTATTCCACACGATTTTTTGGTTCGACCGGTTTCGGTTGCTCGCTGTCATCTTCTAAACCAGAAGATGACACCGAGCTGCCGAAACCGGTCGAATTTAAAAATCAAGTAGAATTAAACTTAATACATATTATATGTTATAGATTTTATTTTCATTACTTACAATGAACTTCAATTAACAACATGAATATGTTATTTGGGTAATGAAGGCGAATGCTTTAGGTAATGTATTACTCGTATTATTTGTACGTGGCGTGTTTGCGCTGCGGCCCTGCTATGAGGCTCGCGCATTTAAATCATTTTACAATCACATTATGATTATTTCCATTCGATTTGAAAACCCGTTTCTCCGATAAGTGGGGACGTTTGGAAATGCGGCCGTATCAGCCGCGGCCACTCCAGGCGGGCATACAGGCTCCAATACACCCAGCCGGCCCTGGTCCTACCCACTTTTAAAATCGCTTATCGTGAAATCATTGATTGTAATTAATGTACTCGAGATATCGCCCATTCCGATGTTTATAGGCTTTACATATCTAAAGAAAAATGATGCTGATAACAGAACCAATTTAAGCTCAAGATTACAATGCTTTTATACTACGCGTACATCGTATACGTAACATCAATTTGTATAATATATATTCAGGATTCTTTATTTATAATTATTATTACAAAATTTATTTTTATATACTCTCATTGCATGGTATAAGCTCACTTTGAATTATACACCTTTTTTGTACACAAGTACGATTTAACCACTTCTACGATTTTATTATAAATGCAAGACCTATTTCTCTTCATTTAGTTTCACGAATATCATTATGTTAGTATGTGGACGCAAAACAAATATATAATACAATTCACAGTAAGACATTTAAAGCGTTGCTTTATATTTAATAATTATAACTTAACTTAATTATAACAAAACTTATAACAAAAAACTTATTAAATATCCAAATATCATAAACAAGTCACAAAAATTTCCTAATTAAAGTAATATTTATACTCTGAATTATGTCTTCCGGAATCTTGGGTATATCCGTGCCTCTAAGAATTCCACAGAGATCACCAAGACACACGGATATACCCATGATTCCAGAGAGCATATTTTTATCAACCGTAAAAATCTACGCAAATAGTATAAATGATATTTATCGTTTTTTATACAATTTTGTAAAACTCCATATTAACGAAAACGTCCATTTTATGTTTAATTTTATAATGACATGCATAATGAATGACCGTTACAAGTGATAATGCCCCAGCACCACGAAACATGCCATTCTATGGATTATAGTAAAACTTCCAGAAAACGAACATTTTCATTAATTTTAAATATTTGACATCACAACAAACAAAATAGTCCCAACAATTGCATATAGGTTTTCATATAATATAATAAGCTTTTCAAAATAAGTTTGTCGAATCTCGTTAACGATTATTAATTAAATAAAACGATGTCTTTTTTAACTACTTCCACTTTTGTCTTTATTTCGACAGCGACCGGTTTCGCCAGGCTCGCTGTCGAAATAAAGACAAAAATGAAATCATTTGATTATTAATATGAATTCAAAGTTCTAATTAAACATAAAAAAGCATAACTCCATGAAATGCAAACTGGGCAAATAATCGATCCTGGCAATGGCAACGTTCACCTACTTCACAGCACTTGGCCCATAAATTAGTCGCGTGTAATATTAATTTGGTATCAATCCTTGCGATAACATCTCTAAACACCTGCACAATAAATAATCCTGATTACCGTACAGCGCTCACCTTGCAGAGTAAATAAAGATGGTCACCGGAGATACCGGTAGTTTTTACATCTTGGCAGAATCCTGTTTAGAAATGATTCCACGCGGAAATCTGAAGCGAAAATGAATCTAAATTGTAACGTAATATTAGTGCGGTCATTATCGAGAATAAAATTATAATTACTAATGTCAACATTCAATCTACGTTTTAAAATACAACATATTGGACGACTTTGTTGTTTTACTATTTCAAATAATTACACCATCTTAATATGGTGACGTACTCCAGTAAGAACAATATTTTGTTTTAAATATTTTTTCCTTGTATACAACACGTTTGAACCAAATTACTGTATACATTTTATTTGAGCTATTATATTGATTCTCATGACATGTGATAGGTAGCCAATCTATCGCCATTTTATTGTGACGTGAATTCTACACCAGACCAAAGACAGTGTGACAATCACACTGCCATCGCCGGGAATCGAACCCGGGACCTTCGGTATGGAAATTAGGGCTCTTACCACTCTGCCACGAAGGTCGACAATCATCAAACTAATATTTTGTAATTATACTGTCCGTTTTAATGTTTTGATCTAAACGGCGAACCTTTTTCTGAATTAAAATTCTGTTAACGCCTTAAGTTTATCTAAAATTAGTTTTGATCTTACTACAAATTGAGGTTCGATTAGTTTTTAACTAAACAAAAAATTTGCGTAAATCTCAAGTCTGTAGGAAGAAGGTCTTTATTTAATGAATAAACATGCTTATTATTATTTTATTCAGTTTCCGTTGTCACGCGCCAGTCAGCATTTTATAAAGTAATCTCCCGATTGCTCATATTAGGCACTAACCCGAAACAGCTTGTTATTTAGTTTGTAAATGATGAGAATATAATACACAAGTAGTGTTCCAGGTGAAGTGCTCTCTAAGCTACCCCCGGGAGTGTTTTAGGTCCACGGAGATAAGGGCGGGAGAAACAACGCTTATCGCTCCCATCTAAATCAGTTTTCTGGTCCACGGTACTGAGCACCGACTAATATATTAGCAATTTGGCTTCGCTGCTTAAATAAACAAATAATCTACTTTTTATGGCTGATAAGCCGGGAGCTCCGCACTAAATGTACCGGGCGTGTTGATTGTGAAAACAATTCACTTATTTATTATGTAGGCACAACACATTAAGTGTGCGCGCTGATGTGCTCCAGCTCGAGCTACTGCAAGAGCGATGATGCTTAATGTGACTATTTGATGACAGTCGCAAGTAAATACGACAACTCTTACCCCTTTTACGTGATCATTCTGATAGACATAGGAGATTATCCTATTTAAGCTATTAATTAACATTTATTAGCATAATTGTATGTATCCATTAGTAAACTCAATCCTCCGGTAGCGATCTATTTACTGCATACATTGTCAGTAATTTTGAGGTATAATGTCTAGGATCCCATCTTACACGTGTTACGAGTATTATATCTTTCTAAAAATGGAAAAAATATTTTTTTATTCACCGTTCTCCCGACAATGGGGTTTCACTCTATATCGATATTTTGTAATTTCTTGTTTACAGTGAGGTTTTTACTTTCATTCATAGGTTTTAATTTTATTTTGATTACTGTGAATCATTTAAACACACAGCTTTACAATTTATATTCATATTAATTATAAAAATCCATAAAAGAGTGTACTCGTGAATTATGTAGAACATTTGAATGGTAGCAGTAAAATAGGCAAATACAAAAAATATAATACTAAGTATGCAGTTTCGTTCTATATGTCATATAGAATAAAACTGCCTATTTAGTTTTTTTTTAAACTTTATTATACTTAGAATATCAATTGATTTTTTTTTTATCAAAGTTCTCCTGTTAAGTTTTTAATACGAAGATTTTCTCACAGAATCCACTAATTTCTAAGTATGTACATGCCTCTTAGCCTCTTAGCTGGTGTTACAAGCTCTAGGGGAAATTCACAGATATTTTAAATCTGTTATAGAATAACCCGACATTACAGTATTGCAGCTGCAATGAAACCCCCTAACAGCCATCCAGTCCTTTGTAGACCGAATCTAAAACACCTCCAACTCGTATTCTATTCCGTGTATCCTCCGGGCTGACCCTAACGGCGGCGTAACGACGCCAAACGAGCGCTGGCGGCGTCTGCCGGCCGTTACTTTCCGTTATTGGACGCTAACGGAAACAGCCGGTCAGGTGCAACTCGCCGGTCGCTTGTGTCCTCCTATTGTACTGAAACGGTCTGTAATGCATGTCGTGAACTAGCTTTGAGGGTCTTCAGAGGTGCGATTGTTATTGAATGTTCGCCCCTCACCTAAACCTGTGCGAGAGCTAGTGGCTAATGCAAGAATCACAAGTTTGTACAGTTTTCGCTTTGGTGTTGTGGGACCAAGCTTTTCAATGGAATTGTATCTATTTGATACTTTGTTTAAAGCGGATAAGTTTTGCCTATTTTATTTAAGTAAAGGTCTTTCTTTATATGTTTTTTTTTATCTATAAAAGTTTTGCCTTACAAATGTATTTAAATAATAAAATAAAACGATGTTTTTAAGTAACTACTTCCGTTCTTGTATTTATTTCGACACCGACCGGTTTCTCCAAATCTGTCAATACCAACAAGCCTGTCGAAATAAATGCAAAGTGATAAGTTATTAAAAATATATATTTAAAATATATCAAGAGATTTTTTTATTATTATTTTTATTTAATTTAATTTATTTAATGGTTATATGAATACATTTTTAGATCTTACTATTAATTATGTATTATTTCAGATATATTTTATATTAAGTTGTAGTGAGACTCCTTGTGTCTTTTGGTAGTTCATTGTAAAGTTTCAGTCCATTGTTCAATATCCTTGATTGTCCTGTCTTAGTTCGTGCATTCGGTAAGTGGTATCTGTCACAGTTCCTGGTCCAGTGTATGTCTGAATTTTTAGTTAGTTTGTAGCTGCTGTGTGTTGTCTTTTCCACGGTCACTCTGTGTACAATTTTTAAGGTCTCATATTTGGTCAGGTCTGATATGTCCATTTGTTTTGATATGTTCAGTAAAATCATTTTATTTCTTTTTTAAATTTGATTTTTTGTCGATTTTTAATGGTACGATTATTATTATTATAAAAAAATAATGACTGGCCATTATTTTTGGAAACAAACAATAATACTTTCAGAATAATACTATATTATGTGGTTCGTAAAAGCTGGTGTAATTTAAAAAATAACTGACTTATGCAATTGTATAAGCGTACATCCACATTCAGCTCCTTGAGTACAAGAAGTTACCTGAGCTGATATTGAACGTAGCGCCATGTTATCAACCTAATGGCGAGTACGCGATGTTAAATGAGGGGTCAGCCCCCCACCCCCCTCCGCCTCGCGCTTGTCTTCTGTCGTCTCCTCTCATTGCCTTTATATCCCGAATATGAGGCTCCTTGTTCGCCTCCACTTAAGCAATGTCGAATCAGTTACTTATGTTGATAAGGCCGAAATGTTTTCTGTATAAATAGCAACATAACACCACAATGCGTACATTGTGAGCAGACATTAGCCGTATCGGCAGATAGTGGTTGTAGCCTCGATGTTTAAAAACTCCCATCGCGCCAGGGCCGCCCATCTCCGACCCGAGGGGGATTTGCTATTTCATTTCTGGAAAACATCAAAATAAACTTTAATTACGCTTAAATTCTCATATCACTTTCTCAATAACATTTTAAGATAAAATTGTATCACAAAACTGTATACTTACCACTTTAGTTTATTGAATATCATTATAAAATAATAATAAAAATATTTAAACACGACAATGTTTCTCAGGTGACCTCCATCTTCAGGTATAAATATATAACTAATGTATCAAATTCCAATTTACAATGATATTCCACAGTGTTAACGCCTTAACTTTCAATAAAAAATAATGGTATCAAACCAACAATCAGACGCAGGGACAAGAACTGAATCTTTCTATGATAAAAAAAATCCAAGTCCAAGTCGAATAAAGCTTTTTGTAAATATGTATTTCGTTTCTATCGTTTTGATTTAACATTAATTAAAATGTCTCTTTTTGTGAAGTTTTATTATATTTTGAGGGAACCACATGTTTCAGTTTTGCTAAAGAATTGTAAAATGTATATTCTTCTTCTTCTTCAAGTGCCCTGTCGGGTCCCCCCAACGTTGGCGATCACCTCGGCGAACCTGTCCCTGTCCTGCGCCGCTCGGAACAGCTCCTCAACACTTTGGATGCCGGTCCACTCCCTTACGTTTCGCAGCAAGGACATTTGTCTCCTTCCGGGCCCTCGGCGTCCCTCAATTTTTCCCTCCAATATCAGTTGAAGAAGGTGGTACTTTTCCCCACGCAGTATATGACCCAGATATGAGATCTTTCGGACCTTGATAGTTGATAACAATTCCCTGTCAACTCTAGCTCGCCTCAAGACTTCGGTATTGGTAACCATGTCTGTCCAGGGAATTCTGAGCATTCAGCGATGGAGCCACATTTCAAATGCTTCCAGTCTGTTCATTGAGTTAACTTTCAGGGTCCAAGTTTCACACCCGTACAATAAAACAGACCACACATAGCATTTGATCATCCTCTGGCGGAGTTTCAAGTTTACGTTATCATTGCAGAAGAGTGATTTCATTTTATTAAACTTAGCTCTTGCTGCCTCAATTCTGCATTTTATCTCTACATCTGGGTCAAGAGATTGCGTTAGTATGCTGCCGAGGTATTTAAATTTTTCCACCCTTTCAACGTTACGGCCGTTCAAATGCAATACTGATCCACTGTAGTCAAGCTGTCCGTATGTCATCCATTTGGTTTTGCTGACATTTATTGTTAGCCCCAATCTTTCACCGGACTCCTCAACAAGATTAAGGAGGTCCTGAAGATCGCTGACACTTTCAGCCAATAAAACAGTGTCGTCGGCATATCTTATATTGTTTATCACAACGCCATTAATTTTCAGTCCTTTCTCGGTGTTGATGAGGGCTCGTTTAATTATATGTATATTAGCAAGGCGAAATATGTCATTGCTATAATTTATAGGATATATATATTTTATCTCATTCCTTAAACAGATTTTTCATTTATATGGAGTTTCGCTTAATTATTCAAGAAACTCTAAAGACATTTGGTTTTTATTCAATAAAAATGTGTAAGACTGAAATCAAATTAAGTTTTTTCTCATTATAAAATATTGAAACATATTTTGTTTCCTTATTTCCGTAATTTTTTTTATTTACATGTATTTTTATTATTATTTAAAACCCGATTGGGTTATAAAATACAATGATATTTTTATCTTACATGCTAATATATTTTTTTTGAGGTTAATTTTAAAGTTATTTTTCAATAAGTTTTTTTTAGTTTCAAGGGCAGGTCGTTGTAGAGTTTCAGTCCACTGTTTATTGAAAATTGTTCTCGCAACTTCAAAAATCATACTACATTACGGTTCTTTCCTCCAATCCATACCACAAACGTTTTTATCATTTGACGGTTTAGGTCTGGGGCCCGCGAGTTGGTGACCCCTGCCGATCCAATCGTTGCTCTTGTTATCTCGGCCCGAGAGATGCCAGACTCAAAAACTAAAAGCTTTTAATATCTTATTTATCTTATTCTATATACAGAATCCCGAGAACTCAAAGTGAACTCACTACTAGCGATACAGCTCGCACTCACAATCGATTGTCGGGGAACATCACTCGACCAATCGTTTCATTACTTACTAATATCTAACTTTACTCGGAAAATAATAAAGATTGTTTTACGTTTTTATTTGTGTAGTAACGATTACATTTGTGATAATTAGTTTTGTTTTAAGGAATCTTTAGAAGCACGCGCCGCTGCCTCCCTGTTAGGCCATTGTTTTACCTCCTGTACTCTTCATAAATGATTTCCATGAGATGATTTATAAACGAGATGATTATAAATTTATTTTTTGCCTAAAATTGCGATCTGTATGCACCTATGGCGAGGACTTAATAAATAAAACTATATTTGTTCTAAATTTAGCTAAACTATTTGATTGAAGATTGAATAATGGAATATTTAGATTTTTAGAAATAGAGAGAGATTTTTAGAAATAAAAGTAAACCTATTTTAGTAGACTCCATATAAAATATTGAGGAGTCGAGGAAATCGACGTGGCAGGATTTCTGAACGTAGAGGAATCGAGAGAAGTATGCCAGGATATAACAGTGTGGCGGTGTGTAACTAAGTTCTATATATATAAAATATTTGTCGTTAGTATATTACGCATATTTATCAATGCAGTTCAAATCTGAAGAGAGTGGAAGTGAATAATCTTCTCGATTTAAAAGCTTTCTGTCCCCCGATAGGGCCCGGCGGGGACGCAGCCCGAGGGCCACCACATTACGAGGTGTTAATGGCCCCTCGCGGCCCAGCGGCTCCGGCGGGACATTGTCTTTATTGACATCAATAAACGATAACCCCTCCAAATTGACTCCAAACATCTCCAAAGAATTTCTAAAGAATTTATCGGGTTTATGGTGCTTGAATTCCAAATATACTCACTTTGTGTAATACTACAGATTGAGTATTTTGATCGTTTTAAAGTTTACCGATGTAAAAACATGTATACGATGAAGTTTGCAATACGGTTTAGTAATATAACTAACTAACCATGACGCCGTCTCTCCGAAGGGGTAGGCAGAAAGAATGGACTGCCACATTATAACCGATGAGCCTCTACATCCTTCTATTTTCGCTCCTCATGGATTGCGAACCTCATTGCCAACAATAGGCATCTCAAAACGTCAACAAAATAAATCTAAAATAAAATACAATGATATAAAATAAATAATTAAGTTTAGTAATATTTAAAGAACAATTGGATCATGATTACCTCATGTCAAAAATAGAATTGTTTGATAAAATGTAAATAAGAGGAAAACATGATAATCAAACATTAAATGTCGGCCGTGTGTGCACGTCACGATGTATCAAAGGTGAGGAATGAAGAGGATAATGTCAGGAAATAACGGTGTGGCAGTCTATTCTTTCTGCGTACTCCTACGGAGAGACGGCATAATGGGAGACGGCGTGATGGTTAGTTAGATAGTTGTTATTAAATTCAATGCAAAGCCTTGATAGGCTGAACCTCTGTATGCCAGAAGATCTAAGTTCAAGGAATATGAGTAGCAGGATAGTCAATTTGAGTGACAATATTTCTTTTAATGCATCGAATATATAATAAAGGTCCCTGATAGATATCTCCGACAGCGACAGCATAGATTGTTTTACCTACCAGCCGCCAAAACCAACCTGCCTCTGGTGACACCGGTGGGAAGAGCAATTGATCTGCTGAACGCGGTCTCCTCGGAGATTGACGTCTTTCATATTATAGAAAGTACGTTCAGAAGGCAAATACTCTTAATTCTGGAGAGTATCCTGTCTTCCTAATGTTTAACCACCTCACATGCGTTTCTGGTAGTATACTGTACACAATATATTATTTTACCTGTTCTCAACAGATGCCTTAAAAATTAATTTTGTAATGTCTGTTGATGAAATAAACTGATTTGATTTGATTTGATTTGAATATCTGTAGAACAGATTACTGAAAATATGTGTGTTGAGAGAGAAAGAATCTTAAATACAACAGCTGGAGCTTTGGAAGGATCTAATGTCAACAGAAAAGCACAAGTACTATAATCTTGAGTGGCCCGTAGAGAAACAAATAATTTTGTAGCATTCGTGATAAATATATAATAGATATAGATATAGTTTTTAACACTCATAAAATAATAGTAATAAAATTCGTCAGGCGGCCGAGCGAGAAGTGCAGACTGTTCTTTGTCCGCATCCATAACGCAGACCGGCGATAGTCCGCCTGGCGGCGCGGGTGAGATAATACTTTCGGTTATCTCCGAAAAATAAAATTCCTCCGTAATAAGTGGACACACATGCGCTCCTCCGAGATGGGCTCGGACATTCGACTGCTGCCTCATCTGGCGCGGGGAATGTTGTGCCAGCTGCTGCTGCTGATCATTCTGCAAGGCTTTTGGTTCTGATTATGTTATATTTTCGTAATTAATATCAATGAACACTTTTGTTTTCTAGAAGATTTATTATATTTTGTGGGAATGACATGTTTCGTCCAAGTTTTCTATTGTGTCATTGTCAAAACAAGTCATTCCCATTAACTTTAATAAAACTCCTAGAAAACAGACTCTCTCATTCGTATCAATTATTTAATATGGAATTTTGCAACACTGTTAAAAAACAATAAATAAAACGTTATATTTTTGATTTCTTCATGGTATAATATTTGCTGTATTTCTTCTATTTGATCTCAATAGCGTCTTGGTATCGTCGAGATGTTTGTATAAAGATGTTTTATTTAAAACATTATTAGTTTACTTTAACCATTTTTATTATCTATTAATCATTTTTATATGAATTCGCTTAGATAATATGATCATTTGAAAGCACTGTTAGATATCGTAGAATTTTTTGAATACATATTACATATTTATATTAATGATTGGTGTTATTTCAAAGTATGCAGGACGATCGGACGGGTTTTCTATGTAACCAGGGTCTCCGGAAAATTGTTCCAAGCTAAAGGAACCGCTGAAGTTCGGTCGCCTAATTACAAAATATATGCGAGGACAGCGTTTTAGACGATCTACCCATCGTTTTTTGATCGCAATGTTGACTGCCTCTCATTGGAGGTCGCAGCGATGCAGAGTTCCAATTGGTGAAAAATTCAAATTATTCATTCAAGATTCAATTTAAAGTATTGTCATATATGAAATGGTACCGCTATTGCCATTCGGTGTAATACTTTGAATGTTATCCATGCCGAAGAGTAAATGACAATTTTGTCTCTTGTAAATGACTAATAATAATAAAAACAATAAGGCTAATTTTTAGAGCGTCGTTTTCGCGAATACTCACATCAAGCGCGTTTAATTCCATGAAACAATAATTTGTTTCCAGTTCTTTACCAAGCTTATAATTGAAAAAATTGAAATAATCATATTTTTCGTAGAAAATAAAGTGTTTTTTTTTGTTTCGTGAATATGAAGTCGCTGTAGAGAGTGATCAGTGCGGGACTCTTGTAAAAACTGAAGTGTCGCCTTTCTAAATATTCGTCATTAAACAAATTAAGATTTCATTTAGGCTTCGTTACTTAACGTAAAATTTATGGGCCGCGCGTATCTAAAAATCGAGTTATTTATCGATTGAGTGTCAATGACTAGAAAAACTTAATGATCGAAAAATCTCGATAAACCGCATCACTCGGGTAATCTCGCTTCACAGACGTTTGGATAATTCTCTCCTCCGATAGCCCCGCCCCCGCCCTTCCCTTCCAGGCTTCGGGTCCTCTGGCGCCTCCTCAGATTAGGTCCTGTGCAGCGCCCTTATCACTCTCCGACTAATGGTACAAACAACATAAAACTCGACCCAAAATCACAAGTAAAACACGGCCACATTCTTAAAAAGCGAAACTAACGAAACTCCAATCACAATTACTGGGTATCATCGAGACTTCCCTTTTACAAATATTAAAGTTTTGTGTTTTGTTTCAATGAGCTAAAAGCTCATTTTTACTTTATTCTGAACAAAGCCGAGTAGACTTTTCGAGTAATCGGTCGTTTCTTACGGAATCATGTTGGAATCAGCTAATGGAAATGTTTTAGACCTTTTTGCATGTTTGTTTGTTGATATATTGTTTGACCTGATAAAACCACTTTAAGTCTTAATGCACCGATGAGATATGGTGCAGGAATCTGCTTTATCGTCCCTCTTAACCCAAAGCGAATGCGAGATTTCAGTCTTGTTTTATCTTAATTAATTAATAAGTTTTGAAGCTCTCACACAAAGCAACAATTTAAATACTAAACTAATCTGTACGCATAAATATTCAACGCATGCCTTTTTACATATTTTATTATATTTGCTCTCTGGTACTATATATAGGACGAAATCTGGAAATGGCGTCGGCGTCTTGTGAGCACTTTTGTTTTCAATTCCATTTTCAAAGTGTTTTATTGCTTTCTGATTGGAAGAACGATGGTGGGTTGATTTCATTGATCGGTTTATTATTATTAGTTTGTGACCTCTATGCTGAGTATGTACAATGTTATGTTGTAATAAATTACCCCCAGTTCCTATTGAAACTGTTCTTACAAAGTTGTTCTAAGGAATTTCGTACAGTGCATAATTTGAATAAAAAATGAGAAATTTTACCTTATTTTCATTTTAGATTTAAAGTATTTGATTAGGACACGCATGTGAATTAATCCAATAGTATTTTTAATTACTTTTTTTATATATGTATTTCAAGATAATGTTTTTATAACCTGGTACGCATACAATTAAAACTTTTGTATAAAATATTTAAGTAGATAATCTTTCTTCACGTTTTTCATATCTTTTGATTGCTGAGCAATATTAAAATACTCGTCAAATTATATTTATTTACAATAATATTTCGATAATTCTTTAACTATGCAAAACAAACATGTCGACTTTTCAAAAATGTGTAAATCTTTGTATCTACGATTTTTAAAACGTTTTATGCATCGTTTTAAATCGTTGCATTATCAACAGTTAATGACAATTTATATGATTTGGGGGTCAGGATAACCCATTAAAATATTTATATTCTGAGTTATTTTTTGGAAAATATGTTGTAAGCGGTTATTGTCATAAATGTTTTATATACTCGTAGTGTTGAGTTGCATGGGGCTCTTGAAGTATTGAATTACTCTTAGGTGCAAATATGTTTGTTTGTACCTTCTAACTGGAGTAACCTGTTGTAAGGAAGCTGATTCAAGTAAAATGTACAAGCTGCCCATGTCTTCAGACACATTATTGGAAACTTATTTTTATTTATACATTATTTTCCCTTGTTTTAACAATAATAAAAGTAAAAATAATTTCTGTATAATAAATATTTAGTTTTGTTTATCTTGTTCTTCTATAGTTACAGTTTCGAACGGTTCCAATTCTGGTATCAACATCAAAACGTCTATATATTGTATGGCATATAGGATTTTTTTTTATACTACTGTACTGTATAACGATACTATACCAATTATTTTATATTATATCGCGTTAATATTGTAGAGGATAATTTTATTTCATTATATAATATAGGTAATGATTTAATTGCGTAGAATTTCAACCTATAGATGGAGACTGCAACGATCTACGAAACGTCGTTCTAGAAAGACGAGTTACATAGATTTTCCCTAGATCCCAGAAAACATGTAATAATTTAATTACATTATAATTATATCAATAATAGCTAATAATCGCAGTTTAATATTAAAATGCAACTTAACACTGAATGTTTTGATAATAAGAACCTCTGTTTTCTAGAAGTTATATTTTAATATCAAATTCAGTTAATAATTTTTAATAATATTTCAAGGATGTTTCCGATTTGGGAACCAGGATAACCAACTAAAATATGTATATTCTAAGTTTATTTATGTAAAATATGTGCATAAAATAGCGTTTACTGTCTTAAATGGCTCTAGCAAAGTAAAATATGTCATTCCCATAAAATAAAATAAAACTGATAGAAAACTGATGTTTTCATTCGTATTAATTATTTGATATGGAATTTTACAACTTACTGCTTTGGATTATATATAACAATTAATTACATTTAACCCTTTCCGTTAGCAATATATAATACAAAAAGGATAAGATATTTTGGTGTAAACACCAGATGTAGCGAGATGTTAAAAAGGGTTGGAACTTAAAGGACAATGGAAGACAGCTATATTTTCATTATTTACAATGAAATTCTATGAAGAATTTTCAATAAACATAATTAATATTTTACAGTTTTAACAATTTTTTGTCACTATGAAGTAATTTTGGCGTTACAAAACGTAAACTAGTAAATCAAATCATATTTTTATTAGGCAAGTCCTTTTAACTTATCTACTTTGAAGAGGGACATAGCGTGATAGTATGAGAGGACAATAATATTACCCATTAAAGAGTCATTTCGTAGTTGGACTTGTGTGTGTCTGTGTGTACTATAAAATTCTTACATTATGTTATGTTTTTCGTACACAAACGAGACTGAGTATAATAAAGCGGAAGATAAGGATGAAGCATGTCGGTTTTAATGAAATATTCCAACTTTATGAAACATTGTGATGACCTTACTAATTACAATAGAGTGCGCATCGCGATATAAAGCACAATTTTCATAAAAATTTCTTTTTATGTGTTAGATAAACGGTCTCGTGTTATCAGCTATACCGTGTCGCCCCGCGGGTGGGGCGGCGGGGGCGGCGGGGGGGGGGGGTGGCGGTCGGGGTGGTCATATAAAACGTAATTAATAAAACACACCCTGCTAATTCCTGTGGCGATCATCACGATACCACGTGGATGACAAAACAAAAATAATTTGTCATCTTTACGTCACGTCACGTCAGGGGTCACGTGGGAGGATTTAGGGGGAGATAAATCAAAAATTTAACACAAAAGACTTATTTACCTATTTGCCAAGTATTTTAAAGCCACATCATCTATTTATTGTTTAATTATTAATTATATTGCAGATTGTGGTAAACATTAACTTACACTTAGTAGAATATCTAATTAACCATTTTGCCGTCTCCCCGAAAGGGTAGACAGAATGAATGGACCGTCGCACTGTTCTTTCCTGACATACTTCTTGCATCCTCAACATTCATACATCGTAGCATGCATACATTTAGTAGATATATAATATATATACAATAGACTAGGCAATTGTTAACAAACTGATTATGAATAATTTTATTAAACATTAACACTGTGGAATTCAATAATAACATACTTAGGAAATTGAAAAACTTTGTTTAATCCACTATTTATTAAGAAATATTTAAAAACACGACATGTTTCGGAGGATACCTCCATCTTCAGGTCTAAAAATATAAAAAAAAACTAAACAAAGAAAGACTTATAAAAAACGCATTTGAAATTCGATACAATATTTTTTTCTAAGTATATCGCACGCTTAATAGAACACTGGCTTAACTCAAAAAAACAAGTTTTGCTCAATTTGACATGAGTCGGTGTTTTAACAAAAACACGTACGAATGGATGGCGTTAACATTGTGAACGATTATCGTACGTACGAATGGATAGCGTTGGGAAAAATAGATGGATAGCGTTAACACAAGCCTCTGTCTAATGTTAACTCAATTATGACCTAAACCATAATCGGTCAGTTTACTATTAAGCGTGCGATATGCTTATTTTTGTATGTTAAAAATGTATTTATGTTTTGTGATATTTGTATTATTTCATAATGTCTGTAATGAAAAATTCAAAGTCTGGTAAAATATGTTGACTGGCCGAACCGATCTAAAGGCTTTAATACCACCAAATGTTTTTGTAGAATGTATAAATTTTTCATATTTAAAGATTATAAAGTAAATGAATGAAAATGATTTAATTAATAAAATCAATTAATACAAAAACTTGCATTAATAATGTTTTAGAAATAAGAACATTCAAGAAATTAAAGTATCGTTGTTACTACTAACAATTGGCCTAATATTTGAACGAACATTGTAGAATGAATAATAGTGATTTGACGAACCCTGCCTCTAGTGAACTCATTAACACCCGCAATAAAGTGCGGATCATACCCCCTCCCTCCCACCTAGAGGGTGACAGGGTGAAGTGAGGGAGAAAGTGTTCCACTATCGTGACATTACAATCGCTTCTAGAAAACATTAGAAGAAGGAAATCTTACGAAAGATTTGCCCTAGAAAATATTGCACGCCTGTTTCATTTATAATATTTACAAAGAAAAATGTTTTTAGAATTATATTTCAAACAGTAAATCAGTATCATAAAAAGAATAACTAAACAAACTAACTTACCATCACGCCGTCTCCCAGAAGGGGTAGGCAGAAAGAATGGACTGCAACACTTTTCTTTCCTGACATATTTCTCTCGCTTCCTCAACATTCATACTTCGTGTCATGCACGCGCGTCGATTTCTCTGACTCCTCACATGGCCGGCATTCAATATTTGATTTATTTGATCGTGTCACGTTTTCCTCGGCCTTATTCTGTTTCTGGTTCCATTTACATCGTTAACATATAATTTTTTTACCATTCTTTCTTCATTCATTCTTTCCATCTGTCCAAACCATCTAATGATTATTTCATTATTTTGTTCATAACACCATCATTCGCACCGCATTCACTTCTAATATTTTCATTCAACACTCTATCATACACAGAGTATCTACACATTGGTCTAAGAGATCTCATTTCTACTGCATTTATTCTACTTTCATCCTTCTAAAAAGCTTTATGTTAATCGAAAATAAAACATAGTAAAAACAACGTTTACGATGTTGACATTATTAGGTGTTAAAATCAACTAAACTTCTTCTTCTTCTTCTTCTTCTTTTGATAGATCTGACGATCTGTGACACAGAAATCATATCTCGTCGGATGATGAGATCCAGCTGTCCCTCCATCTCTTAGGCGGTCTTCCAGGTGGGCGGTGTCCGGAAGGGATTTCATAGGCGGCTGTACGAGTATATGCGAGTCTGTCACCATCCATTCGGGCTACATGGTCCCTCCAGTATCTTCTTCTGGATCTACTCCACTGAACGATATCCTCTATTTCGCAGTTTTTCCTTATGTCTGCGTTGCGGACACGATCTCGGAGGGTTTTTCCAGTAATTGATCTTAGGACCTTCATCTCCGATGTTCTAAGTAGTCCCTTGGTTCGCACAGTGTCAGCCCGCATCTCTACAGCGTACGTCATGATGGGTCGCACGCATGTTTTGTATATTCTGATCTTGCTGTCGATACGCATGTGCTTGTTTTTCCAGACCAGATTCTTCAGGCATCCTGACACGGCAGAGGCTTTACTGACTTGTTCACGTACTTCGGTATGTGGGTACAAAGGTATAAAGGTACTTCGGTATAAACTAAACTTGAGATCTTTTATTTTACCAATGCGAATCACAATACAAAGTGATGGTTTATACAGGTAAGAGTACAATAGAAGAATCTTAAAAACTACATATTAAGTTGTCTGCGTTAAATATGTATAATATTAATACACGTGTAATCTAAGAATATTCTAATAATCTCCCTGCTAGTATTGAGTATGACTTTGACTCGAACTTGGACCTTCTGGAAACAGAGGTTCAGTTCTTGTGGCTATTCCCTTTATGGGAACACTGTTGGAAATTTGATTTGGTGGGTGTATTGCATATACCTGCACAATTGAAATACTTTATGGCTAATTAAGAAAGACTAGTTACAAGCCGTGAATTATTCACGTACGTAAAGATTTAATACCATTTTAAAACTTGGTTCACTGTACAATCCTAATCAGTTATAAGTTTTAACTTTTAATGTAAATATTTTTTTTTTCGATCGAAAATCGTTTCATTCAAAATAATCCAGAAACGTTCTCGGGCATGTGCATCGTGTGCATTTTTAATTGCTTTCTGAGAGAATCGAAGTATTCCTCTCGCCCTCTTGTATTCAAAATATTCTCGTAACCTTTCTTGGCGACATCCGGATTTTGGCATATTTATAATATTATGATGAAGAAAACGGTAATTCAATGTATCTCCTCTATATAAATGGATAGGCTATCATTACATTTTAATTTATAAACTCGCAATTGAATCTGTGTATTATGGTATTTATTTAACATATTGTTTTGTTGTTTTTATAATGATCATTTAAATTTTCCCAATGAATAAAAGAAAATGCCATTTGAAAATACGCTATCATCGCAGTTTTTACTGTAGTATTACTGCTTATGAAATTATTTTATCAAATATCATAATTGTTGCACCAAATTATCATCATTCGTATATTTTTTTTTTCTCAAACAATGCATCTTGTGAACTTGTTTCGTTTCAAAACTAAGTGAAAAATTATAAAAAGTTAAATATATGGAAAAAAACTGATGCAATACAAAGATTTCAATCCATATAATTTCCCTAACTTTAACGAATCCATATAAGTGTTATTTTCACACTACGTTGGGTGTGTTGTGCGCTGATAATACAAAATATTTGACAAATTAATATCGATTCGGTTCCAACTTTCCAAATCTCCGTGATAATTAGCACGTGAGGCAGACACATGCTCCGATAGCCATCGTGATCGATGATCGCTAATCGTGACGATGTCAATCGAACAGCATCTTATCCGGGACAATCACGACTGATGCTGATACGGCGCCACTATCAGGCAGAATGTTTAAACCTCAGAAATGTATCATGTGATCTTGTAATTTGCCTTCGCAATCATACAAATTAAAATTTTAATCAATTTGATCGTAAGAACTAATATCCTGGGTCTTCCTGCTTATCTTCGACTTACAATTATGCATGTTCTGTTTCTATTTTAAAAATCATCTTTATAAAATCACCCATTTTACTATTTATTTTTAAAGTTAGGTAGCTTCAAGGCCTTTTAATGTTTAAGCATAAGGGTAAGTGGAGAAGGCAGATCGGTAAAACTTTGAATTATAATTTACTATTCTTGTTTCTAAACATCACGATAAGATTTCATATATTGTACATTGTAATGAGGGAGACAATATAAATAATGGATGGTAATTGTGATTTTTTGTGTAATTCTTAAGATGAGGTTAATAAAAATATACGAAAAATAAGACCCCAAGATAAACTTAAAATACATATGGCAATCGGCGAAAATATAGAAAAAAAAAACATGAAGTCCAGCTGACGGCGAAAACTGACAGATGGTTAGAAAAGTTAAATAATTTATTTTGAACTATTCAAGAATTAGAAAAAACACCCCAATAAGATAATGGGAATGATTGATATAAATACCATGATTGATATATAATAAAATATATAACAATTAAGGATGATTGTTACAAAATTTATTTTCGTGATTTTTTTTCAATTGCATTTATACGATTGATTGCTTGTTTATTTTTTTTGCTTTGCCTAATGTTTTTTGAAAAACTTGTTCCATTGAAAGACCGGTTGACGCATTCAATTTGCTATTGAAAATTATTCAATAATAAAGAAATAAAACAATGTTTTTATTACTTAAAAAATACTCCACCTTTCTTCTATATTGGCCATTACTTTGTGTTGTAGATTCACATTTGAATAACTTTTTGGAAACATTGTAATTTCAAAACACACAAAGCATCTTATTGAAAGAGATCATGCATTTAACAATGATAACGGTGTTGAAATTTTACACATAAATAATAGTAATATAACCTTAAATAATCTAGAAATTTTCGAAATTAAAATAACCATTAAAAACAACGAAGATATTATATACTATCGACTAAACTTAATTTCTAGTCCCATAATTGATTTGTTTCCCCTTTTTCATAATTCTAACTAAACAAAAATTTACCCTTCTGCTGAATTAAATTTTTCGCCCTCCACTTCACCCTTCACTCGTCATTTAGTATATAAGTAATAACTCTATTTAATTTAACTGTTAAAATTCATACACTGAAGAAGGGAAATTTGTGTCCTGAAACATGTTTGTGAAAAATTCCACCTTTGTTTCACTCTTTTTTATTATTTTTTTTTTTAATGAACGATTATCTAAAAATTTCAATTCAATTATTATAATTTTCATAACACTTTCGAGTGATTGCTTGCTACTAAAGCTAAGATTGGTGGCCTTAGGTTTCGATCATCAAGATAATCGGGAGATGGTTGGAGGCTTAATTTACCTCGGCTGTGAAGTTGAGGAGTGATGTTTTTTTTGTTATTACGTTATTTTATCGTTAGACATCAGGGGGCGGCCTGGAGTCTGGGGAGGGGAGCGAGGGGGAGGGGGTAGGGTCCCGCAGGACCCCGCGCTATAATTTTATCGCAAAACACACGGACACTTACTAATGACCGGCATTATTCCTCTCCTGCGCCAGCGGCCACCTCACTAAGCTCTATGATTTAGTTTTTTGTGACAATTTGTACGATGCGCGCCCCCCAGCTCCGAACAAGATAAACAAGACCGCAGAATAAAAAGATCCGACCCGTTTAATGTACTCTTATCTCCAGCGCACTTTTAATAAATCCCTTTTGCTCCCCGGCGCTATGACAGGTTGGTTTGCTCTTGATTAAATATTTTTTTCACCTTTACAAAGTTATTTTATAGAAAGAGGATGGAGCATTCCTTTCCGCGTTATCTCTTGTGTTCCTCTACACCACTCTTTTATCGCTTCGTATATTTAAATTACTATGTATCAAAAACTTTGAATAATTAAATGAAAATTGTGTTTTTTTTATTATTTTTTAGGCATATTTTCATCCATAAATATAATTATACCATTATGAATACGAATGAAAACGTCTGTTTTCTAAAAGTTTTATTATATTTTATGTGCATGACATGTTCCGCCTGTCTATATTTAACATATTATACCATTTTTCTCGCACAGATTTTTCAAAACCCTAGTTATATTACTAGGCAGGCGAAAATGTATTCTATAATAATATTCTATTTTTAATTGCTGATATATTTTAAATGTGCTTTTACCTATTTACACGAGTTTCTTGTATTCTTATAATTACATGTTATCGCTGTTCTATTTTTCATTAATATTACTTAATAGATTGTGTATCTGACATTAAAATTAAATTCTTAAGATAACATAATGTTTACAGCCATAAATACATTATCTGTAAATAATTTGATCGCGATAACGGTGAGTTATTCCTATTAATTATGATCTTTAACACAGATCCGCAGATAGCTGGGAAGCTTATCATGTTTTCAATAATACACAACCGTATCTTATCAGGAACTGCGTGATATGGATAATCGTGTGTTGGAGCGATGTTAATTATCGAGTACTACAGCTGTCATAAGTGTGTTTATTGTTTGTTGCAGGTAAGTTTACACTTCTGTCCTCTCGCCGAGTCTGACTTCTGGTTGTGAGCCTGGCGGGGAATGGACAAGATTATTCGTGAGTACAAAACTTTGATTGCAATGTATTATCAGTGTGTCGTGTTATGACGATATCAATATTCAAAATAGATTGACTTCCAATTTTACATTTCACCCTTCCTTTTTTATTTAATTTACTTATTATTTATTTTTATTCAAGTACATGGTTTCAATACCTTAAACTGGAGTAACCCGTACTAGGGAGGCATTTTTTGTTCTTTATATACAAAAGAACAAATAAGTATCAAGGTAACAAAACATATCTTAACATGTAATAATTTATAGTTAATTGTCTTATATGATATATTTACACTTTTTTAACAAAATTTCCTTATTATTTTTTTATATTCTACACTCAAGCCGACCTTTTTTATTGTCATTGAAGTAACTTGTTTTTTGTAATTGACAATAGTCATTTCTCATTTTGTGTGGGTCCCAGATAGTAATAATATCTTTATTTAGTGAATAAGATGAGTGATTCATTCACATCGATTTTTCCAATTATAATTGTGTGTAATTGCATACGATTAACAATAAATATTTTCAATTAAACTATGATAATCTGTTTTAAAATTTTAATCTATTGTAGAATATTATATAAGCGGCAGCATATGCTTTTAATTCTAGATCTTATATTATATATTAGTGTTACTAGTTACCAGGTGAAGTAAAAGGCGACATTTTTCATCTATTATTGCATATGACTGATGTTCGTCAATGTCCAGTATTAGGCATATTATATTTAAACAAAAAAGTATGTACATGAAAGAAAGGATACTCGTTTTCATGAAAAAATGTATATGGAGTACTGCGGATCGAAACTTAAGAATCGCTGGTCGACATCCACTCGAATACTCGCGATAGTGTAGTAAAATTTAGTGTCTCAACTAAATTTTAATATACTCGTCGGAATTACTACGTCATAAAAACTCTATGCCCGTTAGGGGTTGCGGATTTGAGTCCCACTAACAAGATTTTTTTGCAAAAACATTTCGTATAAATTATTAATTTAATTATATAAATACATCAGCTTGCTTTAGTTTCAATGCAATTGTTGAACATTTAAAGCTGATTACTAAAATAATACTGTTCGAGGGCTATCAGAGCTCTCTCACCTTTTATTTTGGAAAATGTTAAAAACTCGTTATTGAGTCTACGGTATATACGAGTATATATAAAGTGTGTGTACTAGAGAGGAAACACGCCGCTGCTTATGAAATATTTGATAGTGCTAAAGCGTTTTAAATAGACTCACATTTAAAATTACCATTTTGAGATGGAAACTCCGCGGAACATATTCCGAAACACTAATATCTCCGCCGGAGCGCGATTCAAAGCCGTTCTCGCGAGTTACAAGAAAGACATTAAAAAGTAAAAAGCGCATACCTAATGGAGCGAACATAACTCACGGAGATATAAACAAAATTATTTACTCATTACTCTATCACGTATGATAAGTGGCTGGGGCGGGCCGGGCTGGCTGGGGGGACAGGGAGGGTACGCCTTTTGGGCTCCTTATCTCGCCAGCGACTCGTTTGGCAGCCATTTTTTAGCGGCCACCGCAACCGTTAATCGCTGCTTCGATCGTTATGTATGGCTCGCAGGAGGGCGAATCGGTTCCTGCACTTCGTGTTTTATTCGGATGATGTGATAAAAGTCCTCTGCTATCGCCGTCATCTTCGGCGAGGACTGCCGCGCCAAGAGGAGCCACCGCCTGATAGGCAGGAGGAATATTCCGAGGATTGAGCCAACTCTATTCAAAATTAAATCATTATTTACTCCAATGCTTAAGTAAAAGCTAATTAAATTACCAGAAGTAGTCAAAAATTGATTAATCTACAATACACTAAAATACAAAGTCCTTATCTCGGCCTACTATTTTTGATTAGTTTAATTTTATGAGCGCAATCAAAGATTGCAGCATTGTAAAATTCTTTGATTTCGGAATTACTTTCATCGATCGGAGAAATAAAACAACATCTGCTAATAATTTTCAGTTTTTTCGTCTTTATAAAATAAGATTCTTTTAAAATATCTGCTTTTACATTGATAGATTCCTACAAACATTATATGGGACATGTTGATAACTGCGCACAAGGCGAAGTTCGTTCTCCCGCAGGATTTTCTAAAAACCGGTAAATTTTTGTAGGTTTTGATAGATAATTATTTTATTTTTGCGAGCTAATTTCAGACCATATACCACACACTCGAACTATTGTGGTTGTTGAATCGCTGCAAAAGCCATTAAACGTTTAATAAATATTGCCCATTTCCAATCCGATCCGTACTCCACCGGTGAATGTACGTGGGTTTTCTAATTTATGTTTGAGGTGGGGTCTACCTCCGATTGGTGAGGAGGGGAGGCGAGGGAAGGGGTCGTGCTAAATGTATTTTTAAATATCGCCAAATGCAATGGAATACATTGCGCTTAGAGGGGGGGGGGGAGGCAATACTCAATACTTACTCCTCCCCTCTCCTCCAGCCTGCCGCGAGGACTAATTTTGTCCCAAACTACCGAGTACTTGCAAATACATAATAATTTTAGGCCTCTTCTACTCTCGGTGCTATGGTGCTAGTTTCACTCCCGATGTGAGTTCTATCTCCAGCCCTTGTTGTCAATAAAGATAATCTTATACGTTTTACTAATAATGGCGAAGCCTGGCTCTGTGATTGTAAAAATGTTCATTGAACTGAAGTTGATTTGGTGAACCAGAGAGTGAATCAAAGAATCGGATGGCATTATCTTTCATTTTTAAAACAATCAAAAGTTCTTACATTCGAATATTAACGCGTATGTAGGCACTTCCTAGTCGTATTTAATATTCATTTATTGATCGATAATATTGTTACCATAATGTAAAATAACAATAAGATTCAATAAATTTAAATGGCTGTATATCATATCAGTCATGATTCAAAGAAGTATTCGTAATTTTATCCCGTAATATCTTTGATGTCATCATCTCTAAATAATGAGTTTAAAGTACGACATGCCTCTTCGTACGTACGCCGGTTTCACAGTAATAGCTTCCTTCTCTATATAGTCGCGAGCAAGTGCACTATCCATCACCGAGAGTATCCTATAAACTTGGCTAACAATGAACAACAAATTCGTTCCGATTACTATAAAAACATGTCATCCGAGCAACCAATTACTGCGAGAATCCTGCAGTTTGTAAGCACGTATGTTATGTGTGTACAATCACTTAAAAAGTGGCTTTTCTCGTTCGCAATATATTTTCGTGCCGCGCTCGTGTTACATTAGCGACTCAAAGTCTTACAATGGAGTTCGCGAATTGTGAAATAAGAAGTATTCTCTGAAATAAAATAAGGCCGCGTATCGCGTATCAGTTGTGAAATCTGATCGTGTCCGCGTATTAGCGGCGCGGCACCGGCCCGGCTTGGCTGCCCGGCTGCCCGGCGGCCGCCATCTTGCGCGCCTGACACAACAATAGGCGGGAACATCTCGCGCCGCGGGAAAGGGCCCTTCGGGAAAAAGGCGCGAAATAACTAAATGCACTATTTGTACACAGAGAGTTTCCATAAACAATTTGCGAATTGCTTTAATAAGACCTGTTTTATCCTGCAAAATAAGGCTATCCGTTTATCGTATGGTGTGCCTTCATAGACTACAATTACACCTAGAATCGGAAATCCCGACGATAGATGAATCAATTCAGAAACTTGCCGAACGTTTTTACAAAGGAATCCCTTCACATCCTAACCCCACAATAAAAATCTATCAAGTTACGACCCAAACACCTCCAGCGGCAACAAGCGCCCAAAATTGATCCTCCTTCAGAGGAACACTCCGGGCCCACAAATCAAGCCACCCACATAAACAAATAACCTAGCAAATCGCCTTTACTACAATGTTTCCATCAGACTTAAGAGGGATAGTCATTAGAGCTGAACCTCTGTAAGTCAGAAGATCCAAGTCCAAGGCAACCAATGACAATAATATAACATATGTTAAATTCTCCGAGGAGCCCATTTTTATGTTACTTCTGTTTTTACAACCATTGAATTATTATTTAAAAATAAATTAAACATCATTCGTCTATATCACATAATTACATATCATATTTAAACTTTTTTTCCATATATAAATCACTATGCTATCCTTGATATATTGAAATATATATATTTGTACAAAAATTATGAAAGGATATAAATTCAATAAATGCATTTTTTAACACCTATATTTTTGAAATAAGCAATCCATCGGACTTGGATCTAACTTGGATAACGGTTAATTAAATTTGTATAAATTTTCACATCTATGGAAAATACAAGTATAAAAAAGAAAATAATTAATTGTACATATTGAGATGTTTTAATTTTTTTTCAGTAATCGGGGTAGAATGAATAGAAAAACTATCTTACTCATTAACCATCACACCGTCTTTCCGGAGGAATAGGCAGAAATAATGGGCCGTCACACTGTTCTGTCCTGACATCTCTCGCTTTCTCTCTATTCAAACATCGTGTCATGCATGCACATCGGTTTTTCCGATTCCTCACGTGACCAACATTTAATATTTAGTTGATTTGACCGTGCCACGTTGTCAGCACACATTCGTATTAGAGATGTCATTTTTACTGAATTCATTCTACTATCATCCTTCTTTTTCTAGTTCAATTCTTTACTTCCATACATAAAGGTCGGCACAAGAACCGGCGTCTTAGCTTTTTGGGATAGGTTAATGAATGAATTGAAATCATATTGTAATATTATAATAATCGAAATGTGAAAATATTAGTCTAATAAGATCCAGTAATGCAACCGTCCGATAGCATACCACGTCACAAAAGTTGTCAGTCATTTGGTTAGCAAATTGGCGAGTCTCGTACCGCGCGTCCTACATGTAAGTCCTAATGCACCGAAACACCTCGACTCCGTGTAAATATGCCCGCATTATGAATGGCCGATGTAAACAGCAATACGGCGGTACTTAGGCCCTAATGCGGATGCCATAAATCCCCCTCCGATACTGGCGCTGTATGGAGCTGAATAAATCCTGAAGAATGAATATCCTATATATTAGAAAAAGCCGTCTGCAAACGCGTTTCGGGAATCCGGGGTAATGTATGTGCACTGCGCAATTTAGGAGCTTTTTATTCAACGGAATACGCGAGCCAATAATTTATCATCTTTATCGCAGTCAATTGTTAGTTGTATCGTTAGCGCTATATTATTCGTTGCATTCAATAATATACCATTTTATTTACTATACTAGAGTCAAAATATTACATTAAAGTTTCTATAACAGGAGTTTTTCAAAGAGCGTTATTAATATGTTTATATATAATCGCTTTGCTTGTTCAGTTAGGTTTGCAGCAAAGTGTTACATTTTTGCTGGTTCTTGGGATGCCACTTGGACTTTTACTCTGTCCACCGGCGTCACCAAAGGCAGGTACAGCAATAAAACTGCTGAACATGATCGCTTCGGAGATCGACGTCTTTCATATTAGTGAAAGTACGTTCAAATATTCTTGACTTTGTAGAATATCTTATATTTCTAAAGTCGAACCATCTCTCATACATTCCTGGTATTATACGAGTATATTTATTTTACCTGTTCTCAATAGATATCTTCTCCTATGTAATATCTTTTGAGAAAATAAACTGATTTGATTTGATTTCTCGCTGGCAACCAAAGGGTCATAAACTTAATTTAGTGGTTTCCCATTGCTTTTCACATTTTTGTATACATCAGATTATTTGATCCCAATTTTTTTGTTCTTTATTTTTAGCTATTGATTCTAATGACATGTGATGGGTTGTTAGTCTATAGCCATTTTATTGTCGCGTGAATTGTACACTGGACTAAATACAGTGTGACAATCTCACTGCCGCCAGGAATTGAACCCGGGACCTTCGGTGTGGTGATCTTAGCTCAATCTACTCTGTCTCTCGCATATTCTATATTTTTTTTGTTAAATTGTTTGTAATTTTTTTTTCTTATAAAATTTCACAAAAATTAACTTCTTATATGATTGAATGAATGGATTAGCGTAATTATGATAATTGTGCGTGCACCGCGAGCCATGCGGCACAGTGCAGCGGCCACGTCCAGGTGTGTGCAGCTCGTGTGCGGAGCTGGGCGCTCGCATTACTCAGGCGGCGAGAGCCTGCAAGCGATATACGCCCCTGCGCCCCTCCTCCGCGGGCGGCCTGAAGGGTGCTAATTGCAACCATTACACACAGACACTCCCTGTTGGTTCCGCACCTCACTATGGAGGTGTTAATTCAATAAAAATCAATGCATGTTTACTATCTTCCTTTGTAACATTCAAAATATACGAAATAAAACCCGTTTTATTACAGGGACAATAAAATTAATCGCCGATTTAATCTTGGTTTGTTGCTTAATAAAAATAATCGCGTAGCCATATAAACAATACAACCAATATAAAAAAGAAAGAAGTTGTTATTTGTAAATAAGGTAAACTTTATACTTTTTTGGCATTATGAAATGTCCTAGACAGGTGAAACATGTCAAACAGACGTTTTCATTCGTATTCATTATTTTATATGGAGTTTTACATAATTGTTCAAGAAACAATAAATGTTTATGTTGTAATATTACATAAAGCTCCTTTTAGTTTTCTATATTAGTTTCTATAATACAATCTTTGCTGATGTTCAACTCTGAGATATTACTAATTATTATTAAATTTATTTTTGTATTACTAATAAAATTAAAAGTCTACTAAGCTCTGTAGTCCATGGGCAATTTTACAACTGAGGAAACCATGGAAAACCTCACCTGAATATTTTTTTATATTTGACTTTTAAAGTTATTTTATATCGTAATTATTTTTACATAGGGCGAACTAAATGTTATTGTTTTTTTTATTTAAACATTTAATTCCACGTTTTCATAAACAATTTGAGCTAATGTAAATAACTGAAAAAATATGAAATATATATAATAGATATATATTTTTTGTTTAAATGTATATTTAGTTAAATTCCACTTAGAGTAATGACTGGGTTCGACAGGTTTCGGCAGCTCGCTGCCATCTTCTGATGTCGAATTGCAAATAATACTATCAGATAGAAGTGGGCAAGGGAACGTTCCACGTTCCCCTACTCTAGTCCATCTCGTGCCTTCATTATTTTGTATACAATAATTCTCCTCGCTTCTGCAGGAAGATCTTGACCGTGATTCAATGCACTTTGTTAAGTTCAGATCACTACATGCGATTTGTAACTGTTCCATTGTGAACATCATCTTACACAATTACGCACTATGTAAAATAATTGAATTTAACGTTTCAGTGGGGTTTCGGAAAGTTTAATCTTTTTTGATCGCTAAATTTTTTTGAGCATCATCTGGTTATATATTAAAAATATGTATGGTATACTCGTATGTACGTACAATGTATACTACTAGCTTTTTTGGTAGTGAAACAACATGATGATTTTGTATTTCCACAGCGATTACAATAATTTAAAAGCATTATACAATACATAAATGGATTGGGTCCTCATAACTTCCAAATTATTTAAAATATTTTTATATAGATATTTAACATCGTTGGACGTCCCACTGTTCGCTTGACTGACATTATTATAAGGATTTCTGTACGTGAATGGATGAGGGCGGCAATGGAAAGGGGGCAGTGGCGTGCTTTAGGGGAGACCTATGTTCATCAGTGGATGACAGACTGCCAATAAATCATTTTTATATATTATGTTCTTTATATTAACGAACTCGCTTAATTTTTTTCAATCTTAACCAAATGCGAAAGTAAGAAGGACATCGCGAGTCCTATAATTTCATAGTTTCAAGAGTAGTAGAACATTTTGAGAAACGACTGTTCGTAATAATTACAGTTATGGAATTCCGCAGTGTTAGCCTTAAGTTTAACTTAAATTAAATACAGTTTTAAAACAATTCATTAAGTCATATATGTATGTAGGTATGTATATGTAATGTAATTGTTTTATTCCACTTTCGGCAAATGTTATTTGATATGGTTAAAAATCTTGCTGTCCTTAAAAACTTATAAGTTTTATTAGATTTATATTTGTACAATCCATAATTCTCGCAATGTAGTGGATAGAACGTCTCTAGGCGGCCAGATGTTAGATTATCCGGGATTTATCTTCGTTGTCCGAGGAACTGTGGCCGCAGCATCTGATCTGGGGGGACTTAGCATACAATAAGGCCTTAATGCGCCGCCTCCATATATCGTTATTGAAACGTCCGCCTGGAAGGTGCACCAGGGCCAAGTCCCGAAGGTAGCCACCTACTTAACTAAATCTTTTAAATTATTTAAATGAAATTGATTAATATTAATAATAAATTGGATAATTTATAGAGCGCCATTTTTATGAATTACTCATCTCAAGGGCGTTGTATAAAATGCTCCGTTTTTTGAACTAGTTAAAAAATAAACATATTTAGTATGGGGCCTGCACCTGACGCAGTCGATCAACCCTTCCCACCAGGAAAGGATAATTTAAAAAGTTGTATTTTGAGTCTCGGCTGAAGGGTCGGCTACCGTGAAGGCTCGGTCGCCAAAGTTTGTACTAGGACAGCGTTTTGGCACTATCAATCTACCGATCGCAGAAGTCTTAGCTGATCGCAATGTAGACTGTCTGGCATTCAGGTTCTCGTTGATGCAGAGTTCAGATACATAAGCAACGCCTTATAGACCGTCCAGCAGAGCTTGTATCGTATCCTATCTGGACATTTCAGCCAGTGGACTCCTTAAGATGCTGTGTTATGTGTCAACTCTTCGGCACACCCCTTATCAGTCTTGCTGCTGCATTTGTTTGCTGTTTGGGGATGTTCGCGTAGACTCCATTGCAGTAATTTAGTCGTGAAACGACGAAGGAATTGAAGATGTGTATGACGTCACTATTTAATGCAATCAAGTCAAGTTGGAAAACACAAATTATTATATTACACACAATAAATATGTTTTTGGTAAACTTAAGATTTTGACAATGTGGAATTCCACAATGACGAATTTTTAATGAATTAAAAAAATAAACTACCATTACGTCTCCATCATCGGGAGAACGATATAAATATTATCTACGTATTGACGGTGTAACATTTTCAAAACATGTCGAGAAAAATTCAAAAGTTTATTTAATACAATAAAAAAGGTTTTATTTTTGTTGTGTGTAGGGGCAGTTTATATGAATTTTTTTTGGGATTTATTGAATACAACTTAATTTGCGGTGTGACATTATTAAATTAAATAATAATACGCTTTACTTGTTAACTGTTTGTATTTAAACCACTTTATTTATTAACACCAACCGGTTTCGCTCCCACCAGAGCTTCATCAGGGTGAGAGAATAAAATTTTAACTATACTATTCTGACTGAACTGCAATTTTATTGCAATTTTTATACTACCATCTTTCGCCTCTTCTTTGGAAGGAAATTTGATGATGGCAATTTTCAACTACTCATAAACAAAAGAAGTAACAAATATTGTGGCCAATACAAAATAATTTCCAGTATCTATCCAATGGGAGAAACGTCGGACCGCTTTTGATTATTAATTTTGTTCAGCTCCTGCACAGCAAGGAAACGTTATCAGATGATGGTGTACGTAAACGAACAAAATTGATAGAGAATGGCCGGAGATGCGATGCGTCCAAAGCGTCCAAAGCGTCCAAAGCGCGGGAACCATCGTGGAATCGATGTCAATCGGTCCGAATGTAAATAAGTCCGATTCTGTCCGTTCCCGCGGTGCCGATGCCTCCGGGTCGCCATTTTGTCTTGCGCTCCTGGCGGGAAAGCGGCGGCGGCCATTTGCATGCGTCAGGCGGTGCGGCGCGCACAACATGAAACAAGGCCGCGACAGCCTTCTGCCGATTGTGCGCGGGGCCGATTTGTTCATGCCAGCCTTTGCGGGCCGAGCCGCCGCTGCCGCTGGACGTCCGCGGAGAAGGCTGAATGCAGAATTTAAACTGAATCAAAACAAAATGACACCTGTCGTCGATAAAACCAGAGAGATTTTTGCTTGTCCTATCAGAAATCTGTATACAGGTACCTCAATTGTAATAATAAAAGCCAACTCAAAAATGTATCATTCTAATTGGTTAACAAATTTTCTGAAATTTCGCTGGACACCTTCAAAAACTTTTAGTTTTGAATTTTTGAGAAAGACGCTTTTATTAATCCATAGTCCAAATGCGTTTTCGTTCTTGAGAATAAACCGAGAAACTTAGAACCAAACATGTATTGCGTTAATAAGTATAGCATTTTAATAATTAATCGACAAAAAATCACCTCCTAACAAGAAAACTATTCTCGATCCAGTGAAAGCAATGATATCCCTCAAATTAGAGTAACATAGATATGTGTGGTATTGGTCCCGCTCCAGCAGCGTGCCGCAGATGAAGTCACACAAATTACTAGTATAATTAAGAGGAGAGTGTCACCGTTGAGGATGTTACAGGTGGCGCGAGGCGTTAGGGCGAGTAGCTGTTCACATAAATCAGAGAGTGTTGAAAAATTTGTTCCGCGCCAGAGCTGGCGGTGTTCGGCCGCAAAAACCACTTCATTTACTCACAATGTGCTTCTTAAATCGCTCGGGCGGCGTATAAAAACGTCTTGTTGGTACAAGGGTTCCCACGTAACACAAATACCAATTATACCCATCTCTGGGCATCCGGGCGGTCCAGGCTTCGCGCAGCAAACGGGACCGAGAGAAAAGGAGGATAATCTTCACCCAAACTGAAAAAGTCAAAATTCTCAAAGTATTTGAAATTTTTTTGTAGTAATGACGATTGTTGTGAAAATTGTAGCTGCTTTTTGTGAAATCGGGTAGGATTGTTGTAGCTGCTTTTTAGTACGTTTTTAACTATTCGCATCATTCCATCGAAGTAACGATAAAGCAGTCAACCACTTACATATCCCTTGTGTGTTTTGCTAAATAAATTTTCCTGAGAATGTTTTATTTTTTTATTTAGCTGCATATAAGTGGTTATAAAATAACGTTTAAAATTAAAAATAATTTCTCGTTAGACGCTATGATATTAAATCATCATTAGGTTTTAAATATAATCAATATAAAATATTTGAACCTTTGTTTCCAAATTGTATTTACCTATTCTGATTAAAATAAAGCTTCTTTGCTTTGTGAGGGTGCCTAGTAAGCTAGTATGGGAACAAATTGAGTGTAAATAATTCAATTGAACTCTATGATGACTTTGAATTTGGACATATAATTTTATATGTAGTAAACAAATTCTCATTTTATAAAAAGCTAAGCTTTGATGTACCTAAAAAAGCTTTTATCATTTTAGCGCGGTGCCCTCAGATTGCGAGTCCTTGAAGGGGCGAGATCCGCGAGCAGGTCGGCCTGCCGGACGCGGTACAAGAGAACACCACATTAGAGGGAGTTTAGCGGCGGACTATGGAACAAAGTGCCCTCGTATCGGAAGATCACCCCGCCCGGCCGGGGGTCTTCGAATGTCATCTCCGGGATAACTACAGGGGTAATAGAACGGACCACAACACTCGCGTCCACGAGCAAGCGTTGAAGTGAACACTTCAGTAATCTAGATTTAAATACAATGTATCGATACACGGTGTTCTAAAATTAGTTATACCATATGAAACCACGTCATTATACAATAATAAAGATTTTACTTATTTTACTAGATTGCCTCTGGCAATTAGGCAATTAGCTACCCTGAAAATACTTTTATTCACTCCAATAACAATTACAGATTTTTTTATTTACAATTTGTTTACTTTACTATGTTAGTATGCGTCCTGCACAACTAAAACAAACACCCAAAATATTTTATTAAATGTGGGAATTGAATTATACCTATTCTTCTTCTTCTTTTTCTCCCTTAGTGTTGATCTCTCCAAGGTTGGATAAAAACATTTTTCAAACGTTTCCACTCTTGACTTTCACTCACTGTTCAGATGAGAAAGGTGCTCACACCTCACTTTTTACCACTTCTGTTTTGTAGAAGTTTGATTATGTTTTATGGCAATGACACGTTTCGCATTGCTAAACCATTATCAAATTTTGTAATGCCTTTGTAAGGCGAAACATGTCATCCACGTACAATATAATAATACTTCTAGAGAACAGACTTTTCATTCGTACTAATTAACAATTATGTAATAAAATAATAATATACCTATAGTCCGTTGTTTTGGCCGAAACACTATGATACTTCAACATTATTACTGTTAAAATTTAAAACACTGTTATTATATCACAATTTCTTTTTATTCACTGAGAGTGTCGCGACAGCTGTTTCGCCAACCGATGTTTGCATCATCAGGTGTTACAATAAACTCTGTTTGTGCCAACATCGGTTGACGAAACAGCTGTCGCGACACTCTCAGTGAATAAAAAGAAATTGTGATATTATAACAGTGTTTTAAATTTAAAAATAATAATACACTTGTAATATCTGTGTCTAAACCACCGAATAAACTGTTTATTTTCTTACCTTGGCAAAGCTCCGGCGGGAGCGAAACCGGTTGGTGTTAACAAATTAAGTGGTTTAGATATAAATATTACAAGTGTATTATTATGTTATTTAATAATGTCACACCACAAATTAAGAACTTCATACGAATGTTTTATTATTTGTGAAAATAATTAGTTAATGTATTAGATTATGAATTATAAGTACCCTAATTTATCCGAAAAGATAACATTTTATTATTAGATAATCCATTGTTTTGGCCGAAACTCTTTGATACTTTATCTTTATCTAATGTTTTAATTTTAAAACACTATTTCATTTAAAATAAAATTGTGATACTGCTAGTAAATTTTTAATAATTATTTTATTTGTAACGTGACAAAATAAGAGAATGGACATTTTTTTATAATGTGTAATGCATCAAACATATTTGGATTTCAGTTTGATCCCGTCGTGCATAATTCAATCAAAATTTTGCCTTCACTAAAATAAAAAAATAAAAAATTATATTCAGGTTGATGAAGTTCTTGTTAACATTGAAAATAATTCCAAAAAGTGTCGTCCACCCCGCGAGGCGCCGCTGCCGCGTAAGTCGGAAGCCGCCGCTTCTTTTACAGAGTAATAAATGTTTACATCGCGGCCATTTTTTATTCTCATCTTCCCGCCAATTTAATTTATATCCCTCGCCAACTGTTAACATTCTCAATACCTATCTTCCTCTCATTATTATTTTGTTTCGCCACATTCGAAATGTAGAACATTCGAATCGGAGAAGCTGACTCAGTTTATTTATTATAGAAAATGAGTTGTTTAGCTTTACGGGCCCCACTTATAAACACGTTTTTAAATACGTGATTTAAATCAATACAGAATAAATTCTTACCAATGTTTTGAGGATTATTTAATGATCGGTAGACGTATAAATTTAAATTCAATTAAATGTATTTTTTATAATAATCCAGGCACACTGTGAAATTCCATTATTCTGAATTTATTTATATTGCTCTCCCGGTGATGATAATATTAATGCTTTTGGAGTGAGATTATTAAAATCAAACAGTGGATAATATTAGTTCTGATTCATAAAAAATCAGAAATGTGTATTTATACAACTTTTCATGTACTTCCCTTCCTTCTCGTATCCTGTCTTGTCGCCTATGATTAGTAGAATATTTCAGCCGTTGGTAATCGTGCAGAGCGACTGCAACTACGGTAGAAGGATTATCTGAACCGACACAATCTGGATACAGTTTGCACAAGACAGCGTGGCGTGGAAGCGAATGGAGTGGACGGGAATAGGCTGAAGAAGAAAAAGGGTTATACTTCGTCCACAGGTCATTTTAGTGATTCATACAGTTAACACAGGTCATTTTACAGACAGCAATTTTGCCTTCTTCTAACTCCACGATACCTATTAAACTCACTTCTTCTTCTTCTTTCTGTGTCTTGTCGGGTCTCCTTAACGTTGACTATCACCCTTGAGTAGGCCTCATAGTGATGATCTGGGGAAAATATCCAGAGTGGTATCCCCTTGCCTTCTCTGGAGGTTTTTCTTTCGGGATTACCTTCCCTTAGCTGGGTGTATCCAGTTTTATGGCGTTGGAAGCTCGCCATTCGTCCTCTCTCTATCTGCTATGGCACTAAGTTATATGTGCTACATTGCCCGTGGTTCGCGGGGTATTTAAAAAGACCTCTCGTGGACGCTAGAGAGTTGGACTTGATATAAATACAGGTATAATTTGATTTTTCGTGCCTTGCTATAACTATATACTGCAAGATATGAATTAAATTTCATATTAATCTTTATTCTAATGAAACGATATATTATATCGTTTCCATCTGAAATGTGTGATGCTGGGATTTTCCATGATTTTGCAGGAGCATTTCCATTTAATGTCTATATCTTCATGTCTAAATTTCCTCTAACATCTATTTTCTGCAATCTTTTCTCTAGCATCTATTCAAAGAATCAAAATGTCCCCTACTCGGAGCTTCGTGCCGTAAATTTATTATTTTTAGTTCTTAATTATTGGAAACTGGTTTTTAGTTCTTCCGCGATCTTATCTCGCACCTCAATCCATATTATTATGCATGTTAGCAGCAGATAGTCGTGGAGAAACAATCCCATCGACGCGAGTGACTCCTTGCTGCGGGACTGTGTGATTTATCCCCAGTTTATGTAAAGTGACCGGTGACCTTTCAGGCGGAACATTTGGACCCGCATTAATAAACTTGTTACAATAATAGAACAACTTAATTAAGTTTGCAAAAAGCGTAGTCGGATTTACATTCACTCAGAATGAATAAATGATTTTGAATGCATACTAAATTTCTCGATGATATTGAAGATTGTTTGTGTGATTGAAAGACATGCGTAGGCGGGAAATATACACCTATTTTTTATGAACATGTAAACAAATATGCAAGAGTAAAAAACTTGTCTTATTATCACATGGATTCACTTTTACTTGTGCCAAGTTGAAATGAATAATTTTATATTAACGAAAACGTAAATATTCTAGAAATTGTACTATATTTATGGCAGTAAAATGTTTCGCCTTGCAAGGGTATTACAAAAAGGAAATTTTATATAAAACATCGTTTTATAGGCGAAAATGCAAAGTTTTTGTTTTTGTAATAAAATGATTACTAGTATTTTTTTTTCCTTATCATCGTAATATAAGGGATGGTTATTTAAATTTGGAATCCATTGTAAACAATATAAATAAATGGAAAATTTCTTTCGAATAAATATTTAGTTGTATTCCATTTTTTTCTTCACTTAGTTTCTTCTTCTTCTTGGAATTTATCTCACCCAAAATATTTTAGATATTTTTTTTATCATGCATGCATCATATCAACATATTCTTATGCAGTCAAAAAGGAAGTAATAATTTTGCAAAATAATTTCACTAATATATTTCACAGTAACGTAGATTGACAGGAGTGAACCAGTTCAGTCATGTAAGAACCCATTTACTGGCCTTCTCGGTTCCCATTTTAAAATGTTTAAATACTCCGCTTGCATAAATTGTTGTTTATATATCTAATATTTTATAGACTTAAATGTTTAATATAATACATAAATGAAAACAAGTTTAACATTTGAAATAGAAGAGTAGCACACAAGAGATTGTCTAAAACAAACATCCGTTCCTCCTGATAAATGCAATCTCCGACAGCAATAAATCGCCATTTATCTCCTCGGTGCTGCTTTTTGTTCTCCTCAGCTAGTTCTCACTTTGAGATGTGTATCTCGGCAGAGACTTTGTGGATCATTGCATGCGCGGAGACAATAAACACCGCCGGAGATATTCTTCAACTCTACAACACACCCCTATAGAAGCATACGATACTTTTTACTTTATTAAATGACCATTATTACCGACTATTTTTGCCAGTTTCACTGTACTGATGAATTCATCGGTTGTCCCTTGTATCCGAGGAAATCTGTCCTTCACGGATGTGGGTCCTCATATGGATATTGAGTCCAACCTGGACACACTCTGGGGCATCTAGAACAGGGTGAGACGTTGGCAATTGAACCACCACCATCCTCCTTTCCTTTCCTCCTCGTCTCAGCTCTGTGCTTCGAATCATATCAGTATATTAAGGCACGCAAGACTTTAAAGCTCCGATACAATATATTAATTGGGAAGACATGACTAGAGGCATTGTTACAGTAGGACTGTTCTACTTATACGATTTTGTTTATCTCTAATAGGGTATACATTTACCATAGGGACACGACAAAAATTAAGATAAATAATGGCATCTAAATAGAAAAAAACAACGTTTTTATAATTTTATATGTATATATATTTTTAAATGTTATATTAAATATCTGTAAATATAAATATACCTTTTAAGGTAAACAATAGGTTTTATTAAAGATGATTAAAAGTAAAGTGTTTTATTGTTTAAACTACAATACTAATATTAATCCATAAATAATTTTATAAAACCTCTCAAAATAAATACTTAATATAATTAACATTTAGAAACCAGAACCTTTATTACATTTCATACCGCAGCCACAAGTAAAGAACGTGTAGGTATAGAGTATTGTTGGAAGGAGGTGAGGCGCGCTCGAAATATTCCGGGCGATGCAAATTGGTCCACCAGCCGCGGTATCGGCGCATCTCGGCCGCTCCTAAAAATGCGATTTTGTCCTCAATAAGTAGAATTTAATTGCATAATTTGGGTTTGCGGAGGGGCCCGATCCCATCGCCTCGCGCTGGAAGCTCCTCGGGCGGCGACCACGTGTTCGGGAGAAGTTTAATAACAGCTATTGCAATGGAATGCACAGTTTACAAGTCTTTTTATGTTGTCACCTTATTTCTCACAACGAAAAATATCTGTATTATTGGATAATATTATATTTATCTTCTATGCGTTTGGTAAATGTATTTCTTTCAACAAAATTCTCACGCCGTCTTTGGTCTGGTAGAATTCATGTGGTAATAAAAATCGCGATGAATTAGCTACCTATCACATGTCATGACAATCTATTGATTAAAAAAGTTGAACTTTCGTATGAAGCACTTAATTTTTGGTGTGGCATTATTAAATATAATATAAATACACTTTTGCACCATTTCATTTTACACCACATTATTTTTTTTTAACAACCAACCGGTTTCGCTCACGCCGAAGCTTCGTCAGGGAAACTCAAAATCTGATATTTTGAAAATAAAATAAATTTTCCGAAAAAGATGTTATACAAATGTAACACGATTTATTTATTTATATTCGGTTGCATCTAATGTACAGTAGTGATAAGTAAAAATAAAAAATATTAGAACATTATTACTCGTAGATGCCTCAGTAAGATGTGCACATCAAGTTCATAACACTAGCAGTACAATTTTTTTATACCATCAACAAGACATTAATGTAAGATAAAGAAACATACAGATTAAGTAAAACAAGGCAATAGCAAAGGATAAAGGAGAAATATACAAATCAGGTAAAATAAGACAATAGCACGAAACAAAGGAAAAAAAAGAAAACAGAAGTAGTATTATTATATGTGTATCATTTATAAAAATAGTTTAAGCATAAGAATTCCACCAATTCATTAAACTAAATATGATTGTTATTAATTGCGTTGCTTGGAGTTGCGTGTTCCAAAAATGAATGAAGGAATATAAATTGAACATTAAGAATTCATTTGAAACTAATTAGCTACTGTTCGCCAGAGTATTTTCGTCTTCTAATTAGTCCCATCGGTTATGGCCCCGGTCGAGACAAATCTCATAACTCGAGATAATAAGTGGTGCCTCCACCTGCCGGGGAGATACCAACAGATAGCGGTATCAAATATTGAATAAATATTTTTAATGACCCTCCCGCCCGCTATCGGCCGCTCGCTCCATTAGGACGGAGCGTAATCTCTGCTCGGACACGTTCTGATAGACTACTGTCTCGTGGTTTAATGTTCCCACATGACCAGGACGGGTCTCCTTATCGCTGATTATTCCTTTAAGTGCGGAGAACTTTTCACTGATAACCGAACTCATAATTGCCTTCATAATTAATGAATTATATCGGCGGTGGTCAGATAAAAGGGGTCAAGCGCCAAAAATATAGGTACTCTAAAATACAATCCTAAATATCCTGAATCATGTCGCGCTCGAGACAAAAAGGCCGACATATAAAAAGGGATGTACGAGTACGTAAAGAAACATGACCTAAGTAAACTTTTTCAAATCAGGTTAATTGAAAACTACGGTTTTAGATATTTTTAGTGATACATTTACAGCTATTCTTAAACAAAAACTATCTAACTGACTAACCATCACGTCGTCTCTCCGGAGAGGTAGACAGACATAATGAACACCCACACGGTTCTTTCCTAACATACTTATCTTGATTTCTCTACACATCGTGTCATGCACGCACGTCGTTTTTTTCCTTGTATACAACAGAGAAGGGGGTTCCCACCACATATCCGAGGCTGTTATAGGGCGCAGCGCCGCCTTGTAAAGGTTATCTTTAATAAATATTCAATTTTACATATAGTTAAAATACAATATATGGCAGTGCACAATGGTGTTCTTCTACCGACCCTTATGTATGGAAGCGAAGCATGGAACTGGCAAAAGAAGGATGAAAGTAGAATAAATGCAGTAGAAAAGAGATCTCTTAGACGAATGTGTCGATACTCTGTGTATGATAGAGTGTCGAATTCAAATATAAGAAGTGAATGCGGTGCGAATGATGGTGTCATAAACAATATAATTAAAGGATCATTAAGATGATAAAAAAATGGTATGTTAATGATGTAAATGGAACCAGAAATAGAGGAAGACCGAGGATAACGTGGCACGATCAAATAAATCAAATATTGAATGTCGGCCATGTGAGGAGTCAGAGAAATCGACGCGCGTGCATGATACGATGTATGAATGTTGAGGAAGCGAGAGAAATATGTCAGGAAAGAAAATTGTGGCAGTCCATTCTTTCTGCCTACCCCTTCGGGGAGACGGCGTGATGATTAGTTAGTTAGTTAGTTAGTTACATATTATATTATAGTTAAAATACAAATAGTGTTTTTCTAAGTACAATCATAACTCGATAAAACATTTAAAATGAGATATAAATTCAAATTTGGAGCACTGCTTCTTTGATTATATTTCTGGCGATTGCCCCCTTTCGTCTCTCTGTCGATATTAACAGAAGGAATGTCCTCCATGACAGATGTGCCGGAGATGTTCCGATTAGACTGGTCCATCTCAGCCCCCGATCGTTAGAACATTGCCATTTCGATAATTGGGCCTTCGTGTTAATTAGTGTTTATCCGTCAAACTGTAATGACGGGTTCCCGCTGAGGCCTAACCAATACAGGTGCTAATAAAAAGAGAGAAAAAAAAACATTAAACACGTATTCTAATAGAAAATATATCCCCAAAGATTTTTAGTATTATCTTTACGCTCATTGCATCGACAAACTTCGTGGCAGAGTGGCAAGAGCTATGATTGCCACACGGTCACGGGTTTGATTCCCGGCGATGGCAGTGTGATTCTCTCACGGTGTAGAATTCACGTGACAAAAAAATGGCGATAGATTAGCTACATGTCACGTGAATCAATATAATAGGTAAAAACTAATTGTATGTAGTAATTGGGTTCAAACGACCTGTTGTATACAAAATGTAATAATAATAATAGTAAAATATACTTTTTTCGTATGGAGCAATATGAAAAAATATCATGTCTGACTGTGGAAGCGTTTGTAGTAAATAAATGCATTTTTACTCGAGATCAAAAGCGCATAGAGAAATACGTGTAATTCAATTTGTCTTTGAAACAAATTCTCAATAGTTTCTAGGATCGTGCTTTCAGCGTTGCGGGTCCGTTGACGTGGAATAGCCTCCATATTAGTATTAAGTATGAGGATAGTGACCTTAAATTTAAAAAAAACTTCTAAGGACTGCACTGTTCAGTCAGTCTTTTGCTAGTGCGCCCTTGGAGTAATTGATTTTACAAAACGGCGCACTTAAAATATAAATTTTCATTAATAATAATAATATTATGTCTTCAAAATGCACTTTTAACAGCTGCTAAAATATCCAATTGAACACCATCGTCTATGTCTTCATCTGTATTTTTTTAAATATTTTTTTTAAATATTATAATAATAATAATAATAATAATTAGGCTAATTTGTAAAGCGCCGTTTACGCGAATAGCACACCACAAGGGCGCTTTGACAATGTTTTTAGTCATGGGAGCTGCATGTGACACCAGCAATCAGATAACCTTTGTTTACATTTTATGCGATATTTTGAAAAGGTGGGTTTTTAAGTGAGATTTAAAATCTGTCGGATTGTCAATGCATCTGAGGCGTGCAGGAAGCATATCCAGGCGGACGGACCTGCCACTGCGAAAGGACGATTTCCGAAATTTGTCCAGGGGTTGCGCTTTGGCTCAACTAATTTGCCAATTGCCGAAGAGTTTGCCGATCGAAGTGTAGATTGCCGCAAGTTAAGGCTATCAGCAACACAAAGTTCAGATATATAAGCTGGTGCCATATTGCCCTGATGAAGCTTGAGTACAAGCGAAACTAGTTGGTATAATAACAATTCTGCGGTTATTATGCAAAGTGTTTTATATTGTTTATTTGTAATAATTTATAATTCAATTATCAAAATGTCTAAAGTTTTATTATTAATCACTATTCTTCCTCTTCTTCATCACTTTATTCATATTCTACTATCTCTTTAACAAAAATCATTACTGCAAATAGAAATATATCCACAGAAGTAAAGATGGCAGTAAACAATGGAGTTCTAGTGCCAACCCTCATGTATGGACGTGAAGCTTGGAGCTGGCAAAAGAAGGATGAAAGCAGGATAAAAACTCTTGAAATTAGATCACTAAGAAGAATGCGCGGGAAAACGTTGTATGATAGAATACCGAACGATGAAATATGAAAGAAATATAAGGCAGATGACTGCATCATGGATAAAAAATTAAAAAAAGATCCCTGAGATGGTTTGGACATATGGAACGAATGGATGAGAGTAGAATAGTTAAAAAGGTGTACACATGTAGCGTGAGTGGAAAAAGAAGCCGAGGAAAACATGGCATGACCAAATTAATCAATTACTAAAAGGCGGCCACATTCGAAGTCGGAATAATCGACGTGCGTGCATGGTACGATGTATGAATGCAGAGGAAGCCCGAGAGTTATGCCAGGACAGAGCATTGTGGCGATCCATCATCTCTGTCTATCCCTCCGGAGAAATGGCGTGATGGTTAGTCTCTAACAAAAATGTAATATTTAGGAGTTCATATTTGAAGTAATTGAAAGTTATCGGGAGGAGCGTAGGTAATATTGAACGTCCTAAATGGATATATTTTTCACCCCGTGAACAGGGAGTCGGGCGTGGGATGCAATCTTCCCCCATCTGATCACCTCCGAGCGGCTAGCGGCAGTTATTATTTATGTAGTACTGGCAGCGCCGTCTCCTTATCTCGGGCTACACATTAAGTGACTCGTTAGGGCCGGACCAGCTCACTGATTACTCTCCAAATGTTCCAAGATTTTTTTCACGAAATTAGAAAGACTTTGGTACTTACTTCATCAGTAGGCATGTTCAGAAACACTACATATCGATCAATAATTTTAGATAGCAGATATTTTGTTACATTTACTAAGTATTTCACATAACCTTTAAAGTACAATATAATTAAAACAGTAAGGACTAAACAAGTTTTGATGACTTCCGAAATGAAGACACTGAGGACGATAGCAGGCAAGACACTGAGGGATCGCGTGAGGAACACCAGAATAAGAGAGATATGTGAGGTTGAGGATATTGTAAGATGGAGCAGACAGCGAAAAAGGGACTGGTACGGTCATGTTCAAAGAATGGACTCCACCAGACTCCCCTATATTGCATTGCATAATCAACCCCATGGGACTCGTCCTCGTGGAAGACCTCCTAAAAGATGGAAGGACAGCTGGGAATCTATCTCACAGGAGGAGCAACTCTTTAGAGAACAGACCACATAGGTAATTAAATCAAGAAGAATAATTAAATCAATAGTGTGTTATTACGAGTCTAAGTTTCCTTCATTTTATGTATATAGTTGTCTTCTGTTCTGTTGCTGACTAACTGACATTCTCTTCTTATACGCATGTGTTCATCTGAACCAATACTATGTTATATTTATCGTTGACTAACTAACCACACGTCGTCTCCTCGAAGGGGTAGGCAAAAAGAAAAGACCACCACACTGTTCTTTCTTGACATAATTATCTCGTTCCTCAACATTCATACACCGTGTCATGCACACACACGTCGTTTTCTCCGACTCATCCGTGGCCTAGATTTAATATTTGATTGAGTTTATTTATTTTTTACTTATGTTAACTTCTCATTTCTTCTCAGTCGTATTCCTCGTGATTGAAGGATATGTCCATCCTGTAAACTATTGACCATAGCACGCCATGCGCTCCTGTCACTCGTCACTCTCCAGGCTGCAGCTAATGATAGACCAGTCAGCGCCCTGATTTGATCGGTCCAGCGGCTTAGTGGTCGTCTTTGTGGTCGTTTTCCTTCTACTTTGCCTATGATGATGAGCTTTTCAAGGTAATCTTCATCTCTCCGGGCTATGCGCCCAAAATGTTGACTTAAAAACCATTCATAAATTTAAAGTTCAAATCAAATCAAATCAATCAAATCAGTTTATTTTCTCAAAAGATATTACAAACAACAATTATAATTTAAGGCATCTATTGAAAACAGGTTAAAATAAAATATATAATACCAGGAACACATGAGAGATGGTTCGACTTTAGGAATACAAGATATAAGTCAAGTCATCGTTCAGAAGAACGTGCTTTCACTAATATGAAAGATGTCGATTTTCGAAGCGATCATGTTCATAAAATTACAGTTAAACGCTTAGTATTTATGATGTGTGGTTATTTACATTAATATATTTCATGAATATTCATTTTTATTACGTCGTTAGTAAAAATAGTTGTTTGGATCACCTGTGTTCACTGTCTTCGCCACAATTTCTAAATCATTCGCTACATTTTGTCTGCTCCCCTGTATTCTTTACTATATCGGTTCACATCGTGTTAATTCTTCCATATTTATTGTACGAGTACTTCCAACTGCATTGACTTCTTAACAAATAATCAATAATCAACTGCATTGACTTCTTAACAAATAATCAAACCTTTTATTCCAAAATTAATTTTTCGCTATATTGTCAAGTGAGCACCCACTCCACGTTCTCACGATTGTGTTAAGTACAGGAGTAATGGACACACAAAAAATGTAGAATTATTATTTGATAAATGGACCTCTGATTGGCCGCCACTCCGTGAAATATTGGAGCTGGATCCCAAATGACTTGTGGTCACCATAAATCATGCAAATTTCCCGGATTAAATCTTTCCAAATTTAAATATATTTAAATATCGAGCATAATAGGCCACTTTTATAAATTAGGGGCTTTCACGTGCGGCAACGGAACTCTCGTATCGGACTTGGAAAGTAATATTGTATTAAGTTTAAAGTAATTTAATACGTTGTTCGGAAGGCAAATTCAATACTCGATTTCATGTCGAGGAGAAAGAATATGAATTAGTACTCGTACGTTATTGTGTTTCCTGTCAACTCAAATATCCACGTATGTGAGAATAATATTTAAAAATAATAAAAATAATTATTCTTTTTCTACCACGTTTTACCGTAAAAATGATATTAGATAATTAAAACTAACCCTTATGTGTGGAAGTAAAGCTTGGCGCTGGCAGATGAAGGATAAAAGAAAGATAAATCTCGTAAAAATTATATCACTCCGATAAATATGCGGGAAAACCATATATAATAGAATACCGAACAACGAAGTATGAAAAAATGTAAGTCAGGTGATAGCATCCTATGTAAAATTAAAGACGGATCACTTAGATGGTTTGGTCATATAGAACGAATGGATATGAGAAATATGGTTAAAGTTTGTATACAGGCGTTGTAAATGGAAAAAAACGATGAGGACTAGGTAATCAATTACTAAATGGCGGCCAAATTGGAAGCCGGAACTATCGATGACCTATGATGATGATGATTTTACGATGTGTGAATGTAGAGGAATCTCGAGATGTATGTCAAGGTAGAGCAATGTGGTGGACCATTCTCTCTGCCTACCCCTTCGCGGTAACGGTGTAATAGTTAGTTAGTTCGTGTGTGTGTGTTTTTTTACAATTATTACTTTTGTTCTATGTATGTCAACACATGTAATAACACATAATGATGATTTTTGTGGTTGTGGCTTCGTTAAAAATAGATAGAAATGATTTTTGTGGTCGACATTATTCGTTCGGCAGTATTTTTTTGTTTTAAAAATAATAAATCTGTCCCTCTCGTGCACACATTCTCACAAACGAGGTCTCGTAAATATTGTCTGTAGGAAATAGGAACCAACGGTTGAGTAGACTGTACCCTTCGCATTAACATATTGGGCTTATTAAAAACGACTACTTTATTTGAGAAAAGTCGTCTTAATGCGTTTCTATTTTTATTGGCCGTTCTCCGTCCGATAGGATCGCCGCTGGGTCACTTCCCAGCTCGCAGATGGACCAATCTGTGGATATTTTCTATATTATAATAAAATTTAACGTTAGCACTAATTAATTGTTTTTATATAATTCTTAATAGCCACGGAACTAGAGATAGCATCTGTAATTAAAGCTGTGTAATAAATTCCGCCGATTTAGATGTTGATTGCTACTCGTGTAGCTAATTTACCAACAGGTAGCATTTTACGTGTGATAATGGAGGCCCCCGCCCGTTCCCATGATTGCTGCAAGGAAGCTGTGTCCTCTTTGTGATCCACTCTGTCAATCACAATCGCATGGACCACCGAAGGTCTTTTTACCTTCTCCGGGAGTTCTTATTTTAAACATTGGTGGAAAACTCCAAATTAAATACTTACTACGAATAAAAACGTCTGTTTTATTAAGTACTATTATATTTTACGGGAATGAGAGTTTCGCCTTACCAGTGCATTTGAAAATGCTTTAGCTAGGTCAAACATGACATTCTCATAAAATATAATAAAACCTATTGAAAAATAAATTAATATTTGAAATTTTACGGTAAAAGTTCATTGTAAATAATGAAAATATATATTTTTACATAATATTTATAATATTTAAAAGTCCACTAATGTTTTAAAAGTATTGTATATTTAAAAGTCCACTAATGTTTTGGTCTTCGACCTGTTGCGGCAGCTTGCTGCCATCTTCTGGTGAAGATGCATCTGAAAATTTTGCATATTGATAAATTTATCATCCACCAAAAGATGGCAGCGAGCTGCCTAAACCGGTCGAAGACACAAACATTAGTCGATTTTAACCTAAATATATGCTACGTTTTAAAACGATTTTTTACATTTAGTTTCTTTAAATCTTGAAAACAGATATTTTCGTCATTCGTATTAATTAACAACAACAACATATAACTTAACTTTTGGTTTTCGTTTTTGTTGTGTTAATATAAAATTTCAATGCATAGCGTCAACACATTATTATTTTAGTATATTTTAGTAATTATTACTAACAAACAATCATTTTACCGTCTCTTCGAAGGGGTGGGCAGAGAAAAATGGACTGTCACACAGTTTTTTCCTGACACACTTCTCTGGCTTCCTCAACATTCATACATCATTTCACGTACGCATGTTTATTTCTTCGACTTTTTAACTATCAGACATTTAATTTAAGAATAACTTGATCTTGCCATGTTTTCCTTGGTATAATTTTTTTTAAATTATGATGATTAGAATTGTTTTTTACAATTGCATCTATAATATTTCAATTAAAGAAGAAATAAACTACTCTAAAAACAATAGATAATACCCAATAATGTTATAGTATGAAGATAAAGCTTTTTAAAACAAAAGTGGAAGTAGTTAAAAAACATCGTTTTATTTAATTATTATATAAAGCTTTTTGTTTTATAGTTTTTTTTTATAACGTTTCTGATAAAAGGTATTGTAAAATTCTGTGTACAGTGTATGTTCAAAATATGTAAAAAAAATCTTATCACGATTGTGACAATAGGTATCGCATATAATTTTAATATGAAAGTATACGACCCTCCCTATTTCACGGTTCCTCCCCCATCAATCATCCCCCATCCCCTATCCCCCCCCCCTCTCCCGCCATGGAGTGGCTGTTGTCGTTAATAAATCTAGATACGTATTTAAATTTATTAAAACGCCGTGTGACGTGATCCTTGACTGGGACCGTGACTGTTCCGTGAGCCGCTCTCCTACTCGCCTACACCACCAGAGCCCATGTGCGCCAACTTAACAGGTTGAATTATTCATTTCTACAGTATTGTTTATGCGGAAAATTGACTCTAGATGGAAAACTCTTAATGAGCACGTTATTGAAAATCATAATAATACCTTAATTACGATGTGGTAATATCGCGCTAAAGGATATATGAGTTCGTGATTCGAGTGTAAAATTATATACACAGGTATGTTTATTACTTAAGTAACTAACTAATCATCAAGCCGTCTCTCCGAAGGGGTAGGCAGAATAAATGGAATGCCACACTTTTCTTTCCTGGTATATTTTTCTCGCTTCCTCGATTTCTCCGATTCCTCGCGTAGCTGCGATTTGATTGATTTGATCGTACTAAGTTTTCGTTTGTCTTCCTCTTTTCTTGTTTCATTTACATCAATAACATATGCTTTCCTCATCATTAATCAAATCAACTTAATTACACTTTTATTAATTTGTTCATAACACTTTCTTGCGCACTGCATTCACTACTTATATTTGCACATGACACTAATCATATAAAGATTTACCACACATTCGTTTGGACGAACGAACGAGATAGAGTTTTTTTCCTCTTTTTTATAATTTTTATTTATTTTATATTTATTCATTTTATCATTTTTTTGTGTATATTCTACTATGATATTTTTCCAGTTCCATGCTTCACTTTCGTACATTCATTGACTTGCTAATCTATTTCAAATTGTAAAATACATTCTGCATCTACATCTTTCTATGTGCGTACAAACATACATTATTTAATCTACTGAGATAATTATTAAATTCCATAATGACTTGTAAATTTAAAATTAACTTATCATAAAGTTAAATGTTTTTAAAGATTTGAATTGTTTGCCAAGTTAGCAAATATAACTAAATTCTCATCGTACCTTTACACAATGCTAAATAATAATAAAGCGAATTGCGAGTGCTTCCTTCAGTAATATCTTTCATCCACTAAGTCACCCTTTATGTATTTGCATATTACAGCCTTCCCCTTTCATTAACCTTGATGCATTCAAAATAGGTGAATTACTTTTAATATTTTATTCGTTTAAAAAAATAAAAGTCGTATAACTTTATCAATTGAGCGATTGGTGATTAGTGATTACCATCAAAGTTTGGTGAAATCTTTTGTATAGTATTACAAGAAATTAATGTTCATAATATTAAAACAAACGTATACTCGTATATCTCTTTATTTAATATTATTAATATTATTATTTTGTTGAATCGCTCTTTACATCGTGACAGCATGAGCCAAATCGATGTAAATTAATGTATAGCTATCATAGTGATTCTCGTGACATGTGATAGGCAGCTAATCTATCGCCATTTTATTGTCACGTGAATTTTACACCAGATCAAAGACAGTGTGACAATCACACTGCCCTCGCCAGGAATCGAACCCTGAACCTTCGGGTGGCTCGGCCATGAAGGTCGTCTGAGAATTGCTTGAGCGAAGTTATATCTGTCAAATCAAAAATGAATTTTTTTTATATAAACATGACATTTTTGATAAGAAAACGATATTATTTGGAAATGAAAATTCTAATACGAGTATATTTGAAATATTGAAAACTAACCAATTTCTCATAGAATCGCACCACAAGATTTCAATAAACACGTGAAAACACTTGATGAAATTAGCATTGGAATAAACCAAAGCTAGGACAGTAATAAGAAGGTTTATTGCATTTATTCCTACGTCAAATTGTTAATAAAACTCGTGAGATAAAGAAATTGTTGTGTTGTTGAGATAAAGTGTAAATCTGAAATAAAATAATGTATCTAGTGTAAGAGAGATCAGAGATTTTAATCCAGATGTGAAACTGCATTAGACACTGTTCAAATTCTGTCAATCTCCAAGGTTTCAAATGTTTTGAACCATGTAATATTTTTACTATCATTAAAACATCATTATTAGACAAATAAGGGCAATATGTTTGCAAAACCTGGGGTTGAATACAATTTTGTATCTTGTCCAGTCGTTCAAATAAATGGCTTATAGCGAGACCGAGCCTCCGGGTAACGCAGAAATTAAAATAATCGTGTTTCGCGTGTTCTATAAACGTATTTAATTACTTCGTACGATGGTACTGTGATATGAAATAATACGTTATGATTTAGGGTTCGTATGGTTTTTATTTATATAAATTTATAAGTCTCGTTTTAACGTCCGCCAATCCTTCTGCGCTCACGCGACTGACCGCCGACTGTCGCGGACACAGGAATGAGCATGGCTAATATTTTATATTTATTTGTGTTCTAGCGACAGAAAAATGCCACCTTATCAGCGGCCGGTACAGCATTTTTGGCATTAGCATAACGACAATAATTAACATTTCTCGATAAAGCTTCCGCGCCCGGCCGCCGTGAGGAGTGGCGCTGCGTGCGGCTAGCGAAGACCCGAACCGCGTAAGATTTTTTTTCCGCGAAAATTGATTTTTAAACGTTTAAACAAATTCACAATAGGCTGTTTCAAGCCAAAAATATATGACACTGGATTCCTAAATTGTGAATGAGATGTTGAATTTGTTGTGCATCATGCCGGTTCATAATTTTTAGACTTAATTTTTCAGCTAATCTAACAAAGATAAAAGGTTTTATTTTACCTCTGTAATCTTCTCGTCCCCTTTAATAAATCAGCTCACGTGGTAAAGACCAATTAAGTTATTTTTACCCTCTCTCATTAAAATCCCCCCATATAAATATAACGACTCACTTTTAACACATCCTTAATACTTTAGTTAACTTTTTCTAATGTATAAAATAAATTTCGTGGTATATTCCCAAATAAGTATGTTATCAAGTAATAATGCATTACCAAAATTCAATGTGGAAAATACTCTCAAGGAAGATACTGGCTATCAGCCGCGGAGAGATAAATCAGGGTCGGTACATTTATGATCCATTCGTCTCGAGTTGTTTAAAAGGCGGTACAATCGGAAGCTGCGCTATAAATCTTCGCCTCGAGATCTGGCGCTATATGACCCGCTTAATTCCAATTTTAATTATCTAAATTTATTCACGTACATTAAGATGCCACGATGAATTATACTAAGATCTCCTTGTTGGGGCTACTCTCTTCGGGAGACATCTTGATTCGCTTACCCGACCGTTTCCTCAAATTGCTATCCTAATGTATTCGAATTGATACTAATATACATGTATTTCTGCAATATTGTTGCAGTTGCAAAATATAAACTAAAGTGAAAGGATTATTATGTTTTAAATACATTAATACTGCGATCTGTAATATCACTCCTATTGTGCATTAAAGTGACAATTTCATTCGCGTTTTCATTTAATGGTTTTATTTTTATAGCTCTATGGATCGTTAAACAATACATAATGTGGCCAGATATCACGAATTACTATTTGTAGGCAACCATAATTGATAATCTTCGGAAAAAACAATTATGTACCTCGAAAAGCAAAGTTTAATATACATTTAAAAGAATGAAAACGTATGTTTTCTAGAAGTTTTATTATAATTTATGGGAATGACATGTTTCGCCTTTCTAACGCATTATCAAATGATAACGCGTACCCATTTAATAATTAATGTCTTAGAAAGGCGAAACATGTCTTTCCCATTAAATATTTAAAAAAAACTTCTAGACGTTTTACACCATTGTTCAAGAAACAATAAATAAATTGGATGAACATTATTAAAATTAATATTTAAAATTTGTTTTTCTATATATTTCTAAAAAAATGTCAATGGAATAATACTACGTATATGAGTTACATTTGCTTTTAAATGCATTCACGATTTGATCAAAACTTAATGATGTGTTGTTTATAATACGAGTAATAATAATTAAATTGTTGTTTGATTTAGTTTGACGTAATCTATAGCGACTCTAAATGGGGACTTAAGTACAGTAATTAAATACGTAAAACACAATTGATAAGCGTTTCCACGCTCTTCTCTTCCGAGAAATCTTCTCAATTGTATCGGAGCATAATAAAAACAATAATCACTTTAATGGTCATACATATTATTACTATTTTTTATTGAAATTTAAGGTAGGTACCTCCACGTTTGGTGTTGCTAAAATTTTAACACGTGGTGCCTTTGAAAACGACATAATCTCAGCCAAACCTTCCACCATAATGGCGAGTGAAATATGAATTATGGGATCCTTTTTGGACAATTCCTGTGATACATTTGCCTTTGACACTAAGAAGATATTAAAATTTAAATTCTCGTTCGGTCACCCAAACTTAACTGAAATTGGGTGACTATTTTTAAATTTATAATAGTAAACACGATTATTTAGTGGTTTTAATTCACTTTAATTTACATAAATTATATAAATTGTGACAAATTTGTTTCGCCTTGCGAGGACATTATCAAACCCAATTTTTTTGGTATTTATAATTTTAAAAATTTATTATCATTATTGATAACTTCTTATTTGCAGTGAAGCGAGATAATTATATATAATTCACATGTTTTTTTTTAAATAAAAATGTGCAGAGTAATTAAAAACATTATATTAAACTGAATAATTGGATATTTGAATATAGTGAAAGGTTTTAAAATCTTCTCTAGCAGTCCTAAATGAAATTAACTCTTGGAAAATAAAAGTTAAAATCTTTTTAAATCAAATATAGAGCTAGATTTTTACCTCGAAATTTCAGTAAAAACGTTTAAGAAGGTTTAAATGGATTATATCTTGATAATATTCCAACTATGTTTGTAAATTGCGTACAAGGGTACCAGGTCGTGTCCAGAATCAAAATCACGAGCATTTGAAAAAATCGGTTTATTTTCATAGCTATGTTTGACCGAAAGAAAAATTATAATTACATTGAAAACTTGACATAAAGTAATGAATCCAGCACGCCATATAATCATGGCGTGGTTATTTCTACAGAATTTTACAGTATAAATTATTGTAGTATAGTATAATATAATCGAGAGATAGGAATGATAAACCAAGTATTCTCGTATATTAACGATGTAAATGGAACAAGAAATAGAGAAAGACCGAGGAAAACATGACAATATCAAATCAATCAAATATTAAATATCGGCCACCTGAGGAGTCGGAAAAATCGACGCGTACGTATGACACGATGTGTGAATGTTGAGGATGAGAAGTATGTTAGGAAAGAACAATGTGGCGGTCTATTCGGAGAGACCGCGTGATGGTTAGTTACTTAGTAAATCGAGAGTTTCAAAATTGTATATTAAAGGAAAAATAAGGATGTAATTTATGTAATTATTTATATGATTTTAAACGTAGAAACTGAAATCAACGACTAAAATAAAGCCATTGATCGCACACCGCGCCCATTGAGCCGAGCATAAAATTTGATTGAGCCAATAACAATGTTCAGCTAATACTCCCGAGACCGCGGCTCTATTAATTGGCCGGTAACATCCCCATTACCGCGAGCTGTGGGCAGCCCATCTATCAGCCATCTGATCTGGACTTCATTAACGGTCCTCACTCCAGATCTCTTATCCGCCATTTGAATACTCACTTTTTCTACACACGTACAGGAGTGTTTTCGTTAGCATTATCCTACTCCGATCACACCATTAACCCTCTGATTCTCCGGCCCGCTGGATATTATAATCATCTTACTAAATAATGGACTCCGAATGACACCAATAAAAAATGACAACCATATGGGTTGGATTATATAGTAAATCACGACTTCGCTGCGTTTAGGTTGATATACCAGTTTTTCTTCACGGTTTTCTAAGAATACAAATTTGGAAATTTGTACATTGTACTAATATTACACTTTGGAAATTGAAAAATAACGTTGTTAATTATAATATTATTACCAACAGATTTTTTTTCTGAATTAACACTATTTTTCTCGACATGTGTTAGTTAACGTAGGCTGAACACCAGGGACATAACAATACAAAAATCAATGGGTTAAATTAGACTAACACGTGTTATATGTTATATGTTTCTAGGTTCTTGCACTCATTTTGTAATAATTTTGGTTAATTTATATCGTTCTCCCGATGATGAAGGTGTAAGCCTTCGAAACATGTCGAGAAAAATAAACTCAGAAGTGGAAAAGACAGTGTTATAATTCAAAAAATATTCGACAGTAATGAATTCCATGGTATTGAAATTTAAGGTTTATGTCTGTCTTAATAATTAATGTCGTATAAATAGTACTTATCTTTACTACAGTTGAACTAAAATCCTTTTACATTATTGACTTAACCATTTAAAAAATAAAGAGTTGAATAATTTTTCAGAAAATCATTATAAACACTTCTTTTCAATAATATTGGCGTGGAACGTCGCGATATATGTTTTGGAATTTTAATGCAAATAGTTTCAGTTAGCATAGCACTCACCATTAAACGAATAGTCGAGTTCATGTCCTCTGGTAGCGAACTCTTCGTCGTCCCTATACCTTGCCGAATGATTATCAGATGAAAAAGTTAATATTTTTCTCCCCTTAGCACATGACCTATATATGAGAGCTTTCTAACCTTCGCACTCAAACACACGGAAAATACATGTACCATATGTTGTTAATATTATAATATAATATATAGTACATAAAACTCTATCTTCTGAGTATGTAACTATAAAATATTAAATATATTTATGGTATTACAAAAATTGATGTCGCGTGAAGGGTTATAGAAACTGAATCTATAACCGCACAAAATGGAATGTATCACATCGTAGGATTAATCTCGATTAGTTATTGGGATAGCAAGCACCACGCGTCGAAAGAGCCGAATCATTATTCTGGCAGCCGTTATCACGACCCATTTCCCCGTAGATTTTTTCAGCAAGTAGCTCGCTTAATCGGCTGAAAAAAATAACCAGATGAATTCTGCTGATTAGTAGCTGTGTATATTAGTGAAAATCTAAATCTACAATAAACATGCCGGCACCATATATTAGAATAATTTCTAAGAATCGATCATCGATTAACTATCTGTTTTGTAAAACATTAGAAAGTGTGCGTGGCGTAGCTCAGAAAACATAAAAAAACGTTTCTTGTTCGGAAGTTGATACGCCTGTTTTCATATTAACAAATAATTTTGTATAATATATAATTTTATAGTTAATATAAAACAAAGATCTATTTTGCACTTTTTTAAGGATTAATTACATGTTTTATAATAAAACTATAAGTGGACCAGTATGAGGGTACAGAAAAGCATAAATATGTTCGAATGAATTAATAAATAAGAAAATTTCCCTATTTTACTAAATGAGTTTTAATACATAACAGGCTGAGCTGTGGTAAAATGTAAATAACCTATAGTTTTATTATAAAACATGTAATTAATCCTTCTTAAGTTTATTTTTGGACCTTTCTACTTTCGAATATTAATAATAAAAGTTTTACGTGTACTTAAAATTGTACAAAAACATTCCTTAAATTATTTTAATAACTCCGAAATTGATCTGAATGATAAAACGATTTGAAAAATTCTAATAATTTATGCCAATTCGAAAGAAAATAAATCACTTAAAGGAAACCAAAGTAGCAGGTGCGAGGAAATGGAAAAATGATTTTGCGAGGTGCCTCCCGAGTAATGACGCCGCCCTTATCGCAGTAGAAGTTCTATCTGAAATTGATCAGTCCCACCCCTGTATGCAGGCGATAATAATATTATTTCATTTCGCCCATTCCAAACGTCAGGCCGCGGCTTCCCGGACCGGACGAGACGTTGGAATGTGCCCGGGATTCGTGTCATCGGCCGATAATGGAATACAAATGAGGTTTGGGCACTCGCCCTGAAGTCTTCCCATATCAGCACAACTGATAATTGTGTTCATTTGCAGCTTTTATTGACACACACAGTCCGGGCAATGGCAATTCTATCAATATTAGATTCTACAAATATAATAGTTTGAATAATTAATGATTTAAATGAATAATTTAATCTGTTAAATTAAATAACTTTGTTTTTTGTATTGTATTTCACTGTAACACCTGATGATGTCAACATAGATTGATGAAACAGCTGTCGCGTAAAATAAAATACAAATGTGATACAAAAAACAAAGTTATTTAATTTAACAGTTTAAAATGTTAGGGTATCATAGTGTTTCGACCAAAACAATGGACTATTGAATAATTTAATATTTAAAAATAATGGACAATACTTGTCACCTCCATAAAATATTACAAAACTTGAACAATGAACATTTTTTTCTTCTTCTTCTTCTCCGCTGCTACAACTCTTGGTGGGTTTTACCCTCCTCCAAGAAACACCTCCATCTCGTCCTGTCTCTGGCCGCCACCTCCTAGTCTTGCTGCTCCAGGACCCAACAGTCTGCCACGGCACCATCCAATCATTGCAGCATTGCATTGATTCATACAACACTCTTTTGGGAAGTTCCAAATCTCCCATGCGGTGCAAGTGCCCTAGTCAGCACTTAGGACTTAATAAAAATACAATTTTAGAATTTTCAAAAAATTAATTAAGTACATAATTAGCCTCGCGGGGCTGCGAACTTTCTCGCAGAAGACCTCCTTAAAGATAAAAGGACAGCTGGGAATCCACACAGGAAGAGCAACCATCCGGAGAACACAGGTCTGCTATATAGCACGAAGAAGTAGAAGAATAATAAAATATGAATGCATTAATTAATTAATTAACATCAAAGTATATTGAGATCTATTGTAGTGTAATACACAGATTATTTTTTACCAGTAGCCAACTTGTTTCGATACTGACGTACCGATATCAGAACAAACACAATTAAAATTATCTTCAAATGAACCGTTTTTAATTAGAAGAATATACAAATATTAATTGATTTTTTCATATAATTAGAATAACATAGTGAATCTTATTACATATTTTTATGTTTCAATCCTCGGAATTAGTTTGCAGCAAAGTTAATTATATTTTGTGCTGGTTCTTGCGATGCCACTTAGGCTTCTTATTGTGGTAGTTTCACGATGCTTCCCATATTTTTAATACTTACCGTATACAACGTTTTAGCTATTGACATTCATGACATGTGATACGTAAATTCAACAAACGAATCATTTCTATACTAAATACAGTTCAATTTCTAAACAGATGCTGACTATCGTGCTAATGTCGAGGGAAGGTTTTTGTAGTTTCTCCAAGATGTAAAAAGTGAACGATGTACGAGATGCATTTTTGTAAATTTTCAGCGGTGAATTTATATACCATAAAACGAGACTCGCGGGCAACCCTGCTGAGGGAGAGATTAGGGTAGTGACGGTGTGCAAATCAATTGTACCCATTCAGGCTTTAGGGGAGTTCCTGGAGCTCAGATACCATCTCCGGAGCCTCACAATGGAACCGGAAGTCGGGAGGGAAACCGGAAGTGGATTATATCAGTCACTCAATATCGAAATTTGCTTCATTATCTCCGCTCACTTGTGGGATGCTGCGGAGCCGGGAGGGGAGTGAAGGGCGGGGGAATTGGATTCTGTGCCGTATTGATGAAGGATTGTGCTATTTGTTTACGAGATTTGAATGGAATAAAACAAAACTTTGATTGTGGGGGCTGATTCGAATCCATTTCAATGTATTGTTTGGAATTAATTATGTTCATTTTAAGATCGAAATTATTACGCTTCTGGAGCACTAAGACAAACTTTCAAGTAAGCCTAAGTTTATATTTCTTATTATTTTTAATTTCTTAATCCATCGAAATAAATCAACAGTTTCATATTTGTTAAAAAAAATTATGCTCTACTACCACAATAAATTGAAATATAGGTATAATATAAACTACTCGTGTACTGTACATTCAGATTTTTAAAACCTTTTAAATAAAATATAGTATAATTCTTAGAAATGCGAATTTCAAAAGTTGCGATATTCTGTTTCACAATTTTTAATTTTATTGGTCATTGAGGGGAAAATAAAAGGTCGACGAGGTGTAGAGGTGTTGGTAGGAGGCGAACCTCCTTGTTCGACAACGTAAGGGATTGTGTATTTCTTTTTCAATATTTTGTTTTAATATTAGAACAATCTCTTATATAGAAGAGTCGTACTTGCACGCAGACAATATTTTTACTGTAACCATTTTAGGTGATTTCTAAAACTGAAAGTTGCGCAGAACCTAATGATACCTTTGTGTAAATGCTAGCCAAATAGTGAAATAATAACACCGGCAGCTATTTTCTCAATACACTTGGATGCCTGTATACATCCACATCCAGTTTCTCTGGTATAAATATTGTATTACCGAATCAGGTGATCCGACTCCGCCGCTTGATGGATCGCCTTCATTAGGTACCTACTCTCACACGGCCGCATTACGTTAGCCGAATAATTAACAGTCGTCGGTACTTATTAAATACCCGATCCAAGAAAGATGCTTGTACCCAGAATCTCAAAATCAGACCAGATGACCGAAACTAGACTTGAATTGTATAATGCGAGCAGTCGAAGATTTATTCGTTACGATTTAAATGCTTTCATTTGTATTAAAATGGTGCTTAACTTTCCATTATTAATTTATTATTGTCTTATCGAGTGATATGTTCTACTCAGATTTATTACAAGTAATTTATTTATCTCGACATGTATCATCCATAATGTAGGAACAACGTCTTCGAGATAAATCAAATTGAAAGCATTTTAATTTATAAAATTCAGTCGAATTCTCATAGAAAATGGTTTGAGATTATCAAAACACGCCGCGTACAATGCGTATGAAATGATTGTATTTGAATGTCAATATTGAGTAACCCAACGGCAGATAACCATCTCATCACGCGGGCCTTGCTTCAGATTGATGTATCGATTCGCAAATGGCGTCCAAGAACCGCCGCTGAAACGTCTAGGAATAGTTTTCCGTCAACTCTTCTGTGTGCGTATCTCTAGCACTCTCCTCCCACGCGCGGATGCTGCCCACTTCATAATTTATCGCTTTATTTAGATTCGACCAAATACGAAGGTTATCTCCAAATCTCCGCGCGTCTTGCTCCGTGTTTTATAGACACAAAATACCAAATTTATTGATCTTGCGTCAGAATTGTCGAGTCTTTTACCGCTAACGCTGGTGTCATTTCATCACAATCTTTCCACAGTTCCTACTCTGTTCCTGATCTAGTTCTACAATTTTTTCATACTATGATAATCGAGTCTACGTGATTGATTCGATATTCAAACATATCACCATAGCAAGTTTGCGAATAGCCATACGCTGACTATGAAAATTATAGGTAAGTTTATATTCTTTTGAATACTAACGTTTTTCTTTCTTAATGGTCTCAAATCCTGCGAGTTGGTCTGCAACAAGTCTCACTCGTTCCCTCCACTCAGTCCTGTCTCCAGCCAGTTAGTTCATTCTTTGTAGCTGCCACAGCGCACGTCTCTTATCACTTGGTCCATATAGGCGTCTCTTGGGCGGCTTCTGTAATTTCTGCACTCAACCATTCCCTCAACTATAGTAATAAGCAGGCCTGGATGCCTGATGTAATGGCATATCCAGTTTGCTCATTGCTGGGCAATTATTTTAAGAATTTGACTCGTTTCTCTGGCACTAATCAATACTTCGCTGTTTTGGATGTGTTCCGACCAACGAATCCCCATCATGCGTCCTGTAGCACCTTCTATGTAATGTATTGTACTAACGTTAGGCCTAGATTGATTTTTTTCTGTTGAATTGTGGGAGATTAGAGAGAGTTTGGTTGAGGACTTTGTTTATAATGAAGGAACTGACTACATGTTGAAGATTTCTCATTTATTTGTCTGCAAATCTTTTCAACTTACTAACCATCACACCGGCCCTCCGAAAAGGTTGGCAGGTAGAAATGCACCACCACATTGTTCTTCTCTTCTCATACTTCATTCGATTCCTCAAGATTTTTGTTATGCACGCGTGTGGATTTTTCCGACTCCTCACGCGGCCTCTTTTAATAAATAAAACTATTGATTTTATTATGTTTTACTACATGTTAAAATATTAATAAATAAATAAATATCTTACTATGTAAAATTAATAAATAAAATAAGTAAGATGAATAATAAACCAAATCGATTTTTATATTGATAAATATAAAACATATACATTTAAAACAGATAAAACAAATTTTTAAACCTACTTAATATTCCCTATAAATGTACATATTGGGTATCATTATTAAATCAAACAATTGGGTGTATTGAAGGTTGAATAGAATAATAAATATTTTGCAGATACCGATTCAAATGGCTAAGGCATAGCCAGTGCAAACTGTTCTCACGTACACCACTTGAACTTGAAATGTGTTGCCTTTATCATCGAGTCAAATTACCCCCCGCGCCCGCCTCCTGCCGCCCGCCGCGAGCATCATATCAATCCAATACAGGATATTGATACATACTCGTATCACCTGCACCCAGAACCTACAAAAAAGCTCATCTAATGATGCCGGCTAGGAACGAGTCTCCCCACGCAGCGCGGCTCGTTGCGAAACACATTTTTGAGGTTATGTGCGACAAGTCGAGATTTATTGTACCCGGAGCCTCGGCGGGCTTTTGGCGTTCGGGCCCCCTTATCTGAATCTCCCGAGACGCGATTCCATTGATTTATCGATAGAGTCACTCGAATTCAATCAAATGCCGAAAACAGTTGAACGCGACAAGAAACCGGCGGTTTCCCGTCATTTCAGACAGACTGTCACGTCCCGAACTGGTTCGCGGTAATTATGCTAAATGAATCGTTCGGGACACAAGCTATCGACTTGTACAAAGTATGCATATAACACGCCATCTTTTATTTATTATTTATTCTAAGTGTAAGAAAACATAACTTTTTAGGGGTTTCTGCATTTTGAACAAATCATAGATGATCTGTCACGTCATTGCTCGCGATGGATTCTTATCCCATTAATTTAGATTGCTCCTTTCAATTGTAACTTATTACATACAAAAAAGATGCATTCACAACCACGAGAACATGTTGTCTTTTGAATCGCCTTTTATAATAACAGAAGTGGATATTTAAATAACTTTTGAAAAATATAGTATTGTTACAACACTTTTTTACATTTATTACAAACATATTTCGGGCCCCAAACGCCCCCTTCCTCTGTGTAGGATTTTAAACAAAAATACCGAATGAATTCGAAGTGGATATTGCTTGCCACCTCTGTTTCATATTTATCATACGTATAATACGAATCCCGTCGGTACGTAGGTACTATGGAAATTTGTTTTCTTGTAAATCGTATTTTTTGTTGATTATTTCCTTCCGGGGATCAGCCAGAACGACGTACAAAGTACTCGCCTAGCGTTGGTGGTGACTATCTAAAAATAAATCCCATTCGCCGTCCCGCCAATGCGACAGATAAAAATTACATACGTTATAATTTATACGCTTCTCGTCGTATGCAAACTTCGTGTCCCGCCTTATCTGCGCGAGGAAAAAGAATTCGTCCAAAACAAAGACGAAAACAATGTAAATTGTCGACTTTTTTATTTATTAAGTTTAGATACGCTCTCGATATGCAATATTTATTTACGATTTCCCGCGATAGGGCTGTCGCGCGCCCATAAATACTGGAGCCGGGCCAGGGAGACCTTCGGACGGGCTCGAAACATATTTGTTCGTGTTAGCTAAACCATTGAGCAGTGGACGCGCCCTTCAATTATCCTTTTGTGCTAATCTTTGAGAGTTGCGAGTTTAACGTGAGTATAACAATTATAAATGAAGTTTGACGCGAGTATAACAATTATAAATGAAGTTTGACGTGAGTATAACAATTATAAATTGGGTTTAACGTGAGTTTAACAATTATAATTTTAATTTAACGTGGGTATAACAATTATAATTTCAAAATATAACCGACCTTTTGGAACGCATTTTGATATAAATCAAATGACGGAAAGTACAACAATATTTGAGATATTTCCAAATAATACATTTCTTCTTCTTCTCTACATTCCGGCGCTACATTCCGGTGTGGGACTTGGCCTGCTCCACAACAGTCCTCCATTGGCTCCTGTCCCTGGCCATCTCTCTCCATTCTCCAGATCTTTCCTATTTTTCCCAGTCCACTTCTACGCAGTCCGCCCATATTTACTGTAATATACTTACCAAATAAATCTAGTTCCGTAATGTAGAATCTTGTGTATACACTATAATCTGATCCCTTTCTTTTGCAGATATGTATGTTATTAGGAGTATATTACATGACTTAACACACATTTATTTATGAGTTTATGCAGAGTCAAAAGCATACCTTTGACGAAAGAATTTTTGTTTGTTGTAATCATTTCATAGATATTTCAAGTATTATTCAATATTTGTACTTAATAAGAACCAAGCAACGTTAATATTTATCGAACCGGGTAATTTTCAATAAAAAACGGAATTTTATAAACGTACCCATAAGCGCCCTCCGAGAGGCCAGTCAAGCTTTTACGAACGAGAAAAAAACATAACGCGATTGCATCGTAAATCGTATTTTTGCATAGATTTTCCTGACTGATTATTATGCAAATCGCGCCTTATTTCACCTTAATACACGTAGATTAAGGCAGTTACAAACATAACAAAACTCGCGGTCGCGGTAATGCACGTTCAACTGGAATATACCTGCATATACCGGAGGAACGTGTTTTTTTTAGATATGTATAATGAGGCAGTGTGAGATTCGGTTGAGTTCGGTCTGTCGCAGTGGGGGCTGTGTAGTGTGTGATTGGGTTACGCCAAGTATTTGCCCTTGTGGACTGCACTTTATACAAACAGCGAGGAAGTGTGCGGCCTGTTGTACAATGTGCATGTGTTATACCGCACTTGCAGTGCCGCAGTCATCCGATCCACTAACACCTCAATCGATAGCAACGAAACATTTCTACCTGCCCTGTAATTATATTCTGATATTCAATATTAAACTCTTCCGTACCTCATTTATCCTATTTTCGTATTTCATAATATTTCAATCTATACTATACTATAGAAGAAGATACTGGAGGGACCATGTAGCCCGAATGGATGGTGACAGACTTGCATATACAGCCGCTTGTGAAATTCCATCCGGACACCGCCCACCTAGAAGACCGCGACCTAGATTCTAAGAGATGGAGGGACAGCTGGATCTCATCATCCGACGAGATACGATTTCTGTGTCACAGATCGTCAGATCTATTAAAATAAGAAGAAGAAGAAGAAGAAGACTTTACTATAAATACACTGTTTCTGTTTAAATTTAAAACAGTTTTTATTATTATCCTTTTGTATTGTAAAACCACCAAAGCTACGGGAAATACTTTTTCGAAAAATTGCGTGTTTCACTTGTGTTTATAAATCTATTAATTTTTTAAATATTTTAAAAACTAATCTCTGCTTTCTATGCTAATTTACAATAAATTATCTGGCATACCCGCTTGTACAGCGCGGGCCAAAACTGAAAGCTGTGCGTCCCTCGTCTTAGTACATTATCTTCTTAGATAATCATCAAACTTTATATCCGTAAATATAATTCTATAATAAAGAAATAGTAATAATAAAATAATGTCCAAAATGGTACAATCATCAGTTGGTGTAGCAAAATTTATATTTATCGTTTATTAGATTTAAAATGGTAGGTGTAAATGTTTATGATAACAATATTGAATATGTAGTATAATGTTAATTATTAATGCGTTCATTTCTAGGGCGCACCCATCCCGCATAGCACATCTCGCGATTACGAAGGCATAATCTGCAAAATTTAAAGTTTTTGGATGCCGTGGGACAATAAGATTAATTGAAGGTGCTTCTCTCGTATTACGAAGTGTCGACTGTCGGGAGTTTAAATCGATGGTATTGAATGGGCACGTGTCATAATGGGGTGCATGTCTATGCATGACTTTGCGGGCGATCACTCATAGTTTTTAATATTTCCTCTTAAGTCAATTTTCATGTATAAAAATAAAATCAATATTTTTGAGAAACGACCATTTCGTTAAGTTAATACAGTGAAACCTCGATATAACGGACCTCTATTTAACGAATTTCGGATATAACGGACAAAAATCCGGTCAAATGTAAAAAAATTGTAAAAAAAACAACAAACTTGAAAAGTGCAAACAAAACTTCATTTCTTTTTCAAAGCAGGATTACCGAAAGCAAGTGCGTCGATACCAAACAGCAACGTCAATTCACGACGAGTGTCCGAAGCCAATAAACAGAATTTTGTTTGTGTATTGTATTGTATATTGATATCTAAATGCAGTGTACATATTTAAAAAAAGATTTATTTTAAACCTATTTTTATATAACGGACTTTCGACTTTAACGGACACTCCCTCCTCCTAATTAGTCGGGGATATCGAGGTTTTACTATACTTGAGAATCACTGTCTGCATTACCCATTATTTCTGTCTGATATAACCTCAAGCATTGTATATGAATTACAAATACAATATTGAGCAGGTGTCCATTATACAATACGTTTCCAGGGAACTCCTTATCCTGTGCACCGACGGCGGCATGTCAGGTTGCGTTTTTACTTTTGTATGCAAATATTTGAATGCGCCACAGTCCGTTCGGAATATGACTTGTGCTGGAGAAGGAAAAAACCTTCCTTACTTCCAATCATTTAGGAACACGGAAGGCTCGCTAATCCATTCTCGCTACACAATCGCAATATTATGTAATTTATGTAAATGTTAGCACCGGAAACATTTTGGTATTCGGATATTTGTAGCAATGCGCAATTTTTTAAATAAAATTTATCTATATTATTTTCTAAGACAATAAATCCTTAATAACATCATTTATATGTTTCTACAGTCACAATGAAAGTGTATGGTGATATTTCAATAGGAATGCATGTGATACATAATATAATTACATCTCACTAATACAAAAAAAAATCTAGACATTTCCTCCGAAAAATAATATACAAGTACTATGTCGATTTTTCTATATTTTGTATAATAAGTTTTTATATGTATTAAATAACACAAATCAATACTATTGAATATGTATATTGTTACAACAGGCTTCCAGTATAAATATTGTTTTCCGTGTTGATATCAGTTGATTGGAGTGTTTAGTGGAAGGGTTGATAAAGCCGTAGAAGGGGTATGGGGCGGAGGGGGGAGGAAAGGCAGAAAGAGTTAAACACAGTGTTAGATGAATGTCGTGCGTCACGATCAGGATGTGAATTAGCATATCTCGTCAGGGAGGGGGGTGGGTGGGGGAGGCGATGGGAGGTAGTGGGGGGTTTGCTAGAAGGGAGGGAGTGCGGGGGGGAATATTTTAGTCAGCTCAGTCTTTCTACCACTTGGAATAAGCTAATATAGCCTCTTTGGTGGTATTCTTTGTTTAAATAATAAATATTTGTTTAAAAAGTTCAAATTCGAATCTATTTTCATACTTTAAAGATAAAAAATAAGTAAATAAAAATAAAACGCCTATTTGACTCAATTCTCGTTGGAGAACTCAATTTTTGTTATTATCGGGGGCAAATCAATATTCTTTGTTATAATTTTTACTAACAAAATAACTCATTTATCTATGACTTATATAAAATACAAATAATTTCAAAAGTTTTAAAAATCACAAAGTTTGAACGAAGTTTATTAATTTGTTATTTAAGGTTCACATTAATTGTTCATTGTATTGATAGTTTTATGTTAACCGCCATAATTTAATATATTTTCAAAAGTGCAAAATCTTGTACGCTTATAAAACGGCTAAAAAAAGTTACACAATACATAAACGACACTACATATGCTGAGTGTTGAATTATATTTTTTTTAAATAAAAATAATCCTAGCGTCGGGGATTTTTCAGTTTTGACTATGTATTATAATATAAATCTTTCAATGTAAGGTGAATTGATACCTTATTATGACCACTGTATTATTTACGTGCCCTGCAAAAGGAAACAAGCACCACGCCCCGTGGACCTCCAGATGGTTTCAGTTGTATTACGACTCCAATGCGTTATATCACCTCGAAAGCTGTAGATGTATTAGCCTCCGATAACATCTCCCTGCCTACAGCTTTTCAAGTTCACGCGCCTAATCGATCGATTGATGCGTGTCTTTTTACCGTGTGAGCAATTATAATGTTTCCACGGAACATTCAGCCACTCTCGGGAGATAGGCATCGCGTCCATACTTCATATTAAACTGTTACACGGCCCTCGTATCGGCGGCCATCTCAGATTGTGTCAGTTCCCGGGCTGTGTTTACACTAGCCTCATTAGCTGGCCTGCCGCAACAGCCGCGTAACCTCGCGGTCGCCTTAGTATTGGTAACGCCTCGTTTCTAAAAAAGGAAGATCCATTCCGGGTATGCTCACACGATTTGTTTGAGAACCCTTTACACCAACGCAAGAGTTTAGTTATTAGGAACAGTTTTGTCTGTTGCTTGTTTCCGATATCTGTTACTTGCCAGTCTAGCCACAATAGTGGTTCGTAAACATTTTCCAATATAAATAATCTTTAATTAAATGATATTTTACGAGAAGGTATATTTATCATATGAGCATATGAATTTTATAATTTCATGCGTACTATTAGTTATAATATAATCTAAATCCAATGTTATCTGAGTAAATGACGAACGGACGGAAAAGCTCTATATTAAAGTAGACATTCAAATTGTTGCTTTCTTTCAATATTTCTATTTTAACTATTACGTTTATCACCTCATGTATCACCGTATATGAAGTGGCGGTACTCCCATAGAAGCCCAGAAGCCCGGCTCGCGTAAGAAATTTTTATATAAATCTAAGTAATCATGCCCTCGCATAAACCAACAAACCACCAAATCACCTTCCAACAATGTTCCCATCAGAGAGGAATAGCCACAAGCCAAATCACCTTCCAACAATGTTCCCATCAGAGAGGAATAGCCACAAGAGCTGAAAACCTCTGTAAGCCAGAAGAGGTTTTGATTCACGATTTCTTACGCGAGCCAGGCTTTTGGGCTTCTATGGGAGTACCGCCACTGCGTATATGACTTAACTTATAAAATACTTATAAAATATATGTATTATATATAAACGTAAAGCTTCTTCTTCTTGTGATTGTACAGGATATCAACTTTCTTTCTGTCATGAAGACGACCAGCCTTTTCTCCATCTCTTTGGTGTTCGTCCTGGTGGCCGTCGGCCCTCTGGAGTCTAAACGTAAAGAAAGAGAAAGAGAAACGTAAAGCGTTGTCAAAAATATTGATCATGACGCAGTGAGGCGATGTATTATATGTACAGATGTCTAAACTAATAACTGTTTAGTTTTTGTTTTTGAAGTTATTTTTTTTAATTCGTATCAAATAGTTTTACAGTTTGAATATTTTGTCTTGGATCGATGTTTAGTTGTATATCTGACAAAATTGTGAATCTTGAAGATATTTCCGAAACCGATTCATTACAGCAGGTGTGAAGTATTTACGAAGCGCTACTGGTCGTCACCTGCTAGCAGTGAACCGCGCCTCTGTCCTATGACATGATAAATCGGTCTGCCCGTGACGGGCTACACTTGTTGGCTAAATAAATTCTTCCTCCTCAGATCCTCCTCGGCCCGCTTGTCTTTCCACATGCCCTACCTTGAATGCTCTAAAAACATTTATTAGATTTTGTTTCCACATTGAAGAAAATTCGATTGAATCTCTACTTGTGCTTTCATTCATTATGATTTTATTATTTGCGTCAACTAAATTTGATGCAATTACGAAACTGACTAAGGCGTGTGGTATAAAAAAAATATAACATTTGGATATTATCTGATAATGCGATTTACTCCTGTGCTACGCAATCCGCATAGCACGTTTTCACAAAAGCTTGTAAAAGACTGGGGAATCGTTTTTAAATATACTATGTCTTCTTCTTCCCCTTGATCTTGCGAGTTGTTTATACAGGATATCAAATTTCTTCCTGTGATGAAGACATCCATTTTTTTCTCCATCTCTTTAGTGGTTGTCCTGGTAGTCGACGGCCCTCTGAAGTCTCCTGCATCACGATCTTAGAAATCCTCGCTGACTCCAACCTTTAGATATGGCTAACTAACTAACTAACTTACCATCACGCCGTCTCCCCGGAGGGGTAGGCAGAAAGAATGGAACGCCACACTGTTCTGTCCTGACATACGCCTCTCGCTTCCTCTACATTCATACATCTTGTCATACACGCACGTCGATTTTTCCGACTCCTCACGTGACCGACATTCAATATTTGATTGATTTGATCGTGCCACGTTTTCCTCGGCCTTCCTCTGTTTCTAGCTCCGTTCACGCCGTTTACATATGCCTTCTTTACCATTCTGTCTTCACTCATTCTTTCCATGTGTCCAAACCATCTTAATGACCCTTTTCTTATTTTGTTCATAACACTTTCATTCGCACCACATTCACTTCTTATACTTGCATTTGTCACTCTATCATATACAGATTTGCCACACATTCGTCTTAGAGATCTCATTTCTACTGCATTTATTCTACTTTCATCCTTCTTTGCCAGTTCCATGCTTCACTTCCATACATAAGGGTCGGCACAAGAACACCATTGTGCACTGCCATCTTAGCTTTTTTGGATAGGCTTTTGTTTGCGATGACAACTTTAAGTGCACCATTTGTTCTGTTGCCTGCCCCAACCCTTCTTTCAATATCCTTCTCCACCCTCCCATCCTTTGTAAACATACTTCCTAAATAAACAAATTCATCCACTTGTTACAGATTTTCACCGTTTACACTAATGTTGCACACTGTCATGCTTCCTTCTTTTTCGAAAATCATTACCTTAGACTTATTCACATTCATCATCAAATCGTATCGCTTGCATACCTCATACATCCTAGACACCAGGGCTTGCAGTTCGTGCTCGTTGTCTGCAAGTAGCACAGCGTCGTCCGCATGCAACAAACAGCTTACTGAAACATCTTCCATTTTTGCACCTGCTTCCAACCCTTTCAGCTCTTTCATACACTTGTCCATATATAGATTAAACAACCATGGAGACATTACACACCCCTGCTTGACACCTTTATTGATATCAAACCAGGCTGTAAGATCCCCATTTACTCTGACACTAGCAGTGCTTTCTGTGTACAGCGATGAAATTGCCGTGATCAGTTTTGTGTTTATTCCATATTCCGACAATATTTCCCACAGTTTACCTCTATCTCTTTAGATATGGCCCCTCCCCTATATCAGGATCTACGACAATTTTTGTTGGATATCTTATCTCTAATTACTATTTCATTTAATAAAAAAACCTAAGACTAATTTTATAACGATTGATGTTTTTATATGAATATCTGACTGTCTATTAAATAAATCGTTTGAAATTATATATAATTTATATTTTTAATAAATCATCTAACCAACAATCTTTCCTTTAGATCATAAGAGCTTAATCTCCGTATGCAAGAATATCTAAGTCGTAATCCTAGTTTAAAAAAAAATTAAAAATGTTTTCAAAAGTCGTTTAGAATTCTATCTTATTGAAATGTTCCGTTAATGTGTAATTTAGTTTGCGTAACAGAGCTCTTTTTAGTTATGTATAGGCAACACCGATATTAGAGGTGTAATTATTTCAATCGTGGTTACGTAAACATGTCGAAATATCGAAACAATGGAGTGTTATTAGTTCCATTTTCGTCCGACAGCACTCCTCGAGCCGAGAGCGAGTATGAGTGGCAGGAACGGCTATTACCGTGCCGTCCTGGGCGGGGCGCTGTCCACCGCCGGTGTCGGCCGTGACGGGGGCGCGGGGAGGGGCGCAGCAGATCCGTATCGCAGACTGTTTGTGACCAAGTACGGCAGAACAATATTCAGGGCGCTGGCGCTGGGTGGAGTGCGTCGGACTACTAATAGGCCGGCTACGCGGGGCGGGATGGCCACTCCGGCCGAGCTGAGTTGCGGCGCCATTTGTGATGATGATCATTTTCAAGGGCGCCATCTGGGAAGTGTCCTTTGTTGATCAATCCACTCCATCCTGTCGGTCTAACAAAAAACTTCAAGTCTTAATGAATGGTTTGGCCATTAGGAGACTTCTAGGGACATAGAAATGCTGGAGTTAAGATTTATTTAAAAAATTGTATATTCTAGTTGTAAAATTATGTATGGAAAAGCTTGAACCAATGATTTTTCTACAAATATGACAAATGATACCAGATAGTGGAACATAGATGTATTATATTTATTGTTTCTTGAACAATGACGTGAAACTCCATATTAAATAATAAATACGAATGAAAACGTCAGTTTTCTAGAAATTTTATTATATTTTATGGGAATGACATGTTTCGCCCTTCTAAGGAATTATCAAATGTGATCATTTGATAATGCCTTAGAAGGGCGAAATATGTCATTCCCTTAAAATATAATAAAACTTCTAGAAAACTGACGGAACATAGAAGGATGAAAGAGACGAACGGCAAAATGAAACTGATATCTTTGGAATACAAGTATATCCAGTACACCCAATTATTACATAATACATTATGTCATAATATTCAAATGAAATTATTGGTGAAATCAAATTTTCAAGTAAAATGTCTATAAAAAGCAAATTCAAATTATATAACAGACTTTATGGCCTATACAAAGCATCAGAAAATTAAAAATTCTGATCCTGGAGACTGGACGGGAATCAGGTCGTGTTCAAGCCTGGAAACGACCTTATTCCTTCTTCGTGTATTATAAATTCTAATACCGTTGATTAACCATAAATCCTTGTTGTTAGTTTTTAAATAAAGGTAATTAAAAGACAATGAATCAACATTTTGGTTTGATCAAAATGTTGGCCACGAAATTGGTCAAAAACTGGTGTCTGAAAAATATTTTTATAACTTAGCACATGTACTATAATATATACACGTAAAAGGCGATCACATTCGGACAAAAAGCTGTCTGTTCTTCCGACGTGGACACAGACTGGCGGTCCCCCCCCCCCCCCCCGCAGCCCCCCGCAGTCCCCACACCGCATCAATCTCCCGGTAAGATAAGCGTATAATTACGATCTTTATCGCCTCACTACCGAAGTACTATTTTCCAAATAAACCATTGTCGGACTGTCAATCAAATCATTCTGAAATTTACATAGAGCCAGGGCTGTCGGTCTACCGCGCGCGGGGCGTTACATCGCCACTCACCTCTATAGGTACCTAGTCTTCGCACACTACTTCTCTTTCTACTAAAATAATAGAAAAAATAACAAACACTTCACAATATGATCATCTGTTTGCTTTTATATTTAACATCATAACGACATGTGTATACACGTTCTTCAATTTAATAGTTCATTGTTTTGGCTGAAGCACTATGATACTCCAACATTATTTATTAACTCTTAAAATTTATAACACTTATGATATCACAATTTTTATTATTCACTTTTTAAGTGTCGCGACAGCTGTTTCGCCAATTTATTTGGCATCATTATAGATTACAATTAAAACACCATATGAGGCAGAATGGAGGATATTAGGTATGTAAGGGATCACTTGTTTTCAACCAAAATGTTCGTGAATCCAGTCATTAAGGGGGTATTCTAGTCTAGACGCCCGAATTTTTGGTGTTTTTTCGGGCGCTATAAAACGATCAATAAATATTTTTTACATCCATTTTTTCATAAATTATTTAGTGATATTTAAGAAATATAAAAAAGTACAATAAAAAAAAATCAATAATTTAAAAGGTGCAGGCTGGCAAAGTGGGGAGTTAAAGTTTGGAGTCGAGTTTCGCACGATCTAAGTCATTAAATGGTGTGTTTGCTTACACTTTCTCAACCAGCGATACTAGCCTCATTAAATTTTCGACCTTCCATGAAGTCGATTTCTAATGATTTATTGGGTACAAAAGAGTTTTCGTAATGTGAGCTTTTCCCAGGTAATCAGAGTTTGCCTGCCGTCTATCGTCCATTCATCCGGCTATTCCGATTTAGTCGGTGCGTCACAAAAATATTTTTAACTTCGAAAATATTCAGAATTTCAGAAAATCGTCTTAGGGTCATATTTTTAAAGGTCTTAACTTTAAAAATATGCAAGAAAAAAATAGATTTATTATGTTTCTACACTAGAATACCCCCTTAAAAATATATAATTAATTTATAAACCCATATACTGAGGACTTTCACAATAAAAATAAACGGAATCTACAAATTAATGCAACAAAGAAAACTTCCAATACAACTGTAAAATTATGTCTCGGTCGAACAACGTAAAAGGATTTTTTTTATTGATGAAAGTATAAAAACATAATTAAAGTTAAAGTGTGGTTCACAATTACCCCTTCCTTCCAGTACCTAAGGTTAATTCCAGAATTCCGCGCATGATGAATAACGAAAGAGATTCCCCGTAGACGCCTTCACGTGACATCTGTCTGTGACCCCCGCATAATAATTTAACCATCATCCAGGCTCCATGCATTTCCGAACAGTGTTTACCTGTCACTCGAATCTTCCCGCCGACTTGACTTTTCCCGCCCTGCGCGCGGTGCTGCCAGTGCGCTCCGATAGTGTTCGTAAATGCAACCCGCAGTTGCCTGCTCGTGTCTTGTCTCCTCCTATTTAAAATAAGTAAATCCTTCGTATATGTGAACAGCAAATTGTTATACCCCGCGGAGGGGAGATGTCTCATTTTACTATTCTCGCGCTGACAGCTCGGCGAGCTGGTTTATACTGCGCGTACAATCGTCATTATACAAACACACGGTGCATTACGAGTACTGTACCAAGGAAATGCTGGTAGTCACAGAGTTTACTTAGAAATTCATTTTTAGAGTATTGTTTGTACAATCAAATGGGTGGTTCATTCTGAAAACACACTTCCATAAGACTCGATCAGGATATATATTATAGCTACAACAAATATGTATTTGAGTTGGTTTCCTCACAGCATTTTTTATGACCATCTCTTCATTAACACATTTGGGTCTTCTGCGTAGGAAGGGCGAGGCAGAAGAGGAGGAGAATTGAATTATTAAGAGCGGAATTATGTATAAATATTTCCCGGGGGTCCTGCTTCGAACCGAACATTGCACTGCGTCACTCTTATACCTGTTGGCACGTGTGGTTACTACCATGGACGCTAATCTAGAGTGAACGTGCGTGCATACACGAGTAGGACACGACTGTTTATAATCCGCGATTGCCACTTTAGACTGAGTACGTATATGTGTCACTACCGCAATTAAAAGTCTAGAAGCGAGACCTCCATTAACTTTTCGAGTTTAACGCTGCAGTGAAATCCCGCCTTTAGTTATCACGTAGCTTACAATCTTATCAATTAGAGTCGGAGGATTCCCAAATGCAGTTTCCGACGGGCATAAATGATTATGAAAACAGTCGCAACACACATCCCGGGAGATAAGAGATAGCAGCGCAGTTAGTGGTCGCTGTAGGAAGTTTAACTTTGTTGGCTGCACCGAGCGCGCCCGGCCGGCCGGTCTCCTTACATGCGAGATGCGAGGAGGTACTTATCTCGGAAGCGACCACGTACTCCCAAAGATAAGTGATGCACGAAGCGAGACGGCAAGATGGCTGTATCATGAATGAAGAAGTTACATCTCCGCTCGCGCTGGGTACGTTCCCCGAACTACCCGCTCTCTACTACACTATACAATGGGATCTTATTCAACAATGATATTGAACTTTGATAAAATAACTATTACATTCAAATAACATACCTACCATAAATATAATTGCGTGAAGCAATAAAGTCACACGTGTTAATGTTTCTGCCTTAAAATGCATTATTTAAACTTCTCTTTCAACACACCCGATTTCATTGCTAATGTTATTACTTTATATATTAATAAGAATTCCTGATGTTCGAAACCATTTGCTTAAATCAGTAGTTTATCGACATTGCATGATAGTGAGGTTCCCGCAAGTAACGCTTACCTCTAATTTTCTAATTCATGAAAATATTTTTTAAAACAATGCTTTTCTATCTGTATTGAAATTTAGACTACTCATATTTTAAGTGATGTTTTTTAATTTTAGATAAACTTCAGGCGTTAACACTGGAATTACATAAACATTTTTTAAATAATTAAAACGATATTTTTTCCACTTTTGAGTTTATTTTTCTCGACATGTTTCGAAGGCTTACACACCTTCATCATCGGGTTCTTCCAACGATGAAGGTGTAAGCCTTCGAAACATGTCGAGAAAAATAAACTCAAAAGTGAAAAAAAAAACGTTACTTTTTAATTCATAAAAAAATAAGCGATGTACGTTTATGTGTTATTTGGCGAGTTTTTTTTATACCATCATTGAATTACATTTTTGTCATGAAAAGGACGCAGTGAGAAAACTGATTGATTCCGCTTCCGGAGAGACAGCAAAAGGAGTTCGATTAAATTAGGTTTATTAAACTTTTAATCGCAAAATATTAGCGTTACGTGTTTCATCAATGATTGAATTAATTCGTAAGATATTTGTGCTCGTTGTTTCTCAAGAGTTTTATTTCAATCGCGCTCGAGTGAAAGCCCGCTGACATTGTTTTATTAAGTATCGCTACATACATCTTGGTAAACTCGAGCCTGATTCCGGTAGGGATCTGCAGTGAGCGTGCCGGGGGCCAGGGGACAAGGGTATGCAGGGTAGCAGGGTATGCAGATGGCCGGCGGATAGCAGCCGCCGGTGGGCGTCCGGCTGGCTCGGCAGGTCGCTTTCCAATTGTTACTTTGTCCCTTCATACTAATTTGATGGTATCGCACGTCCGTCCAGCCGACTCCTCGCGCGAGGATAAACGGAATGTTTTCATTATGTGGAGCAGACTTGGCCTTATTGGAATCGCTGCCATTGGCGCAGGCAGACAACTTGAATCATTGCTGCTTCACTTCTGATATTCGACGACTATTTTTTATACGACTTTTAATATTTTTTTATTTATCGCCCTTCGCTGTGTAACTCACAAAGAAACATCACTAAATTTGAAGAATCTTGCAATTTCCATCAATTTTCCGATGAAACATGGGGAGGATATCCAAAACTAATATTAATAAAATAAGCGCATTTCTTTTGTTATAAAATTTAAATTTCTTTCAAGTTTTTCACCTTTTTAAATATTAAATAAAATCTAATCAAATCTTTGGTTTTTCTATCATAAATTATTTGAGAATATATGACAATTATGTCGCGTATCACCACTGGCGTGCACTGAGCTGAGTTCATAGAGTTGCTAAGGTACAATAAAATAAAATAAAATAAGTAATGCGCAACACAATACCCGCACAGAACCAACACTCGACACTCCCACTCGCGCCTGCTTCACTTTTCAGAAACGTATCAATAAGGCCGGATTACTTCCAAAGGATTAAGCAAAATAATACTAAATAGTATAGACTTGAATTAATATCAATGTTTTTATTTTTAAACGGTTTATCGCTAAGGGTCCAATGTCGACCTTTATAGGATTTTGCTACACTTGTCCCATTATTTTCGGTACTTACATAGTAACTTTGTTTAGTTTCACTTTATCATTTTCGAAGTTCCATCTGTCATTTCAAATTTGAAAATCGAAGCATTGCCATTGTCCGTGTGTGGCGAAGAATTCAAAATGGCGGTGGAGATGTAAGATTGGCGGGAAATCGGCATATCGAAAAATGGCATGGCGTATGGCAGTAAATCAGATGGCCGGGGAGATTCCCGCGAACCGGCGCTGGCGAGGGGAATATTGTTCCGATGGATTGATAGGCGCGAGCAGCGGCCCTCTACCGGATTTTCGTATTTTAATCTCGGTTTGTTTCTTTCCTTTTCTCCGGCCTGCCTGCTATAATTGAGTTTCTCGTTCTCAAAAGTTGGCTGCTCAACTGATCAATGGGTCCCTGTAACACTAAAGTACACACTTTACTTCGGCAGACCTTCACTTGTAATATAATACATGCTTTACATTATATTTATACTAATAAATACATTCTAAAATTATATTTTATAAACTTGAGACATTGATACTATTGAATTCCAGAATTATGTTTTTTTTTTCATTAATTACAACACTGTTTACCGTTCTTCCGAAAGTATAGTACCAATGTCACCGAAACAAGTCGAGAAAAATGTGCGCAAAAATGGATACAACAGTATTCTTATTAATAAAACAATCAAAATGTTCACCTTAATTCATATATAATATATAAATCTGATAGTCTGCCCTGAACAATAAATAAACTCATACATAGACAAGTCCACAAAGGCTTCATACTGGATGACATTTTATATTTTAATGAAGCAAAGTTCTAGAGGGAAATTCTTCTCCAAATATTGGAGTGTAGTCTTATGAAAACAATTGACAATTTAAAAGCATAATCGTCTGTAATGTTCATTTTGAATAAAAAGATTGTGAAATAAAATAGAAGGTGGGAAAAATATCCACTGACCGTCCACAACTCACGTCTCTGAAAAACTAACCCGACTTAGGTATCGTATTGAATCATTTGATTCTCCGCTAGTATGAGTCTTCTGAATAGTCAGAGTCAGATAATCCAGTTGACAGTGACGTTCAACACTCACAACTTCGGCCAGAACTACTTAAAGCCACCACCATCCGGCTAAGATTTAAAAATATATTATCCAACAAAATTAATTTAAAATATTAATTCCTTATTCCTTTGTGCGCTCAATGGAAATAATCACTAACTAACTAACCATCACGCCAATTCCCCGGAGGGGTAGGCAGAGAGGATGGATCGCCACAATGCTCTGCCTTACCTCTCGGGCTTCCTCTACATTCATACATCGTACCATGCACGCACGTCGATTATTCCGACTTCGAATGTGGCCGCCATTTAGTAATTGATTAATTTGGTCATGCCATGTTTTCCTCGGTCGTCCTCGGCTTCTTTTTCCACTCACGCTGCTTGTGTACAACTTTTTAACCGTTCTACTCTCATCCATTCGTTCCATATGTCCAAACCATCTCAGGGATCTCTTTTTAATAACTGACATACACTGTGAAGTGCAGCCCTGATCGTTGGCAAATAATAATAAAAACATTTCCACCAGGACTCAAAAGTTTGGTCCCCTAGATTACTACACAGTTGAATCTAGATTCCGTTGTTAACTAAAAACTCAGTTGAGCTAATACTCGCATAATGTCCGTGAGGTGTGTGGACGTGTAGGTACGGTGGTGAAAGAGCCACCGACGCCCGCACGGGTGCCTAGATATTATAATATACGAGTCCACCGGTTGAATGTGAGATCCCTATCCAAGTCAGGAGTTCACGAGGCCTTATTATGCCTCCGCGGCTACATCTTCATTTGCGGCTCTCCCTATCACTCCTCCCCCCGCCCTCCTCGCCCTACACCTCCTCGCATCTGTCGCCACTCGGGCCGAGTGAATTTGAAATTATTGAAAACTTGAACGTGTCAGATATTTTAAAACAATTTACTATTATTCTATTATAGACCGTTTACTCCTAGTCTACTGGCTAAAATAATGATTAAAATATCGCAACATTTTACTATTTTATAGCATAGAAAAATACATGATCTTTGTACTATAATTTTCTATGCTTATTTGTATGTATTATTCTTTCAACAAATTTGTTGAAAATAGTTTATATTGTTCCTCTAGTGATGAAGGTTTAGTACCTTCGATATACTACTCTATTATATTATAGTATGTTGAAAAATATTATCTCAAAAGCAGAAATGCAATATTTTAATAATAAATAAAAATACGATTGTTAAATACCATAGTTTTTGTTCGTTTTCATTAGAAAATTCTTTTCTGTTATGTTGTATTTTTTAAACTAACTAACTAAACATACTTGTCTTTCCTGACTTATTTCTCTCGCTTCCTCAACATCGATCTTCGTAACAGAGTGGTAAGAGCTCTGACTTTCATACCAAAGGTCTCGGGTTCGATTCCCGGCGATGGCAGTGTGATTGTCACACTGTCTTTGGTCTGGTATAGAATTCACGTGACAATAAAATGGCGATAGATTGGCTACCTATCACATGTCATGAGAATCAATATAATAGCTAAAATAAATTGTATACAGTAATAGGGTTTTCTAATGAACTGTTGTATACAAGGAAATAAAAAGAAAAAAAAACATTGATTCATCGTGGCATGCACGCGCGTCGATTTCTCTGATTCCTCGCGTGGCCAACATTCAATGTTTGATTTAATTTATCGTGCGACGTTTTTCTCAGTCTTCCTCTATTTCTCGTTCCATTTACATCGTTTACATATACATTTTTACCATTCTTTCTTCATTCATTCTTTCCTTGTGTCAAAACCATCATAATGATCCTTCTATTATTTTGTTCATAACACCATCATTCGCATTTTAGATTTTCATAAAACGTCATTCATTAGAATTGTGGATATTATAATTGAGTTTTAATATTCTGAATGATTTGTCAAATGTAAGAACCCAATACAGCTCTAATGAGTTCACTGAATTCCTGTAAGGAATCCAATAAGTGTATGCACCCGTAGCTCCCGACTCGCGTACTGCGGTCCGTGGGTAGGGAAGGGCTGTGCAGGGGGGGGGGGGGCTGCGGGGAAAGGGGGGGGGGGAACGACAAGTCACAACGTCTGATGTCTCAATTAAGGTGATATACCCTTTGCTGCTTTCAGCGGCACTTCAACATTTCTAGGTTAAGAAGAAAATAAACATTCAAATCAGCTTAATTTTTTTTAAACTTTTTTTTCTAATAGTCCCGTGTCAGGTTCCCCCGATATTGGCGATCATGAGCGAATGCTTTCTCGCCACAGTGATTTCCTGGGAAATGTACTGGTGTAGTTTCCTGTTGCCTTCTTCAGGGATTTTCTGTAGGGTTTATCTTCCCTTAGCTAGTGTGTCTCGGTTTTGTAGCGCCAAAGATATGTCATACGCCCTCTCCCTGTCTGATATAACTCTGATGGTAAGGTCTGTGATCACATTGCCCGGGACTCACGAGGACCACTCTAAGACGCCAGGGAGTCGGACTCACTGGGAGTCTTCCTGTTTTCACGCAAGGTGGCGTTTCCCGGCATTTTACAGGTACATATCTTCCAGCAAGGTACCTATGTCCCACCGTGGCACTTCCAGTTCCTTGCTATAACCAAATAAATGACTTTTATTACTATATATTAGAGTATGTGATAATAATATATCATAACGCAGGCTTAAAAGAACACTGGTTTAACTCAAAAAAGCTAGTTTTGCTGACATGAGTCGATGTTTTAACAAAAACAGTCGAAAAACACGTACGAATGAAAAAGACCGATATAGTGTAATGGAGGTCAATTGGCGGAATTTTGACTTAATTTTAATGCGAAACGATGGATAGCGCCTCTGTCTAATGTTAACTCAATTATGACCTAAACCATAATCGATCAGTTTACTATTAAGTGTGCGATAATTTGAAAATCAGGAAGAATATTTTTTCCGAGTATATCACAGCGTCCACTATTGATCGCTCAGATTAGTTGGCTTGCACAAGTCTCCGAGGTAGAGGGGTACTTGCCCAACGAACATATCTGTATTATAGTTCATACTCGGTTCTCTCACAAGGGGAGGGCACAACATAGTAAATTGACTCGGGATCGGATTTTGCGCTTTCTTACTTTGACTATGGACGACTCTTAGGGGTACTACAATCCTACAAAATCCCTTGTCAGTTCAATATTAAAGTTGTGTGAGAGAATTTGGATACCCTAAAATGAACCGTGCTGCAACATTACATTTGATTACAGATATCCAGTAGTTTAACAAAAATCCTTCAAAAGATTGTATTTGTATTGGGTTGTCACTTCGTTTAAAAATGATATCATAATAATGACGTTTCAACGCATCGCGGACTTTTGTTTAAAACAAAAGATTCTTAGGGTGAACAAACACAAGAATAAATAATTATTTTTCTAAAAGATTCTTAGGGTGAACAAACACAAGAATAAATAATTATTTTTTCATAAATAATATAATATAATTGTCTAAACAGTGTATATTATTTTTATGCAAGTTCGGCTGCCGATTCCGATTAACTTAAATATTATATTGCAATCGGATACAATATAAAAAATTGCGTGTTTCTAAAAGATAAACAAATGAAAATACGAGTACGTACGCTTGTACAGTTGCTTTTACTTCTGATCTAGAAGACGCAGGCTCGCTGCAAATTCTTGTAGGATAGATTATTATTTTAAGTATCGTTTCTTTAATTTTAATGCACCAACGTATTGAGCGAGCTGTGGCGCGATGGAACTAAGAGATATCATTTAATGTCTTCATTATTGTTTATTTCATTTCGCACGATTTGAATTGAAAGCGTTGGGCGATTCAGTATTCTTGATACTCTCGTGTTGTAGGTGTTGCGTGGAGCAGGGGTAGGGGAACGTAGAGGAACTCGGGGGCGCGGAGTGCGGAGTGGGGAGCAACAAGTCACAAAGCCTGATCCGATGTCTTAATTAAAGCTCCGGTGGCATACCTTCTCTACTAGCAATTCGCGATTCGTGATGGTTTGCTACCTTTACGTGCCTTATTACTCGAATGGAAATACATTATTGAACATTTCAGAAACACCCAAGTTTTTTTTGCGTTGAAAACAATAAAATTGATGAAAATGGACGAAGTGGGCATACGGAATTGAAATGCGACAAATAGGAATTCAGTACACTTTGTCTCCCTAGAACGTGTTTCCTTAGTTGAGAGGTAACACGTTTTAATTTGCTAAAACTCTATTACATAATTTATGTATTAATGGTTTAATTTATATATAAAAATATGCAAACAATTTTTTCACCATTGTTTATTTATTTTTATGTATAAATAAATCAATGTAAAGCCGAAAAAGCAATTACGCTTTCATTGTAAACGATCAAAATAATATTCAAATAGCATCACTTTGCGCTTATTCTGGAGAGACAACTCTCCTCTCAACCTTGTACGAGTATGAATCATAATGAAAGAAGCACCACTTGGCAGTTATCGGTGGACCAGTCCCACAGATTGGACCGCGCGGCACCCTGCGCGGACGATATTTAGATACTGAACTCACACGATGATGGCGTCGATCCTTATCGCGAGCTGGGCGCGCCATCTCGCATTCCCACTTCTAATTAAAGATCCCTATCTGCCAACACTAAAAACTCTCAACCAGCCTTATTAATTCCTAATATACAGATCGGTTATCTCCGCCGGGGATCGGGTATTTATACGTTTATTATTATATTAGAAATAGGCCGGCCTCGCGCACCGAGTAAGCGATAGCGATATCGGCTTTACTTCGGAAGGCTCGTGCTGATATGAATAATTGCTGTTTACCATTGTAGATTAGGCCGAGAGCGGCCGATAGCGGGGGCCATTATGCCTCTCGCCGCCTGCCGCTGGGGGCCCGCGGAGCAGGGGCCATACCCTCACTTTTCTAATGTTGTTTTATCATTATTTTCAGGTGAAGATGAGGAATGGGGAAACGAGGGCGAAACAGCTATGCCAGCAGAAGCGAGTACAGTCAGCCCCCCTCTCCCTCGACTCCGGCTCAACACCAGCCTGGCCACGGACCCAGCTCGGGGAGCCTCCACGCCGGCTCCTGCTCCCACGCCTGCGCCAGCAGCCTCTTCGCCGCCTCCGCCGCCTACCACAGCAGCCGAGTACATGGCGGCGTTCCCGCACGCCCTGCAGTCCGCCCTGGCGGCCGGGCTCTTTCCGCTGCCCTTCCAGGTGGACGGGCAGCCGAGCCCTGCGCCGCGCGCGCCCCCGGACCCCCCGGAGCCCCCCGCCCGCCAGATCGCCGTGCCCCTGTACATGTGCACTCCTTGCGGCATCAGGTTCTCCTCGCTGAGCACGCTGGAGGCGCACCAGACCTACTACTGCACCCACAGGACGCCGAAGCCATCCGCCGACACGGAAGATGGAAAAACTTCCGCGGCCGACGGAGGTAGCTCCTTGGGGGTTTCTAACGACGAGTCAGCCTCGGATGGACCCAATAAAGCTCTCCGAACTGGGAAACAGTACACTTGTACTCATTGCTCCTATAGTGCCGACAAGAAAGTAAGTCTCAACAGACACATGAGGATGCATTCGATATCTCCTAGTCCTCCGTCTCTGCCCAGCTCCACGGCGTCCAACGGCGACCTTAGAGAAAATCCAGAACTGTCGTCTCCTCCGATTCAACACGTTCAAGACCGTTATTGTGCCGATTGTGATATTAGATTCAATTCTACAAAGACGTTTCGTGCTCATAAAATGCATTACTGTAGTACTAGACAAGTAGTGAAATCCACTCCGAACTCCGCCGTGTCCGCCACGCCCTCCGTGACTGTGAAGAGCGGCTCCTCGTGTACCTCGGGCTCCGCGCCCCCCTCTCCTAATGAGACGTGCAAGTCGCCCCCGTCCCCCACCTCCGGGGGCGCGGGCTCGCAGCAGCCCCTCCTCGCTCTGCCGACAAACCCTATACTGATAGTGCCATATTCGTTAATTAGGGGTGCCAGTTTTCTATCGGGATCAACTGTCCCCGGATTATCGAACCCGGACACGCCATGTTTCTTGCTGCCAAACGGAACCATTCAGCCGATGTCGCATGCCTTCGCTCCAACCCACCGGCCGCCGCTACCGAGCACACCTTCCGAAGTTTTAAAATCAGTCAACAAATCCAGAGATTGTCAAGCAAATAGAGATCCGTCTATTCCTCTAGACTTGAGCATTCGACGTTCTCCGGAACGCAGAAACAGTACTGTTGTAGAAATGGACGAACAAGAAAAGGAAAACCGATTGCAGCACTCCATCACGCCGGAGCAGATCGTGTGCGCTCCCTCACTCCCCGGTTCTCCCCCGCTGACCCCCTCGCCCAGGCACGGCGGCTCGCCGGACTCCAGAGAATCTCCAGGGAAGCGAAAATACCAAGAGTCTCGGAGCAACAGCCCGAAGAGAACGAATTCAACGCCAAAATCAAATTCGGATGAAAGCGTTAGACTTAGCCCAAAATGTAAAACTCCAATTTCAACACCTAATTCCATAATGCCATTCCCGATGACGACGCCGCTGCATCCTCTGCTCTTGCGCTCGGGGGCCTCACTTATCACCCAAGAAATGGCGCTAAGACTGGCCGCGGAGATCCCCGGGCTGCAGACGCCGCAGGTGTTAGTCAAGCAGGGAGTGTCCAAGTGCAAGGAGTGCAACATCGTGTTCTGCAAATACGAGAACTATCTGGCGCACAAGAAACACTACTGCTCCGCCAGGGGGCAGAGGGAGGACGGGGACGGGGCCAAGTCGGGAGTGAGTCCTCCCGTTAGTCCCAACAACGCGACAGGCAAGACTAGTCCGATCACGCAGTACCAGCAGCTCATATGCGCCGCGTGCGGCATCAAGTTCACCTCTCTGGACAATCTCTCTGCGCACCAGTCTTACTATTGTCTCAAGCGGGCGGAGATCCAGGTGAAGGCGGACGAGCGGCGCTGCGCCAAGTGCAAGGGGGCGCTGGAATCGGGACACGTGTGTCCGGTGACAGTGGCGGGGGCGGGGGCTGGAGCGGGCGGAGAGGTGGCCGTGGGCTGGCGCTGCCCCTGCTGCGACGTGGTCTCCGCCACGGCGAGCGCTGCTCAGCGACACATGGAGTCCCATGCGGGCGTCAAGGCTTTCCGCTGCACCATCTGCCGCTACAAGGGGAACACTCTGCGCGGGATGAGGACGCATATTAGAATGCACTTCCAAAAGAGATCTGCCGATTTACAAGTAAGAGCATCTTTTTTTTAGATTTAAAATCAAATCAAATCACTAATTTAACGAAATATACTCAAAGGAAAAACTTTCATCAAAATTTTTATTTACATATGCTGTTGGTGTCAATTTATCAAATTAATAAAATTAAAGTGCAGCGAACAGTGAACCCATACCCTGAACTAAACTTGTTAGATTTAATTGTCGACTTGTGTCTGTATTATTTAAATTCTTTCACAGGAAGAAAACTACATAACGTGCATTTTGGAGGATGAGGGGTCCCGCGGAACGTCGGAGTCCAGCAGCGTGAGCAGCGTGGCGGGGGCACCTCCGTCCGGGGGGGCAGCCCTGGCACCCCCGCCCCCGCCTTCGCCCTCGCCGCCGCGACCAGACCGTCTGCACTACTGCGACTCCTGCAACTACAGCTCCACATACAAGGGCAACGTGGTGCGCCACACCAGACTGGTCCACAGCGGCTCCGGTGCCAAGAGCCCTGGCCTCTCTCTCATCGGAGAGGGGGAGGAGTCCCTCGTCCTCAACGGGTCGGAGCCCCACATCACTAAGTCCGTACTAGAAGACGAACCGCGTCCCAACGTCATCATTAAACAAGAACTACACGAACCGGAAGCGGAACCCATAGATGCGTCGGAAGTCGTTAAATCGGAATACATCGACTTGAAGGACATAAAAAAAGAAGTAAGCAATAAAGACAGTCCCGTATCTGAAGTCGACGGCGACATATTGGAAGCCGGGGCCAAGTTGGGCCCGAAGTACTGCAAGTCGTGCGACATCTCCTTCAAGTACATGTCCACGTTCATGGCGCACAAGAAGTTCTACTGCTCCAGCCACGCGGGCGAGAGTGTGGCCAACAACAACCTGGCGGTGCGGGCCACTGGCACAGAGGCCTCGGTGCTCTAGGCCGGCGGCGATACCAAACACTATCGCGATACCTTTGAATGACTTACTTTTGTAAATACGATGTGCCACTTCCCGCGTAATGAATCTACCATAGTCGTAAGGATGTTCACCTCCGTGCTTAAGTTTTTCTTTCGATGCATCAAATGTATAAAATCTTTATTTCTTCGGTTAGCTAGTACTACGTAAGGTATAGATGGGTGAACCAAAAAGTGCAATGTATGAATACTTGTTATGCCATGACCTTCTCGGAAGAAGTCTCGGCGGCGCGTGCGCCACTTGTGTGTGTAAATATGATTCAATATAAATAATGTAATTGTAATGTATAATAACATCTCTGTCTTGTGAGGGCAAATCAGAAGAATAAAGAAACAGCAATGAAATAACTTCTCCCGCCATATATCTCGCGTGTTTATACAATTCCATCTTCCAAAGTTAGCAGAGAAGCTGCAGACTGCTGCATGCACTAACATAACATAACGTAACGTGTTACACACTGCGCGTGTTGCCCTCACAAGACAGGCGGTGCAATAGCCAGCGGTACTGCGGAATGACTTTGCTCTTCCTTTTTCCAAGAAATCTCTAAAAAGATCTGTCTTAGGGCCAGTTATGTTCGCATTAAGTTATCGTATTCTAGTTCCGAGGAGACCTGTGGAGTGTAATTATGACTACGTATGGTGCATTTATTATGTTTTGAATAGAGCTGTTATCCATTTTGATTAGATTTAAATAATTAGAATATCGTTAGGATGGTAATCTTAGATTGAGTGTTAATCGTTAAACCCGAGTCATTGTCAAATGTATACGTATGAATATATTGTCTTTTTTATTCTGTATCAAACTATTGTGTACTTGTTATCTGATTTCCTTATAATTGAATCTTATATCAGCTGTTATAATATGTATCACTTCAGATAAGAACACGTATCTTTTGTTTTACCACTAAGTGAATAGTTCTGTTTTTTTACCCAAAAATCGTAAGTTTACCGTGGAATCATTCAGAATATTTTTATGTGTGAAGTATATTATCACTAGAGACAATTAACCGAGTGAACCACTGGCGTATCTCAATACAAACATCTGTTCCATGAAATCACGGTGGTACCTGGAACTAAAGCAAATATCATAACTATTAGAAGATGAATGGAATCGATGAACCATCAAGCAACCCTGTTGGAACATTCCCAATGCCCAATGCATGTTCGTTGTAAATAATTAGTTTGTAAAAGGAGATATTAATTAACTTTAGTTGCCACCATTGCTAGATGTCCTCTGAGCCAAAGTGTTGCTAGAATTATCTGAATTATATGCATTTTAAACCTATTTACTCTCTCCACATAATATAATATCGTACTTGTCACGCGCGGTGATGTTTATTCTCGAATTTATGCTAGACTTTAAATACTTATAAAATAACATATTTCACCTTCATCGTATTTTAAAAATTAAGGAACAACTGTTTCCCGCCACCGCCATCTATTTTCACTTTGGAATAAACACGTACGTTTCGTTTAGAGCTATTTGAAAATCCAATTTATATTTGTTTCATGTACAATACTTACCTATTACTATACATATAATGGCCCGAAGTTAAAAATGTATCGGTTTCGTTACTATTTATATGGATTCAAATTTGCCAAGTGTGTAAACCAAATTATTTTAAACCATTTACTAGCCAAAGTCTTAATCACTTACAGAATTACAATTATATTTTGCATAGTCGTGGCGAAAAATAATAAGATTTCAATAATTGCAAACTAAATCTTGAAAGATTCTACGATTTACGCACGCGCTCGTATTACACACCAATTGCAATACATTTGTTTACAATTGAAATACTTAATGATATTAACAAACTTGTGTTATTATTGTGTCATGAAACGTAAATAAGGATATTGTTTTATTTGTAAACTTGTACGAAATACAAAATATTATTTTTATTAGTTAATTCACATTGCAACATGTAAAATTTCATTGTTTTTTATTTTGTAAAAAAATCTCAATTTATCATTTGTAAACATAACGAGAACGTAATTTTCTTTTTTGACTTCGTGCTAGCCTTTCTATTACTTGCTTTCTATGTATTCGTGAAATCGTAATATGATCATTTATTTGTTCAACAAATCAAACCCTAGTAACAATAATACGGGTTGAAGATATCACATTTAAGAACTCTGGTGCAAAATGACAAATATTTGTACTGTTTCATTCTTCAGCACTGTCAATTAAACGGTTGGACGAATAAATACTCAGTAACAAAGTTTATTCAGGCCTGAAATATCATGAATTATTTTAATAACATAATTATGAAAGGATTAATAGAGACGAATATGTAATTTTTTTAAACGGAATATGGTAGTCGAGGCGTTTACAGGACTTATTACCTATCATTGGTTGGGTTAAGCGAAGAATTGGTAAATGGGTTAAGCGTAGAATTGGTAAGAAGGGTGGAATGGGGATGTTGTTAACATAAAGTGATCGCTTAACCCAACCAATGACAGGTCATAAACCCTGTAAACGCCTCGACTACCATATTCTGTTTAAAAAAAAAGTACATCTTCGTCTCTATTGAGATACAATTAATCCTTAAAAATGAGTAAACCGCAATGGACCAGTATTTGTAGGTATACATTTAAAAAAAACAAAAAATAATTATGAATGTTTGATACAAATAGATGTTCTCAATACGTTTTTGGGATCTTGGGAAAATCCATGTAACTTGTATTTTTCAACCGACGTTTCGGAGATCGTTGCTGTCTCTATTTTCAGTGTAGTTATAACTATCCTGAAGATGGATAATGCAACGATCTCCGAAATGTCGGTCGAAAAAGACAAGTTACGCGGATGATACATTTTTTTTTCGTGGACCACAACGTTTTTATAAGATTTGTTTTATCAACCATTATATATGAAATATAATTGTAGTACCTACCAATGCTACGCAATATAGGCGGGTGCTGGCAAACGTGTTGGCAGGTCATTGCATACGAAGTTTACACGTTTATTTCAGGCAATTTTCGTAATTTTTATTTCCGATTCACGGGTCCATTTAGATAGTAAAAATCAAATGTAATACTGATATCGTAAATTGAGATTTTTCCATAGTTGTGTTGCCTTTATGTTACGCGGCCGCCCTGCGAGGTGCATGAATAGCTTCCCTAATGTCTAATCTAATGTCCTGCGGAAGAGTCCTGAAGGAGACGTTTGTAATATATAATTTTAAGCGTAGACGGAGGAATGCCTCTCGAGTCACTTTGTTGAAACTTATACATATTATGAAAAATATCCAAGACAATAAATTATTTATCAATCATAAATGGTTTTTATACTTATTCTCTCCCATCTCTCCACATTTTAATATCTACACCCACATCTAGCATCATGGAGTCCATGGTGTTCTTGTGCCGACCCTTATATATGGAAGTGAAGGGTGGAACTGACAAAAGAAGGATGAAAGTAAATTAAATGCACTAGAAATGAGATCTAAAAGAGAAAGACGGTTTGGACACATGGAAAGAATGAGTGAAGACAAAATGGTAAAGAAGGTATATAAAAGCGACGTGAATAGAGCTAGAAATAGAGGAAGGCCGAGCAAAACTTGGCACGATCAAATCAATCAAATATTAAATGTCGGTTGCATGAGGAGTCTAAGAAATCGACGTGCGTGCATGACACAATGTATGAATGTAGAGGAAGTGAGAGATGTATGTCAGGACAGAACAGTGTGGCGGTCCATTATTTCTGCCTGTCCCTTCGGGAAACAGCGTGATGATCAGTTAGATGAAGTCGTTTCTGGTCCAGTGCACCACCCGCGTTTGATTCGTGACTACTTACTACTCACTTATTTCATGATAATAAAAATGAGGATAGTATGCTCAATTATTGCAACTTTCTGCGTGGCAGATTTTATAAAAGCGTTGATGCCAAAATTAGCACTGTTTTTTTTTTTCAAATTGTTTACTTATCCTATTCGAATAAAATAAAATTCACATGACATTCCATGACTCACCAACAACTTTGAAAAATATGCATGTTTCACGATTACCTCTGCTGAAAGTGGAGTTTCACATCTTTGTTTAAGGGGGGTAGCCACAGTGATTGTGTAAAAAAAAAATTATTTAAAATTTATACCTTCGAAAATATGTATTATATTATATATAAAATTTTAGGTCAAAATTCCAAAAATTTACTGAGTTACAGTCATTTTAGTGAGTGTAGGTAGACCGACTGTCCTTGCGCCGACCGCGATGCTAGCGGGTGAAAGCTGCTGAGAATTGCATGGAAAGAGCCAATAAAAAAATTGAAAAAATCAAGGACACCACTGGAGATAAAGAGAAAGAACCATCATATGGCCCATGACTCGATCGTTTGATGTAAGTATAAATACTCGTATTTTAGAAGATACTCGTACATGATTTTATATTATAGTAAGAAAAATGGACTGTAAACTTTAAACGCGTTTTTCTCAAAACTTTTTTTTAAACTGGTCGCATCGATAAATCGAGCAATTATCAACCGATTTTCAACTTTTTTTGTTTGTTTTATTCGTCTTTGCAATAACTAGCGTAATATAGCGTAGTATACTTTGCAATAGCTAATATTATATAAACAGTAAACAGTCTTCTCTTTTCGCCCCCGCGAGAGACGCGGTGTGATGTGTTGCGAAACTTATCGCCACCAATAGGCATCTCCCGCGCACACTTCGATCGTCCAACATCCACAAAATAAATCTAAAATTGTGTATCTACTTCAAACAAACAACAAAAATAATTGAAAGTGGCATTGCAACGTATGTCGGGCATTAGCTTATAGTAAATAAATAAAAAAATATGAAATCGTGAAAATGAAATTTCGGAATTCGACGTTTGAGTTGAAATATATATTTTTTCAATGGGGAAAATCCCAAATTCTCCGTACAAAATTATGTTTTGAAAATATTAAGCACCAGGAGTTCATGGCGTGCTAGGAGGTATCGGACGTTAAAACATATCAATAATTTTATATCAAAAACACCTATGATACTTTTCGTTTCTTTCATACATATGAGAGTGAGCATCATACATATGAGAGTGAGCAAGATAAGTAGCATTTGGGATTTCATGCTTCAAACTACCCACATTTCTTCTTGGCCATTCTGCTATCCTGATACTAAGAGTTCATTTTAAAACTTTTTGTATGGAGAAATTATGTCGTTTTTCAAATGTATTTAAAAAAAATGAAATCGTGAGAAAACCTTTCGGAAGTCGATGTAGTTGAAATAAGTATATTTTTTTCAGTGCAAATCCCAAATTCTCCATACAAAATAATGTTTTGAAAATATTTAGTATCAGGAGTTTATGGCGTGCTAAGAGGTATCGGACGTTAAAATACATATTAATAATTTTACGTAAAAAATATCGCAGACAATTTTCGTTTCTTTCATGCGTATGAGAGTGAGCAAGATAAGTAGCATTTGGGTGGAACCCGTACCCAATACTTACGTTGTTCTATGGGGTGAAGTATTGCTGCAGTTGTTAAAGTTAATTTTTAACTACCTACATACCTTTTCGATTTCTTGCGCTCCTGGTTTCGCAGCAATATTCTTGTGACATCGGGCTGGTTATTTAATTTATTCAGTTATTGTTTTTTATATCCATAATACAATATATTTAAAAATATGTTTGTCTGTTTTTGATTTTCTCGAAAACTAAACCGATTTCGCTGAAAATATCACAGTTTGTTCTATTGTACTTTCTAATCGATCGCGAATGTCAATCAGATGCAGCGTTCACATTTAGATTTAAAACACGTCTTAATGCACCCTTGAGGTGATTACATCACAAAAATGGCGCTTTAAAAGTTAGCATATTTATTGTTATTATTTACTATTATTATAAGTCCCAGGAAGGTTTTGAGATTAGTTTGAATGAAATACAATCCTCTTTTTCTTATTTTTTTGGAAAAACCGATTGCTTTGAAATTTAGACACAACGTTGCATTCGAATACGCGTGTTGTTTTATATTATTATTCTTCTTTTGGAAAAAACCCATTGCTTTTAAATTTTGTTATCTACCGATTGCTTTGAAATTTTGACACAAAGTTGCATTCGAATACGCGGGTGTTTTTATTTACTCTTCTTCATTTAGAAAAAAAATTGTTATTTACCGATTGCTTTGAAGTTTTAACACAACGCAACGTCGTATTCGAATACGTGCGTATTTTTACTTATCGGGAGTTCTAGATATCGTCTCTTCGGGAGTTCCGACCGGAAGTTGGATATTGTTGTATGTGAGAGGAACGCTTATTGGAGGATGTGGTGGGTTGAGTCCGATATTTAAACCTAACTACCAAGGCAGTCAGGTCAGGTTGGAGTCAGGTAGTCAGGAGTTGGGTACAGAACCGAATGGGCGGAAGCAGCCATGGGTGTGTGCCGGAGGTTTCGGGGGGGAAACATTGAATCACTATTTAGGACCATTTTCAATTTAAGCAAACTGACTCACAGCGACGCGTGGGTGGGTACAGCTAATATATTATATAATTAATACGAATGAAAACGTCTGTTTTCTAGATTTATTATAGTTTATGTAAATGACATGTTTCGCCGGTCTAAGGCATTATCAAATTATATTAGACATTTGATAATGCCTTAGAAAGGCAAAACATGTCATTCACATAAAATATAATAAAATTTCTAGAAGAGAGACGTTTTCATTCGTATTAATTATTTAATATGAAGTTTTACACCATTGTTCAAGAAACAATAAATTTGTTATACTCGTACGTATATAATATGTAATGTACCTAGTTTGATTCATCTTGGGTGTCCCAAATGGCGGACGTGGCTTATCTCTTAAACTTTGAACCACGCATTTTTGTAATACCCAAATTCCTTTAAGATTAATGCATATCGGCTGTGAACCATTTGTTTACCGCACCCTTATGCAAGGGCAGCGTCCCTTCTTATCTGTAGTCTTTATATTGCCCTTTCTTATCTAAGAATCGCCAGATCATCTCAGAGAGCTTAACAGAAAACATTTAATATACGAGACGAGGAGAAAATTACCAAAGTCTTTATCAGTGCCAATACTATAGGATTCGACCTCTAACAATCCCGAGAGAGGCTAAACCGTCATCGACCCACACAACATCATTACAACGAGCAGGTCCGTGACAAATATTTGCGATCCAAATTTGGGTTGTTTTGAAGCACCCTTTAATACAACAATAGCCCAGGATTATCCACACATTTGGATTAGTCGGATGCAACATATGCTCGTAGAGTGCATCCGGGATACATTTTTGAACGGCAGATAATCTCGCGCCAGGTAGGTACTTGCAACGTTTTTACCGCGCATTGGGCCAATTACTCCCAAAAGCTGGCAACTGGCGCGGCCCCCTCAAACGTATCTCACAATGCGACGGAGATAACATGATTCGAGGCTCGGTCGCTATATTTTTTAAATAACCATGAAAAATAATGCAATTTCATTTTTTACATTCGCGATAAACCGCAGTAGAGTCGTTCTACCGACAAACGTTTTTAATTCCCGATGTGTTTCGGAAACAGTGTCAATCTGCCAATATATACAATTTGTCGTTTCTGCACTTAATTTATCTTCTAGGATTTCAATCCTGGGGATGGATTTGAGGCAAATACCTACATCTCATCTTTCACTCCGTTCGATCCACGTATGAGGCGCAGCTAATATCCTCCATTTATTCTTGTCGATGGAGTTTGTCTCATCCAATACCAATGCCATCTCGAAATCACTGTTTACCAGACCGCAATCTTGAATTACATGTGGGGCCATCTGATCTGACAGCCGTCAAATTGTAAAAATTATCGCAAATAATCATTTTTAACAACGTTATTTGATTAGTAATATTGGTAATTTACAAATGGGGAAAATTCATTCATAAAAACAGAGGTTGTGCAGCGGATGTTGATCACAGAATAGGAGTGGGATGGCTGAAATTTAGATTTATGACAGAAATGTTATGTGACCCAAAAATGTCTGTAAAACCAAAAGGAAAAGTATACCAGACTATTGTCAGACCTGCAATGATGTACGGATCCGAGTGTTGGACAATGTACAGCGGCTTCACTGGGCAACTGGAAACGGCAGAAATGCGAATGCTTAGGTGGTCCGCTGGGGTATCGCTGAGAAACAAAATAAAAAGTTCACGCATTCGGGGTAGTCAGGGAGTTACTGATATAAATAGTAAGCTTGAAGAAAGGCAGATGAGATGCTACGGGGATATAAAATGGAGACCACCAGACCACACAGTAAATAAAGTTTTGTCTGTGAATCTTCCTCGTCAACTTGCACAGAAAACAATCTTACAGAGAAATAAATGGCTTGAGTGAAGGCGAAACTCAGATCTGTGAGAGGTACAGCCTAAGATCGAGAAGAGCCGACCCAAACTGTCAACACAGACAATGAGTTGGGATAGCGGAAGAAGACGTATAATCTTCAGTGTAGAGAGATTAGGTAGCCAAATTGATATACCAGCACTGCGGCAACACAAATGTATTATATTAAACTTGTAACACGTATACGAGTATAAGGAGTAATAATACAATCGTAGTCGTATTTTACATCAATTTCACATTTATAATCGAAATAAAATGTAATCACGGCACGAAACACATAATAACATCACGGATTTCAATAATGATATGGCGGTACATTCGGCCCCATAAATCTCCATGTTGCAAAAATTGTTTATGGTACTTATGGCCTGGTAAATACTATTTACCTAAAAAGACAGCATTGTCCAATACAGTATACAGGAGGTTTTCATGGCGCATTATGTGGCCTATCCTATGCCTGTGTTCCGCCTCACTTAGATGGTCTTTTTAAAGGAGTTTGCCTTCCTTGATTCAGTTGAGAACCTCGTTATTCGTATGTGGTCCCTCCAGAAAATTCCAAGGATTCTTCTATATTACTAGATCTCGAAGACTTTCAATCTCTTTTTCTCTCGTTCGGTTAGGCACCATGTCTCACAGTCATATAATAAAATACTCCATACACAGGTTTTCACTAGTTGTTTGGGGAGCTCTATATATCATATATATTGTGGGACTCGAAAATCTTTTTTATTGAATGCGAGCCTTGCTTGGTGTCAGCGACTATATGGAGTCCAACCTCTCCTTGTATGGAGTCCCAGGTGATCTTTCTTACTCCTGAGGGAGACAAACTCTTTGGTGTGTTATTGTTCATTTATTGTTTCTTGAACAATGATGTAAAACTCCATATTAATTAAATTAACATTTGATAATGCCTTAGAAGGGCGAAACATGTCATTCTCATAAAATATTATATAATAAAAGTTCTAGAAAACTGACGTTTTCATTCGTATTAATTACCTAATACAATTGGCGTGGAGATTATTTTAAAAACATCTCATATTTTTAGCTTTCTAACGAGATATTGAAACTAAATTAAAATTGAACATTACGCTAGAAATAAGTAGAACATTGTCTAATTACATAGATCATCAGTATTTTCATTCATAAAAATTTGTCATTATGGAATTCCACAGTGTTAACGCCTTAAGTTTATCTAAAATTAACTAAATGTCTCTTAAACTATCAACATGTAGGTAGTACAAATAGTAATTAATCATAATTTTTATAGCTGATGCTCAATATGCCTACTTTAAAGGCAAATTCTTTTCCTTAATTAGTTTTTTACCACATTCCTTGTTAAAGTAGTATTGATTTGATTTACCGCACTGATAATTCACTGCCTCAGTCCTCAATTGATGGCACGGGAGAGACATTGTACACTCAAGATTGGGGTCTAGTCAGGACTACTCGTAGGCCAAGTAACCTACCTAGCTCTACCAATCCACCGACTGGGGAACTTATGTCGATACCTTAAAACCGATCCCAAGTTTACATACCTCGTTAGCAAGCCAAAGTTTTTAAAATAATCTGCATGCCAAATTTATTAGTGATTTTTTAAAAATTATCTTTCTCTTGGAACTCATCAATCAAAATGTATGAAATATCATAAGATATGAAATGAGCCGTTCAGATGTAAACTGACCATCGATAACATACCTATTGAGCAAGTCATGCGATTCACTTACCTAGGTGTAGAGATCTTTAGCTACAGTGACCTATATGATGAAGTGTGAGCACAAACCAACAAAGCGACAGGTATGGCTGGCTGCTTGCGCGACACCATACGGAGGAACAAATACATGCTAAACGAAAGTAAAGTCAAGATATACAAGGCATGCGTTTGCCCCATCATGACGTATGGAATAGAAGTCAGATCCGATACACATAGGACTAAGAACCTTCTCAGAGTAGCAGAAATGCGAACCCTTCGCTCCATCGCAGGCAAAACCCTCAGAGATCGGATCAGGAATGAAACGATAAGGTCTGTCTGTGGTGTTGAGGATATAGTAAGATGGGGAAGAAGCAGAATGTGCTTTTGGAGAGACCACGCGGACCGCATGGAGAATACAATTATCGCAAAAATTGTTTAAGATGAAAACCCAAGCAGCAAGAGATTACCAGGAAGGCTGCCAAAAAGATGGAGATGGCTGGACATCATCATCCCAGGACAGCTCACCGTCATAAACAGGTCATACGACCTAAACTAAGAAGAAGAAGAAGAAGAATAAATTTCATTCAGATAGGCAATTCTAGTTTTTGTGTTGATCATGAATGCCTGTTATGTCCTCCGTGTGAGAAAAAAAAATTTGATTACAAACAATACTTTTTTTCCAAATTTTTAAAACACCTAACCTTGATAAATAAAATATAAAGTTTATTTATTTTATCTCATAAATGGTTCCCTTTTGCTTGGTGACTTACATGACATAATTCATCAGTAATAACCACCCCTATATAACCTCCTAGAAGGAATAGGTCGAATAGTCTATAACCCTGTATTTATAGTAAAAATAAACATTTTATTAGGGTGTTGAATTTTTTTTTCTTAAGAGAAAATGTTGGGAACCTATGTGGATCTATATGGACCATTCTGCTATCCTGATAAAATATTCCACTTTAAAACTTTTTGATACGGAAGAAATGTACATTTTAGTTAAGATAGTGACAGACTCGCATACACAACCACTTGCAGAATCCTCTCTGGAGACCGTCCAACTGGAAGATCACCAGAGGTGGAAGGACAGTTGGACCTCATCATCTCAGGAGACATCATTTCTGCCGCAGATCGTCAGATGTAAAGAAGTATTATTTAAACATTGTTTTAAATAAAAACAGAATAATACAGCAGCTATAGAGTAAGATTTATTTCTCTATTTTATGATTATGTATAGAAAAATGTATATTTCTTATATTGTAATTTTTTTTATTGGGTGAATAACATTTAAATTTAATTGATATAGTTTCAAGGCAAGACTCTCGCGGATGTGCTCTCGGAGAGTGCTGAAATATTTTGGACAGAGCCCGGAGAGATCAGGACAACCTTGAAAAGCTCATCATCATGGGCAAAGTGGAGGGAATGCGACCCCAAGGATGACCACCGAGCTGCTGGTCTGATCAAATCAGGGATCTGACTGGTCTCTCATTAGCTGCAGCCTGGAGACTGACGGGTTGCAGTAGCGCATGGCGTGCCATGGTCAATAGTTTACAGGACACGACCCTCAATCATGAGAAATACAACTGAGAAGAAGAAGATATAGTTTTATTCCACATTGATCAACCAGAGAAAATCAAGGGGAAAAAAAATTACTTTCCAAATATCATCAATGCTTGAAGAATATCCATTCAACGATTACAAATAATTTAGCATTAAATAGTTCAATAAAAGTATTCTAACAGGAAGTGTTCCAGGCAAAAGAAGTAGAGGCAGATCTCCTGCGCGGTGGTGTGACCAGATTAAGGAGATGACCGGGGGAGAGCTCTATTGGGCGGTGCAGGCTGCGGAGAACAGAGAAGATTGGAGACGTTTTGTTTTTACCAGGGCCAGTTCCATAGGTCATGACCGTCGGTAATGAGGAAACCAAGAAAGAAGAAGAAAAATCTATCGATAATATAAACTGGTGTTGACGAAATCGGAACCTGACTTAAACAAATTATCAAAACTACAGCAGCCTCCGCCTCACATTGATTTTTTAAAAATTACTTATTGATTATTGTGTTCATTTTAAATATATCTTCATGTTCTTGTCCTGTCACACCTCCGGGGTGCATGGGGCCTCGAGGAACCTTCTCCATCCGACTCTATCGCATGCCTGACGCCTAACATCATCCTAAGTGAGGGCAGTTTCTTTGACGTCGTCCTGCAGGGCTCTTCTCCAGGTGGCTTTAGGTCTGCCTCGCTTCCACTTTCCCACCATAGGGGACCAGTCTAGTGCGCCCTGAGTGATGCAAGTAGGGATCCGTCTTAAGGTGTGACCGATCCACAGCCATTTGCATCTAGCGACTTGTTCTCTGATTGGTTTTTCGCCTGCTATGGTCTAGAGAACGGCATTTGACACTGTTTGGGGCCAATAGATCTTGAATATTGAGCGAAAGCACCTATTTATAAACACCTGGAGTTTTCCAGATAATAGATAGATGATATATGGTGTAACTATTATAGGAAAGAGGGGACAGAGGAAATTTTTCTCGTAAGAGGGGGCAGTGGTCTAAAAAGGCGGGGAACCTGTGATGTAAGAGAAGAAAAGTTAGCTGTAGACATGAGTAACTACATATAATTATAGTAAAGACAAGTGAATGCGTCCTTAAAAGAATGTCAGAAATGTAGTTTGGACACATGTATATACATTAATGTTTGGAATGAATTGATGATTTACAAAAAAATAAAACAAACTATTGCAAAAATAAATTATTTATTGTACAATAACAAACAACATTATTTTAGATAAATACAAAAATAATTAATATTACAATTTATCTAGGTGCCCTAGTTGTTCACATCCTTTCTACTGCATCTCTGTTTAAACACAATAGGACCCTTCTTATCAAACCTTTTTATACATATCAAAACGAGGAGGTCCATGATAAAATAATAGAAGTGAGGGATCTAGACTAATATTACTTTTGCACAGAATACTCCTCGACTTTGGCAGCCTTTTAGACATTTCATTTAATACCACCATCGGGTTATAAATGTCGATTACCACAATTTAAGGAGGAAATACCTTGCCTTGGTAATAGGGGATACGCTTATGCCCATCTCACGTGACAACCCTCAACCCAGTATGCAAAATATTTTGTCGACTGCACTTCACGGTGAAGCTAGAAGACTCAAGATTCTACTTCTTCAGTAAGTTTTTGGTAAATATTCAAACTCAAATTCCACATAACTCTAAAACTTCACATTTTCACTTTATTTATGAATTATATTTTGTACAATATGTCTCTATAAAAAGGTAAAGTTTTCCTATGTTATTGATTAACTGTAAGAGAAAAAAAATCTTAATTAAATTGAACGTTAACAAATTTCACCAACCGAAGGTTAGATCTAGTAATACTAGAACACCAACAGCGCCAGAGCATTAGAAGGAAAAGAATATTAGATAAATGGCAATAATAAACATTTAGCTTGACGTTTATTCCGATAGAAAAATTAACCAGTGTCCACTATTTAGGTATGTATCGTATTTACCCAAACATGTCTGTGACCGTGATCACTCCGTGATGAGAAATTCGCGAGATATACTGCTACATACTAGTGAGGGAGCAAAACCAACACCGTGTGGATATGTGGATGATTTGCTGAACAACATGTACCTCTCAAGATTGCATGACACAACTACTCCCACGGGAAGATGTAAAAGATGCTAATTATATGCCCAATAAAAATGTGCAAGATATTAAAACAAGTCTCAATTCCTGCCACATATTACAAGCAGGGGGCGAGTAGAATAATGAAGGGAAAAGAGTTTGATAAAATATTTAAAAAGAATGTAAATGTAATAGTGCTTGGCATCGGAATAAGTGTAAGAAAAAGCTTCACAATGACAAACTAGTTATCACAATGCTGATTCTGAATAACAACAATAAATTCTGCGCCTTAAACCTCTCTGATGGGAAACAGCTGACCCCACAAGTAACAATCTAAAGGCTGGTTAACGATTGTCCTAGAAATACCTCTATCAAATTACAAGGCATTCATTGAGTAAAATATATAGATACACATTATATAACTGTTTTAAAAATCATTGTTTGTATCTTATGATTTGAGAATCATTGATTGTTGTGTTGATGGATACTCGTCAGTCAAGAAGAAATTCTAACGCCAGCAACTCCTCTACAGATTCAATCAACTTAGCAGGTGCTATTCCTAAATCTAAACCCATTAAGAAACCTACATCTGGAACCTCAAAACAATCCAAATCTACTATTAATCCTTCTTCAAAGCATCACATCAAGGCAATCATGTCTAATGTTCCACCTACTGGCTCAACCTCCTCTAGGTCCACCACCACCAGGCTTCAACAATGAAGGTGAAAATCCAAATGGAGGATGGAGGAATGTTAATGATAACAAGATCCAAATATCTCATGCTTTTAAGGCCACTGAGATATTGTCAAATCTGATTGGACTTAATCTGAATATTGTTCCAGTTATCAACACTCACAGAGGTGATGCTAACCTGCATCCCTTCCTCTACTTAGCTTCTAGAGGAGAAGCATTGGTTAATCAGAGTGGAAATAAAAACATATCTGCTCTTACACGTGCCATTGCTAATACCATTGCTCCTAACATTGCTGATAAATGTCTTGGTCAAACTGCTGCAAGAGAAAGACTGAGAATTCAAGTCCTTGCCTTAATGAAGCATGAAAGGTCAATGACAGCTTGGTATAATATAGATTCAGCTGCTTATGCTTCTTCTATTGGTGTCAATAGAGTTCTTCATGGATTTGTTAACAATTTGCCTGCAGACTTTGATACTTTTGATGAACCATCTAATGATGTTGTGAATAGATTCACTCCTACTGCTGCTGCTGCCTTATTAATGTGGATGGTCAATAATGGATCCAGATCTCTGAAGAACATTTCTCAGAGACTTTATATTGTTGCCATGGTGTCATTTGCTAGGCGTGGCATGCTAACTGAACAAAAATGTGATCGATTGAATCAATAGCTTATAGATGAGGGATGCAATAATCCATCATTATCTACTGACATTGTGTATACCTCTTTGGGTCATACCATTAATGAGATAAATGCATCTGAGATATTCAACACATGGAGTATGGATTTTGCTGGCCACTCCCTAAGAGTAAAAGTTTTATTGCAGCAAGTCATTGGATCTGGATTGACAGCTTTGGATATTATACGTGAAGCAATGGCTCTATGCCCTACCTTTGAATGGAACAAGATAACTTCCATTTTACCTGGTGAAGTTAGAGCTGCTATTGTTGCTTTCAACACTGTAGGAGGTAACAAGTAATATGGTTTTAAGACAGATTTGGGTCCAGTAAAATCTACTGGATATCGCTCACTTTCATATGTAGCTAAAGAGCTATGCTTCATACATGGAGGTCCTCAATATGCCACCATCAATCGCTACCAAGGATGGACCAAAAATCCAACAAATAAGTCTACTTTAGATGCATTGATAGCAGCTTATCAACCTCTGTCTCAAGACATTGATCAGGATGAATATCTGAATCAATTTGCAGGAACAACTACTGAGCTTCTCCAAGCATCTACTATTGATGGAAATCAAGAATAGATTTTTTTTTAAGAAAAAAATAATCAATATTGGCTACCATTGATTGTGATAGAAGAACTGCTTAGGATATGGGCATACCCAAGGGTATGCAGCAAAATTAATGTGAGCTTCCGCTGTGGAGGAAGTGTACCTCCACACAGAGGAGAGACCTAACAAGTGCAATTACTGCAAGAAGCGGTTCAGATAGAATAAGGTTTTCGGTGATCAAGTGTTGTCACTGCTTAGGCTATGGGCATACACAAAGAGTATGCAGAGAAAATAATGTGGCGCCTTCGCCTTGATTCCAAAGACGCATTTCCCGTTTGACAATACCGCTGTCTTTCCGCCCTTCGCTAAGCGCGCTAGGCCTCGGCACTTCAATCCGCCATCTTGTTTTTCATCAGTGCCTCGATCACGCCAAGATGTAGAAGAAACGCAAATCCGTTGCCATCCGGCTGTACCAGCAACGGTTCAGCCTTTCTCCCATCATTTCATTTAAAGGTACGCGTCAGCTAGACTATTAATAATAAGTGCATCATGTGTCCGCGTGCCTGCGGTTAGTTCCGACTGTTCTGTCGGACAGTTATACTTCTCCACAATAGAAGTCTTCATCTCTTGCTGCCACAAGATTGCCAAGGTCCACACCAGCATGCGGAAGGCGTGGACCACTTCTTCACTCTGTACAGCACCACCAGCCTATGGTACCTCGTGTCCGTCAGGTGACTCAATAAATATGTGTTTTCTGAACCCCCGTCACCTGAGCCGCGACTATCTGATGCCCTGAGGAGCACACCATCATGGAATTGTATTTTGTGTTATTTTTTGTAACGACATCTCTAGCCTTTAGTTTATGTGTAAAATTTATAATAAACCTCCATGTATTCCATAACCTTTGTTTATATTTACACAACAACGCATTGGCCAAGAAAACTACGCCCAAGACAACCGAAGCAAAGGAGCTGACTCCCTCCTGTTCTGGGAAAACGTCCCAAGCAGCAACGAGGTCAATGGCACCGTCAAAATCGACTGCTGGAGCACCTTCCCAGAAGACCCCCCGCCCTCTCCGAGCCGAGAAGCCGGGCAAGGAGTCAAGCCAGAAGACACGCCCCCCGACGCCCTGTCTCTAAAGGTGATTAACCTTTCTACCCAAGGCCTGCGCTTGGTGAACCCTTTGAAAGGGAACCTCACAACCAAGACCCGAGAAGGCCTGATGAGTCTGTTTACAGACATCATCGACTTGGCCTCCGAAATGACAAGAAAATGCCAGCAGCAGGAAACAACCTTCTTGAAAGAGAAGATTGCTCTCATGCAGAAGACCGTCGTCGCCTGTACTCCACCTCCAGCCGGACTGATGAGCTACGATTCCATGGCGGCATCGGGTTCCTCCCATGCCGTCATCGTCAGCTCATCAGATAAATCGAAGACGAGCTCTGACATCATGGCTACATTGAGGCAGGATGTCAGACCATCCGTCTTGAAGGTCGGAGTTAGCGCAATGATACCAGCTAAGGACAACCGAGTCATCATCAAGCTGCCGACATCAAACGATGCCGAGACTATGAGGGTTGCTCTCCCAAGATTGACCAAGGGAAACCTGGTCGCCAAGGAGGGCAGAAGGTTAATGCCGACGGTCCTGCTGAAAGGCATTGAGAAAGAGACCCGCGATGAAGAGATCATCGAGTACATTCTACAGCAGAATGACTCGATCATCGAAGCAGCAGCAGACAACAAAGAAGCCATCAAGCTGCAGAGGTCTTTCCGTAACAAAAACAGCGAGTGTCTCAGGAATGCCGTCCTTCTCGTCAGCAAGGATGTTCGAGAAGCTATGATCAGCCAGGGCGAATCAGCATCGGCTACCAGAGAGAGCAGGTCGAGGACAGTTGCCCCTTGATGCAATTCTACAAGTTCATGGGCTTCGGTCATTCCGTGGCAAGATGCCAGGAAAACAAAGGCCGCTGCCTGCACTGTGCGGGGGACCATAAATCCATAACCTGCACCAAAAAAGACCAGGAAGCCGACCACAGATGCTGGAACTGTGTCAAGATGGCCAAGGGTAAAACCGAGGCATCCAAACACAGGGCCAACGATAGGGACTGTCCCTATCGAGTCAAGATGATGATGCGTACAATGGAGAGAGCCGCCACGCCATCACCGTCTTTGTTATTGCTAATTCAGTGACTTCGTTAGTTTTAATTCTCTTTAGTTCTTAAGTAATCTTTCTTTTTTCTTTTGTATTGTATGTTTTGTTAATAAATGTAAATTCGTAAATAGTAAATATTGGTTTCAATTTCATATCACTGTACATCCCTTTCTTGCGCTCGGTCGTGTTTGTGTCAGCTCTGGCAATTAAATTCTTTTTTAATAGTTTTTTGTTAAAATAAAAGTGAAATAAAATATTATACGTGTTTTTCCTTCATTTTTATGTAAATTCAGTGAAAAGGGTGACTGTTTTATAAGTATTTTACCAATTTTTTTTTACGTACAATTAAACTCTCTCCTACGAGTATTCACTAGTTCAGTTGACACGTGTTTAAGATTGTATTAAACATTTTACCTACTCTTCGCCGAGAGCTGTACGACCGCATCTACCCGCTATTTACCCGGCCCTATTTTTATTACTGCTTGTTGCCGTTCTCCGCATCCAAATGTGAAATGTGTTCTGGGAATGAGAACGTTATGCAATTGTTATTGGCACAGACGGATGCCATTAACATTTTGACTCGTCAGGTAGAGGTTTTGATGAGCACACTCGGTGTATCGTCTACCCCGTCTGTCCCACTTGCTGCACCAATGCCAGGCACATCTCATACTCGCTATCTCAATTCGCCAAAAATACCGGTCGTTAGAGGTTCTAAGACCACGAATCCACCTGTAGGAAAAAAACCAATTGCTGGAAAAAAGAGTCCCGCTACTCCCACCACAAGCACGAGGGTTCTAAGAGCCTTCAAAATCAAGACCACCGCTGCCATCGCCGCCACCGCAGCCACAGATGCCGCTTCTGCCATCACTGGCTCCTCTGCCGCCACCACCACCGCTACCGCCACTGTCTCTCTTGCCACCGCCGCCACCACTGCCACCGCCATCACCGCCGCCAACGCTGCAACCGTGGCTAACGCTACAACCCTGGAATCTCCTGCAGTTATAGCTTCTGCTACTGCCTCTACATCTACTGCCGATACCGTCGTCTCTCTAACCTTTGCCGACATTGTTATCTCATCAGCTACCGACCCTTCTCAAAACGACTCCGGTAGTTGGAGAACCGTTAGTCATAAAAGGCAACAGGGAATACGAGGGAAGAAAAGCGAAGTCGAGACTAAACAATTTCACTGCTATCCGTTCCACAGCGATGCATCGGAAGAAGATATGTTGAATTATATTAGGTCGCTAGTTTCCTCAGCATCGGCATCATTCACAGTTCATAAAATCAGATCGAAGGGGGAATACGCTTCCTTCAAAATTGGAATACCAACTAATTGTGTTGGTGAGGTTTTGAAGGCTAGTCACTGGCCACGTCACTCCTTTGTGAAGGAGTGGGAGAACAGAGTGAGGACGCCGCGGCTTCCTACTGTCGGAAATAACTGACTAGGCCTAGCGCGTACTCCTTCTGTCTCTCGCGCTTTTTCACTAAAATGTTTATATCAGAATACACGGGGCCTAAACAGTAAATGTTCTATGTTTTATAACGAAGTAGCTTCCTGTGATTCTGATATAATATGTTTGACGGAGACGTGGATTAGTGAAAGCGTTCTCAACTCGGAACTCTTCACTAATGACTTTTCGGTTTATAGATGAGATCGTGAATCCTCTGCAATTGCGCATAAACGAGGCGGAGGGTGTTTATTGGCGGTGTGAAACAGACAATCTTTGAATATTCAAAGATTGTCTGCTTTAGAAACCATTAATGAAGACCTTTGGCTGAAGTTATCGTATAGAGACATTACGATCTTTTTATGTGTGGTGTATTTTCCTCCACACATTTCCTCCACACAGTAGTCCGGAGAGTTATAACATATTCTTTAATAATATTTATTCGAATGCGCATTTATTTGCAAACAAGCGTGTTATTATACTGGGAGATTTTAACATGCACTCGGTTCAGGACGGAGTTACAATCGAACTCAATTTCTTGTGCTCAGTTTTGGAGCTCACTCAGTATAATGACATTCTTAATTCTAAAGATCGCGTCTTAGATTTAATATTGTTAACTACTCCGATATCCGTTTCTCGAAGCGAATCTCCCCTTACATCTGAAGATCCGTACCATCCCGCATTACAATTTGAATACACTTACCAGTCGCTGCGGACTCGTACGTACCATCCGTGAATACAGTGTCATGGAGAGGGTGGAATTTTGCCAAAGGAGACTTTGTTCACTTTTATGAAACACTGAGCCAAATCAACTGGGAGTGTATTGGGATGGCAACGGACGTGAATGATGCTGTTAACTCTTTTTATGATTTACTGTACTCGTGTTTCGATAGATGTTTTCCGAGGAAAGCCCAGGCTGTTAGTGGAAGGCGATATCCGAAGTGGTTTACTCGAGAGATCGTCAGCGATATCAAAACAAAGCATCGGTACCATAAAAAATGGAAGTCTTCGGGTAGTTCGAATGATTACAATTCTTTTAGTCAGTATCGAGCTATCGTGAAACGTAATGTACAGTCTGCATACAAATCGTATATCGCCGAAATGGAATCGAATATTCTTCACAATCCTGAATACTTTTGGAAATATATAAAGTCCAAACGTCAGGATGGTGGAATCATTGATTCTATGACATGGCGAGGACAGACTGTGCAAAATTCTGAAGTTGCAAATGCTTTCGCAGACAATTTTCGTTCTGTTTATAACGTTTCCTCTTCGCAAAATGTCGTTGATAGTGATTGTGATATCTCACACCAAGGAGCCCAGGATATTTCCATTTCTCATATTGACGAAAATGACGTGTTTATGTCAATTTCAAGACTTAAAAATACTACATCTCAGGGTCCGGATTACGTTCCCACATTTATTCTCAAATGTTGTAATCACATAGTTAAAAATCCATTATCGGTAATTTTTAATATGTCGCTGAAAAAAGGTGTATTTCCCGAACTCTGGAAAACTTCGAAAATTTCCCCAGTTTTAAAAAAAGGTGTCAAATCATCTGTGGAAAACTACAGACCAGTTGCAATATTGTCAGCTCCTGCTAAGGCATTCGAATCATTAATCCATTCACTTATTAATCCAAAAATTGAACCCTTCGTGATTAATGAGCAACATGGTTTTAGACCGGCACGTTCAACCAATACAAATCTTATGGTGTTCACAAACTACGTCTCAAAATCCCTGGATAAAGGTTTTCAAGTTGACTCTGCATACAGTGATTTTTCAAAAGCTTTTGACAAAGTTGATCATTCAATTCTTTTAGTAAAACTTCGTAAAATTGGTCTAAGTGACACCTTAGTCCAATTTTTTAATAGCTATCTTTCCAAAAGACAACAGTTCGTAACTTATGGACTCTTCCAATCCAGTAAGTTCTTCACACCATCTGGAGTTCCTCAGGGTTCCATCCTAGGGCCGTTATTATTTACAATTTTTATAAATGATATTACTAAAAATATCAAATATTCCAATAGTCTTGTAACGGACCGGATTCTCCTCCACGTTTTAAATAGGAATAATATGTTGTATGATTTATATGTTTGTAAAATAATAAAGACTTATATGTCCTAAAGATAATCGAGAATTGTTTAATATTTAAGTTGATTTTATATTTCATTTATATTTCATTATTGATGTTGTTCTTTGTGTATTGTATGATTTGTATTGTGAAATAAATGAGTGTAGCAGCGTACGAAGTCTCGCAGGAGTCAAATAGAAATTACGGATTTGACCGAGGAAACATTTGAGTACATCTGCCAGACGGACGGTGTAGCAAGCAAACAGAGCCGAGTACCCGGCCGGCACGTAAATATGCCGCGAGGCCTCGCGGCGGCGACCAATCACAGACGCCGTTCAATAGCCAATCACCGAGGCCGCTTTCAGCGGCCAATTACAAGTGATCATAATTAACACTGATCGTCGACAACACGGTATCGCTGGCAGATACTTAAGCGTCTCGGTTTTCTCGGTCAAGTCACCTCTCTGCTCCACTACTACCTGAAGACTTCTACCTGCTACTACTACTACGAAACGTATCTCTGCCTTTCTCTTCGAATATAAAACGTATCTCTACCTTTCTCTTCGAAATTAAAAGTATCACTACGCTCCGGAGCCTGCAGGGACCTGCGACCTATAGAAAAGTCAATACAGTCCACTTACGTACGCAACAAGTCTCTTGTTTGCCGACGATTTGAAAACTTTTCGAGAAATTAAATCTGTTGCCGATTGTTTAAAACTCCAAGATGACATACACAGTGTCTTGGAATGGAGTAAAATAAATAAATTGCATTTTAATATATCGAAGTGTTTCATCATGTCCTTTACTAGGGCTCGCACAACGATCTATCACAGTTATACAATGGATGATATACTACTGGATAGGACTGCTTCTTCGAAAGATTTGGGAGTTATATTCGATCCCAAATTATCTTTCAGTCTTCATATTACATCAGTATGTAATAGCTCCCAAAAGATTTTGGGATTTGTTCTTAGGAATGGAAAGGATTTTAAAAATTCAAAAGTCCTGAAGTTATTGTATAATTCCTTGGTAAGAAGTCGGTTGGAATTTAGTACACTGGTGTGGGCACCGCATGAAACAAAATATTATCTGTTAATCGAGAAGGTACAGAAAAAATTCTTATGATTTCTGTACCTTAAAGAGAACGGTTACTACCCCTGGCTGTACCCTACTAATTTCTTGCTGGGTATGCTGGACTACCAATCATTGGAAATTAGACGAACTATCCACCGGTGTTCACTTTTTTCAACTGATTCGTGGTCGAATACATAACTCTGATATTTTGAATGACTTGACTTTGTTTGTCCCCGACAATTATCTGCAACAAAGGCAACATAGATTATTTCACCTGCCACTGTGTAGAACCAATCTACCTAAGGTAATGCCCGTGGGCAGGGCAATAATCCTATTAAACCGCATCTCTTCGGATGTGGACTCTCAGAAAACACCTATCTCTTATATAATGTGTTGTTCTTCTTATTGTTTCTAATTATCCAGTATATACCAACAACTGATTTTGACAGTTCGCTTGTGTGACGCTCCGTCTTGATTGTGGAACGGCTATCTTAGAGACCGGCATATTATACTCGTTTTATTCGCTGTGCCTTCGTGTTGTGCCACGCACGTTTGTGAAACGTTTGCTTTTTGATCACAGGAGCTTGACTGTCTTAAAGATCGCGAGTGCTAATGTTTATTTTCTGCCTACCCACCACTGTTGTGTTTTTTTTCCAAACGTCAAACTTGTGACCGGGGACATACTTAGGCGGACCATAGACATTTTTAGTTGTTATTTATTTTATTATTTTTATTATCTCACGATCAACAAACTAATAGTTCTGAAATGGCGCCACCCAAGAAGGACAGTGTGATTGCCACTCCTCAGCCTGCTGGAAGCAGTTCATCCGCCACGGAGACTGGTATCATGTCTGAGCGTCGTGCCATCAGAGCGGAACTGAGAAGCATGTCCTCCATGAAGACGGATATTAAAGCCATAAAGGAGGAATGTTATCCTTTAGCCAGTCTCTGGGGTTCATCGACGGACGATTTGAGGAGTTTGATAAGAAAATTACTACTCTTGATGGAAGAATGAAAAAGGTTGACACGCTGGAAAGCGCCGTGACGACTCTTTCTAATAAAATTGAGGAGCTGGAGCGCAGGGCTGACGATGGTGACCAGCGTGCTCGCCAATCGAACATTGAAATAACTGGACTTCCCGAACGAGCAAACGAATGCCTAGTCGACGTGGTGCTAAATATTGCCAAAAAGTTGGGCGTTGGTCTGGAGACACGTGACATTGACTTTGCTATGAGAGTCACTCCAAAGTCCGTAGTATCCGGTCGACCAAAGCCCATTGTGGTTAAGTTCATGAGCAGGATGCTTAAAGATACTCTTGTGGCCACAATAAGAAAGAGGCGTGGTCTATCGACTGGAGATTTAGGGATCCCGGGCACATCCGTGCCTATCTTCATCAATGAGCACCTCTCCTTGCGTAATAAAAGATTGTACCTTACTGCGCGTCTAAGATGCAAGGAGAGGTGGTTTCAGGAGACCTTCAAATTTTCTCATAACATGTAATGCAAGCCATTAGGTATTATTTTTTTTCTCCATTCATAAAAACTACCATCTCGTATTTCCTTGTCCGGGAGACGAGCGACTTCTATCCCGCCAGCAGCAATAAAGCTTCCTGTTTCAAAAGAAGCCAGAGTTTGTTTCCGAGTACAATCAAAGTATTCGGAGACCATAAAAACTCAGTGCCACGAATCACCACAGCTGTTTCAAAAAACTGATTGAAACAAAAAATCTGCTTCTATATGACCGAAGAAGAATTATCCAGCCGCCACTCTGCTACTGCCCAGAGACTACAATCTACCTCTAGTGATACATTAGTTCCATTAGATAAACATCATCCACCTTTAGATATATCTGTAAGTGGACATGCCGTTATTCAACTTGAACCCTACAATTATAGCTGAAACTTCTCTAAAGCCAACTATAAATCAGTGGAAGAACATTTTAACTCCGTTGACAGGTCTTTTATACAAAATGCAAATATTAATGAAAGACTCATTAATTTCCATTCGATTATTAATAATGCTATTGAAAACAAAGTTCCTTTGTATAAATATGCTCCATCAAGTTTTCCAAAGACTTAATTGAATTAACTAAGAGAAAAAAATATAGTCAATAATATGTAAATAAATTATCTAAGACTCCAGAGAACTACATTAATTTATGAAGATGAAGCCAGAGGGTTGCTGAATGGAGGCCAAGGTTGGGCCTTTATCTCTCGATGAAGCTATTATACCGTGGAGAAGAAGATTGTCAATGGGGGTAAGATAATAAAATATGGGTTTGTGAAGCGACTAGAGGGTACGTGTGCAATTTTGAAATTTATTGTTCACGGGGAAAAAAATATTGGAAACCGTTCTCACTCCTTATTTTGGATTACGGCATCACGTCTATATGGATAATTTTTATAACAGCGTGTCTACAAGCGAGGCCCTATTGTCGTATAAAATAAGAAGTTGCGGTACAATTCGAGAAAATCGAGGTTTTCAAGGGTGAGATGATGTTTCGCCGTAAAAAAGATGTCCTATTGCAAGTCTGGCGATGGAAGAGAGATGTCAGAATGATTTCGACAATACACTCTGCAGAAATGCTCGAAAGCCAAAATATGGACTGGCATTCCAGGGAACGCATTGTAAAACCAAATTCAATAATGGAATACAATAAGTATATGAAGGGTGTAGATCGAGCTGATCAGTACTTATCATATTATTTCATTCTGTTGAAAACAACAAAGTGGACCAAAAGGGTGGCTATGTACCTTTTGAATTTGGCATTATTCAATGCCTTTACGGTTTATAAATCTCCATTGCCAAATACAATACAAAAAATTATTTTAGAAGTTGCTCGATATTGGATAAGTGATGGTATTGAAATTGACACAAATCAAGAACCAGGGCCAGCAGCATTACACCCGACACGGCCAACCCCAAAAATGGATCCACCAGGAAGACTTCCTATGGATATGAAAGCCCATACGGTGCAATGAATTCTTGGAAAGGGAAAGAATAAATACGTTCAAAGACAATGCCGAGTGTGTGGTGCGCGCGGAGAGTAAGAAGTGAGACCTGTTTTATGTGCAAGTTTTGTGGCATACCTCTACACAGAGGTACGGGTTTTGAGAGATATCATACGTTGAAAAACTATTCATAAAAACAAATTGTGACATATTTTAGTTTTATTTAGTGTTTAATTAGATTTTTTATTACGTACATTTTTATAAAACTTTTATGTGCAAAATAAACGCAAGTTTCCAGTGAATATATAACTGTCTTGTTTCTTCTTCATTTGATAGTTTTGTTTATGGTAAGTCTGTGTTTAAAATTTCATAATTTTATATTGTATAGTATAAAAGTTATGGGGAGTTTCCGAAAATGTAAAAATATGCACGCGGCTGCTAAAAAATGGCCCGCGCCAGGCTTAAAGCAATGCGCGAAATCATCCGACAACAATGTGTTAATGGAGCCTTCAAACAAATTCACAAAGGAACAAATTGCAAAAATTATGCCAAAAAGCACTGAGCTATTGGGCGTCATCAGCCAGCAGCAAAGCTAGGCATGCAGTTGGGTGAAATTAGTGCCATTAAGGCTATTGTAGAAAACCCTAAACAAGTCTTGAGCCAAGATACCAACTAACACTGTTGAGGTTTGCGAGGCGATCGCTGAGGCTGAGGAAAAGAAGTTCCGATCGCAAAACAAAATTATGTACAATATACCAGAATCAGTCATGGTCTCTTCGGAAGAGAAGATAAAAAATGACAAACTCATAGAACGTCTTCAGTTGGTGGACAAGTGTTGTAGGAAACAATTTCAAAGCCTACAGACTTGGTAAAATAACCGAGGAAAAAATCTGTCCTATAAAAGTAGAGCTAGGTGATACCCACCAAGTGAGACTATTTCTCAGAAGCCAGAGTTCATTTCTAGTATCCGGAAACCATAAAACACTTTAACTCAGTGCCACAAATCACCACAGCTGTTTCAAAAAATTAATTGAAACAAAAAATATGCTTCTGTATTACCAAAGAAGAAGTCGCACCTTCAGGACGAAAGCGACTCAACTCGAAAAATCATATTGTTGGGAAATCGCAAAAGAAGAATGTAAATTGTGACACTTTATTATTACTCCAATAACACGAATCCCGATTTTATTATAATATTGCTCGCTTACACATTTATATAACTTGGCTCGCAAATATAATCAAATTTGTTTCTTCGTCTCGTTCACCGGAATTATTTCGCTTTACTTTCTGACATAATCTGTCGTGTTGCGGATTTAAATTCATAACGTGTGGGAACATACCACATCGAGGACTTGATAAAATTGGACTGCGCCAATCCTCCGCGCGAACAATGTATGACTTCGCGGCGTATTATTTAAAATAATAAAATGTCATATTTTTCAATCATCAAGGGATCTGTTTAAATTGTGATAACTCTATCGGCAGGAAGTACAAATAAATGTCTCAAACAAGTTACAAATCTCTAAATCATAACTTCCAAAAAAAACATTACTTTTGAAAACAACTTTTCATCCCCCAAAATGGCACCTGTTCGAGATTCTTACAAATCCTTGACCATAAGCATGAAAATCAAGATAATAGATAATGTGGAAAAGAAGTTGATGCCAAAAGGAAATTGGCCAAAAAAAAAAAAAGAATTCCGAGTTCTTCATTATCTTCAATAATTAAAAATAAAACAAAAATAATTTATGCTATCCATAAGTTGAACGATACTTCTTCCCGACAAAGAATGAGGCCCACTAAACACGAGATGCTGGAATCACAGGTAATCGTGTCGCTAATTTATCCGCATCAGGTCCAGTCTTCATGGAAAAGGCAATATCGATAGAAAACCAACTAGGAACGAATAAAGAGGTTTCAGGCTTCTGATGGTTGGCTTAATCGCTTCAAGGGGAGATTTAATATTACGAGTCTAACAATGTGTGGCGAAGCAAAGCACGTCAATGAAGAGGAAGTGACTACATGGTTAAACAATAACGCAAGATCATTGAAAAATACCAGTCCAAAGACATTTATAATATGGATGAGACTGGTATTTTTTACAATATGTTGCCAGAAAGGACATTGGCGCTCAAAGGAAAAAATGCCACGGCAAAGAAGCAAAGAACGCTGTGCTTTGCTGCAATGCGGATGGCTCTGATAAAGTAAAACCAACATTAAAAAATGTCACCGCACCGCATCTTTTCGTCCATTACAAAAGCAGCACCAAAGCGTGGATGACTAGAGACTTATTTAAGTCTCGGTTGACCAGCTTCCAAATAAAAATGGCAGCCTATAATGGGAACGTCCTATTAATTTTGGACAATTGTTCAGCGCATAACGTGCCGGAAATTAATTGTCCAAATGTTCAGCTTTTGCTACGTGCCGCCAAATACAATGAGTATCCTCCAACCACTTGACCAAAGAATAATTCAAAATTTGAAACATTTTTAAAGAAAAAAAATTAACACGTATTATATGCTGAGGCTCAACGATAGTAGACAAGTTAATGCAACAAAAACGTGGTCAATTGTAATGTTACATACCATTACGATTTCTTCGGCCACTGTATTCGCGCCTAACTCTGTAGCTCCCCAGTTAAGTACCCCTTCGAAATTTATTTCCAACTATCCCCTGTTAGCGAAATACAGCAACATCGCGTTATTCCAAAGACGCATTTCCGGTTTGGCAACACTGTTTTTTCTACACCCTGCACGGAGCGGTAGAAGCCGCCCACTTCACTCCAGTCCGCCTTGTGAGTAGGCCGCCATCTTGTGCTTCGCTTCGCCAGTGCCCGTTACCGCCACGATGTAGAGAAACGTTAATCCGTTTGCATCCGGCTGGACCAGCAATGGTTCAGCCTTTCTCCCATCATATCTTCTGAAGGTACGCGTCAGGTAGAATACTAATAATATATTTATCCATATCGAAGACCGCACATTGGTTCCACATGTGCGTCATGTGTCCGCGTGTCTGCGATTAGTTCCGATGGCTCTGTCGGACATCGACGTGACCGCGTTCGAGGTCTCCGTATCTTGCTGCCACCCGATTGTCAAGGGCCACACCACCATGCGGAACTGCGTGGACCACTTCTTCACTCCATACAGCACCACCAGCCTATGGAACCTCGTGTCTGTCAGGTGACTCTGAACTTGTATTTTGTGAACTGCCATCAACTGTCGTCGACACAGCGTCGCTGACAACGTCGACGTCGCTAGTCGATGTCCCGATGAGCACGCCATCGAGGAATCGCCACAAACAGCTTCTTCATTCTTCCATTTAAGTTTCGATTAATAAGACATCCCTAGCCTCTGGATTATTGTTATAATTTTAACTAACTAATAAACCTTAATGTATCCCATGTAACTGTCTTTATATTTACACCCGTCCCTGAATCGAATAATATACCGAAAGGAATCTCACGATTACCACCCTGAAGATAAAAACCATGCTCTTCGTGCTAACCGTGGGAGGAACATTTCAAGTGTCAATCACCAAGGACCAGCTGGTAATATGGAAGTTTCATCAATCGTTGTGATGTAGCCATGTTTCATGGCATAATAGGTGAGATTGCACTAGACAAATTTTACATGACCGAAAATACGTTTTCTCTCTGGAGGCTTATTTGATCTTAGTTAAGTTTAATTTTAATTAGTGATAAGACTATGAAAAACAATAATAGTGTTTAAAGAAGTGAAGTGACAATTGTGATTAAAAAAATAGCGTTCTGCCCCGGTATCGCAATTTTCGTAAGTACTGCCGGGCCAAATTTTCGTGAGTGGCCACACTTTGAGGGGGATGACCTAACCCCCTCACCCTGCGGATTGGAGTCCGCGCTCGACCAGCGAGCCAGTCCGTTCCCCGGCCCTCGGGAAGGAGCATCTCCCCGGCCACGCGCCGGGGACATATTCTAAAAAGTCATCAGTAGTGAGTCCCGCGAGGGGGATAATCTCAAAAGTTCGCGATACGTGCCGCATGGCGCCAGCTAATCATCATTGGGGCTTGATGCTGGCCACCGCTGTCGCTGTGAAGAAGACCCGTGCCCTCCGCGGTCCATCATCTGCGTGATGCCCCTTAGCCCGGGAGATAGAAGTGAACGCCGGGCATCCTTCTGTGCCGTGCAGCCTCTGGCAGTCCTCGTGCTAACCAGCCGCGCCGGCTTCTGTCAGCGTCAGTCCTCGCCGCCATCGTTAGTTACGTTAGTTTTAATTTGTTGGCCAACGAATAGCACGTAAGTCCTCTTTAGTTCATAAGTAATCTTATTCTTTATTTTGTGTGATTAAATATAATAGTAAATATTGGTTTCAATCTCATATCACTATACATCCCGGAACACCTCAGAGATCACATACTGATGACATTAGCGAATAAACACATGGGCATGGTACACGTTGTGAGGAGTTGCTTCAAGATCGGGAGTGAGATATGAGTCATCTTCATTTTCACCCCGTGACAGCGACTTCTTCCTAACAGTTGCAATGTTTCAACGCTCTTTTGAAAAATACGGCCTAAGGTACTCAAATTATTTTGGTGACGGGGACTCCAAAACATATTCCGGAGTTCTCAATGCCAAACCTTATGGCGACGATTGTATTATAAATAAAAAATAATGCGTAGGACATGTGCAGAAGAGAATGGGCAAGCGCTTACATGATTTGGTCAATAAAAATTTTGAAGAAAAAAAAACAAGACCGGTAAAACAATTAGAAAAAAAAACTCTGTCTGGCAAAGGCAAACTTAAAAAAAAAAAATTTGCATGTTATTTCAATTTAAAACTTTAAACGTGTTTATCTCAAAACTCAATTTTTTAAGTCGGTGGACACGGTATCTCGAAAAGTTATAAAGCGATTTTTTTGCACACATCTTTGAAATAACATTATCTAGTCATTGAACGAAGGATTTTTTTTATATTTTTTATTAAAACTAATTTTTTCGAGCCAATACATGGCGAAAATTTGACCAAAAAATGAGTTTTTTTGTTCAGTCTGTCAAAAATTCAAATTAATTTTTTTTTTCCTTCGTCCAATAATGAGATTTATCCATGTACTAAAGAAATATTTTTGGTTTTTTGATTTTAGATGAACCAATAATGAGTTATGCTGTCCACGGCAAGAGCATTTTTTTTTTGAGATGAGGTACCAACGGCTGAGTTTTCGGAATTTTTAAATAAAAATTTCACAAAATACTGTTTAAATATGTATCTTTGATATGCTGAATTGTTTAAATAAAATATATGATTGTATATATTTAAAAAAAAAATATAGTAAAAATACCCTTTTTTTGAACCTCTGAAACCCACCTACCCTTAATGAGTTTGTCAAATTGGATGATGGACTCGTTACATTTGACCTGAATCCTAATATTATGACAGATAATATAATAATAGCCAATGATGAGGATGAAAAAGATGCAAACATTTCGGGAGACACAGAAGGAGTGCCATCCAACCCGACACCCCTCTCAATGTTTGCAAATATTTTTTTATTGTGTTGTAGATCACATTGCAATTAAGAGCGCGCCCCAAAAAAAACAATTAAAACTATGAAAATGTGGCTCATAGTGTTAAGTAATGTCTTCAACAAAAAAAGTTTTGTCAGTGCAAGAGAAAAGACACATTCTCAAAAAAGGGGATAAACATGTTGGTTCATGCGTTTCACTGGCACATAATATGAAGGTACCTATCACCTCTTTGGCTACATTAATAAAAAATCGGGAATACATTAATTGCTGACTATGCTCCCAGAGATATCTCCAATGCGGATGAAACTGAGTTGTTCTTTAGCATACTACCGTGGAAGACATTCTGCTTCAAGGGGAAGCCTTGTCACGGGGGAAAGTTACGCAAGATGAGGCACTGTTCTTTTGGACTCTAATTCAGATGGCAAAGCTTCCTCCATTAGTAATTGGAAAATCTGCAAAACCCCGCTGCTTTAAAAATGTAAGGTCGCTGCCAACAAAAAGGCATGGATGACTACAATCCGATTTAAAAGCAGCTTACTGCATTAGACGCTTTGATGGGATTAAGAAATTGAAAAATGTTGTTATTCCTTGATAGGTGCTCACCCCACAAACCTGACACTGAGGATTGTTAAGTTAGCATTTTTCCCACCTAAATGTATGAGTGAACTGCAACCCCTAGATTTGGGGATAATCCGTGCATTCGAGCACCACTACCGAAGAAACTTAGTAAATAATTTATTGTCCAAATTAGAACGAGACGAGGACCCCAAAAAATTAAAGGTGTCTATTTTAGATGCAATGCTGGCGTGAGGTGAAATTACAGATCTAACTAAAAAAAAAAAACATTTTTTCTGGGAAGCTGGCAGAAACAAGAAGCAGGAGGTAGCGGTAGATGGAAATACTGAGTATGATATTATCGATAGCTGGGAAAGGATTTCAGACCAACCCTTAGATGACTACATGAACCTTGACTTCAGCATGATACCATCTTAGTACCAGAAAACTTGTCCCCGAAGAAGAGATAAATGTGATCCCAAAAAAAGAAGAAAGCAATAAAGTACATTGGTGGTGTTCAAGACCAAACTTTAAATGTATACAGGATTGAAAAAGAATCACACAAAATACAAAATTGTGTTTTTTCAATACCTCCCATTTGCATTTTCCCTCCATTTAGTTTTTTTTTCGGGTCCCTTTAGAAATGTAAAATAGGGGTTTCACTATATTTACAATTGAGGGCCGATCATAACTAAGGTGCCAAGTATCAAAAAGGTCAAGAATAAGTTTTTGATCCCAATTAGGATTAACCCGTTGGTTGCCGGCACTTTTGGGATACTTTCAATTTATAAACGGTATTTAAATTCTAAATATGATTATTATTTTATTAAGATATATGTACCACTGACCCACTCTTTTTTATAAATCATGACTTTGATTCGTCAGATTTAGCATTTCTCGCTAGTGTAGCAAAAGGCCGATATATCGTATTTCGGAAACCAAAGGGTTAAACATTAAACGTCAATTACCATGCAAAGTGATTAAATAATGTAACGTTAGTTCAAATTTCACCATAAAGATGCCATCCATTGTACATGCCCGTTTTCCTCCTTTTCTGTTTTATGTTTAAACCACTTAGCACCTTTGTAATAACCAGCCTTCAATTGTGTAAGAAAATATGACTATTGTGTTGATTGCAGAAGTATCAATCCCTTAGAATTGTTGTTTGTGTGAACAAACTAATAAGTCCTAAGTATGCACCCAAATCATATAGTATTTCATTTCATAACCTCTCAATATTCATCGTTGTCAGAGCCTGACTGGCCGTCGTACGACTCGCCATGGTCATTCTCACTGTTTTCGCTGCTCCGCGATGGGGGCTCGTCTCCATAGCAGTCCAGCAAGGTGGGCAACCCGTCTACCTGCAGAGGCTGAAGACGGCGGGCTTTGTAGCGGGCGTAGGGGAGGCCATAGCGATCCACATCCTGAGGGTCAACGCCTCGTTCTGCACCATACACCAGCTGCTCCTCATCACAATCACTCGAGAGCAGATCTTCTGGAGAAGAAAATGATGACCAGATTAATCAACCCATAATTTTTAGATTTTCAAAGATAAAAATGAATGGATTTAATTTGAATCTTTATTTAACATTAATGAAAATATCAGTTTTATAGATGTTATTTTTTATGAAATTGACATGTTCCACCTGACCAGGGTATTATCAAATGTTAATCATTATTTTACAATTCCCTAGCAAACTGAAACAGTTCATTCCCATAAAATATAATAATGCATCTAGAAAACAGATGTATTTAATTGTATTATTTATATAATAAAACTTCTAGAAAACGGAGTTTTGCATCATTGATAAAGAAACAATAATTATAAAGTCTCTGGAAAGGTAACAGAATCTCTTAAAATACAATTGTTACAGATTGTGAGCTGACCCTGACCAGGCACCAGTATGTATAGGGCGGTATTTGGTTTGAGATATTAGTTAAGAATGAAGTCTTGTAGAATGAGTGTTCAGGTCATATATCCTTTCCAACAATATCCCACTAACATGTGGAGGAAGAATAACTTCCGGTCTGGAACTCCCGAGAAGACGATATCCAAAGTATAAACATGCGCGTATTTGTATTCGAATGTAACGTGTTGTCAAAATTTCAAAGCAATCTTTGCATAACTTTCAGAGATAAGATTAAGAAAAAAGTAACATTTACATTTTTATTCATATAGATATCACTTGGAATAGCAGATTCATAAAATAATAACAAAAAATAGTTTGATCAGCCACAAGAGCTGCACTTCAATAAGCCTACAATATTGACACAAAACATATTTATGGAGCAGTGTATGGGAGAAGCACATGGCCGTGCCACGTTACACAAATCACACACACCTATTAGGGTGGGTTAACCGATAGTTATCTAGGATATAAGCTGAATGATGAAACATAAATGGAAATGGCCATAAATAGCTTCTGAAACTGGCGCTATGTAACAGAGATCTACCCATCAAATGTGAATGAGAATAGTTCGATGGTATTATACATGCGAACCATGGATTGGCACGGACTTTAACCACTTCATCGCCACATGTTTGTAGAAACAGCGCGCCGGTACGCCACGTATTTTCAAAAAAATAAAAACGCTACTTTTACTAATGACTAAATTATTTTAATATTTTTAACTTACATTATTGGTGAGCTGCAATCGAAAAATATCGATCTTTTTTGTTTTGTTAATATTTTTAAATATTCATAGATGTCGTTGTGAGAAAATCGGAATTAATTTTGAAAAACATCTTTCGAATATTGCAAAGCGCGCACAGCTGCGCTTATGGTGATCGTCTACGTAGAGGGAACATGTGTGCTTACGGCGATCATCGGGTTAACAAAAGTTATATTTCGTAGAATATTAAAAATATTATGTACATAAAGACTCACGAAAGAGGAAGTACTGCAGCCACGAAGGTATTTTTTTCATAACACTTTTATTTGCGTTGCATTCAGTTCTTACGACACTATCATACACAGATTTACCGCACTTTTGTCTAAAAGATCTCATTTCTAACGCATTTATTCTACTTTCATCCTTCTTTTACCAGTTCCGTGCTTCATTTCCATAAATAAGGGCCAGCACAAGAACCCAATTGAATATTGATTCATACACATTCTCAAATTAAAAAAATAATTACATACGTTTTATTACTAATTCACAAAATTGTTAATGGGCACACCTCCCAAGAATTTTTAAGGAAAATAAAAAGTAACCAACATGAACATCAATATGAAACAAGAAAGAAAAATAAAGTTAGGCTCCCAAAAAAAAACAAATCTCAGAATTCTCTTATGTATAAAGCATTTAAAATTTATGAAGATATACCGGAGGATGTCAAAAGTGTGCAGCGCATAATTTTATTTTTGAATAGAATTAAATAAATATGCAAACAAAATGTAACCTTATATTGTAACCTTATTATTACATGTGTACTATTTCAAGTAAATAAATAAATAAAATAAATAAATTTGAAATTTCCTTGGATAAAAATCATAAATATTACTAACCGAGTGTACAATCCATCATGGCATTTCTCATGTCTTCTTCCTGAATACTGTCGTCCGTATCAGGGTATTCATTCTTCCAGTTATTCTCGTCGTTGGAGTCTTCGTCATCCTCAGCCTCGTCCTCCGAACCCGAGCGCCGCCCGTTGTCTCGGTGGGAGCCCCACACCAACTCGCCGTGGTATGGGTGAATGCTGCACAACGCAACATATACATATAAGCTCATTCAATAATCCAAGGCAATATTAGTGACAAATGTAAGTGAACACCACAAGTTACATAACAGTTGTGAACATTTCTACAACACCTAACCAGAACGTAGGCAGTAAGAATAGACTGCCATTCTACTCTATCCTGATACACCTCTCTAGCTTCCTTCGCGTCCATACAGCGAGTCATACACGCATGTTGATTCTTCCGACATTGAAGTCAGAAGAATCAACATGCACGACATATGTTGGCCACAACATGGCCGACCTTTAAAATTGCATTAATTTGGTAATGCCATGTTTTCTTCAGTCTACTTCGACTCCGTATTCCATTCACATAGTTAACATATACAGGGTGCGCCATGTTTTATGTCGGTATGTGAATATTTAATAACTTTAAAAAAAAAACGATTTCTATATATGAGATGCAAATCAAACAATGCAGAAACAGAATTGTTTGATTTGAAGTGTGGCATGGCGCACCATCTTGTTGAAACCCGTCCAGACCTTTTTCACAAATTTGTGGGCAGGCATGAGCCAACATCCGCCGATATCGATTCCCATCGACTGTTTCGCCTTCTCTGAAGAAAAACGGCCCAATGATGGTTTTGGCGCAAATGCTGGCCCAAACAGTCACTTTTTGACCATGCAATGGTGTTTTATGGATCTCATGTGGATTCTCCGTTCCCCAAATGCGTCAATTTTGCTTTTTAACAGCGCCAGAGAGTGTGAAATGGGGCTCATCAGTCATCAAAGTTTGCTTCCAAAAATCAGTCATTCGAGCGACTGTTTGGCTGTATTCCAAGCTACGTGGATGGCCTGGCGGGAATATCTTTAAGTCAATTGCACTTTATACGGAAACAAATGCAAATTATCCTTCAAAATGCGCTGCAAAGTGGTTCCACTGACCCCAAAATGCTGAACGCGGTGATGATATGACTCATGTGGGTACTCGGCAACACTCTCTCTTACCACTTCAACCAGTTCATTGGAACGTCTGAGCGTTGATGAACGGTATGTGGACGATCTCCCACTGTCCCGTGGTCAAAAAATTCGGCACCAAATGACAAATAGTGTTGTCAGACGGTGCTTGTTGGCCAAGATATTTTCGACGATATGCACGTTGAGTTAACGGGTTCGATTCCCGGCGATGGCAATGTGATTGTTACACTGTCTTTGGTCTGGTGTAGAATTCTCGTGACATTAAAATGGCGGTAGATTAGCTACCTATCACATGTCACGAGAATCAATACATCAGCTTAAAAGCAAATTGTATACAGTAATTGGGTTCAAGCGACCTGTTGTATACGTAAAAAAAAACTAATAAAAACAAAACTGAACAACTATTTTCAATGTACAGCATCACTATTTCTGTGTAAAGCGATTCATGGTTAAAATTGTACGGAATTGACGTTTTAAAAACATGTTTACTCTAGTCAATTGGTTGATAAATGTCAAAGTTATTCAATCTTTACATACCAACATAAAACATGATGCACCCTGTACATTCTTCCTTCATCAATGCGTTGCATGTGTCCAAACCAATGCAGTGATCCTTTCATAATTTTGTTCATATTACTTTCTTTTGCTTTACATTCCATCCTGATATCAGTATTTTAAATTCAGTTATGTATCGTTTTAACACACATACATCTAAGAGATCTCATCTCTAATGCATTTATTCTGCTCTTATCCTTCTCCTGCCAGTTCCATGCTTCGCTTCCATGCATGAGGGTTGGAACCAGAACTAAATTGTGAGAATTACTAATAAAATTATAATACTACGTAATAATCTGATATTTTAAGAACTGAACCACTTGCGGTTATAATTAGCCATAATGAAGTAACTGCTCACTTACAGATATAGATTTGTAATATACATAAATACGAGTATATAGTTGAGAGCAATAATCAACTTAAAATCATACCTGACGATATCATCCAACATTTCAACAATAAAATCTTTCTGCTGGGAGAGGTACAGATCGTAGGCATACTTCTCAGTATCATCAGTCTGATGGCAGCTCTGTTCTGAGTGGTGAAGATCTATAACCGAGTACTGGTTGGCAGAGTCTTCAGGAAGATTTCCTTCTCGCAAGGATAATCCGCGGATGTAGTTAACTTTCTTTATTCTGTTATCGTGCACAGCGGACTTTCGTTCTTGTTTAAGCTTCTTCACAATATCTGGAATGGTTTTGGTGGTATCTAGTAGATGAGTTTTGTCTTGATTTTTTAAAAAAGATTTTTTTAATTGTTGGGTGTCATCCTAAAAGAAACGTTAGTATCAAAAAGGTTCTATTGCAAGTACACATAATACACTCGATCACCCTAATGTAGGTACAGAATCAATAAAATGTTCGCCCGTTAGAATTGGCAATCATGACATAAACTTACCAAGTCGCTGACGGTTCCAGAAAAAATAAAAATGGACGGGGAAATAGGTTCGTCGCCTGTCTTTAACCGCTTGCAATGCAACACCAGAGCTTCCAATGGGCTCTCATCTAATCGTCTCTTGACTCGTACAACAGTAGAAGACATTCTAAAATATTTATATATATTCTTGAATAAAATATTCGTTTTGGTTGTATAAAAGCACGTGCGTATTTGAACATAAAGAATTAAGTTCTAGAACTTACGCTTATGACCTATTATAATTCGTAAATTTCAGCTTTTAATTAGGAAAGTTTTCCGTTTACACAATTAAAATAAATGATAACGAATACATTACTGTTCTCGATATATACAGCGAGAACTGCCAGTAAAGAAACGCAATCTGGCGCCAAAGGTTGTATAAGGAATTTACATTACAGAAAACAGAAATGATATTTTGCATAGAAAAAGTGTTTATTTCCTCCATAGATATTGGCGCTAGTATGCTGTCTCTTCTTCTTCTTCTTCTTGACTGTCTCGAAATCACTGTTATAAAAAAAAATATTAGGCATTTCTAGTAATACCGTGAGTGCTGCAAAATTTCTTCAATTATTATCCCAAAAAATCTTTTCGACTTTATGCAGCGAGTATTTAGATTCATATTAAATAATCAACCAACTTAAACGTTACGCATTACCTTTTGTGGTGAGGCTTTAACCATTTGTGGCTAATACTATATCTAATAATTCTCTTTAGCCCCTACAAATCGAGAAAAAATTTTGCTTCCAAAAAATATTTTTCTATTTATTGATTATTTTTTAAACATCACAAATTAAATTTGTAAATAAAGATATCAATCTCGAGGGATTCGGCTGCAAGCTCCGTAATAATGAACTTAATGCAACAAATGATCCCAATAGTTCCCAATTTCATAACAATCAAAACTAAAAATAAAAACAATAAAATCAGAAAGTTTTTTTTTTCAAGATTTTAAGCATTCACGCGAGGAGCTCTGATTCAGACAAACTCCCCCGCAGACCTGCACCCTCAAAGGCAATACTCCCAAAGGAGCACCCTTTTGTTCCAATATAAATATATGTAAATACATGTAGAATGGAAACAATTCCAAACTGTAGTCTTCACATTTGATTCCATGACTCTTCCATCCTGCGTATCTATGTTTCATGTATCCCTTCCCGAGTTACATGTGTATCCAAATGTTGTAGATTTGGAAACACCAAGGCCCCGTGTCAATCCTAGCCGGGATACTTCACAGCTCAGCTCACTCTAGAGAGTTTTTTTTAAATTGACACACCACATCTAATATACCCTAACTGCTTTAGTAACTACGTAGCTGAAAATTAAAATAACGAGACAAAAAATCGTTAAACACAGGATGAGAAAGAAAAATATTTATGACTAAGTATTGGGTTTAATTAAAACCCACAATCAAATATTCACACATTCTTTAATAAAATCAGTTTCAAATAAGACTTATCCCATACCATATCCCGGAAAAGGTGTTCAAATTAAGGTGGGAGCACCTTGTAATCTTTCCCAAAGGATAACTCCATAATTCAAAATTTTCATGGTTCCTAAGATACGGCCACACTGAAGTGCAGGGTCGGAGGCTAGGTGAACACCTGGAAAACCAACATATAGCGTATTATAGCCCCGGCCACACTATAGGGTTCTTGCCACAGGGCGTGATCATAAGCGAACTGTGTCTTGGCGCCTACCCAGGCACTCCGGTGTGGCCGTACCCTTACCTCCTGATACTAGGCCTGACGCTTTAAGTTGGGCAAATCGATTTTATTGATAAACTCGCGCCCAAAACAGCTTACAATAAAGACTATACTTATCACTCATATTTCATCTAAAGTTCGTTGGACGAATCATTTAGCTTATGGGAACTGAAATCCGCAATTGCTCGGCTTACTGATTTGGCTCCTGGAGTGGATGGTTTTCTTTACAGTTTGATTAAAAAATCGATTTTACTATTTCTTGTTTTTTTATAGGTCATTCGTTTTTAGGTAAGTTCAAATATTTTATTTAATCCGGCAATATTGCGCTTTCTTGGAAAACTTATATAATCCTTGCCACCCTTAAAACGCATACAATTCCCATTTTAAGGTAAAGAAACATAATATACTCTTATGATAAAGGCACCCAGATTCTTTGAATACATATACTTAACTACACGTTGTATTTTTACAACACTTTTTACATATATGTTTCGGTTGTGACCCAATATTTTTCGATGTACAAATTTTAACAATACAATGAAAAGGGGGATCACTTATATGTATACTAAAAAGGGGTGGAGTTATGTATAAAGGTGGAGGAGGTATAATTACGATTGAGGAGGGGGGAGGGGTAATGGAAACATTTCGAAAGTGGGAATGGAATTTTGATTAATTTGGTTATTCGTTATTCTTTATATTCTAAAATATATAAATACAGTATTTGATGTTAGATTTTTTTTATTAATATCCAAAATTTCGATAACGTTTTCTTCGTTAAATGGGTGATTATTAGCGAACTCCGAAAAATTATTATTAGACGGGTATCTAATATGTTCTATCATTTTTATGTTAAAATTATGCGTTGTTTTTCCTATGTAAAATGACGTGCAACCGTTACATTTTAATTTATAGACTACCAACTGAATTATTTTATTTTATTTTTCTACTATTACTACTACTATTTATATACTCATCTTCTTATTTTTTTAGAATAAAAATGATTGCTGTGAAATTTTGTTATTTACCGATTGCTTTGAAATATAGACACAATTTTGCATTCGAATTTTTTACTTAGGATATCGTCTTCTTGGGAGTTTCAGCCCGGAAACTATTCTCCCCCCACATTTTGAAAACTTTCATTCATGTTGAGGTTGGATTTTGTTGGATGGTGAGAGTTCCGATATATATACATAGCTGACTACCCTGGTAGGGAGGAGGGAGTGTGGAGGGGTCGGGGTGGCCTTGGACAGGGGCCGAGGTCTTGGGTGGATTCCGAGGGACGGTGACAATGAGTGGTTTTGGGTGGACCAGTGATTTTGGGTGGGGAACATTGAATCACCATTTGAGCCAATTTTCAATTCAACCAGACTGAGCTAGCTAGCGAATATGTACTTAAACCTATTCGCACCTTCCTTTTCTTAAACGATAATCCGTTACATATACATAATATGATAGATGTGTGATTCATTTTACTCCTATCAAATGATTCTTCTTTAAGAGGACTAGCCACTGTGATTGCTTTTTTTTTTGTTTTAATTTAAATTTTATACTTACCTTCGAAAATGTTATGTGTATAATATTTTAGGTCAAATTTTCGGAAATTGGTTGAGTTACAGTCATTTTAATGAGAGTAAGATAGACCGACTGTCGTTGCGCCGACCGCGACGCTAACCAGGTGAAAGCTGCTGAGAATCGCATGGAAAGGGTCAATAAAAATATTTAAAAAGTCAAGGACATCACTGGAAATATAGGGAAGAGCCATCATATTGTCCAGGACTCGGTAGTTTGATGTAAGTATAAAAACTCGTGATTTAGAAGATACATATGATTTTATAGTAAGAAATGGACTGAAAACTTTAAACTCGTTTTTCTCAAATTTATTTTCTTAAACTGGTCGCATCGATAACTTGAGCAACCGCTTTCATTTTATTTATTGTTTTAATCATCTTTGCAATAGTTATCGTTAAGCGTAGCCGATTATGAAAATTTTGTCTTTTACTATTTTTTAAGACACCTTGAATACTAAAAAGGTCAAAACATGAAAGAAAGAAAAAATATTCGGTCGCCATTTTGTGTAAAACCAAAAAAATATATATCGGCTACGTGTAACGATAACTACATTTATACAGATTACGATCAATTTAGATTTTTTTCAGATAGTCCCTTTTTGAGAAATCGATGCGACGGTGAAGAGAGATTTTTTTTAAGACTCTACAGCAACGCTGATAATTTTTTTACCATTTAATATTTGCAATAAAATTTTATATAAACTAATATATTGAATGTACACTTAATAAAATTAAAATAAAAACGCAATCCCCAAATTCCTTAATTATCCCAGTCAAAAAAAATACCGAAAATCACTTATTTTTTCGGCTACAGTGGCTCTCCCCCTTAAATACCCCATTTTCACGTTTGTTTTGATCGTTTTACCTATTTTTTAATGTGAAAAGATTTTCTCCAATTTATGTTTTATTCTTTGTCTATGGTATCAGTTTTCTGTGTCGGTTTCTGACGTTTCGCGTTTATAAATTTACAGAATAGGATTATAAGCGATAGATGCATGATTCATCTAATTCCTATCAAATGGTTGTTCTTTAAATATCCATTTTAACCTCATATTTGTTTTCATCAATATATGCTAATTAATGAAAAGATTTTCTCCAGTTCATGTTTTTATGCGTTGTCTTTGGTATCAGTTTTTATCCGTTTTCTTTGTCGATTTTTGACGTTTCGCATTTATGCGGCATACAGAGTAGAGTTATGCGATGGATGCATGATTCGTTTTACTCCTATCAAATGGTTCTTCTTTAAATATCCATTTTACCTATCCTTCACTATTCTTTTACTAATCTTATCACTTATTAACAATGTCTTTATTATTTCTTAACCAAACTTTACATTTTACAGCAAATGCTGAAAGTATTTATTTTAATTGAGTATTTTACTTTTACTTTTGTATTTGCAGTCTAATCACATTAGTTAATTTAGTTCATAAGTAAGTAAAATGAGTGATTTAAAACCTTTTGCCTCTGTAGCCGACGAAGGGTCGTGGCGGACGTCTACGTTTAGGCAGAATGTAATAACCAAAATGTAAGTTAGTTTACAAACGACATTATACAGTTTCTTAAAATGTACTATTATGTATTAAAATATCTGCTTTTCAGAGATGAGTCCATCCAGCGTTCTGGAATGCCGACTTCCCGCAACAGCATGGAAATGGAAAGTCATGTTTTTCAAAAAGCCAAATCTAAAGAAGAATACTTGAGCATGGTAGCCAGATTAATTTTGCACGTCAGAGATATTAGTAAGTAGTCCAATATTTGTCACAAGAAATGAATGCACTGTTTATCCACCCGATATGTCTGCATTGTCTCGCATTGGATTCACTTCACTGTGTAACATTTAACTCATGGTCCGTTACGACTCTCAGATTCATAACTTGTGCGCTTCAGGATCACCAGTGTGTGCTATCGTACCATACTTGTTTATTGAAGATACTGATATAATCAACTGTTGCAATGATTTGGTTTGTAAAAATATTGGATGAAGAATGTTCTGCATAGCGATGACAGGTAGAGTGACATTTGCTTAGCGGTCTAAGTGTTAATATTTGTGGTTATTTGTAGATTCAAAGAAAGGAGGCATGGGAGGGGCTCCTCAAGGGATCCCGGGTTTGACGGGGGTGGCCGGCATGGGGGGCAGTAGCCCAGCAGGCGGTGGGGGGGGAGGAGGCAGCGGCCAGGGGGGGGCGCCTGATCCCATCAACGCGCTGCAGAACCTCGCTAGTCAGGGTTCCCGCAACAATCAGATGATGGGCGGCATGGGCCCCCAGCAGCAGATGGTCAGCCAGCCAGGCCAGATGGGCATGGGGCAGATGCAGCCCTCGCCACAGCAGAACTCTTCTGCCAGTAACCTATTGCAAACGCTGAACCAGCGTCCGCAGCTCAACATGCAGCAGCTGCAAAACAAGATGGGCATGGTGGCGGGGCAGGGTCCGCTCATGGGGCCCATGGGGCAGATGGGCCCGGGGGGCATGACTCCGCAGATGGCTGGCCAAATGCAAGGACAAATGAATCCCAGCATGGTGGGCCAAATGGGTGAGTCGCCACTAAATAAATAACTGTAACAATGTAACCGAAAGTAGAGCCATAAGAACAAATCGTTACCATTTTGAGTCAACTGGTACATTGTGCAAGCGCTGTCCCTGGAACTTGTCAAATAATGCAAGCAATTGTTTTTCAGGCAATATGAACAGTAACCAAATGAGCATGCTCCAACACATGCAGCAGAGGAAGGACGGCCCCGGCATGAGTCAAGGGGGACCCGGGATGGCTCAGGGAGGACCCGGCATGGGCCAAGGTGGGCCTGGAATGGGCCAAGGAGGTCCAGGAATGGGTCAAGGTGCTCAGGGCATGGGTCAGGCGGGATCTGGAATGGTTCAAGGAGGCCCTGGAATGGGTCAAGGTGGACCAGGCATGGGTCAAGGGGGACCAGGAATGGGCCAAGGTGGATCAGTTATGGGCCAAGGCGGACAAGGAATGGGTCAGGGAGGTCCAGGAATGGGGCAAGGAGGTCCCGGAATGGGCCAAGGTGGCCCAAATATGGTTCAGGGTGGACCAGGACTCGGCCAAGGGGGTCCTGGCCTGAATCAAGGTGGCCCCAGGGCAGGAGCTCCATCACACTTCCTGAGGCAGTCTCCTTCTCCGTCTGCACAACCCAGCCCGGCCCCCATGGGTGGTCCAAGTCCAGCTTCTATGGGTAAATAAATGTTCAAATATTATTATGTAGTTAAAGTACGTATCGGACTTTGTGTCCGTTTTTTTCCAAATGAAGAGAATAAGAGGACATAATAAAAACATTCAATAATGTATTCTCCATCATTATTTACATCACTTATATACTAATATGGGTGGAGTGATGTATAAGGGTGGAGGGGGTATAATTAGGATTGAGGAGAGGGGAAGGATAACTAGGAACATTTTGAATGTGGGAATTAAATTGATTGTTTATTATATTTTCATTCTTTTTTAAGGCTTTTTAAAAGAAATTTATATATTAGGTGTATAACTTTGCTTCCGCCGTTTTGCAATAGATGGCAGTAGCGGTAAGTGGTAGTTAGAATAAATAGATCATAGATGTCATACAATAAGCTTAAGTATTTGTAAACATAACGCCGTCGAAATATTAGTCGATTTGTGTCTGCATCATAAAGTTATTCCCGATTAAACATGTCAGCTTACTAGCCAAATTCTCGTCATTTGCGGGAGGTTTTAATTTTATGCTTTAATATGAAGAAATCTGCGGCTGAGGCTCATCGAATGCTCTCAAATACCTATGGTGAGGCCGCTATCAGTGAAAGAACGTGCCGAGAGTGGTTTCAACGCTTCAAGAACGGTAATTTTAACGTCGAAGACCAGCATGGCGGTGGAAGAGAGAAGGTTTTCGAAGATGCAGAATTGGAGGCATTACTTGATCAAGACTCGTGTCAAATGCAACAAGAATTGGCAGGATCATTGGGAGTGACGCAACCAGCCAGACATGATAAAGTGATTTTACAGCATGACAATGCTCGACCCCATGTTGCGAAAGTGGTCAAGACATACTTGGAAACTTTGAAATGGGAAGTCCTACCCCACCCGCCGTATTCTCCAGACGTTGCTCCCTCGGACTATCACTTGTTTCGATCAATGGCACACGGCCTAGCTGACCAGCACTTCCGGTCTTATGAAGAAGTAAAAAATTGGATCGATTCGTGGATCGCTTCAAAAGATGACCAGTTTTTTCAACGCGGGATTCGTATGCTGCCCGAAAGATGGGAGAAAGTAGTGGCCAGCGATGGACAATACTTTGAATCATAAATGTATAACCAGTTTTTTACGATAAAGCCTCGAATTTCGGGAAAAAAAACGGCGGAAGCAAAGTACTACACCTAATAATTTCAAAATTATTTAATGATAGATTTTTATTATTAATATACCGAATTTCGATAAAGTTTTCTTTGTTAAAGTATGATTATTTTCAGTTAAACGATTAGCTAATTCTGAAAAATTATTATTAGAAAGGCATCTAATATGTTCTTATTCATACGTTAAAATTACATATTGTTTTCCCTATGTAAAATAAAATAATAAAAACGTCGTTTTATATGGATTTTTAAGGCAAGCCCGGCTTCTCGGCTTATATGGACGAACCGCCACTGTTATATATCTGCTTAGCCAATTCTACAATGGTTTGAAAGGGATCTTCATAAATAATATGGTTTAAGCGGTCCTTATCGAAGTCCACTGGTCAACTGGACGTTGCATGTCTTTCAGATTGAAATACTGTCTTTGAAACCCAAAAACCATAGACGAGCTGTCCATCCATCCATAGCATCTTTACTGTACACTTTGCAAATTTCGCGAGCAGCTTTGGCAGCTTTATTTCCTCGATTGAATGTAAACAGAAAGAGGCGTGGAAGATGCTCACTTGGCAATACCATTTTGAAGGCTTGTAATCAAATAAAATAATATATGTGACGTAAAATCAAACACAAAATTTTCTTTTGAATGACTAATCTTGGCTATTCATTTTTATTTTAGGTTTATCCATTTATGTTAACCCCTAATACAGGTATATATGATACTGATGTTAATTAATATGAAATAATTGTATTTAGGTGTGATGGGTGGGCCCATGGCATCTCCGATGTCTGTGGGCAGCGGGGGCATGGGGGTGGGTGGAGGGGCGGGCGGCGTGGCCAGCCCCGCGCTGGCCCCCTCGCCCTCCCCGCACCACCCGGGCCAGCAGCACTCACAGCAGCACATGCAGCAGCACCAGAGGTGAGCGCCGTGCCCTTTATACTTATTTATAGACATCCAGTCAATATTCTCTCTAAAACCATGTACAGGGTGGCACGTTTGAATCTGAAGTATTTCAAGTAGCTGTCAAATTGTCAATATTGAAGATATGAATTATAAAGGAAAAAAAAAAATTTAAATTAACCCCTTACCGCATACTGGCTCATATATGATTCAAAATAATCTTTGGCCATAAAAAACAACAAAATAATAAAATATGTCTTGCTTCTAGCAATAATACTAAAGTTTTATCTATGATCTGCGTTACTAGTTGTCAAACTTCTTGCTAGATGTCTCTGGTTGTACTAGACGTGCGTTCGACTGTTTTCAACTGTCGGCTTATGATTTTCTGTACAAACGTGATATTCAAAAGTGTTATTTTTTGTTTGTTTGTAAAACGCCATAAATAATTATATTACACTGGTTTTTTCATTAGGTAAGTCATAAAATGATCACTTTTATATAAAATTATGGATAATATTGTGTAAAATCTAGGGATAAAAAGGGGAAGAAGACCTAGAAATATTTTTTTGTATTTTATATAGGAAAAAATAATTTATTTGAAAAATAAAAAAATACGTGTCTTTTTTTTTCATCATTTACACATCATATATTTTTTTACAAATTTAAAAAAAATCATGCAGTAAGGGGTTAAGAGTAATGATGGAAATTTATCTTTTAAAAGTGACACAGGTATAAAAATTATAGAAAATAACTTCCGTCTAATACCCTTGTTGATTGACCTTGCTTTCTTGGAGTCGGTCAAGAAAGTCCCGCATTGTTCATTGAAGCATGCCAACTGGAAGCGCAGCAAATACATCCTGGATTGCTGTCTTCAATTCTTGGATGGTGCCGGGCTTATTCCTGTAGACCTTCACTTTGCAATATCATCTTGTATCACACGCGTTGAAGTGCCGTCGAAAGGCGCTGCTAATTGAAACTATGGACTCGTTATTTTGCAAATCTGTTCTACCACGAATACGCGATGCTCAACGGACCAGGTAGCCATGCTTACTAAACTTCCCGATGCCGAGAACACAATGAAACTCCCACCACGTCACCTTCGAATGTACTACACATTCCAAAAACGTCAGATCCGAATGCACCACCCTGTATAAACTGTAATCAGTACTAATTTGTGTGGTTCAAGAGGTTATCGGGAATATTTGGATTAATGTTTCTAAAATTATGAAATATGTGAAGAAATATTTATATTCTTCTTGTTCATCTCCTATCGGAGGTTGGATAACATTATGGCTATTTCTACTCTACTATAGAGCAGGTCGGAACAAGCGCGCGATGAGCGAAAGGGAGAATGGACCGGGTTGACCGGGCAGATTCTCAAAATCAGAAATATTTCCGCGGGACTAGGCGCGCTCCGGCCAAGAGGTCAGGAGAGGTGAGTGATGAGAGGCATAGTATAGCATTACTCCCATGGTGTTCGTGGGAGGATAAATACGAGCACGCACCATACATTCAACAGAGATCTACCCGAGCACTGAACGAGAACAGTATTTCTCAAGACTTGGAGCTACTTTCGTCTACTTTCGCCTTCACTTTCATTTTGAACCCTGGCCCCACCCTCAATTATCTTCCTTTGGTGCTAGTGAGTAACTGGTAACAAAATAATAATTTTTATTTAATGATAATATGTGCTCCAAAGGGGTTAAAATTTAACTAAATTAGTTTGATTCTCTCACGACCAGATGGATTTTATTTTCGACATGTTGGCAACACTTCCGTGTAGCCTGACCCTTCCCCTCCGCAACGAGACCGGTTCGAGGTCAGTACGTTGAGAAGTGTCGACGCGACAACACGTTTCGTGAAAAATGTCAATCCAATCTCCCGCCAAGTGCGAAATACGCGGCGTCATCCGTTATCTCGTTTGGAAGGGAAAACCTCCGGTTGAGGTTTATAATGAGGTGAAAACTGCATATGGTGATAAAGCTATGAATCGTACGAGTGTGTACAAGTGGTGTCGCAAGTTTAAAAACGGCCGTACGTCTGTGCATGATGATCAGAGAAGCGGAAGACCTTCAATTGTGACACGATGTCCTGAACCATCCCGCGCATTCCCCTGACCTAGCACCTTCAGATTACTATCTTTTTACCTCCCTGAAGCTGCACATGGGTAGAAAAACGTTTTCAACCGACGAGGAGGTAAAGGAGGGGGTGAAAAAGTGGACAAAGGGGTCGGCGGGAAACTACTTCGAGGAAGGCATCAAAAAGTTGATACCCCGCTTCACCACCTGCATTGAGAGGAATGGCGACTATGTCGAAAAATAGCTTACATATTATGTACTACGGTAACCACGTAATTTTTTTGTTTAAATACAAAAAATTGTAACCTACAAAAATTCAGTACACTTACTTTCTGGATATGCCTCGTATATTGTTGTATTCTTCAATAAGTTTCACACCTTCTTCTGCGACATCACCGATAACTTTAAGATTTCTGACTGCTGTAAGGCCATGTTGGTAATCATGAGGAGAATTCCAGTTCGCAGGATCACAATTAATTAAATCTGACAATATTTTAAACCACTTAAAAAAACTCAATGTGATTTTTGACACATAGTTATTTGTGTGTTAATTAGATCATTTCTTTTAAATCAAAATGGAAACGTTTGGAGCCAAATTAGTTGATTATTTTTCTTTAAATGCTCTGCTCATTTTTACTTTTTATTCAGCAGGAATTGTATCATTAAAAACCCCAAATGACAATGACAAATGAACACTTTGAGTCCCCTTCTATCTGTTCTCTGTCTAGCGACATGTTCTGCCCATTTAAACTTGGCGACACGGTCCATCACATTGACGAGCTTTATCTGGCGTCTGATTTCGGTATTGGGTATTCTGTTCCTCAAACTTATGCAAAGCATTTATCTCTTCATATAATAATTGGAAGCCAACCTTCAATCTTCTTGTTTCTAGTTTTTGCTGGAAGAAGCCTCCCGTAATCAATCCTTTTTCAATCAGATATATATGATTGCAAAGTTTACCTATTTGCGCCATTTTTAACAAACCACTTGCTACCGCTTCATTTGGAATACAACACAATACTGGCAATGTTAAAGCGTCGTGGTCCGTTTTCCCAACAACCAGAACTACGACGCCGCGTGCACTATGCTCCCTATCGTGAATCCTATGTGCTGTTGGGCTATTTATTATTGTGTTTTAGTGTATATTTGATATTATTCAGTTTATTAACGTGCACAAATTTTTATTTTATTTTCTGCATTAATTTGAGGGAAAAAACTGAGAGGGTGAGACTTAAAACAAACAAACAATGTAGAAAACCTGTCCCGTACATACTTTCTACAAAGAATTTATTCGTGAGTATTCTAGTAGACCACTAAAATACTCACTGAACGGCGTCCCCGGGTAGCGACTTTATTTATTATTTTTTTAATAACTGAAAAAAGTTTGTCAACCATAGCGCTGTTGTAATATTCCATTTTAAAATATGTTATCATGTCATAACTGAGATATTGCATATTTGAAAAAAAAGTTGTGCTAATGTAGAATTAAATACAGTAAATAAATATGTATCTTAGTGTTCCTTCATATTAATTTTGCTGAATAAAAAATAGAATGCGTATAGTCGCCTTTGTTCACTTGGTGGTCATTGTAGCAAGCCAATGGCATTTTAATCACGGTCTAACAGTTTCACAACAATCGCATCGAGAGAGACCGCGGAACTCTGAGGATGTTCACCGTCAGGATAACACTCGCAGACATTTTCATAAGGTTATACACATCCACCATCACCACTATCACCATCTCACGCCGGGGGATGGATCTCTACACTGGACTACTGCTGATCAACAGTCAGATCGGCTTATTAGACCTCATAATAACCCATTGCGTAACAGGAAATTAAGAGTCCGTCCCACTAAGCATCAATCGCCAGGTGGGATTTCAAATGGGCCCTCAAAGGGACGAAACATTGTAAGAAGGCTTCCATCTTCCAGAAAAGTAATGAAAAAAGAAGCACAATTTCACGGGGAGGGCGCTATAGACATACGGTTCGGGTCGGATGTCGTGGATCAATCCAAATCTACCACAGAGTCCTTCAAGATCATTTTTGAAGATTGATTTCTGCATGTTTTTTTTATTTATTTATATTCTTTCTGAAAACAGTGCTCATTTAAAATTTAACAGTTTGCACTCGAATGCCGCCATAGAAGCGGCATACGGCAAGTATTGCTCGAGTGCCGCTGCCATGGCGGCAAGAAAAAAAGTCTTATTCCTCAATATTTTTATGTTATTGTTTTTTTGTTTACTTTTCAATATAATTTAACCAAATTAATATTAGTACAATAAACTAGTAATAAGTTATGGAATTTGATTGAAACGAGTGATAAATGAGTAAAATCCAATATATCGTTTTAGTATCAGAGTGATTCTGCACGTAAATATATATATTCAAGCGTTAGTTAATGTGTGTACCATCCCGCTTGAATCATTTTTGAAAAAGATTCAAGTTTTGTAATTCTAGATGCAGCATTTTGCTGCCGTGACAAGTTGATGCATGTACCAGGGGTGTTAGTTGAAGTTTGCCGGTTTTACTCATACATGTCGCTAAAGATATGAATACATTTCTATGATTTGGCATCTATGTCATATTTTTCTATGGACATTAACCTTCAAAAATACACAAGTTACATTCTGCCAAAATAATAGTGTCATAGTTGTTTACCTCAGTGAATTTGTCGAGTTTCGTTCCAAGTAAATCGCATTTACGGCATTCGTTGCTTTTCTTATTTCATCAAAAGAAAAAAGCAATTGAAGCTCATCGGTTGCTGGTAGAAACTTATGGTGAACATGCTCCAGTGATTAGAACATGTGAGACATGGTTTCGTCAATTTAAAAGTGGAGATTTCGATTTAACAGACAATGAACATCCTTGTGCAACGAAAAAGTTCGAAGACGAGGAATTGCAGGCGTTATTGGATGAAGACCCAACCCAATCGCAACAACAATTGGCCCAAACACTTAATGTGACCCGAGGAGCAATTTGCCAACGTTTAAAAGCCATGGGAAAGATCCAAAAGTATGGAAAATGGGTACCACACCAAATGAACGAGAGACAAATCGAAAATCGAAAAACCTTTTCTGAAGTGGAGTGGTGAAGAACACTCTCAAAGCATTGAATTGGGAAATATTATTGCACCCACCGTACTCTCCAGACCTTGCCCCGTCCGACTATCACCTTTTCGCATCGATGGGACACTCGCTCGCAGAGTATCGCTTCGCCAATTTTGAAAAAGTCGAAAAATGGCTCGTCCAATGGTTTGCCTCGAAAGAGACATTTTTTTTTTGGAATGGTATCCATGATTTGCCTCAAAGATGGCCAAAATGTATAGAATCAGATGGTCAATACTTTGAATAAAAAAAAATTGAGATTCCCTTGAGAATTAAGCGTTTTCTTTATTGAAAAAACCGACAAACTTCAACTAAAACCCCTGGTAGACGCACTTCGTCAATTTCATTCACCGCGCGTCGTATTGTTTCCTGGACTTCACATTGGAGATTGTTCAAAACTTCAAATTATCAATTGTTGTGTCCATTTTTATCTTACATATCTGTTTTACTAAAACAAAAAAAGTTATTTTATTTAAAAAAAAAATTATATTTCAATTCAATTTATTTTGTTTTCTTAAAAAAATGCTTCGATGGCGGTATGCACATACCAAAAATCTTTCGAGGGCAACGGGTTAAGCATTCATAAGTGGTATTATTTCTATATTTGAAACTAAATATTAGATTCTCCTTATACTTCTGAAGTCTGCGAATACATAGACCGCAGCATTCTGCAGATTAAACTTCTTGACATGTTATCTCCTGTATAAAAAAATAACTCTGATAAAGATATTTTTCCCGTTTAAATGAGTTACATATAAATAAGATGATTGTATAATACATTACGTCAGTCTGCATGAAGGCGCAGTAAGAAATAATTTATTAATGTGTTAGCTCACTTACTAGATAAGTGTTAGTACATTTGAAAGGAATTCAATATGCCCAATAAAATGTGTATTGTCGTATTGATGTGCATAATAGCTAATGTAGGCAGCAAGCCGCACTCGCATCTGGTGACGGATCAATATTTGGACTGGCATAACATTCTTCCCTTTCATCCTCAATCTAGAGGCGGGCCAGTTCATATTCAGCTACCAAGTATTTGCTATTTCCACTGTCACAATGTGAAAAACCCGCACCGTCACCACTACGGGTATGACAACTATATAAATGCCCGTTGTCAGTACGGCAACCATTATTATGGTCACCATCATCACAATCAACACCGTGGACCGTTGTACCCATCCGGTCCGAGTCTGCAACTCTTCCCATATCCGCCCCTTGAGTATACCACCATTACAGCACTCAAACCGAGACCGATACCCCCAGCATGGTCTCCACCAAGGAAGCCCCCGACCAGACCCACAAGGAGGCCTGCAAGTGTGAAGCCCACGACCAGCGCGCCCGAGCGCACAACTGTCAATATAGGATATAATGATCTGCCAGTGTACGGAGACGGTCTGGTGGACATGCGATTTAGTTTATAATAGCTTCTATTACTTCTTTTTAGTTATTATTGAATATGTGAGGTTAATTACTTGTTCATACGTGTATGTATTCAGCTTTGCTTGTGTTCAAGTCTTCAAACGGGAGAGATATCTTCATTTATACATGTGTTCATAGAGGTTCCCCTATGGGCTTCTTATTTGTGTCATATTGTATTTATGAAAATATATTTTTGATTAAAATTTTTATGTATTATTGATGCATATTGTTTTTCTACATATTTGGTACCTACTGTTGAAAAAACTGTTGTATAATGTTTTTTTTATATATTTTTTTAAAAAGGAAAAATTTGGATACAGCATCAGAAAATAATAAAATATGACAGTTATCAGATGTCCATTTGACTGCGTCAAAATTAAAATGATTGTACAAGAATCAAGTCTTTGTGACTTATCTAGAAATTGTGTCAATGAATCAAAGGATTTTGTCTAGTAATCTGCCGAGAGATACTCAACAAATAAATTCTTATTATTTATTGCGCATCATCCATAGTGATAAACGCTTGGAAAATAGTGAACAGTGACAACTCAATGCAAAGCAATCGTGGCACCCGTGGGCCAACATCTTTTTAGATATTAATTGCTGTTCCCGTCGATACACCAATGGGCACTATTTTCGTCTATTAACAAGAATCATATCGTCATTTAAAAAAAAGAAAAGATTACTTCAGTAACAATATTTGCCGGGCGTCTTGAGTAATCATTATTCTATCGGAAAACAAAATACAAATCAGTGAACATATGTGCACTCTTAGTGAAAATCATATCTACAAATCAAATCTACAAAATACAGAATTACATACCAAGAAGGGAAAAAGTTATGATGTACGAAGCGTATGTAAAAAGCCGACTGACATATATGATTCCCTTCTGGGGGACAGGAAACCAAAAGGACATCTCCAGACTCCAAAGACAACAAAATAAAATAATAAAATTAGCATATAACATTAACTACCTTACCCCAACCATACAAGTTTACAGACAAACAAAATAAATGGACATATCAGACCTGACCAAATATGAGACCTTAAAAATTGTACACAGAGTGACCATGGAAAAGACAACAGACAGCAGCTACAAACTAACTAAAAATTCAGACATACACAGACACTGGACCAGGAACTGCGACAGATACCACTTACCGAATGCACGAACTAAGACAGAACAATCAAGGATATTGAATAATGGACTGAAACTTTACAATGAACTACCAAAAGACACAAGAAATCTCACTACAACTCAATATAACAAATATCTGAAACAATACATAATTAATAGTAACATCTAAAAATGTATCCATATAACCCAATTGGGTTTTAAAAAAAAAAAAATAATAATAATAAAAATATTGCACTGCTTATTTCAATTGCTGTTGAATCAGTGTTTAATTTGTTTTTGGCACCGTTTAACAGATGGCAGCACACAGTGATAACAACAACTTGTATTAGTAACAGTGTGGTAGCAACGACTTGTATTGTACCAGTCGTCTAACACGGGTACTTATTGAGCCGCCATTGTATAGTGCAAGTACTAACAAGGGGGGAGCACGACATAGGAAATTGACTCTGGGATGGGATTTTGCAGAATTGTAGCCCCCCTGCAAAATTAGTGGCCAAATTTCTAGTATATAAGCAACGGGTAGGCTTTTTTTTCTTTCTAGAAATTGGTTGGCTATTGAGCTTACTTACTTTGACTATGGACGACTCTTATAGGATACTACCATCCTGCAAAATCCCATCCCGAAGCCATTTTCCTATAATGAACTTCTACCATGAAATTTTAATATTAATTTTTTCAATTTCCTATGTCCTGCCCTCCCCTTGGAAGATAAAACATTTGAATTAGTGACTTAGAAGAGAAAGTCAAATTGGATTATTGAGTCTCGCACAAATTTGAATGAAACACAATTTGTTATGACAAAACTTTTTTCATTTTTAAACAAAAGTGTTTCAGATGCCCGACATGTGATGTATGAATTAAAAAATAATTATATTGAGGACGTCAACATTCAATACATGTTTAAACAAACGTAAAGTGTTGTGTCATAATATAGTGTGTTATAGTATTTTTCAGATATTTTAATTTATAGCAGAGTAAAGTTGAATATAGAAGAAAATAATATTAACTATTTTGAAAATCGGGTGGTGGTCTAGGAGACGAAACGCTTAGCTCCTGATCCAGGGAACTTGGGTTCAAGTCTGGACTCAAGAATTCATATTGAAGATACATTTTAATACCTTGGTAATGATTAAAATCCTTGGTGTCAGTCTTTTTTTGAAGATGTTTGATATTCAAGTCACATGCCTCCTTAATTTTTTTTCTTAGAATTCATAATATTGAAATGAACATGGTTATCTTACTGGCAAAAAAAGAATAAAAATATAATAAATGTAGTAGAAATGAGACCTCTAAGACAAATGTGTGATAAATCGATATATAACAGAGTGTCAAATGCAAGTAAGATAAGAAGTGAATGCAGTGCGAATGAAAGTGTTATGAACAAAATAATGAAAGGGTATTAAGATGCGTCGAACATATGGAAAGAATTGCAAAGAAAGTATATGTTAACGATATATACGGAACAAGAAATAGAGGAAAATGTGGTGCGATTAAATCAATCATAATGTCGTCACGAGGAGTCGGAGGAAGCGACGTGCGTGCATGACACGGTGCATGAATGTACAGGTAACAAGAGAAGAATATCCAGTGGCAGTCCATTATTTCTGCCTACAACTTTGGGGAGACGGCGTGATGGTTAGTTAGTTTGGTTATCTTATATTAATTGCGGGTTTTATTATTTGTACAACATTTTGAATCTATACAAATACTTGTAGACGAATACTGGATTTTACCCATTGCGGGTTAACAATTCAAGGATTAATTGTATCTCAATAGAGACGAAGATGCAAATTGGAAACAGAATATGGTGATCGAGGTGTTTACAGGACTTATGAACTGTCATTGGTTGGGTTAAGCGCACACTTTATGTGATACAACATTCCCCATTCCACCTTTTCTTATGATCACCATGTCTGACAAATTTTTGGAAGTTGTATATATGTTAATCTGTAACACCACCCTTTACATGGTATTTTCAATCTACTAGCGCCATCTATGAAGATTGTATTTTAAGCATTAAGCAGAAGATCTTTTTAACGCAATGTGAAAGGCTACCGCCATTATCGTATTGCTAGATAACACCTGGAGATGTCACTCCAATTTATATGCTATAATTTGGAGAAGTTTTTGTTTTTAAAACATTTTGAATGTATACAAATACTTGTAGACGAATACTGGACAAATACTTGAAGAAATAATCTTTTTAGAGCAAATTTTTTAAAAAGTATGTTTACATCTTAAATTGATATGTTATGGCAGATCTGTGGGCATGGCTCCGAGCCCTTCATCGTCCCTGAACACTCCCCTGGGCGGCATGGCCCCCTCTCCCGGTGGGGCGGCGTGCGAGGAGCTCGCCTACCGGGAGAAGGTGCGTCAGCTTTCCAGGTACATCGAGCCTCTGCGGAGGATGATTGCTCGCATGGTCAGCGACGGGGAGAGTGAGTATTCCTTCATGTTACACATGTCTTCAAGTCAATAGATTAAACTTATAACTCTATCTTTGTTTTCTTACATATTGTTTTGAAAGTCTATTTTTTCATGCTTATATATTGTAGTTTATTTATTGTTTCTTGAACGATGATGTTAAACTTCATATTAAATGTTTAACCTCTTGAGTAGTAAGATATTAATAACATTTACGAAACATAATTTTTTCAGTTTGTATAACATATAACTAGCTGTTTGCTATATGCAGACGATGCTGTTTTAATCGCTGACAGCATGAATGGTCTACAAGTCCTAGTATCAAGAATGTACGAAGTTTGCAATAAATGTGACCTTGTGATGAATGCATCAAAGTCTAAAGTTATCGCATTCGAAAAGGAAGAATGTATGGCGGTTTGTGACAGAAGTGCGAACGATGAGAAATTAGAGCAAGTTACTGAATTTATTTATCTGGGAAACATGTTTATAAGAGATGGAAAAATGGAGAAAGATGTTGAGAGAAGGGTTGGAGCTGGAAACAAAATAAATGGACCGAAGCATAGATGGCAGTGCACAATGAAGTTCTAATGCTGATCTTTATGTATGTAAGAGAAGCTTGGAGTTGAGCAGAAGAAAAATGAAAGTAGAATAAATGCTGTAGAAATGGATGAATGTGTGATAAATAAAATTAAGAAAGGGTTACTAAGATGGTTTGGACATATGGAACGAATGGATGAGGGAAGATTGGTTAAAAAGATGTAACAAGTATGTAGTGTGAATGGAAAAAGAAGTCGAGGAAGGCCAAGGAAGACATGACATGTCCAAATTAACCAATAACTGAAAGGTGGCCATGTTTGAAGTAGGAATAATCGACGAACATGCATGTCACAATGTGTGAATGAAGAAGAGGCGCGAGAGTAATGTCAGGATAGAACAGGGTGGCTGTATCCTCTCTGTTTGTTTAGTTAATTGTAACTAGCTATTAAATTATTTAATTTTGTGTATCACCAATAGATGTCACTGATAGTCCAAATTTTGACATAATCTGGGAAATGGAACTGAGCCCCAAGCACGGGGCCATATGCTATATGAGTCAGTATTTCAGGGTCTTCATGGTTGGGGCGGTACACACGGAGTTATTGTTAGACCTGCGTTTTATACAAATAATTATCTAGGTCAATTATTAATAAATAATAAATATAACGGGAGTTTACAATGAAATTGCGCAACTTTATTTTATGAATAAAAGAGAGCACACGAGATGTCTCTCCAATAATAACTTTTCTGAATTTGCAAATCATCTAATTGAAAAAGATTGGTTTAATAAAGATCATGGCGTTGAAATTTTATATGTTAATAATAGAAAACTTGAAATTGCCTTTAATTTTATAAATTAAAAAAGTCATTTAAAATAAAGAAGACATTAACAGCTCAATAAATTCGTATTTAAGTCCAATAATTGATTTGTTTCCTCTGTCTGATAATTCTAACTAAATAACAACTAACAATTTAGTCTCATTTTATTGATACAATTTCTACACTCAAGAAGGGCTTCTGTGTTCCAAAATATGTTTGCAAAAATTGCAAAAAGTGTTGTGGAAATACAATGTTATCAAGAAATTATTTAAATGTGAATCCACAACACAAAGTGATGGCGAATATAGAAGTTTTATTGTATTTTATGGGAATGATATGTTTCACCTTGCTAAGGCATTATCATTTGAAGCCTTAGCAAGGCGAAATGTGTCATTTCAAAACTCCTAGAAAACAGACATTTTCATAGATGCTGTGTAGATATTTAGTTTCCCTAAAAACATGCAATGTATACAAACATATGTTCAATTATTTTTGGTTCTATTTTCAGATGTGGAAAAGTTGACCAAGATGAAAAATTTCCTGGACATTTTGTCTCATCCGTCCAAGCGTATGCCGCTGGAGACATTGCTGAAGTGCGAAGTGGTGCTGGAGAAATTAGACTTCAAGAGGAGCGAAGGCATGTCTCTTCAATCGCAGCCTAATCCCATCCATCTGCAGGGGACCAAGGTATTGCCATTCTCATTTTCATAATTCACTTGACCCTCACACCTTACAGTTCCTTTCTTTGTTCGCACATGCCGTATGGGGGGTGTTATTACTCGTTTGCGCCCTACGGCAGGCTAAACATGGACATTATATAAAATGTCGCAACTTTAAAAGTATTCAATACATTTTAATAATTTTTCAATATCAAACTCACCAAATACAGACGCAGTAGTGAAGTCACAAAAAAATTTATATATTCACTTATAAACTATTCAAAAGATTCAAAGGAAAAGACCCAAATTGATTATAAAAATAACTTGATCATTACTTTTATTATTATTTTGTTGAATCCCTCTTTACATCTTTACAGCGTGAGCCAAATTGATGTAAAGGGTATTATAGCTATCATATTGATTCTCATGACATGTGATAGGTAGCTAATGTATCGCCATTTTATTATCACGTGAATACACCAGACCAATGACAGTGTGACAATCACACTGCCATCGCCGGGAATCAAACCCGGGGCAGTCATAGCTCTTACCACTCGACCACGAAGGTCATTGAAAATTGATTTTTCAAAATTCGTATTCAACTAATAGTTTTTATGAATATGGTATTTATAAAAACAATCGTCCTTGTGAGGGGCATGACATTCAAAAAATACAAACCAATTCCTGTAGTTGCTTCAAAGATATATTTTGAATACTTATCACATATTTTTAGTGATTTTTTTAAAAATCAAGTTGTCAAAACATTTCAATAAGTTAGTAGATGTCGATAGAATGATGATTCAGTGATGTTTAAAAGGAATATTTTATACGTTCCCGTCCTCCCAATTTTGAAATATCGAACAAGTCTCGTCATCCCATGTATAAGGTGAAACTATCTTTCCCACGTTAGCCACCAGACTTAGAATGTAATAATACCCTTCCCGACTCGAGAGTGTTAAGGCTAATTGAACCTTAACGAAGAGTGGCACGCTATGCGGCTGGGTATTAATGTACGTAAAGTTTCATTTGGCAATAGTTTGAATGTAAAGTGTAACGTGTTTGCAGGAAAACCAGATATTCAATCCACTCCTGGAGGTGGTGAATAATAGTCTGCAGTCACCCGTGGCTAACCACACGTTGAAGAGGACCTTCGGGCCCTGCGTGGAGGCCTTGTGTGGACCAGAGATTAGGTAATATATTATTCAAATGCTGCCGCAAGGTGACCTGAACACAACAAACCCTCTGAAACAAAAATATAAAAGTATATATTGAAATGTAATATGCTTTTAATCATTTTGTACAAGGTATATTCAATAAAAGTCTATTGAATTTTTTTATACTTTTATGTGAGTATATTTTATATAAACTTAGGTGTTAACACTGTAGAATTCCATAATGATAAATTTTTTGTGATTTAAAACACTGTTTTTTCAACTTTGGAGTTTATTTTTTCATCATCAGGAGAACGATATAAACATTTATATTGTTCTCTTGATAATAAAAATGTAAAGCGGTGCATTAATTCATAAAAAAATTGTATGTACATATAGTACAAAAATATACATGTATTAACTGCAAATAGATGGCGATGAGGTTTGCAACCCATCACACCGCGTCTCCCGCGGGGCGAAAAGAGAAGGATGGAGTGCTGCATCAGTAAAAGTGTGACAGTCCATTCTTTCTGCCTTCCCTTTCGGGGAGACGGCGTGATGGTTAGTTAGTTAGTTTAACTGCAAATAGAAAAATACAACTGAAGCAAAGATTGCAGTGCATAATGGAGTTCTAGTGACAACTATTATTTATTATTTATGTATTTACAACATTTTGAATGTATACAAATACTTGTAGACGAATACTGGATTTTACCCATTGCGGGTTATCAATTCAAGAATTAATTGTATCTCAATAGAGACGAAGATGCAAATTGGAAACAGAATATGGTTGAACGAGGTGTTTACAGGACTTATGACCCAACCAATGATAGGTCATAAGTCCTGTAAACACCTCGATCAACCATATTCTGTTTCCAATTTGCATCTTCGTCTCTATTGAGATACAATTAATTCATTATTTATGTAAGTGAAGCTTGTAGTTGCAGAAGAAGGATGAAATTAGAATAATGCTGCAGATATGTGATCACTAAGAAGAATATGCATATGATAGAATACCAAATGAAGTAGTAAGAAAGTAATGTAAGAGGGATGAATGCGTCCTAAATGAAATCAAGAAAGGGTCCCTAAGATGGTTTGGACATATGGAACGAATGGTTAAAATATATATACAAGCATTATGAATGGAAAAAGAAATCTAGAAAGACCAAGGAAGACATGGCATGATTAAATTAATCGCGTGCGTGTCATTATATGAATGTAGAAGAGGCGTGAGAGTTATGTCAGGATAGAACAGTGTGGCAGTCCATCCTATCTTCCTACCTCTGAAAAACGGCGTAGTGGTTAGTTTTTCAGTACACCAATTTTTAAATATCTGCCCGAAACATTTATAGACATACCTATAACAAAAGTGTTTTGTTTTCAGACACATGCCGCCCCCACTGAAGAAACAGAAAGTTGAAGAACCTAACCCTGATATTCCGGACATCCTTCAGGGGGAAATTGCTCGTCTGGACAGCAGATTCAAGGTTTGTTACTTCACTTGTTAATTACTGAATACAAAATGTCTGAAACACTTCTTACTCTGATTAGGATAGTGGCTAAGGGGACAAATAAATTAGAAATTGCTCTTGTGTCCAATGTAAAACAATAATTTCAGAGTTGAATCCCCCCACTGATAATATGGCATACTTACAAGGGCAGGGCATGACCTGGGAAATTGTCTCCAGGATTGGAATTGCAGAACCCTTTAAGGATTATCGATAATCAAAGTCGATAGAAAGCTCACTAGCTAACCAATTCCGAGAGATTATCAGTTTATATAAGAAATTTCACCATTATTTTCAACAGCTAAACAGCGCAAGTGATGGAGCGATTACCATTCTACTGGTGAATGGCTTGTGTTCGAGTTTGGTTTCTCTTTTTTCCCCTCAAATTCCAAACCTTATTCCTGCTCTCCCTTTATTGACCTCCATTTACTGGCTACATTTGAAGTAATTTTTTTTATCAATCTATGGCTAGCTATGTTTACAGTACAGATATTCCCGGTTTAGTAGCGTAAGAAACTAAAGTAAAAAGTTTTGATAAAATTCAGGCGTTAACACTGTGAAATTTCATAATGACGAATTAATCATGAATTAAAACAAAGTTTTTACCACTTTTAAGTTTATTTTTCTTTACATGTTTCGAAGGCTTTACACCTTCATCATCATCTGTTTATATCATTCTCCCGATGATGAAACATGTCAAGAAAAATATACTCAAAAGTGGAAAAAACATTGTTTTGATTCATAAAAAGTTAGTAAAGAAAATAGGTTTATAAGATGCATTAATTTTTTTTTCGGTCCTAGGGATTGGTTTGCAGCAAAATCTATATTTGTTGGTTCTTGGGGTGCCCCTTGGGCCTTTTTTTTTTAATATGGTAGTTTCCCGTTGCTTTCCACATTTTTGTAACAGGTTATTTGAACCCAATTATTATTAACATTATTTTTAGATTCCCATGACATGTGATAGGTAACTAGTCTATTGCCATTTTTATTGTTATGTGAATTCTGCCAGACTAAATATGAGTTGCAAATATAGTCTGCTGTAGTTCGAAACCCTTTGTTTTATTTAGACTGCAAATATAGCCAGCCGCGCTATACGGGTACTTACAAAAATGAATGATGAAATAATATGTTATTTAAGGATTAATGTGTAGATTTCCTTTGTCTAAGATTTGCAAATTGTGTAATAATTTCAGGTGTCCCTGGAGGGATTGCAGGTGGGCACGGGTGGAGGAAGCATCCGCCTGGTGGCCCAGCTGGAGGACGCGCGCCTGCCGTGCGTGCCGCCCGTGTGCGTGTGCGTGCCGCGCTCGTACCCCTCCAGCGCGCCCGCCTGCCTGCCGCCCGCCGCGCCCTACGCCGCCACGCCCTTCCTGCGCCGCGTGCACGCCGCGCTGCAGTCGCGCTTGCGGGCCCTGCCGCGCCGCCACTCCCTCTCCCAGCTCCTCGACACCTGGGAGATGAGCGTCCGCCAGGCCTGCAGCCCGCAGGCCAAGGACACGGAGCACACCCCCACCACTCTGCTGCTGGGCATATGAACAATCAATACTGCACACTGCAGTCTGCTTGACCCAACTATTGTTTATTGAAGCATTTAGCTTTCCGTTAATAGGACACCAAACTTTGGTTTGCTTTTAGTAATATTATTATTACAAATAATATGAAATGTTTATGTAATATTTTAAAAATTAATTAATTTTTATATTACCTATTCTGGACTTAAATATGACTAGGTGACGTATTCACTTATCAGATATCAGCTTAGAGAGAAGATCAGTATTGCTCTTTGCTTCAATTTAATTTTAAATAAATCTTTCAGAAAATTGCATTATTCCCATTATCATCATCATCATCATCACGTAATGTAGCAATGAAGAAATATTTGTGTTTAATTTTTTTGGTGATACCAGGGTAAAACAGACATAATTTGAAGAGTAAGAGAAAAGTGTTTTTTACACTTCCAGATTATACGTAAAGTTTAGTTTAGTTTTATTTATATAATAGGTACATAATATTAACAAATATGAGACATTATAGAGATCTCTGAAAACAAGTTAAGCTGTAGCAGTTGTAGTGGTCGTTTTGCTTTGTCGGTGGTAGGAATTATTTGATTAATTATTGGGTGACTGCGCTCAGGCTGGTGTAATTGTGCGTGCATCACTTTATACTTGCGTTCATTGTATATATCCAGGTAATCACATCACGCCAGGAGGCATTCATTGGATCCCTCCAAACTCTTTCTTATTTAATATTTGTAAATTATAGAATTTAATACTTTAAATCAAATATTTATTTTGACTATGTGTATATGCAAATAAGTGAATTTTATATGACGGAATTTTTATATTAATAAAAATCTTTTTGTAAACATATATTTTATTGTTCCCTGCTTAATTTATTATTCACAAATATTTTCATGCATAAATATAATATAATATAAAGATCTTCTGCTTAATGCTTAATCCAATCTTAATAGATGGCGCTAGTGTAGATTGAACTAAAAAATGTGAGGTGTGGTGTTACATTGTAGCATATATACATCTTCCAAAATTTTTTCAAACATGGTGGTCGTAAGAAGGGCGAAATGGGGAATGTTGTATTACATAAAGCGTGCGCTTAACCCAACCAATGACAGGTCATAAGTCCTGTAAACGCCTTGACCACCATATTCTGTTTCCAATTTGCATCTTCGTCTCTATTGAGATACAATTAATCCTTAAAATGATAACCCGCAATGGGTAAAATCCAGTATTCATCTACAAGTATTTGTATACATTCAAAATGTAATATAATTATCCTCACATAACTTATTATATAAAAATTAGTGTACGGTTGTTAAAGTTATCTATTTATTTGTATAATATGCACAGGAAGCCTTCCTATACAGGGTGTCCCAGATGTCGGCGTCAAGCCAGAAACAGTTGATAGAGCAAGTCATGCTAGTTATGAGAAAAATATTTTTAAAAATCCAAGTTTTGTATTTTTAAAATAACAGGCATTTAAAAAAATCGAGAAAATCAACACCCGGTCTTTTAATTCCCGTTACTACAAATCTTTTACTTTTTATCAATTTTATTTTTATTATGTAATCCTGAATAATGCTTTTGTAAATTGTTGCCTAAAATTTAAAGCTAACTGCTCTAGCTTGGAAGAAAATGTTACTTTTTGCCCAACCAAGTATTCAAAATTAATACTACGCCCAATTTTAACTGACTGTACTGAAAATAAAATGTTACGCTATTTAGGCAGGTAACTTTAAAAGTTGGCGCATTTAATAAGGATTCCAAAATGGTATGACACCTGCTAGATTATTTCTTAAATTAGGTGTGGACAAATTTTTTTGTAATTAAAACCTGTTTTGAACAATTTTTTCTGAGAGACTAAGTCATTTTTCGAAGTTTGAGCGAGACAGATAGTGACGCCACTTTTACTAATGTGTGAGACGGATAGATACACAATTCTACTAGTGCAAGTGAGACAATAGTCTCTATCGTCCATCCTCAATGTACTGAAAATAAAATGTTCTATCAGACAGGCGAATCTTCCGCTAGTAATAAATTCAGCTGCTCAGTTAAATTTTCGATTGGCTTTGAGTAAACTTTTTCTTTCACCGCTCCCCAGTAAAAAAATCTATCGGATGTAAGTCAGGTGAACGGGCTGGCCACGCGATTGTACCAGCCCGTCCTATCCATCTCCCGGGTATTCCACATCGAGAAGTTCTCTAACTAAGCGGGCGTAGTGTGCCGGGCATCCGTCATGCTGGAACCATATGTCTCTGTATATCCTTAGTGGCATGTCTTCCAATAAATTTGGTAAATGATTTTATAAAAAATCCAAATAAACTTCACCATTCAAGACGTCTGGCAGCTCAAAAGGCTCCCATTTAAAATTCCGGTCCACATGCTAATTTTGAAACGATACTGTGATTTATATTGTCTCATCAAATGTGGATTTTCTACATGCCACTCATGTACATTTTGTAGATTCATGTATCCATCTTTTTTAAATGTTGACTCATCAGTCCATAAAATTTTCTATAAGAAACGCGGGTCTTTCCGATTTCTTTGCATCATCGTTTCACAAAACGCAACTCTTAGAGGACAATCCCGGGGTTGTAGAGATTGTACTCACTGCATGTGATACAGGTGGAACTCTTTTTTTGCAAGATTCAGTGGGCTGCACTTTTGAGCACTCTTGTGCTTGCTTCGATTGCACGTATTGAAGTACTCGGGTTTTCTTTGACTGCTTGTAAACAACGTCCTCATAAGTAATCTCTCATATGTTCCTGGTATTATATATTTATTATATTTTACCTGTTCTCAATAGATGTCTTAAACTATAATTGTTATTTGTAATATCTTTTGAGAAAATAAACTGAGTTGATTTGATAAAAAGTGGGAAATCTCACTCTAACAACTTACATTTATGGAAATATTTATCAACAACTCAATTGGACACGCAGAACACGAAAAATTTCAAGAATAAGAATATTTAATTAAAATGAAATTTTCTTCAACAAGTGGTTAATAATAGTGTTATGAAATAATAAAATACTGTAATATAATTTACCTATTATTATTTAAAAATAAAATCATTTAAACTATAAACAATTATAAATAAGTATTCCTCTGCTTAATATAGGGATTTTGCTAAATGGGGGCCCCCTGCATATGTCTTTTACACATAACTAAATGCAATCTAAGTATATATTTACAAATATTTTCTTAATTATTTATAACTTATTAATAAACTTATAGAAATATTTCTAAACAAACTATTCTCAGATAATATGAAATTTAATTCAGATATGCGGGAAATTGTAAAGGGACATGTTATTGCATAAAAACTAAGATTTATCGAATTAAATATAAAAAATGAACTGGTCATTTTTCAAAATATCAAGAGATCACTGGGTGGGAAGAGAATAAGAATAGAGTGGTGAAGTGCAGCTCGGGGTACTCGGAGAGAGGATATAAATCAAGATGTTACTAGAAGATAATACAGATTACAGATATTTATATAACATGTTCGCTGCTGCATATAATACCCAATTCCACTTCCAACTAAACGGTGCGGTGCACTGTGTAATTATTGGCGGACATCGTACCAAACAAAAATCTGTTGATGCACACGCTATTGGAGCATGACGCAAACATGCGTACTCAACGTGGCTACAAACTATACATTGACGCGGATATGCATCATCAGCGCTCAACGTGTCTACAAGCGATTTATTAAAGTGCCAAAAAATAAATATTGAAAACAAAGATTACTTTTCACAATAAATAAATAAATGGTTGATAAATAAAAAAACAAAAATGCTATGTATGCCGTTTCTTTCTGTATGACATATAGAACGAAACTACATAATATTTTTTTTGGTACTTAGTGCCTATTTTACTTCAACCATTCAATTAATATGTCAATATTTGTATTTGAGAAACCTGTGTTGAAAACACTGAATTATATTGTCAATAAGTGTACTTTCTAGCTGTTTTAAAATGGGCTCATGAATTGGAGGTAACTTAATATAAATTTTTCTGTTTGAGAAAAAAGCTAGAGTAGAGAATAAGCAATTTTTGATAATATTGTCTTAAGTACAGTACATAATGAGGTTCTATAGCCAACCCTTATGTTTGGAAATGAAGCTTGGAGCTGGCAAAAGAAGGATGAAAGTAGGATAAATGCCATTGAAATGAGATCACTGAAAAGAATGCGCGGAAAATGATATATGATATAATAGAATACCGAACTACGAAATATGGAAGAAATGTATGGCAGATAATCGTATAATAACTAACATTAAAAAAGGATCCCTGAACTGGTTAGGACATATATGGAACAAATGGGTGAAATGATGAGTGTGAGTGGAAAGAGAATCAGTGGAAGACTAAGGAAAGCATGTCACAATCAAATATTAAATGTCAGCCACGTGGGAGTCGGCGAAATCGACGCGCGTGCATGACACGATGTATGAATGTAGAGGAAACTTGAGTGGTATGTCAGGACAGAGAGTATATAAGTATGGCAATTAGTGGATTTGCTCAGTGAGAGAATTGGTTGTGTGAGGAGGTGGAGCGTGCTAGTTTCACTAAAGAGAAAACTGGTAGGTCGGAGAGCTGGTGCACTCGGCATACTGGTCCGTGGTGGCGCAGCAGGACCAGTGGCGCGCGCCCGGGTGGCCGGGGTGGCCGTGCCCGCACCCGCGGTAGCCCCCTCCCATGTGTCCCGCGCCCCCGCACGCGCACACGGCGCTGCGGCTACCGCTGGACGAGCAAAATGAGCAACAGTGGAACTTCCCTGAGTGCGGCCGCTGCTGCCGCGCCATTAGGCTGAACGGACTATTCTGAAATTATAAAAATCATCTTCCATTACGGCAAACTTCTGGCGTTGAAGCAAGGGCAGACACAGTCAGGTTCTGTTCAACAAGTTCTGAAGACTTCTGAGATGATACAGAGGATGATAGCAGGCAAGACACTAAGAGATCGCGTGAGGAACACCAGAATAAGAGAGATATGTGAGGCTGAGAATATTATAAGATGAAGTAGACAGCGAAGTATGGACTGGTATGTTCATGTCCAAAGAATGGGACCCCTTTATTGCACCAGGCTCCTCTATACTGCACTACATAATCAGCCTCACAGGAGTCGTCCTCGTGGAAGACCTCCTAAAAGATGGAAGGACGGCTGGGAATCCACCGCCACATAGATCTTCAGCAAGGAAGAATATCTTTTATTATTAATTATTTTTTTAAATTAATAACACAGATGGAAGCTGGACAAAGAGACCCAGAAGAGGGCAGTTACTTTCGAAGACATTGTGGTTATCCTCAGAAATGAAAATTAACGACTGACGTTCCAGGAGATGGCTACCAGCATCAACAAGAAATTGTTAAATAATAAACAAATTACTTTTACATAATAACCACTTTTCGAACAGCTTTTTATTCTCCTCAAAATTTTCCCATGATTTCTTCATCTAAACCCAAGGCAGAACATATAGCTATAGATAGCCCACGGACCAAAGAGCTTGACCGAGTTAGCTCAGTAGACTTTTATGTATCCTAGACAGATACTCATATATTATATGAGATACAGAAATGCATTTTTAAGATAATCAAATGATTTTGCTGAAATCTCTTGATGGAATTTTATTTTAAATAGTAATTAAATAAAACAATGTTTTTAAGAACTATTTCCGCTTCTGTCTGTATTTCGACAGTGATCGGTTTTGCCAGGTTCGCTAGTCAGTCTGTCGGTGTATGGACCAGTCTGTCGATGTCAGCGAGCCTGGCCTAAAAATAAAAACAAAAGTAGAAGTAATCCTTAAAAGCACAGTTTTATTGAATTATTATTGAATAATAATTAGTAATATCCTTGAGCTAAACCAACAGCAAAGGAGGCCGGAATATAGAGTACCTTGATGGGTTTTCCGTTGACGAGCACGGCGAGCTGGTGGGCCCCGGGCGCGTCAGGGACGAAAGAGAGCGCGTAGGTGCCGTCCCGGAGGTCCCTGGCGGCCACCGGGCGCGGGCGGCCCCCAGCTCGGCGCAGCGCGCCCCACACGCGCGCACCCCCTCCGCACAGAGGCTGCCCCGAGGAGTCGCGCGCCTCCAGGGTCACCTGGTGGCGCCGGCGGGCCAGGATTCCGCGGAAACCTAATATTTTATAAATTCAAATATTGGAATAGCTTTTCTTTTTTAACCCTTACCATTCCAATGTCGAGTGTGGCCCGACGTGGTATTTTTTAGACCAACTCCTATGTCGAGTTCGACTCGACAATTTATTTTTAATGTATATTTAGTTCATTCCATTTACGAGTATGTTTATGGTTTCGAACGGTTTCGGCGGCTCGTTGCCATCTTCTGGTCTAGAAGATGGCAGCGAGCTGCCAAACTAGTCGGAATTAACCGAATACATATTTAAAATAGACGAATAATCCAGGCGCTATACAAGAATGAGGCCGCCATAATCAGATGTGACGAGGGTACAAAGGAAGTCAGTATAAGACAAGGGGTAAGACAGGGATGCTCTCTGTCACCTGCTCTTTTTAACGTTTACATACAGAATGCGATTGACGACTTGAGAGAGAGAATGAGTCACAGAGAAGGTGTAAGGATACACGGGCAAAAGATAGACATGATAAGGTTTGCTGACGATATTGCTATGGTTGCTGAAAGTGAGGAGGAACTGCAGGAGGCCTTAGATACTTTGCAAGACATTCTTCAAGATAGCTACAACATGAAGATAAATAAGGACAAAACAAAGCTGCTGACTGTAGGCCGAACGCAACATCAGATGAGAGTAGTGATGTCAGGAGTTCCACTAAAGAACACCAAGGATTTTTAGCATAATGTATCATACATGATCATAATAACAATGGTGGAATGGGGAATGTTGTAATTACATAAAGCGTGCGCTTAACCCAACCAATGACAGGTCATAAGTCCTGTAAACACCTTGATCATCCATATTCAGTTTCCAGTTTGTTTCTTCGTCTCTATTGAGATACAATTAAAATTTAAACACCAAGGAGTTTGTCTACCTCGGGAGCAAAATAACATGGGACGGTCGGTCAAAGAGCGAGGTCGACAGCCGTATACATCAGGCTAGGCTTGCATTTAATAAAAGGTCGAAAATAATAGAGTCAAATAATATAGACCTAAAACTGAGAATACTCCTCATCAAGACTATACCTCATAAAGTATGGAGTGTCTTGATGTACGGCTGCGAGACATGGTGCCTATCCGAAAGGGATAAGCGGAGACTAGAGGCTTTTGAGATGTTATCCTATAGAAGACTCTTTGGAATTTCCTGGAGAGACCACATCACGAATGAGGAAGTTCTTCAAGGAATCGAAGGAGGAAGGCACCTGCTCAGGACCTTGTCCGAAAGGCGTGCAAGATGGATCGGCCATGTAATACGTCAAGAAGGTCTCTTGCATGCCATAATGGAGGGTATGATCGAGGGGATAAATTCTAGGGGACGCCCACGCCGAGAGTACCTGGAGGACCTGTTGGTGGACGTGCGCTGCTCATCATATGCAGATTTCAAAAGAGCCGCACAAGACAGGGAAAAATGGAAGAGAATAATGGAGGAAATTGCTGCAACCAATCCCAGGATTGAAACCAGAGAAGAAGATATTTAAAAAAATACAATTTATATTTATTTGCATTATTTACAATGAACTTCTACCATGGTATTTCAAATAAGAACATTATTTTTGTAAGAATGTAGAGATATACATGGGTAGAGATACGAATATTAACGCACTAATCCAAAAAATATTGATACTTACTGACTTATTTGATTGAAAAAAAGTATTGATACAAAAACGCAAAATGAAAATTTGTATATAAATTAGTGTAAGCAATGTTTCGATCTTACCTTCAGGATTAATGATACAAAAATTTGCATCGATTCCTTGGGTGGAAATTACGCCATAGAGCTGAAAATCTCCGTACTGGGCGGCCTTCTGCTCCTTCACTAAGTCTAAGTCCTCCGAGATTTTGGTCTCAAGCAACCCGTTTGTATTGGAGCACCACTCCAACCTTCGGAGAAGGGGTCCGACGAAACTGAGCACCTCCACGTCCGTCCCTTCAGAGAGAATATCTTCCGCGAACTTCACAGCGTCGTTTACGTTCTCGGCCCTCTTTTCTAGCTCCAGCCGTTGGTTGGCTAACGCTTGTATCTTAATGTCCCGGGCTTTTAATACTTGTATCTGTATCGTCTGGCGGTGCTCCTCCACTGCCCGGATGTAAGAGTCTATAAAGTGCTCTACATCTTCCTGAACTACTCCAGTTTTGATCTGTAAGGGTCAATTTATTTACTATGTCAAAATGGGCAAACTCGAAGTTTAAAAACAGAAAACATTTTTTGAAAATGGAAAAGAAAACAATAGGCTCCGGGTTATACTGACTTGTATTCTCTTCCCGGTGAGGTGGAGCCGCTCGAGAGCAGCGGTGGTCTGCCGTACGAGCGGCTTGACCCGCTCCACGGCCTCTCGGATGGCAGCGGCGCGGGCCTCGGCCGCGCGCCCCGCGGGCTCCAGCGAGTGGCCAGGGTGCAGCAGCAGGCAGCAGTCACGGCAGATCACCTGCGCAGAGGGCAGTGCTATCGGTCACAAGCCAACATGCCGTCGCCAGTCACCATTGCTGGTAGGGGTTTTAGTAACCTCTTCTTCACATTTTTTTTAGTTTCGAACAAAGCAAACATTTTGAATCTCTCTAGGTTATTTTGAGACACATTTTTTATTTTGTTTGTCTATTACACTATAGCTAGCTAAGATTTTTTATTTAGTACAATAAATCTTTAAAGGTGAAAATCAACATAAGGTTTTTAATTCCGGAGTAATAATAATAAATAACCGCTTAAACTTTCCCGATCGAAGTTTTCGAATTTTAAATAACTGATATTTATAAATGTAAATTCATCATACCTATTTAGATTTGTACATATAATAATACTGAATATGTTATGGTTTTTATTTTCTTCCAACCACATATTACTATCAGCTATTGGTTTCCGCACTGGCCGTAGCTAAATCAGGGCAGGACAGTAGTAAAATAATTATTAATTTAAAGCACCGGTAAGTACAGCTACCCGAACTAATTTAAGCAACTCGCTACACAGTTGTAAGAACCAATATGTGATTATTGTTATTTTGCAAAAACGTAAAGGTTTAGTTTGATTTACGAAAAATTAACAATAATTTCGATGGCGTAGGAACTTAATAGGTATATAATTAGCTTATACTAAAAAAGATAATACATTAAATATAGTTGATCGCACGTGAAGGGATAATGCTCTGGTATTGCAAGGTGGTGCTTAACCCGTTCACTACCAGCAACGCAGCTCCCGCGTTCTCGTGATTTTGACAATATGGCGACATGGCGTCTCCCGCGTTCCGTACCTGTGATAATAACAACTGCTTGTGATCTTCCTGCATTTGCTGTCGGCATATCACAAAAGTCAAAAGAACGCTGGAACGCGTTGCCGGCAGTGGACGTGTTAATAGAATACTAACAAAAATAAACATCTCTGAAAAAAATTAAGAGGCCTTTTTAGTATTGAAACTTAAAGCTCTTTAGTTCTTGTTCTCGTGACGTCGTCTCCATACAAAGATTGTCGATTCAGTCTAATATAGTATAGGTATGCAAGCCAAGCCAACCCACCTGGCAGCACGTGGCGCAGAAGAGCTTGAGCTCGGAGTCCGGGTGGCGCGGGCAGAGCGGCTGGCGGCGCAGCGTGAGCGCGAGCGGCCCGCGGCGCGCGCCCGCCAGCGGGAGCAGCGCGTGCGCGTGCGAGGGCCCGCACGCGCCGCACAGGCTGATCAGGCACGTCGTGCAACGGGACTGCGCCTACAGCCGGCACATGCAAATTTCAAATCGTACTTCAAATTTCATAGTTAAATTATTTATTATTTATTATATCATTCATTTCAATGAATTGCAAATTATCTTTACTAACTAACTAAGTCTCATTTTCTCTGGAGAAGCAGCGTTATCTAGCAATACGATAATGGCGGTAGCCTTTCACATTGCGTTAAAAAGATCTTCTGCTTAATGCTTAAAATCCAATCTTCATAGATGGCGCTAGTGTGTAGATTGAAACTACCATGTAAAGGGTGGTGTTACAGATTAACATATATACAACTTCCAAAAATTTGTCAGACATGGTGGTCATAAGAAAAGGTGGAATGGGGAATGTTGTATCACATAAAGTGTGCGCTTAACCCAACCAATGACAGGTCATAAGTCCTGTAAACACCTCGATCACCATATTCTGTTTCCAATTTGCATCTTCGTCTCTATTGAGATACAATTAATCCTTGAATTGTTAACCCGCAATGGGTAAAATCCAGTATTCGTCTACAAGTATTTGTATACATTCAAAATGTTGTAGCCACATCGTTTTATCTTGATTTACATCAGCATCCATGCTCCGTAGAATACTCACTTGTCAATTGTTTAGACTTCGAACATGTCGTCTTTTAGAACTCGTAATTGATTAAAATGGTTATGCCATCAGGTTTCTGAATCCTTAAAAGGTATTTGGTTTAATAATACGAATGAAAACGTCAGTTTTCTAGAAGTTTTATTATATTTTATGGGAATGACATGTTTCGCTCTTCTAAGGCATTATCAAATGAGGCGAAAATTCAGCTCGTTGCTGTTTATATGTATACACTAGCAAACGGAGCAGAGTATGGGAATTAACGAAGCATGTCATTCCCATAAAATGTAATAAAACTTCTAAAAAACTGACGTTTTTATTCGTATTAATTATTTAATATGGAGTTTTAGGTACATCATTGTTCAAGAAACAATAAATAAGTATTTGGTTTAATTTGAATTCTCCTATATTCGGTATTTACAAATCCCTGCACGTATACCGTACACACAGCACTGGATTAACCCAATAATCGAAGAAAGACCGTGTTTAGGGCATCAAGGGAAGGGGAACAAAGACAATTTTCATTATTGGAATTTAGTAATTTGTAGTAAAAAAACTTACGAAAAATTAATACGTTTAAACTTTTAGGAGCATTATCATGCTGAAGACCAGTAACAAAAATTGAGATACTAGAAGTGAAGGAAATAGTATTGCGGATAAGAATTAGATATCGTTTTTATGTTGAATTTTTTATATGAGATTTGGCAGAATTTTAACGGTGTGAGTAAATGTTTACAAAACGAGGATGTAAACTTAAAACACGTGCAGATCTGCGTGTATCATTACCGGACTAGCTTTACGAGATGAATTTTAAAATAATGTAAGAGGCGTAAAAGAAATATTACAAGGTAGCTACATATTTTATTATTATTTTTTTTTTTTTGTATACAACAGGTCGTTTGAACCCAATTACTGTATACAATTTATTTTTTAGCTATTATATTGATTCTCGTGACATGTGATAGGTAGCCAATCTATCGCCATTTTATGGTCACGTGAATTCTAGACCTGACCAAAGACAGTGTGACAATCACACTGCCATCGCCGGGAATCGAACCCGGGACTTTCGATATGGAAGTCAGAGCTCATACCACTCTGCCACGAAGGTCGTCATTGAAGTCAAGACGACGAAGGTCGTCACGAAGGTATTGCAAGCGTATCAGAAAGAAGTAACCCAATGATGGAGATACACCAGAAATATATATGAATGCCAGAGATATAGGGAAATTGTGCTTGAGGGACATAGTTAGGTAAGATGACATAGTGCCTTATCAGATAAAATATTCGCGCCACAAACGTCAAAACAATGTTCACGTATCAGCTCAAAGAAGAGGGCACCTTACCAATCTTCTGTAGTCGCCCACTTGCATTCTTTGGACGTGGTGTGAAATATTTTGATTTTGTTGCGTGGAAATATTATTGTGGTTAATGTGTTTGTGGCGAAAACTTGTGACAGGTAAGTTTGTCACTGTCTTTTATTACGTTAATATGAAGCGTGTTTATTACGGCTTATGTATTAACATATATTATATATTAAATCATTAGGTTCGCAACCCATCATACCGCGTCGTTAAAGTATGGCAGTCCATTGTTTGCCTATCCCTTCGGGGAAACGGAGTGAGGTTAATTTTTTTTTTTTTTAATTTTCGACATAAAATGTTCAAATCATTTTATTCCCTGTTGGCTTAAGATGACATACTATGTCGCCCTACCCTGAAGTACAACTGTAACGTTAGAATATTTTACAATCGTGTTTTATTTTCATTCTAGGAATCCCGGCAACCATAAATGCAGAACCAACCTGCCAATGGTTATGCCGGTAGGTAGAGCATTATCTTTGCTTAATCGTATCACCTCGGAGTTTGACATATTTTGTGATAGTTTGGCTCATCTGAGGGAAGCACTATCTTTATTATAATTGTATGGTATATTTATTTTATTAATTTGTCATGCATCTTATAATTTGTCATGCATCTCATGCATCTTATGCATCTTATTTATGTTTCTCGCTCTTTTTATTAATCTATTATGTATTACTTATTATTGTGTATCTCTAACTTGTATCTTTAGTGTATTGGAAAAAAAATCTGTAATGCTTTAGATATGTTTAAAAATAAATAAATGAAATGAAATAAATGAAAAGGAAGTCAGGGCGACATTCGTAAAAATACATGGCTAACGGTATAGAAAGTGTTCAACAAAGAACTTGGGGTAGCTTAAAGCGTCGACGACTCTTCTTCTTCATGGTTACAATCCTGAGGATTAGTCTGCAACAAGCTTCACTCGTTTGCTCCGCTCAGTCCTGTCTCCAGACAGTCTCTTCATCTCTGTGTAGCGGCCACAGCGCATGTCCCTAATCACTTGGTCCATATAGGGGTCCCTCTTCGGTTCTTGCCCTCGACCATTTCGTCTGCGATAGTAATAAGCAGGCCCGGGTGCCTGGTGTTATGGCCTATCCAGTTTGCTCTTTGCTGGGCAATTCTTTTGAGCATTTGACTCATTTCTCCGGCCCTTCTCATTATCTCGCTGATTTGGATTTGTTCCGACAACTCTTAATATACCGCAATTATGTAACCAATGGTATCATTATTTGTGTGCTGGCATTGCCACAATAAATAAGCAGTTCAAATGTGAATTTAGCATCGAAAATTAAAAATATTGTATTAAAATTAATAGTATGTCAACGGGTGGCGACTCTAAAATGGCAATGGGCAGGTCACGTAGCCAGAAGCTCAGATGACAAGTGGACAAAAAGACTGCTGACTTGGAGATCGTGGACGGCGAAGAGAAGTGCAGGGTGACTGCAACTACGGTGGAAGGATGACCTGAACAAACACGTCGGAATAATCTGGATGCAGTCTGCACAGGACAGAATGACATGGAAGCAAATGGAGGAGGCCTTTGTCCAAGAGTGGATGGGAATAGGCTGAGGAAGAAGAAGAAGAAGTATGTCAACTTTGACTGACCTGTGTCATCTTACCAGCATGAATGTGTGTATGTTTTTATTTTTATTTATTTTATTATTCTATCTACAGCGACAAGATCCCGTTTTGTGTTGCTTAAATAAATGTTTTAAATTTGTAACTTTAGATTTATTTTTTATCATCATGATTTAAAAAATATTTGTCACAGAACAAAAAATATGTCATCTTGAGCACAATTCTCCTAAATATTGTATCAGTAAAAAAGTAGAGGAGAGAATGAAAATAAAATAATAGAGAGATGTCATAAAACGTCTCATCATCGATTAAGGTTGAAAGATATTCTCAGCTGATTGATGCTTACCCAGAGGACGTCAACGGTAATTGCTCGATAGAATTATATTTTGAGGTTTAAAACTTTGAATTACAAGTGTAAGGGGCTACCCAAATTAATGAAATCTTAAGGAATTTAATCCAGGTAGAACACAAAGGTATGCAAAACAATCTAGAATCTGGAATGTACCCTTTTTCAAGCTTCTAAATTGTGGCGTGTCAGTTTACAAGTTAAGTAGGCACCTAATCTCTTTTATTGGAAAGGTTTCCTTCTAACCTCGCTGGACACCGCAGTGTCCTTCACTTTCCGTTAGCCCCTCCCCACGGGGTACTTACTTCATGGCTACTAAATTCGACGCGATTCACTTACTCTAAAGCGTTAATAATATTGATCATGTAAGGTGAAAAAAATAGTATTGACGGTCGATATTGAAGCGATATTGATGGAATCCGGATTAACTGATCACGGGGCGTCAATATTTAAAAGTGGAGGGGATGTTGTCAATATTATCGAGGATATTGTCAATATCCTCAAGGAGTAAACGACTATTGTCAATAATCGTGTAAATAAGTAAAACCAACAAAAAAGTATTCGAAATTTTAAGAAAACCAAAAATGGAAATATTGGTTTAAATTAGGTGCTTATAAATGGAAGTGAAGTAAGAAGACTAGCAACATAAGGATGAAAGTAGAATAAATGTTCTTGTGAGAGTCTTGTGGTAAATCAGTATATGATTAAGTGTCACATGCAAATATAAGAAGCGAATGCAGTGAGAATGAAAGTGTTATAAACAAAATAATGAAACGATCATTAAGATGGTTTGGACACATGGAGAGAATGGTATAAAAGTAAATGTAAACGGCGTACACGGAACTAGAAATAAAGAAGTCCGAGGAAAACGTGGCACAATCAAATCAATCAAATATTAAATGTCGGCCACGTGAGGAATTGGAGAAATCCAAGTGTGCGCATGACACAATGTATGAATGTTGAGGAACCCAGAGAAATATGTCAGGAAAGAACAGTGTGGCGGTCCATTCTTTCTGCCTACCCCTTCCCCACTGAGAGACCGCGTGTTGGTTATTTAGTTAGTTAAATATGTTATGCTACGGGCAAGGAAGGCGCTTCTACGCGTGTTACGCCCCCCGCCCCGTTGCCCCTGGAAACGACAGTCTGCCAAACCTTCCACCAGGTCAGTGCAAGAAAAAGCAGAGAGAAAATGCTTTTTTAAGATAATCACAACAAAATACGAGGCTGCCGAAGAAGAAGAGGAAAATGTTTAAACATCGGAAAAAATCACGAAAAAAAGACGAAAATTCATTTTCTCAAACATTTTGTATGGAACGGCTTTTTTGATGATATGAAATAAACGCTTGCCTCAAATCATCGACTCTGTGGCGCTAGGTGTTATTCGCCATGAGGATCAACACATCACAAGGCCAATCCTTGGGTGTTTGTGGCCTGAATTTAGAAAATGAATGTTTCTCTCACGGTCCAATGTACGTAGTATCACTTGTCCGCAAACCATCCGCTTTGTTCGTTCTCGCATCTGACAACAAAACGAAAAATGTCGTTTATCACAAGGTGCTTCAATGAAGGTAATCGACCCGAGTGCAACCCATACAACAAATATAATAGTTTAACAGAAAGTAGTGCAACAATGCTACGGGAATCATTTCGATTCGCCTCAATAAAGCAAATCCCTTGCTGCTGCCACGTGAATTACATTTATTTCAATGTAATTTTCATCGTGACTTTTGCACATTTATTCATTTTGAGTATTCATTTTAACTTAATAAATAACTGAATTTAATTCAGCTAATAAGTTAACACAACATTTATTGATTCTGAGGCGGTACGAAGTTCGCCGGGTCAGCTAGTACTTAAATATATCACGAATTAATTGAATCGAGAATGAAAAGAAAAAATATTACTAAACCAATCAAATTTATAAGCCGACTGTGTCAGGGGTCGGCAAAATTGATGTGCGTATATGATTCGCATGCGTTACGTACTAATGTGATGGAAGCATGCCGCTTATAGGATGTCATTAATTATTTTATTTATGAAGCTTTAAAAACTAAATCAAATTCAATTTAATATTTGTAATTCTCATGATGTCTTTGGTTTGGTGTAAAATAAACTTGACAATAAAATGTTATAAGAATCAATACGATAGCTATAGCCTTTACATCGATTTGGGTCGCATTGTAATGATGTAAAGAGCGATTCAACAAAATAATATTAAATCTCACGCAGTAGGTACTTAGAGCAAAAGCGGAATTTTTGTTTTTTTCTAAATATAGTTTTATGCGTTCAAAATGAATAATTCCTGTTGAGAGCGTTGCAAATCCACCACACTTTATGGCGGGAAAATTTAATGTGGAGATCGTAAATATCCGGTGAACAGACTACTCGCAAACACAGCGAGAACAGTGTATTAAGCTGAAAAAAAATCGAACCTATTTTGAGTATAGCAATAAGTTCAACTAACTAACTAACTATCACGCCCTCTCCGAAGTGGTAGGCAAAAATAATAGACAGGCACACTGTTCTTTCCTGACATATTTGCTTCCTTAACATTCATACATTTATAACTCCTCACGTGGCCGACATTTAATATAGGATTGATTTGATCGTCTGACTTTTTCCTCGGTCTTCCTCTATTTCTTGTTCCGTTTACATCGTTAAAATATACTGTCTTTACCATTCTTTCTCCATTAATTTTTTACATGTGTTCAAACCATCTAAATGACAAACAAACAAACCATCACGCCGTTTCGCCGCAGGGGTAGGCAGAGAGAATGGACCGCCACACTACTCTATCCTGGCAGACCTCTCTAGTTTCCCCAACATTCATACAACGAGTCATGCACGCACGTCGATTCCTCGGACTTCTAACATGACCAACCTTTAAAATTTGATTAATTTGGTCATGCCATGTTTTCCTAAGTCTCCCTCGACTCCGTACCTCATTTACATAATTAAAGTATACTTTCTTAACCATTCTTTCTTCATCCATGAGTTCCAACGCAGCGATCCTTTCATAATTTTGTTCATAATACCTTCTTCCGCTCTACATTCCTTTCTTATATCAGCATTTGAGATTCTGTCGTATATCGTTCTACCACACATATGTCTTAGGGACCTCATCTCTACCGCATTTATTCTGCTTTCATCCTTCTTCTGCCAATTCCATGCTTCGCTTCCATACATTAGGGATGGGACCAGAACTCCATTGTGAACAGCCGCCACCATCTTAATGACTATTTCGTTATTTTGTTCATAACACTTTCATTCGCACTGCATTCACTTCTTATATCTGCATTTGATATTCTATCATATACAGATTTAAAATACATTCGTCTAACCGATTTCATATCTACTGCATTTATCATTGCTTTGATTCTTCTTTTGCCAGTTCCATGTTTCACTTCCATACATAAGGGTCGGAATAGAACAGCATTGTGCATTGCTATTTTAGTTTTTTTTTTACTTCTATTTTAGTTTTTATAATTATGGCAAACTTTATCAAGTAATTTCAAAATCTGTGTAGTATTCGAAAAATGGTGCTAAAATATTTGGTACAGGTTCTTTCTTATATAATGTTTCACAATATATTCGAAATTACCCTACTAAAAAGTGATAGCTCGTTGGTACTATTTTTACCATTTCACGACTGACTTCATTCATGACATATTTTCGCAATTCATCAGTTGGCACGCGTGAAATGTCCGGCCGCTTTATATCCTTGATGGGTAATTTCATCACGTTGCATTTCCGTAACAAGGTGCGCGCGCAGCTCTCAATTTAACTTCAATAAATACAAGCAAAATCCAATATAACTGAATAATACAAATCCAGGATAAACTTAAGGTTGACAATTTCTGACAGCGTTGATAAACTTTAACGACGGTTCAGGGGTGATATGGGTATCCGAGTTTTCAAGAATAGAATCTCTTACAACCGATAACCGCTTCTAATTAATTATTATTAATGGAGTGTCGAAATAATTTAATCAGCCCGACAAAGAATATGAAGGAATTACGACAAATTGATACAGATTGATGCACCAACTGAAGATATAACCAATGGGGTGTTGAGGAAGATGAGGTCGTTTCATTTGATTAGTTTCACTATTCCTAAACCAGAGGATATGTTTAATGTACCACAAGTGCGAATTTATTACTAAAATGTGTCTTATGGTATGGATGTCGCTAGGCGCCATCCTTCATGACTACTTATCATATCTCATGGCTTTACTCATAATTTTGGATTTAACCGGAATTATAGTAGGTATAGTGGTTGGATTGTCATATGAACATTACACGTACGTTTGATATATGTATCATACTATTTCAATTCTTTCATATTTTGGGATAATGATATTTTTATCAATTTATTGTTAAGAATTTTAGGTTTAAATGGTTTACCTTATTTGACTTTTATTTAAAAGATAGGTGCACGTCATTAATTCAGAAAATTGTGTGTTATGCATCCATAATTATGTAGTTAATATTAACCTTTATCACTCCAATATCGAGTGTGACTCGATATAGTATTTCTTATATCAACTCCTATGTCGATTTAGACTCGACATTATACGAGGCAATTTTAAAAATTAAATACTGTTAGTAATTATCAATCAAATCAGTTTACTTTCTCAAAAGATATTACAAACAACAATTATAATTTAAAGCATCTATTGAGAACAGGTAAAAATAAAATATATAATACCAGGAACGCATGAGAGATGGTTCGACTTTAGGAATACAAGATACCTACTCTTTAAAGTCAAGAGTATCTGTCTTCTGAACGTGCTTTCACTAATATGAAAGACGTCGATTTCTGAATTAAACACATTCTACACCTTCTTAATACGTTTTTGTTTTATCTAGACTCCTTCCTTATGTTTTTTTTGTAATAGTTTGTGGCACGTAAAATAGTAATGGTTGAAGAGTGCAAAGGGTTATAACATATAAACGTCGAATGGAAGTACGATTGACAAGATCTAACAGCGCGCAGTTATTTGAAATATATCGTTAACGAGCCGCGAGAATCTTATTGGAGCCCATCATTGCCGCACAATTACCAAAATTAGAAACATATTAAAAAGTCTACTTTCGTCGCCGCCATTAAACGAGAATTTCACAGATGGACGGCCGCCGCCTCGCACCTCGCGCCAGTCACATCCATATGATATTTATTATCATACAATGCAATACCACGCGGTATTTTCGGAGCCCGGAGGACTCAGCACCTTGCCTCCGACTTCCGACTTGAATGAATCACGCGCTTCTGGGAATCTTTAAGATTTTAATGGACTTTTTTCCTGCCAGAGATTCGGTTATAATTAAATGAGCTGTTCTGATAAATACAAAGCGGCGTTTATGCGATCATTAGCAGTAATCCGCCCCGCCCGGTCGCCAGCGCCAGTGTAAACAGAGCGAGATTAAAGAGAGAGACGAAGAACAGAGTTCCTCACACAACACTCGAGGCAGTTCATTCTTTTATCTACTTCATTCAAGTTGATGTGGAAGTATCAAACATTCCATACACGCTGTGTAACCAGTTAATAATGTAACAGACTTCCAACGGCCAAGAAAACATCTAAATAATAGTTCTCAAGAGATCTGTTTATCATTCGATGTGGCGATTATATTTCATGACTTCTAACTAAGGGTAGTAGGTTCCATCTCGAACACAAGACAATTCATTCAAGGAAAATGTGATCCTCCTGTGTTTATTTGAATAAAAACATGAATGAAATGGGTGTGCTTACCGGCACATCTTCCGCACAGATGTCGCACAGTAGTCTGGAGGGGTCTCTACGCAAGTCCGCCACCAGCATCCTGTGCTGGAGCAGGAAGTGCGGGGGCAGGCCCAGCACGCCCGAGGGGCCCAGGGGGCACTCCGCCCCGCATAGGGGGCATGACAGCTGCGGGAGGCCGAGGGGAACCTGGAAAAGGGTAGTATTATTTTATTCCATTTGGGCTGTGTGCCATTGATTTATTTAACGAAATCACATTGATTTATTTAACGAAATTGACATTACAAATATTAAAAAAAATTAAAGTCGCCGATTTGGAAGAATGCATCGACATTATTACACACGAACAAGTAAGACGTTAATGAGGCTGAATACTTTCCAATATTTTAAGTATTTTTCTTTTAAACATTGTTTCATCAATATGGAAAATGCCGGTCTTCGAAGCGATCATGTTCAGCAGTTTAATTGCTCTCCCCACCGGCTTTACCAAGCGCAGGTTGGTTCTGCATGTTGGGAGATAAAACAGTCTGTGCTGACGCTGTCGGAGATGACCATCCGGAACGTAATGATGGATACCCTCCAAGATGACGGTGTTCTTAAAGAATCCCCTAAAGTCTGGAGAAATAGGTTTTTGTGAACTCATTCCTTCTTATTTGCAGATTATTGGTCCCCAGCATGCCTAAGAAGAATGCGGTGGGATAAAGCCACGGATAGCTTACCCGAAGCTGTTATAGGCGCAGCGGCGCCTTTCGTCAGTTTCATTCGTGCACTTCCTAGGTTCATCCCCCGTCCATGAGGGACTTACATTAAAAATAATAATAGTAAAAATATATGTTTACTTGCAACCAAGGGGGACCCAGACACCATTTAAGCTACGCTACTTTCCCTCGATGTCCCGCCGTACACACATAGCAATACAACAACAAAATAAAATAAACAATTTATACATAAATATGTTAGAGAAATAATATAAAGAAATAATGCACAGCAGGAGGCACAGGAGGGAGGGAGGAGATAAAGTGCAGGATGGGGGAAATAAGGAAATTTATTGGAAATATGCGGAATAGGGAAGGTAACATAGGAAGTTTATACTATATTATATTCCTCATGTAGAGTTATCTCCGAAATCTTTTCTGAACTGTAACATGAGCGAGTATCTCGCCTCGTGGGGACTCCACACCACCGAGCCACACTGGAGCCGACTTCGGACCAATGAGTTGAACAGAGAGATATACAAAACATAGAGATTCTTGAAAACTCTACCAGTTCGGAGAATAAAACCCAACATTTTCAATGCAACTCCACATGTTCTCTCGATGTGAGCATGGAGAGTCAGCCTACTTTTATAAAAAAAAAATCCAAGATCCTATATTGTCGAAATTGTGTAGCTGTAAAAACAGAACGCAACGCTTTCGTAAAAGTTTTGCTCCAGTGGACGATGATTCATTGATTGATAACACATTCACTTCATATATCCGGTGTTTCTAATGACTATCCGTTATTAGAAACTATAGAAAAATATTGTAGTATTAAAATAGTTTAACCCAACCCCAGACGATGGGAACAGTTGCTCTCCGAAACCGCTTATGGTTGACTCGTAAACTATAAGCAACTTTATACCTCAAAGCTATTTTATCGATATTGTGATTAAGCCATCGCCGTCAATACTATAGGCGCCAGAAGCCAAGTAGGGCTTGGCTGCCCGCAAGTGTTGGCTAATTCGTACATCACAGCATTGTTTCGTCTTTTCCATACACCGAGTTTTTCGAGACATACGAGTACATATGTACCAACGTAATTTTAAACAAACAAACCATCACGCAGTTTCCCCGAAATGATGGGCACAGAGAATGGACCGCCACAATACTCTATCTAGACATACCTCTCTAGTTTACCTCACGTTGATTCTTCCGACTTTTTACATGACCGACATTTACTGCCACCCCGAAGGATCCGGGTTCGATTCCTGGCGAGGGCAGTGTGATTGTCACACTGTCTTTGGTCTGGTGTTGAATTCATGTGACAATAAAATGGCGATAGATTTGCTAGCTATCACATGTCACGATAATCACTATGATAGTTATAATACCCTTTACATCGATTTGGCTCATGCTGTCATGATGTAATGAGCGATTCAACAAAATAATTATAATAATAATAAAGATTGGATTCCTCTGATCATACCATGTTTTCCACGATCTTCCTCGACTCTGAACTCCATTCACATATTTGATGTATAGTTTCTTAATCATTCTTTCTCCATATAATAAAACAACTTTCTTCTACTCTACATTCCATCCTGAACTCAGCATTTGAAATTCTGTCGTGCATCGTTTTACCACACATACGTCTATGGGATCTCATCTCTACTGCATTTATTTTGCTTTCATCCTTCTTTTGCCAGTTCCATGCTTCGCTTCCATACACAAGGGTTGGAACAAGAACACTATTATGAATGGCCACCAGCAGCTATCTTACCCGACTAAGTTATTTAATAATAAATATGAATGATTGTGTTCCTACCTTTTTAGTGTAACCGTCATACCGCTCGAGGACTTTGCGCTTGTCGGCGTTGCGCTTCGTGTTCCAGCTGCCATCCGAGGAGGTGTCCCGCGGTTCGCTCTCGTATCCTGACCCGGCAGACCCTGACCCTGACCCAGACGCTGAACCGGATCCTGAGCCGGATCCGCAGCCGAGCACTTCCGTCTTTTCGTTGATGGATACTACAGAACAAAAAAAAACAGGTAAAAATAAATTCGACATCTCCAGGCAGTTTCTAGCAGTACGATAATGGCGGTAGCCTTTCACATTGCGTTAAAAAGATCTTCTGCTTAATGCTTAAAATACAATCTTCATAGATGGCGCTAGTAGATTGAAACTACCATGTAAAGGGTGGTGTTACAGATTAACATATATACAACTTCCAAAAATTTGTCAGACATGGTGGTCAAAAGAAAATGTGGAATGGGGATGATAGAAGCTTCTTCTGATGAAGCTTGGGTCCAAGCGAAACTATTTGGCATCAAATATAATAACCATACCGTGGTTAAATACAAAGTTTTATTTATTTATTTTATATTTTAAAAATGTTTAACCACAATGTGAGGGCTTCATATGAAAATTAAGCTTTTTTTTCGTGTTTAAGGCGAAAAATAAATTGAAGACTGGTTATTACAAAGGTGTTAAGTGGGGGGCATCTTAGGGGTGACGTTTGGACTACACTATTCACTACTCTATTCATTCACTTTGTATCTTTGCACAGTTATTGGCCTTTATGATTAACACCAATTGGGTTACTTGGCACCTTTGTAATCTCTAATCCATAATTAATCTGCAATTTGCAATATATTGTTAGATGTCATTAACAAGCAATCAATTTAAACAACGACTGAACTCAGCACTACGACTTAAATATACAAAAAAATGATATGAATATTAAAATTATTATTACCAAATATTTCGTGAAATCTATTGCGAGATTGTTTGAAAACGAAACGCCATTTTAAACAGAGCAGCCTACCCAGACCCGAGTTTATTTACCGAATATCTTTTATCGCCGTTTATTGATCGGTTTCTCCAATCAGGTTTGATGGAGCAATATTTTGCTAGCGTGCTCTGCGGACTGTCCAACGAAAACATGATTGTTTACACTAATACGCGAGTCCGGGGATACGGCTGCAGCACTAGCGCCGGCCCTGCTGGGCGCAGAGTAAACACGGGCAGGAAGTGGGGCTCTGTCTTGTGTCAGAACACCGTTTTATAAAGCCAAGAATCAGGAAGCCACGGCTCGCAGTTATTCAATATATCTATTCACATTCTCGACATAGCTTATTGTTATTTGATTTATTTGATCGTGCCACGTTTTCCTCGGTCTTCCTCTATTTCTGGTGACATTTACATCGTAAACATATCCATTCTTTCTTCATTCATTCTTTCCATATGTCCAAACCATCTTAATGATCCTTTCATTATTTTGTTCATAACACCATCATTCCCACCACATTCACTTCATATATTTTCATTCGACACTCTATCATACACAGAGTATCCACACATTCGTCTAAGAGATTAGCACCTCAACATTCATAAATACGTGGCCGACATTCAATATTTGATTTATTTGATTGTGCCACGTTTTCCTAGGCCTTCCTATATTTCTGGTTCCATTCACATCGTTAGCATATCCTTCCGTTATTTTGTGCATAACACTTTCATTCGCACCGCATTCACTTCTTATATTTTCATTCGACCCTCTATTATACACATTCGTCTAAGACAGTGGTTCCCAAACTTGTTTTCCCCTGCTGATATATTTTATTTTGTGCAGACCCCCTGACGTTGTTCAGGGACCTCCAAATCAATTTTAATTTTCCGCGCACCCCCTGACCACTTTGGGAACCACTGGTCTAAGATATTTGTATTCAGTAATTGATATCTTAATTTTTTTTAAAGATCTCAACCTTAATTAAGAAGAATACTTTTGTATGCCATAAACCTTACGCGTATAGACTATTCCTACGAATTTATAGGACTATTACATTACAAATAAAAACCCACGCTGTGATTCAAGTAATTTTATGGCGGAGTTTATATCTGCTGAATGCAGCACAAGTTGATGATATTAATTGCGAATTGCTACAGCGTCCAAGCTTGGTGCATGTTCTAGTGACTCCCTCGTGGCGGAGAGATTTCAGAACATTCATTAAACAAACCAATAAATAGAGGATATTAGGGTCGAATAAGTAAGTTAGTAAGTGAGGGATCGCATAAAGAGGCCAGGCCAGATAATGTGAGTACGGCTTCCTACTTGGCGGTTGCCATCAGCGCGCAGCGGTGGGATATCTGCTTTGTGTAATCCGCTTACTGGGCACCCGGTGGCCCGCAATACTGGGAGGGTTTCCATCATACATAACCTATATTATTCAATTATTTGTGGAGAAACAGGCCGAGGTTTATGCGTTCGCTAGTGTTGGTTATATCGTCACTCTAGTCTTGATAATAATAATATCAAATGCTAATAATTACTACGTATGTATGGATGTCACATCAACTGGAATCACACCACTGCATCTAGAGTCGGGAATCCCGATGATAGATGAATTCTTTCGAGACTTGCCAAACGTAGAAAGGACACCCATCACATCCTAATCCCACAATAAAAGACAAAACACCTCCAGCCGCCACAAGCGCCCAAAATCAATCCTCCTTCAGACGAACACTCCGGGTCACATAAATCAAACCCCCGTATAAACAAACAACCCTCCGAATCACCTTTCCAATAATGTTCCCATCAGACGTAAGAGGAATAGCCACAAGAACTGAACCTCTGTAAGCCAGAAGATCCAAGTCCAAGTAAAACTTAAGCATTAATAATCATTTTAATTGTTTATTGAACAATGATGTAAAATTTCATATTAAATAATTAATAGGAATGAAAACGTCTGTTTTCTAGAAGTTTTATTGTAATTGAAATTATATGACAAAACATTCATTCCCATTAAATATCATAAAACTACTAGAAAACAGACGTTTTCATTCGTATTAATTATCAATAATCCTATTTTGATTATTTTTACACAAAAGTGAAAATAGTGGAAATAAAATGTTAGCTGATTTTGATTAAATACGAGTATATTGAACTTTTTGTTAGCATCTCATATGAATATAGTATAACAATAAAGATATATATTTATGAAAAAGTTTTTTATATAATAATATACCATACGAATATATAGTCAATGTGGTTCTGTAGATACGTAAACCCTCTTCGAAGAAATCACAAGAGAAGTGTTGTGTTATGTACGCGATATGTAATAGTTTAGAGTGTGTTTAGTTTGGAGAGGACTCCGTAAACATAAATAAACACCAGACCAGAAGGAAGGAGGTACACGAAAGTAATATACGTCCACAGTATCTTCATATGTTCCGGAAATTCTTTATTTATCCTCCCTTATAGCTCGACATGTTACATGACTTTGGGTTGGGGACGAGGGAGATAACTGCGCATGAGTTACGGCTTTTTAAGTACTAACTAATTCTGCAGTACCTACCTACACTTATTTTGATTTTGTAAAGAATTACGGTTAAAGCAACTAATTAATTAAAGGCATTTACTAGCTTGTAGCGTCAAACCTCCGTTGAGACTTTTTTGAATCAGAAACTGGTATTAACCCCGAAAGTATTGAATAAACATAACAGAATTACGCAAAATTGATTAAAATGTATAAAAATATTATTCGTATAGTCGCATGTTAATATCACATTGTTCATAAAGATAGAAATAAAAGTTACAGCGGTAGAAATAAGTACTTGTAAAAATGTATTATTAATGTTTTATAATTATAGCTTACCATCCGAATCGTCTTCTGCGCCGCCTTCTTCCAAGGGCCGCAATCTCTGGAGACACCTGGTGCAAAAGGTGTGCAGGCAGGGCAGCACGCGGGGTTCTACGAAGGGCTGCCGGCACACAGCGCACTTGAATTGTTCTTCGTCCGGAGCCGCGCTCTCCGCCCCCGGAGTGCTCGGCCTCTTTGTCGCGCCCCCCGACAAGGATCGTTTCTTACCAGACCCGGGGTCCTCCGCCTGACGCCTCCGCGAGAAACTACCAAAGATATAACTTATCTGTTCAACTTCCATAATTACAATTATAATATAAAAATACCCCACACAGTATCACTCAGGTAGGTACGATCATTTGAAATTTGTTTTTATCAAACAAAAAATTCCAGATTTGAATTCAAATGTTCCGCACGCGCGCGTTGGTGTTTTGTTTTTCCGGCGCGGCAAAATGTCTACGACTGACGCCATCTGCGCGCGCTTCGCGACTGAGCTTTTGACAGTTCGTTTCGCCGCTATGAAAATGTTCAGAAGACCTTCAACGTCGTTTTGTGCCGCAGAGGAAGCAATGGAAAGAATGCCGCTTTCACGATCACAGGGATACTTATTAGCTAGTTAACAAAGTACTCAATTTATCAGTGAGATAATATTAACAGCGACGTTCCATCATTGCGTTGCGCCTGCGTAGTGACTTCTTTTGGGAATTTCCAATTACCCGTTGTAATGAATGCGTCACAAAAATGTTAAATCAAAATGTAAAGAGTAACAAGGACATAAATTATGCTTAAAACTTTCACACATAGTACGTGAGCACATATGTATAAAAAGTACTTTAGACTTGGTAATCTTCATGATTGGTTTTTCATTCGACATAAAAACATAACATACCAATGTTGTGAACATAAATAACTTTGTTTTTTTCAGATTGTTCCGAAAACAAAAGAAGGTAGGTAGAATTTTTCAAATTTGTGAGAAATCAACCAGAGACAAGTTTCGGATCTAATAGTATCGATTAAATCATTTATTGTAATACATACGCATAAATGTATAATTTAAATGTTTAAATACACTTAAAAGTAGAAAAACATGCGTGAAAAAGCCTTTTTATTATTTTAAATTACAAAATAACAAAAGGCGGTAGGGGTACTTAATACTTTCGGGTTGAGAATGCGATTGGAAAGCACTAAAATGTTCATTTTGGCAACTTATTTGGAAGTGTTTTATATATTAAATAACAATAAGCTGCAACGCGAATGTAACCGATCAAGAATAAGTCAGGAAGTACGAATATGTATCGATTGAAAACATATGTGCAATATGATAACCTTGGACTTGTATAAAGAGGTGAAACCAATAAAATTATAATTTTAATGGTGTGAGAGATAGTTTATTTAACATTAGATTTGCACGGGGATGCTGATTATTTGGTTCGAAAAAGGGTGCCAATGCCGTTCTCGTTGCGGATAGTGCAGACGAATTACGAGTCTTGGTGTCGAGAATGTATGAAGTATGCAAAGCAAACGATTTAATGACGAACGTCGGAAAGTCAAAGGTGATGTTTTTGAAAGGGAAAATGAGATAACAATTTGTAACATAATTGTGAATGAACAGAAACTTCAGCAGGTGTCCGAGTTTGTATATAGGTAGCATGTGTACAGTGTATGGTCGAACGGACAGTAACGTCGAAATAAGGGTTGGTGAGGGCAAAAAATTGAATGGAGCCTTAAAAACTGTTATCGGAAACAAAAAAATATCAATGACAGGCAAAAATGACTGTTCACAATGGAGTTCTAGTTCTAACCTTTAGGTATGGAAACGAAGCATGGAACTGGTAAAAGAAGAATGAGAGCAGAATAAATGAGGTAGAGATGAGATCCCTTAAACGCATGTGTGTTAAAACGATGTAAAACAGGTGATATTAGGGCGGAATGTAGAGCCGAATAAAGATTATGAACAAAATTATAAAAGGATCACTACGCTGGTTTGGTCACATGGAACGCGTGGATGAAGAAACGTTGGTTAATAAAGTTTACGATATGGATGGAGTACGGAGTCGAGGAAAAAATGGCATGACCAAATCAACCAAATTTCAAAGGTCGGCCAAGTTAGAAGTCTGAAGAATCGAAGTGCGTATGAATGTGGAGGAAGCTAGAGAGGTGTGTAAGGATAGAGAAGTGTGACAATCTATTAATTCTCTTTGCGTAACCTTTCGGGGGAAAGGCGTGATGGTTTGTTGTTGCTGTTGTGATGCTGGGGACCAATAGTTTGCAGATAAGAAGAGATGGGTGCACACTAACCCATTTCTTCAGACTTATCAGGGGATTCTTTGAGAACTCCGTTATCTTGGAGGCTATCCATCTTTTTGTTTAGACAGTTATCTTCAACAGCGTCAGCAAAGACTGTTTTATCTCCCAGCATGGAGAACCAACCTGCCTTTGGTGATGCCGATGGGGAGAGCAATCAAACTGCTGAACATGATCGCTCCGGAGATTGACGTCTTTCATATTCGTGAAAGTACGTTCAGAAGACAAATACTCTTGACTTTGGAGAGTATTATGTATTCCTAATGTCGAACCATCTCACATGCGTTCCTGGTATTATATATTTTTTTATGTTTTACCTGTTCTCAATAGACGTCTTAAACTATTGTATAATTTGTTGTTTGTAATATCTTTTGAGAAAATAAACTGATTTGATTTGTTGCTGTTGTTGAAAAAGGGTAACTAAACTAAATAAGTTTGAGAAAGTGTGTTTTAGTTCATAGGAAGGAGTGATACTCGTACCTCTCCCATCGGCCTTAGGTGCGGCGTAATTTATAGGGGAGAGCACCTCAGCAGACTGGAGCAGTGTCTGGGAAAGGATTTATGACTTGAAACAGTTTGATTCTCAGCTTACAATACTTTAAAATACCAGGAACATTTATGCCATTCCCAACACGATTTATTAGAAGGGAAACTCCTTATTACGGATGAGGAAAATGATTTTTTTTAATTATGAGGTTTTAATTTTTTTTTCATATGAAGGACTATGTAACTTTGTGGTTAAACATTTTAAACTTATAGATATAAAAAAATAAAACTCTGTGTATTTATAACGGTACGGTAATTATAATAAATGCCCCAATTGATGCCTAGGTATAATTGATGTCTCAATCAGGCATCAATTATAATAATCATACCTTGGTTAAATACAAAGTGTTTTATTTTTTTATATCTTTAAGTTTATAAGGATTTTATTTAAAAAATCTATCTAAAATAAATTCACGCACGTCGATTTCTCCGACTCCTCGCGAAGTCAACACTTAATATTTGATTGATTTGATCGTGTCACGTTTTCTTCGGCCTTCATCTATTTCTTGTTCCGTTTCCATCGTTAATATATAGATACATTATTTCTTCATGTGAAATGTGGCACGATCAAATATATCAAATATTGAATGTCGGTCACGTGAGGAGTCGGAGAAATCGACGCGCGTGCATGATACGATGTATCAATGTTGAGGAATCGAGATTAGTATTACAGGAAAGAAAAATGTGGCAGTCTATTCTTTCTGTCTACCCCTTTGGCGAGACGGCGTGATGGTTAGTTCATCCTTCTTTTGCCTAACCAAAAATATTCATTTAATTACGATAATAAAACAATATATTTAAATCGAAATATTTTGCCGATTTATAATATGGTTTACAATAGTTTATTTCTACAAACGAATTTTACAATCAGTTCATTTGTGACAAATTAAAACGCTTCCACGATAAATCATGAAGTGAGTAAGTGTCCAATACTTAATACTCGTATGTCTTCGCGGGACAATACGATTCTTAAGAAAATAAAGTAGATTTATGCTTAGAAGGGAACACTCTTATGTGCGTCTTAAGTTTGTATTATTTCCTTTCACGTTTATTTATTGTATGCGTTTCTAAAGAAATGTTAATTTTGGTTCTTCAATTTATATAAAACTTAAAATCCTAATTAAATAGATCATTGCCGAAGTGATTTTAAGTCTAAATAAATAATATGTGTTGTTCGAACAAATGTGAATAACGTTTTCTTTTAGAACACAAATGAAGTAATCATTAAGGTGATTTGGACAAATATAATAAAATTATTAAGGTGATTTGTACGAATACAATATAATTTTTAAGGCGATTGGGACAAATAAAATATAATCATTAAAGCAATTTGGACAAATAAAATATAATCATTTAGGTCATTTGGACAAACAAAATATAAAAAATAAGGTGATTTGGACAAAGAAAATATAATCATTTAAGTGATTTGGACAAATAAAATGTAATCATTAAGGTGATTTGGACAAATAAAATATAATCATTAGAGTGATTTGGACAAACAAAATATAATCAATAAGGTGATTTGGACAAATAAAATATAACCAAGAAAGTAATTTGGTACAATAAAATGTAATCATTAATGTGATAAGTAGATAAACAAAGCTCTTATATTACATATCCGATTACACATCAGTCTGTGTAAAACTTGATAAGTCCACTGTCCAGATTCCAATAGAGAAGGGTGTAAGGCAAAGAAATACAATATCCTCAAAATTGTTCACAAACTGGGAAGAGAAGGATATTAAGGTGGACGGAATCAATTTAAACAACATGAGATTCGCGGATGATATCGTATTGATATCTGAAAATTTGGATGAAGCACGTGTCATGCTGAAAGATCATACGGAAGAGACAAAAAAGGTATCATAGGACTCCGTATTAATATAACCATGACCAAAATAATGACGAATCTGATCCTCGGCTAGACATTGACAATCAGCTCATAGAAGAAGTCAATGAACATACATTCTGAAGAAATTCCTATATACCAAAATTATCTAAAGTTTGAAATGCAGAATGCATTGCATGACCAATGCGTACTTCCAGTAATGACTTATGGAGCAGAAACGCCAACCTCCACCAAGTCGACAATAAGGAGACTCCGTGTAGGACAAAGGAAACACGAAACAGTCATGCTACATGTCAGACTCTTAGACCGGATAAGAAATACTGAAATACGTAGAAGGTCGGGAGTAACATATGTCGTCGAAAGGGTCGCCAATTTCAAATGGTCATTTGCGGGACGCGTTGCTAGATTGGTAGACGAAAGATGAACCAGAAGGGTGGTAGAGTGGAGACCTCGCGAGGACAGAAGAAACAGAAGAAGAGAGTCTGATGCGAAAGGCACAGGACAGGAATACTTGGAGAAGTATGGACGACATGGGCTGGTAAGAAAGCAAAGGACAAATAAAATAAATGAAAGGTCGGAAGCTACTTCTCATAAAATATTGAATACGAATATATATATTTTTATTGCAAGGGTTTGTACATATTTCGTTTCAGAGTGTGTTAGGGGACGCAACATTTATTTTAAAGTACGCATTTCCTAATATCACTCGGCGTGTAAGGGTCTCACCACCAGGGTGGCTCGTTCACTTAATTAGCCCTTTAAACGAGCGGAGGGTGGCAGAAGTATAAAAATAACACAACAGTTGGAAGGAAAGAAATATTTATCTACAGATAGATTCACGTGTACACGCGTACTCTGTGCATTACTTAACCTATTTCTGAATTTATTCCTGATAAAGAAAAGTAGTGACCGACTAACCTAAATTAGCGAAAATCCTATTTTGTGAAAGAGATGCAACTTGTTTTTTTAATCAAATCAATTCGGTTTAATTTTATCAAAAGACATTACAAACATATTTATAGTTTAAGGCATCTATTTGAAAAGAGGTAAAATACCAGAAACGCATGAGATATGGTTAGAATTTAGAATAAACAAAATTATCCCTAACGTACTTTCACTAATATAAAAGACGTCGATCTCCGAGTGATTATGGTCAGCAGATTGATTTATCATCCCACCTGAATCACTTGTGGCAGGTTGGTTCTGGCGGCCGACTTCCACCGACTTCAGTTGGAGTAATCTATATTGGCGTTGTCAGAGATATCTGTTAATGATTAACATATCCGTTAAATATTAACTTATTTTTCTATTTTTTCTTATTATTATTGTTCTTCTTTCTCCGACGTTAGACTACAATTACGTTAGATTACTATTATTATTAGTTGAAAGAAACTCTCTTTATCCTCCAAAGTTCTTAATATGGTCTACTCATTGACTTTTCGGAACCAAGAAATTGTATTCTACCCACTTTACGACGTCCTCCAATATTTAATTTAAGTATTTCTAAAATTATTTTTAAATGCTGGCAAATTTATTTCAATCAATAGGATAAGGATAAGAACTTATATAGGTGTTTTTTTAGAAGTTTGGTTTTTAAACTGGCAACATTGTTTCTACAGACTGTCAATTTGTCAGTTGACAGTAGATTTGTAGTCAACACGTTTGGCCATTTTACCCAGTTGCTCGATAAAGTTGTCGAAAATTCGACTTCACGATTGCGCTTCATTCGATCTAGCCGTGGTGCTCATAAAATTATATAAAATTATATATTAAATAAAGCCAATATCATAGACATTAAAATTATTTTAATGTGTTTTTTTTTCATTTTGAATTTGTATACCTCTAAAAAAAACATAATTTTTCACATTGTTACATAAACAACTTTATCGAGCAATTCGGTAAAATGGCAAAACGTACTGACTACAAATCTACTGTCAACTGACAAATTGCCAGTCTGTAGAAATAATGTTGCCAGTTTAAAAACGAAACCTTTAAAAAAACACCCTATAGTTCGACAATTTGTGCTGGTCAGAAAGCTCACAGACGGAAGTGTTCAACTACACAAATGTTTACCAAAATCCAAAGGTTTAGAGAATCCTATACTATTTATAGACGTGACTTTAAATTAATTGTAGCTTTGGAGTCATAAACCCTCAAATGTCCTATTTCCTTTCACTTCATTTAATCTCGTTTGGGACGAGGTGAATTGCGTCATTTGTGTCAAGAAATGTTGGCTTTGGTGACATTCAAACAATTAAGTCAAATATATGATCTCTGGTTGTCGAGAAGAGAAGTCACGATAAGGAAGAACTTCTAATGAGTTGAAAAGCTCGTGACACTATTTAGACACGTATAAAAAATAACTCACTTTATTTTTAACTATTCAAGAACAATTTGATTTAATATTCACAAAAATACCAAAGACCAAAAAAAGTTAGATTAACTTATTGTTAGATTTAAATCAAGGGAGTGGGGGTGATTTTAGAATAACTATCAATAATCAAAATAACAAAAAACCTATGTTCTTTTTTAAGGACGGTTTTTTAGAAGTTTTATTATATTTTATGGGAATAATATGTTTCACCGGTTCTAGTGCCGACCATTATGTATGAAAGTGAAGCTTGGAGTTGCCAGAAGAAGGATTAAAGTAGGATAAATGCAGTAGAAATGAGGTCGCTAAGAAGAATGTGAAAAAACATGTATGATAGAATATCTAATGATGAAGTAAGAAAGGAATGTAAGGCGGATGAATGCGTCCTAAATAAAATTAAGAAAGGGTCAGAAAAAAGGTTTGGACATAATTACGAATGGATGAGAAACGAATTGTTAAAAAAATATTATTCAAGTAGTGTGAATGGAAAAAGAAGTCAAAGTAGGTCAAGGAAGACATGGAATGACCAAATTAATCAATTACTAAAAGGCGGCCATGTTCGTACGGGAAAACGGCGTGATGGTTGGTTAGTTATATGTTTGCTAAGGCATTTTCAAATGTTTTAGACTAGACATATCTTGTTTGATAATGCTTTTGTATGGCAAAACATGTCATTTCCATAAAATAAAATAAACTTTCTAGGAAAACAGACTTTTAATCCAATTAGTTATTTAATATGGAGTTTTACATCATCTTTCAAGAAACAACATGTATTTTCTTGTTCATTTAACATTTTCAAATGTAAAAAATACAATAAAATTAAATTAACAACAACAAATCACTACGCCGTTTCTCCGAAAGGGCTTGCGGAGAGAATGGACCGCTACACTTCTCTATCCTGATACGCCTCTTTAGCTTCCTTCTTCTTCTTCTTCTTACTTGTTGTAGACCTATGTCGTCTGTTCTCCAGAGGGTTGCTTCTCCTGTGAGGTAGATTCCTAGTTGTCCTTCCATCTTTTAAGAGGTCTTCCACGAGGACGAGGCTGAGGCTGATTATGCAACACAATATAGGGGAGTCTGGTGGTGTCCATTCTTTGAACATGCCTGTATCAGTCCCTTTTTCGCTGTCTGCTCCATCTTACGATATCCTCAACCTCACATATCTTTCTTATTCTGGTGTTCCTCACGCAATCTCTAAGTGTCTCGCCTGCTATCGTCCTCAGTGTTTTAGCTTCCCTTCTTTCCAAATTCATGCAGCGAGTCATACACGTTGATTCTTCAGATTTGTAACATGGCCGACTTTTAAATTTGTTTAATTTGGTTATGCCATGTATTCCTCGGTCTTTCCGACTCGCTGAAATTAAATGATTTACTTATCTTGTAGTAGGTAGCCATATAACCCGCATGTTGCGCACGTGTACTATGATTTGATTGCACGTGGGCTTGCGAAAAGTATTTGCGGAGTCTTTTATTTGCATTGTGTCGAGAAATATAAACTGCGATTGTTCAGAGTTTCCGCTACAGTAAAGTATAATTATACCCACAGCGCAGGAAGAAAATAAGATCACACTAAGCTGACTAGAACGCCGCAAGACTGGATATTATATGTCTTATTCGAATTAAATATTTTAATCTAGTAATAATAAACCAAGAATATTAATAATTTTGTATTTTTAAGATTAGTTAAACTAAAACTAACTAAACCGCCCTACCTTCAGGTTATTTTCCGAGAAACGTGCAAAAAAGCAGGTTTTTTATTATTGAAATTTAATTATATATTAATTTTATTTTTTTAAATTACGAAACGTCAAATACTCGGCCGCACACTTCGCCTGCCACTTGTAAAACTATCGTATTTATGAAGACTTGTACTCGAGTGTTGTTGGCACACGCGCGTATCCCTAACAGTTTGTACATTTTAGGTACATTACTTTTTCTCAAGCGCGTACGTGATACGGGATAGCGCAGAATGGTACAGTCAAAGTAAACGTATCACGTACGTTCAAATACGTAGGGTGGTTAAACTAACTAATTCGAAAAATAAATGTTATTTAAATTAGAACTTACCCTCATATAAATTACTGTAGCGGCATATTATTTTTAACAAATGAAGAAGATATGCGAAGATAAACCATTCTCCAGAATAAAGCAATGAGAATAATTTTAAGAAAAAGCAGATATGCTAGGATTAAAGTGATGTTAAAAGAGTTAAAATTTATGTCATTTAAAAAAATAACTACATACAACGTTCTATTACTTCGACACAAAATTGATGATGGGCACACCTCCCAAGAATTTTTAAGGACGCTAAAAATGAATATCAATATGAAACAAGAAAGAAAAATAAACTAAGGCAAAAATTCAGAAAAAAAAACAATCTCAGAATTCCTTTATGTATAAAGCACTTAATTTATGAAGATATAGGGGAAGGGGGGGCTAGTTGTTACAAAAAAATTAAAAGTTGAATATCTGATAACTGTTAATTTTGAGAGACATCATATTGATTATATCTTAAAGTACATGTATTAAAATATAATAAAACAATTTACACGTGTTTATAGAAAGTCCACAAAAATAATTATAGCATTTATAAAAAAAAAATCAAAGTGTAACAATGTGCCCCACGGGGGGGCAAGTTGTTACAGGGTGGGGGCATGTTGTTACGAACTAAAACAAAAATCAAATATGTATGTAATTGTTAACATTAATATGTAGAATATATATAATAACATGTAAAATTAAATTTTTGTATATTTAATCGCTTAAATCTATATCCGAATCACTATTTTGGCATGTAAAATTAACTTTATCGCCACGAATGCAGGAAATGTGAGCCCATTTATTGCATGCGATGCACTGGATCCATTCCCGTCCAGGTTTAGAGCAATCAAAACTCTCCGTACATACCAAACACAGGCATTCTTCATGTTCTGAGTCGGAAGAAGAATCCAGTACTTGCTTCTACTTCAGTTTCTTCTACTGTTTTTTATTTTCAAATGCACACATCGAAATGTTTTTTTTTAATTGATTTGGCGGCCTGTTTTTGTTTTCTCGAGCTCTCTTCCAGTTCGATTTGGTTCTTAACCGGAGTGTCAGTCAATATTGCTGATGAAATTTTTCTTCTGGAATAATGAACTCCCCTTTCTTGGTCCAGATTTAGGATGGCCTTATTTGTTCAGGCGTGGTATGCTGTATTTTATTGATGCCACTTGTTGATGGCTGCGGTTCCGTGAAAATAGATAATTGCTCTTCTTGATTTTGAGGTAGAGCTTCACAACTGGAGGTTGCAGGTTATAAAGGAGAAGATGAATGTGGTTCATTGACCACAGAAACGGTTTCTGCCATGGATTCGTTGGTATTATCTATTGATACACTTTCAGTGCTAACGTTCTCAGGCATTGGACGATCGGTTATTTCGGAAGGCTTGAAGTCTTCCTCTGAAAATACATCTCGATTATATGGCCATATAGTATCTATATACTGTAAGCTCCTTTTCCTGATCAACAGAAAATATTTGCCGAGGCTTGTTGTAACCCACTAAGTTAGATGTGGTTGGACCATTCTCTTGACGTTTTATGTAACGATGTAATGTCATAAAATTTACTTTGTATGCTTCGGCAGCTCTTCGAATAGATAATTTTTTTCTGTTACTTCTTTAGCTGCTCTTTTGTAGGTCTCCTAGGAAATTTTACCTCTATTGTTTTTTTTATATGTCCGTATCATTGGTATATAAAATCTAGAACAATAATTATAAATAGTTTAATAATTGTATATTAATATGCCATTTGAAGTTAAAGGGAAACGAAGTGGGGCTAGTTGTTACAGTAACAACTTGCCCCCCCATCGTTGTAACAACTAGCCCCCCTGACCCAAAATAAAAACAAATTGCTATAACATTAACACGGAAATGGTTATTATTTCGATATATTATCTGAATGTAAGCAGAGACATGTAGAGTTTTACCAATTTACTTAGAATAACTTACCTCTTATAGTTAGTGAACAATTAAACTTCAAAATCAGTCAACGAAAGTTACTTTAGATACGAAATACACTATAATCGGGTTTATTTGAATTACGCACGACCGGCAAGAGCGACGTTCCGTCGAGCACCGCGTACACGATACCTAGACATACTGTGCGACACATACGCCACAGAACCTAGTGGTGGGGGAGTTATTTAGAATGTAACAACTTGCCCCCGTAACAACTAGCCCCCCCTTCCCCTACACGAGGATGTCAAAAGTGTGCAGAGCATATTTTTATAGAATAGAAATAAATAAATATGTAAACAAGATGTAACCTTATATTGATTTGTATGTGGATTATTTTAATTACACGTTTAATTGTTTTTTTTACATTCTTTCTTCGTTCACTATTTCCATGTGTCCAAACCATCATAATGATCCTTTCATTATTTTGTTCATAACACCATCATTCGCACCGCATTCATTTTTTGTATTTTCATTCGACACTATCATACACAGATTATCTACACATTTGTCTAAGAGAACTCATTTCTACTGCATTTATTCTACTTTCATCCTTCTTTTGCCAGTTCCATACGTAAGGGTCGGTACAAGAACACCATTGTGCACGACCATTTTAGCTTTTTTTGATATGTTTTTGTTTGCGATGACAACTTTATGTGCACCATTCACTTTGTTACCTACCCCAACTCTTTTTTCAACATCTCTCTCCACTCGCCCATATTTTGTAAACATACTACCCAAATACAGAACTCATATGCTTGCTCCAGATTTTTACCATTCACGCTAATGTTGGAGACTGTAATGATTTCTAATTTTTTTTAAATCATTATCTTGTATTTATTCACATTCATCAGATCATACTATTATTATACTATTCAACAGGAGTTGTAGTTCATGCTCGTTGTCTGAAAGTAGGATACCGTCATCGGCATACAATAGACAGCTTACTGACATTCCGCTCATTTTGGCACCTACATCCAATCCTTTCAGCTCAATAAATTATTGATATGTCTCGCGAAATATTCGAGTCACTAAATAAAATTGTAAACCTCGCTGTACAGGGCTATTGTAATATGAAGAACCCTTCAATTTGAAAAAGGCTCATATGTGTTTTATTAGCTGGAACACCCAGGGTGTTATGGGTTTGTCTGCAATAGGAAACCACACTGCTTGTTATGAATTATTTATGACACCATACCATAGTGGGGACGCTGCGTTCTACCGAGGTGGGTGGAAGTTCTTTTGATCTGTGGATACGTGTCTTGTTAGATTTTGTAAGAAATTGACTATTATTAATCTCTTTCTATTATATGTCCTTTATATAGAATGTACACCTTTCATAATAATTTATATAATATTACCGTTCATAATAATTTATATAATATACATCAAATAAAGAAGCAACGTAGATGATTTATTTGAAAGCAAAACAAACTACAGATAAAAAAATCCCAAAGCTATCGTCTCGCAGTGTTGAAAACGCGTTTTTTTCTAGAAATAAAACCATATCGAATTGCAGTTTTTTTTCAATAAGAAGCGTTAAAATATTGAATATTTAATTCACTTCTGAAAATTTTTTTTTTCTCGGATTAGATGTGCGAACAAAACAATGCAATTATTTGTAAGAACCTTGTTTTCTAAGATTAGTTCGACCCCGGAAAAGTAATTCTACCGTTCGTTACAATATTGGCGTTGATAATATTTTCCAACAAAAACTGAAAACATCGTAAAGTGCGAAAAGGATTTAAGTAGGTATGTCAAATGGCCTAAAATATATTTGGATTCTGACGTCATAACAATAGTGTCAGTTGGAGAAAACTTTTGAATGGGTGAAACTAATCAAATTTTTAATTGCTAGATGGAGCACATCGATAAAATTTTTTTGTTAATTGAATTATTAGTGTCAAAAATATTTTTCAGTGTTCCAGTTTAAAAAACATGTTTTGATAATAGTTGATTGATTTTGACTATTTTACGCTTCTATTCGAAATTATTTTGTAATAAATAAACATTCTTTGATTCGGTGTTGCATCGGCAAATCAAAGAATCGGGTTTAATAACATTAGAAACACCAGACATCAGATCGCCTTTATCTTCACATTAAAAACACTGACCACATACAAATACGAACATTTTCAGCTTTCATCTCGAGTTTTCAGTTTTACAGATGACCTCGATACGGACAGTAACCGAGCGATGTTTGTGGCTGTAAACGGATTAGAAATATATTAACTAAAAGCTCACGAGACACAACATACCATCGCAGGCATTTTTTCAGCATGCAGTTACTTCAAATCCCATAACTCTTCGAATAATGTCAGAACTTTATACATATAGTAGGTATATACTATAAATAGTTCAGTTGCGCATGGTAATTACGCCACATCTAAATTTACTTCACAGATGTCACAACACTTGAAAACTTTTAAAAATCGAACTGTGTCGTAATAATCAATATTTCACATTTATTGACATTTCAAAACGCGGGAGACGGTGCCCAATTAGCGCCCACTTGTCTGATTAGTTCACTGGACGGGTTCAAACGCAAAGCATGTTGAGATTTTCGTCAACAAAATTAGCATTTTGTGCCATGCTATTTCCGAAACTATCTCTTCGGTGTTTACGCGTAAAATGTAATATCTAATACTTGTATTGTCACAGCGATTCAGACATCGCGTTTTTCGGCGGCAAATGTATTATGAATTTACGAATGATTCATTTAGAAACTCCGAATTTTTCATTTGTGTGACTTTGTAACGATAATCTTTTAAGTGTGGGTATTGATAATATTTTGTCGTACATTTATCCAACAGCCGACTTAATGATTTTTTCACTTCACTTTTAGTCCTGTTAAGTAAAGATATTATGTAAACAATATATGTTTGTAAAATTTTGCTGTAAAAACTCATTATGACTATATGCATTGTTATGTCCATTCTAATTTATTTTCTATTAAATCATATTTAATTATAAAAAAACCTCACGGTATATCGATGCCGTTGAACATTTAAAACTTGCTTAATGGTGTTTATAGTTCATATTAAAAAAATAATGTTTTTGTGAGTTTCTTAATTATTTAATTTTTTGGGGTTTAAAATGAAAAAAGTGTAATATATGTGATTATCGTACCCGCCGTTTAACAAAAACTCTTGTGGCGTCTACGATTAAATAAATCATTAAAAAATTAATGATGTTATACAAAGTATTTTTTTAAATTATTTTTAAGCAATTACCTCACTATGCAATTATGAACGAAGTTATTGAATACATATATTACATAAGTGCATTTAGGCGACATAAAACAATGCTTTTTGATGAATGAAAATAAGGAAAAAAAAATAATACAAAAAAGAAATGTAGAAATTAAGTTTTCTGTCAATTTAAAAATGGCGCAGTTTAATGTCGATAGCTTGCCATCTGTGTGTTATTCTTAACAACATGTTTAACACTTTTAACTTGTATCTTGTATGACAAGGAACTCCTCGGTGAATGCGTCATATAAAAAAATATTATATTTATATAGCGATGAGCTAACTTTTCCCACTTCTTGTTAGATTATTTACACGCAGTCAAGAAATAAATCTTGACGGGTAAAATTATTTTTCTAGTTGAATTGTATAACAAGAATATTCGGTATGTTAGCAGTTTTCATTTTTACCGACCGGTTTGACGTTTGACTGTCAATATGAAAGTTTCGATAAAAAAAATGTCCTTCATTGGGGCAGGTTGAACATCTGTGTTTATCGGCGGTTTATTTGTTGTGATGCACAAAATTATTTACTCCTATTATTATACATTTGTGACCATGGTTCATTTAAGACCAAAATATAGTTTTATTCGTTTACACATTGCTATATTATGAAACAATGTTTCCAAAAATTCATCTGTTTGCATTTCTATTAATCATTTCTATTATTGTCATTTACTATCAAATACAATTGTCTCGGGTTGAAGATGATTTTAAGAATTTAGGTAAGTAGCGTTTGCTTGTAAAGATAATGCATACAAGGTTAATTACTTGATAGAATTATTTCAACTTTTGTGTCCATAAGATTATTAGGTATCTATTTATATATTTTAAAATATGAAATGTTTAATATTGTTTGGAGACTCGTAGAGAATACGATAATCACAATATTTCAATTTCAATTTTTTTATAGTTTCATTTAATATTTCTTTTTACTAGATTTTATTATTAACTGTTTACAAATTGCTTATAGGATTCATAATAATGTTCTTCTATTATTTGAAATCCACCGTGAACTCGTTTTTTAGAATTATCAATTGCTCGGGTACGTTTAAGAGAGTCTTCTCTCTATGAGCAATCCAAATCCAGCAGCATCTCCAACAGCGATGATTTGGTGGTTATTTATAACCGAGTGCCCAAGACTGGGTCAACGAGCTTCGTGGGAGTGGCGTATGACTTGTGCAAGGCTAACGCTTTCAAGGTGCTGCACATCAACATCACGGCTAACATGCACGTCATGACGCTTAACAACCAGTACCACTTCGCACAGAACGTCAGCCACTGGGACGCTGTCAAACCTGCTCTGTACCACGGGCATATGGCTTTCCTAAATTTCAACAGGTAATTGTTTTTAATTTCCGAATATACAGTATAAAATGTATTTGTTAAATAATTTATTAAAATTTCTTCTATATTCGCCTTCACTTTGTGTTGTGGATTCATATTTGAATAAATATAATTATACTTTGTATTACAACACTTTTATTTTCTCTGAACTCAGACATGTTTAGCTTACAAGTAACCTTTATCAATGTTTACTATTTTAACAATAATAAATAACCAATTAAATTTAAATTTAATTCCCACAAGTGATATGTTCCCGATACATCTCCCCTCTCCTCAATCCTAATTATACCCTTTCCACTTTCATACATAACTCGATCTCCATTAAGTATATAAGTGACCGCTCTGTTTTACATATTTGTTTGTTAAAATAGTATACATTGATAAATGTTACTTGTAACCGAAACATGTCTAAGTTCAGTGAAAATAAAAATTGTTGTAATACAAAGTATAATCATAATTATTCAAATTAATTAAAAGTATATTCTTTTGTAATTTCAATTCCTTGGTGAAAAAACTTACTAAATGGTGATATATCTGTCCTTGTGCTCTTGGCTCTTTACACTTCTATTTTTCTATCCTATTTATATTGTATAATATCTCTGCTGTTATCATGCCTCTGTATAAGGGAAAGGGGTCTCGTATGGACTGCGGAAATCACCGGGCAATAAGTCTGTTAAGCGCCGTTGGTAAACTCTACGGCCGAATTTTAATAGAAAGAGTAAAAAAGACGACGACTGAAAGAGTATGGGATGTTCAAGGCGCTTTTATGACCGGAAGAGGATGTATGGATCAGATTTTTGCACTTCGAACGCTTGCGGAGAAGTTTATGGCCAAAAACCGTAAGCTTTTCTGTGCGTTTGTCGATTTGCAAAAAGCCTATGATCGAGTGAACAGAGATAAACTGTGGTCAATCTTGTCCGAATACGGAGTGAGCACAAAACTGATACGGGCGGTTGCTTCTCTCTACGAAGGGAGCACTGCCAGTGTTAGGGTAAATGGAGATATCACGCCTTGGTTTGATATCACGAAGGGTGTTAAGCAGGGCTGCGTGATGTCTCCATGGTTGTTCAATCTGTATATGGACAAGTGTATGAAAGAACTTAAAGGTATAAATGCTGGTGCTAAGATGAGTGATTTATCTGTAAACTGTCTGCTTTACGCGGACGATGCCGTTCTCGTTGCGGATAGTGCGGACGAATTACAAATCTTGGTGTCGAGAATGAATGAGGTATGCAAGTCAAATGATTTAATTATGAATGTCGGAAAGTCAAAGGTGATGGTTTTCGAAAGGGAAGAGCAAATGACAGTTTGTAATATAAGTGTGAACGAAGAGAACTTGGAACAGGTGAGGGAATTTGTTTATTTAGGTAGTATGTTCACAGCAGATGCCCGAACGGATAGTGACGTCGAAAGAAGGGTTGGTGCGGGTAACAAAGTGAATGGAGCTTTAAAAATAGTTATTGGAAACAAGAATTTATCAATGAAAGCGAAACGGCCGTTCACAATGGAGTTCTGGTCCCAACCCTAATGTATGGAAGCGAAGCATGGAACTGGCAGAAGAAGGATGAGAGTAGAATAAATGCGGTAGAGATGAGGTCCCTAAGACGTATGTGTGGTAGAACGATATACGACAGAATCTCAAATGCTGATATAAGAAAGGAATGTAGAGCAGAAGAAGGTATAATGAACAAAATTATGAAAGGATCGCTGCGTTGGTTCGGACATATGGAACGCATGGATGGAGAAAGAATGGTTAAGAAAGTATACGTTAATGATGTAAATGGGGTACGAAGTCGAGGCAGACCGAGGAAAACATAGCATGACCAAATTAATCAAATTTTAAAGGTTGGTCATGTTAGAAGTCGGAGGAATCGACGTGCGTGTATGACTCGTTGTATGAATGTGGAGGAAGCTAGAGAGGTTTGCCAGGATAGAGTAGTGTGGCGGTCCATTCTCTCTGCCTACCCCTGCGGGGAAACGGCGTGATGGTTTTTTTTTTGTTGTTGTTGTAATATCTCTGTGGGAATATTAATCCCGCACCACGTATTAGACAAGAAAGACTATCATCTACACTACACTTGAGCCTGAGGCACACTCGCAACACACTCTGGCCTCGGACACGTGCTCATACACACGGATAAATAAGCGCGCCTCCTCTCTCTCTTCACTCAATCAACGTTTGTGTCTGTGTCTATCTATCTAAGTAAATGAGTATTCCACAACCTGTGAAATTCCATTCACCAAAATCACCCACAACCACATCTCTATTTGTTGACTGTTTTGTATGATAGAATGTTCAACTCCGATAAAAGACGATTCTGGGTCGGCAAAAGTGTTGACTAGAAAAATATAAATTCTTTCATGTCTTTTGAATAACTGCATTATGCAGTATAGAAGACAAATACAATAACTTTAGAGAGTATCTTGTCTTTCCAATGTCGAACCATCTCTTACATGTACTCAATAGATGCCTTACAAATTTATGCTGTTTGTAATGTCTGTTGAATTAATAAACTGATTAGATTGATCGATTGACATCATAATTTCTTTTGTTGTTATCATTTATATTGTTCCTAGGTTGGGGATTAATCCAAAGCCACTGTACATAAATCTGATTAGACGTCCTCTGGATCGCCTGGTGTCTTACTATTACTTCCTGCGATTTGGTGATAACTTTCGACCGCATCTCATCAGGAAAAAGCACGGCAATAAAATGGTAAGGTTTCAATTCTTATCAATTGACCATTGTTTTATTTTATTTTAATATAATTAGGTAATCATGGTCATCCATGTAAAAAGGTAAAAGTTTATTGCTATAATATGTTATATATTAATATTATTTTTTATATTTACACAACAAACAAAATTTAATCTATTTACTGGTAGACGAAATTACCATGAAATGAATTATTTTACATTACCACATTACCCTGAAGATGGAGACTGCAACGATCTCCGAAATGTCGGTCGAGAAGGAAAAATCACACGTTGTTACCCAAAATCACACAAAACATATAAAAGGAATGCTATACTCGTATTTATGGAATAATACAACTCATAACTTTTATTAAGATTTTTTTGTTGTTGATAAAATTAAGGTGTTTTCTTCGTGGAATCTATTATGATGTTTTTTTTAACAAATTAAAAAAACTTTTTACACTTTGAGTTTTATTTTAATGTTTAGTTTTGAAGATAAGAATATCATTAAGAGAAAATAAACTCTTAGGTGCGGATGCTGAGGACTTAATTAAGGTTTTGTATAGGAAAATGCGGCAGTCCATTTTCTATGCTTTCGGAAATGGCGTGATGGTTAGTTAGTCATCAGTTATTATTTGTTGCTTGGGTTTCTCCTTCTTGTTCCTTGCTATAAGGTCTATAGACCTGAGTGGTCTGTTTATTCAGAGGGTCGCTCCTTCTATGAGGTAGATTCCCAGCTGTTCCTCCATCTCTTAGAGGGGAGGACGAGTCCCGTGAGACTGATTGTGTAGTGCAATATTTTTAACATAGGGGAGTCTGCTCAATTTTATCCTATACCCAGCCTTGCATATCTCTCTTATTTTGGTGTTCCTCATGCCATCTTTTAGCGTCTTTCCTGCTATTATCCTCATTGTCTTTATCTCAGATGTCCTCGAAACTTGTTTGGTCCTGACTACGTTTGCCAATGTGACTTGAGCAATGCTGAAAAACTTTGAATCATTTAAATTCATGTTTTCATAGAATTTAGTGTATGATCATTTCAGTTTTAATTTTGTAGAATAAAAATTCATAACTAGAACAAAGAAGTCTAAAGACGAAACTAGTCCTGAATATGTAAAATAAAGAAGTGGAATTACATAAAAAAATGTTTTTTTACTTTTGTATGAAGAACTTAATTTGTGGTGTGACTAACTAACTAACCATCACGCCGTCTCCCCGAAAGGGTAGGCAGAAAGAATGGACTGTCACACTTTTACTGATGCGGCACTCCATCCTTCTCTTTTCGCTCCGCGGGAGACGCGGTGTGATGGGATGCGAACCTCATCGCCACCAATAGGCATCTCCCAGTGTGACATTATTAAAAATAATTTAAAACACTTGTGTACTTTGTTTTTACATTGTAATAAAACAAATCAGTTTGTTTTGTTACCCTGACAACACTCTGAGGAGAGCGCAACTGATTGGTTCTAAAAATACAAATAATGCAAGTATTTTAAAGTAATAAAATATTTGATTTTGTAACAAAAATTGTTCAACATTTTTTGTTGTTTTGTTAATGAGATTTTAATAATGCCTCAGTAAGTTTTTATTTAAATGGTTTTATATTGTTATTAATATTATGAATAACATATTTTTTGTAAATGTATACTTATACTTGTATACGAATACTTAATAAACATAAATCTCCATAGATGGCGTTAGTATGTAGATTATATATAGAGTAATCTTAAAAAGATTAACATATCGTCACCTGAGAGTAAGAAGGTTCCAACTGACAAAAGTAAAAATCTGAGAAAAATGAAGTCAAAGTTTTGTTGGTTTCGGGTGTGTATCTTGGAATAAAGGGGTTTTATTCCGATTTCCAGAGATTCTTTTACCGAGAAACGTGTAAATTTTGGCTGGCAACAGTTGGAATAATAAAGATCTAAGTTTAAATGAAGCCTTCTTCAGTGTATCGTGTGTTTTAAATGATCCGATGGAACTTGATTATTTTCGTAACATCAAAATGACGATACTATTACATGTTTTTTTTAATTGTACGTATAGATAAGGTTAGTAAGAACCCTTTTCACGAAAAAAAGCCAAATGTGAAATTTTGTTAGTTGGAACCCTCTTACTCTCAGGTGACGATATGTAATCAAAATCTTCATAGATGGCACATTGAAACTGACATGTGAAATCTGGCATAGGACTTTAACATATATACAACTTCTAAAAAAAATTTTTGTCAGACATGGTCATAAAGAAAGGTGGAATGGAGAATGTTGTAATTACATAAAGCGTGCGCTTAACCCAACCAATGACAGGTCATAAGTCCTGTAAACCCCTTGATCAATCATGTTCAGTTTCCAATTTGCATCTTCGTCTCTATTGAGATACAATTAAATAACATATTTTATAAAGCGCACTTGAGGTGAGTTATTCATGATAACGGCGCTATACAAATTAACCTAATCATTATTATTATATCAATATGTACAATATATATATATTTTTAATAAGAACTTTTTATACTGGAAAATAATGAGTATAACAATGGCTATTTTTCAGACGTTTGATGAATGCGTAGAACTCAACCAAGCAGACTGTGATCCAAAAAACATGTGGCTTCAGATTCCCTTCTTCTGCGGCCATGCAGCGGATTGCTGGTTAGCTATACATGTTATGCTATTGCATTATACAGGCAATATTGTTAATGTTTAGATTTTAAAGTTTACATTCAATAAATTAAATTGCTCCTCCTTAGTCAAATAATAATAGTAGTGATACCATTTAAAATTTAGAAATGGAAGACTTACGGAGTGCAAAATTTCTTTATTTTATTTTATTTTATCTAATAGTCATAAAGAATCAATTTAAAAAATAGTTTGATGTCATCAAAGTATTTTGTGCATTCCGTTTGTTTTAAACTTGTTCAGTGGGTTTAAACCAATGTTCAGTTTTATCAATTATGTTATTGTTTTATACGAGTATAACCCCCTAATCAAGCAAAAAATTTGCTTGTTCTTCTTGAAACACTCAAATCATGCTCCGGAATGAACACTCAATCCGTTTTTTAGATGCCAAGGATTATCCATATTATTGATCTATACATTTCTTATCCTAGGAAACCCGGCAACAAATGGGCACTAGAGCAAGCAAAGAAAAATCTTTTGGATCATTACTTACTGGTGGGCGTTACAGAAGAATTGTTTGACTTCATATCGCTTCTGGAGATTACTCTCCCTCGCATATTTAAGGGGGCTACAGAGCACTTCCTGAGCAGTAACAAATCTCATTTGAGACAGACCACGGCCAAGGCGCCCCCGTCTGATAAAACCATCAGCAAGATACAGCAGTCCACCATTTGGAAGATGGAAAATGATCTCTACGAGTTTGCTCTGGAACAGTTCCACTTTATAAAAAAGAAGACTCTACTCAACAAGGATGCTAACAGCATACCACAGATTTACATGTACGAGAAAATAAGACCAAAATAAAGATGACATAAAGGCAAAGTATTTAAAGATTTTTGATGTTTTGTAACTATGATATAGTTCTGTAAAAACGGCGATACATATATGAAAGTAGATAGCAGTTAGGGTTCACGAGACATTGTTAGTTTACTATCGTAGAATAATCCATTTATTGTTAATTGAACATATCTGTAGTCGTGGGTGGCTCTATGTGTGAATGGGTTATATAAAGATCTAACAAACTGTTTATTTATTAGGTGTATAACTTTGCTTCCGCCGTTTTGTTTCCGAAATTCGAGGCTTTATCGTAAAAAACTGGTTATACATTTATGATTCAAAGTATTGTCCATCGCTGGCCACTACTTTCTCCCATCTTTCGGGCAGCATACGAATCCCGCGTTGAAAAAACTGGTCATCTTTTGAAGCGATCCACGAATCGATCCAATTTTTTACTTCTTCATAAGACCGGAAGTGCTGGTCAGCTAGGCCGTGTGCCATTGATCGAAACAAGTGATAGTCCGAGGGAGCAACGTCTGGAGAATACGGCGGGTGGGGTAGGACATCCCATTTCAAAGTTTCCAAGTATGTCTTGACCACTTTCGCAACATGGGGTCGAGCATTGTCATGCTGTAAAATCACTTTATCATGTCTCTCGTTGTATTGCAGCCGTTTGTCTTTCAATGCTCGGCTCAAACGCATTAATTGCGTTCGATAACGATCTCCTGTGATTGTTTCAGTCGGTTTTAACAACTCATAATACACTACGCCGAGCTGGTCCCACCAAATACTGAGCATAACCTTGGAACCGTAAATATTCGGTTTGGCCGTCGACGTGGAAGCATGGCCGGGATATCCCCATGATTTTCTGCGCTTGGGATTATCGTAATGAACCCATTTCTCGTCCCCAGTCACAATGCGATGCAGAAATCCCTTCCAACTTGCCTTGCAAGTAGCTGTTCACAAACACACAAACGCCGTTCAACATCTCTCGGCTTCAACTCGTACGGCACCCAATTTCCTTGTTTCTGAATCATTCCCATGACTTTCAGGCGTTTTGAAATGGCTGGTTGCGTCACTCCCAATGATCCTGCCAATTCTTGTTGCGTTTGACACGAGTCTTGATCAAGTAATGCCTCCAATTCTGCATCTTCGAAAACCTTCTCTCTTCCACCGCCATGCTGGTCTTCGACGTTAAAATCACCGTTCTTGAAGCGTTGAAACCACTCTCGGCACGTTCTTTCACTAATAGCGGCCTCACCATAGGTATTTGAGAGCATTCGATGAGCCTCAGCCGCAGATTTCTTCATATTAAAGCATAAAATTAAAACCTCCCGCAAATGACGAGAATTTGGCTCGTAAGCTGACATGTTTAATCGGGAATAACTTTATGATGCAGACACAAATCGACTAATATTTCGATGGCGTTATGTTTACAAATACTTAAGCTTATTGTATGACATCTATGATCTATTTATTCCAACTACCACTTACCGCTACTGCCATCTATTGCAAAACGGCGGAAGCAATGTTATACACCTAATATAATACATAGAGTGCTGTCAATAGTTGTTGACAGGTTGATGGTTGCCGAGTAAGAGAGGGATTTATGACAGGACTGTCTGGGCATCATGACTTTAACCATATCCCATGTCCCAGGTCTGGGATCCTAAATCGTTGAACTTGCCCGACACAGGTGCAACAGCAGACAGGTTAACTGTGGTGCATAATCAAACTTTCCGCTACATATCTTTCACCATTAATTAAGGTATTAGAAAATTTAATCATTGTTTTTTAAAAATTGAAATTATCTGCATGATTACATCTCGTTTATGGAATTAAATTTTGAATTAATAATGCTGTGAACACACGTTTTTCAATCAGTGTGTTGGTGCTTTTCAATTTGACTTAATTTTATATATATTTATAGTAATAAATTCAGCTTTTTAATAATTGCACATTATAGAATAATTATTTTTCTTTGTCCAAGCTATATTAATATTATTAAATATTATCTAATGTTTTTAATTGTTTTTTATAGAAATATTAGTCGGTGTGGTTTACATCAGGTATTAATTATTAACATTAGCTGTGGGAATTTGTGATTTTTTAATAGTTTGTTTTTTTCGTAAATATATATAGTTTGAATATCGTGTGAACTAATTATTAGGGAGAATAAATACCTCATCAGTCTGACATGATCAACGCTCACATTACCGGGTATATTTTATACGAATTGTACTTTATATATTGCATTTAATTTGTGTCCTATTAACCGATCCTGCCATTTTTATTTTAACGTTGTAACTTTTTGTGTACTTTTAAAATATTTTATAATATTTTAAATAATTATTTATATTTTAATAGCAACATATGAATTATAAGTACGTGTTTATGAGTACATATCACCAAAATCTGAACAAATCAAAGTGTTGAAATACAAAATTAGCGAAAGATTGAATACATTTTTACCTGGCAAATGGAAGAATTCCGAGTGGGGTCTTTGCTTTGCGTATATTAAAAAAATCTCAGAAAATAATTTGATTTGTCCTGTGACTATGCTCTCTTTGTCCTAGCGTTCTGTGAGAGCATTTATTCACCTTCAGTATATAGGATTTGTACTGAATATTCTTCTGTGAAATTCAATGCATTTTTTGTTAGCTCACATCGAGAATCATTGCCAATGATTGGCCTAGATTCTCCGAATTCAGGGATTCAGGGGTTCCCATCCCACACTCTGACCCACCCTCACCAGTATCTTTCTGAAATAATTTTATGATTGGCCATAAATCATATACCATATTTTGCTCTGTTTTGTGAGATTGGAACATAAATGTGAATATAATTTAACTAGATTAAATGTGGCCTGGATACCCTTTTTCTTTTTTTTCTTTTATGGAATGGTGCATTCCCCAGTTAACATAAGTCCCGCGTGGACGGAGGGCGGGCCTAGGGATTGTATGAGCGAAGCTGACGAAAAGGCGCTGCTGCGTCCCATAACAGCTTCGGGTAAGCGTTGGGTATCCTTCTAACCGTCTTTATTTAACTGTATGTTTGTTCATTTGTATACATATGTATTAACAATCACTGTATGTTACCGTACAATAAATTAATTTTGGGTATTCAATGAAGAAAATTATCTCTATTGCTAGTGCCCAGTGCGAAGGGCTACGACAATCACGGCTCGGTTTAAATATAGCGGCCATATTGTTTACTAGAAACGTTAACTATTTTTGAATGCCCTTGGTGGAGGGACAATATGACAGGGATTAAAAATTTAATTTTATCCAGGTTTTGGTGATGTCTAATAATCGGAACTAAAACAAGTATAATGTTTGTTTTGATGATTCTCAGTGGACAATCCTGCTTTGAATATATTTATGGCAAATTATTATTCAAACATTAGACTGAAAATAATAGTATCAAACTTTTTTGGATTATAATACTTTTAAAAATCCCAAGGTAACATTTATGTAAAACCACATCAAGTTATTATTATTTTTATTTTCAATAAAATAGTAATATTAGAAACATTTGCATAAACCTTACTATCATTTGATTTATAATGATTAATATTATAAAAGGTCAGTCCAAAAGTTGGTGCGCTTTCTTTTGAAAAATTTAAACAGTGTAAATAAAACACAATACACATCCTATCAAACACCTTTTAGGATGCAAATATACCTTTGCTGTTGGAGTGGGCTGTTTATTTTTATATGTCCATTGTATTTTTCTTGTGACAATGGGATAAACAATCCATTTTTAGTCACCTGTTACCAAAATGTCTAAAAATGTCTCTTGTTCAAGGCGAGATAAAGGGGAAGTGCAGATGTTTTTTGCTGTTGATTGGCTTTGGATAGCTCATGCGGTACCCACTTTCCAAGCTCGGATATTTTCCTGAACTCAATTAAGTGACGAAAGACTGTTCCAATAGATGGATCCATCCTTTGGTAATCTGATGCACTGTTAACTGTGGCTCTGACTCCAAAAGACTTTCAAGTACGTCGTCGTCAAAATTAACGGTACGTCCTAAACGGGGCTCATCATCAATACTGCTATCTCCGTCTTTCAAATTTTTAAACCATTTCTGGGCAATCCTTATACTGACCCTATGTTCACCATGTACACTGTTAATTTTTTTCACTGTAGATTTGGTGGTTTCACCACACGAACATGAAAAATATAAAATGGCATGTTTGTATTGATTATCGATATTTATTTTCTATGGTTACTTATTTTTATCTGATGTTCACGAAAGTTTGTGATGGAATGACATACACAATAGGAAATCCATGACAAGTTTGAAATCCTATTTTTCTACAAAGTGAGTCATAGGGAATCGCAATATGCTATAAATGCGCACAAACTTATGGACTGACCTGATTGTATTATATAATGTAGTAGCAACCACTTACAGGAATACCATTATTATGATTTTTATGTATGAAAACATTTTTCCACATTTGAGTTTATTTTTTTTTGCCATTTATTGAAGGTATTCTTTTATCATTGGGTACACAATAGAAACAATAAACTTCGTTCAAAAATGGAAAATACAATTATAACGTATCCAATAATCAAAGAATTAATTATACTCCTTATAAATGTGTATTTTTGCAAATGAATTCCTTAATTTTTTATCCACCTTGTGTTTTGATCTCGTGATTACTTCTTTCAATTGTTTATCTCCAATCACCAGGATTATTACCTTCTGGCATAATATATTTAATCCATTTTATATAATTGCGAAAGCTTTTGTACTTAGGTATATGGTTATTTGAAAAATTGTATGCTCTTTTATTATTTAGAATTTACATAATGTTTTGTAATTCAACACCCATGTATATAAATATTGAATAACATTTTTTCATTAACAGCACAGGTTAGCTGATGTTTAAAATATTGTTTGTTGTTTTTATGACAGAAGTTATGTATATGATTTAAAATAATCAAAGAAATATACTTAGGAAATTGAAAAACTTTGTTTAATCCACTATTTATGTATGTAGTGGTAAATAGTGGATTAAACAAAGTTTTTCTATTTCCTAAGTATGTTACTATGGAATTCCACAGTGTTAATTAGCATTCAATAAGTTAATCAAAGAAATATAAAACATTTAAATGGATCAAATAATTATAGAAAAGCAGCACATTTCTAAGGATACGTGTTAGAATCATTCACCACCGGAAACAAATATTCATTTTGGTCAACCCTTTTTAAATAGTATATGAAATGTTAAGACGGTTTTAACATATAATATTGTTAGGGTATACATTATGTATTTTTATGATAATGAATTATGTATTTATTAACTGAAATTAATGAAATTCACAACACTTGTAATAAGAAATAAAGCAAGTTATTTGATAATTTTAACTTTATAGTAGCATGTTAAAACTTAACACAATCGAATTAATTAGAAAATACTACAATAATATATTCGTACGAATTTTTTTTTAAAGAGAAATATTAATAATATTAAAGTGCAACATTGCAACCAGATCTACATTATTGAAAGAAAGGCTGAAAATTAAACACTTATTACTATATTATACTGATTGTCATGCAGGGCGTTCCTAAATTATTGATACTTGCAACATTTACAGAAAAACTTTATGCTCCATTTAAAATTTATTGTTGAATTTTTACCAATTAAATCTTTGTTTATTTTAAAGTATAAAATATTAACTGTTAAATTTACAACACTGTTGTAATATATTTTTATTTATTATTATTGACTTTTTGAGAATGTCGCGACAGCTGTTGAAGCCAACCAATGTTGGCGCATCATCAGGTGTTGCAAACAAATGTTGTTTGTAACACCTGATAATGCCAACATCGGTTGGCAACAGCCAACAGCTGTTTCGCATCTCCCACGCATACTTCGATCGTCAAACGTCCACAACATAAATCTAAAACAAATAATATAAAATAAAATAACAATATAAAAATAATTTAACACATAATGTTATTTAAAAAAAACTCTGATATTATTACAGTGTTGTAAATTTAACAGTTAAAATGTTGAATATCATAATGTTTCGGTCAAAACAATGGATAAGTATAAAATACTTATACTAGTACTTACTTTGACTAGGGAAAATGTAACTATGGTATGTGTATACTCGGAATTCTCCCGAAATAATATTTTATATTTATAAGATAAATAAAATGTTGTTGATTAGGATGGTGGTCTAGGGGGAAAGAACTCTTGGCTCTTAATCATGGGGACATAGGTTTGTCTCGGGAATTGATGATACCAAGTCCCACTGTTTCTTCAGTAACTGCCATTTTGGAGATCACAATAAAGTGTATTGGTATCCAGTGCAGTGAAGTTATATCCTGCGACCCCAATTCTAATTTTAATCATATCAATATTTAAATGTATTTTCATTGAAAAAAAAAAAATTAATAACTAAAACTGCTATAGGCATTTTGAAGCATATTTTGTAGAACATAATTTAACTGTTATTTCAACAAAATACTTGTGAAATTTTTTATTTTTGTTGTGATGAAAGAATGAGTTTATACTTTTGTTTTTATGTATCGTTTGAATTGAAAGAATTTAACATTTAATACCTTTAGAGGTGTGTCAGTAATTTTGGAACACTGTGTATAGTATTATTAATAGAATGTGTTAAAATGCAATAAAAAGACATAGATCCGCCTCAATGTAAATACATTCCATAAATGTTTTTTTGTAAACTAGTTTCAGTGCAACCCCCGTGTTAGGGTGGTCATCTTGTTATGTCTTTGTAAGTTGGGGCCGCCAGGGGGCGGTCAGAGAATTCGAGTGCTTCCATAATAAATGTATCAACCTTTGTCAACGCTTGTGTTTTATTCCTGTTTAAAACAATATGTATTTTTTAAGTTATATTTTTTTGGCGCGTTTAGTAGAGGGTTAAATTGAGAGCACACCATGTTATGGAAGTGGGACTTGAAGTTAGCCATCAATGATAAATTAGAAGGAAAATGGAAGCACGGAGGTCAGCGCAAGAGATATAAGGACAACCTGCACACTGCAGTAAAGAGTGTAGACAGACACACGAACTAGGAGCAGATGGCAATCAATAGGGCAGAGTGGAGAAGAGTCGTTGCTATGTGCCAGGGGCCGGAGAGACGGAGAGGACGGGGCTCAGCCGTAGGGGTAGAATATCCCTGTCTGGAGTCTGACAAAGTCTGTCATTCCAGGATAGGACTATTTAGTCGCATCAGGTGGCACAGAAGACTGACCTAGATATTTGTTGTGTTCTTTATGCTCGTATCCACGGGCAATGGGCATTGATTCAGTTTATTTATTTACCCTAATGATATGAGAAACATATTTATTGTTCAGGGCATCTATTTGAGAAAAGGTACCAGAAACGCAGGAGAGATGGTTCTACTTTAGGAAAACAAGATACTCTCTAAAGTCAAGAGTATTTATCTTTTTAATGCATCTTCACTAATACGAAAGACGTCGATCTCTGAAGTAATCTAATTCAGCAGGCTGATTGCTATTCCCACCAGCATCACTAAAGGCAGGTTGGTTCTTCCAGCTGGTAGAAAGTACAAGCTATGCTGGCGCTGTCGGAGATATCTGTTGGAATCAAAAAGACCCACACCCTCCAACACGGCTGAGTTCTCAAAATATCTCCCGATAATATAAAGAAATGGGTTATGGGAAACCCATCTCTTCGAAGCTGCAAACTCCCAAAAAAAAATGCTGTGGGATAGAGCCATGGATAGGCTACCATACTTCTTCATGTAGAGATATCTCAGACTTTTTTTCTGAACCCTCTCCAGATTGCGAAAACGAGACACAAATTGCGAAAACATGCCACGAAAAGTGATATGAATGAAGTTAGTTGTTAAAAAAATATATAAAATAGTACCAACAAACTGTCACATTATAGTGGGGTGATTTCGATTATGTTGCGCAATATTATTTATAAAAACTTTCTAATAAGAAGAAGATCTGCACCAAATATATAAGTACAATAATTCGAACATTAATAATATGAATCACACTTTTTGAAGTTACATGACGAAGTTTGCCATCAGGGATAAATATTTAATTCATTTTTCCCACATAGTGTAGTGAAACATTTTTCAGTGACAAATCTTGTGTTGAAACTTGTTTAGTTTAGAAAAGTGTTTTTGTTTTGTTACGATAAAGAAGTATAACTTCTTACGTGCGTACGTAGTAGGTAAGTAGGTACACAATCGTTTTAAAAACATTAAAATGTAATCAGATTGACTTGATTCTTAATCGCCGATTAAGGTTACATCGTGTGTATCATTTCGTCCTCTAGCTGCTCTTCCAGGTGACATCATTTCTCATCAAGAAGACCAGCATCACGAAATTTGGATTTCGCGTATTCATTGAAAAATATTGGGATGCCGATATCCCTATGGATATATTTTTTCATCACCTAACCTTTGGAGGTCGAATAAATTAATGGTAATTTTCGCAGTATCAACAAGCATGTGAGATAATTGAAATAAATATTTTTCTTCATTAATATTAGGTATACTGCTTTTGTGGCGCCATTTTTATTAAATTCCTGAAATTAAATTAACTAACTAATTAACCATCACGCCGTCCTTCCGAAGGAGTAGGCAAAAAATGGATCGCCATATTGATCTTTCCTGAAATACTTCTTTCGTTTCCTCAACATTCATACATCGTGCCGTGCACGCACGTCAATTTCTCCGACTCGTCACATGGTCGACAATTGTGCCACGTTTACTTAGTATTCTTCCCATTCTAGTTCCGTCTATGTATAATACTTTACATATACTTTCTTCGTTTAATCTTTCCTTGTGTCCAAACCGTCTTCATGATCCTTTCATTATTTTGTTCATAACACTTTCATATGCACTACATTCGCTTCTAATATTTGCATTTGACACCATATCATATACAGATTTAACACACATTCGTCTAAGATATCTCATTTCTACTGCATTTATTATAATTTTCTCCACCTTTTGTCAGTTACATAAAATTAATGATTTCGAAATAAATAAATGTAATATTTTTGTTTTGAAGGTTGTTTTGATTGTGCACAACTCTTAACTACACGTCTAAAATTAATGTCGAAATCATACTCGTATTATAGCCAAAACCTGGTTGGACACATGGAACGCATAGATGATGGAAGAATGGTAAAGAAAGTATACCTACGTTATTTATGTAAATGGAGTACGGAGTCATGGGAGATCGAGGAAAACTTGGCGTGAACAAATTAATCGAATTTTAATGGTCGGCCATGTTGGAAGTCGGAAGAATCGACGTGCGTGTATTACTCGCTGTATGACTGTGGAGGATCCTCGAGAGGTGTGTCAGAATCGAGTAGTGTGGCGGTCCATTCTCTCTGTCTACGGCGTGAATCGGCGTGTTGATTCGTTGTTTGTTGTTGTTGTCCCTTGCTGTTTCTCGATACGTAATGATAAAATAATACAGTGCCAGCTCGCTAATCCGAATGTAAATCGTGCAGTGGGTCGTTCAGACTAGGAAATCGTTCGGATTACTGAGTGTTTTGAGAAATATGAGAGAAAAAAGTAAGTTACGGTTTTTGAAAATACTTTTTATTTTACATTTTTATTTAGGTACTGAATGAATAATTGAAAAAATTAACATTTTTATTTTAGCTTGAAAAAATCTGATATTTTATTTTGAACCAACGCAACGAACCTAACTGGTGTTCAAGGGCTAAATCACGTATTCGTCTCAAAACCACCAATGGCTGTGTTCTGGACGACTTCTTCAACCCAGTTGGTGGCTATATTGAAAGCTTTTCACGGCTTCAGAAGGTGGCATTTTTGAAACTGCCATCAGCTGCTCGCCGTCACCAGATTCCTTCTCGAGATTTTCACATGTGACAGCTCGTAACTCGTACTATATACACTCGTACTATAATAGGTAAACCCAAGAGACTGATATATGGATCAGTTGACTACTCGGTGTGAAACTTGCAATGTGTTTTATAAGACAAGTAGGGAATATTCATAATTGTTTCGCTTCGCATAAATAATTTGAAATCGAAGGAAGCGTCATGGAGGAAGTTCTAAACACAAATACACAGCGGAGCTCACATCGTGACCTCAAAATGGCGGCTAAAGGCTGATGGTAGAGTGGAAATAGCTGGACAGAGACACACGGCAAGAACGAAATTTTTTCCTTTGTTAGTTTCAAAATAATACACTAATTATTATGATCCTCGCTGGTGATGCACGCATTTTCTAGTATTTAAAAAAAATCTATGTTTATGTTTACTTTCAGCTATACAGAGCTGACTCGGTCAAGCTCTGGGGTTCATGGGCTATCCATATATGTTCGACATATCTACCATTAGGGTGGCCCTTAACATAGTCATTTTTTAAAAATATTTTAATAAGTCTCACCCCCATATTCGTTTTCTTTAGGGCTAATAAGTAACTTGTAATTTTTATTTTATAATAACACGTGATCCAAATGGCGTGAAAATTGAACAAAATTAGTTTAATTCTTAAATTTTCGCAAAAACTATTTTAATGATTTTGTTTCAAATTTAAAACGTCTCAACCCCCAATTCTTGTTCTTTATGGCTCGTAAGTAACTGGTATTTTGGTTGTTGTTCTTTTTTCTTAATAATAACACGCGCCCTAAAGGGGGTGAAAATAGAATTAAATTACTTTAACTCTTAAATTTTGGAAAAATCTATTTTCATTAACTTTGTTTCAAATTTAAATAAATATTTAGAAGTAAAACAACTAAAATTATGCCTAGAATTCTTCAACCATAAAATAAGCTTTTCTAAAATAAAATTTTAATTTTAAAAGGTTCAATAATTTATTGATAATGAATGCTTTGAGCGATATGGAAAATGGCTCCGATAGTATTTACGACTTGCAATAGGTATTGCTTTTGCTACTCATCTTGTGTTACAATATTGCTGTATTCTTACATAAGCCTCACACCTCTTTCTGCAATGTCATTGATAACTGTAAGGTTTCCGAGCACTCCAATGAAGGCCATGTTATGATGCACACGACGATATTTTAAATCGTTGAAAAAAATTCTATGCGATTTTCGACACAGATGTATATGGTTATTTAGGTGTTTATTCGGTTGTTCCTTTTAAATCAAAATGGGGACGCTTGGAGTCACAATTAGTTGATTCTTTTTCTTTAAATGTCATATTGACTTTTTGTTGAACAGGATTTGTTTTAATAAAAAAATGCTAAAGCCACGAATTTTTTTTATTTTTTTATTATTTTTTTTTATTTAATTTTTTTTTTTTTTTTTTTTACATATACAACAGGTCGCTTGAACCCAATTACAGTATACAATTTGTTTAAGCTGATATATTGATTCTCGTGACATGTGACAGGTAGCCAATCTATCGCCATTTTATTGTCACGAGAATACTACGCCAGACCAAAGACAGTGTGACAATCACACTGCCATCGCCGGGAATCGAACCCAGAACCTTCGGAATGGGAATCAGAGCTCTTACCACTCTGCCACGAAGGTCGTCGTTCTTCATTAGATACCGCAAATTTCCACTCTATGTCCTTACCGATAATGTTTACAACAAATTTATCATTAATATCTGCGTTTCTGGATGTAGGCCTCTTCAAAAATTATCAATTTTCCTTTATCCTGTGCTTTTCTATGCAATCTTATTCATCTTCATCGCCAGACTGAAAATAGGTCGTCAGTAAATCCATTAAACGGTCGACCGATGCTGTTTTTTCCCTCACATGGTCTCCATGTCAATACTCTGAGTGCCTATCTATCTGTCCCTGTCTAGAGATATGTCCTGCCTATTTCCACTTGGTAACACGGTCTATCTGATTTCGGTTTTGGGTATTTTGTCTCTCAGAGACTTATGTTAAGTATTTGTCTCTCTATAGCCCATTGTACACATTTCAGCTTGTACATGGAATTGGCTGTCTAACAGTATGTTTAGAAATATCTTTATTGGCCCAAGCTTGTCGAAAACATTGAAATAATCCTGGTTCGTGTCCAGACGACGTTGCAATGCATGGTTTAAAAGCAGACTTTAAAACCAATATACTCGTATACGAGTAAATATGATGTCTGCAAGGTAGGTATTAGAGATTTTTTCCCAGTTTTCATTCTAATAAAACACAAGCACCTTTTATTATTCCTGTATTTGACGCACTGGTGTTACATTTTTTTCAGCAAGAAAGCTACTGCCATGTCGTCTCCACTCCAAGGAAGGACTTGAAGGACTCCTAAAAGATGATCTTGGCCGTTCGCGGAAGTCAGTCAACCTTCTTGTTTCTAGTGTTTGTTGGAAGCAGACTCCCATTCCAGTGGATGGTTGCGAACACTAACTTTATTAAGGTAATTTAAAAGCTAATATTTTATTAATTTTTAGAAGTTAATACGATTAAACGCCGTATTCCGTTTTCCCGACAGCCAGAGCTGTGACGTCGAATGAAATAAGTTTCCTTTCGGGAATCCTATGTACTGTTGCGATATTTACTATTGTGTTTTAGTGTAGTGTTTATTAACGGGTATAAGTATTAATTTTATTTTTACTGATAAATTGTGAAAAAAAACAGTATTTTTTGTATAAATGATGACCTTCACAGCCTTTGGGGCACCACTTCGAATTATTGGAAAGATAATTTTTTATGGCACTAGTTTTAGACCAGTTGGAAAAAACTGAGGGGGTGAGACGAAAAAAAAACAAAGATATAAAAAATTTATTTATTGAAATATATTGTTGTAATTAAATAATAGAATAATTAAATACATAAATAATTAAATAATTAAATAAATAAATAATTATTAATTAAACAGTTAAATAATTAAATAATTAAATAAATATTAAATAATTATTTAATGAAATAATTAAATATATAAATAATAAAGTAATAAAATAATCTTCTTCTTCTTCTTCTTCTTCTTCTTCGATGGCCCTACAGCCCATATCGAGCCTTAGCCTCCAGTATTCTTCGCCTCCAACTCCTCCTGTCCTCCGCTTCGACCCTCCAATCTGACACTCTTAACAATCTTGTTCCATCTCTCCCAACTTCATCCTCCCATCGCAGCCTTGGTCGTCCAATTGGTCTTCTACCACATGGGTGCCACTCCAGCAATCTTTTTGGGGTTCGCGATGACGGCATCCTCTGCACGTGACCGGCCCATCTCAGTCTATTCAGTCTGACCTGTGTAGAGAGACTGGGAGCTTTGTAAATATTGTACAGCTCGTCATTATGCCGCACTCTCCAGCCTTCACCGTCATTCACAGGCCCCAGAATTCTGCGCAGCACCCTTCTCTCAAAAGTATCCAGTCGCTCTGCAGATTTCGCTGATAAATAATAAAATAATTAAATAATTAAATAATCAAATAATTAAATAATTAAATAATTAAATAATTAATAATAAAATAATAAAAAAATAAAAAAATAAAAAATAAAAAAATTAAATAATTGAATAATCAAATAAATAAATAATTAATTAATTAAATATTTAAATAATTATATAATTAAAAAATAAATAATTAAATAATTAAATGATTAAGTAATTAAATAATTAAATAATTATGTAATTAAATAATTAAATATTAAATAATTAAATATTAAATAATTAAATAATTAAATAATTCATAAATTCAATAATTCAATAATTTTGTGTTTATATAATTTTAAATCCTCGATAAATGTTTAGTAAGACGACGAAGAAATGAGATTTGTTATATAATTACTTTTAGAACGGAACTTATAATGAATAAAAATGTTATCAACAAAACGAAAAAGTTACAATAGGGTAAGTTTTGGAATTAACGGATAAATAAAAGAAGCTATGTGTTCAAATAAATCAAATATTGAATGTCGTGAAATCGTCGTGCGTGCATGACACGAAGAATGAAAGTTTAGGAAGCGAGAGATGTATGTCAGGAAAGAACAGTGTGCCTACTACTTTCTGCCTACCACCTCGGGAGACGGTGTGACGGTTACTTAATTAGTTATTTTCTTAGAAAAGAATATGTGTTTAATCGTCCGAATTCATAAAAATAAAAATCGTTTAATCAATACGAATGAAAAAGTCAGTTTACTAAAAGTTTTATTCATCATCATCGGCTGTCCCTCGTGTCCGGGGAAGACTGTCCTTCACGGTGGTGGGTCGGCATGTGACTGAAGAGCCTGATCCTGGACCCACATATTCTGGGGCATCTGGGGCAGGGGAAGGCGCTTGTAATGGAGCCGTCACCGTCTCCCAGTGGTCTCTCCTTTCTCCTCATCCTCCTCTCTGCGACGTCGTCTCTGCGCTGTGCTTCAAAGTCTCGTGTGCCTTTATGTACTGCTGTTCTCCACCTAGGCCTGTCATCTGCAGTCTTTTCCCAGCAATCACAGTCGATGCCAGTCGTTTTCTAGGTTTCCTTTAAGGGAGTTCTGAATCGTTTCCACTGGCCACCGTGTGAGCGTTTCCCTTGGGTAAGCTGAGAGTACATAATCTTCCTTGGGAGTCTTGTCTCAGGCATTCTGACGACGTGACCAGCCCAGCGCAGTTGTTTCTGAATAATGGCAGCCTAAAAGTTTTATTACGGTTTATGGGAATCACATGTTTCGCATTTCTTAGGCCTTATCAAATGTGATAATGCCTTAGAAAGGTGAAACATGTCATTCCCACAATAAAACTTCTAGAAAACATACGTTTTCATTTGTATTGGTTATTTAATATAGAGTTTTACATCATTGTTCCAGAAGCAATAAATAATTTTCGACTATTTTGTGTTCTCTTTATTCACGAAGATGATATATGTATAGGATGAAATAGTTTTTCTTTTCTACTAACTTTTTTGGATGTACATAAATATTCTATGGTGGGGGCGCCTACGAATTCTCCGTGAAAGAGAAAGTACTAGAGGGGTGTCAACTGCGAGCAAAGAAAATTAGAAGTAGTTAGCTAATAGTAAAATGATTGCTAACCAGAAAGAGTTTGCTCGAGTGAATAATGGGTTTCGAGTAACTTATTCAGTTGTTAAACGAATTTCTTTCCATCGAGGTAATGAATCATTGAAATCGAAACCGTAGAACCAAAGTTTACATAGTTAACGATCGACACAGATCAATAGAAATTTAATGAATACTTCTCAGATGTTTTTCAGGTATATTTCCCACCGTAGAAATGTCTCCGAGGCCAGCTTCATCAAATATTCACTTTGGGCGTCAATTTTGTATGACTGCGGCGCGGGGGGCGGGCGGCGGCAGCGCTAGCCGCGGGGAGCTGAGGGTGCCATGCCGGGGGCGGTTACTCTTGTTATAATATTCTTATTACGAGTAATTAGAGTCCTGCGTCGTAGCTAAATACTAGCCAATATAACGCTAGAGAATAAATAAGTCGATGATCAATTCGAGAGAAGTTCGATTCTTTCTACTTATGCTAAAATGTCCGAAAATTTTGAGATTGGCGGCTCGTGGAAAACTTAACTAAACTAACTAACTAACAATAGGTCTTTTTGTTCTTGATAATTGTTCTTTACTCCGTCACGCAGAACCAACCTGCCTTTGGTGATGCCAGTAGGAAGAACAATTCGGACGCTGAATCTAATCATCTCGGATTTGGACGTTTTCAGTGTCAGTGAGGCAGTATTCGTAAAAAAAATATTGCAAATTCTGGAAAGAGTACTGCCTCACTGACGTCGACATATTTGGATTCCTTCTGATATGTATGATTTTTTGGTCTCATGTTGTTTTATCTTATCTTTGTAACACCGTTTTGTGTCCAAATGAGTCGCCTAAATGTTTTATCGTTTGTAATGTCTCATTTGTGTATTATGTATAAATAAATAAATAAAAAAACATTCATACACCGTGTCATGCACGCGCGTCGATTTCTCTGACTCCTCACGTGGTCGACATTCAATATTTGATTTATTTGATCGTGCCACGTTTTCCTCGGTTTTCCTCTATTTCTAGTTCCATTTACATCGTTAACATATATATATTTTTTACCATTCTTTCTTCATTCATTCTTTCCACATGTCTATACCATCTTAATGATCCTTTCATTATTTTGTTCATAACACCATCATTCGAATCGCATTCACTTCTTATATTTTCATTCGGTACTGTATCATACACAGAGTATCCACAAATTCGTCTAAGCGATCTCATTTCTACTGCATTCATTCTACTTTCATCCTTCTTTTGCCAGTTCCATGTTTCGCTTCCATACATAAGGGTCGGTACAAGAACACCATTGTGCACTGCCATTTTGGATAGGTTTTTGTTTGCGATGACAACTTTAAGGGGGTATTCTGGTCTAGAGCCATGAATTTTAGGTAATTTTTGAAGTGCCTTAAAAAAAGGCAAACAATATTTTTAGCATGATATTTTTTAACAGATATTTATTAATATTTCAAGAATACATAAAATAAAATAAAAAGTGAAAAAAATTTAAACTCAAAAAGTTATCAGCCGATGAAGTGGGGGGTCTCAAAAAATGGCGTGCGACTGTAACCACGATTCCAACCCTCAAAGCAATCTGAAATTTAAAAGAAATGGGTTTTAATTTGAATTAATGTCGCTATCGTTTGAACTAAAAGGTTAAAAAAAAATTTTTTTCCACAAAACGGCAGCTAACTAAAAAAATATGCTTTTTTTACTCCTTTTTTTGAGTTTTCCGAATTTTTTAAAAAGAGTAAAAATTCAAATTTGGGACTGAGGCTAGTACCTACGATAGGTAAGTGTATAGAGAAGATTCACGCCAAATTTCAAGTAAATCGGTTTGAGTAGAACTTTAGAAATCGTGGCTACCGTTTTAAAAAATACAGTTTCGAGAAAAATGCGTTTAAAGTTCCGCGTAAAGTTTCGCGGAGTCTATGTCAAAAAGTGATATTTTATCCTTACATTTATTCAATCCGCCATTCCCGCTGCATACATGGGACCTTCCTCGACTTCGAAAAAAACATTTTCCGCGTTTCTCTCTTCATTTTTAATACATTATCATTCAGAGAAGGATTTTCGATTTTCGATCACAGGTAGACGGATAGTCCCTAATGTCTTTTGTCCAATGGTTCCGGCCAAGCCGGTTTGGATGCCGGGTCACTAAAACAGCTATATCTCCGAAAATAATTTGAATTTGGAAAAATCCTCTTAAAGACACATTCTTAAAAGATTTCTCAAGCCACATTTAATCTACTGGCTCTTATATAGCGTACAAAGATACATAAAATAGAATAACTTCTTCTTCGTCAGCCTTCATCGGTCCACTGCTGGACACAAGCCTCTTCCCTTTCTTTCCACTCGTCTCTATTTTCTGCCAGCTGCAGCCATATTCCCCCCCCCCCCACGGCAGCAATGTTGTCGGCCCACCTTTTTTGTGGCCTGCCGACGCTTCTCCTATTTTCCCATGGTCTCCACCTTATTATTTTCTGGGTCCATCTATCCTCACTTTGTCTCGCCACATGACCCGCCCATTGCCACTTCAGTCTCGCTAGTCGTTCCATGATGTCCGTTATTTTTGTTCGGCGTCTAATCTCCTCATTTCTGATTTTATCTCGGAGACTGACGCCGAGCATATGTCTTTCCATGGAACGCCGCGTGACTCTTAATCTCTCTACATTACTCTTGGTGGGGGTCATAGTCTCCATCCCATAAGTCATCATCGGCAGTATGCATGAATCATAGACTTTTCTTTTTAGACATATTGGAGATAATAACTACATCGTTAAATACGCTACACCTAAATAAAAGAGGATTGAGTCAGGAGAAGACAAAGAGAAGACAAGCACAAACGACGAATTTGAGAAGTAATAAAAAAAATGTCTTCTAGTTGGTGGTCCCAACTCAATACTATTCATCCCCATCAGTCAGTGGTTGTTGAAGTTTCCCACAAAACTTTGAACCACGTGTTATACGTACACATTTTGAAATTAAATTAAAAATATTAATTTTATTCTAGTGTAGATTCCCTTTTGAGTTCAAAGCAATAATTTTATTGTTGAAAGGAAGAGATGCATGCGTACAAAGAAAAGGGCAAATTTAATTATACAAGTTAAAATACGCTGCCCGAAGCATTAAGCCTCTTTATCCTCATTCTGTCCTGCAAGCCATTAACTCTTTTAAAATATTAAGCGAACAGCGGCCGCTCGTCCAAGGGGGTGTGAATGTCAGTACGTGTGTTTTGACGTGGTACTCGCGGGGTGGTATGTTCGATGCGGTGGGCTCAATTTGTTTTTCTATGACGTCCCCCTGCCGATGGATAGATAGGCTCTATTGACAGCGCGGCGGGGGCGCCGGTTCACTTGGTCACTGCCTGTCTGACGGTCCTCGCGCGGCGCCGGGCGCTCTCCCGCATGGCCAGTGTCTACTGCTACTGCTATTGCTACTGCTGATTGAATGTTATCTTTGCGCATGAAAACTATTTTGTCTTCTTTGACTTCAAAATGTCTGCGCCATATTATAACGAATCGACCGGAATTATTGAAATACTAATTGTTTTTAATAAGATTAGTTGTGTTGATACGAGAAATCAAACATAGATCTCGGTGGAAGAACGCCGGTAAATTGACGATTAAAAATCACCGTATCCGTAAATATTGTTTCATTGATAAGTGTGAACTGAAAATCTGTGTAAAATATTTGTTGAATAAAATAAACTAAATATTTCTTAAGAAATATTGCTTAAGCATTAATTTTTTTTGGACGCGGACAATTAAATTACAAGTGAAAATACAGTACAAAAATTATTAAAGTTATCTTAAAAAAACAAATTCGTTTTAATTTGTACGCGTAGGTTTAATGAAAACTGAAATTATTTAGTTGAAAGTGTATTAGTTTTGTTTTGTTGTTCCCGCGAATAATAAATAGAGAAGTGTTTTGACATCGTGTTGCATGAAACGTGTTTCTAGTCTGGACCAAGATTTAACGCGGCTATATGTAATCTCCATGGACTATGGGTATCTGTCTTGATACAGGTGAGTCAATGTACAATATTTACGATGGCCAGTCAGATGGATACCTATAATTGTATCGGGCGTATAAACGATTGAGTCAGATTGTGTTATTGTATGAGTGAGGATATCGATTTTATTGGTGTTGTCGGGGCTGGCTATGTCCATTGCCTCTCGTCCTTGGCCACGGCCCTTTAATTATCCACATTCTTATCACTTGGGCGTGCTGGTGCTGGTCATACTCGTACACACTCGTGCCTTCCTCACCACCTCTCTTTAGTCCTTATCAAGTTGGTATGCTTGGGAAACAGATATAATCATTCGTTTCGGAATGTATTCAATTCTAAGCATGTGAATGTATGACTCATGGATTCGTGTAATTTGTTTATTAATCTATTGAGTTCTTCAATGTTCTGCTACACTATTACAGTACGTTGGAGGGGTTTTATTGTAATGGTGATATTTCCATTTTCAATTTTCAAATAAAAGGATATTTTTTTGGAAATAAAAGATAATTTTTTTTCATCAATCGGTTTCTTTATAGAAATACGCATTTTTTTCACAAATTACGCGATGTTTTTAAATTACCGCTATGCCATCAGAATGTATAAAAAATACGTAATTCTATTGAAAGGTTATTGTGAGCAACAATTTTTTAAATAAAATATAGATACATGTTATGTCTTACTGAATCAACAAAAATATATATGTTATGTCACTCTTGTATTATTAATCATTCGTTTACAAATGTTAATTTAAATCTTTTAAATATGAATTTTTAAACTGTACTGTTCTTACCCATGAATGTTGCACAATTATCGTTTACTAGTTGCAATCCGCGAAGATTTTTTTTGGAAATAAAGATTTTTTACCCATTAAAACATTGGTTTACTCTGCAATTAATTTTAATTTTTATTGTATTGTAAATCATTTTTTATCATACACGCTTAAATTTTCACAATTAACAACAACAAATTGCTCTCATTTTGTTTTCTACGCTACTTTCATACAACAATAATCAGAACAAAATTCAAAATATTCCAGAAACGTTCAAGGGACACGTTCATCGTGTGCATTTGGAATTTATTTCGGAGAGAATCAAAGTATTCCTCTCTCTAACTAACTAACTAACTAACCATCACGCCGTCTCCCCGAAAGGGTAGGCAGAAAGAATGGACTGCCACACTTTAATTGATGCGGTACTCCATCCTTCTCTTTTCGCCATCGCGAGAGACGCGGTGTGATGGGTTGCGAACCTCATCGCCACACAAAAGGCATCTCCCGCGCACACTTCGATCTATCAACGTCTACATAATAAATCTAAAACAAATTATCTGAAATATAATGATATAAAATAAAATAACAAAGAAAAATAATTTAACACATAATATTCCTCTCTCGCTCTCCTGTATTCAAAATATTTTCGTACTCTTATTGATGAGTTCCGAGTTTTTGCCTATTTATATTAAGATTAGAATGTGATACTTTTATATATTATAAGAAATATAATATATTCGATTTAGTCGGATGATATTTTTGACGCCTTAGAGTGTCGTGTGCCCATAAAAATGTCAAATTAGAGTATTCGTGTGTCAAATTAGAGTATTTCAAAGCTTGATTCGATTTTCAAATATAACATATAGTTTGAGTAAAATTCTTTTGTTTTTAAGCTCCCCCAGCTCAAATATCACACATAAATAAATGTACAAAATTACGTATTTGAAACGATTGTTAAAATTTAAAATAAACGCAGATACTCAGAATTGGCATAATTGTTTCTTGGTTCTTATGTATAGGAATATTACTCACCCTGATAATGGAGAATTGTTTGCGACCTCAGAAATATTGGTAACGGAAGACTCCGCAGGATACGTTTGTACTAAAGAACATCCAATAATAATAATATTTTCATTAGTTAATCCGAATTCGAAGGTTGGCTAGGTTGGTCGGAAGAATCCACATGTGTGTATGACTCGCTGTATGAATGAGGAAGAATCTAGAGAGGTGTAATATTTATTCATTTATATTTTTTTCTGTTTTTTTTTTTTTTTTAAATATGGAAAGAGAAAGGATATTAATGATTTTTTTTTAAATAATAAATATTTTTTTTTAAATAATAAATATTTTATTTCATAACAATTATTTTTTAGTATGACTGGTTTCGCCAGTTTGCTGCCATTTTCTGGTATCTATATCAAAGTTTGTTAGGTTTTATTTTAAATTTGTCAATTGAATTTTTGTCAATTGAATTTTTCTGATAGTTGTTTATTGTATATCTTCTTCTTCGCGTGCCGTATCAGGTCCCCCTGACGTTGGCACTTACTTCGGCGAAGGCTTCTCTATCTTGCGCAACCCGGAACAGCTCCCCCACATGTCTCATCTCGGTCCAGTCTCTTATGTTGCACAGCCAAGACGTTTGCCTTCTACCAGGACCACGCTGCCCCTCAATTTTTCCCATCAGTATTAGTTGTAGCAAATTGTATTTATCACCCCGCAGAATGTGACCCAGTTATTGTATATAGACCCCCAGTTATTGTATATAATGAAAAAAATACATTTATCTTTAAAATATAAATATAATAAATAATAATATATATTTTGTATTTTCATTATTTACACTAAACTTCTACCAAGAATTTCAATTAATAACATTAATATTTAGAAAGGATTATCTTTATGATCAGTTAATTGATAGAATCGATCCATTACTTTAGTACACATTTTTTAAGCGTCTGTTTGGATAAAAACACGATTTCGCCATATTATTTTCATACGCGATGAGCAATTTCAGGATTAATGATTGTAAACGCGCCGAACCCATGGATTTAACATATTTATGTTATATGTAGAGATAGGTATTACCTTTCTGCTGCAAACAGTGTTAGCTACACACGGCAGAATTAGCGCCATTGTTTGTTAATTTTCTCATGCGAATGATATAACTCGGATGTCATACTCGTACATCAAATTATATTAATTAATTTTATGATAGATTGTCAGCAACTGGTTGATTATAAATGGTATTTCATCAATTTAACAGATTAGCTTCGCGGTGTACCTAAATTGATAAACAAATTCCCTGGATAGCGGTCAAAAATAGAGAAAACCAGAAATGTTTTCATAATTATAAATTTGTTAATTGTTTAATTAATACGAATGAAAACGTCAGTTTTATAGAAGTTTTATTATATAATATTTTATGGGAATGAGATGTTTCAGTGTCAAATATCAATAACATGTCATTCCCATAATAAAACTTCAAGGAAACCGACGTTTTCATTCGTATAAATTATTTAATATTGTGTTTAACATCATTGTTCAAGAAACAATAAATTGTTTTTTGTTTTTTGTACAAAGATAAAAAACTCTATATCCAAAATAATTAATAGGATTGAAAAGTTTTAATATAAATGTTTTCTAAAAGTGAGAATATAATACGAATAAAAACGCCTGTTTTTTAGATGTTTTATTATATTTTATGGATATTATGTTTTGTAATATTGTTTTAGAAAGGGAAAATATGTCATTCCCATAAAAAATAATATTACTTCTAGAAAACAGGCATTTTCATTCGTAAAATAATTGATTTAATCCAGAATACTTAAAATATTTGAATAGAGGTTAGTGAATGAAAACTTAAGTAATATTTTTAATTTGCCAACAAATGTTTAGACATTTATATTCAAATCAAATCAAATTAAATCAGTTTATTTACTCAAAAGATATTACAAAGAGCATAAATGTTTAAGGCATCTATTGAGTACAGGTCAAATATTATACACATAGAACATAATACCAGGAACGCATTAGTGATGGTTCGACATTAGGAAGATATTATAATATCATATACCTCGTTTGAATTGTGAGCACTATGCTTTTGAATAAGTAAAAATCAGTCATTGTTCATATTTAAAACGTTGATTAGAAACTGAGAACCGGAGGTTTTAAGGAAAATACAAAATATTTATAAAACGCGACTAGGATATGTTGGTGATGTTTTAATTTCTATCGTATAGATGTGCTAGTATTTCCTTTAGACACGAATGTGTAAAGTCGATGACATTGTGTTTTTCATTTATGTATTCAATTATAAACAAACGAAATTAAACTCTTTGTAAAGTTTCATTCACACCAGGGAACCGAATATAACCGGTAGTTACCCACGTTTGAGAATTTTATACAAAAAAGCTATTATAGTATTATTCTCAAAATTTACTTTTTGTCAGAAAAAAAATTAGAATTTGTCAATTTTTATTTTTTTATTTTTTACCAAATAAATTAACTAACTAACCATAACTCCGTCTCTCCGAATTTCTCTCGCTTCCTCAACATTCATGCATCGTGTCATGCACGCGCGTCGATTTCTCTGACTCCTCACGTGGCCGACATTCAATATTTGATTTATTGCGAAGTACATGGTTTTAGTATCTCCCAACTGGGGTAACCCGTTCTGAAAGCAATTATAGAGGTTTTCTTTATCATGTTTCGTGCTATAGTTTATTCCGCTGATCATCTTATAAAATGTTGGTTAGGGACTTCAAAGTGCTCGTCTACAAGGCGGTTGTCCTGCCAATACTCCTATACCTCTCAGAAACATGAATCCCATACAGAAGACACTTAAAAGCCCTAGAGCGATAACACCAACGTTGTCTACGGAGGATCCTAAATGTGGAATGGCAGGACAAACGGAAAAATGACAGCATACTTGCTGAGGTCATTATAATATAATAGTATTGAGGCTGCCATCATTCGGAGAAAACTGCGCTAGTCTGGTCATGTCATTAGAATGCCTGAGACAAGACTCCTAAGGAAAATTATGTGCCCTCAGTTAACTCATGGGAAACGTTTACACGGAGGTCAGAAGACACGCTTCAATGACATTCTAAGAGCAAACCTCTAAAAGACTAGCATCTATGGTGATTGCTGGGAAAATAATGCACAAGTAAAATCTAAGTGGAGAATAACAATACATAAAGGGCACGCAAGACTTTGAATCACAGCGCAGAGACGACATTGCAGAGAGGAAGAGGATGAGAATAGAGAGACCATCTGGAGAAGGTGGCGGTTCCACTGCCAAAGCCTTTCCCTTCCCTAGATGCCTCAGAGTGTGTGGGTCCAGGATTGGGATCTTGAGCCACATGTGGACCCACAACCGTGAAAGACAGTTTTCCTCGGACACAACGGACAGACGATGATGATGATTGTTATGGATGTTAAGGATTGATCTAGCTACTTATAATTATGTTTTTATGGGTGACATATAATTAAATTTGCGAATTAATAAATCCACAAAATCTCACAATTAATCATGTCTAGCATATAGGGTTTCCCACTGCTAAGATACCTTTTAGTCAGCTTCGCTCATAGAGTCTGAGGACCGTTCCAGTGTTTTGTGTACCTCTTACTTTGCTTAAAATCTAAACTAGGGCGGCCATATCACTAAATATGTATAAATAATCTATCATATTTTCAAACTTAGTAAAGGCATTCTAAAGAAATAATAAGTAGGTAATTTATTTAGCTATTATACACGATGTATCAGTTTTCAGAAACCTTTTTTAAGGTTAAAATGGTTAAAAGGTTAAATTAATCAACTCAAATGGCAAAATAGTGTTTATAAGAGTGTTAAATTAATTAGACAGATACACTTCAACGCTGAAATGAATCAAATAACCACAAAAGTTTCAATTACTACCATAGTGGGTAGGAACTTAGTTGTATTGCGTACAGTTATGAAATAAGCATTTTTTTAATTTAATATTTGCGAGAATTTGATGACTCATAAATAGTGAATCATTACAAATTTCACTGGAATTAGTTTCGACACTACAAAGGTCTAGTATCTAGTCACTAACCTACTATTTCATTATAGTTCATCCCTGAGTAATCTATACATACGACGTACGAAGGCCAACGTCCGTAGTTGGTAAGCTATTCATTCCCCCATACAAAGTAACACACAGCGTACTAAAGAGCTTTTCATACCCTGCTAAAAAAAATTGGTGATAATCAGTGCCTTCCGCCTCACCCTCTCTGTTGGGGCAATCCTGGCCAATAACTAATACTTGAGTGGTCCCTTAGAGCCTATGCCTTTAGTTCTACCCCGACTTTCTACCGACAATGACTTAAGAATGGATAACTTTTTCGACAATCTCCTGAATTATCTTGGTGAGTTGATTTTCTTTATTAAGTTCATTTGCAAATAATAATTTTCTTAAGCGGTTAGTGTAATCGAAATTATCCCAAAGATCTTTGATACTAATAAATTTTAAACACTCAAAAATGTCCATGTAATTTAATTTATTGAGTGTTTTGTAATTTGAGAGCTTATACTGAAAAAATGCCAATTTTGAGTTGATGATAATGCTGATTTTATAGCTCCAGATGATAACTTCAAGGGTCCGTTATGTATTTATATCGATGGATTGCTCATCGCAGGGTCTTTCCAATTGCATAAATTATCTTAAAGTATATTTAAATTTTTATAAAACTAGATATTTCACATCTTGGTCAATTATGAAAGAATGATGATATGTTTTTTCATAATTATCTAAGATATCTGACCATCTATTTTTTTTTCAACCTCCTTTATTAACTTAAATAGTTTATAATAGCGTGATACCTCATAATTAAAAATGATTTACTAGACAAAACGAAATTGCAAACTAAGAACGCCATTTTCTCAGAATAGAGAATTTTGGTTTACCTAGTAGTGAAGCTTGGAGCTGGACAAAAATGATAAAAGTAGGATAAATGTCGTAGAAATGAGATCACTGAGGAGAATGTGCGGGAAAACGATTTATGATAGAATTCCGAACGACGCAATAAGGAAAAAATGTAATTGCATCATTAGTATTGTAAAATTTAAAAAGGATCCCTGAGACGGTTTGGTCATATGAAACGAATGGACGAGAGAAAAACTGTATAAATGTTGTATGCAAGCAGTGTGAGTGGAAAAAGAAGCTGTGGAAGACCAAGGAAAGCATGGCATGACCAAATTAATCAAATACTGAAAGGCGGCCACATTGGAAGTCGGAAAAATCGACGAACGTGCATGTTACGATGTTTTAATGTAGAGGAAGCTAGAGATGTATGACAGAACAGAACGCTATGGCGGTCCATTCTCTGTACCCACCCCTCCAGGGAAACGGCGTAGTTTGTATGGAGACCACGAATTAATACATTTCATCCCATTAATGTAAATTCTCACAGATGAATTTTGCGAATATTTCCTCACAAGGGTTAAGGAACTTTCGTAGAAATTTCAAATGTTAAAAAATATAATAAACATTGGAAACTAAAATATTGAAAAATCATTTAAAAAACGAATTTGTGTGTAATATATTTATTCTTGAAATATTCCGACACGACACACGGCTATAACATTAAATTTTTGTTGTAATAAATTGATTTGATTTCAATTGAAATTTTCATGTTGTTTATAAAAATTCCTGTAATTTTTAAGTACTATGAATGAAAACGTCTGTTTTCTAGAAGTTTAATTGTTTCGCCTTATTAAGACATCGTCAAATGTTGATAATTCCCATTTGAGAATTCCAATAATGAATGAAGAAATATTGGCGAAGAAAGTTAACGATGTGAATGGAGCATGAAATCGAAGTAGGCCGGGGAAATGTGGTATTCAATAAATAAAATAATTGGATGTACGCGAAGAGGAGGAGGAGGAGAAATTGACATAAGATTACGACACTATGTATGAATGATGGGGAGGTGAAATAAATGTCTCTGTTTTGAACGGGGTTGAAATTCATCTTTCAAATATATAGATCACTTGTCTTTTAAATATAAAACCCATGCAAACATCTATATTCGCATGGATACACTGCATTAAAAAAACACTCTCCTTATTTTCGGTAGGATTGTTTTTTTTTTAAATATTGTATGTAAGTAGATAGTATAGACTTTAAATTTCCTAGTATGTGTAGCTTTTAATGTTTCAATAGTAGGTATATGCACTTCATATGCAGATCTTAATTATTCATAAAGAGTGTACGATGAATTATATACATACGTATTGATTAAATTGATGATATACAAGTTGATTTTAGCTATTATTATTGATTCTCAAGACATGTGATAGGTAGCTAATCTATCGCCATATTGTTGTCACGTGAATTCTACACAAGACTAAAGACAGTGTGATAATCACACTGCCATCGCCGGGAATCGAACCCGGAACCTTTGGTGTGGCAGTCACAGATCATGCCACCCTACCAAAGAGGTCGGCATGTGATACCTTGTCTTCCTAATGTCGAACCATCTCTAATGCCTTCCTGGTATTATGTTGTATGTGTATAATATTTTACCTGTACTCAATAGATGCCTTAAACATTTAAGCTGTTTAATGTCTTTTGAGTTAATAATATTTGATCAAAAAACCTTCTCAAATTGGCAGAAATTAGAGCTCTACGCTCTATAGCAGGCATAACGAATATAATAGATAAGATATGTCTGTGGTGTTGAAGGCATAGTGAGGTGAAGGATCATGTAGACTGCATGAAAGATGGAAATGGCTTGGGAAAATTGTTAAAACTGACAACCACAGCAGCAAGAGACTACCAGGAGAGCCGCCGAAGAGATAGAGGACGGCTGGACGTCATCATCTCAGGATAGATCACTCTCGCAAACAGGTTATACGACCTAGAACAAGAGGAAGATGAAGATTTATCGTTATGTTTTGCCAACCCATTGAAACGTTCCATCGTTAAAAAGATTTTCAACCGAAGTTGTGATCATATTGAAAAAAAAAGTTAATGAAAATGTAATACATAGATCTAAAATGACCCTATATTAAAAAGTGGCATTTTCGGAGCAACCTGTATTAGCAGGCAACCAATCGTCGTCAAAATGACCAAACGTATGAGTGTTCCGAACATATTTTAGATTGTCCTTGTGGGGAGACCTGCTCGGCGGAGCACGTGACCAACAGAATAGAGCTATTCTGTGATGTGGCCTAATGTTCGATATCATTGTCGTATTCCTTTGTCGATATTCCGCCGTATAATGTCCCCGTATAATGTCCGTGGGTTGACTGCGGCCACTTACGGGCGAGGGAAGCTCGCTACATTCGCGGGGGTGTATATTCTATTCTAATTGGTTTCAAGTTTCATTAATCGTAAATGTTATCTAATAATTAAAAAATTGAAGTAAGGCTAAATGAAATTATACATTCGTACATGGATACATACTAAACGTGATAAAACAAAACTAAACTGCTTCGAAAGGAAACTCTTCCGCAAAACTCTCGGACAAGGATGGCCAGACATGGTAAACGAGATTCAATACGGAGCTCTAAGATCTATACCAGGACGTTAACGTGGTCAAGTTTATTAAAATTAACAGATAACGCTGGCTAGGTTATTTGCAACGCATAGGGGATCTGGAGCTCTCCAAACGAGTGTTGTTTAAGAACCCAGTTAGACAAAGAAGGGGGCAGCAAGACTGAGAGGTGGAGGCCATAGACAGGACAGGATGGAGACGTTGAATATGTTAATGATAATTTATATTACAAAGTTGTAAAAATGTATTAAATAAATATTGCGTGACCAGATTAAAGAAATGACTTGGGGAGAAGAGAAAAGAGAAGAGTCAAGGACAGCGCTCCAATCAATCTATATGGAATATACGTTTTAGTGTGACCTTTTTAAATGACAATCGTATATTTGAATTATTCGATCTATATCGTTCGGTGTCTGAAAAATCGACGAGTGTGCGTGTAACGGTGAATGAATGTAGCGGGCGTGCTAGAGATGTATCAGTATAGAACAGTGTGATGGTCATTCCTCTCTTCCTACTCCTCTAGAGAAACGGTGTATGATTAATTAGTTAGCTATCTATTCTCATAATAAATTTATTTAAAAATATCAATATTAAAAGCAGCATGAGGGAGATCAATAAGGGATAGGAGGGTTCTACAATAGCTGTCGGGAATGTGATGTGAACATTCACTCCTCTCTTTTAGGATAGATGTCAAAAATATATAAAAACCGTTGGTATTCAAGAAAACATATTAAAATTCACTTATAACGTCACACCATTTGTATCAATAAGATATTATTGACGCTGTACACCCAAAACATGTACAATATTAATGGTGTACAGTTTGTTTTTTGGCGAATACTATTTTTGATAAAAAATATATCCTTTTTGATACTCGGGTTAATGTCCGATAAATTATCAATCTCTCCTCCTATAACTCTATCGAAGGGGCAAATTATATTGAATTAGGTCCATTATCTATGTTTTCTTTCCTAGGAGTGAAAGTATGTCTCACGCTATATCAAACTTCATATGACAGTACCACGTCGATAATCCGTGTATTGAGTTTTGTATTTTTAGGCTTATTTTTCTATAGCTCACTTTTGTGGCGTTATACATACAAACAGATTTTCTTTTATTTCAAGTTTTAGTTTGATTCTACAGCAGATAATTATTTATCGAGTGGTATTGGCAGCATGAGTGAAATCATCTGTTTTGTGCCATTCACAAGTGATGTGATCATGATATGAAATGAACAATGGAAGGCCGAAAACAGATGAAGTGTGTATAGTGATCCCTAAAATGATCTGAGTACACGAAAATACAAACCAAAAAGATACACTGGAACTGAAATACTATATCACATGCTTTATATTTTAGTGGATGTCGAAATATGTTGTAATAATATTGAAATAGCCGGATGAAATCACAAAATAAAACGCATAAACAAGTTCAACTATCTACCCCCACCTAGATTCGTATTTGTTTGTTGATACCTACTATTTACTTGTTTGCATGAAGTTGAACAAATATGTTTATGAGTGGTGTGGTTAAAAAGTAATTATCATGTTATTGTATCTTACAAAATAAACAAGCAAGCATTGCAATATTTTAAAAATTATTGTTGCCTGTCATGATGATGGAAACATTCTGCCAAAACAGTATCAACTCTCTCTTTGGTTATATTTTCTTACAATCACACCCAACTACATGCCGATTGATTAGGATTAGTTTTTGACAAACTTAAAGCGTTAACACTGGAGTTATACAATGACGATGTTTTGATGAATTTAAGCACTGTTTTGTAAGTTAATTCTCATCCAGTTTATCTGCATTGGTCAAGCCTAACCTCACCTAACCTAACCGTCTGAAATGGTTTGATTTCCAGAGCAGCACAATGAGTCCCAGGAGCTGCGAGAGAGCGGGCGCTCGGCCTGGGCGGAAGGGCGAGGCGCCGGGCCGGGCGCGGCGGTGGGCCCTGGGGTGGGGGCGCGCGCCATCGGCACTCCGCCGGATGGGAAGTTCCCAATGCAAAACACCAGTCAAGTCAAGTTCGAGACGCCTAAGGTTCCCGTCATATTCGTTCTCGGTAAGTGCCAATCCATCATATTCAATTGTTAACATTGAGAATAAACTAACTAACTAACCACTACGCCATTTCCCTGGAGGGATTCACACAATGCTCTGTCCCGGGATATCTCTCGGGTATCTTCTTCATTCATACATCGTACCACGTCGATTATTCCGATTTCGAATGTGGCCGCCTTTTAGTAATTGATTAATTTGGTCATGCTATGTTTTCCATGGTCGTTCTCGGCTTCTTTTTCCACTCACGTTGCTTGTGTACAACATTGAGTAGATTATAAATATCAAGAAATTATAAAGATTATATCTTCTTCTTCTTCAGCATATTCCCTTATCGTTGTATGCTTATTGAATTATGGACACTTTTTGCTGTGAGGGAAGTTGTCTCCAGACTGTATGCTAGTATTGGCAATATGCATGCATCGAACATTTTTATTTTTAAACAAATCGGAATCTGCTGGTTATCAATAACTTGTTTCATTATCCCAAAGGCAGCCCAGCCCAGTCCTAATCTTCTAGGTAGTTCGGCTGTTTGGTTCTCCTTTTCTTTGTAACCTAGATATATGTACTCGTAAACTGTTTGCAATTTATTAATTTTGATGTGCTCAAGATCTTTGTTTTTAAACCAATTTTTTCGGAAGCCTCTTCTAATTCTTTAAGCTTTATTTCTAGTTCCTTTAGGCTCTTACTTATAATGACTATATCATCTGCAAATTTGAGGTAACTGAAATGAACACCGAAGGATTATATACAATACAAATATTTTTGTCTCAACAGGAGGTCCTGGCAGTGGTAAGGTGACCCACTGTGATAACCTGATGCAGGAGAAGAGAGGGGTTGTTCATATTAATATGACGGACCTCTTACAACAATACGCTATTGGAAACGGTAAGAACTTTTTAATTATTTGTTGCTAACGTTGATCATCAGAATTCTGCAAACGTACATTCTTGCCAACGCCTGACTTATCAACCGTATGTAACGCTGCTGAACGTAGGCTTCTTTCAAAGCACGCCACTGCCCCCTATCTATTGCAAATCTCAACCATCCATGTCCAGCAATCTCTACAATATCGTCGATTCAGCGAGCCGGGAACGTCCAACTCTACGGAAACATATGCGCGATCTCCATTCCAGAACAACGTCTTTCCTGCAATACAAAGAACACATACCATAGTATGATATTATAATACATAATATAGCGGGACTTAGTTTTGGAGACATTTCCACAATTAATATTTTTACAATCCAGTTTTTAAGATGATAATGAAATTATATATTTTTTTATTAGCATATTTCTTCTAACACATAGTTTCTATGTCAAACGTAAAATATAATTTGACCGAACCATTGAGTTATACATGTGTGATGTGTAGACGCATCGAAAATTAAATAGACTAGTTGCAACCCATGAAATATTCACGGAAGTAAAGATTTTATACCCTTTAAAAACTTGGTTTGCTGTACAATCGTAATCAGTAATAAATTTTAACATCTAATGTACAACTTTTTTTTTCACACACGCTAAAAATTTCACATTTAACAACACCAAATTCTTCTTCTTTTGTTTTCTACACTATTGTCATACAACAATAATCGGAACAAAGTTCAAAATAAATCAGAAACGGACATGCGTTCGGAGAGTATCGAAGTATTCCTCTTTCGCTCTCGTGTATTTAAAATATTCTCGTACTATTTCTTGATAACATTCGAGTTTAAGCCTAACATATTATAATGTGATAAAATACGTTCAAAGAATATTCCATGTCGTTATCAAATTGTTTACATTTGATATTATTTTTTAACCAAAATAGTATATAAATGGACTAAACGGACATAATGATAGGTTCCCAAACTTTTTTGTTCCGTAGACCCTTTGCCGATTTTGTCTGTTTCATGTAGACCCCATGCCTTCCTAAAATTGACATTTATACAAATTCATCTCTAACTATAAATTTGTTTTTAAAGCTGACACCGAGCTATTCAATTGATAGAGTTTACTGTAGAAAATAAATCTTTATAATAAAATATATATTGTGTTAATATAATAGTTATGCATTTATTAATTAAAATGAAACAACATTTTCACATAAAATAAATACACAAAAATCAATGTTTTAATTGGAAGGAATATTTTATGAAATATGCATATAATTAGGGAAGTTTTGTCTACTAGAAGAAAGCACTTATCATAATATGTACTATCTGTGTGACGGATTATTACATTTGTGGTAAGCGAAAATTTGGATTCTCATGGACCTTCAATTATTTTTCATTGACGTAGACCCCTGAGGTCGATACAGACCACTTTGAGAATCACTTATCTAGAGCAAGGAACATTTTATTTATCATTTTTAAGAGTGAGGTGGTAATATGGGCAAAACTGTTTTAAAAGATTTTGTTCACAGGAGAGTTAGTGGTTTTTACTAAAGTATTTATTGCCATTAGGTATGAGGAGGAAAGTAAAAGCAAACGCCCATTACAAATGGCGCTAGACCTGACAGGTTATATCTAGCATGAGGTATTGGGAGAATTTTTTTCTTTTATTTAATTTATATTTGTTAATTTTTTGGATTAAATTTATTTAAGTACCGTCGACAATTTTATACTTCTTGTGACCAGTTTCGTCAGCGGATAGATTTTCCCAAAATTAATTTCACGCGAGTTGAAAACCAATTTGTAATTATTTTTCTCACACTCCTTATACATGTTGTATGACGAACCTGTTAATTAAACTATTTTTTATTTTATTTAAGTCAAATTAGTTTATTCTGATACAGACAAAATACTTAAATTTCCTACAACGTTTTTATGCCAAAAATACAGACGATATTGTTGTTAACATTTTAAACTCAATACACAAATAAAACATATTTATTGTTGTAAAAATATTGCTTTTTATGAATTTTAATGCATAATTTAATATTTTACATACCGTGCAAGCAAATTTTGTTTTATATTTAAATAACATGGAATCATATTATTACAAAAAAAGATTATCGAGAAAGATTTTGATAGACGGCATTAGAATTTAATTTACGAACTTCAAGATGACTTGAAAATAGCTCAAATGAAAAAAGAATCTTGTAATGTACAGGAATACTAGTCCCCTGGACCGGGAGTCTAAATGTATAATGTAGACAAAGCACTTGAGGTAAGCGTAGAATTGATACGTAGTAGAGAAAATACAAAATCCCGTTAATATTGATGGTTGAAAGATTGTAATAAAGTTGTGTGGGGAATGGCATGGGTGTACCGTACACGTCACAGGTGTACGGTGAATGTCGGGCGCGGCGCGGCGTCATGCGAGCTCGCCCTGTCGTGTGCAGGCCCACGACGTCATGAAATATTCACCGCTGTCTAATAGCGATTGGTTCTCGGTACACTACTTGTGTGTAATATGACCGTGCACTTGTGTGACATTGTCTGTGCGATAAATATACTCGCCCTGATATCTGCATGTTATTAGTACGCCACCATTTATTACTTTTTGTGCCCCGATATTTTACTATTAATTGCTCTGATGAAAATAATGTTTCAATGTATTCTTCATCATCAATATGTCAATAGCACATGTCTTCGACCGTATTGCCGGACACCCACACTAAATCCTCCTTCGTGCATGACGCAGGTAGCATGTTACTCCGTTATATACAGCATGGATTGCTCCATATCACAGATGCAGAGCGTCATACCGCCTGTAGGGATCTTCCATTTCACCATGTTATCTTTGAATTTAAATTTGAAATTGAATTGAAATAGAAATAGAAAGAAATTGAATTAAAATTTAAATGAAAATTTGGAGCAAGTAGACGAGTTCGTGTATTTAGGTAGTATGTTTACAAGAAATGGGCGAGTTGAGAGGGATATTGAAAGAAGGGTTGGGGCAGGCAACAAAGTGAATGGTGCACTTAAAGTTGTCATCAAAAACAAAAACCTATCAAAAAAATCTAGAATGGCAGTGCACAATGGTGTTCTTCTACCGACCCTTATGTATGGGAGCGAAGCATGGAACTGGCAAAAGTAGGATGAAAGTAAAATAAATGCAGTAGAAATGAGATCTCTTAGACGAATGTGTGCATATTCTGTGTATGATAGAGTGTCGAATGAAAATATAAGAAGTGAATGCGGTGCGAATGATCGTGCTATGAACAAAATAATGAAAGGATCATTAAGATGGTTTGAACTCATGGAAAGAATAAATGAAGAAAGAATGGTAAAAAAAATTATATGTTAACGATGTAAATGGAACCAGAAATAGAGGAAGACCGAGGAAAAAGTGGCATGATCAAATAAATCAAATATTGAAGGTCGGCCACGTGAGGAGTCAGAGAAATCGACGCGCGTGTATGAATGTTGAGGAAGCGAGAGAAATATGTCAGGAAAGAAAAGTGTGGCAGTCCATTCATTCTGCCTACCCCTTCGGGGAGAGGGCGTGATGGTTAGTTCGTTAGTTAGTTACTCTTTGAATTTACACCTGTGTGCATTCGGTTTAGGGTCCTCCAAGTTCACCATGTGAACTCTTGTCCTGGCGGCTTGTCTTAATATGAAAAGTACACGAAAATATCAGTTAAGCCACCAATTACCCCGTTAATTACACAACGTAACTGTTTATCTGATCATATTCAATATAATTGGTAGGAAAAGTGAACTAAAAATTAATCCTACTCTGGTTTTGGAAGGGGATGGTTCTAAGATGAATTACTTTCGTAAGAAGCAAGCTTTATCATATATCCTGGGTAGCCAAGGAATTGTAACTTTAATAATTTGACATCCCACGTCTAAAATTAAAATTATGGGTACCTACACGTATGTAAATTACGTTAAAAAATATCATAAAATCGACATACTATTTTATCATACTTTCGTAAATTGGAATTTGAAATACAACACTGTATATTTTCCAATTTAGTTTATTCAATATCTTTATAAAATAATAATATACATGACAATGTTTCGGAGGTGACCTCCATCCTTAGTTATATACTCACATTGAAAATGGAGGTCATCTCCAAAATATTGTCTTGTAGCAATATGTTTTTCTTATCATTTTATAAAGATATTGAATAAACTAAATTAGAAAATATACAGTGTTGTGTTTCAAATCCCAATTCACAATGGAATTCCACAGTTTTAACGCCTCAACTTTTAATAAATATGATACTTTCATTTGTGAATTCGTGTTATTTTTATTAGTTGTAATTAAGAAAGGGACATTAAGATGGTTTGGACATACGGAACAAATTGATGAAGGAAGAATGGTTAAAAAGATATATACAAGTAGTGTGAATGGAAAAAGAAGTCGAGGAAAGCCAAGGAAGATATGACTTTAATTTCTTCTCAGTTGTATTCATCACGATTGGGGGTCCTGTCCATCGTGTAAACTATTGACCATGGCACGCCACGCGCTCATTAGCGCAGGCTGCAGCTAATGAGAGACCAGTCAGATCCCTGATTTGATCGGACCAGCGGCTCGGTGGTCGTCGTTGAGGTCGCCTTCTCTCCACTTTGCCCATGATGATGAGCTTTTCAAGGTTGTCCTTATCTCTCCAGGCTATGTGTCTAAAATATTTCAGCACTCTTTGAAAGCACGTCCGCGAGAGTCTTGCCTTGATACCCAGCTGGTCAATGGTTGACTGGTTTGTTCTTCTTGCCGTCCAGGGTAAACGCAGCATTCGTCGCCAGCACCACATCAATATTGGACCTTTCTGATGTTCGGCTAGTCCAAGACTCGCAACCATAAAGGAATATGGAGAAAACAAGGGTTTGAACCATTCTCATCTTGGTCTTGTTGGATATATTTTTGTCTTGCCATATTTTGGTGAGCTTTGTGATGGAAGTTTTAGCCATTTGGGTTCTGCGTCAAATCTCCCTCTCGCATCCCCCCTGGTCAGTTATCAGAATGAACTCGCAGAACTTATCGGAAGAATCGGAAGGGAGGGTGAGCTGGAGGGCTTGAGGATAAACATATGGCTTCACCAAATTAATCAATTAATGAAAGGCGGCCATGTTCGAAGTATGAACAATCGACGAGCGTACTTGGCACGATGTGTGAATGTAGAAGATGTGCGAGAGTTATGTCAAGATAGAACAATGTGGCAATCCACCCTCTCTGCTTGCCCCTCCGGGGAAACGGCGTGATGATTAGTTAGTTTATTATTTCTCTATTGAAGTCGAAACAAAGTTATAGACTTTAACGTATGTCATTCCAGCAAGATGAGTGTGAATGGTTCGTGACATGAGGTCATATCTCTTGACACAATTTCTTTCCAATGTCAATAAGGCTAGGGACGGTAGGTCTACTAATGTTAGGGTTATTGTCTTTACATAGTTGTGCTCATCGTAGCGGTCGGTGGGGTTATTCGAAACTCGTAATAAAAGCACTGGGATCATTTGTAAATAAGTCGGGGGAGTGGTTAACCTTGTTTGTTTCACAGCCCGCCGACACACCCAGGAAAACATATGTTAAAAACAGTCTAAGGAATAATACTTATTTTTTCGTTTGCAGCTAGAATAATTGCACTCTCGTAAATGCAACTTGTATACTAAAACTACAAAAGAGTTTATTGTGACTTAAACAAATATATAACACAACATCCAAATAAACAAAAACAGTGTATAAAAATACCGAATTTTTGGGATTCTGTATTTTAAATAATTTAATAAATATATTTTTTTTAAACGTATTTAGTTATTTTCAACTTGTTTTTATTATCGACGGGTTTGGAAATATAGGGCCATAATTATTATTATGTAATTATGAGGTTGCAGATGACTTGGATTAAGGCATCTGTAATGTTTGTAATCTTTGTATAAATATTATAAATGAAATGAAATTTAAAAAAAAATGTTAATGTATTAATGGTGATATAATTAAACAAAATGTTTTCTTTTGTTATTAAATTAATTGAGGCCTTTGGGTTGATCATGTTTCTAACACAGATTTTTGAATTTCGAATCGCTAACCGGTTTCTATAATATTGTATAATGAAGGTATGTATGTTAAATCGAGAAAAAAGTTAAAATTAACTCAATATATTAAACTATTAATATTTGAACTTGAAAAATATGGAACAAACCAAATTTTATTCTCTATATTAAAAAAATGACATAAAGCCAAAGAGATGCATTTTGAAATCTTTTATTATATTTTCGTACATTAAATTATTAACTAACTAACTAACTAACCATCACGCCATTTCCCCGGAGGGGTATGCAGAGCGGATAGACCGCTAAACTCCTCTGACCTGACATACCTCGCGATATTCCTCTACATTGACACTTCATACATCGTAACATGCACGCTCGTCGATTTTTACGATTTCGAATGTGACAAAATGATTAAATGTTAATGATTGAAAATATTTATTTATATGTTACTGTTATGTCCTTTAAGTAATAGATTCTGATTAAATTGGATAAATCTTGAAATATTGTATTGTAATTGTTTCACATATTAAAACACAAATAAATTGTTATTGCCGCGATTTGCCAAATTCAAAATAAAATAATTGTTACTGTTAAAAATTTAAAACGCTGTTATAATATCAAAATTTCTTTTATTCAGTTTATTGTAACACCTGATGATGCCAACATCAGTTGACGAAACAGCTGTAGCGACACTCTCAGTGAATAAAAAGAAATTGTGATATTATAACAGTGTTTTAAAATTTAACAGTAATAATGTTGAAGTATCATAGTGTTTCGGCTAAAACAATGGACTATTTAAAATAATTGTTACAAGTTAGCATTGAAATATTGCTCATCAACCTTCAATATATTTGTGGTAGTTAAATTAAAACGTGCAGCTGGCAACAATTATACTGTAGTTCGCAGTCGATTATTTTCTTACATGTAAATTAATTCTATTTTTTTTCAGACATGCAAGATTTCGGCACGCTGTCCAGTAAGACCGTGACGGAGGTCCTGATGCTGGAAATGAAGATGGCTCCCGCCGCCAAGACCTACCTGGTCTCCGGGTATCCTCGTTCTATGAGGGACGTGGCCGAATATTCTGACAAGGTGAGAAATCACAATTTTATAATGTCTTGAATTTTTTTACCTAACTTTATCTTATCTTAACCAAACATATTATTTGTAATGCTGTGTAACGAAACCGGTATTTATTTATTCAAAAAAGAAAGTTTTATATAATACACGACAATCGGTTTTAATAGAAATACATTTTAAAATCAGCAAGAGAGATATTAATACAGAAAAACAATCATATCATTTTTAAGAAATTAGAAAATATTGACAATTTTTTTTTACACTTTTATAACAAGTTTGTTTTTAAATTGTAATTTTTTTGGCCGAAACACTATGACACTTCAACATTACTAACTGTTAAATTTACAACACTGTTATAATATAAAAATTTTTTATTGTACACTTTTTGAGAATGTCGCGACATCTGTTTCGACGATCATTAAATAGCCATATAGGCATCATCAGGTGTTACAAATAACTCTTGTTTTTAGAATTTTTAGGTGGTTTGTAACACCTGCTGATGTCAATATCGGTTGGCGAAACAGCTGTCGCGACATTATTATAATAAAAAAAATGTGATATTATAAGGGGTTGTAAATTTAACAGCTATTAAGATTGTTTTTGTAACTCTGACGAAACTCCGGCGGGAGCGAAAACGGTTGGTTCGATAAAACATAAAGTGATATGAAAACAAAACATAAATGTGTTAAAAAAATTCAAATTATTTGTCTAAAATATAATATTTTGATTTGAATACACGCTTACATTACTATAATTAAATTTTCATATGAAGCGCTCGCTTTGTGGTTAGAATATTTTATTTATTATGCCTAAGAAAGGCGAAACATGTCATTCCCATAAACTATAATATAATAAAACTTCTAGAAAACAGACGTTTTCAATCGTATTAATTATACATTGTGGTGTTCAAAATATGTAATACAAAGTGTTATTTTATTTTGTATGTCTAATAATTTATTAAAATTAATTAAACGTCGTCTATGCCTATATGTGCATGTATTTTGAATATACCTTTGTTATGGTGACTACATATTTGTATTGGATATTTGATAACCAAAATTAGGTTAAGGGCTCTGCATTCACTTTTTTTACCAGTAACGTATCACACCGTGCCAGGGGCGGGTTCCTAAAACCTTTTATGACTCAAATGACTATTCAAAAACACCCTTGCAGTCGATCATTGCCTTTCAGAAGTGATGGCAGCATTTTTTTAATAACGACCAATCAACCCAAGAAAGCTTTTGCGCCTCGCTTATTACGCGCTGCAAAATTCGATCCCCTTTCTCCCTGTATTCAAAGTTGTTAATTGAAGAAATAATAAAACGACAAACCTACCTATCACTAATATTTACGTCATTAAATTCACTATAAATGCATGTATGTATTATATATTAGGGTGGTCCTTGTGTGGGTAATTTTTTTTCGAAATTTTGACCAGACACCCTTTTATTTGATTTTCTACCCTAAAAAACTATTTAGTTTATTTTTTTCAATTTAAAAAACACTATTTAGGGGTTTTACCTACCAAGGTTTGAATTTTTATGAAAAAAAAATGAGAACACTGCATTGATCACTAATTTGTATTTTTTTTATTTAAAAATAATAATTTAAATTAATTTTCAGATTACCAATTAGGATACCGTTTTAATATTAAAATCTTTATATTCAGAATACAACCGTGATTTTTTTTTATCCGGATATTTCTTTCTGTACTATTTTACCAATATAATGAAAGCATGTATTGATCACTAACTTGTATTAATTGATTTCAAACATTTACAAGCAAAATTATTGTTTAGTTAATTTAATATTTAAATCACTTATATTAAGATGTTTTTCTGAATTTATTGTTTATTCTGAATTTTGTCTTATGGTATCGACCTCTAAAATCATTATTTTTTTAAAAATATTATATACATAGTCATTATTTTAGGGTAGAGAATTATATGGCGGGATGTCCGCCTAATTTTTTAAAGTCGAAAAATAAGGGCCACCCCTAATGTACATGTTTCTTGGGAAATATATTATAATTAATTTTAATTAATTGTTTTCGAATAAAGCGTTGCCTTATCTTATGACGTTTAAGTTCTACATAATTTAAATATAAATAATATAATCTTCGACTCAATTTCAAAATGGAAAATAATATGTCTTTTATGATACGATAATATTCAATGAGACTTGTTTAGATATTGTTCTGCCGTATAAGGCACTCTCCATTTGACCTTAATCACACCACACTACGTATGACTTTTTGATCAGAATTAGTTTGAAGTTTTCATCGTTGTAACGATTATATACGAAAAATAAAACTAGAGGTTTTTTTCCTCTTCGTACTTTTTGATAAAATGTAACACAACGAATGAAGTAATTAAATTTCTATTCTATCAGAAAGTGGTAAGAAAAAAATGAAAAAAATTTCAAGTCATCGCTTTTTTAAGTATTACACGAACATTAATGGATATACAACAGTGTAATAAATCGTTATTATAAGCGAAGTCTTACATATTTTATGTTCTCATACGCACCAGCGAACTATATTTTTAATCGTATTTAATAGATACTAACATAAGGAGGTATCAACGATCTCAACAAATTTGACAAGAAAATTGGAGACCTTTTTAACGCTAACGTTTAAGTCGATTAATTATGTATAAAAGAAAATATATTCCTACACTAGATATATAATTGTACCATTGAACAATTCTTAGACTTTAAATATACTCGTATTTGCTCCGTAGAATTTTCGTTGTCTATCTGAATAAATTTATAATTTTTAACCTGTACGTTTATTATTAATTTTATTTATGAATAGTACTTAGCGTATTTCTATTATAATGAATTAGTTGTTTCTTGACGGAATCTCCCAGAAATAAAAACATTCCGTTTTTAATTTACATAATGATAGATAAGTTCGAATTTTGGCTGAAACCAATCGAAAATTGATCAACTGCGTAGCATACAAATAATAATAAGAATATCATATTCATTGTAAATATGGTCATTTAATACATATTTCCAAATGACGGATTTAAAAAATATATTTAATTGCATCAGTTTTTCATCTCGTAGAAACTTCTGCTTATTGTTGGCCAAAAATATGAATTTTGAACTTTGATACAGTGATGATATTGAACCATCGTAGAGAGAGATACGTGAATTCAGATGTACGAAAATAAATTCAAATGACTAGAAAATATAACACCTAACCAAGTGGGGATGGATGTAGGGGTGCGGGAAGCAGAGGGGGATGAGGGGGAAGATTTGGGGATGGGTTTGGGGCGCGGGAAGCAGAGGAGATGCAGGAAGAGAGGTAGTTCGGGGCAGTGAATTTTCAGACCTAGCGTCGAGAGGTCGCATTTAGTATTGAATCGGTTTGTGTCTTTTGTTCTGATTACCAAGAACTTCAATTTTATTTTGTATAAGTATAGTGGTACGAGGGTGCGGCATTTGCAGATTTAAAAATACTATAGTAAATTCGGTGTCCAGAGCTGTACGACGGAAAAGCTAAGTCTAGAATTAAGAATTTATATTTCAGGAAATTGGAACGTATGCGTTCGGCTTACTCCATGATTATACTATGCTTACGTTTATATATTACATACATGTACCTAAATATATATATATGATATATATATATATATATATATATATATATATATATATATATATATATATATATATATATATATATATATATATATATATATATATATATATATATATATATATATATATATATATATATATATATTATATATATATATATATATAATATATATCGATACCTTTCCTATACTGCACGTAATATAGTTCACTAACCCTCGAGCCAACGCATCGCGCCCGAAACAGGTATTCACTAACTCATCGAATACTGAAATCTTAGTTATGGACATGTAGCGTTCTAACAAAATTTGCCATCTTCTATATAAATAAACATATAAACTTCGACCCATGCAAATTATGCTACATAAATATGGTTGACTGCTGATGAATGAAGACAGTTAGAGAAGTTGGGAAGCTCACTTCAAGAGCCCGCGCCATATACAGACTCCTAACGATAAGTAGGTGGAAGACCCTACTATCGCGTCTGCGGGAATTCTGTCGTGGGTGGGCTAATCTTCGAAAACCCCCGATAGGGTGATGGCCAGGTTCATGGGTTTGAATCCCCAGGTCCACTGATTAAGGGTTGGGAAGTAGGTCGTCTGGTCACCAGACGATTCTGCTGTGGAGCAGTGGAGAAAAATCACCAGATTGACGAAAGATCTGGGTCAACGCGATACTAACACTATCATATCCCAGTTCCCACAAATCCTTATATACTTAATATATTATATTTTGACATTGCATTGTTATATAATTTGTACCTTTCAGGAAACTGTTCTTCATTGCATTATTATTTCGTTACGCTCGGATTTAAACAACTGTACAAATTTTATTTCAGGTTCGCTCTTATTTCATATTATTTGTAAACATTCATTTCAGGGCTACCACATTTTCTAGAAATAATATTTTGAATTTATATTTTGTAAACTTAGAGATATTTTAGGTTGTTTGGTTTACCTGTTCCTAGGAAATATTGAGTGACATATAATTTGATTACACGTGGGTTTGTCAAGATTGCTTAAAATATTCGGAAGGGTTAGGAATGATTAGATTTTAATTGTATCTCAATAGAGACGAAGACGCAAACTGGAAACTGAACATGGATGATCAAGGTGTTTACAGGACTTATGACCTGTCATTGATTGGGTTAAGCGCACGCTTTATGTAATTACAACATTCCCCATTCCACCTTTGTTATTTGTGATCATGCATGACAATTTTTTTTGGAAGATGTATATATACTTCAAAATCCATATTTATCTTCACGTGGCAGTTTCAGTCAGCCATCTATGTAGATTTGGTTGCACTAGTGAATTTTTTAAAGAATTAACCTATACAACCAACCCACTAACGCCATCTATGGAGAATGATTTTCGGCATTTAGCAAACTACCTTATTAACACAATGTGAAGGCTGTTGACCAACATATTGTTAGAAGCCGCTAGGAGTATTATTCCATTCTATATGCCAAAGAATTCTGACCAGGAATGATTAGCTTTAGAATGAAATTATCAGTATTCGCCAAATAAAAGGGCTTGGATTACATCGGTCATAACGAAGGGTCATACGGTATTATTTCTAGACGATCACGAAGGCCAACTCGCGTAAGGTAAAACACCTGTAAGCCCCGTACAGGAAGGATAGGAGGGATTCTGCTTAGGTTCCTCGCGGACTAGGGCATTCCATCACATTGGTGCCGTGACCAGGAGAGGACTGGAGGAAGGGTAGGTGAGGAATCATCCACACCAGGTCCTCGCGGGTAGGACGATTCATCACATTCGGCGCCGTGTCCAGGACGGGTCATCACAGTGATGATGACCAGGAAGGATGAAGGCTGGGTTACGATTGGTGCCCAGCTCGATCCATCACAATACGAAGCCATTACTTCTTGGTTTGACATATTATATTTAAAAATAAAATTGAACATTTTTTTCGTTTGGTTATACAGTTTGTGTATAGCCCTGAAGAAGCTCGCTACAGAGTGAAACCGGTTGGCCCAACTTACTTAAAATCAAATGGTTAATACAAAAAAAAATACGTGTTTAATTTCATTTAAACAAATTTGGTTTTACAATTGCTTTATAGAAATAAACTAAAGTTAGTTTACATTGCATTTCTATATTTTTTCCACTTGTTCTTTAATTATGACGTTTAAGTTTACTTTAGTTAGAACGTTTTTTAGTTATATCTGAATCAAAAGATGGCAGCCAGTTGCCGAAATCGGTCGAAATATTTACAATGGACATCTGCCAGGAAATTTCAATTAACAACGTTCAAATTTTCTTATTGCTTGTATCTTGAATAATAAGGAGAAACTCTATATTAAATCATTAATGAGAATGAAAATGCCTGTTTTCTGGAAGTCTTATTAAATCTTATGGAAATTACATGTTTCGCCGTTGTAAGGCATTATCTAATGTCAAATATTATCGAATGTGGGGGCGGGGGCAGAGGCGGTGGAAAACATCTGAATTGAGTTAATCTACGGTGTATCGTACCATCGAAAGACGAAACATGTCATTCCCATAAAATTTAATAAAAACTCTAGGAAACAAAGGTTTTCATATGTATGAATATTTATTATGCTTGCTAATTGTAAATATTTTATTATTTATTAAAACTGTTAAATTCATATAACTTTGTTTTTTTGTATCACAATTGTATTTTACTTTACGGGACAGCTGTTTCATCTACCTATTTTGACATCATCAGGTGTTACAATAATATATCAATATTTTATGTGTATTTGTTTGTATGTCAATTTGAATAATTTCTTTGAAATAATTTTGAAGTTCAAAGTTTGATGTTTGATATATTATTGTAACACCTGATGATGTCAACATAGGTTGATGCAACAGCTGTCGCGTAACATAAAATACAATTGTGATACCAAAAAACAATGTTATATTAATTTAAAGGTTTTAAAATATTAAGGTATCATAAGTGTTTCGGCCAAAACAATGGACTATTATTTTTTATTATAATATATTGTTTGTATTATAATATAATATACTATTGTTTTGTTAAATAATTTTTTTTTATGAAAACTAAAACATTAACTTTGCTTCTATACTTTTTGTTCCTGACGTTTTTAGTAGATTTAATGTATTTATCAAACTTAAGCTTGAAACTCATAATACGATTTTCTTTTTGTTTTAAAATCCATTTTCAAAAAGGTAATTTATCTCGTTTTGTCCAGCTATTTATTTTCTTAAAATAAACTATACAAGTGAAAAAGTATTCATAACATTTCATTCTAGAAAAGCATCCAACATTGTTGGTATTATTTTGTAATGGGCGACCAACCGAGACTACATTCACGTGGTAGGTGAACAGTCTGAGGGTAAACAGCAAACGTAAAAGGGAAGCTACCCTCCCACGCGGTCGCCCCTGCCATTGTCCCGATCGCGAATCACAAACATATTTATTCGTTCGACTGTGAACTCAAATCGATTTCATTCTAAAATGTCCAATACTAATCTAGATACCGAATATAACTAAGAAATTTACGCATTAAAATGTGGTTGTATTACGTACCTATACAAATGTTTGTACACACATTTACGATTTTTTACATTTATTGTACATAATTTTTTTACGATACATTAGACATGTTCGATATACTATGGATAGATGAGGGAGCTATTAGCATGAAAACATTATAACAATATTATAATTAAGAAGCGTCAATTTAATAGCAATATGTTTTTTATGTTGTTTCTTGGATATATCCGTGTATACGTTCTCCATCTTCATTGTTATATGGTAACTCAAATCAATCGTCGTATAAGTAAATTTTTTGACAAATCTTTATCTACTTGAAAGATTTGTCAAAAAATTAACTTATACGACGCACGATACCCAAAAACAAAATAACACGTGTTTTTGTTTAATTTCAACTGCCAGTTAAAAGTTCTACCGATAAAGCTGGTAAATATTTTATCGTTATACCCAATAATGGCGCTAGATGACTGGAGTGAATAAAATTAGGACAAGTAATTCCCACTGATCTTTTGAGAGCAATTTCGAAAATGGGAATCTGTATTCCCACCAGCCACGAAAGGGTTAAGTCAGATTTATAAGTCGAGCGCACTAGTATCTCGATTGTGTATATATTAAGATACTGATATAATCAATTATTGCTACAATGATTTGGTTTATCTTAAGATCGTTTTAAAAGTGACATTTTATTTCAAATGCTTAGGCGAAGAATGTGATCTACAGCGATGACAGAGTAACGTTTGATAAGCGGTCTAAGGGTTAAACAAATCAATCACTCTGACGATAAAGACTACGCCGATCTCCGAAACGTCGTCGGTCGGAGAAGCCTGCTCGGGATGCCCATATCCCTTTGAAGTGATGTTCTACACACAAAAAATAACCATAGTTTTAATTTCAGACATACCTGTATTTTTTTGTATTGCAGTAAAACTGGTTGAAGTATAATATATGGAACCTACGTTATACATTGATATTACACTTTAGTTTCTTAATAATTGTGAGAATTTTCCAAGGACCGATCGAAACAAATAGTGCATACAATTATGAATACATCAAGTTGATTACAATATTTCCTGCACTCAATTATTGTCTACCGTGTCGACACTTATTGTCTACCGGCGTAGAGACTAAACGGAATGTTGGTGGTTGTTTGCAACCAGTAGCGTGCTAGAGTCAACCAGTAAGGCAAGCCCGTCATACTTTTTTTGTGTTATAATATTAGTAGAGGGTCACTATAATGTATTTTTAAAGTTCGTCAAGAAATTACATAATCTTTCTTTTCATACCATTTCTGCACATAAAGTAAATGACAGATAACATTCTGACAATAGAAATGAAGTTCGTGACACATCTAATTGTAACATACTTCAGAGTGATAAAACCCGGCTTTAAATCCATACAAAAAAAGTGCAGATATCTTCTGGTATATACGAGCACATCTCGTATGCACCTAGCTATATGATTACAAAGCCAAAAATACATAAGTGCGACAGAGACCCTTTTTACATTTTTCAAGCCCAATATGAAGCCCATCGAAAACATGAAACAAAACATGTGGACGTAGGCGATTTCGCGCGCATCTTACCTATGGTACGTATGAGTGAAATAAAATACGGCGCGTATGAGTGGAACAAAACATACACTTAGGTCATTTGCAACGCAACGAATGAAATCGCTTTAACTCGTGCGAAAATTCAAAATATTATTTTATTCTTAGATGGCTCGATTTTTATTCTTGAAAGCAAATAGTAATTTTATAACTTTTTTATATAACATTGATAAATGTTGAAGAAAATTAATTCACAGTATGCTCGGTAGATGCCAAAAGCTATCAATATATTTATGACGTCACTCATAAGATTCCCTAAATTAAAAATAACCCAAACATATTTCATTTTACAAGAGGCCAATGATCAAATTTACGCTTGTTAATGTCGGTAAGAGTTATTTAAAACTAATAATTATAATATTTAGGTGACGTGCTCGACAATTTCCAACTAAATAATTTTAATTTACAATAATAATAAATATTCAAATGATTTTACTGAAATCTCTTGGTGGAAGTTCATTTTAAATAATAATGATATATAAATATATTTTTTACCTACTTCCACTTTTGTCTTTATTTCGACAGCGACCGGTTTCGTCGACAGACTGGCCAGCGAGCCTGACGAAACCGTTCGTTATCGAAATGTGGATGTAGTTAATAACACCATTTTATATAATTATTATTTAATAATAAATATATTAAACTAGTTCGCCGTTGTCACATATGATAATGCCCTAGCAGATTGAAATTTGTCACTCTCGGAATATAAAATAAAAATTCCTGAAAACTGAGGTTTTCATCTATATTAAGTGAATATTAATAGTAAGATCAAGAATTAACAAAAAATAGCTTAGGTACTAATGGGACTAAACACATTACATATATATTTAGTTTTCATTTATATTCTTCTTCTTTTTGTCCTGTCACACCTCCGTGGTGCATAGTAGTTAAAACAGTTGGGCCTCAAGGAACCTTCTCCACTCGTCTTTATCACATGCCTGATACCTAACATCATCCCAAGTGAGGCCTGCTGCTTTAACCTCGTCCTGCAGGGTTCTTCTCCAGGTGGCTCTAGGTCTGCCTCGCTTCCTCTTTCCCCCCATAGGGGACCAGTCTAGTGCGCCCTGAGCGATGCAGGCTGGGTTCCGTATCAGAGTGTGACCGATCCACTGTCATTTGCGACTAGCGATTTGTTCTCTGCCATGGTCCAGACAACGGCATTTGACACTGTTTGGGGCCAACAGATTTTGAATATTGAGCAAAGGCACCTATTTATAAACACCAGGAGTTTTCCAATAACCAGTTTTCCAGTTCTCATTTATAATAACCACAAAATATTTGACACAAAAAAACTTTTATATTGAAGTTAAACTTAGACCTGGCAAAACGAAAAAAATATGATATTTATACAGCCGAAGAAATGAGGTTACTAAGAAGAATTTGCGAAAAATGGTGTATGATAGTATATCGAATGAAAAAATATCATTCAAATCAAGACAATGTCATTAAGATGATTTTGAAATATGAATGGATTAGGGTCAATTGCAGTGGTCAATTGCAAAATTAGTTAAAGTAGGCCGCGGAAAAGCAAATTTGCGACTTAATTTCATATTAACGATTTATGATTATAGAGGAATATAAACAGGTATATCAAAAGAGAGTCATAGTGTTGGGTACAAATTTTCTGTCTACTTATTTGACATAATGGCGTGCTGGTTGGTTAGTTTAAAATAAAACAATATAATTGTGGTTGTTTCTAGAACTTATTATATTATATCTTATTTTGTAGCACATTAAAAACTGAATGTAAAGGATTCGTTAACTTATTGGATGATACATAAATTCAATGTTGCTCGAATTATTTAATATGACAAAATAAATTTAATTATTTTATATACAGGTTGGAAATGTATCCACTTCTTCAGAGGCACCCTCTAAGGTTCGTTCGTCACCAGTGTTCATAGAATTACAACACGTTTTTAAAAAGGGTTTTCATAGTTCTCCACTACCGTGTTCATAGAATTTTAGATTTCACAAACTTTAGAAAAGCTCTCACAAACGATATGAATGCCGAACGTTGATCACAGTTTCACTTTTCTAAGATGTTTTGCAATAGAGAATTTTTAAAAGCAATATTTCAATATTTTTTAAAACATTGTATTTTCGCAACACTTACATAAAAAAAAATTTAAGTTTAAAAAATTACACTAAGAAAGGATGTGCGCAGTCCGAAACACGTTTGTGATAGGTGCAATAAAGTGTTGTGGTAATACAATATTTTAGAAAAGCTTATTAAATTTTTATTCACAACACAGAGTGATGTCGAATATAAAAAAATATCAGAGTTATTCACACCATTTAATGTAAAATCTTCTTCTTATTCTTCCTGGAGCTATCCCAACTCATTGTCCGTGTTGACTGTTGGGGTCGGCTCTACTCGATCTCAGGCTGTAACCTCACACAGTTCTGAGTATCGACCTCACTCAAGCCATTTCTCTGCAAGAAGCTATTGCACTGAATCATCCACGTATTCCTAGGTCTTCCTATGGATGGTTGACGAGGAAGATTCGCAAAGCTCTATTTACTGTGTGGTCCGGTGGTCTCCGTTTTTTTATGCCCGTACCACCTCATCTGCCTTTCTTCAAGCTTACTATTTGTATCAGTAACTCCCAGACTACCCCGAATGCGTGAAATTTTATGACCACCTAAGTTTTCGCATTTCTGTCGTTTCCAGTTGCCCAGTGAAGGATTGTCCAACACTCGGAGCCGTTCATAATTGCAGGTCTGACAATAGTCTGGAGTACTTTTCCTCGTAGTTTCACAGGCATTTTTGGGTCACATAACACTCCTGTCATAGATCTCTATTTTAGCCATCCTACTCCTATTCTGTGATCAACATCTGCTGCACAACCTCCGTTTTTTTATGAATGAGTGAGCCCAGGTATAAACGAGTCAAAATTAGTTAACACTTTCCCATCCAGTTGCATTGAAGGAGCTACAGCATTTGGCTTTTAAAATTGTAGGTACAGATATTCTATCCCTTTTCTGCTGATTTTTAAGCCATTATCTTTCTAGAATCCTTCTCCGCCTTTCTAATGTGTTCTACAAATCGCTGTGACTATCTGATATCAAATTTTAAATATCTAATACTCGATTAAAATATCTTAAATACAGTAAAAATTATCTTTCTGTTTGATCTAAATACATTCCCATGTACTACTTGTAGAAAGGCGTGTAATTTAAGAACGTTTAGACTTGCCTGTAATTTCAAAATTTCCTCTTAAATATTTTATTTATTTCGCCGTTTAATACACTCGTTAGAAGGCTGTTGGACCAATTTAGACAATTATAGCATTACAATTTAGAGACTGGCTGGTTTGGACTCCATTAGACGTATGTACATACAAGTACTATAGGGGAGGCCTCATTCGTCATAGATAATTCAAGGACATTTGATGAATTCAGTTTAAAACATAATTTTAAACAATTATAATAAGAAGATTAATAAGAACGCATAAGATATGGTACGAATTTAGGAAGACAATATATTCTGTTCAAGATTATTTGTCTTCTGAACGTACTTTTACGAATATAAAAAATGACGATTTACGAGGAGATTGCGTTCAGCAGACTAATTATTCTTCCCACCGGTGTCACCAGAGGCTGATTGTTTCTGGCAACCGGTAGGTAAAACAATCTATGCTGTCGTTGTCGGAGATATCTATCAGGGAGAAAATTTCTGACATCCTCCAGCACGGTCGAGTTCTCGAAATATCCCCTGATTACTAAATGCGCGTGCATGACACGATGTATGAATGTTGAGGAAGCGAGAGAAATATGTCAGGAAAGAAAAGTGTGGCAGTCCATTCTTTCTGCCTACCCCTTCGGGGAGACGGCGTGATGGTTAGTTAGTTAGTTAGTTAGTTAATCTAAATAAATTGGTTATGAGAAACCCATCTCTTCGAAACTGCAGAGAGAAGCTAGTAATGTTAAGTCATCGCGGAAAATGATGTTCATATATTTTTTTGTAATTAACTGTGCAGTTGAAATGGACTTGGAAATCTACCGCGGACGTTATTGGTAAACTCCAGGTGTTTATAAATAGGTGCCTTCGCTCAATATTTAAAATCTATTGGCCCCAAACAGTGTCAAATGCCGTTCTCTGGACCATGGCAGGCGAAAAGCCAATTAGAGAACAAGTCGCTAGATGCAAATGGCAGTGGATCGGTCACACTCTGAGACGGAACCCAGCCTGCATCGCTCAGGACGCACTAGACTGGTTTCCTATGGGGAGAAAGAGAAAGCGTGGCAGACCTAGAGCCACCTGGAGAAGAGCCCTGCAGGACGAGGTTAAGGCAGCAGGCCTCACATGGGATGATATTAGGCATCAGGCACGCGATAGAGTCGGTGGAGAAGGTTTCTTGAGGCCCTATGCACCACGGAGGTGTGACAGGACAAAAAAATAAGAAGAAGAACTGTGGAGTTGAAATAATCAATCACAGAGGGATATTGTAACAATCGGCCAATATAATACTCGTATATATGCTCTCATAACACAGTGTGATGACATTGATTAGTAATGTTTAATTATTTTACACGAGTCACTTAGCCGAACGTGTAACAAGGGAGTGAGAAAGAGTTTTGTGTGTGTCCACCCCTTGCGTGCTGTCTGTTGATATTGAAACCCACGAAATGATTGATTACTTGTTGTGACCGCACGGCGGCGGCGGCGCTCGCACTGTCCACTGCCACTAATTGTGTGTGTCGATAGGGACCTGCCATTTCATGCCCGTTATACCTATACTACGGCCACACCTGAATTACTGCATACTATTACCATCCTATATCCAAAATTCTAAGGAAGGAATACTTTTCGAATTGGCTTGTAAACTTATACGGGCAATATGTAACGAAATTGGTCATAGCCAGAACTCCTTCTCCGCTAATTTCAATCCAAGGGATTGGTTTGCAGCATATTGTAACATTTTTAATGGTTCTTGAGATGATTATTATATTATATGATATTAATTATCATGACATGTCATAGGTAACTAATCTATCGCCATTTTATTGTCGCGTCAATTCTACACCAGACCAAAGACAGTGTGACAATCACACTACTATCGTAGGGAATAGAACCCGGGATCTTCGGTGTGGCAGTAATAGCTTTTGTCACTCTGCCATGAAGGTCATCAGGTCTAGTTAGACATGTAGTTACCTGTTACTATTTAGAACTATTTATTATAAACTGATTATGTATATAAAATACACACATTAGTTTTGCTTACAATCAGCATATAAAGACATATTATTTGTAAACGTAATAATTATATTGATTTTTATCAAAGAGTAATCTCTCTTTATAACGATATTCGTTATATAACGCTGAAATGAAAGAGGGTTGTTTGGTTTTGGTAGTATTTATTGTATTTGATCTCTATACCGATATTGCTCTCTCTTTATAATGATGGTATTTCTGTCGATAAGTGCCCCTTCTGTCTTGATTTTAAAGCGCCCTGGGAGCCAGCTATGTTTTGTTTTTCGCTTAACGAATGTATAGCAACCTACACCAAATTGAATTTAAGTTATTATTATTGAAGGTAAATATATTTACATTAACGTAATAAATATAGTAACAATATTTAAATATAACGGTCTCTCTCTATTGTAATGGTACATCATTACGATTTCTTCGGCCAATGTATTCGCCCCAATTCTCCCCAGTTAAGTACCTCTTCGAAATTTATTTCCAACTTCTCCTGTTTCCGCCCTGTGAGCCACCGCCGCCTTCCCAATTGGTATCACTGCTTTTTCGGTACTCTATGCTTCGAGGCAGAAGCCCGTCACTTCCCTCCAGTCAGCCGTCGCGGGTAGGCCGCCATCTTGTGTTCTTTCGCCAGTGCCCAGTTACCACCACGATGTAGGAGAAACGTTAATCCGTTTGCATCCGGCTGGACCAGCAATGGTTCAGCCTTTCTCCCATCATATCAGGTAGAATACTAATAATAATATCCATATCGAAGACCGCACATTGGTTACACATGTGCGTCATGTGTCCGCGTGTCTGCGATTGATTCCCTCCGCCACGGTCCGAGCCATCCTCTGCTCCCGAAATTGCCGCCCACGTGTTGTCGCACATCATGTCCCGACAACGTGGTTGACCTCACCAGCCAGCGGAACTGCGAGGACCACTTCTTCATGCCGCTTCAGACAGCACCAACAGGTTAGGGAACCTCGTGTCTGCCAGGTGACGCTCTACATATTGAATTGCTGACCCACCATCTTCTGGTCAGCGTCGCTGATAACGTCTACGGACGACGTCGCCGGTCGATGTCCTGACGAGCACGCCATCGAGGAATCACCTCAAACAGCCTCTTCATTATTTCATCATGTGCCTTTTTATTATGTATTCGTACGACATCCCTAGCCTCTGGATTATTATTATAATGTTAACTAGATAATAAACCTTAATGTATCCCAAAATAACTGTCTTTATATTTACACCCGTCCCTGAATCGAATAATATACCGAAAAGAATCTCACGATTACCACCCTGAAGATAAAAACCATGCTCTCTGTGCTAACCGAGGAGGTACGTTTCACTGGCGCCCCAAACGTGTGGCATTTCGGTGTTATTATTCGATTTAGGACTCGTGTAAATTTAGGTATCCGTATTATATATTACTGCATACGATTTCAAGTTCTACCATGCAAAATTCATAAATCTTTACATTCAAATGTTTATCCTTTTGTAAAGATCGTAATTTCAAATTTATCGAATTATTCCCACATGCGCATGCGTCGATCTTCCTTTCGGTACACATGTACTCAGCGCGTGTATCCGCCGCGTATTTCATTCTCAAATTTCAAACGCTTCGCACATTTCCTTCTTATCCCGCATGGTAATCGTTATTAAATTTTCTCTCGTCTCTCAACTGTGGCTAGCAAAGTCGCAATATCATGAGTGTATATTTTTGTTAATATTCTATCTGACCAAGTATTCACCTAATTGTAATAACCTTAATTTTTTATACTAGTTGTAAATAACACTCAATAATAAAACTTCTGTCATCCTCGTGCTGTAAAAATAATATGTTTACAACACAATAACTATCTGAACTGACAAGAATGGTACATTGTCAAGTGTGAATAGTTTCTAAGTTCAACTCAAAACTTAGTGGCGTCCAAATGAATGTAAATCAGTAATTAAATTCACTAAACACGTATACTTTCTAGATTTAGCTGGTGAAAATCTAGTGGCGTCCCAATTTCTATCTTACTTGCGTTTGTAGTGTCTATTGTGTAATGGTATGTATGAATAAGTGTCTGATGAAGAATAAACTGCCCCCATTCTCCACTTGGTCTAGTTATGTTAGAAGCGCTTTAAAAGAAGATGCATGAATCAATAGAATGAATGAATAAATGTAAATCTCCCGAATGCTAGAGAAACTTGATAGACCTACAAACTCATTTGTATTATGGTTTGGTTATATTTTCCCTTCCTACTTGAATGTTCCATCTTCTTGTATGTTCTGGGTGGATTAGGCTTCCTTTGTTTGTGTGGAATACTGAATTGTCCATCACTTATAATGTTATGAACTTTTCCATCTCAGCAGAACAGAAATTTCATTGACATACAATTTTTGTATGTGCCAATTATCTAAATTTATAAATATTGTAACACCATTTTTTTTATACTTAGTTTTTTTTTTTTAATTATCTTTCATTGCTATATACATTTGTTCTTGTGTGTTCTGGATGGATAAAAACTTATTTTATTTGTGTGGAATACCAGATTGTCCATCACTTATAATGTTATGAACTTTTCCATCTCAGCAGAACAGAAATTTCATTTACATACAATTTTTGTATGTGCCAATTGTCTAAATTTGTAAATATTGTAACACCATTTTTTTTATACTTAGTTTTTTTTTTTAATTATCTTTCATTGCTATATACATTTGTTCTTGTGTGTTCTGGATGGATAAAAACTTATTTTATTTGTGTGGAATACCAGATTGTCCATCACTTATAATGTTATGAACTTTTCCATCTCACCAGAACAGAATTTTTCTTCACATACAATTTTTGTATGTGCCAATTGTTTAAATATATAAATATGGTAACACCATTTTCTTTATAACTTAGATTTTTTACTTATCATTGATTGTTTTATATGTTCATGTGTGTTTTGGGTCGTGAGTCAGTTAAAGGTGTTGCATATTGGATTGGTAATCACTTTTACGATTGAGTTCACTTCTCCGATTCACCTGAACAATAACGTCCATTATATGTTTTAAAATGTTGTAGATATATATGTTGTTTCAGTCACCTGTAGAGTTTGTTTTTGTTGAGAATAGAAGGAGTCAGAACGCTATAGGTATACAGCCTTAGAATATGTAGATGTGCCTTATTTTCCGAGGCGAAAGGGAGCCAGACCCTAATAAAAAGCAACGCTATAGGTATACAGCCTTAGAATATGTAGATGTGCCTTATTATCCGAGGCGAAAGGGAGCTAGACCCTAATACAAAGCAACGCTATAGGTGTACAGCCTTAGAATATGTAAACGGACATGCCTCTGCTGTATGTAATTTAAATTTTTGTTTTTACTGGTGACTGAACACATAATATTGTTGTAACTGTTTTTCTTTATAATCTATCATCTAGGCTAGAGATGTCCAACAATAATTTACCTCAAGACCCTAACCCCTTCTCCTTTTAGAATCAGTGAGTGCCATTTAGCTACAAAAAAAAACAATTGTGTCTCTTTTGTGCTGTGGAAACTTTAAACAATGATAAATTTTTGTATTTATAACTTAACTGTGTTTGTGTTTTTACCTGAACTATAATTTGTATTTTTTTTTTAACTTAACAATTTGTAATATGTCAAACTAACTGCCACCTTTTAGGACATAAACCTGTATCCCATGTGTATAATAATGACCAATTTTTTTTTAAGCTTGTGAATCTGATTGGTACTTTTAAATAGGCTGTCTTTGTACTTCTCAATTGTCCAAACTGTCACCTTCTAGAATTTTTATCTACCTGCAACTTTTGTATGCCATCCACTGAAGGAGCTTTTTTTATTATTTTTTTATTAGTCCACATAAGAGCGAGTGTAATGGTACATCATTACGATTTCTTCGGCCAATGTATTCGCCCCAATTCTCCCCAGTTAAGTACCTCTTCGAAATTTATTTCCAACTTCTCCTGTTTCCGCCCTGTGAGCCACCGCCGCCTTCCCAATTGGTATCACTGCTTTTTCGGTACTCTATGCTTCGAGGCAGAAGCCCGTCACTTCCCTCCAGTCAGCCGTCGCGGGTAGGCCGCCATCTTGTGTTCTTTCGCCAGTGCCCAGTTACCACCACGATGTAGGAGAAACGTTAATCCGTTTGCATCCGGCTGGACCAGCAATGGTTCAGCCTTTCTCCCATCATATCAGGTAGAATACTAATAATAATATCCATATCGAAGACCGCACATTGGTTACACATGTGCGTCATGTGTCCGCGTGTCTGCGATTGATTCCCTCCGCCACGGTCCGAGCCATCCTCTGCTCCCGAAATTGCCGCCCACGTGTTGTCGCACATCATGTCCCGACAACGTGGTTGACCTCACCAGCCAGCGGAACTGCGAGGACCACTTCTTCATGCCGCTTCAGACAGCACCAACAGGTTAGGGAACCTCGTGTCTGCCAGGTGACGCTCTACATATTGAATTGCTGACCCACCATCTTCTGGTCAGCGTCGCTGATAACGTCTACGGACGACGTCGCCGGTCGATGTCCTGACGAGCACGCCATCGAGGAATCACCTCAAACAGCCTCTTCATTATTTCATCATGTGCCTTTTTATTATGTATTCGTACGACATCCCTAGCCTCTGGATTATTATTATAATGTTAACTAGATAATAAACCTTAATGTATCCCAAAATAACTGTCTTTATATTTACACCCGTCCCTGAATCGAATAATATACCGAAAAGAATCTCACGATTACCACCCTGAAGATAAAAACCATGCTCTCTGTGCTAACCGAGGAGGTACGTTTCACTATATCGATGACTATGCCCAGTCCCGTGGATATCGTTATGAAGAGAGTCTACTGTGATAGATATCTAAAAATTCTGAAATACCATTTTTTTATTAATTAAAACCGCTTATTTTCATTAGTCTATTAAACAAAAAACTTTATTAATGATTAACTGTATCTCAATAGAGACGAAGATGCAAATTGGGAACAGAATTTGGTAGTCGAGGTGTTTACAGGACTTATGACATGTCATTGGTTGTGTTAAGCGCACGCTTTATGTAATACAACATTCCCCATTCCAACCTTCTTACGACCACCATGTCTGACAAATTTTTGGAAGTTGTATATATGCTACTATGTAACACCACACTTCACATGTTATATTTCAATCTACACACTAGCGCCATCTATGAAGATTGGATTAAGCTTTACTTTATTAATGTTTTATTTTTAGAACTATTATATTTTGGAAGTCTGAAAACGGTTTAATTAAAATAAAAAACATATTATAATTAGAGAATTCCACGGTGAAACTGGTTTAAGTTTCATTTCAATCAAATTATTTTTACAATTTCATATGGAGAACGACATAGGTAACTTATGTTTATATTCTCCTGCTGGTGAAAGCATGGAATACTAACTTCATAATATGTTAAGATAACTAAACTCAAATGTGTTTAAAAACATATTTTAGATAATGCAAAAATTGACAAAATACCGAAAAAAAAAAACATTTATTTAGAGTTTTGAATTATTGAATGAATTTATTTAGAAGGTTGAATGTATTCGCCGATATATAATACCATTGTACCTTCCAGATCCAGGTGGTGAGCGGCGTGATCCTGGTGAGCTGGCGGCAGAAGGTGCTGGAGCGGCAGATCGAGTATGGCGCGCGGCTGGGCCACGTGGTGCTCAGTCTGGCGCGCATGGAGCTGACCAACTTCTACAAGAACGTCATGCCTGTGGCAGACTACTTCGACCAGAGCAACATGCTCGTCGCGGTGAGTAGCTTCATCTAACCTCACATTCATCTTCGTCGTGTTAAAGGCATCTCGGTCAAATAACTTTAACCAGGAAGTCCGCCAGCTTAACCGCACTGACTAGATCCTCCTTCGTTTATAACATATCACAGGGCAACAAGGACACTCCGATATGTGAGCGTCGTACCGCCCTGAAGGATATCCCATCTCACCATGTTGTCCCTGAATCTACCAACACGTGCGCGCATTCGGTTTGGGACCTCCAGGTTTTCTGCAGTAATTCGTGTCCTGGCAGTATCATCTCCTTGGATATATCATCCAATTTAGATATCGACAACTTTCCGTTCTAGTCCTTTCCTAACCCACACAACCATGCACATAAAAAAAACATTTATTTTTTTAACGACATACATTTCAATTATAACATATTAATTATTAAATTAATCTTCGTTAATAGATTTAATCATTGGTATTTAAATACAGAATTTATTTTATATACTATAATCATGATCATTCAAGGACATTTTAAACAATAAACAATATACAGACCGGCGCAATAAGTGTAAGCGTAAATGAATACTAACTCTTTTCTTTTTTGAAATAGATAAACTCTCACAACAAAATAACCTTAAGTTTTTAAATTGAATATTTATCACACATAAGTGTAATACGAAAAAGAATTACGAGATAATCTTTATTAAATGTAAGAACACAACGAACTTCATTCTTCTTCGTCGAAGTTTTCTTTAAACATTATTTTTATAGTAAAAATCTATATGCCTCTAAGCTGTCGCACTTGGTTAAACCTAAATGGAAACTATCCTGTTTAACTACTATTTTAGAAGAGATCAACTCTTTTGCCATAAACTTAAAAGAATTTTAGATGTATAAAAGTTACAAATATGACTATAGTCGACCTTTATTCATATGAGGTGTTGATCAGTTTGCCAACAGGCAGGCGCACTCCGTGTAAACGTAAAAGGACACAATTTATTTATATAATTAATACGTAGGTACAAAAACGTCTGTTTTATTTTATTTTATAGTTATGACATGTTCGCCTTGTTGAGGCATTATCAAATGCTTTAGTTTTCCTGTTTAATGCTTTGGAAAATACTAATTCTTAATCACATTTGAAAACCGTTTTTTTTTTACATGAATATGAAATGCGGTAAAAGTGAGATATATTAGACGAATGTGTGATTATTTTATATATGATAGAGTGCAAAATGCAAATATTAGAAGTTACGAAGTGTAAAGGAATGTATTTTGAACCAAATGTTGAAAGGGTCAATATTAGCGTAAAGATACATAGAAATAATGGTGAAGAAAATGTATGTTAACGATGTAAATGGAGTAAAGAAACAGTGGAAGATCTGTCTTCTGAAAAGAATATTGAATCTTAAGATATTTGTTAGGTAGCTAGACTTTCGGCAATTTTATTGTCACCTGACCAAAGGAAGCGTATTTTTTCACACTTTCATCGCCTGTTTTACTTCGGTGTGGCAGTCAAAACTGTTGCCACTCTGCCATCGATTAAATTTATATAATACATTATTATTATTTTTTATTATTCAAAATTTCATGATTTAATATGGTTGAAGCCCGACAGCGAACCTATTAATCAAAAAGCACATATTAGATTAATCAACAATTTAAAACTCAAATCTATATATGAAACACATTCCATTCAAATTATTGTTATAAGTAAATAGTGATTTAAAACGTTAATTCTTACAACATGACATTTTGTAAATTACCACGGCAAATAAAATCGGTTATTTTACTTTGAAATGAATGTCCCCTTTATTTTCTTGGAGTAAGTAGATCCATTAATATATGTTACTTACTCGCGGCTTTGTTCTAGACGTTCCGTTTGAGTGAGTAACAAAAGGAGCTGGCTGATCGCACGATTGTAAATATTTAACGAGCCGATTGATTTTTGTCAACTTCTCCGGCTCCGTTGTATCGGAGAATAGAGACTTGTCATACAAATGATTTTCTTTTCTAGAATATACAGGACTCATTATATTCTCATAATCAGAGGTAACATTGTATTTGTAACATCAAATATGAATTCTGTAATAATAATGAAAACATGTAAACTCATAAATGATGTGAAGAAGACAAAGTAACATGGAAACGAATGGAGGAGGCCTTTGTCCAGGAGTGGACGGGAATATTCTGAGGAAGAAAAAGAAGAAGAAAATAAAAAACACATCAATCAAATTGCAGCCAAAATGACCTTTATACCGAAGTAAGAGAACAAGTCAGTAAAGCCTCTGCCGTGTTAGGATGCCTGAAGAATCTGGTCTGGAAAAACAAGTACATGCGTATCGACAGCAAGATCAGAATTTATAAAACATGCGTGCGATCTATCATGACGTACGCTGTAGAGACGCGGGCTGACACTGTGCGTACCAAGGGACTACTAAGAACATCGGAGATGAAGGTTCTAAGATCAATTACTGGAAAAACCCTCCGAGATCGTGTCCGCAACGTATTCATAAGAAAAACTTGCGAAATAGAGGATATCGTTCAGTGGAGTAGATCTAGAAGAATATACTGGAGGGAGCATGTAGCCCGAATGGATGGTGACAGACTTGCATATACAGCCGCTCATGAAATCCCCTCCGGACACCGCCCTGGAAGACCATCTAAGAGATGGAGGGACAGCTGGATCTCATCATCCGACGAGATATGATTTCTGTGTCACAGATCGTCAGATCTATTAAAAGAAGAAGAAGAAGAAGATCAATCAAATTATTGTCCATTGTTAGCCATTTTTCCCATCTTTTCCCATCTATTGCTAATAGATGAATTAATTCCTTAAAAAAACACCTTTTCATTTGAGGTAATATAGGCATCGACTCAATTCTTGACATCTGCATATGAATTAGGAGAAATCGACATGCGTGCATGACAATATGTATGTTGAGGAAGCGAGCGAAGTTTGTCGGAAAATAAATGTGTGACAGTCCATTCTTTCTGCCTACTCCTTCGGGAAGACGGGGTGATTGTTAGTTAGTTAGTTATTTTACTAGTTTCTTTTTCTTTATTTAAACTTCTTAAAAGCATTCATATAAATACTGAAGTTTTATAATTCTGTTATTGATTTGAATTTAATTTGAATGTATGGATTCACAATCATGAAGGAATATTCACTTAAGACTTTATTTCTCTCATCTGATTGGCGGCCGTATACATAATTCGAATGTCCTGGGTGATGTAGGTCTATTTGCCCCTGATAATTACCTTCGTCAAAGACAGCACAGATTGTTTTATTTGCCACGTTACAGAACCAACCTGCCATTAGTTATGCCTGTGGGTAGAGCAATCTTATTGCTTAATCGGGTCGCCTCGGAGGTCGAAATATTTCGTGATAGTGTGAGTTGCCTCAGGGATGCAATATCAATGTTATGATTCTTTCTAATTCTTACTCTTTAGATTTTTATATGCTTCTAGTATAAATTCTTATCGTGTAATTGCAAACGATCTGGAATTATATGTCTGTAATGTACGTGTTTTTTTTCAAATAAATTAAATGAAATATAATAACACATTACAATCTACAAGTCACAAAAAGCCTAAAATGTTGTCACACGTGTTGTGATTTTAAAAGAAGAGTTTGTATTTCTAGAATATTAGTCATCATATTCTCATTTTGATTGTATCTCAATAGAGACGAAGATGCAAATTGGAAACTGAATATGGTTGATCAAGGTGTTTACAAGACTTATGACCTGTCATTGGTTAGGTTAAGCGCACGCTTTATGTGATTACAATATTCCCCATTCCACCTTTCTTTATGACCATGTATGACAAATTTTTGGAAGTTGTATATATGTTAAAGTCCTATGCCGGATTTCACATGTCAGTTTCAATGTGCCATCTATGAAGATTTTGATTACATATGTTAATCTTTTTAAGAATACTATATATATATATAATCTACATACTAAAGCCATCTATGGAGATTTATGTTTATTCAGTATTAAGCAGAACATCTTTTTAACTCAATGTGAAAACCTACCCCGCCATTAGCGCATTGTTAGAAGCCGCCTGGAGATGTCACACTCCTATCTATATGCCAAACAATAGACCAGATATGATTACAATATTTTTTGTGAATGTATACTTATACTTGTATACTCAGTTAGTAAAGAAAACAAAAGAAAAACACGTCTGTTACGTTAAGTTTACACCGGAATAATTGCATATTTAATTTAATCATTTTATTTGCTTAACAAGTTCAATTAACACATTTTTAAATATGTTGTTGAAGTTCGTGTGTGACTCCAACCCCTGTGATGCCGTAGCCTTAAGATTGATGGTGTTTGGGTTTTATTAATTCTAATGACCGATGAAGAAGTAGACCATAACGTTTAAACGAATTCTGGTGACCTCTGACTAACGTTTGATTACCTCATAATATATTAACAAACGAAATTGCGTCCGTTTTCTTACAACACACACACATCAAATACTCGATTTCTTGAAATAATGGTGTCATTTCGAATATACATGTTAAAGCGTTGTTGTTATTTTGTTCAATGTATGAAGTATGCAATAAGATTCAGGTTAATTAACACAAATGAAACTTCTGATTTCAAGATGTTCTAAATAGTCCATTGTTTTGGCCGAAACACTGATACCTTAACATTTTAGACTGTTAAATTAAATAACTTTGTTTTCGTATCACAATTGTATTTTATTTTACGCGACAGTTGTTTCATCAATCTATGTTGACATCATCAGGTGTTACAATAATATATCAAATGTCAAATTTTCGTGATTTTTCGAATCTTTATGTGTATTTGTTCCTATGTCAATTTGAATAATTTCTTTGGTATAATTTTGAAGTTCTTGCTGAAATTGAGTCAGGTACCTAAATATTTTAATTAAAAGAACGGTTAGTTACTATTTATAGGAGAAAATATTAAATCTGGAAAATATGATAATAAAATAATAATAATAATAAAACAGTAATTAGAAGGAACAATCACACATAGTATAGAGTCAAAATTGATGAAACATAATAAATTAAAACGATAAACAATAACAGGAAGTAGATTATATTAATAGGAAAGGTGTCTATGGTTGAAGGTAGTATTATTATTTTTTAGCTAGATTATATAGAGGAGAAGTTTTTAATTTACTATTTACTCGTACAAATGGGGAATAAGCTGGAATTTGTTTATTTGTAACATTTACCTTACATTTTTTGCCCTATAAAATTTCAAAATTTTCTAATTTCTCTATTTTTTTAGGACTATTTGCTATATGTAAAAAATGTGTGTTTTTGGTCTCGAAATGATGGTCAAAATTCACACAATGATTGGCCCTTTCTGAAAAGTGTTTCTGTTTTTGTATGAAATTTTGTTTGTCAAAAAACAAAGTTATTTAATTGAACAGTTCAAGATGTTTTATTATAATTTATGGGAATGACATGTTTCGCCTTAGAATGGTGAAACATGTCATTCTCTTATTATTCATCAATTGCTTATTATGGAGTTTTAGATCATTATGCAAGTAAAAATCAATTTGATTGACATTAATAATTAATATGTTTCTAAAGCCCCGTTTTCGTGATTCAATCACCTCAAGGGTACACACGGCCAGTTTGAAAACGCTGCATCTGATAATCGCGATCAGATCGAAAATAATATCGTTGTGATGAACGTTTCTAGTATTTTGAGATGAACGTATAATCTGTTAGATATAAATAGAATAAATGCCGTTGAAATGAGATAACTAAGAAGAATGAGCCGATAAACAATGTACGAGTACATAGGATAGAATACTGAACCAAGATATTAGGAAGGAATGTAAAGTAGGTAATTGCGTTCTAAGTAAACTAAAACAAAATCTTTAATCAGATGGTTTGGACACTTGGAAAGAATGGATAATGGAAAAATTGTTAAAAAATAATTAGTACAAACGAAAACGTCTTTTTTATAAAAGTTTTAATTTATTTTATGCGAATGCATAATAGATTACCAAATGCAAAAATAAGAAGTGAATGCAGTGCGAATGAAAGTGTCATTAAGATGATTTGGACACATGGAAAAAAATAATAAAGACAGAATGGTGAAGAAAGTGTATGTAAACAACGTTAATGGAATTAGAAATAGGGAAAGGACGAAGAAAACGTGGCACGATCAATGAAATTTTAATTGACGACCACGTAAGACATAACAATAATTAAGTCACGACATGTTTTTCCCTTCTTCGACTTCTTTATATTCTATTCTCCATTCACTCAGCTTGTATATATATTATATTTTTTTAACATATTTATTATTTATTGAATAATGATGTAATACTCGTACTACATACATACGAACGAAAATATCTGTTTTCTAGAAATTTTATTATATATTAAGGGAATGACATGTTTCACGTTTGATAATGCCTTAGTAAAGCGAAACATGTCGTTTCCATAAAAAAAAAAAATTAAACCTCTAGAAAACGGATGTTTTCATATGTATTAATTATAAAATCAACTTTGGTTATCGAAAAACAATTTATGACAGATAAAGCTTACAATTAATATCACATATTCACGTTTTGGCGTTTTAAAAATCCTATAGGAAAAAGCATAATATTTTACTGTTGTGACTAATTAGTAACAACAGTAAATACGTAAATAAACAAACTTGCTACGTAATACAGAATGAAACATACTTTTAATCGTTTATCCTAAACGGTCATTACCAAGTGAATTAACGAAAAATATGTAACAACATTTTAATTAATTATGCCTTAAGGGGTACAATATTTGAGATCCTTATCTATATTTTTATAAACGAAAATTCACACGTGTTAGAACTGAATATGGTATTAATACTTGGATACTGACTTGTCTTTATTTTTAAGCGTCCAAGGACATGCCGGAACTAGTTTAAAAGAAAACGGGAAATTGCATGGAACGCTTTGTCTTATTTGTTAATTACTTTTTAAATGCCGGTCGATTTAATGGTGTCTAGAACGAATTAATGTTGTTATTTGAAATTTCATGGTAGAAGTTCATTGTAAATAATAAAAATAGAAAAACATTAACATTTTGAAGTTCTCGCTAGAGTTGAATTGTTTTGAGTGCCTAATTACAGTTATTTAAAATAACCGTAGACACGTGGAATATGAATTAAATAAACACAAAAGTCCGGATCGTCCAGCTGACAACGTCTGCACCATCTAAAAGAACATAGTGTTATATTATATTTTTTCGTACTTTATTTTATATCATTGTTTTGTTATTTGATTTAGATTTATTTTGTATACGTTGGACGATCGAAGTGTGCGCGGGAGATGCCAATTGGTGGCGAAGAGGTTCGCAACCCGTCACACCGCGTCTTCCGCGGGGGCGAAAAGAGAAGGATGGAGTGCCGCATCGATTAAAGTGTGGTAGTCCATTCTTACTCCCCCCCCCCTTTACCTCCGACGGTTAGTTAGTTAGTTAAAATATAAAAACATTGTAAAAAATCTGTTTTAAATGTATGTTTAGTTGAAATTCACTTAATTAAAAAGATTTCTTGCAATTTGTTTTTAATTTTCATTAGAACATTAACGCATTCAACGCTTGGCTTTCTTCATTATTTTAAACAATAACGGAAGAGAATTTGTAAAGAAGTATTCATCTTCTTCTTCTTTTTTACCCTTAGACTTCATATTGTTAGGCTGGCCTCTCTTGTTATCTATCTTGTTAGGCTATCCCTCCACATTTTTGGTGGTCTTCCAGGGGGATTGTAGTCAACAGGAATCTGATGCATCTAACGTGTGAGATTTTGTACGGATCCATCCTCTGAAAGTGCGTATTCTAGTGATTTCTGCGTTTTCTGTTCCATCTGATACAATTTCCCACCTTGAAGATTTAGCGAATACTCGTGTTCATTTGAAAAGAGCAGGGCTTGAGCAGGGAAAAACGAGGGCTTTCCTGCTTTTGTCTTCAGCGTTCAGCTTCAGTTTTTGTCTTCAACCTTCGTTCTTGTGGCATCCGCTCTTTTCTCAATGCCAAATGTCAATATTTTAACCTTACCGTCAGTTTTCATATTTATTTATTTTTCCATATGATCTCTTCGAAATAACCTCACACCGCCGAAGCTTCGTTAACTTGTTCCATTATTAGTAACTATTTATTATTATTGACCACACTCTTCATGAATCTATAGTTTATATTAATTGTGTTAATCCTCAGAGAGTTATGGCGCATTTAGCCTCGTAAGATTTCTAAATAAATCAAAGGTGATTGGTGTTTGGTGCCAAATAAATAATTTATTTTATTTGCTTGTTATTTTGCATTCAAAAGCCATCTATACTGAGGTCGCGGTCGTTTTGGAAGACTTGAGTGTCACCGATGTCCATCGCAGGTTTATTCGTAGCCATCTTTAATGAGTATTCCGACCTGAATGCCCCTTACAACCACGAATCTCTGCTCTAATCGATAGTTTGGTTTCAAAGACAGTGTGAAAATCGGGAAATCGAACCAGGGACTTCCGGTGTGGCAGTTATAGCTATTGCCATTCTGCCACGAAGGTCAGTTATAATGCGACGCGAAGGAAATGGTGTCCGCAGCGCCAAAATTCGGCTTCGAAGAGATGGGCATCTCATTACCCATTTCTTTAGATTACTCACGGGATATTTTGAGAACTCAGCCGTGCTGGAGGGTGTTCTGCTTTTTATTTTACCTACCGGCCTCCAGAACCAACCTGCCTCTGGTGACACTGATGGGAAGAGCAATTACTCTGCTGAACGCGGTCTCCTCGGAGATCGACGTCTTTCATATTGTGAAAGTAGGTTCAGAAGGCAAATACTCTTAATTCTAGAGGGTATCTTGTCTTTCTAATATCGAACCATCTTAATTATTATAATAATAAACGCGAATGTTTAATGGTTTTACTTTGTTTTTAATACTTTGATTTCTACCTTCGATTTGCATTATATAAATTCTTTCCCCCACCCTAATTTCTTTAAAATCAATATAAGGACACATTGTTTGGCGACTAGGTTCAGTTTGAAAATGCCCTCGCAAGGCGAAACAAATTTGTAACTGATATTTGTATAAGAAATTATATGAATTAAAAACAAAGTAAAACCATTAAACATTCGCGTTTATTATTATAATAATTATAATGGAGTTTTACAAAACAAAAACCTCAACAATTAATAAATTAATCGAACCATCTCTCATGCGTTCCTGGTAGTATACTATACACAATATATTATTTTATCTGTTCTCAATAGATGCCTTAAAATTAATATTGTAATACCTATTGATGAAATAAACTCATTTGATTTGATTTGATTTGATAATTATAAATACAATAATGAGTTGAAATGTACCTTGAATTACTTTAACTAATTAGTTTTGATGCTGACCACTTTGCAGTCATCTTTAGTCTGGTTATGAGCAGAGTATACTCGTACCACGCACAATCTCCAAGCTGCGCTTAGCAATTGATCATCTTTGAAATAACTTTTCTCCGTGTTAAGAAATGTAATTGATATTTTAATAAATATCACTGCATTTCATATATTTACAATACGTTTCGTTTGTTCCTCAACCTTTTTCGATTTACTAATTTAATTCTGAACATCTTGTTAAAATTTTGTACATCGAAAAACATTAGATTATAACCGAAATATGTCTGAAAAGTGTACTAAAAGTATACTAAAGTGTTGTAAAAATACGAAGTGCAGTTATATTTATTCAAATGTGAATCCAAAACACAAAGTGAAGGCGAATATAGAAGAATATACAATAGGTTGCTGAAACAGCTTTTTCAAATATTAGGATTATTATTAATTGTGTTCTTTGATTTTTGGCAGTCATGAATGTGAAGAAAACATGTTTTAATAGTCGTATTGTTTAAGTAATGCTGAAATATTTTAATTACATGAACCGTGTGGCGGTAAAGGGGTTAATATTCAGTGTTACTGATCAAGGGGTCAACAGATCACTATTTAAAAGTATTTGAAAATTGACAGATATAATAAATTCTATCGTTATGCGTTAAAAAACTGGTCCAAGTTAATAGCATAAAAATTGGAGAGCCATCTCCAGGCGTTGTCTAGCAATGTAAAATAATTGCGTAGTCTCTCACATTGCATTAATTAAGATTTTCTGCTTAATGCTTACACCTGATCTTAATAGATGGCGCTAGTGTAGATTGAACAAAAATATGTGAAGTGTTCCTCAACATATATACATCTTTCAAAATTTTGTCAGACGTGGTGGTCGTAAGAATGGCGCAATGGAGAATGTTGTATTACATAAAGCGTAAGTCCTGTAAACGCCTCGACCACCATATTCTGTTTCCAAAAAACAATTTACATCTTCGTCTCTATTGAGATACAATTAATCTTTAAAAACAATATTTTGTTTAAAATGATAGTGCCAAAAGCAAACGTTGTGTGAATACGTCCTTTGGTATTTTTAATTTTCACGTATGATTTAATTTAAAACAAATTTCTTTTGTATTTTGTATAACAAGGTTCAAGTAAGAACTTAATCAGAACATTGGTGTGCCACAGTCGGGAGCAAGTCAGGAGTTGTACTCGTTCGATATTGCCCTATCTATTTTGTAGCAGGCGAAAATATGAATAATTAAATGAGTAAAATTATAGGCTTTGTACCTCGCCGGTGTCTTGGTAGGACAAGTACGAGTCGGATATTATTGTTTTATGAGAGTAGGGCTGGGCGTGGCGGGGTGGGGGGATATGGAGCCTTGTTTGGATAATTGATGGGCTATCGCAGCGGTCGATGGTAATGCAAACTCAAAAAAATCTAATTTCGATAAGCTTGAATGTAGTGACCACACGGATTCCATTCATCTTTATCAACTATTGTCGTTCACTCACGAGTAGATGAAGTATACATTTTTTTTCCATTCTCCCCGAAGGGGTAGGGAGAAATAATGGACTGCCACATTTTTCTTTCCTGAAATATTTCTCCCGCTTCCTCAACATTCATAGATCGTGTCATGCACGCGCGTCGATTTCTCTGACTCCTCACGTGACCGACATTCAACATTTAATTTTTTTGATCGTGCCACGTTTTCCTCTTCCTCTATTTCTAGTTCCATTTACACTGTTCCAACATATAATTTTTTTACCATTCTTTCTTCATTCATTCTTTCCACGTGTCCAAACCATCTTAATGATCCTTTCATTATTTTGTTCATAACACCATCATACGTACCGCATTTACTTCTTATATTTTCATTCGACACTCTATCATACACAGAGTATCCACACATTCGTCTAAGAGATCTCATTACTACTGCATTTATTCTACTTTCATCCTTCTTTTGCCAGTTCCATGCTTATGAAGTTGCTACCCATGAACTTGCTCCAAATTTTCACCATTCATGCTAATGTTGCAGACTGTCATGATTTCTTCTTTTTCAAAAATCATTACCTTGGACTTATTTACATTCATCATCAGATCATTTCAATTGCATAACTCATACATACTATTCATCAGGACTTGTAGTTCATGCTCGTTGTCTGTAAGTAGGACAGCGTCATCCGCATACAAGAGACAGCTTACTGACACTCCGCTCATTTTGGCACCTACATCCAACCCTTTCAACTATTTCATACACTTCTCCATATAATATATTAACTGTTGAAACTTGAACAAAAAAATTTTCTCCATTAAAAATTGTTAATTTGTGTTGCTTGTATTTTTGCATGATTTAATAGTTTGAGCAACAATAATTAGAAAATCAAAACGTAAAATGGATCTCGATGCATTCTTTAATTCTATGATGTTATTTTCCGGTGCAGAAATTCCATATCTATGTGCAAATGAGCTTATAAAAAATGACTAGACGTCTACACTCCCTCTGAAAAATGGTCCATGTTTCTGAGCACACTCCAAACAAAGGTCTTGATTAGATTTTTTCTGACCCTTATATTAATGTTAGTTAATTCAAACAACTTTCAATTAAGACTATTCTGACCTGACCTGAAAATAAAAACGCAAAAAGTGCTTTAAAATATCAAAAGAACCTCTCAGATGTAAGCTAATCATCGATAACACACCTATTGAACAAGTCATGCGATTCACTTACCTAGGCAAAGAGATCGGTAGCTACAGTGACCTATGTATATGACGAGGTGCGAGCACAAACCAACAAAGCGATTGCCTTAGCTGGCTGTTTGCGCGACACCATATGGAGGAACAAACACATGCTAACCGAAAGTGAAGTCAAAATATACAAGGCATGCGTTCGCCCCATCATGACGTATGGAATAGAAGTCAGAGCCGATACCAATAGAACTAAGAATCTTCTTAGAGTGGCAGAAATGCGAACCCTACGCTCCATCGCAGGCAAAACCCTCAGAGATCGGATCAGAAATGAAACGATAAGGTCTGTCTGTGGGAGATAATGAGATGGGGAAGAAGCAGAAGGCGCTTTTGGAGAGACCACATGGACCGCATGGAGAATACAAGAATTGCAAAAATTGTTAAATATAAAAAACAAGCAGCAAAAGATTATCAGGAAGGCCTCCGAAGAGATGGAGAGATGGCTGGACATCATCATCCCAGGATAGCCCACCGTCACAAACAGGTCATACGACCTAAACTAAGAGGAAGAAGAAGAAGAAGAATTTAATGATTAAGCTATCATACATCATTTTAATTCTTAAGGAGAATATTTAACATTGTATAATCCACTTAATTTATCAAATATTTAAAAAATATATTAAATTTGATTACACAGTGTTTAATATTCTCATTCCAAATGAACGTTGTAACTTCATAGTATTCACGCCCTAACCTTCAATAAAGTGATATATTATATCGATACAGAACACAATACAAGCGTGCCTCTTTTTAAAACATTTTTACTTTTAAGTAATTTCCTAGCACTACGCAGTTTTGTTTTGTTTTTATGATGTGATTTATGGAGATATAAAAATAAAGCCATTAATTACACGGAGGGAACATTTCAGGTGAACGGTGAGCGTAACCCGGGCGAGGTGTACAACGATTTCAGGTCCGCCGTGCTAAGGATTTTGGGGACGCAGGAGGAGCCTCTAGCGGCGGCCAACGGTGGGGCGGGCCTCATCCCCGTCGGCATCCCGGGGGAGATCGTGGCCGGGGACCCCGCGCCGCCCTATCCCGCCCAGGCGGCGCACGCGGCCACTCAAGCGGTCCTGCCGAGGGTTAACTCAATGGTATTTATTTAGATCACTTATTGCGAAGATATCTAACGTTAAATATATTCAAATTTAATATATCAAAACCAAATAATTTAACAACCTTTTGAATGTATACAATTACCTGTAGACAAATACTGGGTTTTACCTATTGCGGGTTAATCATTTTAATGATTAATTGTATCTCAATAGAGACGAATATGTAAATTGTTTTTTTTTGGAAACAGAAAATGGTGGTCGAGAAGGGCGTAATGGGGAATGTTGTATTACATAAAGCGATCGCTTAACCCAACCAATGGCAGGTCATAAGTCCTGTAAACGCCTCGACCACCATATTCTGTTTCCAAAAACCAATTTGCATCTTCGTCTCTATTGAGATACAATTAATCCTTCAAATAATTTAAATTACTTATGTAATCGCCAACACTTTGTTTTGTGTATTCACAACCCTGAGTGATAGCGTTTTGTTGCAATACAATGTGATGCCGTAGTTTTGTGTTGTGGATTCACAACACAAAGTGATGATGTCACAGCTTGCCAATAATGAATAATTATACTCTCTGTTAGCTGTGGCACATCAACATACGACTAAGTCCAATATGCCACACCCAGGGTTTGCAGGATCATAAAGATCTCACGTTGACACCAGAGAGGCAGGCTTGATGGTAGTGTTGCTAATGTTATGAAAACTAGGTCGTTTCATGGCATTTGCTGGTACACATACCTTGCAGCACGGTATGCGCCCTCGCGGCCCTAACTATCCATTTAAAGCCAAGATATTTAGTAATAAGTTTAGTTTTTATTTGACGCATTTGACGAGCTTATTTTCTAAATTATCAGTGGATCATCTGTGGCTAACTTTCAATTTTCCATACAACTCCAACAAAATATCTACATTCTTTACGATGTACTTCAATATGTTTTAGTTTGTTTTATCTAACGATCGACCTTCCTTTACCCTTGAAGATCACTGAAGCCCACACCTGTGAAATAACGAGTTAGTTAATCTGTCTGGCGATTATTTTTTTGGTGTTTAGAGTTGTACTAGAAAAATAATCCTTTTTCGATGTTATCTACAGCAGCAGGTCGTCCAAGCCGACGTGATTACTGTGCGGGCAGCCGACATGGAGCCGGGATATCAGACTCCTGTGAAGGGCGCCCCGCCAACTCTGTGGGTCATAGGTGGTCCGGGCAGCAATAAGGCCGCCCTCTGTCAGCGGGTGGTCGCCCAGGGCAAGGGTTGGCTGCATCTCAGGTAAGACTTATCCGAATAGTAAGGTTATTATCCTTCAACAGATATTAGAACAATAATATTATTTGAAAATTGAAATGTTTAGAGATTTCATTTCAATTTTCATTCTTACATTTTTACTAAATATACTTTTAGTAGAACTGAAATTGAATAATAATAAAAAAATATAAACAAAACGAAAAATGTTATTTTTCTGTTATATAAATGGTGATTACCAAAATCACAATGAACTTTGCATATTTCGTTATGTATTCATTTTTTCATACAGTAGACACTACTTATTTCTTCTTAAAATATAATAATAAAACTGGTTCTTTTTAACATTTATGAACACATTCGCATATAAATATTAAATATTTAATCTACAATTTTTTAATTTCATAGTGTTCAAGAAACAATAAAAAACTATCTTTTGAACAATTCTACAAACTATTATCCCATTTAATTTTTATTTATTTATGTTATAGTCATACTGTGGTTATACTGTTTTCCAATAAGTACACTACTCATTCTGGGACAAAATGACAATTTACATACTTAATAATTACATATAAATATACAACACTCATAGACCATTCCTGAAATATCAGAACATAGAAAATAAAACACATTACAAAATTACAAAAGCATTCAGAAACTATCAAAAATATAGAAACTAAAACATATTATTTATTGTTTCTTGAACAATGATGTAAAACTCCATATTAAATACATAATATTAACGAAAACGTCAGTTTTCTAGAAGTCTTATTATATTATATGGGAATGACATGTTTCGCCCTTCTAAGGCATTATCAAATGTGGTCGACATTTGATAATGCCTTATAAGGGCGAAACATGTCATTCCCATAAAATATATAATAATAAAACTTTTAGAAAACTGACGTTTTCATTCGTATTAATTACAACATATTACATACCAAATATTTTCTTATCACCGAAAAAAGCAGTAAGTAATATACTCGTATAAATATTGTTTGAAAGTTTAAATGTATTTTGAAACCTAAGCACAATGTTTATTTTTACTAAATTGTTCTCGAATATTTTTTTAATTGTCTTCTGTTTGTTTTCTTATTGTATTATTTGTATATCATTTTTTATTGTTATTATTATTTTGTCTATTATGATTATAAACGATTTGCAATTGTTGTTCTGTAATGTTTATAATTTTTTTGAATAAATTGATTTGAATCGAATAATATATTTATTAAATTATGCGGTTATAGAGTGTTTACAGGTTTAATGAAATCACCAAAATAAATTAAATTGTAGAATAAATATTAGTGATGTAATACAGGCGAGTGTATTTGATACGACAGTCGACGCACGTTCGTAGGCACAATACGCGCGTGTGGTGATATCCGTCACAGTTGTACAGTATGTGGAGTATTTAGATAATTTAGTATTGATTCAAGAAATGAAACTACCCGCTCGTTAAATTGTCAACACAACAATCGATCATGGCTTTTTTCTAAATACTCTTTCCGAATAGTTTCGCTGATCGGCGCTGTACTTACTGAAGTCTGTGTGAGGTTATTTTCGGTTCTCTATACAATAATCACCTTCGTACTGTGGGAATAAAATATTAAGCCGCTATGTCTATCATAATATTGATTATGTACTCGCCATTGTATGCGATACCTCCGCGCTGACTCAAGAACGGGTGGGAGGACAATATTTATCCTCCCTTACTGCATACATAAATAAATATTCTTTTCTAATCTATCACTATAATTTTCTACAATCTAATTCCATATGGGTCATGGCTTAAGGGCAGGACTCTCGGCCCTTGCTTATGGGGGTGTAGGTTGGAATCCGTGGTCTTCTTTATAATACATTAGCAATTATTTTAGATTCTCCATAGTGGCATCCAGAACAATACATAATATTATAAGTATGCGTATTAAAAAGTAATTTGACGAAAGGGTAAATACATTCAAAACATCTATTACGCAATATATAAAAAATATTGATGGACAAACTTCGTGATTGTATTTGTACGTAACTTCATAGTTATTTGAATCCAGTATTCTAAGAATACTATCAATATGAATACTGAACGCATATATAATATTCTTCTTCTTCTTCCTTGTTGTAGACCTATGTAGTCTGTTCTCCAGAGTGTTGCTCCTCCTGTGAGGTAGACTCCCAGCTGTCCTTCCATCTTTTAGGAGGTCTTCCACGAGAACGAGCGATATAGGGAAGTCTGGTGTGCATTCTTTGAACATGACCCTGCCAGTTCCTTCTTCGCTTTCTGCTCCATCTTAAAATATCCTCAACCTCACATATCTCTCTAATTTTGGTGTTCCTTGCGCGATCTCTCAGTGTATTGCCTGCTATCGTCCTCACTGTCTTCATCTCGGAAGTCCTCAAAACTTGTTTGGTCCTTACTGTGTCTGCCCTTGCTTCGATATATAATGTTAACTTAGGGAAACACCAATGTAAAGATTTTTTATATTAAAAAAGAGTTCTATGTTATTAAAAAAAACGTATACATTATGATATTTGCTTTTTAGAACATAATCAACTGAAAAATGCACAAAGTAGCATGCCCATATTATAATTGATAATATACTAAATAAAAAAATATACACCAGTATACTGTTATTTCTGTAGACGGCCTTCGTGGCAACAGCTTCGACTGCTACACCAAAGGTCCCGGATTCGATTCCCGGCGATGACAGTGTGAAAAAACCTCGTTGTTTTTAGTTTGGTAGAATTCACGTGACAATAAAATGGCGACAGACTATTATTAGACTAGAAGACTATAAATTGTATACAAATAACTTGTTGTATATAAAAATGTGGAAAGCAACGGGAAATTACCACATTAAAAAGGCCTAAGTGGCATCCCAAGAACCAGCAAAAACGCTACACTTTGCTGCAAACCAATCCTTAGAAATGAAACTTAAAAAATACTCTTATAGAAAATATCTATTATGTATGATAATAACCTCACTATATTTGAATTTTTTTCTTAATAGAGTTTAAAAAAATAAGTCCAAAAAAATATATTAACTCTTGTTCTTCGCAGTTTTCTTTGATTAAAATGGTATGGACACATTCAAAGAATGAATGAAGAAATATTGACACGAAGTTAATACATATATGTAAACGACGTAAACGCAACAAGAAATATTAGAATACCGAGGAAAACTTGGCGCTATCAAATATATCTGAGAAGTCGGAAAAATCGACGTGCATGCATGACACAATTTTAAAGTGTTCAGGGATCGAGAGAAGTATATCAGGAAAGAACAGTGTGGCGGTCCATTCTTTCGTTTCCAAGACTTCTTTTACACATCGAGTCATTAGTCTCATGTAGATTTTATCTACGAAATTCGAGATGATCAGTACTTCACCTCTTTGCACAGTAGTCTATAATGAGGGCTGGATGGAAATTGAATATGCAATGGTAATAATAGTGTTATATCTTTGTTGGGTTTCAGTATCGGGCGAAGTCTTCGCCAACTCGCGGACAGCGGAGACCAGCGGCCCGGAAGCGATGCCGCGGTTGCCCGCCAGTCCATAGCTAACGGAGAAATGGTGCCCCACGGGGTGGTCATGCGGCTGGTGGAGGACAGGCTGCGGGCCACGCAGCGCGCCACTGGGGTCATCATTGACGGCTTCCCCAGAGACATCGAGCAAGCCAAAACGTTCGAACAGCTGGTAAGAACCCTACTTTATATATCATTGAGATGAATATCCACGACTTTCGAATCCAAAATGATAGTTTTTTTTACTTTTGGGTGTTTTGGATGATCTGAAATGTTGAATAAAAAATACATCAAACAAAATATTGTCCACCGTTAGTAACTACTTTTTCCCATCTTTTTGGCAAAATATGAATCCTGCGTCGAAAAAACTTCTCGTCTTTTGAGGCAATCTAGGTATCGCCCGAATCTTGACATCTGCATATGAATGGAAGTGCTGCTCTTCTAAGGCATGCGTCGTGGATCTGAACAAGTGGTAGTCCGATGGTGCCACATCTGGTGAATAAGGCGGGTGCGGTAGAAACTCTCAACCCACATTCTATATGTAGTTTTTGACCGGGATTATTATTTTAGGTTGAGCGTTGTCGTGTTGAAGAATCAGATTGCTGTGCCTGTTGCCCCATTCCCGTCGTTTTTCAGTCAGTGCCAGCTTTAATCGCATTGGTTGTCATCGGTAGACTTCCCTCTCGACCGTTTCACTCGGTTTGATCCCACACCCCTTTGATCCTCCCATATGTAGAGCATTACATTGTTTGTTTTGTTTAGTTTAATCAACAGCCGCAGGTAGTCCTGCTGGATTGCTCTAAGCTCCAGCTGGGGAGGGGCCGCCTGGACGACAGCGTGGCGGCCTTCAGGCGGAGGCTGGAACTCTTCCGAGAGCTCTCGCTGCCCATGCTCAAGTCTCTGGATGCTGATCAAAGACTTACCATCGTAAGTTTACTTATTTCACATTTGGAATGTACCCCTATATCAACGCATGCATTCACAAAATTGTTATGTTTATCCCAAATGTTCTTTTGATTATATTGGCTATTGATTTTTTTTTAAATCTCTCTCAAGTACTAAGAGTGTAAAGATGTTTGACTGGCCAATCTTCAATAGCTGAACCTAGTTTTTGTCATAAGATTATTCTCTAGACCTTATTATTAAACTAGTCGATTCTTTATTAATCTTTGAAACCCTTTTATATAACTTCGAACCACGTATCGCTATTAGTTTCGTGATTTGTGCACATCTGCAACAGTTTTTAGATAGGTTATTACTATTATTTTGTCGAATAGTTCATTCGAGCCAAACTGACAAATAATGGTATAGCTATCATATTGATTTTCATAATATGTGATAGGTAGCTAATCTATCACTAATTGAATTCTAGACCATACCAAAAACAGTGTCGATGAGATCGCTTGTAGGCTTTAAGCATCAAATCTGCTTGATTGTTATTACAAAGCCGACACAGATAATCTTCTTTATTTGATGGTCAAAATCAATGTTTTGACCGATTTGGATAATCTGGAAGTTGGAGTCAGAATGCAATGGAACATTAAAGGTGAAACAGAAAAAAGCATTCAACAGGTTTCAAAAAGGAGGGGTCATCGGATGATAATTGTTCTGATTGATTTTTTAGGTCGACGGGGACACCGAGACTCTTCCAGTTCAGGAGGACTTTAGCCGGGTGATGCTGCAGCACATGAGAGACGCTCCCGCCCCGGTGCACGCTCCCGCTCCGGCCAACGCCCCCGCGCTACCCCACGTCCCTGCTCCTACCCCCGCCCCCGCTCCCCCTCCAGCTCCTGTACCCCCGGCTACATCAGTTCTGAGGCAAGGGCAACCTTTTCCAGGTACGTATAGGTAGGCGGCAACCATTCCGATATCTTATATAGATACAATTTAGAGCACAGAGATAGATATTAGTTCAGCATTAAAGCAAATAGTTATATGTATCTTGCTAAAGTTTTGTGAATGTCTGTAGATCATATTATAGAAACGTTTTCTCCTTCTTCCTCTTAATGTAGGTCTTGTAGCGTGTTTCTCAGGTGGGATAAGCCTCTTGCGAGGTCGTTTCCTAGCTATCGATACATCTTTCAAATCAAATCAAATCAGTTTATTTTCTCAAAAGACATTACAAACATTTTTTATAGTTTAAGGCATCATTGAGAACAGGTAAAACATAATAAATATATAATACCAGCAACGCATGAGAGATGGTTCGACTTTTCAATGGTCTCCCCGTGGATCGTATACCCTAGGGTTAGGTTAGGTTAGGTTGCAGTGCAACACGATGTGATGAAGTGTAGATGAGTTCATTCTTCTCACACGTGCATAATAATATTTCCCCCCTGTCTCTCCCGCCTAAAGACATCTTCTACTTAGCAGATTTCTCTTATTCTTTCATTCTTCATTAGATCACGCATTGTCTTATCAGATATGTTCCTGGTGGTGTTACCCTGCATTCTCTCTTATATGTGATCATGGGTCGCATACAAGTTATATATTCTTATTTTTCTGCTGATTTTCATGTCAAGGATTTTCCATATTGAGTTTTTCAAAAGTCCTGAGATGGCCGCAGTCTCATTTACTGTACTTGATTCATCACTTTACATGCTAGATCGGTGTGCTCACACAGGTCGGAAGATACGTACATCTTCTTCTTCTTTAAGGCCCTGTCGGGTCGGATCACCTCGGCGAACCTGTCCATGTCCTGTGCCGCTCGGAACAGCTCTTCCACACTTCGGATGCTGGTCTACTCCCTCACGTTTCGCAGCCAGGACACCTATCTCCTACCGGGCCCTCGGCTTTGATCAATTTTCCCCTCCAATTTCAGTTGGAGAAGGTGGTACTTTTCCCCACGCAGTACATGACCCAGATGTGAAATCTTCCGAACCTTCATTGTTGACAACAGCTCCCTGTCAACTCTAGATCGCCTCAGCACTTCGGTATTGGTAACCATGTCTGTCCAGAGAATTCTGAGCATTCGGCGATAGAGACAATTTCAAATGCTTCCAGTCTGTTCATTGAGTTGACTTTTACGGTCCACGTTTCACATACATAGAAATGATTAATTGTTCGTATATTAGTGGGAAGGTAGTTTATACTCGAGTCTTAAAAAACTTTTAAAATCATGTTATTATAATAACATACATCAAGGCCAAAAAATTAGACACTACTATGTACGAGTATGTTGACACTTAAAAACTCATCATCGGCTGTCCCTCGTATTCGAGTAAGACTGTCCTTCACGGTTAAGAATGATCATTTAGCTACAGAGTCTCATCCCCCACACACTCTAGAGCATCTAGTGTAGGGGGATATGTCGCCAGTAGAACCGCCACCGTCACCCGATGGTTTCTCCTTTCATTATTTACAAGCTTGAATTTTTTCGAAATTTAAACTTCCAGAATATCAGGGGTTGAAAACGTTTAGATTAGAAGTTCTTCATATCTGAAGAGCAAATACACAAGATATCGAATTGGTACATATTCCTTATTATATAATACATAAACGAATACGTTATCCACGTTTTGTTACATTCGTATATTATCTATAATGAACGAGTTTATAATGTTACCCCTTTTGTTGTTAAGATTTGTTTAAAAATAATAATTAAGAATCTGATGGATCTATTTATAAGATTATTAATATAAACATTTAAAATATAAGATTTTTATTGTATTATACATTCATATTTAACAGAAAACCAAAAACTTTATTTTCGATAATTCCTCAAACGTATCAATTTTGTTATTATTATCTTTTACTTTCATCTATAATATGTTAAGAATTAAAACATTGTACTTTTTTGACATATTTGATCGTTCTTCCAATGAATAATATCTTCAAAACATTGATTGTTGTGGTAAAACTCCATTATTAATTTATAATAGTAAACACGATTATTTAGTAGTTTGACTTGGATTTATTTTTATAAATTATATAATTTAAATAGTGACAAATTTGTTTCGCCTTGCTAGGGCATTCTCAAACTTTTTCTCTCTCCCTCGGAAACTCTCGGAAATTTTTCACTGTGTATATAATTTATGTAAATAAAAATCTTTAAAAAGTAACCCCAAAATTGTGAAAATAGTATGCAAATATAAACATGGAATTCCGCGGTGTAAACATGCTATAATTTACCAATTTCGGTACAATGTTTTAATGTATTTTAATAGCTTTAATTTTTTATTGTTTTTTAGGTATTAGCACCATAAGCCAGCAAGTCCAGAACGTGGCGGCCCCGGCTGCTCACGCGGTCGCTAATGGCGTGCGGCACGTCGCTAACGGCGCCGTCAAGAACGGCACCGCGGCGCTCAACGGGTACGCCAACGGCGTCGTGGCCGCGGGCGTGAACGCGGCCAACGGCGCCGGCACCGCGCTGGCCAACGGGTTCCCGGGCCTCGCAGCGGCGGCCAACGGGTTCGCGGGGCTCGCCAACACCAAAGTGGCGCCCATGCAGACCAACGCTGCTAACGCCAGAAATCTGTACCGCGGAGTGGAGCAAATGGATACTCATATCTAAATTGTTAACTATTTATTTAGTTCTTATGAAATAAGATATTTTAAAATTGAAAATAGATTTTAAGATAAACTATAGTAAATACGTTGAATATTAGGATATAAACGAAATGCATATGTATATTTTATGAGATAAGAAAATCACATTTATTGCATTATTTTTTGTTGAATCACCACACGAATTCAATTTATTATATTAAATTATTATTTGAGTATATTTGTTTTGTTCTAAAAAAGACTAATACAAAGTATTTAAATGAATAGTATTAGAATTCATTATTATTCAATCTTTAATCTTAGCAGAAAGTAGCTCATTATTATCAAAAGTTCCATCTCCTAAACCACCAACCGGTTTAATTAATTATTCTGCTTGCACAAGTATATTTTCAGCTACGAGTTAAACTATATGTTCCTTCATTTTTCAACAATAAGAATATAATATCGAAGCATGTTTGTATTATAATATTTCACAATAAAACATAACTTAAGCAATTTCTTATATAAAAAGTGTATCAATATTTTTATTTGATTCGTTTTTTTATTCCTTCTCCTTAACTAATTGTATTATTTTTCTTTCTGTAAAAAACTATATTTTATAATGCTTTCTAAAAAACTCATCTAGTATTATAGTTACACAATGATTTAAATATATTTTTGTTTTGTTTATGTTTTCTTTTTATAATGCTTTATTTCCAATTTTTTATTTTCCAGCGAATTATTATAACATCATTCTAATATATTTATTAAGATATAAAGAAAAAAATATTTTGCACATTATATATTGCATTTAGTTAAGAACTTTGATCACGTACAATAAAAAATATTGTGTTTTAGTTTTGAGTCACATTGCTCAAACCAAGTCTTAAAAGTGCCTTCAGATTTCTAATTAATAAGTATTGTAGAAACTAAATGATTAGCGTTCGTGCGATGTGTACAAACATTTTCTTTAGTGGAAATAAAAAATAGTGTGTATCTAATGTTACGAATTCTTATAAATATGGTAACAATGGGTTAAATAAGAAAACGAATGCAATATTTAAATTTATTAAGTGAAATTGCGAGTTTTCTTATTTGATTGTAGGTATTATATTTTTAATTATTTTACCAGATGTCATTAAATTATTTTATTAATTACTATATTTAAAGCACTCGATCGGTAGTTATAATCCATATTAATTAGAAATTATACATAAATTTGCTTAATAAAATATTATAACAACCATATTGATATCGATTAAATTAGGTTTAAATAGTTTTTGTAAAATATTGCATATTCACACCACTAATTTTCACTTTTCACAAACATGTTTTAAATCGCAGAAATCTTTCAGTGAAAAAATTTAGACCATAATTATTAATTACGTTTTGTGAAAATACAAAGTTTTTGAAAAGATATTCAAATACTGGATACGAACAAAACATACTGGATAGCGAATGACGAAAAAATTAAATTATAAATTAATACCATAATCAAGTATTCATATTGAAATTTTTCTTAATATATTTTAAACTGCGATTTTCCAATACGAATGAAAATGTCTGTTTTTAGAAGTTTATTTTAGTGGAATAACATGTTTCACGTTGTTGTTTATGTATTATTATAGACGAAAACATGTCATTTCCGTAAAATATTACAATACAAAACTTGTAGAAAACAGAAGTTTTCATCCATATTAATTATTTAATATGGTACATCATATTTTGAGTTGAATAAGTAATATATTTTTATTTTCTTCTAACATATAATATATTCGCCATAACTTTGTATTGTAGATGTTTAATGTTTCTTTTTTTATATACTTAGTATACTTTATTTTATATTAAAAAAATACCAAACATGTTTCGGACACACAAACACAAGTGATAATATCTGTCAAAATTGTTTTTTATTTTTAATATATTTTAATATTTATATTTATATAATATCAAAAATGGAGGGCTTGTGTATTCGAAACATGTTTGGTATTTAATTTTTTAATAAGTATATAAAAAAAGAAACATTCAATATTTTTTGAATTCATTAACCTCAGATATTGCAATCACTGTGATCCTATAATATTATTATTTTGAAATAAAACATGTTTAACTTTTAATTCTTCTAAACTAGTGTTTCTTTTTGCTAAAACATTTCCTTCTTCTGGTCAAAATAGAAGTAAGCGGAGTTTTTATTTATAAAAATGTGTATTTTGTAATCTTGAAAAAAAAAGAACGTTTGTTTCCAAACATATAGATAAAATTAATAATTACAGGGAAAAGAATTCAATATGGTTTGGCTAAGAGGTTTAATTTTAAATCTTGGGTTTAATAGTTACTGGTGGAAATTAATCATCAAATCAAATTATCTTTTTTCAAAAAGGACTTCTCCCGTATCACAAAAACGTAATTTCTATCAATTTCATCAAAATGACATATAACTACGGATAATTTTACTACGTTTTTTACCTGAAATAACAAAATTATTTTAACAATACAACAAAATTATTTTATTTATTATATTTCATCGAATCGATTTAGTATTATATATATAAATTAATGCAAAAATAGTTTAAAAATCATTAAAATAAATAATTAGGGTTTTATATGTACACTAATGAAATATTTACGATAAGTTAACATTTAATAAATAATAACTACATTTATTGGACAGTTTTGATACAATCCTAATTTTATTAAAGTAATTAGTTTGTAGATGTCTCGTGGCCAACTATCCTTTTTACACTTACTATTTTACCACAAAGTTAGATCTAGATTCATTGTGTCTAGCTCACGCAAATACCTTTTATACATATATAGAATGTTAGCTAATTATCTATTATATATAATCTAAACCATAAGTTTCCAACCAACGCCTCTCCTCCCCTAAAAGTTATCCCAAATATTTAGAATCGCATAGTTTAATTTACAAATACTTTTGAATATTCTATATATTTAAAATTTATCAGTAATAGTTTACTCATGAAAACAGTAATTTCAAAGTATTAAATAATTATTTTCTGAAATAGGTAACTCACGGCAGCCCCCTTGACTGTTATAATTTATTTCTAAAAAAAAAAAATCATATCATCCAAATTTATGTAGATCTGAATGTAATGGAATCTTTCAATTCAATTTTCATCCACTTCCCGAACTACCAAAATATGTGAATTTTTGCACACGTGATAAAAATGATTATAATACATACAATAACAATTTTTTTTTTTTTTTAAAGGTTTTGTTTTTATTATAACGTGATAGCGTGTTTTGTTGTATTTTTTAGACTATATTTTTTACTCATTGTGCCATCTCAACGCTCCTAATTTTCTCTGGGTCTTCTAATGCCCCCCTAAAAATCTCAAACGCCCACAAGAGGGCGTTATCGCCCACGTTGAGAACCTAGGATCTAAATCTCTTATGGAAAATCTTGTCAGATATTCAAGCTTATAATCAAAAGTATCAAATATGAATTGTTCGGAATGGAAAAGTATTGAAAATATTATTCCGGTGTTGCCAATAGCACGAATTTGAGGAAAACATCAATTCGAGATGTTCTTGAATGAAAATTAAATAATTGCCAATGAAATGATGTTGATGTGAATTGTGTTTTAAATTTGTTTCATAAAAAATTGTAATTGTTTTCTTTCAAAGTTTGTTTTACATTTAGATACATTATGCAGAGTATTGGGTGCAAAAACAATGTAGTATTGTTGACACTAAAGTGTTATTAATATTATTGAGAAAAAATCAAATGTATTTCTATCTTATCTCAGTGAAGACACACAATCATGCGGACCGATATATATTTCCCAATTTATTTTGAAAGTAACATATAAAGAATCTAAGATCAGAATTATTAGAAGGTTTAAAAATAATATGAATTTGGTATGAGTGTCTAATACTTAAACAGCATTTTAAAAATAATTAATAAGTCATCAATATAATAAATAAATGAAAGTGTTATAGAAATAATTACCATATAAAAATGAAGTAGATTAACTATTTATACAATTTTTAAATGTCCAACTCAAAATTGTATCTTGATTTTCTTTATTATTTATTGTAACTATAAAACATAATGTATAAGTAATTTTTTAACCGCCAAATAAAAATAAGAGTTGTGCACTAAATATTGGTTATTGGTTGTAACTTTTAATTTTTATTCAGATTTTTATTTATTTATATAAATATTTAAAAACGGAAAAAATAGCGTGTTCCAAAAATAAATGAAAACTCAGAAAGATAATTTTTCATTTATTTAAATAATTTCCAAAACAGATTCTTTTATATTTTAATTATTTCAATTGAATCCTAAATTTCTTTGCGTGTTGTTTAATATATTATAGTTTAAAATGAGAAGCGTTTTTCTTTGACATTTTAGAGTTTCAAATAACCTTACTATAATCCAAAATGTCTGTTTTCATATTTGGAATTTCTTTAATGTCCTGTATTTTGTAATTGATACGAATGGAAAAGTCTGTTTTCTGAGAGTTTTACTGAAATGACATCTTCGCCTTGCTAAGACATAATCAAATGTTATACGAGTATATGATAATGCATTAGAAAGGCGAAACATGTCATTCCCATAAAATATAATAAAACTTTTAAAAATAGACGATTTAATCATTATTTAAGAAATGAAAATATCTATTGTTGTTTAGTTGTTTTAACAACCACTTATAATACAATAAACCGATGCCAACTGGTACATTTATTTGCAGATTGAATCGTTAACAGTGTATCGTAGGACTTTTGTAACATTTTAAATTCAAAATTCAATGCTCTATTCTGTTATGTATTGGTTCTATATTTTTACAGTTCGATTATTTACGTCGAATGATTAAGGAATGCCTTTTATATATTAATAATAATTAAATATAACAATAGTTTGAAAATAAATTGCCAATGTTAATATTATATTATATGTACTCGTACATAATATTAGGAATAAATTTAATATGTTTTTATATGTAAGGAATCCCACATTTATTTATTTGTTTATGTATTTCTTAAGGAAATAAAAGCTCATTAGCACCCATTATTATGTCTTTAATTTAATGAAATAGCTTCAACTAACTAACCAACTAACTAACAATCACGCCGTTTCCTTGGAGGGGTAGGCAGAGAGGTTTTCCTTGGTCTTCTACGGCTTCTATGTCTACTTATACTCCTTGTATACAACATTTTAACCATTCTCCTCTCATCCAATCATTTCAGTCGTTCCATATATCCAAACCATCTCAGGGACCCTTTATTTATTTTACTTATGATGCAATCCTCTGCCTTACATTTTTTCCTTATTTCATCGTTCGGTATTCTATCATATATCGTTTTCCCGTAGAATTTTTCTCAGTGATCTCACGTCTACGGCATTTATTCTTCAAACATTTTCATTGTTTAAATATTTTTGGATAACAATTTTTAAATGACAAACTTTATTTGTTATGCAAAAATAATACAATAATAAAAAAATAATAAATGGGGATTTAAGTACCCATTCAAATTATTTGTAAAATTGGCGCCAGAGAAAAACGGTGTTTCGCGCGCATCCCTTGTTCCAATACCCGCCTGAGTGGCGCTAGCGTGCCACGGAAATCTGGGTTACTAGACCACTGCAAGGCGCTCAGTCCTCTCTACGCTCATAGAACACCCTACTAAATATCGTGGCACTCCGCAAAAAATCATTTTCACGATTACCAATCTAAATATCGAATGAATCAATTTGTTTTTACATTCTTACCGAGTGCATTAATTTACCAGCTGATGTTTTTAATACTCTACTTCGATTTTTAGGATTTGTTTAGCGTAGACATTGCTTGAAATACGAGCAAATTTATAAAAAAGTACAACGATTTGTATTGTGAATCAGTTATTAGTGGGCAGTCGGTGAAGTGAACTCATTTCCACTAAAGTCAAATGTCAGTTGTGATTCTAGTGTTTTAATAATTGCAATATTTTGAGAGAAAACCCTTGTAAAATCGGAGTTAGCTGATGTTTGTCAGAGGATACTTTGTTGCTTGATTGGAATATATACATTTCAAAGGGTTAAGTTGTATTCTTCAGTGATTAAATAATGGTAAGTGTTCCCGAAAATGACAGGTTTGGTATTTTTGTTGTTAAACTAGAAGTATACAGCTTTTTCTTCTATCCAAAAATAAATAAATTTATTTATAGAAGGTATATTTTGAGTCGTATGATATGTAACACAAAATAACTATTTTCGTTTATTTGTTAATTCATAATTTAAATAAAAAGGGTATCAACATTAATTTTCTATCTTTAAGAAATATATAGACTAACATTTCATCATTTTAATAATAAAGATACTCTAAAATAAACTTAAAAAAGTATTTCTGTCTAAGAAATGTTTTGATATTACCCACTTATACTATTTATACATTCGCTTTTCACAATTGAGTTTATTTAAAGCAATAATAAAATTCAATTTGAAATAATGTAGATACATTTTTAAGAAGAAAAATACTGTTTTTTACGTTATGAAAGTTCCTCGAGAAATCCAAGATTACAATTAATTTGAATTAATCGTATAAATACTCGTAGAAAATTCAAAACAATTTCAGTTATTTAATTCATTTTTAGTATTTGAATATTCATTTTGTTCACTTTTTAATTTTTTATAAAATTCTTTCACAAAATATTTGCATAAAGTCTTCTGAATTAACTAAGAATATGCTATTACGTATATCGATAATTTAAATATGCAAATTATTCTAAAATGAAACGGTTTGTCTTGTTAATTTCATCACGGTGCACTTATAGCGAGGCATCTGCGGTGTTAGCATAAACAAATATTATTTTCCATTACTTGCCTTTAGTTCAGTTTCGTTACATTGTTCGCTTTTGAATATAAGCGCAAACTTCGCCTGAAATTTCGCACATTCATTAATGCATTAACGTCACAATATTAAAAAAAATCTCAATATATCTTTATTTCCTCAGTTATAAGATGGTACTAGGAAAGATTATTCAGTTGATAAAAATGTTTTTCTACAGTTAATCTTATATATAATATATAAAGGCAGCAAGCAAATTATTGGCTTTTCCTATTCATAAGGTTCTATGTATATTTCCTTTGATATTCTTTTTTTTCATCCTTTAAATCGATTTGGCTTGCGCTGTAATGATGTAAGGAGTTTTTTCAACAAAATAATAATAATAATAATAATAATAAAAGATCAATATTAAAAAAAAACATGTACAATAGAATGAACGCATTACAATGTATATATTTTTATGTACATTTTTTTAATGATTTAAAATAGACAATGAGGATATCAATCCCACAAAAAACTAATTAAATGTTATTTTTCAAATAAACAATTCTTTTAAGATTTATTAGAAATTGCATTAGATTAAACACAATGCTTATTTAATAGTATAATAAAAAAAGATGCATTTGAAACGTGAATGTACCGAAGAATGTTAAGAAGATAACGGAAAGAAAGAGTTACTTACTTCTGGCACGTTATGAGAAACGATAAATAAAAAGTGGTGCAACTGATTTAGTTGTAGCACAGCATTCCTGTATAGAGCTGTTGTATCAAAAGTAAAAATAGCCATGATGTTGTCCAACCTCCGATAGGAGAGGAACACGAAGAAGAAGTCATATTGAAGAAATTTGATCAATTGAATGGTTGAAGTAAAACAGGTACTAAGTACCAAAAAACTTCCCGAAGTATTTCGTTTCGTTCTATATGTTATATACAATAATAAATAACAGCATTTTTTTATTTATTTATTATTTGATTTTAACCATTTAATAATTGAAAATCTTGCTAATTTCATTATTATTTTTTTGTAAATTATTGATTAGAGTACCTGGGCTCTAAATGTCATTATTATTACATACACGACATTTGATAATGCCTTAGACAAGGGAAACATGTCATTCACATAAAATATAATAAAACTTCTAGAAAACGGACGTTTTCATTCGTATTCATTAGTCTTTTTTTTAATATATCCTATTTAGAATGTCTTCAAAACTACTTAAATATGTTATTATTATTAAACACGATGCAGATGGTACCAATATAAATTGCTTAGTCTTACACACATTGTAAATATTAATTATCCCGCGATGAGCGCTGAGAGTAGTGTGATTACACAATTATATTAATGCACATCTGTTAGCTAACTCTTCAGGAATTGATTATTTAATTGATCAGATCAATTATCTCACGCCTGTGTATACCCAAGTTGAGAAAGATTCTATTTTGAAGAATAATCGCGCCATTGATAAGGTCGACGAAGATCATTGCCTGCTCCGCAGACATCGCACATTGCCAAGAAAATTGAGACCACCGAAAGTCGCAAGTCTCAACTATAACAATTACGGTAATTTGGTCTTTAATGCGAAATGTTGGCACGCTAACTATGTGAAAAATCGCTTGGCGTAGAAATCGAAAAAAATAATGATTTAGCACTACGTATTTCGATTTGCTCTTGACCAAACCATTTCAACAAACTGTTTCTGCCTACGCATCCCTAGAGCTGTAAGATTCAAAGACATATTTCATAGGTAAACATTCGGTTCGTACGGCAATCTAATTTATTACAATTTACTTTTATATGTAGATGATGGAAATATGTGTTATAATTCAGGCGGATATTTCGATATTTGAATGTGCGATGCTAAATTCATGCCAAGAAAAGCGTCCGCTTGTCGTGTTTCGCGTTAGTTTAGTTCGGTCCAGTGACTATAGATGTCGGATTTGCGCGGGAAAAGATCGTTTTTCCAGAAACGTTGTAGCGAGGAGCAGGGCGCTTCGTTGGTTTCATGTTTCGTTGTTCTTCTACTAGCCCTGTTGCCTCCAGACTATCGTCAGTTTACCGTGTCGTGGTCAACAAAGAAATATTTCTTGGTGGGTTTATAAAATAATACGTAACATTCCACTCATTATGATTCTCTTCGATGCTAGATAATTAATGTGGGTTGAAAACATGTTTAACTAACACGTGAATAATACTCCGGTTTTAATTATATGACAATATTTTATCCATCTGTTGAAAACAGTACTTAAAATAAAACTGTATTTTCCTTCTTCTTCTTCTTCTTCTTCGATGGCCCTACAGCCCATATCGAGCCTTAGCCTTCAGTATTCTTCGCCTCCAACTCCTCCTGTCCACTGCATCGATCCTCCAATCTGACACTCTTAACTTAACTTAACAATCTTGCCCCATCTCTCCCAACTTCATCCTCCCATCGCAGCCTTGGTCGTCCAATTGGTCATCTACCACCTGGGTGCCACTCCAGCAATCTTCTTGGGGTTCGCGAAGTTGGCATCCTCTGCACGCTCTGTATTTTCCTTAACTGTTAAAATATAAAACGCTGTTTATGGTATCACATTTATTTAAAAAAAAATTTTTTTTCGCGACGGCTGTTTCGTCAACCGATCTTCTTCTTCTCTGGTTTCAATCCTGGGATTGGTTTGCAGCAATTTCCTCCATTATTCTCTTCCACTTTTCCCTGTCTTGTGCGGCTCTTTTGAGATCTGCATATGATGAGCAGCGCACGTCCACCAACAGGTCCTCCAGGTACTCTCGGCGTGGGCGTCCCCTAGAGTTTGTCCCCTCGATCATACCCTCCATTATGGCATGCAAGAGACCTTCTTGACGTATTACATGGCCGATCCATCTTGCACGCCTTTCGGACAAGGTCCTGAGCAGGTGCCTTCCTCCTTCGATTCCTTGAAGAACTTCCTCATTCGTGATGTGGTCTCTCCAGGAAATTCCAAAGAGTCTTCTATAGGACCACATCTCAAAAGCCTCTAGTCTCCGCTTATCCCTTTCGGATAGGCACCATGTCTCGCAGCCGTACATCAAGACACTCCATACATAGGTCTTGATGAGGAGTATTCTCAGTTTTAGGTCTATATTATTTGACTCTATTATTTTCGACCTTTTGTTAAATGCTAGCCTAGCCTGATGTATACGGCTGTCGACCTCGCTCTTAGACCGACCGTCCCATGTTATTTTGCTCCCGAGGTAGACAAACTCCTTGGTGTTCTTTAGTGGAACTCCTGACATCACTACTCTCATCTGATGCTGCGTTCGGCCTACAGTCAGCAGCTTTGTTTTGTCCTTATTTATCTTCATGTTGTAGCTATCTTGAAGAATGTCTTGCAAAGTATCTAAGGCCTCCTGCAGTTCCTCCTCACTTTCAGCAACCATAGCAATATCGTCAGCAAACCTTATCATGTCTATCTTTTGCCCGTGTATCCTTACACCTTCTCTGTGACTCATTCTCTCTCTCAAGTCGTCAATCGCATTCTGTATGTAAACGTTAAAAAGAGCAGGTGACAGAGAGCATCCCTATCTTACCCCTTGTCTTATACTGGCTTCCTTTGTGCCCTCGTCACATCTGATTATGGCGGCCTCATTCTTGTATAGTGCCTGGATTATTTGTCTATCTCTATATTTAATATCAGTTTTTTTCAAAATCTCGAAGAGCTTCCTCCATTCCACCCTGTCGAAAGCCTTCTCCAGGTCTATGAATGCGATGTATGTGTTTTGGTTTTTTCTTACTCTCTTTTCTAGTAGCATTCGCAGTGACAGTATTGCTTCTCTGGTTCCTACACCTCTTCTGAAGCCATACTGGTCACTGGAAAGGATGTTCTCTACTTTTGGTTCTATTCTTTTTAGAATAATATTAGTTAATATTTTTGAGGCATGGGATATTAGGCTTATAGTTCTATGTTGCTCGCATTTCGTCGTACCTGCCTTCTTTGGTAGTGTGACAATTAGGCATTTCTCGAAGTCCTCTGGTATCTTCCCGGTATTATACATTGTCTGTATCATTTTAAACAGGGCATCTGTGGTTCCTTTTCCTGCTGACTTAATTAGTTCGGCCGGGACGTTATCGATTCCGGGTGCTTTCCCGTTTTTGAGGTTTTTCAGTGCAAGGTCAAACTCTTCTCTAATGATTGGATCTCCCAAATCATCCGCGTCTACCTCATTGTCTCTTTCTATCAGTGTTTCGCTGTCAATATTTCCCTTTCCATTGTACAGCATTTCGAGGTATCTTTTCCATCTTTCTCCTATTTAATCATCAGTTGTTATAATAATTTTTTCAACTGTTAAAATGAAATTTCGTGATTTTTCGTACCTAAATGTGCATTTGATCCAATGTCAATTTGAAAATTCTCTAAAATATAATTTTGAAGTTCTTGCTGGAGCTGAATTAGGTACCTAATTACAGTTAATTCAAAGAACGGTTTGTTACTATTTAAAGGACAAAAACTCATTACATACTAGTACATTTTTTTTATTTGACTCGTGGTCAGTATGACCCAAATCACATAGGAGGTGTAAAAAATTACTTCAAGTTAATCAAATATTATGATTAATAATTAAAATTATCATATGGTGGTTCATTTACACGAAAAATTCTTTTTATCAAAACTTTAAGGAGATTGAGAAGGATTATTGGTCTTATTATAAATGCGGGCGTATAATTGAAACATTATTAAGGTAAGTTGTGTTTTCCGGGTACATGAGAACGCGTGTATTATAATGTGTAGGTGGTCCCTCTGTTTAGACCGAGCCACGTGTCTGATCCATTCTGAAATCCTACAGAGGTCGCAATGTTTACAAATGGCGACTGGCGACTGAGAATTATTTATTACACAAATAATAAAATAACACGATTTCTTTTTTTTTTTTTTTTTTATGTACACAACAGGTCGTTTGGACCCAATTACTGTATACAATTTTTATTTTTTAGCTATTATATTGATTCTCGCGACATGTGATAGGTAGCCAATCTATCGCCATTTTATTGTCACGTGAATTCTACACCAGACCAAAGACAGTGTGACAATCACACTGCCATCGCCGGGAATCGAACCCAGGACCTTCGGCATGGAAGTCAGAGCTCGTAACCACTCTGCCACTCTGCCACAATACAAATATAAAATAACATTTTTCTACGCCATGTTTCCATATTTCAAATGGGTTCCCGAAGTAGATATATTCGGATTAACATTTATTTCGCTCACATTTTTTGCATTGCCAACCGGTTTCTATACGATTGCATAATGATACTAAAGTTCATTTTTTTTATGAAGCACTCATTTTGTGGTTAGACATTTAAAATTCTTCTCTTCTTCTTCTGCTTTATTTAGGACTGTGTCCTGTTATTTCTCGGAGCCCGTTCCTGGGATACAGATGTCCAACTGTCTCGCCATCTTTTAGGTGGTCTTCCTGCCGGTCTATTTCCTGTTGGTACTCTATTTGCGGCTATATTGATCACTCTTTCAGAACATGCTCTTTCCACATGATCTCTCCAGTAGCGTCTTCTCAGTCTTCCCCATCGCACGATATCTTCTACATTGCAGATCTTTCTTATTTCAGAATTCCTTATTCTGTCTCGGAGTGTCGTTTCCGCAACGGATCGAAGAGTCTTCATTTCTGTGGTTCTTAGGAGACTGTGTTCTGATGGTGTCTTTGGATTTGTGAAATTTTAAATTAATAATATTAACACACTTTTACTAGTTTTTAAACCACTTTATTTATTTTTTGTTAAAACCAACCGGTTTCGCTTCCATCGGAGCTTCCGTGTTACAAAAAAAAGCTGGTCAGTGTCTTTTGTTACCCTGACAAAGCTCTGGCGGGAGCGTAACTGGATGGTTTCAACAAATAAAATTTCTTTCTTAAAATACTAATACCTAAGATTTAAATCAATGATAATAGAATTTATTTTACAATCTTCAATATGAGCAGAAAATAGCTAATTATTAAGAAGGAGGAATATGGTCGTGTCCAGGCTCGAACCCATGTCCCCGGATTAGAAGCCAAGCGTTCTATCCCCTAGACCATCACCCGAAAATAATAGTAAAGTGGTGTAAAAACTAGTAAAAGTGTGTTAATATTATTTTTAATTATGCCACACCACAAATTAAGTGATTCATACAGAATAACTAACTAACTAACTAACTAACCATCACGCCGTCTCCCCGAAAGGGTAGGCAGAAAGAATGGACTGTCACACTTTTACTGATGCGGCACTCCATCCTTCTCTTTTCGCTCCATTCATACAGAATTGTAATTATAATTGAAATCAACCGGTTTCACTTGTACCAAGATTCGTCAATGCAACATAAAAACAGTTTTTATATTGCCCTGAAGAAGTTTGGGTGCGAGAGAAAATGGTTGGTTTCAAATATGATATGTAATAATTACAATTCCGTGGTTAATACATTAAGGAATGTGATGATTCTATTTTATATATTGAGTGATTCATAAAATTTCATAATAAAGATTAATTATAATAATTACAACAATTTTAATAAATCAATATAATATTACTACTGTATAATATTCGCTATCACTTTGTGTTGTGGATTCACATTTGAATATATTTTTGAAAATAGTGTATTTTTACGACACTTTTTTGCACTTTTCACAAACAGCGCAGAAATATTCAGTTTTTGAAATACCATGTAATTTTAAAATTCACATAAAATGTTAATGTATCCCCTTCAAAGTGCCTCCTCCCTAATGGTGACGTACATTTCCTGGTTTTATATTTAATGTCATTATGTAGATGGCGTGACAAGACTAATTTTCATGGAACAAAATTATTCCACCAGCGTTGAAATATTAGACGAATCCATTATGGCATACTATTGTTAAAATATTATGATTTTAAGTAACTTGTAATTCGTTGTAAGTGCTTGTGTACTCGTGACATTTCCAATAGGGACATTTATCGAAACGGGATAGATCGTAATACATTAATATTTGTAAATGTCTAATTTAAAGTCTACAGGGCTTAAAACTATCTTGATGATTCAGATGAATAATCAAATGAAACAACTGAATAATTATTCTTCTTCCCGTCCACTCCTGGACAAAGGCCTCTTCCATTCGCTTCCATGTCACTCTGTCTTGTGCAGACTGCATCCAGGGTATTCTGACATATCTCTTCAGATCATCCTTCCACCGTAGTTGCGGTCACCATGCACTTCTCTTTGCCGTTCACGGTCTCCAAGTCAGCAGTCTTCTTGTCCATTTTTCGTCCGAGCTTCTGGCTACGTGACCCGCCCATTACTATTATATTTTAGAGTCGCCACCTGGTGGATGATGCCAGTGACCTTTGTTTTTTCTCTCACCGTATCGTTTCTGACTCTGTCTCTTAGGCTTATTCCTAACATGGCTCTTTGTTTGGACAATGTTATAGTTTCTAGACCATAAGAACACAGGCTTCATAAACTTTTCGTTTCAGGTTGATCGGTATTTTCGGGTTTTTAAGGATGTAACCCATTTTTCCGAAAGCTGCCCATTGCTGAAGCTGAATAATTAACTAACTAACTAACTAACCATCACGCCGTCTCCCCGAAAGGGTAGGCAGAAAGAATGGACTGTCACACTTTTACTGATGCGGCACTCCATCCTTCTCTTTTCGCTCCGCGGGAGACGCTGTGTGATGGGTTGCGAACCTCATCGCCACCAATAGGCATCTCCCGCGCACACTTCGATCGTCCAACACCCACAAAATAAATCTAAAACAGATAATATAAAATACAATGATATAAAATAAAATAACAAAATAAAAATAATTTAACACAAAATGTTCTTTTTAGATGGTGCACATATTGTCTATTTAATTTATGTTCCACAAATCCACCGTTTTTTAATTTAGCACATAATAACACATAATGTTTGTTTCGATGTTGCACATGTTGACATGGACGATCCGGACTTTTGTGTTTATTTAATTTATGTTACACGTATCCACCGTTTTTAAATTAGCTGTAATTAGGCACTTAACCAGCAAGAACTTAAAAATAATATTGAAGAAATTATTCAAATTGTCATTGGAACAAATAACATATGATCAAAAGCAAGATTATGTTAAATTGTGCATGGTTTCCTTTACCCGGTGCATATATTTTATCGATGTTCAAGAGGTATAATAATTAACATATGATCACAAGCAAAATTATATCGAGTTGTGTTTAGTTATATCGATCTACCCGTTATATAATAATCAACATATGATCAAAAGCAAGATTATTTCAAGTTGTGTATTTGATAAGGCGGGGTTTGTAATTGATTTTGTATTAATATAGTGGTCAATTGTTTTACTTTATATATTGCACATGTGATGCAAAGTTTGACCGGGGTCAGCTGTTGTGTTATGCAATATTGGTATTTATTTTCGTCTGTGGGGCAAGGTCAAAAACAATGCGGTCGGTAGATGTATTTCAACAATCTAATCTTATCGCGAACATCAGAGTGAAGAGGTACTTTTATTCTCCAGTTAAAAATAAATAAGTGATTTATCAAAAAAATGCTTTTTACATTGTGGTAGATTTTATTAATGGCAACTCGCATCGTTTGTCCAATAGAGCATCGCGTTCAATTTTGAATTAGCGCCAATTCGAACACAACTTGATTTTCAAATTAAGTTCCTCGCATTTTATCGAGTGCGAATAAGACAAACGAATGCTGGCACGTTCTGTTGAGTTGTCAAAAGGCGTCTCTAAATAAACCGTGTTCTTGAAAAATTTCTTTAGATATTTAAATATATGTTATTCGATTTAGTTTTTATGATTCAAACTTATCTTTGAGTCAGTTTTATCACAAAATGCGGTTATAATCGTCTGGGTAGAAGGTAGAAGCGAAGTATTATTTTATCCGTCAGTCTGATTTAACTAGTCGCGGCGGGAGTGTGTCGCTCGGTGTTGTGATTTGGAAATACTAAAGAAACTATGGTACGTAATTTTCTGAAACAACTTTAGCGCTTTGTTTATTTTATTCGTGTAAAGTAAAAGGGTGTACCCACTGGAATAGTTTTTATTACAATATTCTGCAGTGTTATAGATAAAATATTATTTGTATTTCGTTATTTTAGAGTCCTTGACTAAAAGTAAATTGAAATATTTCAAAGTCGTTTGAGGTGACTCGGAAAAGCCATGAAATTTTAATTCTCTGTGGGAAAACTTATGACGTAATGATTTATACTACATACATAATAGAATTATTGTGTATTCTGAGTCAGAACATTATATAATATATATTTTTCACATTAATATGTATTAGTAAATACGTGATAGAGTCAATTGACCATTACACTCTCTGGTACTCGTATAGTACATTATATTCTCGTTTATAACATATACATGGGATTTCATATATTTAAAAGAATAGGCAAAAAATACCATCTCGCTAAAGTCATAACTAGTAGAAATTGGTAACAAATGTAATAAAAAATAGTTTATGGGGGGTTAACTTTTCTCTTAACTATTGTGTATTATTGCTGCTATTTTTTGTCTCAACTTCTTATTCTTGGTCCTCTTCTATCGACGGAGGTTATACAACATCAAGGCTATTTTTATTACTCTAACTTGTCGTATTAAATACAAAATAATAATTATTAAAATTTATGCAATGGTAACTTTTACATGACATTTGAATTTAAAATAATAATTATACTCATACTTTAATTTTCCTCCATTTCGCTAATCGAAATATCACCCAAAAATTTGAATTTTTATTAGCTTTCGCTTTATGCTTACACATTGTTCTACACTTGATTCGCCATCAAACTAAATTATAAATCTAAGCTACATAATTAAAAATATAAAGACATTACTGATTTTTTAACGCCTTGACAAGGCGAAACCTACCAACCCAAAAAACTTGATTTAAATAGATACAATAATATTTGTTTACTAAGCTTAGTCTGATATACAAAACTTTTCATATGAAAAATAATTAGAGCTGGTACTCCATCCATATTCAAAAATATTAATGTACTAACCTATCCACATTATTATGAGACACGAACATTATTATGAGATAAGGAAGAAAAATAAACTAAGGCTCCTATTCTGACGAAAAACCAAATCCCAAAACTCCTTTATATAAAGCACTGAAGACATATGGTATGAGGATGTTCCAGAGGAGGTCAAAAGTGAGAAGAATACGAGTAGATTTAGAGTAGAATTGAGTAAATATCCGAGTATATCCGCGTTGTCACCTTTTGACATGTCGATTATTATTTTTGAATCTAAACATTTTTTTATTAGAACATGTGTATAAATAAATACTTAGGGTCATGTTGATCACGATTGTTTGACGACCTTCGTGGCCAAGTAGTGAATGCTATGTCTGTCACATCGAAGGTCCCAGGCTCGATTCCCGTGCGATGGTAGTGTGATTGTCTCACTGTCTTTGGTCTGGTATAGAATTCACGTGACAATAAAATTACGATAGATTAGCTACCTGTCATGAGAATCAATATGATAGCTATACCCTTTTAATTGATTTTGCTCACGCTGTAATGATATAAAGAGCGATTCAAAAAAGAATAAAAAAGAATAACGAAATCGAAATAGACTAAGCATAACGTGGTAGAGTTTTAAATGTAGCCAACGTGAGAGCAGTCGAAGAAATCAATGTGCTTTCATTATGAATGAATGTGAAAGAGTGTAGAGAAGTATATTGTGATTTAAAATATTTTTGAGGAGTGTAGAGAAGTTGTCAGTATAATAGTGTGGCAGTCCATCCTTCCTGCTTTACGCCTTCGGGGAAATTACGTGATGGCAAGTATCAGTTGCCACAAGAATGGTAGTATGCACCACTATATACTTTCTTATAATTCTCTCTTTAACTTCGATATAGTAACTGTTCGTTAAGTATAGGCATCATGATAGACGGTGCGCTATATATTGATTGAAGTCTTGGTTATTTCAAAAATGTATTTCTTAGATCACGTTCAATAAGTTTATGGAACAGCGGCAAACTGAAATATTGAATTTACAACTTAATAAACTAGTCGCTTGACCTTACAACAAGCGCTCTTTTATTTATTCAAAGCCTAAAACAAAGAAACCAAAATCGATATCTGTATAGCTGATTTAAATTATTTCCCACTTTGTTGAAAGGGGTTGGTAGTAAATTGAGCGTTTTATAAGTTGTGCCAGTAACAATGTTTTATTTTAAGTTATAAGGTCAACTAAACACTTAATACTTGATATGTGATATGTATCGTAATATATGTATAAACATACAGCAAATTGATAAGTTTTAAATGCAGTTTGATTTTCTAAATACGTTCATCTAAGCACTTCATTTATTACATTTAAATCATCTAGTAATAATTACCCAGTAATTTCTCTATAAAAGTGCAAAAGTCTAATGATAACTGTTTTGCTGATGATACAAAATATCTTATAACTTATTGGTAATGAAATACAAAAGTTAATTAACAAACTTATTATCATATTATTTCTCCGAAAGCATAGATAGTAAGATTCGACACATTCTTCTATTTGGTTATCACACTCTAGTATCCCCTTCATTTATGCAGTCGGAAGTATTTTTCTAACTTATGACAACTATCACATTAAAATTTTATTGATTTGGTCGTGTTTTATTAAATGTCGATCTTCTATTTATTTACATGCTTTCACTCATAACGTCGTATTAAACATATATCCAACCCATCATAATGATTATTCCGTTTATAGCATAATTTTGAGACGTGTGTTGACATAATCTTTTCAAAAAAAATCACGAGTCTATGATATTTAACTAACTAACTAACCATCACGCCGTCTCTCCGAAATGATAGACAGAAATAATGGACTGCCACACTTTAACCGATGTGGCAAACCATTCTTCTCTTTTCGGCCCCGGGGGAGACGCGGTGTGATGGGTTGCGACCTCATCGCCACCAATAGGCATCTCCCGCGCACACTTTGATCGTCTTACGTCCACAAATTTAATCTAAAACAAATAATATAAAATACAATGATATAAAATAAAATAACAATGTTCTTTTATTAATTTATTATTTCCGAAAATCATAGTTATTTTTTATCAACAAACATTACATCAAATTTCGTACATATGAAGATTTATTTTTAAACTCACTTTATATTTCTTTTCTTGTAACATTACTAAGTTTTTTCATGGAATAAATAATGTTCACGATACATTTGTTCTCTTAAGATTGCATCTGAAGTCGTTCAGTCGTCCTGTTTCGTTAACTTATACCGTATTTCGATCATAATTATATTCTGCAATCGTTACCTTTTCACCAGTAATTATGTCATTATTTTCAATCCTAGGGATTTGTTTGCAGCCAAGTCTTCACTTCTCTGGTGATTCTTGGGATGCCACTCGGGCCTTTTTAATGTGATAGTTTCATTGCTTTCCACCATAAATATTATGGTTATTTATGGTACTCGGTCCATGCGGGTACAGGAGGATGAAAATCTCTGCTCGTCTCATTATTCCCCTCGCTCCGCTATTGACAGTTCCGCTCACAACTGCCCGCTGGTGACATTGGACTTAATGTCGCGGTTAGTTACATCACAGCTCAGCTGCTCGGGATGTAACACCGAGGCACGTGAGTAATAAGTAATGATGTGCCCCACACATAATGAGTTACAGTTCTCTCCTCTGCTCGGCCACAGTCAGCCGCTTAAATATCACGACTAATATTGCATAAATCGATTGAAAAATATTTCAACATGGAAACACTTTTATATTATTAATTTGCTACAATACAATTAAATTTAAAAAAAGGCGTAAATCACGGAATATTTTTTTTCGGTTATATTATCTACAATACTGTAAATTACATTATGAGTGATAAATAATATTTTTTAAGTATCAAGTACGAATTTATAACGACCTTATTGGCCGAGTGGTAAGTGCTTTGACTGCCATACCGATGGTCCCGGGTTCGATTCTCGGCGATGGCAGAGTGATTGTCACACTGTCTTTGGTCTGGTATAGAATTTACGTGACAATAAAATGACGATGGATTAGCTACCTATCACATGTCAGGAGAATCAATATGATTACTATACTCTTAACATCGATTTGGCTCACGCTGTAATCATGTAAAGAGTGATTCAACAAAATAAGAAGGTTAATATCCCATTGGAATTCTCGACTTAGCTTTATATTAACTTAGCAACAACAACAACAACAAACCATCACACCGTTTCCCCGCAGGGGTAAGCAGAGAGAATGGACCGCCAGACCTCTCTAGATTTCCTCCACATTCGTACAGCGAGTCATACACGCACGTCGATTCTTACGACTTCTAACATGACCAATCTTTAAAATTTGATTAATTTGGTCATGACATGTTTTCCTCGGTCTGCCTCGACTCCGTACTCCATTTACATCATTAACGTATACTTTCTTAACCATTCTTTCTCCATCCATGGGCTCCATATGTCCGAACCAACGCAGCGATCCTTTCATAATTTTGTTCATAATACCTTCTTCCGCTGTACATTCCTTTCTTATATTAGCATTTGAGATTCTGTCGTATATTGTTCTAGCACACCTACGTCTTAGGGACCTCATCTTTACCGCATTTATTCTGCTCTCATCCTTCTTCTGCCAGTTCCATGCTTCGCTTCCATATATTAGGGTTGGGACTAGATATATCAACTAAGCTTTAACTGAAAAGGCTTTAAGATTAAATTATCTAAATATTAACAAAGTTAATTTTTTTTTTTTAAATTTTTTTATTAAGTTTAGCTCCATGAAATAAAAATTACTTTTTACCCAATCACTTGTCGAGTTTTAATCTCGGTGTATCTTTATCACGACAAAATATATTATTATATAATAATACCTAAAGTTTATTTCATTAAAACTCGTATAAAGTAAAGTGTTTAACTGCCGATGACCGCCGCGAGTGTTTCAAAATAGATGATTGCAACTGCCTGTACTTGCGAGTCTAGATTACACCGTCCAAACACCCACAGAGGGCACACACATGATACTCCAAGGTAGACTCGAGCGAACTATTCCCGTAGAATGACTAACCCTTTAAATTAGGAACAGCACACAATTAATCGGGTTATCGTGGAATACTCACTTACATAATTGTTAGAATGCAATATCAAATCGATGAAAATTTTCTTCGTAGATAATACAAATTAATAGTATTAAATGGCGCTCTCAAAGTCATCACTGCAAATAGAAATATTTCAACTAACGCAAATTTCTAGTGCCAATCCCTTATGTATTGAAGTGAAGTTTGAAGCTGCCAAAAAATGATGAAAGTAGGATAAATGCCGTTGAAATGAGATCACTGAGAAGATTGGGCGGGAAAACGATATATGATAAAATACCGAACTACCAAATAAGGAAGAAATGTAAGGCAGATGATTGCATCATAAGTAAAATTAAAAGAGGAAACCTGAAATGGTTTGGACATACGAAACGAATGGACGAGAGAAGAACGGTTAAAATGTTATATACAAGCAGTGTAAGTGGAAACAGAAGCCGTAGAAGACTAATGAAAGCATGGCACGACTAAATGAATCAAACACTGAAAGGTGGCCACATTCGAAGTCGGCAAAATCGACGAGCGCGCATGTTATGATGTATGAATGTGGGGAAGCTAGAGAGGTATGTCAGGACAGAACGGTATGGCAGTCCATCCTCTCTGCCTTCTCTTCCGGGGAAACGGCGTGATGGTTAGTTAGTTAGTTAGTTATGAATGTTGTGTATAATATATTAAAGTTTAAATATTTTTTTATTTGTACTAATTCCTTTTCCTCCTCAGATTGAATCCTGCACCTGATTTCCCATTATCCGCACATCTACCCGAAAGCCTACTTCTGACTAATATCGTGCCCTCGAATCTGTCAAGAAGATATACTTATATAATTGCGCTAAATGTCCTCCATCCCCAGAAAGGAGCAACCCTGCGGTTGTTCCGCTCAGAGTCCCGCTAAATCTAAAAAGAGTCGAGTATGTTCTGAATATTTTCTCCCAATTGTCATTATTACCACCATCAATCGTATTGATATCATTCAGTAGTATAATATAATATATCATACCTGACCTGCAATCTTAAAAATAAAATATTAAACATTATTATGCTGATTTTATTAATTTGATATTTTTAATGATATTTTAAATGTAAAATGAGTGGTAACAGCTATGACTGCCACACCGATGGTCCCGGGTTCGATTTCCGGGGATGATAGTGAGTAAGAATCATCTCTTTGGTCTGGTAAAATTCACGTGACAAAAAATAAAGATAGACTAGTTACCTATCACATGCCATGGAAAAAAATAGCATAAAAAATCTACTATAAAAAATGAAGAAATCAAGGGGATACTGCGACATTGATTAAGGCCCAGATGACATCCCTAGAACCAGCAATTTTACATTACATTTGGTTTCAATCCAATCCTTAGGATTGAAACTTAAATAAAAAAATAATTTTTTCTTGGGATTGGTTTGCAGTAGTCTTATATCTTTGTTGGTTCTTGGGATGCCACGTGGACCTTTAATGTGGTAGTTTCCCACAGGCTATTTGAACAATTTTGGTATGCCAGTTACCTATAGCTGTTGCCACTTTGGCATGAAGTTGGAATTATAATACATTTGGTATATACAATGATTTCAGGCTAACACAAATCTGTCTCCCCTCCGCGAGGCCAACCTGCCGGTGCTATGGGTGCTGGGCGGGCCGGGCTCCGGCAAGGGCACGCAGTGCGATAGGATCATAGCGAAGTACGGCTTCACCCACCTGTCCACCGGGGACCTGCTGCGGGCCGAGGTGGCCAGCGGCTCCTCCCGCGGCCAGAACCTCACGGCCATCATGGAGAGGGGCGAGCTCGTCCCTAACGACATCGTCTTAGACCTCTTAAAAGAAGCCATGCTGGCGAAGGTGGCCGCCTCCAAAGGGTTCCTCATAGACGGCTACCCGCGAGAGAAGGACCAAGGAGTGGCGTTCGAGAAGGAGATTCTTCCCTGCACCATCATCCTTTACTTTGACGCCTCCGAGGAGACCTTGACCAAGAGGCTGCTGGGCAGAGCGGAGAGTTCGGGCCGCGCCGATGATAACGCGGAAACCATTAAACTGAGGCTACAGACATTCCTGAAGAATAACGACCAGGTGCTGGCACTCTATCCGGAGAAGCTGAAAAGAGTGAGTTTTTTTTATTCATATTAGATACATTTTTTGTTATATGTTTCTTGGACAATAATGTAAAAACTCCATATTACATAATTAATACGAATGAAAACGTTTGCTTTCTTGATGTTTTATTATAATTTATAGGAAAGACACGTTTCGTCTTCCTAAGACTTTATCAAATGTCTGAATATGCCTTAGAAAGGCGAAACAAGTCATTCCCGTACATTTTAATTAAACATCTAGAAAACAGACGTTTTCATTGGTATTCATCATATTAATAAGTATTTAATTTAAAGTCATACAATGTTAAATTTAAAGCCATCTTGTATCAACCACTAATTATTGTACACTAACCGTTATTGTACGTTACTTCATCAAGGCAAATAACAAAGCGACATTTCACTGTATTATTATCTCCAATAAAGTATTTTTAGTCCAGTTTTACCAGATGGAGATCGGTTTAAAATCATCAGACCTTTTAATATAGAAGTAGGAGCGATGAGGTATAAGTGAATTTCTCAAATAGCTGAAGGATTGTCAGCATTAAGAAGCATGAAAAAAAAAACATTTAAATAATGTTAATGTCTATGATATTGGCTTTATTTAATAGATAATTTTATGACATTATCGTTTAAATATGATTTCGGGCATATGAGCGCCACGGCTAGCTCGAATGAAGCGCAATCGTGAAATCCAATTTTCGACAATTTTCGCCTTTGTGGATGCGTATTATCCACTAGCGTGTACGTGGTGCGAAAACGATCCATGGTCTTCCGAATAACTTGCTCGGATGGACGATTATGTCGACCGTAAAATGGACGTAGTGCACGATAAGTTTGGCGAACCGAACCATTATTTTCAAAATAAATTTGCACAATTTTCAAGCGCTTTTCTGACGTCAGTCTATTCATGGTAAAATGGCAAAATGTACAGACTACAAATCAACTGTCAATTGTCAAATTGACAGTCTATAGAAACAATGTTGCCAGTTTAAAAACCAAACACCTAAAAAAACACCCTATATGAGGGTAAATTATTTTTCAGGGGAGTATCCTCCAGTTGGTGTTGGTACCTCGAAAGATTTCGTAATGTATGTAATTATCAACAGTATAAGTATATTTTCTTCTATATTCGCCTTCACTCTGTGTTGTGGGTTCATATTTGAATAAATATAATAACACTTTATCAATGTACACAATTTTAACTTAAATTTTAACGTTATGTAAACAATTTTAACGTTTACATTGTGTACATTGATAAAAGTTACTTGTTACCGAAACACGTGTATATTATATGTTGTAATACCAAGTGTAATTATATTTATTAAAGAAGTATCAGTACAATGAAAGTATAAATATTTTGGATAAGTATACAATTATTACTAGAATGTAAATAAATATAACATTTCTTTGATAATGTGAATAGATTAGGTTTCAGAAATTTCTTTTACATTGCTATCGCTATCATATTTTTAACTCAATGTCCATATACAGATTATATAGGTACCTACTCGTATGCAGATTATATTTATAAATTGAATTTCTCAAACCAGTTGTGCTAGTACCGAATCGATGTGTGTTATCGAAGATACTACGAAAACAGTCTTATCTAAAAGTTATACCTAATTATAATTGGACATGGACTTGGATCTTCTGGCTTACAGAGGTTCAGCTCATGTGGCTATTCCTCTTGCGTCTGATGGGAACATTGTTGGAAGGTGATTTGGTGGGTTGTTAGTTTATGCAGGGGCATGATTTGTGTGGCCCGGAGTGTTCCTCTGAAGGAGGATCGATTTTGGGCGCTTGTGGCGGCTGGACGTATTTGGGTCGTAATTTTTAGAGGTCTTTTATTGTGGGGATAGGATGTGAAGGGAGTCCTTTGTAAAAACGTTCGGCAAGTTTCAGAATGAATTCATCTATCTTCGGGATTCCCGATTCTAGGTGCAGTTGTGTGATCCTTCATTATTATTTCGTAAACTAAATATTCTTAACTTTAATACTGGTCATCGTATCATAACTTGTCTTAGGCAAAATTTTTACTACTGTTAACATTTAAAACACTGTTATAATATCACAATTTCTTTTTATTCACTGAGAGTGTCGCGACAGCTGTTTCGATGATACAATGGACCATTACATTTTTACTGTAAAAATATCAATAAAAATTCTAATGGAATTAATTCCGTCAATAACAAAATAAAATAAAATAAGTTTTAAGTATAATATATAATGATGAATAATTCATTTATACAATATTGACATTAATGACAAATTAATAAAATAAAATTTAAAAGTTTAACAGAAACAGTCCTCCCCTCAGTTGAGCCACACTCACAAAATACGTTGAAGTAATATGGTTTACCAAAGAGATTGCTCTACCTACAGACATAACCATTGGCAGGTTGGTTCTGCATTGTGGGGTATAAAACTATTTCTGGCCCCTTTGTCGAAGATAATTTTGACCAAGACTACTTATTGTAGGCCCCAGACTTGTACTTTTATAAATTTAAAACGAAATATCAAATTCTGGTACTGTTTTGTTACAGATCAACGCGGAGTCTTCCGTGGAGGAGATATTCTCGCAGGTGGAGAAGGAGATCGACGCTATCACCAAATAGTTCCCTCATCATCTCTCCACTGTCCAGGGTCCACCGCCCAACGCAGATAACACCAAAGCTCATCACTGAATATTTTTTAATTATTACCTCACTATTATCGTTAACTTATTTTTAGCTTAAATTAAATTATTAAATCTTTCAAATTGTGTGTGTTGTTTCATTTAAAAAATCAAATGTTATTATTCTATGCATTTGATATATTTTATTTCCAAGATATATTCGCGGGAAAGCGTCCCGTGTAAGTAGACTTTAATCTTTTTCTTCTTCCGGTGCCGTGTCAAGTACCCCCAACGTTGGCAATCACTGCAGCAAAGGCATCTCTGTCCTGCGCCACTTGGAACATGTTCTGAACTCTGGTCATCCCTGTCCATCGTTTTGTGTTCCGCAGCCAGGACAACTGCCTTCTACTAACTATAATCTAAAATAATAAATTACTCCACTTCAATTATTATTTTTTATTCCCCCTTCACCATATTGGAAAAGGCGTTGTTATTGTTTGAGTACTGAATACGTATTAATTACCACAGAAAAATATTAACAAATATGTAAGTAGATACCTGTACTGTAATAGACAAACATATTTTGAAACAAGAACAGAAGTAATTTTCATCATTCTCTTTTGTTTTGAAAGTCAGTTTACATTTTGTGAGAAGATATTTTTTTAATGTTATACTATTTCTAAATCCATCTAAAATTTCATCTCGGAGAGATTAAAGATATTAAAATTAAAACCCCCTTTCAAAGCTACATAAAATGGGTTGCCTATTTACGAAACCGCAGGTACGTCCGGCCGAGTCTGTGAGATGTGTCAAAATTATGTTCAAAACCAACATGGTGACAGTGTACACGGCCCGATCTATCGATTTTTTTACTTAAAAATATTCGAGTGCTGTTATCTAGTGACATTTATTCGATCTATTTAAAATCGAATTTAAAGAATTTAAATTTTCTCTTTTAGCTCGCGACATAAAACACCCACTCAAATAGCAGAAGTGACAATATTTAGCTCATTTCTATAACTTATTCTTCTTCTTCGATGGCCCTACAGCCCATATCGAGCCTTAGTCTCCAGTAGTTTCGTAATGATTGTTTTTTATGGGGAGAAGTTATTGGCATCTCGCCCAACCTCCTACCAGTAGGGCCAGGGTTTTTCTGTTTGGGATTTCCTTCCCTTAGCTGGGTGGTTCCGGTTTTATGGCGCCAGAAGCTCGCCATTCATCCTCTCCTATCTGCTATGGCTGATGGTATTGGCCACATTGCCCGGGGCTCGCGGGGCCTAAGAGACCACTCGTGGACGCTAGGGAGTAGGACTATTGGTAGTGTTGCTGATGGAATGCAACTGTGGCATTTCACGGCATTTAAATGACACATATTTTCCAACAAAATATGCATCTCCGTGACCCTACCAAACTTTGAGCCCTATGTTAATTAAATATATTAAGCTAGTTAATTAAATATAGTAAGGTAATATGGTAAATAAAGGTTTGATGAGATTAAAAAAATAGTTAGTTAAAGGTTTTCTGAAAAATTATTCGTAAATAAAATTTGTTTGCGTTATTCAAGCTATAGGAAAGTAATAATATAAATTGTAAGTTTTGATATTCGATACATATTATTCACTTCTTCTTCTTCTTTAACAGCCGTTGTCGTCCACCGCTGGACATAGGCCTCCCCCATACTTCTCCATGTATAACATGTCATACGGGGGGTGGTTGGCATTACAACGCCACGCTTGCCAGACGGGTTGGCGAGGTGTCCTTCCACGTTAGCCTATGCATCAATATTATCCACCGAGGTTATTCACACTCGATCTCTAACATTTCGCATAGTTTCCAGGTGTGATCAAAGTCGAGGAGGTGTGGATAGGTACTTGGGATCAGATCAATCCTCCAGCGTAGCATGGCCTTCACCACGGTGATGGCCATGCACCGCTCGAAGAGTCAATAGGATCCCCCTTACTCTCCCTAGTTATCGATCTCAAACCTATTTAGAGAACACGTAGTGATTATATACCATATAAATCCAGGTGAACAGGTCGGTGTATGACATGAATCCTGTGATGAAGTCCCCCGTGATATTCGTGTCGGGTGTGCCCGGGGCGGGGTACAATACGGTATCCAAGACCTTGGCAGCCATCACGGGCTACCACGTCATAAGCCCGGGGGAGCTGGTCCGCGCCGAAGCGGCAAACATTACCACCTTGCGCGGGATGAAGGTCGCCAAGATGCTGGACGAAAACAAAGTCTCAGAGGTAATGTTTTTGGTTAAATATCCCTCGATGGATATTTCAGACAGACTTCTTACTAAGAATAATGAAGTAAATGGACACTTACTCAGCTAATAATTGTGTTTATGTATACGTCTCATATTACAGGAAATAATTGTCGACCTGGTGAAAGAAAGCATGCTGGAAAATGCGGACGCTAAAGGGTTTATTTTGTGCGGTTTTCCAAAAAATAAAAAGATGGCGAATTTGTATAAAAAGGAGGTGAAGACACCCGAGAAGGTGATATCTCTGCAAGTGGCTGATGAGGTTGCCACAATGAGACTCCAGCAGAAGCTGACGGAGCTCGGAAGATCGGAGACGGAAATTAAGGAGGCCAAGGGTATTGTCAGGGACGCAGTACCCAAAATAAAAAAGGTGACCGACAGGTTCAAGAAAGAATCGGTTATCACGGTAAGTAAATATATAATACTATTAATAGTATAACAAAAACCGAATATTTATTTTATAAAATTGTCTTTTTCGACAATGCGAATGTGTAATTTCATAAAATATTTCAGGTTAACAGTTCCCAAGGTAATGTTCAAACCTTAAATGAAACACTTCAAACTGCTTCGGAATCATTCAAAGATTTCACGGAAACGAAAACAGCCGAACCAGTTCCCGATGTCCCAAAACCCGGAGAAGACTTTTATCTTATAAATTTATCCTCTAGCGTGGAATCCAGTCCACAGATAAGTTCAACACAGTCGTCCAAAGACTTGATAGAGCCTTATGAAGAACGACAGCAAGACAGTCAATCGATGATTGAAAATGAGCAGATGCCGAATATGATCGATTTTCCAACCGACGGTGAATCTTTTGATGAAAACATTTCCCAAACATCGATCAGGGACAATATAGCGGCTTTGAACACCTTTCAGACGTCTGTCACCGCAGAATTAAACCTCTCCTCCAAATTTGGCCTCTCCGAAAGCGCTGAGAGCAGTCACGGCGTGACCATCTCACAATCTTACAATAAACTGGGGAAAACATTGGAATCGACTGATCTTCTCAATGATTCCGACACCGTCGATTGTGATCCCTCCGCTGATATGATGAAGAGTACTCGAGAAGATAGCCAGCAAACCTCTCAGCAGTACCTGGATCAGAATTATAAGCAAGTGGACTACAATACTCTGAAAGTAGATCAAACCGGCCCGTTCGTCAACTCGTCAGAGCCTTTCAAGGATTTTATGAATAAAGCCGATGACAAGCGCGTGTACAACTCAGCGGAAGTGCCCCGCATGAGAGATCACATCAAAGTCATCGGCCTGTCGGAGGCTGCCGAGACCTGTCAGTGATACGACCATTAACTATTGCCTCATGTTCGTTGTCCATTCATTTGCCATCATTATTATTTGCGCAGTCTCAAAATTCGAAACAGTGCAGTGAATGTGATGTTTTAATCATTGTATTGCTGATATATTTTTTAAATAAATGAACAAATTTAATAGTTTACTTGAATGACAAGAGTAAATTCGGAATATGTTTCGTATATTATTTAAGTATTTAATTGTTTTACTATGTTTTGATTCCTACTATAGCAAAAGATGTAAAGAAATTTCGACCAATGTAAAATTAGACTTTTTCTTAGTATCTATGTGTCATCTATCGAAGTTGAGTGTAATAGCTTCAGCAGATTACACGGTGCCGGGAAGATGCGAGCAGCTAGCTCGCTCGAGGCAGGGGATGGCATTTAATTTTAGTCCCCCGAATAGAAGGCAGTATAAGAGACCAGACCCTGTTGCGATGAAATCGTGTTTAGTATTTTCTTGTCCTGAAAAAGAAAATTCCACATCCCTCGTTCCGGATTTCAGATATGATTATTACAGTGCTTATGCAGATCCGATTCGTAAGTTCAAGTTTATCCTAATGATTATTCTTTTAATACCTTATTATTACAGTTAAACGTGCTTTGACATGACATTGACAAATTGGTAAAATTCAGTTCGAAATAATAATAGTCGATAAACGGTACTGTATAAAATTATATTTTTAGCACCCATGAATTCAACCTGCATTGAAGGGCTCGGGGTTTTTGTTCTTCACCTTTCGAGGTATAGCTACTCAACGTCGAGAAAAAAATGTATTATGTTTGGTGCTGAATTATCAGACGTCGTTAGTAACGCTAGAACTATCAAGTTATCCCAAGCTTTGGATTTTTTTTTACCCAAGTCCGGACTACGTCAAGCTTACATCGGCATGGATGATTTGGAAAATGATGGAGAAATAATGAGATCTAACGGGGAGCATCTGGCATGCAGTACGTTCAGAGCCTGGGCCCCCGGTCACCCCAGGAGACGTCTGCATAAAACTTGTTGTACCCTGGATACAAACAGTATGTGGCGAAGTATCGATTGCAAAGAAAGATTACCTTTTATATGCGAAATTTTCCCTGGAGGGTGGCATGAAGATTACGCAAATTTTATATATGCATGTTTTGATACGGTTAATAATACATAAACAATATTAAAAAAGTACATTCATAATGAAATATTGTTCAATCATGAGTTCGAATGCAAATACTTCGTAAAGATTTTATAGTAAGTAGATTTGATTTTATTTTACTCGAAAAAATGTAATGATATATCCTTTATCTAATATATTTCCGAAAAACGAATTTATTTGATTTATTCGTTTGAAGCAATATAATGTACAAAATATAATATATTATGTTTAAATACAAGCCTTTTTATTGCATGCACCTAAAGAGAAATTGGACCTCTGAATTTGAATTCTACCTTCAAGGTTGGCTATTAAGTTAAATTTGCATTAGATTGGTAACATTGTCGCGTGTTGTGACAGCGATCAGCCATAGAAAAAAAGTTGACATTATTTGACATGTTATGCTTTATCCGAATATTCGCCTAGTTTTTAAATGAGCAATACTAATATCAATAACTGTGACGAGAATGTTCGGTATATGAAAGGAAACAATGAAAAGTTTGTGAACCAAACATACATTGCTCCAAAGTAATACAGATATTGTTTAGATTTTGATAAGTATGGGTCAAGGGAGGAGTCAGTTTACAGAAGAGGAACTACAAGATTATCAGGTGAATATCCTGTCAATTTTACTATGTAAAATAATATCTACAGCTCTGTTTAATGTTATTTTCATTCGTTATAGGATCTGACATACTTTACAAAGAAAGAAGTTCTCTTGTGAGTAATTTTCAGTTATATTTTTCACTATCTCAATTTAAAAAAATATATTTGAGAAAATTATATGTATATCGTTGATATTTTTAGTGCTCATCAGAAATTCAAAGCCCTTGCGCCCGAGAGAGTTGGGCACAATAAAAATGCCAAATTACCTATGGTGAAAATTCTTCAGTATCCAGAATTGAAAGTGAACCCTTTTGGCGACAGAATTTGCAAGATATTCAGTTCTAGTCATGATGGCGACTGCACGTTTGAAGATTTTTTGGATATGATGTCTGTGTTCAGTGAAACAGCTCCCAAATCAGTAAAAGCGGAACATGCATTTAGAATGTTTGGTAATAATTGTTTAATATTTTTGTTCAGGGTATTTGAATTTGCTCCTTTATTAAATTGGGAAAATCTTGTTTAAGATTTTGATGGTGATGACATGTTGGGGGTGTCAGACCTGCGACATGTGATTGAGAGGCTCTGCGGAGCGGCCCAGAGACTTAGTGAAAGCGAGATGCAACACCTAATTCAGAACATTCTAGAAGAGGCCGACTTGGATGATGACGGTGCCCTGTCTTTTGCTGAATTTGAACACATCATTGATAAAAGTTCTGACTTTTCACAGTGAGTAGATAATAACAAATTTGTATTTCAAATAAATACATGTAAGTATTTGAAAGAAAATTAGTTTTTGAAGAGCATAAATAGAATTTCTAATGTTCGAGATATTGCACTAGTATTTGTAAAAATGTGTGTTTCCACTAGTGTCACTTTAGAAATACTAGCACGTTGTTTGCGGGTAGATTTGCACATTTATTAATATGCGCAGATGGAAATTAAAACATTTGATTTTATGTATACTTTAAAACATGTTACTGCAATTGTGTAAAAATACACTTAACAGTTTACACTGGGTCCTCGAAAGAGGTATTTATACCCTTCCCGCCTGCCACCACCAATCAGTGAACGGGTATTAATACCCTTCCCGCAGACAATGAGCTAGTATAATATGTCAATCATTTTATTTTATTGAGTAAATATTTAATATATCTGTAAATCAATATTTCTAAATATGTACTTAACATATCATACTAACATTTCGAAGGTGACACAAGTTGAAAATGTATTTTTTTAAATATATAAATATTTATGTTTCATGTGTTGACTTCTATTTTAATAATATTTTAACAATTAAAATCTTAATTTTTCAGTGCGTTTCGAATTCGGCTGTAGAAACAGTTAGAAGAAATCTTTCAAGAAGAATGTGCATCGTAATACTCTCATTAAAGAAACTCATTTTTGTTTGTATATTTATTTTTGTTTTTCGTGTAATCCCAACGGCTCAATAAATAAGGTTCTTGGAATATTGTCTTATTTTTTTTTACATGAACTTAAATAGGCAATCAATAAAATTCCCGCTAACCAGTCATGTCCTTGACGTGTGTCTTCCACTTTCCCCATTCCGCATTTGTCTCCTGTATCCCTCCTTTGATTTCCCGCTGCAATGTACCCATGTGTGAGTTCTTTCAATGGTTTTGTGACCCCTTATTTTAATTTTATTTAAAGTTTTTTATTTTTGTAAATTTACAAGTATGGCGGGACATTGAGGACAAAAGAAAGTATTCAGATATGTGGCCTGGGTCCCTCGTGATTTTTAAATATATATTAATACTAATGCAAGTCCCGCATGGACGACGAACGGGTCTTGGGATTGAAAGAGCGAAGGTAACGAAAGGCGCCGTAGCGCCTGTAACAGCTTCAGGTAAGCGGTGGGAATCCTCTATGTCTGTTCAGTGTTCTCATGTTAAAAGGATTTTATTTTTCAGAAATAATACAGACAGATTTTTATTACATTCGTGTATTTGTCTCCACAATAAACATACAAATGCGATTCAATACAAAATAACTTTTTAAGCATCATTAAAATATACATACGGTTTCAAGGAATGATTAAAATTTATCCTTTTTTGTGACATTATTTAATTTGTGACAGTTTTATATAGTACGAGCATCGTACTGCAGCAGTCGACTCTCCGCCTGGTTACTAACATCATTTATACAATACAGTACAGCTAGGACAAGAGCATAGGCATTGTGGTTTAGGGAAACCTTTTGTTATTTATTTTATCCTCGTGACTGTGTACTAATATTATGTTGCTTATGAGTATGTTAAAAATAATAAATTTATTACAGGGAATAAAAAAATATGGTACTTTAAACTAGAACAGAAAAAAAAATTGTTATAAAAAAAAAAATTGTGACATTTTTGAGATTTGTACATTATTTAATTAGTTTGATGCACAGTCTTACAATATCAAAATTAATCAATAGATCTACATTTAAAAAAAGTTTATTTTATCAAAATGATGTTGCGATTACCTATTATTTATTGAAAAATCGTTCGCGCTTAATTAAAGAAAAATAACATTGAGAGGTTATTATCTTTTTAAATCCCAAATTAAACATGAAGGGACCACTAACAATCCACTTTATTAGGTTACGGCCACACCGGAGTGCTAGAGTAGGAGTCAAGACACAGGTTGCTTGTGATCACGCACTGTGGTGCGAAGTGTATAGTGTGGCCGGTCCGTACGTCTTACTTTGGTTCGCCAGGTGTTCATCTTGAGTCCTAGCCTGGCACTCCGATGTGGCCGTACCCTTACAGTTTCATGACTTTGATATAGATTCTTGTAAATATTTGCATACATCAGCTGATTTTAATAGAAGTAATAAGAGACATCTGTTTGCCATGAAAAACATTTTACCCTTATGAGGTATTCAAATATAGATAATGCTGTTTTCATAAAAGGATCTAAGATTGCAAATATCCGGGCAGCTTCATTCGCATGAAGATCCAAGTTGTGAAGAAGGAAAGAAGAATGCAGATGAAGCCGACAGAGATGAGCAAGATTCTGTTGAGCTTGGGTGTGGAGGGGTTGTGTGTGCGGTCTAGGATGATGAAGCCCAGTCCGCCCATGGAGAAAAGGAAACTGGATGCGAGGCCCTCCATGATGTATTGACCGTTGACTCGGTTGGGCATGAAAGCCACGGGCCGAGAGTGGCCGTGTTCGTCTGTGGTGGATCCCACACTCGGAGGTTCAACAATTACATCAAATATTATCCCTGAAATAATAGACAATTCACCAGTTATCTTATTTATAAATTTAAAAACACTTTGTATTTAACCACTTTAATAAGAACTTTATTGAAAAACAACTCTGATATTGCCTCGATAAAGTTAAGGTACAAGTGAAACTAGTTAGCTTGAAATATAATAACCATTCCAAGGTTAAATATTGTTTATGGTTAAATATTAGGTCCTTACATATGAAATTGGCGTTTTGTATGGGAGGAACATAAAGTTGATTTTTTTTAAATATAATATATTTATTTAATCAAAGTATGTACCATTGCTATCTATGCACTTTTGCCATCTCATAGGTAGTTCATCGATTCCTTTACTAAAAAAAACATTCGGACGGGAATCAATAAAATCTTTGAAGTCGGTTTGGACTGCCCCATCGGAGTTGAATTTTTCCCTTGCAAGAAGTTATCCAAATTTCGAAAAAAATAGTAATCTGTTGGGGCAAGGTCCGGAGAGTACGGTGGATGTCTTAGACATTCCAATTGAAGCTCTTCTAATTTGGTAGCCGCCTGTTGTGCAGTGTGTGGTCTAGCGTTATCATGAAGCAGCAGTGGCCTAGAGCGATTAACCAGCCTCGGTTGTTTAGCAGCTAGTTTTTCCATCATGGTTTGCAGTTGCTGACAATAGACATCTGCCGTAATCGTCTGGCCAGATTTAAGAAAGCTGTAGTGAACGACACCAGCACTAGTCCACCAAACGCCCACAAGTAACTTTTTTGGAGTCAATTTTCGCTTGGGGCATGGTTTGGCTGGTTCGGCAGGGTTCAGCCATTGCGATGAGCGCTTCCGATTATCATACAGGATCCAATTTTCATCACAGGTAATGATTCGATTCAAAATCCCTTCATTATTGTGCCGGTTGAGTAATGCAACGCAGCAGTCAACGCGCGTTTGTTGATTTGCTTCACTCAATTCGTGAGGTACCCACCTTTCAAGATTTTTCACCTTCCCAATTTGCTTCAAGTGGATCAAAACAGTTTTATCACTAACACCGCAGCCTGCAGCTAACTCGGACGTGGTTTGCGATGGATCCGCTTCCACAATAGCCTTCAATTCTTAATTATCAACTTTGGTCTCCGGCCGTCCACGGGGCTTGTTCTGCAGGTCGAAATTTCCAGAACGAAAACGTTGGAACCAAAAACGCACTGTGTTTTCTTTTGCAGCACACATCATTAATCCTTCGAGCCGTTTCTGCAGCACTGGTGCCACGGTGGAACTTGTACTCGTAAATAATGCGATATTTCAAGTTTTCCATTTTGTAAACTGAGTGACGCAAAGAAAAAAAACAATTGAGGAAAAAACAAATGAATTATAATTTTCGAAACACAAATACTTGAGTAAATAGCTGTATAAATTTGAATTTGGAATTCCTAACCAAAGAATATATTTGAGATCAAAGTTGCCAGTACGGCAAAACGCCAATTTCATATGTAAGGACCTAATAATACAAAGTGTTTATTTTATTTTCACCTCTTATAAATAAATATTAAAAAATCAGTTTTATCAGAAATATTTAATTCACACTTTCATAATTTATATCATTCCCCCGATAATGAAATAAGCTTTTTAAAGGACACACGGTAAATAAACTATTCCAATTGAACAAACAGAAGATTTTAAAAAATATATATACATTTCAGTACTCTTAAAAAAAAGCCTGATATATGGAAAAGACATGTTAAAACGTTATTTCGATGCATTATACAATGTAACAGTGGTAATAACTAATGAGACTCTATAAAGACAATTTTTATAGACCCTTTCAATGTAATTTTGCTAAAAGCATAGTTAAAAATATTACATTGAAAATGAAAGAAGGGATTGTTTTGTTATAAATCATAATAAATGTTTTTAGTAAACAAAATATTTAGAGATAAATTCATTTAAAGTGAAAGTAAATTCACACGTAAATAATAAGGAAGAAGAAATAGAAAAATAGTAAGGTTTTAAAACACGTATTTTTTTACCAGTAAAACGGCAACAGGATAATGAAAGTGATTAAAGGACTAATTAATATTTTTTTCAAAAGTGCAAAAATCATGTATTTAAAAAAAAAATACCATAATTTTAATAAATTGAAAAATACCGGCACACTAACCTCCAGTCACCAAAAAGTATGATACCAACACAAATGAAAACATAACCATTGCAGAAGGCTGCTGAAGCCATGATGGTTTTTTTATTTTAATATTAGGAACTTCTAAAACATTATACGGTAATGAATAAAGCGTCTCCATTTTAAAAATATTAAATAATCTTAGAAAATAAACTTAGATCGGCACTCTCGCAAAACGAGTGTCAAAAAGTCTAAATAATTTTCGACGTGTCAAACGTTATCATGTCTATGGTTTAAATATGTTTTTTTTATAAAGTCTATGAAATCCACGGTAAAAGGCTCCATACACATTTTTATAAATAAAAACAAATAAATGTTCCGTGTGTGAGGTTTCTAGTCCCTAGCATTAACTGTGAAGTACACGTCAGTTGATGTCGTTTACCATGGTTTTTCTTTGCTATTGTATTTGTTCAGTTTGTTTAAAAAATAAATTCAATTATTAGAGAAAATGTTATTGCGTTTTAATGAAAAATATATTCCATCATGGATCCTGGAAATCGGAATGTTTACAAATATATATTTTATTTGAATGTTCTGTCAAGGTAGACTATATACTTTTGTTTTAAAATCACATAACCCTCGAATTTAATATCCAGAGGTTTTTTAAATTATTGACTTAAATTTCAGCTGTATTTTATTTACCTTGGTATCAACTCAAGTGATATCCACAGTTGACGGTGGGAATTCAACTAATAATACGATTGAGATTGACATATCGAATCAAACGTTATTCGTCGAGAAGGACCAGAATAATCACAAAGAAATAACCCCCCAACTCAATGCAGCTGACAAAGATCCAGAAATTGAAGAGATATCAAACCTTGATCCTATTGGAACTCGAGAGTTTTTATTTACTGAAGTTCTCCCTCAAAATTCAGCTGTCGTCAATGGGGGGTAAGTATTGATTTAGTTTTCTAATCTTAATTGATGTTTCCAGATAGACAGTTTTTTTTAAATCCTAACCTTGAACGTCACTTTAAGTTTCCGTCCCAACATAACAATAAGTTTTAATCGATAGATCGATTTTGCCTTAATGCTTTCAATGTTGATTGTATAATTATTAAATATATTTTCAATGTCACATATTAATTATTCAAAGAACTCTCTTCCAATGAATATAAAACGATGGTCGTGGATAAGATAACACATTACTGGAGTATTATTACAAATAATATTGACGTTCACAGTATTTTAAATATTGCGTTATTCTAAAAGTAATTTTCTTTTCTTTGACAATAATTTATGATAATTTAAAATACACTCATGACGTTTTGTGTACTCAACTGTAGGCTTGTAATCGAGTAGTCACCTTGTTTTTTTATTTATTTTATAACACAAATATTTTTATTTCTTAGTAAAATCTAGAATGTTGGGATTAAAAAATAAAAGTGTTATAAAATATATATTTAGACTACTTTGCAGTATAGTTGAGTAAGAAGTTATATAGTTTTGAATTTTTCGTATTTTTTATGTTCATGCATCCGATGTGAAAGGTCCAGGAAAAGAAATTTGAGAGTTGGTAAATACATATATAATAATAGAGATGGATATATCCGGTCCCATAAAATATATCATAATACTTGGATCTTGGTTTTTAGAGGTTCAGCTCTAATGGCTATTACTCTTTCGTCTGTTGGAAATGTGATATGGTGGTTATCATATGCTGGAGTTAGACGTGTGGCCAAGAGTGCTCCTCCATTTAGGGATTGTGGTAAAGCCCTACATTTCGGCCAGGGAATGGAAGACCAGTAAGGGTGGCATTGTAGATTATGATGGAATCAGACTTAGAAAAGATACTTAACATGATACAATGGTTCACAAATTATCGTCTTTTGTTCTACAACTGGTCTTCCATTCCTCGACAATAATGTAAGACTTTATCATAAACCCTAAATCTCCCCTCGCCCTCTTTCATACATTTAGTCCCATCATAAAAACAACTACCAAATCACATTCCAACAATGTTTCCTACAGACATAAGAGGAATAGCCATTAGAGCTGAACCTCTGTAAGCCAGAAGATCCAAGTCCATGGCCAATATATTTTTAAAGATGAGGTATTTTGCGCTATTTCTATTATATTTTAGGCTTCAATCATAGCAACATTTTTGCTAGTTCTAGGCATATCATTTCGGCCTTTAATGTGATAGTTTCCCATTGCGTTATGTGTATGATTTTTTAAACAAAATTAACTGTTGATTAGTAATCTACAATGATCTATATTACATTAATACTTGTATATTAATTTGTTGTATGAATATAATACAAATATACTTAATTGTTAAAACCATTAATCCATTAAATACTTTCTGTTGGAAATATAGCTACGACTTTTTTTATTATTATTGAAATAAATATAATACATTTTATTTGGATAACTTTTGAATAATATTGTATTTTCACAATATGCCTTTGCCCTTTTTTACAAACATGTTTCGCTAAACAATTTAAATCGAGGAAGGACGTCTGCGGTCCGAAACACGTTTTTGATGAGTGTAAAAAAGCGTTGTAAAATACAATGTTTTTCAAAAGCTATTAAAATATGAACACACAATTCGAAATTTTGATGAACATAGAATAAATTCAATTTAAATTGAATTTTGGTCCTACGCGTTTTGTTTATACAATTAAGGCGTTCGTATTGGCGCACGTAACATATATTACGAGTGTCCGCTATACTACTCAATCTATACTGATTTATGCGTATCATCGCTTTTTTTTAGGTCTTCCTATTTATCCCAGATGAAACTTTAGATAGATTTAGAAATTGTATAACATTAAAAAATATCTTATCACAACAAAAGAGAATGATAAAATTACTTCCGTGCTGGTTTCATAATATTTTTATTTATTCTAGTTCTGTTTACATCGTTAACATGTTATTTTTTCATTGATTATTTCCATGTGTCCGTTTTTCGTTGATTATTTCCATGTTCCGCCTATTAATAATAAAAAATTAAGATTAATATTTTGATCTAGACAGGTTCGTTCGCAGTTTCTCTCTCCCCGTTTTTCTCTCAAAAATGACGTTCTTTTTTTTCTTACGAATTAGGAGTTTGTTTTTCTTTCTAAAAAACGACATTCGCTTTTAGCATTTCACAGTAAAGTGAGTATAAGGATCAGTGTCGTGGCTGGCAAATTTATCATTAGTTAATGTTAAAGTTGTTTGTTGATGTTCCCGCGGTATTTGCGTTCCTGTCTAGTTAACGCAATTACGTGGTCGAATTTATGAAATAATTTTCCCCTGAAGATATGCCAATTTCGCACGGCGTAGTGTTCAAATTTAAATAGAGGAGTTCGTGCGCCAGGAGTCGCCGCACTTGACCATTCCCAATCTGCTGTTTGTTCTGAAGATTGACACAATCATGAAATTGAGTGTTCAGATTATGTGACAGCCGTCTGCAGCGCCACTCTTTGCGGACAAACACTTTTCTAGACTTTTGTTTACTCACGGAGTGACGTCTCATTACTCTTATATTATACGAGTATAGTGCGAACTATACGAGTAGGTAGTAGAGTCTCGACGTAGTCTCTATGTGTGCGTATTTTTTTTATTCATACCTGCACGATGAACACCATCTCACGAGTACAAAACGTTTCTGATGTTTTTTTTATATTCTTCTTTGTCTTTATTTTGACAGCGACCGATTTCGCCAGGGTAGCTGGCATCGGCAGACCGGCGAAACCGGTCGCTGTCGAAATAAAGACAAACAGTGGAAGCTGTTATTTAAAAACAAAAGTTTTATTTAATTACTATTCAAATTAAACTTCCATCAAGAGATTTCAGTAAAATCATTAGATTATCTTAAATACATGGAATTATTTCGCATAAATTTTTCATTATAATAATAACGAAATGGATGATTTATAAAGTACCATTTTTATGAATTAATAATCTCAGGGGCGCTTGAGAAAATGCACCATTTTATGAAGTAGTTAAAAAGAAACATATTTAGTAGGATAACCTGAAAAGATGCTTTTTAAGTTTCGATTGTGATCATCTTAAAATGTCTTCAATTATAACAAACAACCATCGCGCCGCCTTATCGAAGGGGTAAGCAGAAAGAATGGACCGCCACGCTATTCTTAATAGTAGATCCACACAGTTATCTCGATACCTCTATAGAGTACACCGTGTCAAGCGCGCACGTCGATTTTTTCTTCAATTATTGTTATTTCATACTCGGTTTTGACTTGAACCAACAGTTTTTTTTTAGGATTTCAGCAGTCATGTTCGATAGAGGAAAATTATGAAAATACAATATGAATTATCATAACATTTAAAATAAGTAATTACACATAATATTTAAAAAAAAAAGTAATAACTTATATCTAAATATTGATATACCTTTGGTATTAAATAAAACAACCATACCTATAATACATTATTTTAGAACTTGTTTTTTATTATTATTATTATATTCTAACTAACTATCACGCCGTCTCTCCGAAGGGGTAGGCAGAAATAATGGACTGTTTTTCCTGCCAATTCTCCCGATTCCCCAACATTCATACATCGTGTCATGCACACACGTCGATTTCTACGACTCCTCACGTGGCCGACATTCAATATTTGATTGTGCTACGTTTTATTCGGTCTTCCTCTATGTCTAGTTCCATTTACATCGTTAACACATATTTTTTTAAACCAATCTTTCTTCATTCATTCTTTCCAAGCCATCTTAATATTCCTTTCATAATACTTTCAATCGCACCGCATTCACTTATTATATTTTCATTCGACACTCTATCATACGCAGATTTTCCACACATTCGTATATGAGATCTCATTTCTACTGCATTTATTCTACTTTCATCCTTCTTTTGATAGTTCAATGCTTCGCTTCCATACATAAGGGTCGGTACCAGAATACTATTGTGCACTAAATTGTGTATTATATAACTAACTAACTAACCATCACACCATTTCCCCGGAGGGGTAGGCAGAGAGGATGGATCGCCACAATGGCCTGTCCTGGCATACCTCTCGGGCTTCCTCTACATTCATACATCGTACCATGCACGCACGTCGATTATTCCGACTTCGAATGTGGCCGCCTTTTAGTAATTGATTAATTTGGTCATGCCATGTTTTCCTCGGTCGTCCTCGGCTTCTTTTCCCACTCACGCTGCTTGTGTACAACTTTTTAACCATTCTACTCTCATCCATTCGTTCCATATGTCCAAACCATCTCAGGGATCCTTTTTTAATTTTATTCATGATGCAGTCATCTGCCTTACATTTCTTTCTTATTTCATCGTTCGGTATTCTATCATACAACGTTTTCCCGCACATTCTTCATGTATTATGTAAGTAAATATTAAAGATCTTTAAATTGTAGATATTAGTGTCACGATTATGTATAATATATACCATGTGACTTGCATTGTGTTGGACGAATGTTATGACTTTCGGTTGCTATTATTAGAATATTGGTTTCAAGTGGGCCGTTGAACGAAACGGAAGGCGTGTTGCGCGGCCGGCCGCCACTAATTTATTGGCAATTTATTTGCTGGAGAGATAGTGCCATTGATTCTTGAACGTGCCGTGAATTCAATGGGCGAATTTGAATGATTAGATAGTGTGCGCTGCTCCGTATGGGACCAATCAGTGCACACACGAGTATGAAGGCGGTGGGATCCTCTCCAGCGATGACCGGAGAATAAGCCCGAGATTGCAGGGTAGGTCACGATCATGTGACGCAATGCACTATATTTATTTATTAAACAATGTTTCTTTTTTTAAATTTGTACACAGCACCAAATTTATTAACTAACTAACCATCACGCCGTCTCCCCGGAGGGGTAGGCAGAAATAATGGACTGCCACACTTTTCTTTCCTGGCATATTTCTCCCGCTTCCTCAACATTCATACATCGTGTCATGCACGCGCGTCGATTTCTCTGACTGCTCAAGTGGCCGACATTCAATATTTGATTGATTTGATCGGGTCACGTTTTCCTCGATCTTCCTCTATTTCTAGTTCCATTTACATCGTTAACATATATTTTTTTTACCATTCAATGAGCTGGCTTGCGAATTCGGAAAAGTAAATAAATAATAAATAAATACATAAAATAATTCATTAATAATTCTTCAATTATTCATTATACAATTTTTCATTAGTAAAATATCCACGTATAATGTCGTCTTCTTCTTCTTCAGCCTGTATTGACCGTCCACTCCTGGACGTAGGCCTACTCTCGCATTTTCCATTCTCTTCTATTCCGAGCGATCCGCATCCAGGTATAATGTCGTAGTCTAGTTCAATTTAATAATTTGTTAAATCTTTCACGAGAACGGTTCCATCACGATTATTTTGTTTGAGGAATTGAATAAAATTCCATAATCAATATTTAAATGAATAAGTATTCATAATTCTCGTGAGGTGTAACAATTGAAAGTGTAACAAAGGGAGATTTAGTTTTTTACAAATGAAACTTGGCAATTATTTCTAGCATTATACCTGTACATGTTGAGCTTTCGCCGTCAATCTCTTTCTTGCATTATGCATGTTTTCAGTTGGCGTGGACATTGCGGAAACACCGCGGCTGCGTTTGGAATAGTGATGGAGAAACATCACTAATTATTTCTATTTGAATTATCCAACGATTTTTCGATTTTGTGCTTTTGAATCATTTATTGGTTCTTGAACAATGTTGTAAAACTTAATATTAAATAATTAATATAAATGAAAACCTCTGTGTTCTAGGAATGACATGTTTCGCCCTTCTAAGGCATTATCAAATGTTATTTGATAATGCCTTAGAAGGGCGAAATATGTCATTCCACATAAAACTTAATAAAACTCCTAGAAGGCAGATGTTTTCATTTATATTAATTATGTATAGTATTAATATCGTACCCCTGCAGATTATACACATTCAGAAGTATAATTAAAAATATGTTCATAATATGACATACCATAAAGTTCTTCTTCCTCAGCCTATTCCCGTCCACTTCTGGACAAAGGCCTCCTCCATTCGCTTCCATGCCACTCTGTCTTGTGCAGAATGCATCCAGGTTATTCCGATGTGTCTGTTCAGATCATCCTTCCACCGTAGTTGCGGTCGCCCTGCACTTCTTTTTGCCGTCCACGGTCTCCAAGTCAGCAGTCTTCTTGTCCACTTTTCATCTGTCTGTCCACGTTTCACCATAAAGTTAGTACTTCTAAAGCTATACTGCCATCGTCTGGTCAAACTGAATAATATGGTGAGTTTTTTCCCGAAACCAGTCGAGAAATTTCGAACTATTCGTAAAATTCTTAAAAATACAAAAATTAATGCTTCAAATGAGTTGAAATGAATTATGCCAATAGGTAATATATTTTATCATCATATACAATATAAATGATAATATATTTTTACAATCGAAGATAACCGAGAGAGTTCTGTAGAAGCATTCGATTAAAGGTTCTTCATTCAATATTTTTTTCCGGATCAATGTATTTAAGATAATGAAACATTACAAATATTATTTTTTGATAATATTTATGCATAATATGTATCATGATTTCTCATCACTAAAGTGTCATATCCTCTCAAATGGTGTCTAGTGTGCCCCTAAGCCGTCTGTCATAAAATTACTCACGATCACGATCTGAACAGCTAGTTTCGATTTTCTAAAACTATAACAATATTCGCACGGACTGTCTGTAATGATGTAGATAATCCCCCTCAAGCATCCCGCTCAGCTCGTTTCACACTGTTCGAAACACGATTTACTCTAGAATATGACTTCTTCTTCTTCTTCAAGTGGCCTGTCGGGTCCCCCCAACGTTGGTAATCACCTCGGCGAACCTGTCCCTGTCCCGCGCCGCTCGGAACAGCTCCTCCACACTTCGGGTGCCGGTCCACTCCCTCACGTTTCGCAGCCAGGACATTTGTCTCCTTCCGGGCCAGAGTATTGTACCGACACTCTCGTGCATGGAAGCGTAGCAGTAAAATAATTGATAAGAGCATATGTATATGATATGGTACGCTCGGTAAATTTGAAGAGCATGTAAAATTGAAGAGCAGAATCGACAGAGATCATGTGAAAAAAAGGGCGTGAGCGTATGGGAAGGGTATCGGTGAACGCTCTTTCCCAACAAATTTTGGTAAATGACGTGATTGTTACTATGGACAACAACAACGAACCATCACCGTTTCTCCGAAGGGGTAGGCATATAAAATGGACCACCACACTACTCGATCCTGACACACGTCCCTAGCTCTCTCCACATTCATACAGCGAGTCATACACGCACGTAGATTCTTCTGACTTTTATCATGCCGACCTTTAAAATTTGATTAATCTGGTCAATGCCAAGTTTTCCTCACTCTCCGGCGACTCCGTATTCCATTCACACCGCTACTAAATGTAATTTATTTATCAATAATTCATTAAACTTTTTAACCTTTACAATCTTTGCAGATTTTAATGTCACTAACTTCAAGTGGGAGAAAAATTTATTTCACATTAGCAACTTAACGTATATTTTTTAACGCATTTTCTTTACAGTGGGTACTCGAATACGATGAAAATTGATACAAACTTTCGGCATCCATCGTAATAATGTGAACGGCAATAAAACCGATTAATTTAGCATTCTGGAGTGCGCACCTTGATTCACAGCGGCCGCGGCCCTGTAACCATCGCCCGATATTAAGGTCACACTTCTTTGTATTTATCGCGCATTCCTCGGGGTAAATCTCCGCCATCCCTTCTCGACCCGACCTACCCGTATAACGGTGCCGCTGTGCGAGGTGAGCTCAATATATTCGCACGATTAACGTAAAAATGCTTCAGGTTTCATACACATACATATAACACAAACTGTTTCATCTAAAAAATGTTTCATCTAACTGTTTAATCTAAATATTATGTTAATATTACTGCATATAACTATATTAATATATGAACTCCAGGTGTTTATAAATAGGTGCCTTCGCTCAATATTCAAAATCTATTGGCCCCAAACAGTGTCAAATGCCGTTCTCTGGGCCATGGCAGGCGAAAAGCCAATTAGAGAACAAGTCGCTAGACGCAAATGGCAGTGGATCGGTCACACTCTGAGACGGAACCCAGCCTGCATCGCTCAGGGTGCACTAGACTGGGTCCCCTATGGGGGGAAAGAGAAAGCGAGACGACCTAGAACCACCTGGAGAAGAACCCTGCAGGACGAGGTTAAGGCAGCAGGCCTCACTTGGGATGATGTTAGGCATCAGGCATGCGATAGAGTCAGATGGAGAAGGTTCTTTGAGGCCCTATGTACCACGGAGGTGTGACAGGACAAAAAGAAGAAGAAGAAGAATATGTGACTTTATTTTAATATATGCTACTTTACGTATTATGTTTTTATTAACAAATTATTTTGTATGTAATATTTTACTGTACGTCTTTTGGTATCATTTAAAAAAAATGTAACACAAGATGTGTTACGTGGCTGGCTGCTTGCGCGACACCATATGGAGGAACAAATACATGCTAACCGAAAATAAAGTCAAGATATACAAGGCATGCGTTTTCCCCATCATGACATATGGAATAGAGGTCAGAGCCGATACCAATAGAACTAAGAACCCTCTTAGAGTAGCAAAAATGCGAACCCTACGCTCCATCGCAGGCAAAACCCTCAGAGATCGGATCGGAAATGAAATGATAAGATCTGTCTGTGGTGTTGAGGACATAGTGAGATGGGGAAGAAGCAGAAGGCGCTTTTGGAGAGACCACGAGTCATACACCCACGTCGATTCTTCTGACTTCTAACATAGCCGACCTCTAAAATTTTATTAATTGGCCATGCTATGTTTTCATCGGTCTTCCTCAACTTCGTAATCCATTTACATCGTTGACATGTACATTGTTTTACCCCTCTTTTCAACAGACGGACAATTTTTTTTTCGAATTTTATTTATTCTGAAAGAAAAAAAAGATAACGAATTTTTTCATATTGTCTTTCGGCACGTATTACGGGTTTATTTCACAATGTTTTTGACCTCCCCTTTTTTCTACTTATTTTACAGAGTAAGGTAGCCACCCCGACGGTAGCTATTTATTCCCAGACCCCGGGAGCTTTATATTTGGGGTTGAACGCATTTTTAAGATACAGCTGTTGTATTTATCACACGGGGGAAAGATCCTCTCCTTGCATCAAACATAAACTTAGAACTATGGGGGCTACTGCAGTGGGAATGTTTTACCCCACTCGTGTGCTCTCTCACATACCTATAAGATACGATCAGTATTGACTTTAAATTTCATATTATTTAAGATCTATTTAGAATGCAATATAGATTTATATGCATGTTATGTTAATTGTTATGACTGAGTTAATACAGGATGGTTTAAATACATAGAAAAATGTATGCTGAAGAAGTCTACCTGTATGTTTCAAATTGTTTTCCTTTTTTAACTTCAAACGATTGCTATGTTATTCCTTGTCCGCATTTAAAATATTTTGTTACTATGTGTGTTAATAATATTATGGAATAGTTGCATTATATTATTTTGTTAGCTTTTAAATATCTAAAAAATAGTTTCGTGTATTGTTCCGTATTCAATCAAGTTTTAATTAAACGCATTTCTTAGCGAAGGTTTATGCGATGTACCTACATACACCCCGATCTATTAATCTTAACGGCTTTGCCGTTTACTTTCTCTCCATATATATGGCTTGTCACATAATAATGGGATATTGCAGATTCAACCCTTTACTTGTATCGGGTACAATAATTTACTAACGTAACACCGTTCCTTTATACTGTTTATAACCAACGTAATGCGCCTTTCTTGTATTGTCACACCTCCGTAGTGCATAGGGCCTTCTTCGTGGATCCTTCTCCCTACGATTATATCGCACACCTGATGCCTAAAACTATTCCAAATAAGACCGACCTCGTCCTGTTGTTCTTCTCCAGGTGGCTGCAGGTCTGCCTCGCTTCCACTTTCCATCCACAGGCGACCAGTCTAGTGCGCCCTGAGCGATACAAACTAGGGTCCGTCTCGGGGTGTGATTGATTTTTCGCCTGCAATGGACCAGAGAACGGCATTTGACGCTGTTTGGGGCCAAAACATCTTGAATATTGAACGGAGACACCTATTTATAAACACCTAGAGTTTTCCAATGATGTCCGTGGAAGATTCTCGCATCTGTACAACAGTACAGACTGACGCTGCTATCAAATATTTGGAGCTTGAGCTTTCTCGAAATAATACTGCAACGCCATACAGGTGGTGAAGCATTGTGAAAACCCCCCTTGTGAATATTTTTTTGAAAATATCCGTTACGAAACATTGCTCAATCGACAATAAATAACGGCAACATCATATATTTGTTTTATAAAAGTTTTATTTTATGGGAATGACATGTTTCGCCTTGTTAAAGCTTTATCATATGTGATGATGTCTTGAATTTGATAATTTCTTAGCAAGCGGAAATATGCCATTGCTATAAATAAACTTCTAGAAAACAGACACTTTCATTCGTATCGATAATTTATTATGGAGTTTTACATCATTGTTCAAGAAACGGTAAACATAGAAAATAGTTTTTTTTATCGTTTAAAATGCAGCAATAATGTTAATTTGAAAATTTAGCCATTCCAAATTATAGTGGAAGTTGATTCTACAATTATTATGTTAAAAGCATAAATTGAAATAAAAAAGGCTTATTGATTTGAAAATTTTGGTAGTTTTTTATTTTTATTTTTATTTTTAATGTATACAACATGTCTTTTGTGTCTTTTGAACCCTTTTCTCGTGACATGTGATAGGTAGCCAATCTATCGCCATTTTAGTGTCACGTGAATTCTACACCAGACCAAAGACAGTGTGACAATCACACTGTCATCGCCGGGAATCGAACCCGGTACCTTCGGTATGGAAGTCAGAGCTTTAACCACTCTGCTACGAAGGTCGTTAGTTAAACTTTATATAAAAAATAAACTTTTATTATTTATTATATGTATACAATATGATTGCAAGCCGGTAACGCGTTTGGTAAAGAAAATGGATGAATTATCTACTGCTTTCCCCGTCCGGGAGAATAAAAACTAGAAGTCGTGCAGTGCCGCTGACAAGCCGATGGCACCAGGGGTAACCAACCCGCGGGAAATGTCGACAATCTATACATCTTGTTTAGGTACATACATTTGAAGACTACAGGGGAAAAAACAAGGAATGTCAGTAGAATGTTAATTTGAATAAATATAGAATAAAGATAATCAAAGTCTATACATTTCTTAGCAATTAGCAATCGATTATCTGGCCATAGTCGATGACACAGATGAGTTTTGAATATGAAAATTTTACTGTGGATAGATACGTACAAATGCCGCTAGATGGCATTATAACATTTATTTTGAATTTTAACCGACATTCCTTGTTTTTCCCCTGTAGTCTTCATTTAAGATCAATCGGTTAGGGCTTTTTAAAATCGTGTTAAAAATTTTTACTGGTTCCACGAATTGGTTTTCAGATGTACTTTTCAATTATTATAAAAAGGTGAATTTCTAATAACAATGTTTTGTTATTTAGAATCGATGGAAATGAAATAAAATAAAATTAAGATGTCCATAGTCTGAAAAGGTTTCCGATCCCTTTTTTAATTTTACACTATTGGCATAGTAGCCCCTGAGGCACGTCAGGTTACTGAATGCATTACCTGAAATGCATGCTCCCATATAAATGATTGCAAATATCTGTAATAATTTAAGTACGATTAATATTGTTAACATATTATACGAGTATTTATTTTTTAATTGCCATAACGAGAAAGAGAACATTTGTGAAAATGTGTTTTTGGCTTTATTTTATAAACTAACCAACTAACCCTCACGCCGTCTTCCCGAAAGGGTAGGCAGAAATAATGGACTGTCACTTTTCTTTCCTGACATACTCGCTTCCTCAACATTCATAAACGGTGTTATGCACTCACGTCGATTTCCCCGACTCCTCACGTGGCCGACATGCAATATTTAATTTATTTGATCGAGCCACATTTTCCTCGGTCTTCCTGTATTTCTAGTTCCATTTACATCGTTAACATTTACTTTTTTTACCATTCTTTCTTCATTCATTCTTTCATGTGTCTAAATCTAAACCAAACATATTGGACTTGGATCGTCTGACTTACAGAGGTTCAGCTCTAATGGCTATTCCCCTTACGTCTGTAGGAAACATTGTTGGAATGTGATTTGGTAGTTGTTTTATGATGGGGCTAAATGTATGGCCCGCAGTGTCCCTCCGAAAGAGGGCGAGGGGGGATTTAGGCTTTATGATAAAGTCTTACATTATTGTCAAGGAATGGAAGACAAACGTATGTTTTATTTTATTTACATGCATAAATTAAAAGTTAACTAACCATCACGCCGTTTCCCGGAGAGGACAGGGAGAGGGGATAGACCGCCATACTGCTCTGTCCCGGCACACCTCTAGCTTCCTCTACATTCATACATTGTAACATGCACGCTCATCGATATTTCCGACTTCGAATGTGGCTGCCTTTTAGTATTTGATTAATTTGGTCATGCCTTGCCTAAAGTATAATCACTACTTCAAAAACGTTACTTTCTTCTTCCGTTGATGATACAACGGTTGAAAGCCGTTGGTATTCTTAGTGGTGCCGTTCCACATTCTGTAGTCCGACGATTTTATGATAATATAAATAAAAATAGTTTTTTTTATGTTCTCCGAAAATACACTAGTTAAAATTTAATGCAAATTAAATAACCGCTCGCAATATTAACCCTGTCTGTATCTATATATTCTTTAAAATTTCCTTTTTTATTCTCTCCTTTACATTATTTACATTGTATTGAAGTAATATTCAAATAGTGTGATACCGATCGCTCTCAATATTGAGAAATCTTTTATTAAAATAATTTCTTATCGCGAAATGTTTTCGATCAACTCGAACGATTGGAAAAGATGAAATGTTTTTCTATCACATTTTTATGCTTAAAAATAATTCGTATCCCGCTGATGTGTGAAATTAACTTTTGTTATTATTATATTTCATTCGTGTTTTGTACACAAGTCCTCGTCACAACCCTTATGTGAAAGTGAAATATAGGACATATAAATATGTGGTAGTAATGAGATCGCTCAGCCAAATTTAATAAACGGTTTTTCAATAAGAGCGCTCAAACTTTGAAATGAAATAAAACAACCTGTCTAAGTGATATTGCCACTATTTTTTAAATAAAATTTGAAGTAAATTCAATGACATTATGTATGAAATATGATTTCAGCCGAATGGCCGCCGTGGCTTCGGTGCAGGATACACCATCCTGGTAGTGAAAGAGTTTTTCAATAGGGACGGTCGAATTTGACAGCGTATAGCGGCTTTTTTGGTTAAGCTATAGCTGTCAAATTTGATACTTTTTAGTCTTCACATTTCACAATGGAACACTACACTCTTCAACAACGCATTGAAATTGTTAAAATTTATTATCAAAATCAGTGCTCTCTTCGCCAAACGTGGCATTCGTGGCCGTCCTGCAGATTCCACAATACGTCGTTTAATGCCTAAATTTGAGACAACCAGATCGGTGGTCGATGACGAAGTGCCTGTACGTCAAAGAAACGCAAGTTCAAAAAAATGTGGCAATATCACTTACACAAATTGTTTTATGTCATTTCAAAGTTCGAGCGCCATTAATGAAAAATCTTATATAATAGATTACAAATTGTAAGCTGCCATCCTTCACAGAAAAACAAATAAAACAAATTAAATTGGTCAAAAATACGAAAACAACTTTTGTAGCATTAAGTAATTTTTAAAAAACTTTTGTAAAGTAAAACTATCGTACTAGATGGGGTTGGGAGAGTGAATGAACCGCAACACTGTTCTTTCTTGATAAACTTCTCCCCTTCTTTCGCTTCCACAACATTCATACATTGTGTCATGCACGCACGTCGGTTTAATATTCCATTGATTTAATCGTGATACGTTTTCCTCGGTCTTCCTCTATTTCTATTTCCTTTTACGTCATTTATATATACTTTCTTTACCATTCTTATGAATTCATTATTTCCATGTGTTCAAACCATATTAATGAAACTTTCAATATTTTGTTTAGAGCACTTAATAATAAGAATAATAATAATAATAAATTGGATAATTTATAGAGCGCCATTTTTATGAATTACTCATCTCAAGGGCGCTGTAGAAGATGCTCCGTTTTATCGACTAGATAAACAAAAATAATTATAATGATAACAATAATAATAAACTTATTTAGTATGAGGGCTGCACCTGACGTAGTCGATCAGCCCTTCCTGTCAGGAAATGATCATTTGAAAAGGTGCGTTTTGAGTCTCGATCTAAACTCTGATTGATTCTCAAGCATTGGCACTGCATTCAAAAAGTAAATTCGATGTGATAGAAAACTAATATGAACGGAATGTGGTATGAAAATGTTAGAGCGAAAAAGGAAATATCAGCGAGTAATTGCATCATATGGGATTAATTATTATCAGTAAAGAAAGTGTACGTTAACGATGTGATTGAAGTAAAATGGAGGAATGTCGATGAACACATAACATATATAATATATAAATTGTATAGCCAAAACCAAAATTGACGATGGCTCCATTGCTTATCAAACTTAATATTTTTTACACGTGCTTTATATATCAACTAATAACTGATTAAAACGATTTCGTTCGTAGTATACGACACATGTTTTTCCACATTTAATCGTCTTAATTTTTGTTATCACTGGAATTTTGATGAAATCTGCAGAAATAATCTAAAGCCGAGAATGCAAGGCGATACTATCGGCGCCAGCACAAGCCCCCACAACCTACCCATTATCAGATACTACTATAATACTCGAATGTTCTATTCACATTTAAGTAGCTATTTGGTAATGATTGTTTTGTCACGACAGATAGATAAAGTGTCACGCCATTTGTTATTCTAAATGACACATTTAAATACGCTTTAGTACGTTTATAATCAATCATCATCATTTGTACGCTAGATAACGTTTAAATGTTAGAATACAGTATCGGAAATTGTGAAAATTGCTCCATTTATTTATTTTTAAAAATCTGAAGAAATGACTTATGTTTTACACTAAAAAAAAAATTTGTGGTCACCTCAAATTGATTATTTTACTTACTACATGCCAATAAAACAAAACAATTGTTCTTAGCTAGTTGTGTTCCAATACGTATAACCACATTAAAAAATAATTAAATAAAACGATATTAAATATAACTATATCCACTTTTATCTTTATTTCGACAGTGATCGGTTTCGCCAGGCTAGCTGTCATCGACATACTTAAACATCGTTTTATTTAATTAAATATTATTTAAAATGAATTTCCATCAAGAAGTTTCAGTGAAATCATTATATTATCTCAAAGGGGTGTATTCTAGTCTAGTCGCCCGAATTGTAGGTATTTTTCGGGGGGCTATAAAAAAAACAATAAATGTTTTTTACCACTTTTTCAAAAAATATTTTTGATATTTCAACAATATAAAAAAGTACAATTATAATAAAAAAAGGTGCAGGCTGGCACGCAAGTGGGGGCTCACAAAAAAATAGTACGTTCTGGTTGGCAGGATTCCAGTCTTTTCAGTGATTTGAAAAAACAAATATTTAAAATTATTGAAGAAGAAGGATTTAGTTATCGCACTACGTAGGGAATATTTTTTTTTCGCAAAATGGCGGCGATTTGAACAAAAAAAATCATTTTGGCCCCTATTTTTTAGAAAAGAAATGGCTCCTCAATAGAAAAAAATTAAATTTCAAAATACCCTACGTATGAGATATCATGCCAACCGTATTGAAAAATGTCAGTTTTGGAAAAACGCGTTTAAAGTTTGGAGTCGAGTTTCGCGCGATCTAAGTCGTTTAATGGTGTATTGTACTTAAATTTTCTCAATTAGCGATCCCAGCATCATACAATTATCTTTCCATAAAGTCGATATCTAAAGATTTATTGAGTACACAAGAGTTTTACTTAATGTGGGCTCTTCTCAGGTAGTCAGTTTGCCTGTCGCCTATTGTTCATAGGTCCCGGCCGGACCGGTTTAGTTGGTGCGTCACAAAATAGCTGTAGCTTCGAAAATTTTCAGAATTTTAGAAAATCCTCTTATGGTCATATTATTAATGGGTTCTACATTAGAATAATCCCTTATTTACCACATTAATTAGATTTTCTCTTTTAATTTAACATTCAATAACAAAAAAATCTCTTTCTTTGGGGATAATTAATTACACGGGTTGTTTGCATAACGCGCACCTGCTCACCATTAGAAATTGTAAAGTGCAACGTTTCTATTGAAAGTGCAGCTTTTCGTCTGTAGGAGTTGATAACGGCTCATAGCAGACTTGCAACATTGTGCATGTGACAGGACCCGGGGGCATGTTAGTAAAGTATAATCCGCACTTAGAATAGACCACCACGATTGGTTATCATCGGATTTGAAGTGATTCTAAGTTTTGCTTTATATCTCACATTGACAAAGACAAAAATAAAACCTCTTTAAACAGGAAATCCGTGTGTTTTGATAGTCTAAACATAAATTAATATTTTGGTATTATATTTATAATGATAATCAGGCTAATTTGCAAAGCGACATTTTCTTGAACTTCAAGTGCGCTTCGACATTGGAACAGCTACACTTTAATTTATTCTTTATTGCTTTTCTATACTAATAAATCAAAACAGCGCCCTGATGAAGGAAAATTTGAATAGTATCGAAATTGAGCGGCTCTAGTGGTGAAAGCAAATATATCAAATGTGCAGTAATAAATTAATGAACTAAATATTTTGAAATCAGCATTTTGAATAAAAAATAATATACAATCATCTTTACTTTGTGTACATTTTTTATTTTGGAATATGTAATAACTGAAAATAGAGCTTGAATATTTATTGTAAAAATTATTATTATGTTGAATATTGATTAAAACATCCGTTTTCCAGAAGTTTAATTATATTTTTTCTAATTAAAAAAAAAAACTATCAGAGCAACCTTTCTGCGTAGATAAGACCATAATGTTACATAATATTGTAATATGTTACTTTAATTTTTAATTTTAATTTTAATTTCCATTACTATTATTATTTTTAACTTTAAAATATTTTGTTTGGCCTCATTTTGTTTTAGTTTAACTTCAATCTCGTTTCATACTGTCGTTTGTTAACTATTCTTTTATATTTGGGGTAGCATATAATTGGCCACACTTTCTTTTTCATTATATAAGTGTTTTTTTCCCTAATATATGATATTGATATCGCTGTATGTTACCCTTAATAAATAAATATCTTACCGGAGTGACATGTGTCGCCTTGCTAGGGCATTATAAAATGTAATGTAGAATCGAGAATTATTTTTCGTAGATTTCAAAAACGTTACAGAGAAATACCGAGGAAAACGTGTCACGATGCGCCCTTGAGGTGATTATATCACAAAAACGGCGCTTTAGAAGTTTAATTATTATTAAATCAAATATTAAATGTCGGCCATGTGAGGAGTCGGAGAAATCAACGTGCGTGTATGACACGATGTATGAATGTTGAGGATTCGAGAGAAGTATGTCAGGAAATAAACATGTGACTGTCTATTATTTGTGTCTACCCCTTCGGGGAGACGGCGTAATGGTTAGTTAGTTAAAAAACGTTAAGTAATTGCGTCATTTTATGAATAACGTGACGCATTCCACCAATCAGAGAGAGGCAATTTAACTGTATTGGTGCAAATTGCTTATGTGCCGTCCGGGGTGCTTGTATTGCAATTATCCCACGTGGTATGAGATGCATAGAAGGCAAAGCGGTAACTTGTTTATAGTCCGTTCAGATGTTTAGAATCTCAGAACGAGTGTCGTGCCGGCGACAGGCGGTCGTGCCCGCCCTTCCGTTGCAAATGGAGACTATTCATTTGTATATTTAAAACAATGTATCGCGAATACTGCCGGTATCTTGCTCCGCGGACCAGCGCCGTCCTCGTCCGATTATGTGGTGATCAGTGAAATGGTATAATGTGTCCTTTTAATTAGCTGATGGTCATATTCATTGGTTTGTATTTCGACACTATGTTTGACAGTCGCGTCGTAAGAAAGCGGCCATCGGAATGATCATTAAGAATTTTATATGAATCGAATGTATACAATATATCAAGTAATATACTTAGGAAATTGAAAATAACTTTGTTTAATTCACAAATTATTAAAAAAATATTATAAAACACGACATGTTTTTGGGAGGATACCTCCATCTCCAGGTGTAAAAATATAATAAAAACTAAATAAGGAAAAACTAATATAAAAACGCATTTAAAATTCGATACAATAATTCAAATTTAAAAATTAACCTGGGCTATTTGTTATAAGTAGGTACTAATATATATATTTTTTAACAGTAAGAACTAATAAATTATATCAAATAATAATAATACATGATGATAATATAATATAAAAAAAATAAAAAATTGTAATTTAGAAAAAAACTTACATTTGAAAAGACATAATTTATATAGAAATTAATAAATGATTAATTTGCATTTGATAGGGAATGGGAGCTCGGGAGTTTAAATGTAGACAAAGTACTTGGTCTACATTTAATCTCCTATTAGTCTTTCGTTGTTTGGTTTTTATTATATTTTTACACCTGAAGATGGTATCCTCCGAAAAATGTCGTGTTTTTTAATTGATTAATGATTAAACAAAGTTATTTTCAATTTCCTAAGTATATTACTATGAAATTCCACAGCGTTAATGCCTTAGCGAAGTTAATATATCAAGGTATTATGTATTATTTAAACGTTATTTCAGATTTATTATGTATATAGATTATCAGGGTTGAATGGATTTTTCTCTGGGTTCATAGGTTAATTGTTTCATTCTGTAACTGAAGTTTTTAAAGTATTAATTTTCCCGGTGCGTGAGGCTACTCGAGAAATCTATATGATAAGAACTAGCGATGTAATCGACTTTGTATATTTATACCATATTTATGTAGAGAGAATAGTAAAAATGTTTATGTTAACGATGTAAACAGAAATATAAATAGAGGAAAACGTGGCACGAAAAATATATCAAATATTGAATGTCGAGAGAAATATGTCAGGAAAGAACAGTTTGGCGGTCCATTCCTTCTGCCTACCCCTTCATGGAGACGGCCTGATGGTTATTTAGTTGCTTATTTAGGGGTATTTAACTAAAATAGCTATATGGGTTCAAATCTCTTGAACGTATACAATCTCGGGTCTGCCGGATAGTTTCAATTCTAAATTGGGCTTCACATACGGTATAGCTTATATTCAATAAATATTCAATATAATCTACGTGAATGAGCCACAGCGTAATCCTCAAGATGATCTGGGCTTAACGGTTCCTTTTAGCCTGATAATAATAATAATAAATAATAAATTGAATAATTTATAGAGCGCCATTTTTATGAATTACTCATCTCAAGGGCGCTGTAGAAGATGCTCCGTTTTATCAACTAGATAATAATAATAATAATGATAACAATAATAATAAACATATTTAGTATGAGGGCTGCACCTGACGAAGTCGATCAGCCCTTCCTGCCAGGAAATGATAATTTGAAATGGTGCGTTTTGAGTCTCGATCTAAACTCCGATTGATTCTCAATGCACTTAAGGTCTGCTGGAAGATTGTTCCAGGCTGAAGGACCGGTTACCGCGAAGGCTCGGTCCCCAAAGTTTGTGCTTGGACAGCGTTTTGGCACAGTCAATCTACCGATCGCAGAAGACTTAGCTGATCGCAATGATATATAAAGCAAGGTCAAAGTTCATTTAGCTTGTATTGTGTGACCACAAAGGTAATGAAAATAAATAGACTCTAATCGGTAGTTATAAGTAGGCAATATAAAAAGTGCACTAAAGTCGCGCTTATTGTTTGTCTCGTTTTATTACGAATTCGATTCATGTGGGCGGGTTGCGCTGCACCAGACGCGAGTTATCTCCGTAATATTTTGTATACAAATTGCGTAACTGTCTCTTACCACATTCGATCCGACCTTCTTATCAGCGAGTGGGCATTATTCAAACTACAATTTGGCAACTCCATTCAATGATACATTTCACTACTCGATTAATATCGTAAAAATACACACATCTATGTACTTCTAATCCAACGGCCCGGGGTATTTAAGCGTCAATGCTACTTTGTATTGAATAATAACAACAAACCATCACGCCGTTTCCTAGAAAGGATAGGCAGAGAAAATGGACACTACTCTATCCTGACACACCTCTCTAGTTTCCTTCAAATTCATGCAGCGAGTCATATACGCACGTCGATTTTTCCGACCTTTAAATTTTGATTGATTTGATGATGTCATGTTTTCCTTGTTTCATTCACATCGCTGACTTATACTTCCTTAACCATTCATTCTTCATCCATGCGTTCCAAGTGACCAAACCAACGCAGTGATCCTTTCATAATTTTTGTTCATTTTACTTTCTTCCGCATTACATTCCTTGTTCCAAATGTAGGGAAATTCGTTGTTTATATACACGATTTAAAGCATTGTTCAAGAAACAATAAATAAATAAAGTTTCATTTCGCTTGACACGCTAGTTCATAGCTGTTATTATTGACACAACATCCACACACAGAGAACTACTCCAATTAGCGTTTATTGTTTTTCTCGAAAGTCGAAACCACAATAGGACAGCCTTACAGTGATGAAATATTTTACAATCTCGACAGTAGACATGTCACTAGACAGGCATCATAAGAACCAACGTTTATAATTGTCATTCAGCATATCAGACATCCTTCAGGGTGATTAAATTCAACATTATTCAATACAACGGTCGTCAACAACAAATGGTCGAACGGAAAACGACGTCGAAAGAAGGGTTGGTGCGGTAATAAAGTGAATGGAGCCTTAAAAACTTTTATTGGAAACTAAAAATTATCCATAATGACCGTTCACAATGGAGTTCTAGTTCAAACCCTTATGTATGGAAGCGAAGCATGGAACTGGCAGAAGAAGTATGAAAGTAGAATAAATTCAGTAGAAATAGGATCTCTTAGACGGATGTGAAAAAATATGTGTACGATAGAATGTCCAATGAAAATATAAAAAGTGAATGTGCGCGAATGAAAGTGGTATGAACAATATAATGAAAGGATCATTAAGATGGATTGGACACATGGAAAGAATGAATGGTAAAAATAGTATATATTAACGATGTAAATGTATCAGTCCATTGTTTTGGCCGAAACTCTATGATACTTTAACCTGTTAAACTAAATTTTTTTTTTTTATGTATCACAATTGTATTTGAATAATTTCAATTTGACATAGGAGCAAATACACATAAAGGTTCGAAAAAATTGACATTTGATATATTATTGTAACACCTGATGATGTTAACATAGGTTGACGAAACAGCTGTCGCGTAAAATAAAAATAGAATTGTGATACATAAAACAATTTTTTTTTAATTTTACAGTTTATGATGTAAATGTAAATAAACTAGAAATAGATTAAGACCGAGGAAAACGCGGCACGATCAAATAAATCAAATATTGAATGTTGGCCACGTGAGGAGTCGGAGAATTCGACGTGCGTGCATGACACGATGTATGAATATTGAGGAAGTGAGAGAAGTATGTCAGAAAAGAAAAGTGTGGCAGTCCATTATTTCTGCCTGGTCCATTGTTCTGTGATGGTTAGTTAGTTACTCGTACGTCAATTGTGTGACGAATTTCTTTGTGAAAATTGAGATTTTCTTTAGAGTTTTCGGAGCCATTCAACCCAACGTTTTTTTTTCAATCTGTTTGCGTACTTTGTAATACAATGGTGTGTCGGCAATTATCAAATATCACAGAGCATCTCTACAACATACGCGTACCGCACAAGGACTGGCAATTTTAATGGGCGATGATTGAATTGGGTTACGGGGTGTCATGTCGTAGCGGCGCCCGCCGCTGAACTGTCGGGAGATGTTTTTCGAGAAATTAGTGTCGCCGACCGCTGACACTTTTATGGCAAGAGTTATAATATTTATTCCTTGGGTACTGTGCACTCTGCGTCATCCCTTTTTAAGTACGCTCACACGCACCCGTCTCAGAGATTGTCTACCTCATCTTATTGTCTAACCAGATCGGAATTTGTCGAAATATTATATATTTTCATATGAAGCACTCACTTTGTGGTTAGACGTTTTAACTTATAGATATAAAATAATAAAACACTTTGTATTTATTTAACCACAGTATGTTGATGTACATCTTCTTCTTCCTCAACCATCTCTCCACTGCTGGATATGGGCCTCCTCCATTTTCTTCCATTCCACTCTATCTTGGGCTTTTCTTTGCCACATTTTACCCGCGACAGGGATAATGTCGTCGGCCCATCTTTTTTGGGGTCGGACCACTCTCATGCACAGCAGCGTTGATGTACATAAAGTGGTTAAATACAAATTGTTTTATTATTTTATATCTATAATTTCTAAATATTATATATATTTTTTTAATAAAGCTGTGATTTTTTGGAACATTTCGAAAAATTACGTTTTAATATATTTTTTTAAAACATGGGGATTTTCATTTGGTGGACACATGTTTCATAAATAATTTTTATTACATATTACGTAATTGGCAATAGTAATAGATGACTATGTAAATATTTTTGTTCGTTTTCAAAAATATTATATCTAACCATCGTGTCATTTTCCTGAATATACTACTCTCGATTCCTCAACATTTATATATCGTGTCATGCACCATCCTCACATGCCCGACTGACCGCTGATTAGATCAGACCACGTTTTCTTCAGTTTTCCTCTATATCTTGTTCCGTTTACTTCCTTTGCATATACTTTATTTCTTCAATAATTATTTCTATATGTTCAAACAATATTATTGATACTTTCATTATTTTGTTCAAAACACTTACATTCGCATTGCATTCACTTCTTATATTTTCATTCGACACTCTATCATACACAGATTTAGTACACATTCGCCTTAGAGATTTCATTTCTATTACATTTATTCTACTCATGTTTCTTTTCTTGTAAATTTATCGTATTCAACAAATGGATTTTAATGGAAAATGAATTACTGTTTTGATTTTATACTTTTTGTTTATTTGTACTAAAGGTTAACTGACGATCGCGAGTAGACGTAGAGAAAAAACTGTCAATCAATTCTATCTCGAAATACTTTTCTAACCTCTTGTCATGTATTCACGTAGATTTTTCTGACTAGTATTATGATTGCCTAATTTTTTTAAATAATTTGGTCATACCATTATTTCTGATTGTTATTTGAACATCAGAAATATTTTATAACTTCATAGCATTAAGCGAAATTGTTTGTTGTTGACAAGATTAGCATTGTTGACAGTCCATTGATATTTATTGTTTACAAAGTGTGGTTTCCTTGGCGCGTGTGCGGGGGAAGTTTCAAAGAAAGTATCATTTGTAAATCAGATTGGATTATAAATGACGGTATTGCGTCAATTCTATTTCCCCACTTCTCACGTGTTGGATTTCAATGTCAGCCTGCAGTCACCGCTCGTGAATCCGTATCACCGCCTCTCTTGCCACACATTCCTCCAAGCCTCCCTCCACGTGTCGGGCTTATTAACCCCGTACACAGCTTTGTTAGTTTTCGGGATTAAGATCTATTAGACACACGCGACGCTATCTTGTTTCCCAGTTTTATTTTTATTTTGAACTTTGTTGAATGCAATGAATTTTGACGCCATTTTGCAAATGGTGCATTGTCCTACCACTGTCTCGTTTCTTTATCTAAAACACCGATTTTAAAATATTTTTAGCAGGCAGATTCTATTTAGTTATTTTGAACCTTAATAATAATAAACTATTTTGGAAATGACTCTGGGTAATATTTAGCGTCATGTCACATAGAAGACCTCCCAGGTATATAGAATTCGTTTAATATGTAGGAATGTCTAGATCAGGGATGGCGAACGATGGACCCGCGGGTCACCGCGTGACTTTTAGCTCATCAGCGACTTCCGGTCAGTAGTCCGGAAAATCGAATTGTTCGCTGCCGAATTCTACCAGCCGGAAGTCGCTAATGGGCTAAAAAAAGGTCGCCGCCGAATCCTCTACCTACTGGCCAGAAGTCGCCGCCGAATTCTCTGCCTACTTACCGGAAGCCGCTGTCGAGCTAAAAAAATCGTCGCCATCGGCTTCCTTCTAAATAAAAATGTGTCACGATTATAATTTTTATGAAAACCCTAGCCAACGCCTTTTTTTTTTTTATAAATTTGACCCACTTTATGATTTGCCATCCCTGGTCTAGATCATAGGTTACCAACCGGAGCGGTACCGCTTCCCAGTGGACGGTGGAACCTTCCATGAAGATGGTAGCGGACTAGAATCAAATGGAGACGTTAAGGCAGTCAAGGGGGCCGTGGGGTACCTATAAATTATTAATTAAATATTATTTCATAAAGAACATTTCATGTATCTGTACAAACATAAAATTCACAACTTATAGCCGTCACCTAAATAAGCATTAAGATGCTTGCACCAGATATACATAACCTAACTCGGTTAAATATTCTACCATAGTCAATGCAAGTTGGTGAGCAATGTCGCGATTCACGCAATCAAGTATGTTTCGATAGATCATCATCATCATCATCAGCAGCAGCCTTTAGTCGTCCAGTGCTGAACAAAGGCCTCCCTTCCCGACTTCCACAACTCTTTATCTCTCGCCGCTCTGTGCCATTGACCTCCTGCCACTCTCTTGATTACATCAGACCATCTGGGTAGTGGTCTGCCAGGATTTCTATGGCCGGGTCTCGGTCGTCAATCCAGGCTGCATCTTGTCCATCGATCATCCGTTGTCCTCGCTATATGGCTGGCCCAATTCCACTTCAACGAGGTGGAATTGGGCCAGCCATACACATGGGCCAGCCATTACACGCGTCCGTAACCTGGGTCCTTTTTCTAATCCATAGATCGATTGATAGACAGACAAAATATAGTGTGCAACAATATTTTAATATTTGGTATGACTGTCATGGGAGAGAGGTTGATTGAAATTTTATTTCTCTTGTTAAGAGGCGGTGATTTAGAAATGGTAAGGAATCAGTGGTCTAAATTGTTTGTTTGTTGCTCATGAAAATGTGATGGCCTGTTTTATAACTTTATATTTATATATTATATAATAGATATAATTTTTTTCAGTTTATTATTATTATTTATTTGTCACATTCATAATACATTATTCCGTTTCTTATGTAAAATGGTATTTCAAATATTGCTTTATTAGCAAAACAAGAGAATAAACTGAAATTTGAACTTGTCAATTAAATCTGTCGAATCTTTTAAAAAAAAGTTATACATAGATAATGGTATATGTAAAAAATTATCCCGTGTTGTTATTATTCACTCGTGTTATTCATAATAAAAATTCTAATTCTTCGTAGCATTATCATGATCACCCTTTGACCCCTGTGACGATATAGTCTAAATATAGCCCTCGATGAAAGTAATGATAGACGCTCGGTACGGGTAAAATATGTATAATTCACGAGTTTATCGCAAATTATTCAATTTGACTTGAATCACCGCTTATATTATGTATTCTGTGTAATCGTTCGAATGTAATAAATAGTCTTGCATATTAATGCTTGGGGGCAATGGTTATCTTTTTACACACGCGTCAATCCATACTAAACTAATACTTCCACACTTTTCTTTCCTGACACACTTCCCCGATTCCTCCACATTCATACATCGTGTTATGCACGCACGTCGATTTCTCCGACTCCTCTCACGTGGCCGACATTATTTAATCGATTTTATCGTGCCACGTTTTCTTCAGTATTCCACTATTTCTAGTCCAGATTACGTCGTTTACGTATGCTTTTTTTACCATTATTTCTTCATTCATTCTTTCCATGTACCTAAACCATCTTAATGATCCTATTTTATTTCTATTGCTTCCTCAGCCGTGTCATGTACGCACGTCGATTTCTCCGACTCCTCACGTGGCCGATATTCTATATGATATATTTGATCGTGCCACGTTTTCCTCAGTCTACCTATATCTCTAGTTCCGTTCACATCGTTCGTTTATATACGAGTATATATACTTCCATTCCATTCCATGTGTCCAAACCATCTTAATCTTTTCATTATTTTGTTCATAACACTTTCATTCGCACTGCTTCCAATTCTTATATTTTCATTGGACACTCTTTCAAACATTCCACAAATTGCTGGGCGATGTGAAATTCTTTGCTGAATTTTTTTTTTTTTTTTTAAATATATTTTTAAAATGTTTATTTGGTTAAAAAACACTAATGTTTGTGTCTTCGATCGGTTTCGATAGCTGCTGCCATCTTCTGATGAAGAAGTTAGTCGAGAAGATGGCAGCGAGCTGCTGAAACCGGTCGAAAACACAAAAATTAATGGATTTTAACCTAATATGCATTTTAAAAAGATTTAATAATATATATATTTTCATTATTTCAAATAACAAAATATATTTTTTAATGCGTATTTTGTATAGACGAAGGAATTGTAAAATCTGAATGCAATGATATATTTTCTTATCTGTCTGATGATGGCAAAAATATCGTATTATCTTGTTCCCTTGGTAAATACCCCTTATCGCCTGACGTAAGGGTGCAAGAGTTCACGCGGCGTATTAGCTTATCGCCGCTTGTCGCTACTGTATGGTATGTTGATGAGTTGACATTCCCCGGGAGCGCGGCCAACAGCGGACACGAGCCGAGTGGTTATGGCGTGATGAATGCTTTTTCACTAATGTTGTTCATCTCGTTTCGTCGGTACACGAGTGCGTCATACTAGTTTATGTAGTATTTTCACGTACAATATATTAATCTTGTTAATTTAAGTTTCTTGGAAGAAGTTCATTATAAATAATGAAATTAAGAAAATTTAATTAAAAATTCCTTTATAACGTTTGTTTAGTTTTATTCCACCTGGTTTTATAACTTCGACCGGTTTCGGTAACTCGAAACCGGTCGAAGCCATAACGTCAAGTGGAATGAAACTAAATATATCAAGGAATTTTGAAGTTATAGAAATCTGATATTCAGGCATAGACGGCCCCTAAAAACATGACATGGAAGTTTATAAAATACAAATTCGTATGCTGAATCATTCCTAATTCGATTTACATACGCGCTAATAATGGAGTTCTAGTCCCGACCCTTATGTATGGAAGTGAAGCTTGGAGTTGGCAGAAGAAGGCTGAATGTGAGATAAATGCCGTAGAAATGAGGTCATTAAGAAGAATGTGCAGAAAAACAAGAATAAATTTTCACTGAAATGGCTTGGACATATGGAACGAATGGATCGGGGTAGAATGGTTAAAAAGATATATACAAGTAGTGTGAATGGGAAAAGAAGTCGAGGGAGGCCAAGGAAGACATGGCATAACCAAATTAATCAATTACTGAAAGGCGGCCATGTTCGAAGTACGAACAATCGACGAGCGTGCATGTCACGATGTGTGAATGTAGAAGACGCGCGAGAATTATGCCAGGATAGAAAAATTTGGCGATCCATCCTCTCTGCCTGCCCCTTCGGGGAAACAGCGTGATGATTAGTTAGTTAGTTAGTTCGCTAATAAATTAAGAATTGTGAGAAATACCACCATTACAGCCGTAACAGGAGTGTTAGACATCATCGGAAGAGTGGCAGCACTAAAACGGCGCTGGGCAGGCGATGTCGCAACTCTTACGATAAATGGTCAAAACGCCTCATTTGCTGGTGTCCTTGAACTGTGACCCGAAACTCGGGACGTCCCCAACTTGGATGGAGGGACAGCATTAAGAAGACCGCCGGTACGAAATGAATGCGTGCTGTCCAGGATCGACAGACATGCGGATGGAGGAAGCCTACGTTCAGGATTGGACGGATGATGATGATGAATCTGAAATTTTCTGTAGTGTTACTTAGGCAATTTTCGTGTATAATCATCTATTGATATACGTAATGGTGATAAAAAATAAAATAAAAATATTTTGCTTCTAAATACTGTGTTTGTAATATAATTTAATTGGTTGCCAATTATGAGGTCTTATTGTTTCTCCGAAATATTATTTTCAGATATTTATTATCTCTATTCGATGTATCTATATATACGTATATTCTTCTTCTTCGATGGCCCTACAGCCCATATCGAACCTTAGCCTCCAGTATTCTTCGCCTCCAACTCCTCCTGTCCTCCGCTTCGACCCTCCAATCTGACACTTGTAACAATTTCGCCCCATCCAACTTCATCCTCCCATCGCAGCCTTGGTCGTCCAATTGGTCTTCTACCACCTGGGTGCCACTCCAGCAATCTTTTTGGGGTTCGCGATGACGGCATCCTCTGCACGTGACCGGCCCATCTCAGTCTATTCAGTCTGATCTGGGTGGAGAGACTAGGAGCTTTGTAAATATGATATGATATAGCTTTGTATATATTATATACGTATATACATATAATAATTTTTATTACCTGCAAATTAACGTTATGCAAATTTGTAAAACGAATACGTAATTTCTTATATTTTATTATTTTAAAACGTTATTTTCCGGATAGTAACATTACTTATTTACTTGGTATGTCTTGGTCACAGGTTAATATTTTAATTAAAATCTAATCAACCATCATTCCTGCACACTGAATATATAAAATATTATGTCGTATTCTGGCACACTTATAATCATAAATTTAATGATGTTTATTTATTATAATAAATCTCGCTTTTAATATCAACCAGTTTTTTTAGAACTTTGAAATTCTAGATCGGTCTACGATTTTATCTGGCAGATCCGTTTCACGCGAGGTAACTTTTATCTTGGCATGTTTATTATTTTGCGTCGTCGTATTTTGATTTATCCTCTCTAAAGTGATAATTTTGCAGTCTCGTTTGAGGGGTCGATATATTCGCGGCATGCACATAAACCAAACGGTTGATAAAACATTTTAGTTGCCGTATTCTCTTCATGCAATTTGAAAATCTTACATGTTTTATATCATATTTTACTATCGTCAATCAACAGCTGCTTTCTTGCTTGGTATCTTTAGAACAAATATCAAAGATACGTTTAATTGGTCATTTCACCACTTAGTTGGCAAATTGTCCCGATTTGCTAAAATGTTTCCGCCTTTTTACCGACTCGCCACACTGTTCTTTCACGACAAACTTCTCGCTTCCTAAATTCTTCTGTATTTATCATGCCAGTTCAATATATTCTCAGTATCAAAACTGGTAGGCGTCCGGTGAAAAAAAAATTGTTGAAAAAAGTTGTAAACTAGAATGTATTGAAGTTATGTATGACCACCAAAATAATTTTTATTATAACACACATTTCTAACTCGTGCTTTCATGCTGAAAATCATATGTTATTGTATAAATGTTCAAACTTTTCTCGTTTATTTTTTTATTTCATGTATTTTTTAAATTTACGATTTAAAAAAAAATTATTTGTGATATCTTTTTCGCTACGATTTAACGTTTCAATTATTGAATTATTGTAATTGAAGAATTATTGTAATAATCTTCTTTTTCTTTGAGTGCCATGTCAGGTTCCCCCGACGTCATCACCCTGGCGTAGGCCTCTCTGTTCTGTGCTAGATGGAATAACTCCACCACCCCCCGAATTCCGGTCCATTCTTTGGATTTATATTATATACATATTCTCGAACCAGGACATCTGGGGTCTTCAAATCAAATCAAATCAAATCAATTTATTTTTTTCTCAAAAGATATTACAAACAACAATTTTAGTTTAAGGCATCTATTGAGAACAGGTAAAACATAAAAATATATAATACCAGGAACGCATGAGAGATGGTTCGAGATTAGGAATACAAGATATTCTCCAAAGTCAAGAGTATTTGTCTTCTTAACGTACTTTCACGAATATGAAGGATGTCGATCTCACACTGCGCCCACCCTCGATCTTCCCATTCATGATAAGATGCAGCAGATCGTATTTCTCGTTGCGGAGAGTCCCAAATATGCTATCTTTCTAGACTAATATTGTAATAATTACCATTTTAATATATACATATCTTATATCACTTTCGTTTAGTTGGTTCCGCGAAAATATGGATCTATCCTCGCAAATGCACTTTCTTACCAATGAATGCGTTAAAGGATGATGATAGGAATCGAGATCGCATGGCGAATTATAGGAAGGTCATACACAAAAGAGTTACGAAGGAAACACCATTGACCGGCTTCATTTTATCTTCCGTTCCTTTGTCCAGGCACAATGGTCTTACGAAATATATCGGCTGGAACCAAATGGCCATTGATACGAGTGATTTGTACTGCAAATCTTGTGACACAATTATTCAATGCAAATTATATGGTTTCATTCTATTAGCTATACACTTTTCTTCTGGATAATTTTTTGAAAACATATTTTTACAGTTATTTTTTTGCACTTTTCGGAAACATATTTCGGAACAGTGACTTAAAATTTTTACACACAACATAAAGTGATGCGAATATTAAATAATTGCATTTTTCTTTTTGGTATCACATATTACTAGCCAACTGCCGACCGACTACTGCTTCTGAAAAAAAAAAAATATTATTTTTAATTGACTTAGTTATTTATTTAACCGGTAAATATAAAGCATGTGTACATGTAATTTACCACTTTGACGATGTTGACGGCGACAACGAAACCAAACCAATTAAGTATGTAAATTGTCATTTTGTCCCAGAATGAGTAGTGTACTCATGGGAATACATTATAACCACTGTAAGCCTATAAAAAAATAAACAATAAATTAAAAATAATTCGTTTAAAAAATATGTCACAAGTTTGTGTCACCCTATTTCATATTTTTTTTTATAAACTTTCGGTCAATTGCATAATTATTTTGGGATTATTTTCTAAGGAAAGTAATTTTATTCAAAAACTCTTGTCAAATTAAGTACATGTATTTTTGGCTCTTTGGAAATAATCTCCATGTTTAATAGTAATGAAATCATCTGAGAAATCATAAAGTTTCATTATATTTTTCGCATTGTTAAGGCATTATCGGATGTACTATATATAAGGTAACATGTCACTCCCATAAAGTATAATACAACTTTTAGTATACAACTAAAGAGACATTTTCGTTCATATTAAATTTAAAAAAAAAGGTATATGTAAACGGCGTGAACGGAGCTAGAAATAGAGGAAGGCCGAGGAAAACGTGGCACGATCAAATCAATCAAATATTGAATGTCGGACACGTGAGGAGTCGGAGAAATCGACGTGCGTGCATGACAAGATGCATGAATGTAGAGGAAGCGAGAGAAGTATGTCAGGACAGAACAGTGTGGCGTTCCATTCTTTCTGCCTACCCCTCCGGGGAGACGGCGTGATGGTTAGTTAGTTAGTTAGTTAAATTTAAAAAAAAGCATAACTGAAGTAGTTTTGTTAAAGTATACTTTTTACTATATAATTAACTAACTACCTAATATAACTAACTAACTAACTAACCATCACGCCGTCTCCCCGAAGGGGTTGGCAGAAAGAATGGACTGCCACACTTTTCTTTCCTGACATGTTTCTCTCGCTTCCTCAACATTCATACATCGTGTCATGCACGCGCGTCGATTTCTCTGACTCCTCATATGGCCGACATTCAATATTTGATTTATTTTCTCCTAATACTCGTATACAATTATTAATATAATGTATAAAACCGACGACCTTCGTGGCAGAGTAGTAGTAAGAGCTCTGATTCCCATTCCGAAGGTTCTGGGTTCGATTCCCGGCGATGGCAGTGTGATTGTCACACTTTCTTTGGTCCGGCGTAGATTTCTCGTGACAATAAAATGGCGATAGATTGGCTACCTGTCACATGTCACGAGAATCAATATATCAGCTTAAAAACAAAATGAATACTGTAATTGGGTTCAAGCGACCTGTTGCATACGTAAAAAAAATGTTGAAGGATTATTTGGAAATGTTATTACCAAATAGTTTTCAGTTACTCAATTATTCCGCTTTTACACACAATTTGGATTATATCTATCAATGGATCAGTACGCAATTAGATTATTTGCAATCCGCGCGGATGCAGATCGTAGATGCAATGCAACGAGGAGCGGCAGCCGATTTGATAGCCCGGAGACCGGTGGGGTGCCGCTGTTCCCCCGGGTCCCGGCTCCAGTGATTGTTTTGTCCTGTTTATTATTCTCGCGGCGGCCGATGCGATGATCGTTCTCTTCCTGCTCGCCACAATGGTTCGGGAGGGTAGAAGCATTCGCTGCAATGGATTCCCGACGCTGTCATCCCGTTGGACGCAAGCCACATTTGTTTTATTAATGATTTGTTTTTGGCTTATTTTAGCTTTATGTTTTTATGTAATGTGCAAATTAGTTTATTCCGCAATTGTTTTGTTCTGACGGGTATCAAAACAATGTTCTTGAAAAACAAAACTTTAATGTTTTCATTTATATAGATATTTTTTAATAAAATAGGCAAATTAACTTATATAAGTGAAACAGACAGCATTTTGATTTATAAAAGTATATTTAGTATTTTAATAATAATAATAATAAATTGGATAATTTCTAGAGCACCATTTTTAAGGCAAACAATTCGGAGATCATTGTGATTATGTTATAATGTTAGATCGGGTGGTGGTCTAGAGGATTAAACGCTTGGCTCCTGATCCAGGGGACTTGGGTTCGAGCCTGGACACGACCAAATTCCTTCTTCATAATAATGAGCTATTTTTTTCTCATATTGAAGATTGTAAAATAAATTCTAATATCATTGTTTTTAATCTATGGTTTTAGTTTAAAAATTAAAAAAAAAATTAAAATTCGTTTTTGAATTTAACTAACTAATCATCAAGCCATTTCGCCGGAGGGGTAGGCAGAAAAGATGGATCGCCACAATCTCGCGCCTCTTCTACATTCGCACATCGCGACACGCATGCTCGTCGATTGATCCTACTTCGAACATGGCCGCCTTTCAGTAATTGATTAATTTGGTCATGCCATGTCTTCCTTGGCCTGCCTCGAATAATTTTTCCATTCACACTACTTGTATATATCTTTTAAATCATTCATCCCTTATCAATTGATTCCATATGTCCAAACCCTCTTATTGACCCTAGCTTAATTTCATTTATCACACATTCATCCGCCTTACAATCCTTTCTTATGTACTTCATCATTAGACATTCGTTCGTACATTATTTTTTCACACCTTTTTCGGTATAAAGTATTTCTCGGTTTCCTTCAGATTATTTTTACCCAATTGTGTATTTTTGCCAAGCAAAGTTAGTAATTATTTTGTTTATATTTCTTATTGATTGTGTTGAATTACATCTCAACTGTTTTAAAATACGAAATTCCCTCTGGACACCGTCCACTTGGAAGACCACCTTAGAGATGGAGGGACAGCTGGTCCTCATCATCCGAGGAGACATGATTACTGTGTCACAGATCTTCAGATCTATTAAAAGAAGAAGAAGAAGGAGAAGCATATTTCATTCTTATTTCGATGATTTTTCGTTTCGCGTTACATGAGATACGCAACTTGGGAAGTAAGAAAACTATTTAAGTTATTTTCACATTCGAATTTTCTGAACGACCTGTCTCACTCTCGTGTCAAGTGGCGGTGCAGCCCGGGCGACACTTGACCCGCGGCCGGACTCGTGTTGCGCAGAGGCGAAAGTGCCCTTAGGTTATTTGTGTACCTTATAATGAATCCCGCGTGCGCGCGCAACTCTCGCTCAGTATGGATACGTGCTCTAGATTTGCCAACCAGCTCGCCATGGGACATTTTCCTTCAGTATCGTATGTAGGCTGCTATGACAACACTCGGCAAGCAATCTGGCATATTGCTTCATTTATCTATCCAATCAATAGCTTTCAATTACGGATCAACTTAACCTAACGTATGTTATCCGTGCACCTTTTTAAAAAATTTAATCGTACAATACTCTATGTATGTTTTTTTTGTTTATACTCGTAGTATAAACAATAAAAAAACAGAAATATTACTGACAATCAAGCTTAAGACCGTATATTATGAGCTTATACAATCCATCCAAAACTATGGTTTATTTGGATTAGAAGGAACTACAATAAATACATTTAACTCGTAAATTGAATCCCAAAAAACAATAATTTGACACAAAATTAAAATAGATGCATACAAAAGCAAAAAAAATAATAAAAAGGTCAACTTGAGTGTAGATAATTAAAAGAGTAAATAGTGATTAAAATAGTGTTTATATATCATATCTTCTTATCCTTTTGGTGCCGTGTCAGGTCTTCTCAACGCCGCGATCACTGCAGCGAAGACATCTCTGTTCTGTGCCACTTGGAACAGATTCTCAATTCTGCTCATTCCTGTCCATTCTCTTATTTTTCGCAGCCAGGACAACTGCCTTCTACCAACTCCCCGGCGTCCCTCCATTTTGCACATGATTATCATAAAAGACAATTAATTTTAATGTTGTATGTTTAGTTACATGTTTAGCTATATTTTATTTCCTATTTCTGTATTTTATTCCATTGTGATTGATTATACCCAGTGCTAAAAGTGCCTCCCTAAAACGAGTTATCCCAGTTGGGATATATTAAAACCGTGTAGGTACTTGGTAAATGATCAATTAAAAAAAAAATAGAAACATTACTCGTAAATACTACTATATATTATGTATATTTAATATATTTATTATGACATATTTATTCCAAGCTTAGAGGATATTCCTCCGTCTATCTTTATATTCTGCCTGCGAATTATCATCGCTCCATATGTATCCTTTTATTATTTTATTTCGGCTTGCAGTATTATATTTTCATTTCGGCAGTTTTTTTTAGAAAACTTCAGCATATTTGATCATCAGACCATACCAGAGGATAAAAATGTCATTAATATGACACATGCATCTCTGTTTTAACTCTCCAGATGTATATACCATATATTTTAAAATTATGCTATCAAGTTACATTGATTTTCACGGTTGGTAACGATGTGATTTTTGGGTTATTGGGAAAATCCTGTAACTCGTCTTTCTGGATCGACGTTTCGGAGGTTATATAACCACCCTGAAGATGGAGACTGCAACGATATCCGAAATATCGGTGCAGAAAGACTAGTTGCACGGGTTTTACCAAGATCGAATACAGTATGGAGTGTTTTTTCAATGTTGAAATCTAGTAATCGGACAATTCTTGTGTAATAATATAAAATGTTTTCAATGTTTTTGCAAATATAAATGAATTGAGTGCACGCATCTTGTTATCAGAAGTCAACGTTGTGGATGTACGTAATATGTGGGCGCTCCGTTCTGTATCTTGTTTTGAAATTAGAAACGTATTGACCGATGCAATCGAGTCTCGAGCACCGCAGATGCGCGTATTGATTTTTATTATTAACCAAGTCATAATTATTATTCAGCATCGCGGATACTTCTGAACGCAAACATTAACAAAAAGATAACGACGCAAACAGTCGGTAGATTTTAATAATGACTCCATTGCGCCGGTAGTTAATTGTCGAACTTGTAACACGGGCAAGAAACTGCATTCTCCGTGAGATTTGAATGGGTTATTGTTTTTGTCTCTTTAGTCGGAGATATTTGGTTCGCGTTTCCACAGAACGCTGCATTGTTGCACGATACTTTTTACGATGTCTGCTTGTTTTGTTCGTTATTTTTTTTTTCGTCGTAAAATCATTTAACCAAATTAACTATGCGAATTATTGCCGTGTGTTCACGTAATGTTTAGCAAAAAACATCTTTTATCAAAACTAACTAACCAGGATTCGGCGTTATTTCGGATACTGTAATCTTATATCAACGCACGTCTCTGGATTTCTCTATTAATACAGCGTTTTATATACCCATTTTGGTAATTTGTTAGGCGCGATGCTTTCTTCCACATTTTTGTCATTCACTCGTTCTATATTAAGCCTGAGATCTTCTCGTGATATTCCGTTTTATTAGGTATTGTGTTACAGTAATGTCTGTATGAAAAATGTTTTTCTTTTAAATACTACGGCTCGTCAATAAAAAAATGTCTTTTGAAAAGTTCCAATTGTTGTATACGTATTCGCCATTTACCTGGCTCTTAACTCGGCGCGCAGTGTAATGTCCGTATCTCATTGTAAATTTCATGGATAATAATTTCGCTTTAAACATTTGACGTTTTGAAAATTACAACTCTTATGAAATTGTTTTGTTGTAAAACAATACTTACAACCTCTTCATTAAATTTCTCTTTATTTATGACACCTTCAGACGATAATATCATAATTGGCGAAAGCAACCTGTCTCGCCATACATAAAACATTACATTTCCTCGTCGTGCTGATTGCAACGTTGTTCTCGATCTCTGCATTATCTTGCAGTGGATACGTTTTAGAAAACAAGTGAAAGGGTTGCAGTATGAACCGAGTCCCATCCGATCGATAACCTTTACGACTGGACCCGGGTTACTGGCCACCGTGCCAAATGCAAGAGCCATTTGCATTGCGAATAATTTGGACCATTTCAATCCTTTTTTTGTAGTTGTTCTTCTTTAGGTCTTGCTGCCTCGAATGCTTTCACATTCTGTGTTCATTTTCATTCGATTTCGTACGCTTGAGATGAGCAAACTATTACTCTCGTTGTTAAACATGGTAATCTGCATGCTCCAATGTATGTTTGTTCTGTTATTAATGCAGAATTTAATCATCCGTTTCTAAAAGCGTCTAATTATATATCTGCGCTATCAACGGCATCTATGATTTAAAATGTCTGATCACGAAGTATTCGTATCATTTTTTCGATTAACCACAGCATTCCCATCTTACTTTCGATTGCGGTTGAGTCTATTCTGAGAATGCTGGAGCCGATAGAAAAAGATAAGCTTCACTTCTCGCAGAGTTTAGAATTATTTCAATACGTAAACATTAACTTGTTATTTTGAAAATGATAAAACTTTGTTTATCAGAAATACTCCAATTACACGTGAATGAAACTGTAACGCCTTTTACTGGGTAATTGGTGACAAATTATACCCAATTAGAGCAGAGTTTTGTAAACACAAATTGGAAGATTTTATACAATGTTGTTGAACGATTTTATCAGATTTGATAACAGTTATAACAAAACGACAATAAAGTCAAGGGAACAGAACGCTTGGCTCTTGATCCAGGGGACTTGACTTTGATTCTGGACACGACCAGATTCCTACTTCATAATAATGAGCTATTTTCTGCCCATATTGGAGATTGTACAATAAATTCTAATAACATTTTAAACGAATAAAAACGTCTGTTTAATAGAAGTTTTATTGTACTCGTAATTTGTAAGAATAACATGTTTAGGAATTATTCCTCATTTGATAATGCGTTAGAAAGGCGTAACATGTCATTCCCATAAATTATAATAAATATATGGAGTTTATTAAAGATTAAGGCGTTAAATTTTATTGTAAATTGGAATAAAATTAATAGTACTGTTTTTATTCAACTTTTATTTATTAAATGTATTTATAGAATAAAAAAGATTTTTATAGATTAAATAATAAAAAATATTTAATAAATACAATTGGAATTTTTATGTATGACGTGTTTCGCCCTTCTAAGGCATTATCAAATGTGACGAAACTTCAACTCGTTACAGTTTATATACACTAGTAAATGGAGCAGAATATGGTGATTAACAAATAATTATTTGTTAAAAATGTATAAAGTCACCTAAATTTTCGTTAATCACCATATTCTGCTCCATTTACTAGTGTATATAAACTGTAACGAGTTGAAGTTTCGTCACATTTGATAATGCCTTAGAAGGGGCGAAACATGTCATACATAAATATTATAATAAAACTCCTTGAAAATTATCGTTTTTTCATATATATTAATAATGACAATATTTGTATTTAATCCGTAAGTTAACATTTCATGTGCACCAGTTAAACCAAAATATAATGAAATTTTGGGTCGATGTAAATGTGAGTATGTTTCGATGTGTCCAATTCCCATACATGGCTGAATAATCCAGGTAAAGTCGTGAATTATCACTGGACGTTTGATTGATTGTCATTGCCTTATAATATGAGAGTAACAACCGTTCCGAATGGGCAACATCCAGGCCATCTTTGGTCATGTGACCTTCATACCGTGCACCGCGCCGTGTGGCTTGTGGCCCGCGGCCTCACTATTATAATTTGCTGATCGGTTTTTTTCCGTATCATTTTTTTACAAGGTCAGTCGCATTTATTTTAGCGGACATTAACTTCCGGCTTTATCACATTTTGATTGTTTTACTTTCTTTTGTCGATTCTCAGACGTGTTTTATTTTATTCGTGTGCATGCTTATTTTGCAATGCGTGAGTTAATTACACTTTACTGCAATTAATTGTGACATTTAAATTCACAGGAGTGCAAGAACACATTTGCATGGAAATGTTGATCGTTCTTTTTTGTAGTAATTTACACAGTAAGTAGTAGTAATAGTCACGAACGTTTATCTGCATGTGTAGGAAACTATTATTGTTACTTAGTCGCAATAAAAAGATAAGTTGTAAGTCTATAGTTACAAATGCTCCGCTTTTTAACAGATTAAAAAAAATCGGACATTTTGAGAGCAAGATAGTCTCACCGGCTTGCAGAATAAACCCGTCTCTGGCGGTGCCAGTTTAAGGAGCAACGAATCCCTGGAAAGTGAAATTTTGCATTTCATATATTTTTTTTAGAATGAGATTTGCTCTCAACGGGATTTTACAGAGTTGATCTTCCTACTTACAGCCGGATCATTACTCATCTGTTCTTGATCTAATATCTTGTTTTTAATTTATTTAAGATATAATATATGAAGGGGATTTTTTGTTGATAAACTTGAGATATTAACACCGTACAATTCAATACTTCTGCTTAAAAAGTGATTTGAGTCATGAATATTCTGTAGATAGGTTTTACTTGATTGCAATAACTTCTTAATTTTATAGATAAAAACCTTCAATTCATAGGATATGATATGATTCCTGTATACTGGGATAATAAATAACCTTTAAAAAATACTAACTAGGATTTATATCAATGGTATTAGAATTTATTTTACAATCTTTAATATGGGCAGAAAATAGTTCATTATTATGATGAATGAACCTGGTTATGCTTGCTGGATTAGGAGCCAAGCATTTTGTCTCCCTAGTCGATTAATAAATAAATATCGTTTCATTCTGTGGGTGACGCTTCTCATCCTCCGAGCATGTGCTGTTTTGAATTTGACCTGAATTGTGTAATGTATTTCGTCGCAGATGAGAAATTGGTCCGAAGTAAATTGGATTCGGACTGCCCGGCAGACGTAAATATCGACACAGTTGGAATATTTTCAGCGTATTTCACTCATATACGTGTACTAACCTATGCTTCATTCTGATCATCGATAATTTTTTTGTCTCCAAAATCACCAAATCAATTTTTGATATTTTCAATAAATTATTCATTGTATTGATTTTTTATCCATGATAAAATAAAATTAATAATTTAAAAAATTCATTCATAATTTTTTAAATAAAAAAAATATGAATGAAAACACGGTTTTTCCACTTTTGAGTTTATTTTTCTCGGCATATTCTTCTTCGGATAGTAAAACCTGCGAAACAAATCGAGAAAAATAAACAAAAAGTGGAAGAAAACGGCGTTTTAATTAATCAAAAATCGTTATTATGGAATTCACGGTTTAAGTTTATCAAAACTTAATATGTTTATTGTTTCTTGAACAATGATGTAAAATTCAATATTAAATCATTAATACGACATGTCATTCGCATAAAATATAATAAAACTTCTAGAAAACAGACGTTTTCATTTGTATTCATGGTTTAATATGGAGTTTTACATCATTGTTCAAGAAACAATAAACGAATGATAACATCTCAAAATGGCATCAATCAAATGGCCTTTTATACTGCTTGCAAAACATGTCATTCCCATAAAATATAATAACACTTATAGAATACAGACGTTTTCATTACTTGATATGTTGTTTCACGTATATAATCGTTCGGGAAACATCTTCCAAAACTTTGGTATTTGTATACATGTGTATGTACCATACGCATGGTATATTTATTTTAGATTTTTGTCTGATCAATGTGATATTTCGGTTTAAAAACGTAGGTATGAAGTACATACTTGTATGGTCAATAATAAAACCAACCGATTGGTGTCGCTTTGTTATCATATGATTACGAAATATTTCTTCGTGCATTTGGGTGAAGGTTTTCAAATCCTTCTACTGTTTGCATTGGATGAAGAACACTTCTGTTGGTCGAAGTAGATTTTAAATGTTTACCTATTGTTAGTGGAATCATTTCATTCCTCGAGCAGCGCGGAGTATGTGTATCGAACGTGTAGCCGCGGTCTAAACAAACTCCCCAGTTTACCATATGAATCATAATTCCAGCATGCTTTTAGTAGCTAGTTTGAACAAATGTACGATTTGATTGTGTTTTTAATTTTTCAAATGAAGTGCTTTGGATTATACATTCTTCGTGATCAATAAAATGTTTCTAGAATATTCAATCAGGTCGGCAAATACTATATTCATTTGCATAATTATTATCACAATCGCGGTGGGTTTTCTCCTCAAATTCCTGTTCATTATACAACCTTGTGTTTTTAAATTTCATTAATTTAAGATACTATCGTATCTTGAGTTAATCAAATTTAAAAACCGAGATTTAATATCGGATTCGTTTGATCATGTCACGTTTTGCTCGATCTTCCTTTATTTCCTATTCCGTTCACATTTTTTCTTCATTCTTTCCATGTGTCGAAACCATTTTTAATTATTCTGTTCATAACGCATTCATTTTTATTTTATTTTTATGTATACAACAGGTCGTTTGAACCCTATTACTGTATACAATTATTTTTTAGCTATTATATTGATTCTCGTTACATGTGAATTCAACGTGAATTCTACACCAGACCAAAGACAGTGTGACAATCACACTGCCATCGCCGGGAATCGAACCCGGGACCTTCGGTATGGAATTCAGAGCTTTTACCACTCTGCCACGAAGGTCGTGAATGATGTCACGATTCGCACTGCATTCACTTCTCATATTTGCATTTGACACTTTATCATATACAGATTTATTACGCATTCATCTAAGAGATCTCATTTTTACTATACTTATTTTAGTTTCGTCCTTCTTTTTATATCTTGTTTTCCGAAAAGGCGAAATAAAAAAGTTACTTTCTGTATATGAGTTAATTTATTATCAGTCCTTCGTTTTTCTGCCGCTTATGCGACGGCATTTGACACATAAGGTATGGAAAGTTATTGAGCCCCGCTAGTTTCCTGCCAATCAGGCGGTAAATTGTATTTCCGGTTCCTGATATTTCCGGCTTCTGCGACGTCGGCGTCGGCTCACTTGACGTCCCTTTCATTACATCTCCCAAAAATTGGTCCCTACGGATGTTTGAGACGTGTGTTTAATCTTATATATTATCTGTTTTAAATTATGTCTGTTAAAAATAATTTATTTATTTAATCCATGAATTAATTGTCTTCTCTTTAAAATAATACGATTAAAAGTTAGTACTGAAATCCGTATTAATTAATAATATAAGTGTTAATTAATACGAATGTAAACGTCTATTTTCATTAATTTTATGGGAATTGTATGTTTCGTTTTGCAAAGCCATTATCAAGTTGCTAATGTTCAATATTTGATGATGTCTTAGCAAGTCGAAATACGTCATACCCGTAAGAAAAGATGAAGCTTCTAGAAAACTGACGTTTTATGCAACAAGGGTGGTGCCTTCGCGTGTGGTGTTATTATAACTATAACACCCTGAAACGACACAAAGTGGGCCAAACCTTCAAACACAATAATAAGGGAAAATGATAAATATATACCTTTTAACACGATCTGTGCGACATACAATACTTTCTTGCAATTGATACGAAAAATAAGTTTAAAATGTTGATTCTCCCTGAACACAACGATTACAATTTGAATATCGGAAGTATCATAGAAAATATCTTGTTTAATATATATTTTGTAATTCATTCAACTTGTCTTTTATGATCATAACAACTTGTATTGATTATGATATTATTTTTCCTTATATTATTTTACGTAAAAAAAAATCTTACCTTTACTTCCTTTTTCATAATTACATCTTTTATAATCAAACGTCTTTTGCTCTTTCCATTTTATTATCAGTTTTTTTCAGATCAGGCAACTTGTTTCATCATTTTTTACATCGTAATGTAAAAAACGCACCACTGGCACATAGTGTTTTGATTTAAAAAAAAAATCCTAATTATTTATACTGGAAATACTACCATATTTAAACGATACAATCATTTTTAGCATCAATTAAAAAAGTATTTTTTTTAAATTTAAAAATCACTAGGAAATAAACAGGTAAAAATAATAATGTAAACTGCTTAGATAAAAAATTAAAAAGATATTTTGCTTTTACTAGTTACATGTTAAAAAATTTGGTCGAAAGGAAATCCTTTTTTGCTCATTGCATCAATTAATTACCTATTTTAAGATTTTTGGAATGAAGTAATATCGCAAAAATATTTTTGTTTGCTGAGAAAAAAAATACAAATTTGATAGTTTCTGAATTAGAAATATGTTTACGTTTAAAAATGTCTGCGAATTATTCAGGTGTGTATGCTTTTATTTTTGATGATATTATTTGTGTTACTTGAACGAGGTCGTCAGGGTATTTTCAAGAGTCTGTAAATAGGAACTGTACCCAGTTACCGATGCAGGTAACCAACGTTACGCAACCCGGTCGCGGGGATACGTCACAACTCATAACGCATCGAGCGTAATGCGAGCGAACTTATTATTAGAAAACAAAAGACTTATTTTATAAACACGTTCAAGGTTGTCACCCTTTCGTTCTAAATCTGCGCACACTTGACCTCCCTGTGTGTTCGTGTTTTTCTTATCCCATTATTTAGAATAGTTGTTATTAGATTACTTCATTTCATAATATTTTATTTATATAGCACAGTGTTACGAAACATTGATATTATATTTCAGCTGTTGTGTATTGCGCATTTTATCTTTCGTCTACCAATACATACAATTCTTGTTTTGTAAAAATAATTGAGAAAGTATTGTGCATACACACGATTATTACAATGTGAAGGTGAATATAGAAGAAATAGTTTTAGAATTTTATACGTTTTATGTACGCTCAGTCGCCGAGCCAAATGTCATATAGATTGGATGAAATATTGTCTTCTAAATTTTAAGAGGTATGTCACATATCAATATGTATTTCTTGTTTTCGACGAGCCCAACATAGTGACGTTTATAAAATACAGCGTCTTAGATGGTTGGGACACCTCCAGCGAATGGAAGTAGATCAAATCCCAGGGAAGATTCTCAACACACGGCAGATGGGAAGTGTTGGAAGACCAAAACTGAGGTGGATGGGTGGTGTGGAGGGGGACCTTAAAGCCAATGGTATTACAAACTGGAGAATGCGGGCGATGGACCGGGGAGAGTGGCGAAGAATTCTGGAGAAGGCTGGGGCCCATAGTGGGCTGTAGTGTTTGTATTTGTGTTTCTGTGTTGTTGTATTTATTGTTTCTTGAATAATTATGTTAATATCCATAATTAATAGTAAATATTAACGATATCGTTGTAGAAGTTTTCTAATATTTTATTATAGTGGCACGTTTCGCTTTTCTAGAGCATTATAAAATTTAATTAAATAATTTTTCATAAAATGACATCTGATAATGTAAGAACAAATTCGAAACATGCCACTTCCGTTAAATAAAAACTTGTAGAAAACGGTCGTTTCACGTATGTATATTAAATATAATATTTGTTATGTCTGCTATCAACGACATGAATGTGTTGACAAAATATTGTTATTTGTACAATTGCCGTATGCGAAAACTAGTCAACAAATTGTTAAATGATATGTTAGCAGCAGAGGCCTTGAATAACATATTCGTGGTTGAATAACTAGTGTTTTTTCCTCTATGCTTCGTAACGCTATTTTTTATAATATTGGAAGTCTAATAATTATAGTTTCAAGTATATTATATAATTAATATCGAATACTTGTTCTGCACTTGACTTGCGTTACATGCAGAGTTCACACTGATGTTTGTTTACACTTGCTACATCATAAGTAGCTTGCGATATCTTACTCTGACGTCTTTGTATAAAAAACTGTTGGTCGAGTCGAGAGGTCAATTGTGCAGTTTAACGTAACTCTATAATTAATTTGATTCAAATTACTTACAATTAAATGCCCTCTAGACGCAATAAAGCAACGCAGACGGTAAAAATTTGTAATATCGAAATACCTATAATAGTTTTTTTTTTCACTTTTAGTAATTCGTAACCACCTTAGATGTGTCTAACATGAGCGATAAAACTGTATTGTTAATATTGAATATATGGACTTTTAAATGTGTTCTGTAGTTTCCTCGTCACTGAGTGCTAGTGTAGGGAAACATTTGAATTGAAATGAAGAAAATGCCTGTAGTTCACAATTAAGTATGCATTCTAATCATTATTAATATTGAATGCAACGAAACTTATACTTCTATCATACTTTATGGGAGTGTCACGTTTCGCCTAGCCAGGGCATTATCAAATTTATTAAATATAATATATAGAATTTGTTTATAATGAATATGAATGAAAACGTCTATTTTTTTTAGAAGTTTATTTATAGTTTATGGAAATAACATGTTTTGCCTTTCTGAGGCATTATCAAATGTCTTTGAAAATCTAGTCTTAATTTGATAATATTCAGCAGGAAGCAAAAAAAATTAAAATGTATATTTAGTTGAAATCCACTAATGTTTGTGTCTTTGACCGGTTTCGGCAGCTCGCTGCCATCTTCTCATCAGAGGATGGCAGCGAGCTGCCGAAACCGGTCGAAGACACATACAGTGGACAAAATTTGTTTATTTTCATTATTTACAATGAACTTCGTCCATGAAATATCAACTAACAAAATTAAACATAATCCATTGCGTACGTACAAGGATATTAAATTTGTCAAAAGTTTAAAAGTAAAGATTATCAGAATTCCGGTCTATAAAGTTTCGAATTCCTTGCTCGGAAATCTCAAATTGAGATTTACTCACGCTTAATGTTTACTAATAGACTCAGACATTACCGTAATCTTTTTAATTCCAAATTAATGACTTCTAATTATTTTTAGTGTTCTTTCTCTGTTTATGCGTTCGAACAATCTAGATTTCTCTAATGTTTTGACTGAGCCAAAGACATTTACAGTTCCCGGTGTAGTTGCAGTTGCATATAATTTAGTTTCGATAATATTACTTGTCATATAAGTTACTCGTTAGTCTCGTTTCAACGAATTAGCCATCGGAATTTTTTGAACGTATTTGTTTATTCTTTAATGTCACATTCTCGGTACGTAAGGCTGTATAGTGCGAGGATAGAATGTCTCTAGTATTGTATATCTCAAAGGTTAGATTCGCGAATAAAAAATGGAAATATTATACGCCAAGTACGTCAGCGGGAGATTCATTGTTTCGTGTTGTCTTTATCCCGCTTGGCTCGCAATACTTTTGTTCTCCGTTGGGGAAGAGAATATTTAAACTTGTGCCGTGTGACAAGAACACCTGATAAATGTCTCAAGCTTTTATGTCGTTTCATATGAAAAATTAACAATACAAATTCACATACGTTTTACTTGCATTTTTATACAGAGTTTACGTTGTAGCAAGATTTATGAGGCTTCTTGAAAAATATAATATGTTCTAATTCAGTGCGAATTCTTGAAAGAGTTGAATTTGCACAGACTATTTAACACTTTTCATATTTATTCGTATTTCCGTATTTTAATATACTTAGTATTAATTCTTTTATTGAAAATTTTCCTAAATGTTCTGTATTTTTCCTGAGCAGAATCATTATTGGTAGCTTACATTAGGTTTCAGTCATTTCGTTATATTGACCACCATACTGTTCTTTCCTGACATACTTCCCTCTATTTCTCCTCATTCATTCATCGTATCGCGCACGCACGTCGATTTTTCCTAATCCTAATGTAAAATATAAGACTAAGCTGTATTGAACATTTCGCACTTGATTAACTAAAAAAAACAAGTTTTGCTCAATCTGACATGAGTCGGTGTTTTAACAAAAACAGTCGAAAAACGCGTATGAATGGAAAACGTTAACATTATGAACGATTATCGTACTACGAATAGATAGCGTTAACATTGTGAAAAATAGATGGATAGCGTTAACACAAGCCTCTGTCTAATGTTAACTCAATTGTGACCTAAACCATAATCGGTCAGTTTATTATTAAGCGTGCGATTTGTATTATTGAAAATTATGTGTTACTAGTTGGAACCCGTGAAATATTCATGGAAGGAAAGATTTTCTACCCTTAAAAACTTTAATACCATTTACGACAACCTTCGTGGCAGAGTGGTTACGAGCTCTGATTTCCATGCCGAAGGTCCTGGGTTCGATTCCCGGCGATGGCAGTGTGATTGTCACACTGTCTTTGGTCTGGTGTAGAATTCACGTGACAATAAAATGGCGATAGATTGGCTACCTATCACATGTCACGAGAATCAATATAATAGCTCAAAAATAAAAATTGTATACAGTAATTGGGTCCAAACAACCTGTAGTGTACATAAAAAAAAAATGTATTACTAGTTGCAACTCGTTGATATTCACGGAAGTAAAGATTTTCTATGGTTTAAAATCTCGGTTCACTTGTAATTACAATCGTTTCAGTAATAACTTTTAACTTTTAATGTACATATTTTTTTTTTCACAAATGTAAATTTTTTTAATCATGGGAATTTTGCCAGTATGGTAACTTCTTCCCTTTCCTCAGCCTATTCCCGTCCACTCCTGGACAAAGGCCGCCTCCATTCGCTTCCATGTCACTCTGTCTTATGCAGACTGCATACAGGTTATTCCGACATGTCTGTTCAGATAATCCTTCCATCGTAGTTCCGGTCGCCCTGCACTTCTCTTTGCCGTCCACGGTCTCCAAGTCGGCAGGTAACTTGGATATTGTAAATTAATTTCACCAGCGGCACCCGCGTTTCTTAGTCCATGGTGTGGCGCACATTTCCATCTGAAAGGAGTCCTTGTACGGAATGTCGTGTTCACAGCTCGCGAGGTGCGGCCGCACCACCAAACACGGCCCCGCCAGACATTCCTCAGAGAAAGCCAGGCTAATCCGCTTCTGCCGCGTCACTTTTTCTGCAGACTTGCTCACGTTTCCCGGTTCAAAGAAAATATTACAAAGTCGCCGGTTGATAAACCATTTGCATTGTCGTTGTGCATTCTATTCATTTAATTATTTAAACTTGTGTGTTGAGGCGAGGACTTTGAAACATATAATACATTACAATAACAACATTTATAGTATAAACTATCCATTATATTATAGTTGTCGTTTAAAAAAATATTATATTCTAGTTTATTTATACGTAGGTTATTTGTGTTGTCGTGGATAACACAAATTATCAAAATTCCAAATATTCTCTAATTATTTTACATCTATAATATTTTATATTATTTTTTTTTTACATAGAATGGCTAACCATAATAATTGAGTTATTTCTAGTATTAGATTTCGTACATTTTTGAGTTTTGATTCTGAATAACAAAGCTCTTTAAAATGTTTTTGGAGATGCGATGTAAGACGGTATTATGGTAAGGCTATGAAAAATACTATTAATTTTCCAATTTAAGAAGCGCATCGTTTTTTTTTGTGTATTTCATTATTTTTATTTTTTTTAAATATTCAATCCTAGGGTTTGGTTTGTAATTAACATCTATGCTAATTAATACGAAAAGAAACGTCAGTTAAGTTTTATTATATTTTATGGGAATGACATGTTTCGCCCTTCTAAGGCATTATAAAATGTATCGTATTAATTATTCGGGTATTATCGTATTAATTATTTAATATGGAGTTTTATATCATTGTTCAAGAAACAATAAATAACATCTATGCTGGTTCTTGGGATGCCACTTGGGCTGTTTAATGTGGCAGTTTCCCGATGCTTTCCACATTTTAGCTTATAACAATTTATTTGAACTCAATTACCGAATACATTTTTTAGCTATTGATTCTCATTAAATGTAATAGGAAGATAGTTTTTTTATTGTCACATGAATCTTACTCTAAAAACAGCGAGAGAATTTTTTTCTTCACACTATCATTGCCGGGAATCGAACCATGGACCTTCGGTGTGGCAGTTATAGCTGTTGCTAATCTTACAAGAAGACCCTAAAATTTATTATTATTATTTAGTTGAATCGCTCTTTACATCATTACAGCGCGAGCCAAATCGATGTAAAGGGTAAAGCTATCATATCGATTCTCGTGACATGTGGTAGGTAGCTAATCTATTGCCATTTTATAGTCACGTGAATTCTTCACCAGACCAAAGACAGTGTGACAATCACACTGCCATCGCCGGGAATCGAACCCGCGACCTTTGGTGTGGCAGTCAAAGCAGTTACCATATTTAAGTATTTGTATTATCAGAGGCAGTGAAGATTTTAAACATATTGCATAATGATTACTTGCATTGTACAATTTTCCGATCTGATTAATTTTGTCTTATTGTTTCGTCTTTCGACAGATCTACTTTTTAGCAATTACCTAGAGGATGATGCAAACTTCTCAATTAAATTGATCTAACACTTTCACCGCTCTCCCAACCGCCGGCGTCGGTCGTGCCGGTGGAGAGTGAAACGGCGGAACGGTGTGCGAGTGCGGTGCGGTGCGGTGCCGAGCCAAGTTCACAGGCAGGCACGAGTACTTCAGTCCAGCGACCGGCCTTGCCAGTGGACAGTTTAAAGTTAACCGATAATCATCGCGGATAATACTGATACTCGCCCAGGTCGAAAGTTGCTATGACCTCCCGAACATTGCTTAGTTCAATATACCAATTTTAAAAATAATGCCAGTCTAAAATGGTGTTCATGTGTGCAAAAGAATGATGAAAGTAGATTAAATGCAGTAGAAAAGAGATCTTTTAAACTGTATACGATAGTGCGTCAAATGCAAGAAGTGAATGCATTGCAAATGAAAGCGTTATGGACAAAATACTGAAAGATTCATTAAAATGGTTTAGACTCATAAAAAGATTGGTAAAGAAAGTATATGTTAACGATGTTAACAGAACAAGAAATAGAGAGGAAAACATGGCACGATCAAATCAATCAAATATTAAATGTCGGCCATGTGTGGAGTCGGAGAAATCGACGCACGTTCATGACACGATGTATGAATGTTGAGGAATCGAGAGAAGTATGTCAGGAATGAACAGTGTGTTGGTCCATTATTTCTGCCTACCCCTTCGGAGAGACAGCATGATGAAGGAAGTATGGTTAAGAAAGTATACGTTAACGGTCTGAACCGAGTACTTAGTCGTGGGAGACAGAGGAAAACTTGGGATGACGACCGACCCACTAAATTCATCAAATTTAAAAGGTCGGTCGAAGTTGGAAGAATCGACGTGAGTTTGTGACTTGCTGTATGAATGTGGAGGAAGCTAGAGACGTGTGTTAGGATCGAGTAGTGGGCGGTCTATTCTCTCTGCTTACCCTTCGGCGATACGGCGTGATGATTTGTTGTTGTTGTATGGTAGTTGTTGATAAGTTGTTGATAATGAGAGAAAAATATGAATTACTACACCCGATAATTAAGGGCAAAATAGAAGGTCATAGGACATAGAGGATTCCCAACGCTTACCCGAAGATGTTATAGGCGCCTTTCGTCAGCTTCGCTCTTTCAATCCCTAGGCCCGTCCCTCGTCCATACGGTACTTACGTTAGAAAAAAAATATTTATAAAAGAAATCCAAGAGGGACCAGGCCACGTTTAATCTACTGCTATTTTCCTCTTTGTCCCGCCATACATGCTGATAATACTAAAAAAAACACTTAAAATATTTCTAAACAAAATAATATATATGTGTGGCATCGGTGAATCAAAAATATAACGAACAAATCAATATTAACTGTATAATTTATTAATATTTTTATTTCCTTTCTTTTATTCGGAGAGTGGAGGAGTTGTTCCGTCTGGCACAGGACATAGAGGCCTACGCCAGAGTGAAAGACGACGTCGGGGGGACCTGTCATGGCACTCCAAGAAGAAGAAGAATTTTAATAATTCGATTTAAAAAGTTGTAATATTGTTAAATGTGGAAATGGACTAAAGTAACAGTAAAACGACGGGCGTGTCAATGCTTGTGAGTAAACTTGACCCGTCAGAGATAATGACCGCTTCCATGGTTGCTTACATTGCGTTTCACAGTCTAAACTTTCATTCTTCCATATCGGCCGCTAGTTTTCTTTGGATATCGCGGAAACACTGTAATTTATTATCTCCACCTTGCCCACTTCGTACCCGCTATAGATTTATAATCTCGCTTGAGCTACTACCATTCAATGTGGTGGGTTTATAGAGATCTATCCTCATTAGGAGGCTCCAGTCTTCACTCTTTAACCTTTTATTGGGGCAATACGTTAATATTATATGGTATATCGTTGTAGCTTAATAGCATATGATCAAATAAGCTACACCGATAACGATAAGCCTATTCAATCATTTTAGCGTGAAAATGGCCAAATATGTATATCGATTTCAAGTTCTATATTCTAAGAGATTATCATTTTTTTTACGTAACGTTCTTCATTTTCTGTTTTCGATCAATTTCATACACCATTGTTTTATGCAATGAAACCAAATATATTATATTTTTTGTATTTATTATATAATACTTCTTTGGCAGCTTGCTGGCATCTTCTAGAATTTAAGATTGTAAGAAGCTGCCGAATTCGATATAATCTAAAATAGAAAATTGAATGTATTATATATTTTAAAAATATATGTTATATATTATTTACAATGATTTCTTCCAAGAAATTTAAATTAAATACATTAATAACTAACTAACTAACCATCATGCCGTCTCCTTGAAGAGGAGACGGAGAGAAATAAGGGACCGCCACACTGCTCTTTCCTGACATAATTCTCTCGCTTCCTCAACATTTATACACCGTGTCATGCACTCATGTTGATTTCTCCGACTCCTCAAGTGACTTTCATCCAATATTTTGAACGTGCCACGTTTTCCATGGTCTTCCTCTATTTCTAGTTCCGTTAACATCGTTAACATATACTTTTTTTTACCATTATTCCTTCATTCATTCTTTCCATGTGTCCAAATCATCTTAATGATTCTTTCATTATTTTCTTCATAACTTGTATGTTCATTCGACACTTAATCATACACAGATTTTCCACCCATTCGTCTAATATGTTGTTTTATATTTGAAAATTCGAGTTCTACTTGCCTTACCAACTCTGTATTTGGCTAAAGCTATTGTTAATTTCATTTCTTTTGTATTTGTAGAGTTCAATAATCCACTTGAATCACGGCGAATAATACTACACTGGCTCTCTATCGATTTTCACAGTTTCAAATTTCGTTAGTTGTACTTTTATAAAATATATTTTTCAGCTGTTCTATTTTGTCGGGTGCTTTTCAACACTTCTGCCAATTAATATTTCTTGTGCAAGTGTGAATCTGGGGCATTGTTTTCGCCCAATTTGTTCGTGGATCAATAGACATTTGTTTATCGAATCTCTTACGAAATACGCGTTGACAGGACAGGGTAATATATAGCATTCGATAGTTTATAACATTCATTCCATGTACAAAAGCAATGCTGACGTATTGAAAGAAACCCCTGAAAAATGAAATTAATGTGGGGAGATGGATCTCTGACCAGAGGAAATTTTTGCAGCATTCTTGTACAATTATTTGTTTTTTTTTTCCACAGGCTACGGCCACTGACTAATTACTTGCGCAGAATCAAATAAATACATAAAAATTCAAATGATAGCAAATTTATTTATATGTAAATTAAAAAAAAGATCAATTTAAAAAATAAAATTGAATTGCTCTATACATCGTAAGGGTATATAAAGGGTATATTGATTTTATATATTGATTTTATATTGATTTTATATTGATTTTATATTGATTTTATATTGATTTTATATATAAAGGGTATATATTGTAAGGGTATATAAAGGGTATATAAAGGGTATATTGATTTTATTGTCACGTGAATTTTACACCAGACCAAAGACAGTGTCACACTGCCATCGCCGGGAATCGAACCCGGGCCCTTCGGTGCGGTAGCGAGATAGCACTCGCGACTCGGTCACGAAGGTCGTCGTACAATTTTTTTACCGTTAATTTTGCGATTACAAATAATTAGTGCCCTTTAATTTAATTTAATAATTCATAAATTTAAGTTATAAAGCTTGACTTGAAAATTAAAGAATTTGACAACGCTATTAAATCAGTCTCTGTCATTTTTGAACAGACAGCAAGCGGCCGCTCCCATACGTGTATCAGGATAGAATATCGTGGCGATCTTTCTCTCCGCCCATCTTAGAAGAACGATGTGATGATTAGTTGGTAAATTCCAAAGATTCATATGTTTACTTTGTTCAAGCGTTCACGACCATCATATGATGCCGCACATCTGTTAATCCATTCGCTTTATGTGTTATTGTTTTAGAGTTTAAAACCGCAACGGGTGAACGGATATATTGCGGGTGATCAACTATACAGCGTAAGATGTGTGCACATGCCTTAAGTAATTAAGCCGTAATTTCTCATTTTCTTTTCACGACATTTCTTGAACTGTTAACATTCTCTTTCTGAGTTGAACCGTGTCACGCCGGAAATATAAAAATGAATATCACATCATTGTTTTTAGTAAATAGGAAGCGATTAAATTCACATTTTACTATTTTATCGTTAATTGATAGAATTAATTAATTTATTTAAAAACAAAACTATGAATAATATCAAGTCAATACACGGAGACTCATTGGAGGTCATTAATACTAACGTCTGTTTTTAGAAGTTTTATTATATGTTATGTTGGGTTCTAAGTTATTCAGCAGGAATACCAAACTTCTAATATATAAGACTATCATAAGACTGGTAGTCACCTACGGCTGTGAGACTTGGTCTCTAACGCAGAGAGAGGAAGGCATGCTTACAGTTTTAGAGAAGAAAATACTGCGAAAAATTTTTGGACCCACGCTGGAGGATGGGACTTACAGAATTAGAAGAAACCTTGAAGTACTGATTAACTAGAAAACAGTAGTGAGATTCTGTAAGTCTCAACGCTAACGGTGGGCTGGCTATGTAGAAAGTATGCCAGAGGGTAGAACACCAAAAAGTATATCCAGATGGGTGCCCTGCGAAAAGAGACCAAGAGACAGACCGAGATGGGCGGATTGCGTGGAAGAAGATTGGGAGAAAATGGAAGGAGCTGGGGAATGGAGAGAGATGGCCAGGGACAGAAGTCAGTGGAGGACCGTTGTGGAGGACGCCAAGTCCCACACCGGGATGTAGCGCTGAGAAATTAATGATTGAATTATATTTTATGTGAATGACATATTTCGTCTTGCTAAGGCATTTAAGCCTGTTGAAAGATCTCTTGAAGGATTCTTTATTAAGGTATCAGTTTATATATTGGACTTAATTATTTTCAGAAAATAAAATTTTCAAGACTTGTGTGACATTTTATCTGAATATTTTTGTATTATTAACATGCAAATACAATGAGTTACATTCCGTTATCATAACGTGCGTAAAATAGTCTATATCAGATTTCTTATATATTGTAGTATTGAGTATTAAGTATTGAGTTCCCAACTAACCTTATTAAAGAACGTTGCCCTTCGTTTTATAGTCATTTTTTATATTCTAAAATCCAGTGATGTGTTAACTTCATAACGCGGTATAAAAGCGGATTAGTGGGTGTTCAGTTGTTGCATCTGGAGAAATAGACGTGCGTGCATTACCCGATGAATGAATTTCGAGGAAGCGTGAGAAGTATGTCAGGAAAGAACAGTGTGGCGGTCCATCCTTTCTGCCTACCTCTTCGGAGAGACGGCGTAATGGGTAGCGTTACATTAGTTTTGGATCTGAGTACGTTTTTATCTGACAATAATAATCAACTAAGCTTTAAAAAAATATATACATTATCATCATGTGGTCACTATAAGAAGGATCCCTTCTTTTTCTTCTTCTTAGTTTAGGACAGATGTCCTGCTTATGACGGTGAGTTATCCTGGGATGATGATGTCCAGCCATCTCTCCATCTCTTCGGCGGCCTTCCTGGTAATCTCTTGTTGCTTCTTCCTCAACACTTTTTGTAATTCGTGTATTCTGCATGCGGTCCACATGATCTATCCAAAAACACCTTCTGCTTTTTCGCCATATTACTATGTCCTCAACATCCCAAACAGACCTTATCGTCTCATTTCTGATCCGATCTCTGAGGGTTTTACCTGCGATGAAGCGTGGGGCTCGCATTTCTGCTACTCTGAGAAGGTTCTTGTTCCTATTGATATCGGCTCTGACTTCTATCTCATACGTCATGATGGGGCGGACGCATGCCTTGTATATCTTGACTTTGCTTTCGGTTAGCATGTATTTGTTCCTCCATATAGTGTCTCGTAAGCAGCCAGTTACGGTTCTCGTATATTTCTGAATATTTCTATGTATGTATAATACAAGTAGCGATGTAAGTGATACTAAGTAGTCTTTTTTTAATGGTATCGTAATTTTTATTGAATTTTAATGTCAATACTGAACGGTGTGCTGGCGGCAGATTTATGACTTCCAATATGAATATTAACGTACTTTGCACTCATCGCCAAAACATTTATCTTTGTGAAAAATATTTGCTGATGAGTTACTCACTCTTCATTAATAGTAGTTTATCGTCGCTTTATAGCTTGTGTCAACACTAAACAGTCGTGATGTATCTACAGGATTGTTTACTGATATCATGAATAGAGGAATAGGACTGATCCAGTAACAAGCACAGAACGTCTTTAAAATAAAATATTTATGAAATTCTTTTAAAATATTATAATTCTATTATTTATTATTATTTTTACGTGTGGTTCTCCTCAGCAATTTCTGTGTTCACTTATTATCATATTATTTGATGACACTTGTATATTTAAAACTTATAGATATAAAAAAATAAAACACTTTGTATTTAACCGCGGTATGGTTATTATAATTGATGCTAACTGGTGAAAGTAGTTGACATCAATTATAATACCGTACCGTGGTTAAATAAATACAAAGTGTTTTATTATTTTATATCTATAAGTTTTAAATGTCTAACCACAAAGTGCGTGCTTCATATGAAAACTTAAGAACATATTTGTTTTAACTTATTTATATCGGTTTTATATAACGTTCACAATACATATTTTTTCAACGAGCTATTGTTTTGTTTCGTAAACTATTTCATGTAATGTTCTTCTACTTCTTCAATTTGTTGTAGACTTCATAGTCTGTTATTACAGTATTCTCCTCCAGTGATTCTGAACACCAGCTATTTCTGCATTATTTTGGGAGTCTTCCTGGTGGACGCCGTCCATCTGATATTCCATGCAGAGCCATGTATGTAATTCTTGTGGGATGCATTCTCCGAACATGTTGGTACCGGTACCTTCGATGTTGTCGCCCTCGTCTGACTACATCTTGAACCTCGCAGACCTCTCTGATTGTGGTGTTCCTTACACGATCACGCAGAGTCTTCTAATAATGTTATGTAAAAATACGGAATATCAAATATGACAGATAAATAATAATATAATAAAAAAATATCTACATAAATTATAAAAAAATAATGAAATGTTCGATTAGATGGTTTGGACACATGGAAAGAATAAGTGAAGAAAGAATGGCGAAATATATATACGTCAACAATGTGAACGTAGCAAGAAATAGAGTAAAGGCCGTGCCACACTGTTTGAAACAAACTCTCCACAGGGGTGACCTTGGTGGAGAGCTGTGGAACCCACGGTTGGTGTAGCGTCCACACACTGTTGTAAACAAGCTCTCCACACGTGGAATGCGTGTTAAGTGCGCGTCCGTCCACAAATTTTGTTGAAGGTCAAACGAATTTTGGTTTCAAACAAGTGTCTACACAGTTTTAAACCGCCGGTGGAGACCGATGTGGAGAGCTTGTTTAAAACAGTATGGCCCGCCTTTAAGACTTGAGATACACGTGGCACAGTCAAATCAAATTTTAAATGTCGGCCACGCGAGTCAGAGAGATTTACGTGCATGGATGACACGTTTTATGAATGCTGAGGAAATATCAGTGTAAAACAGCGTAATCACTATTTAGTTACAATTGTATTTATTTTATTGTATATATTATATTAAAAAAAACAGTGATAGTATAGCGTATTAGTGTCCATGAAGCATGTAATATAATAAATATACAATTTTTTTGTTTTAAATAGTTGTCTTAGAAATGAGCAAAGGAATTTCTATATGAATGTGTAGACACCGTGTACCGTAACAGGTGATAATGATAAAGAGATTATGCTTTACTGACCTTGGCGCAGCCGTGGCTAGTCGTGTCGGTTCATATTATTGAATAATGCACGACCGAATACGGTCTTCTGCGCGCCAGGGAGCCATAATCCTCTCCGCACCGGGATGCTGAAAATACAAATGTAAAAGATTATACAGGTATACCATAGCCCCTACATTTTGTCCATACAAATATAATAAATAAACAAACTTCAATCTGCGTTCAATGCAGCAGCAAGACTCATTAAAGGCATCCCAAAAAAGTCCCATATAACACAACATCTCAAAGAACTTCACTGGCTTAAAAGTCCAGAAAGAATCCAGTATAAACTCTGCTGGACAGTCTTCAAAGCGCTACATGGAATGTCACCAAGTTATATATCTGAACTCTGTATAACGGACAGCCTAAATTCAAGGAAATCCACACTTCGCTCGGCGAACTCAGAGCAATAGGAAGATTAGTTGAGCCGAAGCGTTGCCCCACTACAAATTTCGGGGATCGAGCGTTCGCGGTAGCCGGTCCATCAGCTTGGGACAATCTCCCTTCACACCTTAGATGCATAAATGATCCGACAGATTTCAGATCTAAATTGAAAACCCATCTTATTCATATTTCATACCCAATTTAAACATTTATACTTTGTTCTACTATACTTTTAAACCGATCGCTTTTTAAGCGGTCACATTTAGATTTTTAGATTTAGAACACGTCTTAATGCGCCCTTGAGGTGATTACATCACAAAAACGGCGCTTTAAAAGTTAGTATATTATTATTATTATTATACTAACTGTAATGCTTAACTATTTGACTCCCACGGTACTTTTTCAGGATTCCGGTGTAAAAAGCCAATTTAACTTTGTCATATTATATCAAATAAAACATCACCCAAACCAAATTATTGCAACTTTAAATAAGAATGTTAAGTCTTCCTAATCATATTTCTTATTTAACAAAATACGCTAGTTGAGTTTATTTATCTGGGAAGCTTGTTTACAAGAGAATGGAGAAAGACAAGAAAATAAGTGTTTGTGCTGGGAACAAAGTAAATGGTAAACTTTTAGATATAAAACAATAAAACGATGTGTATTATCTTCTTCTTTCGGTGCCGTGTCAGGTCCCCCCAACGTTGGCGATCACTGCAGCAAATGCATCTATCCTGTGCCACTTGGAACAGGTTCTGAACTCCTGTTATTCCTGTCCACTCTTTGATGTTTCGCAGCCAGGACAGCTGCCTTCTACCAACTCCTCGACGTCCCTCCACTTTACCCATTAATATCAGTCGAAGGAGGTGGTATTTTTCTCCCTGGTTGATTCCCATGGTTGGTGGTATTTTTCTGGTTATTATAATTGATGCCAACTAGGTTCGCTTGGACCCGAGCAATATAACAAGTTATTATCTATACGTTTTAAATATCTAACCACAAAGTGTGTGCTTTATATAAAAAATTAAAATAAATAGTGCTCTCAAAATCATAACTGTAAATATAAATATATCCACTGAAGCAAAGATGGCAATACATAATTGAATTCTATTGCCAACCCTTATGTATGGAAGTGAAGCTTGGAGCTGGTAAAATACGGATGAAAATAGAATAAATGCCGTATGGATGAGATCACTGAGAATAATGTTCGGGAAAACAATTTATGATAGAATATCGAACAACGAAATAATAATGAAATGTAAGGCATATGATTGCATCATTAGTGAAATTAAAAAAAAGGATCCCTGAGATACTTTGGACACATAGAACGAATGGATGAGAGAAGAATGGTTAAAAGGTTGTATACAAGCAGTGTGAGTGGAAAGAGAAACCAAAGAATGAATGACATTAGAAAAATAAACAAATACTAAAATGTGGCCAAATTCGAAGTCAAATCGACGGGCGTGCGTGTTACAGTGTATGAATAAAGAGGAAGCTTGTGAGGTGTGTCAGGACAGAGCAGTATGGCGGTCCATCCTCCCTGCCTACCTCTCCGGTGAAACGGCGTGATGGTTAGTTAGTAAGTTTGCTAGTTAAGTGTTTTCAATTGGCCTAATACAAATGTATGCATAAAGTTTATCAATGACTTTCGCACTAATCGTATTATCTCAGTAAAAATAATCACAGCGGGAGTATCAAAATCAGAGTACGCGGAATAACCAGAAACAAATGATAACCATATCATAGCACTGTAAAATCATATATTGTTTTTCACTTAACCATGACCGGCTTTTATCAAATTATCGTTTCTACCGTCGCGTCGGGTGAACTAAAACGGCTTAACTTTGTTACTAATGGAAATGTTCACGGGAAAGTATTTTCACAGTGCCGTGAAATGTGGTTTCAGAATGGCGCTCTATTTTCAATTTGGTAATCATTAACAGATCTAACATTAAGTTTAATAGGGTTGTGGTCTAGGGGACAGAACGCTTGGCTCCTGATCCAGAGGACATGGGTTCAAGCCTGGACACTACCAGATTCCTTTTTCATAATAATGAGCTATTTTCTGTTCATAATAATCTTCTTCTTTGTTGTAGACCTATGTGGTCTGTTCTCCAGAATGTTGCTCCTCCTGTGAGGTAGACTCCCAGCTGTCCTCTTTTAAGAAGTCTTTCACGAGGACGAGTCCCATGAGGCTGATTATGCAATGCAATATAGGGGAGTCTGGTGGTGTCCATTCTTTGAACATGCCCGTACCAGTCCCTTTTTCGCTGTCTGCTCTATATTATAATATCCTTTACCTCACATATCTCTCTTATTCTGGTGTTCCTCGCGCGATCTCTCAGTGTCTTGCCTGCTATCGTCCTCAGTGTCTTCATCTCGGAAGTCCTCAAAACTTGTTTGGTCCTTACTGTGTCTGCCCTTGCTTCGACGCCACATGCTATTATTGGTCTTACGCATGCTTTATAGATTCTCATCTTACTCTTAATGGCCATGTCTTTGTTTTTCCATGTTGTGGATTCCGTTCCCATCGCCTTCCTTCTAACATGGTCTACTGGGCGCCGCATTACGTGGCCGTACTATCTTAGGCGGTTATCTTCAAGTTTGTCTGAGATTGGCTTATTCTGAAACTGCAGCTGATTTGGATGTTTCTGGTGTAGTCGAGCGTTGAAATGTATAATATGTTGGTTCCTAATTATCCGTAAATACGTTTACAAGTATTTTTTGTGAATGTATACTTGTACACGAATCCTGGATTTATATTATGTATAAGTATACATTCACAAAAAATATTTGTAATCATTCTGGTCAATTCTTTGGCATATAGATAGGAATGATACTCCAGGCAGCTTCTAAACAACGCGTTAATGGCGATAGCCTTCATATTGTGTTAATAAAGTAGTTTGCTAAATGCTAAAAATCAATCTCCATAGATGGCGTTAGTGGGTGGATTGTATAGGTTGATCTTAAAAAGATTAACATGTGTAATCAAATCTACATAGATGGCCAATTGAAACTGACATGTGAAGATAAGTATAGATTTGGAGCATATATACAACTTCCAAAAATTTGTCATGCATGATCATAAACAAAGGTGGAATGGGGAATGTTGTTATTACATAAAGCGTGCGCTTAACCCAACCAATGACAGGTCATAAGTCCTGTAAACACCTTGATCATCCATATTTAGTTTCCAGTTTGCATCTTCGTCTCTATTGAGATACAATTAAATTTCACGTTTACAAGTATTCACGTATAGAATTGACTTTAAATAAGGTACACAAATATGATATGCAAATCTCTGAGATGTTATACTTGTAAAGCCGAGATGTGCATCTCTGATTGATTCGCCGACTCGGGGCGCCCGACATTGTGAACGACACCGCATCGTCATTGAATGCACGTCAGTATTTACAAATTCGGCGAGCCAATTTCAAACAGTTGTTGCGTAAGTGTGTTTCGCTAATAACCGTGACATTTGCAAACTGCTGGTTTATGTAGCTGCGTGTTTGTCTCTCGTGGCTCGGGCAGAACTACACTTTGATTGCGGCATGATTCTTACTCCATTTTTATTTATTTATTAGAAATTATACACAAGATTAATCAACGAAATATTAATAATTATATTATTATTAATAGCTATACGATGTAGAGCAATTTTTTTTTTAATAAATCTACACCGTATAGCCATTATATTGATTCTCATGACATGCGATAGGTAGCTAATCTATCGCCATTTTTTAGTGTAACGTGAATAATTCACCAGTCTAAGGCAGTGTGAGAATCACGTTGTCATCGCTGGGAATCGAACCTAGGACCTTCGACGTGGCAGTCATAGTTATATAGATAACATTTATTATATATTTTAATAGGTCTATTTTAATAGGTAGAACGAAAAGTTTTATAAGTTTGATGTTTTGGGTTATAAATAAGTTAAGTTATTATGTGATTTTAAATAAAATAGAGAGTTAGACTATTCGTACTAACTGTTTAAATAAATATATTGTTATAGAATATCAAAATTCATTATATTTCTTTCGAAATTGTCGCGACAGCTGTTTCGCTAACCGATGTTAGCATCGTCAGGTGTTACAAACAACTATAAGAAATATAATCGATTGTGATATTCTATAACAGTGTTTTTATTTAAACTGTTAATAATGTTGAAATATCAAAGTGTTTCCACGCAAACAATGGATTATCTATTCGTTTTGTATTATTATTTATGTATTTGTTTAGTAATATAACATACAACATAATTTACGGATTATTACTAGGCCGGACGTATGCCGTGATCCGTGAGATCATGAAATTGACGTGTCTAGCTGGTACCTACTGTTACATATTATATTTCAATGATACTTCAAAATTCGTGTGTAATAACAAATTCAATGGTAGATCAAAAAGGATGCTGCTATTTTGCTGACGGCGACTATAATAGTGATCACATATATTTGAGATGACATAATGTATTGACAACCTTTAATATCAGGGGGAATGGTGATAAACCAGGAAAACTTGCCGATTCTGTATATCTGGGATGCATGTCTGCAAGATACGAAATATATATGAAACAATATATCAAATAATGTACCAAGAGGACGATACATGACAGAATATGAAACGTATATATCGGGAAGTAATGTAAGTTATCCGAATGTGTCACTGAATTTGTTGAGTGTCACGTTGAACGAATGAATGAACGAAGAATGTGTTAAAAGTTATACTGAAGCATTGTAAATGGGAATAGAAAATTCGAGAAAAATTCATCAAATCGTATTCATGACGTAAATTCGTAATACCATGTATTGATTTATCGGGAGCTCGATAAATATGAATGTCCGGCGGTATGTTTTGTTTACTTACTTCACGTGTTGTCTACCTAACTCACACTAAACGGCTTTCGTGGCAGATTGGCAATGACTGCCACACCGAAGGTCCCGATTCTCTTTACTCTGGTTTACTCTTTACTCTTATCTCACGTGAAAATAAAAATGACGATAGACTAGCTACCCATCGCTTGTCATGAGACTCAATAGCTAAAAAATGTATATACAGTAATAGGATTGAAACTAAAAAAAAAAACTCACGTGTATACGGGGCGATATTTAGTTACGACATAGAGGATTCTCATTCTTGCCCGAAGCTGCGAACGGAGCCTTTCGTCAGCTTCGTTCATTCAATCCCTAGGCCCGTCCCTAGTCCATGCGGAATTAACCTTAGAAAAATTATCTATATGTAAAAAATCAAGAGACCCTGGCCACATTTAATTAATCTATCTATTTTCCTCTTTACTTTCGATTTTTAGTTAGTAAGAACTCTAATTAATACGAATGAAAATGTCAGTTTTCTAGAAGTTTTATTATATTTTATGGAAATGACATGTTTCACCCTTCTAAGGCATTATCATGTGATTATATTCCCATTAGATTAGATTAGATCTAATTTTCCTGTTCCGCGTGTCTAAAGTTAAAGCAATAACAAATTGTTTTAATTCTTGGCCCGGTACGCTACTTCAAGTCGGGTTGAATTGTATATTTTACATGCGCGTTTATGCAGCCCACGCTAATCCAACGATTGATTTGAATTAGCCGGCCGTGGGCTGGAGTCGTTTCAGCGGCAGACTTCCCGGCCGGCGAGATGCCCTCCTCTATACGTGTGGTGGGAGGGCCTCGCTCTGACAATGGCGTGCGCCCTCGTGTCTGGCGCGGCGCAATTGGAATTATGTTATGTTATGCAGTCGGTCGTAATTGAATCGATCAATTGTGCAGGCGGCCCGATCATATTCCCGGGCGTACATTGGATTAATAAACAAGATTGCTCCTTGTTAAATGGATGACTAGTTAACCATCACGCCGTTTCTCCGAAGGAATAGGCAGAATTGATACACCGCCACACCGATCTGACCTCTCGAATACTGATTTCAAATCAAATCAAATCAGTTTATTTACCTACTCAAAAGACATTACAAACAGCAACATAACACCAGGAACGCATTAGTGATGGTTCGACATTAGAAAGACAAGATACTTTCTAAAGTCAAGATTATTTGTCCCCTGAACGTACTTTCACTAATATGAAAGACGTCGATCTCCGAGGAAACCGCGTTCAGCAGACTAATTGCTCTTCCCACCGGTGTCACCAGAGGCAGATTGGTTCTTTTTTTTTTTTGGCGGCCGGTAGGTAAAACAATCTGTGCTGTCGCTGTCGGAGATATCTATCGGGGACAAAAATACCAACATCCTCCAGTACGGTCGAGTTCTCGAAGTATCCCCTAATTAATCTAAAGAAATGGGTTATTAGATGTCCATCTCTTTGAAGCTGTAGAGAATTGATACCGAGCATTCCCAAAAGAAATTCCGTTGGATAGAGCCACGGATACCTCAGATTTTTTTCTGAACCCTCTCCAACATAACGGAATTCTCTACATTCATACATTTTAACATCTCGGAATTCTCTACATTCATACGTTCTTGGCATCTTTTTCATTATCACTGCTTGTATATATTTTTTAATGAATCTTCTCTCATTCTCCATTCCATATGTCCAAAGCATTTATGTATCTAACAATCGTCATCGGCTTCTTTTTCCACTCACATTGCTTGTGTACAACTTTTAACCATTCTTCTCTCACCCATTCGTTTCAGAGACTCAAACCGTCTCAGGGATTCTTTTATAATTTTAATTATGATACAATCGTCTGCCTTTCATTTCTTCCTTATTTTGTCGTTCGGTATTCTATCATACATCGCTTTCCTCTGCACATTCTCAGTGTTCTCATTTCTATGGTATTTATCCTACTTTCATCCTTCTTTTTGCCGTTTCTCGTTCTTCTTTTATATCTTGTTCACATTGTTAAGATGTATGTTTTTTGTAGTTGTATTTAAGTAGAATAAAACTTAATACATTTAAAAAAAATTATCGTCTTTTATTTTCACGAGTGGGGATAATTATTCTACATCTAACAAATTGATAAACAGTTTTTGATACTGAAACTAAATACGAGCTCGTATATGTTATGCCATTTCCGTTTTAAGATTGCAATGTGGAGCAATCGCCTTTTGTTTCATTATTTATGTGTTCAAAATTTAATTAAAAATACATAAACTTATTTTTACGCGATAGGTGTGTTCTTTAAGATTACGCGTAAAAGGAACTACTAGGTTAGAGTTGGTTAGTATTTGCTTAAAATGTATATGTTTTTCTAAAACTAACTAATTATCCATCACGTAATCTTTCCTAAGGGATAGACAGAAAGAACGAACCGTCATACTGTTCCTTCCCGACGTGCTTCCTCACATAATCTCGCTCCTTAACATTTGTACATCGTGTCATGCACGCACGTGGATTTCTCCGACTCGTCACGTGGCCGACATTAAAAATTTTACTTAAAAATTTTAAAAGTTTATTTTATTGTAACATTTATTTTTCTTTGTTTCTCTGTTGAAATTAGAGTACATAAGGAATAACAATAAGAAAATAATATAATATAAAACAATTATTCTTCTTATTTTTGTCCTGTCACACCTCCGTGGTGCATAGGGCCTCAAGGAATCTTCTCCACCCGACTCTATCGCATGCCTGATGCTTAACATCATCATTACTATCACTATATTGTACATTCATCAAGATATCATTACATGGACATACAGATGATGTATATTTTATATGCGTATGAAAATGTTATAATTAAATTTAATCCATATTTCTAATTAAGGCAAGGCAGTTCGGTTAGGGAACGATGCTCTCTTATGTTACTCCTGGCGATATGGTCTTGGATATTCTGGCTTAGGTGCCACGTGTGATAGCCTTGATAAAATTATATAATTGAAAGACCGTCCAATAGGCTGTTCGTGCTCCAGAACGTGGGCTCATATTTTCTGCAATGTACGTATGGTAGACGAGCACTCCCCTCTATAATAGTAACTCGGTGGGCTGCACTTATCTGTGATTTATGTGAAAGCATTATGATGTTTTCACAATTATAACGACCATTAATATCATATTCTCCTGGTTGAACTAGAAAAATGAATTATCTTTGTGTAAGAACAATACAACGTTCTTCTTTGCGGACAATATTAGTCCAAATAACTTATCAAATAATCGTCATTTCGGTGTAGGCGGAAACTGTAACACTCTGTTCTATTATTCTATTCTTCAAATAAATCAGTTGATTATCTCAAAAGATATTACAAAATTAAGATTTAAGGCATCAATTGACTACAGATAAAATAATATGTAATACCAGGAACGCATGAGAGATAGTTCGACTTTAGGAAGATAAGATACTCGTACTTTCTAAAGTCAAGAGTATTCGTCTTCTGAACGTACTTTCACAAATATGAAAGACGTCGATCTCCGAGGCGATCGCGTTCTGCAAATTGATTGCTCTTCTCACCGGTGTCACCAGATTCTTAAGATATCTCCAGCATCCCATATTACTCGAAGCTAATGACGTTTAAAAATTATAATGAATTGGCCTCGCCGTGTTTTTCCCGTCTTCTCGTATACTTATCTCATTCATTTTTTACACGTATCTAAATCATTTAATTTTATTTCTAACACATTTTTCCGCCCTGCATTCTCCTATATCGAAGTTCGACATTTTTATCATATATAGATTTACCACTCATTTGTCCGAGAGATGTCATTTTAACCGCATTGATTCTACTTTTACTTAAAACAATGTAACTAACCATCATGCCGTCTCCCCGAAGGGGTGGCAGAAAAAACGGACCACCACACTGTTCTTTCCTAACATACTTCTCCTCAACATTCATAGATCGTGCCATGCACGCACGTCGATTTCTCCGTCTTCTCACATGGCCGACAATCAAAATTTGATTTATTTGATCGTGCTACGATTGCCTCGGTCTTCCTCTATTTCTAGTTTCGTTTACATTGTTAACATATACTTTATTTACCATTCTTTCCGCATGTCAGAACCATCTTAATGATTCTTTCATTATTTTGTACACAACACTTTCATTCGCACTGTATTCACTTCTTATATTTTCATTCGATAGTCTATCATACAAAGTTTTTTCAAACATGCGTCGAAGATATCTCATTTCTACTGCATTTATTATTCTTTCATCCTTCTTTTGCCAGTTCATGCTTCGCTTCTATACATTGTACACTGTCATTTTAGCTTATTTATAGGCTTTTGTTTGCGATGATAACTTTAAGTGCACCATTCACTTTTACTTTCTTTTGTTAAATTCTACTTCACTTTCATAATAAGTTTTTAGTTGCGTATTTTTAATACTCCCCGGACACGCGTCCCTGGATGAGTAAATAATTCACTGTTTTTAGTGTGCGATCAAATTCCAATAATGAAATGCTGAAGTTCCTCCCTGAACATCGCGTATGCCCGAATAAGCGTGTTGTTACTATTTTATCGATCTGCCTTTAATATTGTAGATTGAGTTCGCTTCAAGTTAAGTACGGGCCGGGGGTCGTGGCTATAAAATGAATGTGTTATTCCACTCGTGCCGACGTGATCTCCTGAAATATGCAGCGCCCCTGGATGTGGGCTACAGGGCCGCGGCCCTACCCGCTCGCTCGATACGGAACCGGCACTGCATTGCATTACACCAGGGGCGCCCAACATAAGCCACATGTCTTGGTGGTTTTATTGAAAGGACCCCAAGGTTTCGAAAATTTTCTTGTCAACTCCACGCGCCTTATTTATTATCTAAAATAATTTAAATTGTACATGATTAAAATATATAATATTACATCAAACGAGTGGCAGGAAGATAATTTATTTATTTATTGATTTACTTGAAATAGTACACATCTACATAACACGTGTTCTAATAAAAACAATTAAACAATCAAAAATAATAAACTACATAAATATCAATATAAGGTTACATTTTGTTTTCACATTTATTTAATTCTATTAATTTTTTTTATATTTTGCACACTTTTGACATCCTTCGGTATATCTTCATATATTTTAAATGCTTTAGATAGCTCAGAGTGGCGAGGGATAGAAAATTATATAAGTCCGGAAGGGAGGCCCATGTCCAACACTGGACGACTGTTGGCTGATAGCCACGATTTAAATAACGAAATACAAATATCTAAATTATGTTTTTTTTTAATAAACAAGAGAACTTATGGTACATTTGATTTTTTGCTTCTGTGTTAACAATATTAAATTGAATTTTACATAAACAAAAAATATTTTAAAATCTATATTAGTTAGTCAGTTAGTATATATACATATATAAAAGCGAAATATGATAATTAAAAAAATAACAATAAAAATACTGAACGATCGAAACAAAGATAAAATGAAATTTTCCAAATAAATGGTTGAACTATTTTTATTGTGCGGATTTTAAAGATATAAATCTTTTTTTTCATGAGTACTTCCCCATCTTTCTTCAGTTTTAATGACAGTGCATACGAATTAGTAATCTCCTCAAGCTTCCGCGGACCGCAGGTTGAGGAGGATCGCCCAACACGGTAATGGCATGTGGCGCCATTTACATAACTGGTTGAATATTTTGCACTTGAGATTTTTAGCTGCCTACCTGAAAATAAAAGATCTCTTATCTGTCCCAGTGTTCGTCTCCTCGAACTGAATTATGCAACTTTATGAGAACTTATCTTATGAAAAAAAAATCTAAAACTTATTATAATACGAGTATAATATGTAATCTTTTGTCAATTTAAGAAAATAATTGTTGATGGTATAAAAGGCATAATGCCTTGATAAATTAGACTTTCTTCTAGTAGAAAACTTCGTGAATAGAAGGTTAAGCCGAGTGAATCGACTCCTGCACTCTTCTATACTTTTTATAGTCATGCAGAATCCGATTAATTAATTAATTATTGTCCTACAATTTCGCAGTTTTCCAGTCTAATTGAATTTTTTAAATATTTCTTCTTCTTCTTCCATATTGTAGACCTATGTGGTATGTTCTTCAGAGTGTTGCTCCTCCTGTGAGGTAGACTCCCAGCTCTCGTTCCATCTTTTAGGAGGTCTTTCACGAGGACGAGTCCCATGAGGTTGATTAGGCAATGCAATATAGGGGAGTCTGGTGGTATCCATTCTTTGAACATGATCGTAGCAGTCCCTTTTTCGCTGTCTGCTCCATCTTATAATATCCTGAACCTCGCATATCTCTCTTATTCTGGTGTTCCTCACGCGATCTCTCAGTGTCTTGCCTGATATCGTCATCGGTGTCTTCAATATTTAATATCGATAAAAACGTTTTGAAATAAAAACGTTTTTAAAAAAAAAAGTAGTGAAAATTCGTTTTAATATTCAATGTTGATAAAATCGTATTATTTACTTTTTTTATATAAATACCAATTTTTCGCCGATCGACGATTTAATTATTATTATTATTATTTAAACATCCATTTCCTCTTAGGGATAGGAAAAGAGGATGGACCGCCATACTGCTCTGTTCTGTTACACTCATACATGCTTTTCGATTTTTCCGACTTCGAATGTAACCGCCTTATTTACTTTATTTATTCGAAATATATAAGAATAAACCGCGTACTCATGTGCAATTGTGTAGATTTTTGCGTAATAAGTGTAGTTTGACCAATAACAACAACGAATAGATATCGGTGATTAATGCTTTACGTGGTCTTTCCGCGTTGGCCGTTTTATGTTTTATTATCAGCGTTTTTGATAATTCGTTTTTGGACCGTTTATTGAACGAGTGTGTAGACATTTTTATTGTCTTTGTTTTTTAAGTATTTAAAAGTAATCTTTTTATGAATTTTCCACTAGTCACACCAGTTCCCGAGTTAAAAAATTCTGCTTCAGGATTATTTTTCCTCTTTTCCCTCCATTAATAATTGGCAAAATTTAAAACGGTTTATTAAATTGATGTGGCTTGATTCCTAATATATTAAAATTAGTGTTTGTTATGGTTTGTCTTATTCGCCTTGCTATGGCGTTATCAAGCTTGATTCTACGTGGAGTTGTAATCTTTTCTCGGAAAACAGTTCTAGTTCTTTAAAGGCTTCATCGCTGTAGTAAAAACAAAGCAAGTAACAAAAAATACGGCGATCTTCGTTACAGAGTAGCTGTGACTGTCTCGAAGGTCCCGGGTTCGATTCCTGGCGATGGCAGTGTGATTGTCACACTGTCTTTTCTTCTGTGAAAAGTGGCTATAGATTAGCTATCTATCACATGTTATGAGAATCAATACCTTAAAAGTTCTGTACAGTAATTGGGTTCAAATAACCTGATGTATACAAATGTGGAAAGCAACGGGAAAGTACCACAATAAAGTGGCATTTCAAGAACTAGTAAAAATATTAAACTTTGCTGCAAACCAATCCCTTGTGATTGTAACTAGCGAGGAAGAACACAAAATAAGACCGGCGGGTTTATTGCCTACGTGCAATATATCAGCTGAGCAAAGGGACTCACAATTGTAGACATCTGCGTACAAAAAACTGCTTTGAAAAATAATCAAACGGTTGCAGGTCACGACGGGTGATTTCAAAAGTTGTTGGTGTGTGATTATAAACTACCCTGTACCTTCCCTGTGTTTATATCATAGATCTAGTGACAAATCTTAGCGTAGTGCGACTGTGTCACTTCGATGGTAATAAATTACCAATTGAAAGAATGACCACCCATGTTTATTAGTTGATTACTTCTACGAACATATTATAAAATAGTTTTTTTTCCACACGTTACTTCTTAACTAACTAACTAACCATCACGCAGAGGGGATGGATCGCCACATTTTTCCATCCTGGCATAATTCTCGCGCCTCTTCTACATTCACAAATCGTGACATGCACGCTCGTTGATTGTTCCTACTTCGAACATGGCCGCCTTTCAATAATTGATTAATTTGGTCATGCCATGTCTTTCTTGGCCTTCCTCTTCTTCTTTTCCCATTCACACTACTTGTATATATCTTTTAAACCATTCTTCCCTCATCCATTCGTTCCATATGTCCAAACCATCCTAGTGACCCTTTCTTAATATTATTTATAACGCATTCATCCGCCTTACATTCCTTTCTTACTTCATCATTAGATATTTTATCATACATTGTTTTTCCGCACATTTTCAAATCAAATCAAATCAGTTTATTTTCTCAAAAGTTATTACAAACAATTATTATAGTTTAAGACATCTATTGAGAACAGGTAAAATAGAATAAATATATAATACCAGGAACGCATGAGAGATGGTTCGACATAAGGAATACAAGATACTCTCCAAAGTCAAGAGTATTTGTCTTCTGAACGTACTTTCACGAATATGAAAGACATCGATCTCCGAAGCGATCATGTTCAGCAGTTTGATTGCTCTCTTCACCGGTATCACCAGAGGCATTATTCTTAGTGACCTCATTTCTACGGCATTTATCCTACTTTCATCCTTCTTCTGCCAACTCCAAGCTTCACTTCCATACATAAGGGTCGGGACTAGAACTCTATTGTGCACTGCCATCTTTCCCTCAGTCGATACTTCTTTGTTTCTTGTTTTCTGTTCAAAACATACTTTGTTAGCATATCTCATTCTTCCGATGGTATGGATCTACTTTTTTCGATTCGAAACAAGCCATTGACTCGCGAAAGAATGAAAATTTGTGTTTGGATTAATAATCGGTTAAACGGTTTAATTGTGTCAATAAAAACGTTATAAACGTTAAACAAATGCAAGTTATATTTTTCAATGCTAAGCCATTGAATGTGCATACCATATTAGCCATATTGTTTGGTGAATCTTTAACACTATAAACGAATTTTCTACCACGAAATATACGTTTAATAAATACATATTTAATTTAATAACATCTTGTTGCTAAGTGGTATCTTTCTTGTGAGGTATAACATTTTTCCACTATACAATTTTCTTGATAACGCGTTCAACACTTATGATTAAAAAAGTCGTATATTTAATATCGTGTTGGTAATATTTAATCGAGTCAGTTTGTCACTTTTGATTCGGTAGTGTTGTTTTATTCGCTATTTACCGCCTCGCGACAGTATCTGGAACGCGGTCAATGTTGGCCCGGCGTTCGTCACTTACACAATTTCCTATCATTCTCGCATTCGCGCGGGAACTTCGGAGCGGAGAGGACGCTATTTTCGAGTGGTTAATTATTCCGTACGTCATAGTATTTTTCTCGAGTAGCACATTTACCTTTGCACTTTTCCGCACTACGATTTAACGAGTCTCGTATAATATACGATTGTTTTAGAATATTTGTTCTGTTTTGAAGCAGTTTTCCTTCACATAAAAATCCCCACATTAAATGAAAGTGGTGTATATTCAAATGGTGGATTGTGATGTGTTTCATAAATGTAAAGTTATGTGTAAAACTTTTCGAACTTTTGTGAACAGATGATAAATAAGCAAAATAATTTGAAATACTATAGTTAATGCGTAATGAAGTAAAAATGAAAAGTTGTGACAGCGATCCGAAGTGTATTGGGTGTTGTGAATTATTTTAAGTGTCGTTTATTATGAAAACTTTGGTATGTACGGTGTGCCAAGATGATGGGTAGACTGTACCAAGTGATTCTGTGTTTCTTGCTGGCGATGCAGCCAGCCTCCCGGAGTCTCTCGACCGATCTGTATTTCAGGTAAGGCGACGTGTCCACGCGTGTACACGTGAATCATTTCATAATTCGGAAAATCTATCTCCAGCGAGTCATTACAAATTTGTAGTAATTTTCTTTCGTGCTCTTTTACATCGATCATAACTAACTAACTAACCATCACGCCATTTCCCCGGAGGGGTAGGCAGAGAGGATGGATCGCAACAATGGCCTGTCCTGGCATACCTCTCGGGCTTCCTCTACATTCATACATCGTACCATGCACGCACGTCGATTATTCCGACTTCGAATGTGGCCACCTTTTAGTAATTGATTAATTTGGTCATGCCATGTTTTCCTCGGTCGTCCTCGGCTTCTTTTCCCACTCACGCTGCTTGTGTACAACTTTTTAACCATTGTACTCTCATCCATTAGTTCCATATGTCCAAACCATCTCAGGGATCCTTTTTTTAATTTTATCCATGATGCAGTCATCTGCCTTACATTTCTTTCTTATTTCATCGTTCGTTATTCTATCATACATCGTTTTCCCGCACATTCTTCTTAGTGATCTCATTTCTACGGCGTTTATCCTGCTTTCATCCTTCTTTTGCCAGCTCCAAGCTTCACTTCCATACATGAGGGTTGGCACTAGAACTCTTTGCTGCCATCTTTGCTTCTGTGGATATATTTCTATCATTTTAACTTTAAACTTCTATCATTTCTACATCGATCATTTTAATCCTAATGAGAGTTTATGCCTCCTTCTGTTTTTAAATTAACCTTATGCAAGTAAAATACATTTATTTATTTATTACTTTTTAAATTTTATATAAAAAAAGAGGGAAAAATACAAATCCCCTCATATATTCTAGTCTGAATATCAGAAGATGGTAGCGAGCTGTCGAAACCGATTGGAATTAGGAGAACAAGTGGAATAAAACTAAGTAACGATTATTTTATGAAGTAAAACACTGTTTTTTTCCACTTTTCAGTTCATTTTTCTCGACATGTTTCGAAGACTTTACACCTTCATTATCGGGAGAACGATATAAACTTTTTATTATTTGTTTAGTTTTATTCCACAGTGTTAATTAACTGTTTTTTATTATTAAATATATTTATTAATGTAATGAATTAATAAATAAATATTTATTAATCAAAAAACATTTTATTTTTCTATCCGAATAAAATAAATATTAATAAAAAAAGTACTCAAATTAAACATCATAAAATATGGGAAGTTCTTATGTTTAGAAAAGAATATTCGGTCAGATGGCACGAGTCTGTGTGTTCAGAGTTTTATCACCTATTTTCAAGGCAACACAATGCTAGTTTGCCTGTTTAAAATATTCGTAATTATTTGTATGTGACATTGAAATATCTAAAAGGAATAGTGTAATAATGTGTGCAAGCCGATTATACAAGCCTGTATAATGTGTTTTTATTAATCACAATTACTTCATTCAAATTTATGAGAAATAATGTATTGACGAGCATCTTGGAGTAACGGAGTATTTTTTATTTACGGATATTAATTGTTAGTTATTTATTCCCTGTATCTTAAAATTTGGAATTATTTGTTATATGAGTTGAATTTATAGTAATATTGTTGTATTTTGTTCTTTACAGATTGGCTGAAACAGGTCAACCGGTGCTGGTGACTCTGGTAGACACCGCTGCAGCGGAGCTCACCAACTCGGCTGTGGAGCTTCTGGAACTTGAGAAGACCAACTACACGGAGGGCCCTGACCACAATACAACCCCCGTTGTCCTCCAGTCTGCACAACCGCCTCTCAACTCCACTGCTCACCTTCAAGAACCACAACTTGTCGACGAATCTCAAGAGAATCTCAAAAGCCACCCTGCGGTTAAATCTGGTAGTAAAGAGAAAGATGAATATAAGGTAATAGAAAAGAGTGAAGGCGCTACCAATGCAACGGAAGACATTGTAATAACACCAAAGAGTGATAATGCTACTACAGATTTGGAATCTGGAAAGAAACCAGATGTTGCAAAGGCTAGTGAAGTTCAGGAGGAAATTCCATCGTTTGCAGAGTGGGCGCAGAAGCAACTGGAAGAAGCCGAAAAGAATAAAGAGAACGGTGTGAATCATTCTGCTCAGTCTTCCTTGGGAACCATTTCTAGCAATGTCAACTTAAAAGTCAGATCAAAGAATTACGCTTCTCCCGATTGTGGGGCAAAGATTGTGGCTGCCAACCCCGAGGCGGGTTCCTCCGGCTTCATTCTCTCGCCGAGCCGAGACGAGTACATGCTCAATACTTGCAACAGTCGTATCTGGTTTGTGGCAGAACTCTGTGAAGCCATCCAAGCCAAGAAGGTGGAGTTGGCTAATTTTGAGTTGTTTTCTTCAACTCCTAAGAACTTTTCTGTGTATGTAAGTGACAGATTCCCCACGAGAGAGTGGGCCAGTGTAGGACAGTTTATTGCCAAGGACGAGAGAGACATTCAAACCTTTAATCTACACCCGCACCTGTTTGGAAAGTTTATTAGATTCGAATTACATTCTTACTACGGGTCTGAACATTATTGCCCCATTTCATTGTTTAGGGTATACGGAACTTCCGAGTTTGAAGTTTTCGAAACGGAAAATTCACCCCATTCGCAAGCAAACCAAGTGACCGATGATGACGACGACGATGATATATTGGAAGACACGTCTAATAAGGATACTGAGCTTTCTCGGAACCTTTTTGGTTCTGCCAGAGATGCCGTCATGTCCATAATGAAAAAAGCCGCTCAAGTTTTGGTTAAAGGTGGCGATTCTAAAAACTCTTCCGAGAATGTGCCTATAGCGCTTCCGGACACCAGAAAATGTAAAACCCCCAGCCACATTATAGTGTGTGATAATTGTAGTAATTCCATGTTTACGGATGTTTATGACTTGATGAGCTGCAAGAGTGACGTTTTGGACAATCTGATCGGAGCCCCCCTTCTCCACGACACTCTCTGCAATACGGCTCTGTGCCAGCAGTACGGGCTAGACTTCAAGAGTAAACGGACGTCATCAATCAAAACCGAAATCTCTAACTATATTTCAGCTCTACTGATGCCGAGCTATGTGGCGGCTCTATGCAATATGCTTGCCATTGTCGAGAAAAAAGTTGTACTTAATACAAGCTATGAGACTGATTTAAACGTAACCACTAACTTGACTATAGACAAGAAAGTTCAGAAAGCTGTCGATTCGGGAACACTTAACGATTTATTACAAACCCCTTTTACAAATTGTGCGGAAGATGCAGACAATCCGTCTTGCAAAAACAAGCCGGAGGAAAACATTGTTACTATTATAGAGCCATCCATAACTAGCTCTGTGCCTTCGGATCTAGTGGATGACTCCGTGGTAGATATAAAGCCGACGAAGACATTACAAAAAGATACTGATCCTGTAGAAGCCAGCGTACTAACCGTAGACGCAGACTCTGGCAAAATAGTGAATACGCAGCACAATGATAAACATTTTAGCGAGGGGCAGATTATCGAAGCGAGTATTGTTAACACAAGCGACCAGAAAGACACCCAAGCACTTACCAAAGAAGAATCTGAAAAGATTCCGTTGATAGACCCAGTTAAAGATAATTCTGTAGAACCTGCGAAATCAGAAGACCCTTCAGATTTTGGATCCGTAGAAATTCTACAAGAGGTGAAGGAGCTTGATACATTGCACTTGGAAGGGGTGGAGGAAGGACACTTGAAGCTGTCCACTCAGGACCAGATATCTCTTGATAAGCTTCTTTCAGAACTAGAACAAGCAAACCACGATCCCGCAACGCCGTCTCCCCACAACGTGGCTCCTGCACTCACCCACCAGGGGCAGAAGGAATCTGTCTTTTTGCGACTGTCTAATAGAATTAAGGTTAGTGAATAATTTATATCTTTTTAGTCATTTTTAAACATTAAAAAAATTCTAATTACATGTTATAATACTATATTTATTTTAAATTTGTTGATTTACAGTATATTCCCTCTCTCTTCTTCGGCTTCTGGGTCTCTCCCATTCTATTCAAGTGCCACACCACACAGCCAACAATGGCTGTAATATAAAACTCATTATTTACAAGTTGCTTTGTGTATTTTTCTAGGCATTGGAGAGAAATATGTCCTTGTCCGGACAGTACCTGGAGGAGCTCAGCCGGCGGTACAAGAAGCAGATGGAGGAAATGCAGAGAACTTTCGAAAAAACTCTGTCCTCCATGAGCGAGGAGAACAAAAAGGCCGAAGAGCGTGAGCACAGGAGCTCCGAGGAGATGGTGATCCTTCAGCAGCAGATGGCACAACTCTCTGTGTCTGTGGGCACCCTGCTCTCTGATAGAGACAGCTTCTTGGGGAGTTCCTCATTGCTTAAAATTATGTTATTTCAAATATTTTTAACAATATTTGTAGTGTACATTTTTCGAAAATTCAATTTGAAAAAACCTGATACTGAAAAGAAACCAATCGGCGTGAAGGTGGATGTCGAGCGAAACAAGTCAGTAGCCAGGAGGAGGTCTACAGAGGAAATAGCCACTAACCTCTTAGGTGAACCAAAGAAACCGAGAAGGCGACGGCCCTCCGAAGAAGTTCTTAGTATTACGAGAATCAATGAATTTCACGATAATCCCGGAGTAATAAAAAATGAGAAAAAGAAAAGAAAGAGAAAATCCCCGGTGTTCCAGAGGAGCTATTCAATTGCTACATCGATGCAATCGGAGCTAGTTCACAAACAGACAGAATCATCTGACTCCCTCAAAGAGGTGTGGGTGAGACCCGACATCAACGGCGGCAACATAGAAACGCCCATTGCTCTTGAGGAGGCTGAATTTATTGCCCCGGAACTGGATCCGGTTGATTTCAATAGAATGGGAGAAATAAAAATCCCTAATTTTAATGGCATTACACCTAAAAAGGAATTTCCAAAAACAAATGGATCTATTTTTGGTAAAAAAACGCCTGAATCAGAAAAATCTGACAAGATTCGACGATTGAGTTCGCCAGCATTTTTCAGAGCCGCTGTTAATAGACACAGCTCGAGAAGTGCGACCTCTGATATGTCTTTTAAGTCGTCCCCCATCATGGAGGCCCTCAAGAAAGGGCAGGTGGCTGATCGGGAGGTCAGGTCTGAAGAGAGGCAAGTCCGGGCAGAGGCCACAGAGAGGCAGGTCAGAGCAGGAACTGAGTCCCCTCAGCTTAGCACCTGGTCCAGCATCGGAGATGTGTCCCAGACCAGCAGTATCGCCCAAGGCGACTCTCAGATTATTAAGAAAAAGAAGTCCAAAAGGTCACTAAAAAACATTTTTAAAAAAGTATTCTAGTTCCAAATCAATATAGCGTGTATCAGTTTTAATCGAAGCCATGCAGACTGCTTGTGTTGTGGACGTTTACTTCATTCGTTCAGTGAAGATGACTTTGTTGTTTTAACCTAGTCAACTATATATTCATGAAAGATCAGTGTGGCAAGAGATACGTTTTATTTCAATAATTTTATTACTCGGCTAAGAATGAAGGATTCAGTTTAAATCTAAAAGAAATGTTCCCTGATATAATTATTGAATTTTACTTGCTATTTTCATCTGTTAAACTCATTTTAAATAGCATAAAATGTAAATCGGTTCTTTCATCTTGTTTGGCATAGTGTATTGTGTATTGCGTGCTTAAGGAAATATAGAGTCTGGTGAATCTTTCATTTGAAGGCTGTAAAATTCACATTTGTTCAAATGTAAAGCAAACAATCCTTATGCATTAAAATATGTAAGTTACCTATTTGTCAGTGCTCCAGATAGTTGTGCATGTACATACATATTTCACTTTTTATTATGTATCTAATAACGTGCATGGTTTCTCGCGGACATAGAGGAACTTATTAGTTTCAAGTTGGTTAAGAAATTATTGGCTAAGATTCTATTTTGGATTAGACATTCATTGATGCCAAAGAATTATCATTATCCTTCTTATTAAAACTTTTATTTTATTCGAGAGATGTTTGTCTGCCATTCATTGGATAGTGTAAGTTATTTAAATATATAATATCATAACAGTAATAATTTCTCAATGGCTAAGTTTATTGATCTACCTTTTATTGATTGTTTCATTTTTAAATTGTAGAATTCTATAATTATAGAGAAAAATATTTTTGTTTAATTTCAATTTATATTTAATTTGTTCATGACCCATTGGGAACCTATCAACTTAATTGTGTCATCATACGATCATTTCTTATTTCTATTATTATAATTGTATTTAAACTCTAAACAATAGATACTATGTATAGTTGAAAATTGCCTAACAAGACAAAACTAGTCCTGAACGTATAAAATAATCAGTGGAAAAACACGTGTTTTAAAAAATATATAATAAATTATTTCTTAAATTAATAATTTTTATTTCCACACAGAGTTGATTCCACGTAGCGTAGGTTTTGTCTTATTTTTTTCTTCTTCTAAAATCTGATAAACTTAATACCAATATCTGGTTATTAAAAAAGTATTTTCAGTACGCTAAGGTTTACTTTTATTTGATGTTTTTACTCTGGATTTCACATATAATATATAGTTGTTGGCGTATTAAACTGTAGCATCCGCTTGTAATGTATCCAACAGTTAGCGCGTGGGGCGAATCACACCATAAATGCTGCTTATTCAAACTGCGTGTCACCAATACTAGCATATAACGAGCGAACCAAAGACAAGGTGGTCCCATATTTAATATTGGGATGAGAACTGTTAAAATTAAATATATAGAATCTTGTTTAGAAGAAATAGTGGTCAATTTGTTGAATGTTAATGATGCATTATTTTTAGAAACTGTATTCTTGTACACATTTGTCACATTTAAAACTATAGAACTTTATTACGTATTAACCTTCTAGTATTCAAATTTTGCTAAAATGATACTTCAACCATCACGGGATTGTCATCGACTTTATTATATGTTTTAACTTTGTACTTTTAAGATGTATACAATACACTCTACTGCTGTTTGCAATCAGATATGAAATCATTATTTTAATACGGTGATCATGTCGAAGGGCTTTTCCCTGTCAGAATTGTTTACAGCTCTTAAATAATACAATAAGTTTGATGTTTAGTAATATGTTTTCTATTCCTGGACTAAAAATAAACATATATCCTAAGTGCAGATTAATGTCTACCAGAAGTACATCTACATATTTATATTTTCCTTTCATCACAGAAGGGCATGCCTTTGTTTTTATCTAAATCCAAATATTTTAGATACATGTACACGCAAGGATATTATAATTAGCTTTCTATTGTGGTGGACTAATTGTTAGCATTAGGAAATTAGTAAACGTATTTATGTTTTAATCGCCATCATTGCATTTGTCCCATTAACTTTTTAAGTGTTTTGTTTCCGTGGCTGTGAAAAAATAAACACTTTTTGATAAGTAGGTATTTAAAGACACCATGTGTAAGGAATTTATTTCAAAAGACTTTTACCATTGAATAATATATGTAGGTTTGTGCGTGGTGTAGTCAATTGTGATGCGAAAAATTGTTTTGAAAAGATATTGAATTTACTGCGCATGCTCAGCCAAATTGTTAGGATTCTTAAAAATACGTTCCTATATGTACGGACTTGTATGTACCACCATTGATCTTTTGTATTCTTTAAGTTTAATATTCTACCAAGTGCGTAGTGCTACAATATTGGTTTGGAATTTTTAGTTGTCCTTTAATATTGAAGTTTTGTTCCAGACCCTTTAATGTTTAATGTCGCGATTCATTTCTCACGGAGGGAAATATTATTTATTCTATTTACTTACTCTATGAGTAACATATTATAATTTTTTTAAATTCATTTGCTTTAATCAATGTTTAAAGTAAGTTATGTTGAGGGATGTAATTAAGTACTGTACCAGTGTATAGTACGTGACCGTACTTGAACCAGGTTTAGGAATCGCAACGCGTTCGTGTTAGTTGTAATGTTAAGTATAAGTGTTGATGGTGAACTTATGGAGTTGATGATAACTGCAACGTTGCATCCTTTAGGAGTTACTCTGAAATTTGTTTAGTGTCGAAGGGGCGTGACAGTGTTGTCAAATAGTCATTGTACATAATTTGTAATATATTTTTGATCATAATATTGTGTCTTATTTTAAACTTACTTTTGACGCTCAGAAGAACATTCATGACATGGTACATACCACTGCATCAGCAAAATCAATTATACTTTGGGATATTTATGACAAAGGAAATCATAACCAACATTTACAATCAATATAAAATACATTTAATTATCAAAAACTTAACATAACATTGTAAATAATTTAATATATACATACAATTCAGTTCAAAATTCATTCCCAAAGGTGAAAATATTTGGAAATATTTTTGAGATACACACACACACATACTTACCACATTGATTCCTAACACTGTATTTACAGGGTGTGCACACTTTGAGTCGGGTAACCACTCGATTGTGGATATGGAACGAAGGATAATAGGAATGGAAAGGGTTACACAAGCAGGGCCATGCCATGGATTGTAATATATCCATCTTACTTATTCAGATTCAAAGCCTCCAACAGGGAGGATATATCCACAATATCTTGGTGCTGCAACTTATTAGTGATTGCATTGGAGTTCACCACCTTGGAGGCACAATCCAGGTCCTCGGGCCAGGGTTTGTCGGACTTCAGGTTGGTACAGAAGAACACTTCGTTTACTTCTTGGGGCAGTTTGTAAGATGCCAGGGAGGTGAAGCATTCCTTCAGATTTTTAACGACATTCTTACGTAAACTCTCATCTCTGCAAACTAAATTTAAAATGAAGTATCCTGGAATAAAACATAAAAAATTTAATGATATGAAATTTGCAGGTAAAGGAATGTTTGGTTAAGTAAGTATGAGTAATGAATTCTATACCTTTCTCGCCAATACAGCATTTAACATTTTCTAGAACTTCAACTTCTAAAAATTGCTTGGGAGGACAAGACATGCCGACACTGGTGTCTTTGCTGTCTACATCAAACAAAATCGCATCATACCTGTGACCTAAAACCATTTAAACAAAATTTATGATATTCCGATTGGGACAACTTTTGATTTAATTATAATAATAAATTTCAATATTACGTAGAGGGGATAATAATGCAATAGAAATATCATTCTTATGAAATGGATTAATAGAAAATGTTGCAAGATGGCTGTACACTAATGAGACAAGATGTGGGGTAGATTTAAACATTATTATGAAGTGGAGTATTTACAGGTATATATTTTTATTATTAAGAAAGGATCAAGGGATTAAATGTTACGAGTAAGCATGTATGCATGATTAATTTCAATTGAACCTTTTCATGGGTCATTTTTCAGATCATTCCACAGAATAAAAAAAGGTCTATCCAGTAATATATCAATATTCCATCGGGTGACAATGACCGTGGAATGAACAAAACACAAAACAATTATATACAGCCAAACAATAACCACAAATGTTCACAGCTGAGCAGGCTCGCTCAGATATGTTTTGAATCACGCTGTCTACTAACTTTTTTCATGTTAATATTTTGAAATATCAATCCTGTTTCTTGAAAGATTCAAACGATTATGAAAAAAAAAATACCAAAATGCAACTATGTGGTTGGGAAAAACTGCATTGTTCTTTACAAAATGGAATCATGCTAAAAATATAAACTTACATTTAAAAAAATGTTAAGAATCGTAGTATGAAGACATAGCACTTTGTACTTGAAAATAAATAATTATGCAAGATATTGGTTCTAGAAAATATTGAAAAAATTATAAAAGTAAAAAATACAAATTGGATACTGTTTAGTGCTAAATTTAAAAACATAATAAATAGCTTATGTTTTGTAGATCTTAAAGTGGGCTTTACTACAAAAGTGAAGTATATTTTTTATTATACAGGAGGCGCAGAGCAGACGGTGCAGTTTTGAAAGGCCGGTACACCCCGTGTGGGGGGGTAGGAACCTGGGAGAAATCTCATTGTATCGGGAGGGTTTTGCCGTTTTCAGTCGTTGCCATGGTTTGGTCCGGACAACACCGGGGCTATGCCGTCCGCAAGTTTCATGAAAATGGCTGTTCTGTCATCGCCACCCAGTGGGCCTTTCGGCTGCATTTCAATCTTGGGCATCGTGATACCGTCCGTCACCGTAATTTAATCGTGACTTGGGTGCGTACATTAGAAGGAACTAGTTCCACACTAAGACCTAAGGGTTTAGGAAGACCCAAAACCGTAAGAACACCAGAAAATTTAACGAGAGTGAGAGAAGCTATTGAACTGTCGCCTCGGCGCTCTGTCCGGAAGCATGCAATTGCATTGGGCATTGCTGACCGCTCATTAACCCATTCATCGCCACATGTTTGTAGAAACAGCGCGCCGGTACGCCACGTATTTTCTCCCAAACTATCGAAAAATATCGATCCTTTTTGGTTTGTTAATATTTTAAAATAATCATAGATGTCGTTGTGAGAAAATCAGAATTAATTTTGAAATACATTTTTCCAATATTGCGAAGCGCGCACAGCTGCGCTTATGGCGATCGTCTATGTAGAGCGCACATGTGTGCTTACGGCGATCGTCGGGTTAAGGAGGATTTTGGATCAAGACATGACACCCTGTACATGTATGTAAATCAAAAATATATTTCTTCAACTCCTATTTCCTTGCTAGAGACCTATGCTGTCTGTACTCCAGACAGTTGCTCCTCCTGTGAGGTGGATTCCCAGCTATCCATCTAGGAGGTCTTTAGGTGAAGCTGATTATGTAGTGCAATACGGGAGAGTCTAGTGGTGTCCATTTTTGGACATAACCGCACCCGTCCCTCCTTCGCTGTCTACTCTATTTTATAATATCCAAAAGTATCGTAATACATACATTTTTGGGAAATAATAAAACAACTTCACACTACCTTTCTCCGATGAATTCTTAACAAATTCAATTCCGTCTTCTATAAGAACATCCATCCTTTCGTCGCAATTGAGTCCGAAATAATTCTTGGCCACGTCCATAATGGCGGGGTCGATGTCAACGGCCTGGATGTTGTGGTGGGGGAAGCAGCGGTGCAGGAAGGTGCAGAGGCCCCCTCCACCCAGCCCCACCACGGCCAGGCGCGCCGGGGCCCCTTCCCCCAGAGCCTGCACGGCCAGCTGGGCCCCCACGCACATGTACACATGGTGTGCACACCCCAAGTATCCTGGGTCAACCATCATTTTCAATTTGCCCTTTTTTGTCCTTCCAACTGTAATGATTCAAAATAAGAGTAAAACTCCAAATTAATGAGATACTCATTTTAATAAAATCAAACAGTTTACAACACAAAAAATATTTTCTGTACTGAGTTCAAGGATAAGACAATTTATATTTTAAACGATGATGCAATAATTGGAAGTTATTATACTGAGTATAATAGTAAATATAGGAGTTCAATTGAAGTTATTATATATCTTTAAGAAATTAGTTTTCATTTCATGATTCAGACGACATCTGTAACAGAGTGGCAACAACTATGACTGCCACACTGAAGAGACCCCAGGGTTTGATTCAGTTTAGTTTATCAGTTTATTTATATACTCAAAAGATATTACAAACATAGTTACAGTTTAAGGCATTTATTTGAGAAAGGGTAAAGAATCAGCAACGCATGAGAGATGGTTCAACTTTAGGAAGACAAGATACTCTCTAAAGTTAAGAGTATTTTTCTTCTGAACGTACTTTCACTAATATGAAAGACGTCGATCTCCGAGGTAATCTTGTTGCTGATTGCTCTTCCCACCAGCATTATTAGAGGCAGGTTGGTTTTTGCGGCCGGAAGAAAGAACAATTTATGTTGGCGCTGTCGGAGATATCTATCGGGAACAAAAATACCTACACCGTCCAGCATGGCTGAGTTTTCAAAATATCCCCTAATTAATCTAAATAAATGGGTTATGAGATATCCGTCTCTTTGAAGCTGCAGAGAATTAGACCCCAACATTCCCAAAAGAGACCCTGTGGGATAGAACCATGGATAGCTACCATACTTTTTCATGTAGAGATACCCCAGAATTTTTTTCTGAACCCGCTCCAGCATAAGGGAATATTTCCCTCGTGTGGACTCCATATCACAGAACGACTTTCGAGTCTGCTCCGAACCAATGAATTGTATAGTACACTGAGCACATTGGGATCTCTGAAAACCCTTCCGGTTCGAATGATGAAGCCCAACATCTTCAGCGCAATGCCACAAATTCTCTCAACATGAGTGTGAAAAGTTAATCTACTCTCATAGATGACCCTGAGATCTCTCATAGTGGATACATGTGCCAATTGCTGGTTATTCATCATGTATCTATGATATATATAATACATTCCTAGTGTTGCCAGTGTAAAAAAAAAAATCACACTGTCTTTGGTCTGGTGTAGAATTCACGTGATAATAAAATGGCAAATAGTTAATTATCGCAAGTCATTAAAATCAATATAATAGTTAAAACAAAGTAATTGGGTTAAAACGATTTGGGGCAATATAAATTATGATATTTTCAACACTCACCAATCTTTAATTTGGCTTCTGATTGGATAAGGAATGGATTCCGTAGAAAGATGAGCCTCCGGAATGTGCTGTCAGTTCCACCGAGCACATCTTCCACTACAAAGTCCCCTGAGTACTCCGAGTAGCCCTTGTACACCACTTCTCTCTGGCCCACATCCAACCCCAGAGACAGGTAGGGGATCTGAAATCAATTTCACTTTGCTCAACACCACAATTATATGAAGGATATCAATATTGGAGTCAAATTATCAGTCCTTGGTAATAATAGGGCCAGACACTAAACTTATTTGTCATGGGTGGCTCAATGATCTTTAACATCTTATATAACGTGACTAACCATCTGTCGTTTTTTTCCGTCGGAGTAGGCAGAGAAGATGGACCACCAAACTGTTCTATCCTGACAACTTTCATGCCTCTTCTATGTGACACGCACACTCGTCGATTGTTCCTACTTCGGACTTGGCCGCCTTTCAGTATTTGATTAATTTGATGCCATGTCTTTCTTGGTCCCTCAACTTCTTTTTTCATTCACACTACTTAAATATATATTTTTAACCATTCTTCCCTCATTCATTCATTCCATATGTCCCTTGTGTGACCCTTTCTTAATTTTATTAAGGACGCATTCATCCCCCTTACATTCCTTTCTACCTTCTTCATAAGGTATTCTATCATACATTGTTTTTAGCACATTCTTCTAAGTGATCTCATTTCTACTTCATTTATCCTAGTTTGATTCTTCTTCTGCCAAATATCGTAAACTTTATTTTTACTTATGCTCTCTATAAAACAGACATTTTCATTTATATTAATTATTTAACCCCTATAGTGAGAAATTAGAGCAAGTTACCAAACATATTTATCTGGGAAGCATGTTTACAAGAAATGGAAAAATGGAGAAAGACATTTAAAGAAGGGTTGGTGCTAGGAACAAGACAAACGGTGCTCTCAAAGTCATCACTACAAATAGTAATATTAGGTGTATAACTTTGCTTCCGCCGGTTTTTCCGAAATTCGAGGCTTTATCGTAAAAAACTGGTTATACATTTATGATACAAAGTATTGTCCATCGCTGGCCACTACTTTCTCCCATCTTTCGGGCAGCATACGAATCCTGCGTTGAAAAAACTGGTCATTTTTTGAAGCGATCCTAGAATCGATCCAATTTTTTACTTCTTCATAAGACCGGAAGTGCTGGTCAGCTAGGTCGTGTGCCATTGATCGAAACAGGTGATAGTCCGAGGGAGCAACGTCTGGAGAATACGGCGGGTGGGGTAGGACTTCCCATTTCAAAGTTTCCAAGTATGTCTTGACCACTTTCGCAACATGGGGTCGAGCATTGTCATGCTGTAAAATCACTTTATCATGTCTCTCGTTGTATTGCGGCCGTTTGTCTTTCAATGCTCGGCTCAAACGCATTAATTGCGTTCGATAACGATCGCCTGTGATTGTTTCAGTCGGTTTTAACAATTCATAATACACTACGCCGAGCTGGTCCCACCAAATACTGAGCATAACCTTGGAACCGTGAATATTCAGTTTGGCCGTCGACGTGGAAGCATGGCCGGGATATCCCCATGATTTTCTGCACTTGGGATTATCGTAATGAACCCATTTCTCGTCCCCAGTCACAATGCGATACAGAAATCCCTTCCGTCTTTGCCTTGCAAGCAGCTGTTCACAAACACACAAACGCCGTTCAACATCTCTCGGCTTCAACTCGTACGGCACCCAATTTCCTTGTTTCTGAATCATTCCCATGACTTTCAGGCGTTTTGAAATGGCTGGTTGCGTCACTCCCAATGATCCTGCCAATTCTTGTTGCGTTTGACACGAGTCTTGATCAAGTAATGCCTCCAATTCTGCATCTTCGAAAACCTTCTCTCTTCCACCGCCATGCTGGTCTTCGACGTTAAAATCACCGTTCTTGAAGCGTTGAAACCACTCTCGGCACGTTCTTTCACTAATAGCGGCCTCACCATAGGTATTTGAGAGCATTCGATGAGCCTCAGCCGCAGATTTCTTCATATTAAAGCATAAAATTAAAACCTCCCGCAAATGACGAGAATTTGGCTCGTAAGCTGACATGTTTAATCGGGAATAACTTTATGATGCAGACACAAATCGACTAATATTTCGATGGCGTTATGTTTACAAATACTTAAGCTTATTGCATGACATCTATGATCTATTTATTCCAACTACCACTTACCGCTACTGCCATCTATTGCAAAACGGCGGAAGCAAAGTTACACACTTAATATATCCACTGAAACAAAGATGGCACTACATAATGGAGTTCTCGTGTCAATCTTTAAGTATGGAAGTGAGCTTGGAGTTGCAAAAGAAGGATAAAAGTAGGATAAATGCCGTAGAAATGAGATCACTGAGAAGAACGTTAGTGAAAAAAATATATATGATAGAAACCGAATGACGAAATAAGAAAGAAATGTAAATCGGGTGGTGGTCTAGTGGATAGAACGCTTGGCTTCTGATCAAGGGGACTTGGGTTCGAGCCTGGACATGACTAGATTCCTTCTTCATAATAATGAACTATTTTCTGCTCACATTGAAGATTGTAAAATAAATTCTAATATCATTGATTTAAATCTTTGGTGTTAGTCTTTTTTAATTTAAAAAAAAAAAAAAAGGGATATGATTGCATCATAAGTAAAATGAAAAAATGATCCCTGATATGGTTTGGACATATGAAACAAATGATGAGAGAAGGTCTCTTGCATGCCATAATGGAGGGTATGATCGAGGGGACAAACTCTAGGGGACGCCCACGCCGAGAGTACCTGGAGGACCTGTTGGTGGACGTACGCTGCTCATCATATGCAGATTTCAAAAGAGCCGCACAAGACAGGGAAAAATGGAAGAGAATAATGGAGAAAATTGCTGCAAACCAATCCCATTTCTGAGCTATAAATGGAGTCTCACAATAGGATTCATATGGAGTTTTACATGATTGTTCAAGAAACGGTAAATAGGAATACAAACTTCTCTAATTAATCCTTTTGGAGCTAAAGACTTGACGCTCATAGAGAGCTCATCTTTAACAGCATCCAGGCTGTCATAGATCTGATCCCGGTGCATGCTGATGACAGCCAAGCGGTTGTAGCCCGCCGACTCCAGCAATTTCCTTCTTCCCTCCGGTGTGGAGAAGATCCAATCCGCTTCTCTGTGCAGGATAAGGCAGCATAAAGTATGCCAAAGAACAGCAATGTTAATGTTCAATATAATAATTCAAATATTCAGTTTACAATAACCCATTCAGAAACACAAGACACACAAATTTGGAGTTAATCATTTTGAGAAATGTACTAGTATACATAATATATATTATATGTGTCAGTGTTTCCTCTAAAATATTTGACTCACTTTGTGTTAAAATATATAATAAAAAAAAGAGGTAAATACTAAAATTAAGAAAAAAAAATTGCAGATAGCATTCCTCATATTTATTTATAATAACAATATGTTTGTACTTATTAAGGGGTAACACTAGTATGACCGCCTGAAAAGAAGGTGATTTTTTTATTTTTTATAAAGAAAACTACTGCATGGAATGTTTTAATGTTGTGAGCATATATTTTTGAATATATAATAAATACATGATAAAATTTTTGGACCAAAAAATTTAAAATTCACCGAGTTATTTGCAATCTCCCAAGGCTCAAAAAAAAGTCCTCCCACTGCTGCAGTGATAGCGACCTTCACAGTGCCAGATCTCAAAAAAACCCATTAAGTTTATTAAATTAGAAGGTATTTTTCGTACCATGACCCTTGACCAAAAAAATTTTGATATTTAACAAAATGGCGGAGATTTAAAAAAAAATTCAAATTTCGCGCAAAAATTTGATGATTTTTGTTTGGCCTGCCAAAATTACACTTTTTATTCAATCGGAAAACTGGAGGTTCATGGTATGGAGAAACATATATAAAAGAAGCTGCAATAAGAATCAAATGGATCGGATGATTTGTGTTTGGGTTATAACTGCAGCAATTTTGAAAAATGTAGTTTCGAGAAAAACAGTTTTAAAGTGTTAGCGTTAATATGGATTCAAATCCAACAATCCTTTGTAAGTGGCACTATGACCAAAGCTAAAGTACCGCGTACATTTCACCTCGTATTTATCAATTGAGGGACCAAACATCTCTTTTACACGCTAACACAACTTTCAAACTGATGGCTGCTACTATTCAGATGGCTGTAACTCAAAAACTATTTGAGATATGCATTTGAAATTTTAGTATGTTATTTTTAAAGGTATAAACTATCGAAGTACGAAAATTTTGAAAAATCGATTTATTCAAAATTTCACACTAGTGGTGCCCCTTAATATCTCAAATTTTACATTCCCAATTTTTTTATTTTGGGTAGTCAAATTTACTTTTAAAAATCTAATGTAACGAGATTTCAAATTCACTCAATTCACTTACTGTGCTGCCCTCATAAGTTATGTAAAAACGCAGCTAACGGGAAAAAAACACAGAAATGTAAATAAGTACGAGGCCATATCCCATATCAAATCCTGAACTGTATCCTAAAGAATAAAAATTAGCCGTTTATTTCAATACACAAATCGCCATAATGTCTTCTTTCATTTAAAAAAATATAAGATTATTCTAAGCAAAAAAGGAAGTAAAGTGTGATTCATAAGCAAAAGGCAGCAAGGGCCCATGTGTTTGCTGCGTTTTAGCTTATGAATCACATTTTACTGCTCTTTTGACACACATGAAAAATATGTTTTCTCAAAACTTTGTTTTTTGTTAGCTGCATTTCGGTTATGAGGGCAAGTAGTTACTTGTAGAGTTCTATAGGAATATTTTAATACATCTGTGAAAATAAAATAAATTTTTGTGAAATATTGTGTTTGTGTTCTGGTACTGCGGAAACATATTCTTAAGTAACGAAAATCTGTACTGTGATTGATAATATTCTTATTTAACTAAGAAAATACATTTTAATGATTATTCAGAGATTAGGAAGAGAAAATAAATTTCACAAATTACTGCGGCAGGGGTAATCTATGAAAAAAGCTTTATAGAAAATTAATAGAAGTACACCTATAGTGTACCCTTCTAAAAAAATAAACTTAATGAAGTATACTAAAAAAAATAATGAAAACAAAAGACATTTAAAAAATGCAGAAGTGAATATTGTGTATAAATAAAATACAAGTTTATTCAACTTCAGTAAAGTACGGATTTAATAAAATAAAAGCACAGATGTAAGGAAAAACATCTTTCAGTTCCATTTCCCTGGGCTCATAGGCACCAATTAAGAACAAGACAAACTCCGTTGTTTACTCACAACTTTTGGTTTTAATTGCGAAGAAACCCGGGAGCGGGGCGAGGAAGCAAAACAGATGAAAGAGGACTTGATAAAATAACTGGGACTTATCGGAGTGACACGTTTGCGGAGCTCATCGGGTGCAGGAGGGTCGAGCACTGACCACTGACCACTGCTCCTGAGCCGGTGTGGGTACAGGTGTGGGCCGCCCGCCACCTCTCACATTAATAACAAGCAGCGCTCACCTCACCAGGGGTCACATACTCCCACTGCGCAATGCTCATTACCCCATCACATCACATCACTTACTTCCCACTTAACTCTCGCCAACAGAACAGTGTTAGCCTTTGGTAAACATTTAAAGCCCCGTTAAAAAAAAATACAATAACCAACCTAGTTGCTTTCAATATTACATACATCACAAACCATAATTATATTTTGAAAGTATTAATAAAAAGATGCTGAAATTTTGTGAATTTTACAAAATTTCATTAAAACAAAAAGAAAAATTAAAAATAATCCTGTACTTATCGCATTGTTTGCGGGAGACATAAAAGCGCATTTTGTAAAAATTTAATAGAAGGTTAGAAACAAAAGTTTTATATAAAAATAAGCAATGGCCCAAAAGTTATATTTTAATAGGAAAACTATTTTTGCAGGTAAATTCGAAAATATTGCCCGCTTTAGGGCGTATTGCCCAAAAAGGTAACAATGTGTTAACATCCAATAAATCACCAAAAAAAAAAGAATTTGTTAGTTATTTTAAAAAAAAAATGGTAGTATTTCATAGTAGCTGATTAAAATAAAATAAAAAGAATTTTACACATTTTATTTTATTATACTTGTTTTTATTTGTGCATAAGTAATTTTTATTACTCAACAAAAAGAACTAATAGATTTAAAAATATGTAATATTGATGAAAACTAGGCATTAGCTAGGGCATTATCAAAGTCCGATATTCCTATTGTGATGTTTGTGGAATAGCTAAGAGTTGAATACATCAGCAGACAGAGAATAGTTTTGTGATAAACATGTGTTTTTAAATAATGAATACGAATGAAAACGTCAGTTTTCTAGGAGTTTTATTATATTTTATGAGAATGACATGTTTCACCCTTCTAAGGCATTATCAAATGTGACGAAACTTCTACTCGTTGCAGTTAATATACAGTTAATATGGTAAATGGAGCAGAATATGGTAATTAACAAAAATTGATATGACTTTATACATTTTTAACAAAGAATTATTTGGGTGGGTCCAGAGATATTGGAAAGTGTTTCTTGGAACTCGTTAAGAAATTTTATGACAATAGTCAGGGGATACTAAATGATATTATATAAATCAAAAATAAGTTATTTGAGGTGGGACGAAATAAAGCGAATTTTTTTTTTCAAAGTTTCAAGAAACACTTTCTAATATTCCTGGACCTACCTAAATAATTCTTTGTTATAAATGTATAAAGTCACATAAATTTTCGTTAATTACCATATTCTGCTCCATTTACTAGTGTATATAAACTGCAACGAGTTGAAGTTTCGTCACATTTGATAATGCCTTAGAAGGGCGAAACATGTCATTCCCATATAATATAATAAAACTTCTAGATAACTGATGTTTTCATTTGTATTAATTATTTAATATGGAGTTTTACATCATTGTTCAAGAAACAATAAATGTGTTTTTAAAACAATTCCTGAACCCAAATTTACCTGTAAAATCATAATTCCGAATGTTGTTCAACTCTGAAAGAGAAAACTTGTATATAATGATTCTGGCGGGGGGCCAAGTTAAAAATATATGGAACTTATCTCCCAAAAACAAGTGTTTGATCTCAACAGCGCAGTATTTTAGAAAATATGTTATTAATAGCTGCAAGAGCTGCAATGGGCGTGAGCACCAGCAAGCCCCTCGCACTACGTGACTCCAGAAATAACTTTCCAAACTTTCAAAATAATCAGCTTTTCCATGTTTACAAGAGCTATTCTGAGTGGACACGTAGTCTCGTAGGAAGATAATTAACTGCCGCTCCCGCATCTCCTCGGGCGGCTTGGAGAGCGTGTTTACTGTATTGGCACAATGACATGTTTCGTGTTTGTGGGATTTGTTATTGGACCCTGATTTAGAGTGATTAGTAGCCATTAGGAAAATTGTTTTACAGGCGACAAAATAAATATTTCAATCTGGGTCAAAATATAAATGGTGTATGGAATATAAAAGTTTTATAGATTTTTCATTCCTATTTTCTCCAGCATTATAGTCAGTGGATGCTAATTGGTTATCACATATAGAAATACCAAATGTGTGCTATTAGTTTTGTTTCATTAACCCTCCCTTCCCTATGATGGGTATCTTCTACACGTTGCTTCTAATAACCATCAATATCTCTATAAATATAATTAATACAAGGTTAAGATTTTAGGTATTCCTCCATAATATTGCCTGTTGATTGAAAAGGTACAAAAAAAGTTCTTACGTTTTTTGTACCTCAAAGTAATTACCCCTGGCTGTACCCAACTGATTTCTTTCTGGGTATGCTGGACTACCAATCATTGGAAATTAGACGAACTATGCATTTGGGTGTTCATTTTTTTCAACTGATTCGTGGTCGAATACATAACTCGGATATTTTGAATGACTTGACTTTGTTTGTCCCTGACAATTATCTGCGACAAAGGCAACATAGATTATTTCACCTGCCACTGTGAAGAACCAATTTACCTAAAGTTATGCCCGTGGGCAGGGCAATAATCCTTCTAAACCGCATCTCTTCGGATGTGGACATCTTCCACGATAGTGAGGCTTCCCTCAGAAAAAATCTATCTCTAAAATAATGTGTTGTTCTTCTTATTGTTTGTAATTATTTATTTGGTCTTTATTTTTTAATTATCTCGTGTTTTTTGTGTTTTTGTCTATTTTTCAATTTCTTTATTGTATTTACTGTTTAAAATAGTTTTTTTTTTACCTACCTGTATAGTCATAAGCGCTTTGGTTATATTCTGTAATGTTTATGATTTAAAAATAAATTGAATTGAATTGAATAATATATTTACGCATTGATTTAAAAAATAATATTAGGTCCTTACATATGAAATTGGCGTTTTGTATGGGAGGAACATAAAGTTGATTTTTTTTAAATATAATATATTTATTTAATCAAAGTATGTACCATTGCTATCTATGCACTTTTGCCATCTCATAGGTAGTTCATCGATCCCTTTACTAAAAAAAACATTCGGACGGGAATCAATAAAATCTTTGAAGTCGGTTTGGACTGCCCCATCGGAGTTGAATTTTTTCCCTTGCAAGTAGTTATCCAAATTTCGAAAAAAATAGTAATCTGTTGGGGCAAGGTCCGGAGAGTACGGTGGATGTCTTAGACATTCCAATTGAAGCTCTTCTAATTTGGTAGCCGTCTGTTGTGCAGTGTGTGGTCTAGCGTTATCATGAAGCAGCAGTGGCCTAGAGCGATTAACCAGCCTCGGTTGTTTAGCAGCTAGCTTTTCCATCATGGTTTGCAGTTGCTAACAATAGACATCTGCCGTAATCGTCTGGCCAGATTTAAGAAAGCTGTAGTGAACGACACCAGCACTAGTCCACCAAACACTCACTAGTAACTTTTTTGGGGTCAATTTTCGCTTGGGGCATGGTTTGGCTGGTTCGGCAGGGTTCAGCCATTGCGATGAGCGCTTCCGATTATCATACAGGATCCACTTTTCATCACAGGTAATGATTCGATTCAAAATCCCTTCATTATTGTGCCGGTTGAGTAATGCAACGCAGCAGTCAACGCGCGTTTGTTGATTTGCTTCACTCAATTCGTGAGGTACCCACCTTTCAAGCTTTTTCACCTTCCCAATTTGCTTCAAGTGGATTAAAACAGTTTTATCACTAACACCGCAGCCTGCAGCTAACTCGGACGTGGTTTGCGATGGATCCGCTTCCACAATAGCCTTCAATTCTTCATTATCAACTTTGGTCTCCGGCCGTCCACGGGGCTTGTTCTGCAGGTCGAAATTTCCAGAACGAAAACGTTGGAACCAAAAACGCACTGTGTTTTCTTTTGCGGCACCGTCGCCATACACATCATTAATCCTTCGAGCCGTTTCTGCAGCACTGGTGCCACGGTGGAACTCGTACTCGTAAATAACGCGATATTTCAAGTTTTCCATTTTGTAAACTGAGTGACGCAAAGAAAAAAAACAATTGAGGAAAAAACAAATGAATTATAATTTTCGAAACACAAATACTTGAGTAAATAGCTGTATAAATTTGAATTTGGAATTCCTAACCAAAGAGATGATATTTGAGATCAAAGTTGCCAGTACGGCAAAACGCCAATTTCATATGTAAGGACCTAATATTTTTTTATTTTTATTTTTTTATTATACGATTTTATTTTGGGAGTATCGTGAGAGGACTCTCATTACTGATACCCCACTATTTATGACATGACTTTTTTATACATTATTATAAACAGGAAATATACTTATTGTAAAAAATTATACATAGAATTACTTAAAACTAACTAAACTAAATAATCGAGCAAATACAAATTACGGCAAGTCAAAATTACAATTAAATTTAAGTTTTTTAAGAGTTAAATATAAATTACTATGATAATACATCTATAATATTTACTACACAGATAATAAATGGAGAGTGAAATGAATAAATATATAAATTCTCGGCTTGAAACAGAAAATCAGGGAGAGTTTTGAAAATATCACGAAATAATTTATACAAAGAAAAGATAGAATATGAGTTAGAAAATTAATATAATTTTAAATAAATTGCGGTAGCATAAGAGTATTCCAAAGTAAACAGTTTAATCACTATATTAAGTTAAAAATCATTATTTTCTAAAATCTGGTTAAGGAAATATAATTTAAGTGGGTTATTTTTTGTTTCATCTTTAAGGTGTTCCGGAAGTCTATTAAGTGCAGAAAAAGCTATGAATTTAAGTGATTTTATTCCGTATTTAGTAGTGGATACTTTGGGGATATACAGGTTGTTTGCTTGTCTAGTGTTATGGTCATGTATGCCATTGTTGAGATTAAAGGTTGTATTAAAATGTAATGATTTTTGAATCAATTGCTTGATTGTACAAGTTATTTCGTATAGCGGCAGTATTTTTATTGGGAGGATTTTTGTATTTTTGTAGATATCTTTAGTGGGGGTGTCAACTGGGAGTTTAAGTATGTTTTTTATTGCCCTGTTCTGTAGTACCTGTAGTTGGTTGATATATTTTTTTGTTGTAAAACCCCAGATACAGGACAGGTATGATAGGTGCGAGTGCACGAATGCATAGTAGATAGAAAGCAGAGTATTGGTTTTTATCAATTTTTGGAATCTATAGAGAATACCTATTACTGGAGTTATTTTGTTAATAATGTTTTCTATGTGCATATTCCAATTTAGTTTGTCATCGATTATTAATCCCAGATATTTCGTAGAGTTTTGTTTATGTAATAGGTGACCATTTAATTGTATGCTTATATCATAGTGAGGTCTGTTATTAAAAAGTAGGTAGTGCGTTTTTTTTTCATTAACTGTTAGTTTGTTCAGTCTCAGCCACTCCGCGAGTTCCACAAGATCCGATTGAATATTCTTTTCTAATTGCTTTAAATTTTCATGTTGATAGAAGATCACTGTGTCATCTGCATAGAGTTGCAGTGTGCCGTGTAGTTGTAGATCTGTTATGTCATTGATGTATATTAGAAAGAGCAGTGGGCCCAGGATAGATCCTTGGGGTACTCCACATGTAACCCTTTCAATGGTGCTCTGATAACTGTCTATTTCAACTATTTGTAACCTGTTTGTTAGGTAGCTTCTGAAGAGATCTAAGTATTTGTGCGTAACTCCAATATATTGAAGCTTTTCGAGCAATATCTTATGGTCCACAGTGTCAAACGCTTTCTTTAAATCGATAAAAATAGCAGATGTGTACTTTTTGCTGTCAATGTGATTTTGAAGTGAGGCTATTATGTCAAATGTTGCACTTTTGGTGGTTGACTTTTTTGTAAAACCGTATTGGTTGGGTGAAAGAAATTTAATTTTATCAAGATAATTTGTTAGTCTGTTCTTCATGAGAGTTTCAAATATTTTTGATATGATTGGAAGAATAGAAATCGGGCGATAATTATTAACATGTTTTGTGGAATCGCCTTTATGAATTGGGACTACTTTAGCTATTTTCAGTTTATTTGGAAAAATACCCGAGGAGATGGTTTTATTTATTAGTTTGACTAAATCATTCGCCAGTTCATCGCTGCAGGCCTTTAACATTTTGGGTGATATTTTGTCCACTCCTGAGGCAGCACGATTCTTTAAGTTCGATATTATGCGTTTTACTTCTGTTTCATTAGTATATGTCATGTAAAAAGATTGCAGAACAGATTTAGAGTTTGATATTGAATTAGAGTCAGTGGTCATTATTGGAATTTTCGATGCGAGATCATGACCAACTGAGGTGAAGTACGTATTAAAAGCGTTTGCAATTAATAATTTATCTTTCACTTCCATATCATTTATTAATATTGTGTCCACGTGTTCCCGTTTATGGGATATGTCATTTTTGAGAATGGAGTTTATAGTTATCCAGGTTTGCCGCGAATCGTGTAAGTTTTTATCAAATATATTAGATAAGTAATTCTGTTTCAGAGTGCGTCGATAGCTTGTGACCGCATTTCGTGATTTATTTTTTAGTGTAAGATTTGTGTTATTCGGTGCATTTTTCCATGTTTTGAAATAAAATTGTCGTACTTTAATTAGTTCATTCAATCTACTATCGTACCATGGAGTATTTCCAATGTTGTTTTTGTTTTTTCCCTTTGGGTTAAATTCATAGGTGTTCTTATCAATTATATTTTTTATGTGTTGACAGAATTCATCATAGTTGTTATTTAAATCATCATTTTTATAGACAATTTGTTTTGATTTCAGGTCATTTTTCATACCTGTAATGTTAATTTTTTTACATGAAGTGGTAAGGGGGGCTCTTAATAATAATCAGAATTTATCAGGTACATCGGAGGTATTTTGTGAACATCTGAAACAAATTCGCGTATAAACTGTGTGCGCGACACTATATTCGCATCTCACTCTTGCATACTTCACTGTGGAAGCGCGAGGAGCTCAATGTTCTTATTGCCACCGGCAGTAGCTCTCGGGCTTGCAACCAGAGTGGACCTATGCCCGTTCCGTGAGCGTTGCCAGATGTTTTCTTTTAATGTTTTCAGCAAATTAATCTCAATTATTATAATTTTTGACTTCAATTATAATTAATTAAGGGGATTGGCTATGAATGTTCTTATTTTTCCGATTTAAAATCACAAATTTTTGATTGAGTATTGACTATCCAATACAGGAATGCGCGTTTTTCTTTTAGCACCATAAGGGAAAGGTTAATAAAAATTACAAGTAAAAACAATTCTATATCTTGGGAAAATATCAAATAGTAACTTATAATTTTGAGAGCTAAGTATATAAATAAACGACGGTTACTTTTACATATATGAAAGTGATGGGACCCCACAAACAATATTTTTTATTTATTCAATTAAACACAACATAAAAATTATAAAATAGAAAAGAAACAAAAAAAAGGTAACAAAAGTAATAATCAGACGCATACCTGCCGAGAGGGACGATAAAGGCAGCAAACTTCCCGCTCATTCTCGTTCCTTTTTGGTCCAAGACATGGACCGTGTAGCGGGGGGAGTTCTCTCCGGGCTTAATGAGGTCTAGATACACCTAAAATGCGAAACAAAAAACTCTTTATTTATTAGGTTAAATAAGTTTTGTTTATAAAGAGTGCTTGAATATAACAGATCGTGTCACATAGGTTAATATTTTATCATATAATCAAATCAATTATGCATTTATATAAAAAAAAAATATCAATAAAAATTGTACTTGTATATTAAGATAACATTCTTGTACCGAGCCTTATGAATTGATACGAAGCATGAAACTGACAAAAGTTTTAACAATATGATTTGGGCAAGGCAGTCCTAGGAAAATGTGGCATGATCAAATCAATCAAATTTTAAACGTTGGCCACATGAGAATAGGAGAAATCAGCATATGTGAGATGACAGAATTTTTTGATGAATACGAGTGAAGTATGTATGTCCGGATAAAATTATAGTGTGGCAGTCCATCTTCTCTGCCTGTCATTAATGAGAAATCTTTTTATCTTTTTTTGAAGGAAAATACATAGTTACACACCAGTAAGATTACAATGTTTGGGTTTTGATATTGAATTATACCTAGTATTTTTTTGGGCAGTTTTATCCATCGTTAATATGTAAGTAAAATAAAAAATACCTCATCTAATCCAACCAGACTAGTGTTGGTCAGTCCACCAGTCACCAGAGCCGCATCTTGGGCTGAGCGCACCATGTTGATGATCTCCTCAGGAGACTCCACTCTCTGCATCTTATCCCCTCCCATACACACTTCCAGAATCTAAAAACAATTAATAAAATAGCAATAATCAACAACTAATTGTTCAATGTGTTTACTTTAGTTTACTATTGACAGAATATTAATATCTTTAATCTATGGAAATCTTTTAATCCTAGGAGTATTATTGAAGCAATTTTTCTTTTTAATGTTTTGATCAAATGTCAAATTTGCTTAGAAATGAGAAATGTACGGTAAAAAGGAACACATATTATATGAGGGTAGAAATAGTAAATAAGTAGTTATAAAGATTAAAGTACTTAAAATAATATCTATTGTTGATCCATCATAAGAATACCCTGTGAGAAGACGAAATTTGGTTCCTACTGCGCATTCCTCTCCCCCCGCTACGATCCCTCATCCCCTCGCAGCCCTACCGGCTAGCGGATCTGTCTTCAGTATCTATCTGACCGTCTTGTCGCGTGCCTTAATATATTAACTTATTCAGTCCCTATATATTAAAATGGATTTTTTTTATGGCGATGTTGATATTTTCATCTTCGGGTCAATTCTTGGCCGATTTGATAAATCTGATGCCACGTAAAATGCAATATACATATTTATATAATATTTATTAACAAAAGATTAACATAAGTTTCAAAATAATACATTTTTATCTTCTGGTATTAATTATTAAGTATACAAGTCAACATAACATTTGCATTTTTTTTTAAATACAGTTTTCTGAAATATACAAAAGAAGTAAATTGTATTAAGTGCCGAGTCGAAACTTACTAATTTAGCAAAGCTTAAGTTTTTTACATGCAATTTCATGTGAACATTTTCAATGTTGTCGGCAAAATACCAATTAGGTACTTAGGGTCATAAAATGAATCGGTGACGGTCTTTTATGTAAGCCACCCGTTAGGAGTTTACCTAACTATAGGAGGAAACCATTATCAAATACATAAAATGTTGAATACATTTTTTAATTATTTTTTAAAATATTTCAATTTTATTAGTATCCTGGGATTGAAAGTGTTGAGAGCTAGTAGAGGGGGAATGGGTGGAGTATGCGCGTCACAGGCCGTCACAGGGTATTCTAAGGATAAACGGCCTATATATAATTCTTCAATTTACAAGGGTACATACAACCATACGTTAGTACCTATGTATCTTTTAACCAGATATATTTTTTGGGTAAAACATATTTTATTTGAAACTAACAGGTGTATGCAAAAGTTTTTGCCGATTTTTGGGTAAACAAAACCCATAATTTTCAAGGGAAATATATTTTTTGTTTATTCAAAATATTGGCCATCAGCTTCTACACACTTCGCCCATCTTTCAGGTAAGTTATGAATACCATGCCAGAAAAAAACTGTTTGTCTTTTGCGGGAAACCATTCGTCGAGCCATTTTCCAACTTTCTCGAAATTGCTAAAGTGCTGCTCTGTGAGCACGTGCCCCATTGATGCGAAGAGGTGATAGTCAGATGGTGCCAGGTCAGGGAAGTACAGCGGGTTGCGGAAGGATGTCCCATCCAAGCGATTTCAAGGTGTCTTTCATTGGTTTTGCTGTGTGAGACGGCACATTGTCGTGTAACAAAATCACTTTGCCATGTCTTCTGGCCCATTCCGGTCGTCTTTCGATCAATGCGTGATTTAAATTAATCATTAGTTGTATTAATGTATTGTTTTAAATAAAGTTGGATGTGTATAAAAAAGTTAAATGAATTATCTGTATGATTTATATTTGTTAGATAATATTGTAGTCAAGTAGTCAACCAGAGGCAATTAGTGCTAGCATCTCATCTCAGGGATGAGATTAACTTATCTGGGTTTTATATTGGGTTAAGAATACTCACCAGTTGAGGGAGCTGCCTGAACTTTGTAATGATGACGGCAAACACTGGCATCACCGTGCTCTCGCCGCTCTCCGCAGTCTTATCTTCAGCTTCATGACATCGAACGATTCGGAACATCCAATTTGTGTTCCCAAAATAGTTGAGTAATTTCTTTAAAATGTGCTCTTGAAGCAAGGATATACAAATATATCTCCCTCCTAATCGCAGAACTCTCCCGATTTCACCAAAAAACTTATCAATTCTTAGTAAAACTTCTTCTGTATCATCCGGCATCAGGGCATCAAGAGTGCCTTTGTCAAATACCACACTGTAACTGCCGTCTTCAAATGTCATATTCAGAGCGTCCATTTGAATAAACTTCATGTCAGGACGCTGTTCTCTATTTGAATTTAGCATTTGTTTAATAGCCACCTGTGAAATGTCTATGTTGGTGATTTGTCTGTAGCCTACGTCATAAAGGTCCGCACTGAGAGTGGAGTTACCGCACCCAACCATTAATAATTCGTCTTTTGGTTTCACGTATTTGTGGATTTGACCGCATAGTTCAGGATATTCTCCATACCTGCGATAGAAAATGCATCATAAGGAAATGAAGGCACAAATAAATATGAATGCAAGAACATGTTAAACAATGAAAACATAATAAAAAATTCGTAAAAATAAATATTTACGAATAAAATAGTTATTTTTTTAGGTTATCTTACCATTCAAAAGCTTTATTTCCTCGTTTTTTGAAAAAAGTATTCCAGTATTCCTTTTGGCTGAAATCTTGATGGCTTTTCGGTAGTAAATTCATTGTGTTTTTTGTATATCAAGAAATAATACAGATATTATGGGCATGAAAAACGTGTGTTTTGACAGACTGGTAGTCAATTTTCAAAATATATGGTTACCCAGAAAGTATGTCGGTAAATTAAATACCTGTAAATTGGCTGATAACGACTGTGAAAATCTGGGACAATTCAACCAATCATTCGCTGTAGAAGTACTTCAAGAAAGCAACAGATGTCATTAATTGTTTGAAAAATATTATGACGATAGTACAAAATAATAAAAAGCACAAAAATTGAAATAAAATAGGAGGAACCGGATATTACAAATTTTAATATTTTTGATGAAATGGTGACCTGAGTCTTTAGTCAATAACTGAAATACAGCAATTATATAATGTCTTTCATATTTTATCGGGACATTTATTATTATGATTATTGTTTATTATTTCCAACTGAACATAGACACATTAAAAGATTAAAAAATGTATTTTCATAAAATCTCTTTACTTATTTTTGAACAATAAAAAAACAATTTAAATTTGGAATCAACTAGTTAACAACGAATATTCATACAGTTAGGTCCATTTCGTTTGGCATTATGTTTCTAGTTGGGATTATTTTAATTTATCAATTTTGTCTTACACTACTATAAAATAAATGAGTTGGGGCAACCTCGTTTAGTTTACCGCGGGATTTAACTCTTCACCGGTATAGAGTAGCACGTGAAATACAAATTTATTTGAAATTACACCATCCCAGACTTATTTTGATAACTATAATACCTATACTATTGAGTTTGAGTTGTTTTGATAATTCTGTTTCCTTATAATCGCACTCCTAGTCCTGTTAATTTATCTGAATACTTCATTATATATTGTTATTTTAAAAAGGATCTGAATATAGCACCTAATTGAAATATTAGGTCCTTACATATGAAATTGGCTTTTTGTATGGGAGGAACATAAAGTTGATTTTTTTTTAAATATAATATATTTATTTAATCAAAGTATGTACCATTGCTATCTATGCACTTTTGCCATCTCATAGGTAGTTCATCGATCCCTTTACTAAAAAAACAATTCGGACGGGAATCAATAAAATCTTTGAAGTCGGTTTTGACTGCCCCATCGGAGTTGAATTTTTTCCCTTGCAAGAAGTTATCCAAATTTCGAAAAAAATAGTAATCTGTTGGAGCAAGGTCCGGAGAGTACGGTGGATGTCTTAGACATTCCAATTGAAGCTCTTCTAATTTGGTAGCCGTCTGTTGTGCAGTGTGTGGTCTAGCGTTATCATGAAGCAGCAGTGGCCTAGAGCGATTAACCAGCCTCAGTTGTTTAGCAGCTAGCTTTTCCATCATGGTTTGCAGTTGCTGATAATAAACATCTGCCGTAATCGTCTGGCCAGATTTAAGAAAGCTGTAGTGAACGACACCAGCACTAGTCCACCAAACGCTCACAAGTAACTTTTTTGGAGTCAATTTTCGCTTGGGGCATGGTTTGGCTGGTTCGGCAGGGTTCAGCCATTGCGATGAGCGCTTCCGATTATCATACAGGATCCACTTTTCATCACAGGTTATGATTCGATTCAAAATCCCTTCATAATTGTGCCGGTTGAATAATGCAACGCAGCAGTCAACGCGCGTTTGTTGATTTGCTTCACTCAATTCGTGAGGTACCCACCTTTCAAGCTTTTTCACCTTCCCAATTTGCTTCAAGTGGATTAAAACAGTTTTATCACTAACACCGCAGCCTGCAGCTAACTCGGACGTGGTTTGCGATGGATCCGCTTCCACAATAGCCTTCAATTCTTCATTATCAACTTTGGTCTCCGGCCGTCCACGGGGCTTGTTCTGCAGGTCGAAATTTCCAGAACGAAAACGTTGGAACCAAAAACGCACTGTGTTTTCTTTTGCGGCACCGTCGCCATACACATCACTAATCCTTCGAGCCGTTTCTGCAGCACTGGTGCCACGGTGGAACTCGTACTCGTAAATAACGCGATATTTCAAGTTTTCCATTTTGTAAACTGAGTGACGCAAAGAAAAAAACAATTGAGGAAAAAACAAATGAATTATAATTTTTGAAACACAAATACTTGAGTAAATAGCTGTATAAATTTGAATTCGGAATTCCTAACCAAAGAGAAGATATTTGAGATCAAAGTTGCCAGTACGGCAAAACGCCAATTTCATATGTAAGGACCTAATATATGTATATTGGTTAGTTAGGAAGGTAGACATATGCCAACGACTTTTAATATCATTTTTCTATATAGTTTTTGATAAACTTAAGGCGTTTTTTTCGAAATATTTGAATCCAATCGTAAAATTTTAGGTAGAAATAAATATTGCTACGTTCTTATTAGGTATACATAAAAAACATTTCAGAGAATCATCACCTGCTCAAATTCTAAATTGAAAACTTAGGAACCAGTTTTGCAAAGTGCACGATAAAGAGAGTCGTTTATCTTACATTTGAGCCAATAATTTGAAGGTTCTAACGGTCAAATTAATTATTTAAAAATGCAAAATATACGCAATTGTTTTATTGAAGGCGCTCTTAAAACTCGAAAGGAAAGGTGTTAACAACTGCAGGCACTATTTAAGACGTAAATGAATGTTAGATGAGCGTTTTGGACTAAACATGCCCCCATCGCTTGATCAAATTGTAAATTACACGGCTAACTCAAATTTGCAACTAATATAATGGGGTTGGGCGCGGTAAGTGAGATCTAATGGAAAATGTTTGGCCGAAAAAGGAAAAAGGGTTGGTCGGGTGTTGCGAGGATGCCCCGAGGAGCAAGGTGCTTTTCACGATAATTGCACACGTCGGCGATCGCACCTCATTATTGAAGCAATTGAGAGCAATGGTTCTCGCATTAGCACCTAGTTATTGGAGATTGAAGGGCGCGCTTCGCAAATTGCCTCCAAATATGCGCACCAGCCATGAGCGCCGGCTACACAGGGTGATCAGGAATGCAAACATATTAAATAATAATTCAATAAAGCGATGTTTTTAACTGCTTCCACTTTTGTCTTTATTTCGACAGCGACCGGTTTCGTCAGGCTCGCTGGCGTCGACAGACTAGTGACACTGTTATAAACTGACTCCTTTATATACGTACTTTCTTACTTTCTATGGCCATACAACTCTTGAAGAGTTTTATGAGTTGGCCTCCTTGATGATTTTTCGCCAAGTTCCTCGATCCTGCGCCTTTTGCTCCCAGCAGTCCGATTCGCCAAATCTAGCCAGGTCAGCCAGAACATTTTCCATTAGGCGTTGTCTATCAGAACCATACGTCACCACTGGATTCATGATGGTGTTATTTTTTTTATATACGTACAGGTGGTAAACATGATTCTATGTAAAAATAATCTTTAAATAATTATGTGTAATTTACTGAATTCAAATAATGGTATTAAATTTATTTAAGAGCATTTTCTTTTCAATATAATGGAAAAATATGTCAGGTGTAATAAATTTTAATTCCATTATATTGTATACTTACCTAAATCTATTGTATTTCATATTACCTACGCTAGAGTTACTCAATCAGTAAATATGTAATTAGATTAAAATAGAAAAACTCTTGGTAAATGTATACAATCAAATAAATGTTTTGATGTAAAAACCATGTTAAATAATTAATACGAACGAAAACATTTGTTTTCTGGAAGTTTTATTATATTTTATGCGAATGACATGTTTCACCTTGCAAAGGTATTGTCAAATCTTTATTTGTTTGTTTATAAGTTGAATAGAATAACATAATAAAATTGACGTGACTGAAAATGCCTGTTTTCTAAAAGTTTTATTATCAAATGATTTAAAAATGACTAAGACAGGCGAAACATGTCATTCCCATAAAATATAATAAAACGTTTACATAAGTATTAATTATGAAAAACGAATTGTTTACCTTTCGACATTTTGAAGAATTGCCAGAGGAACCGGTTCGTTTAGTGCAAGTTTCAATTTGGCAGGATCAAATTGCGATCACCGTGTAGAGATAACCAAAGCTTTCATTATATGGCCGTGCCTTCCGTGTTAATGGTCTGGTAAACACAGCCCCTTAAGTCCTTATAAAACACTCCAAAGGACCCGACATCGATCATCTTGTTAGGCGTGAGGATTCGCTAACGAATAAATCAATTTTGACGCTAAATATTGTAATCGGGGCTGACGGCCCTGGCATGGTGCGACCTTCTTCCTCTCGGACAACTGAAGAGATGTCTGGAAAATCTTTTCGGTTTTGTTTTGGATATCTATTGCAACGATGTTTTAAGAATTTGTCTCAATCACCATGGCGTGTGTTGTCTAAATAATATGTTGAATATTGTTTAGTACGTATGGAAGTAAAGCTTGGAGTTGGCAGAAGAAGGATGAAAGTAGGATAAATGCCGTATAATGTGCAGAAAAACTATGTGTGATAGAATTTAATAATGATGTAAGAATGTAAAATAAATACAATTAAAAAAAGTTTGGACCCGTGTAACGAATTGATTAGAGAAGAATGGTTAAAATATATATATATTTAAGTAGTGTGAGTAGTGTAGAGGAAATCCAACGAAGACATGGTATTACCAAATAAATCTATTGCTGAAAGGCGGCCATGCGTGCGTGTCACGGTGTGTGAATGTAGAAGAAGCGCGAGAGTTATGTCAGGATAAAACAGCGTGATGGTCCATCCTATCTGCCTACCCTTCCGGCGAAACAGCGTGATGGTTAGTTAGTTATTTTTCAGGTTTAGTAGATTGCAATGAATGTTTTAACAGCGATTTCGTCGACAGAGAAAAAAACACAAATGCCATTTTAAGAGTATAAACGAATTCAATTTACATCATAGACTGTTAACAATGCGTATTTCGTGAGTTTCCCAGATCTTCGGGTAAATAGTTTGTAGACGAACATTTGGAAAGGCCGGTGGTGACTGAAACCTGTAAAATCATCGTAGAAAAACAGAGCCTCTTCCTGATGAACGGATTTGATCAGGATAAAGATTTTATTTAATCCACGAATACCTAATCTAAAGGGTTTTATAATAATGCTTGGGCTTAATCCAACAATAATACTAGAATTTCCGATACAGTCAAGATTAAAATTCTGTTCATTACGTAATTATCAAATCAAATAAATTCATAACACAATTTAGATCGCAAGTATTTGGTATTTTTAATGTAATTTACTTAGTTTGTAAGGCTTTTGATTTGTGTATTAGATACCCCAAAATCCCATGTTTAGGTATATGAGTATTTAAGTAAATATGCTTTGGTTCTAGCTTACTCAATTAGTAATATCGATTGCTCACTCAAGTAAGAACTCATCGACCTTTTAGTTAAACTCGCATATAAAAATCTTGTCTGGAAAGGTCACCGTAATTTCGTCTAGAGGTAATTTAAATAGACCGTGTGACTTGTGGACCTGCTATTTCGCTCTTCATTAATTATTTTCGTTGTTTTATACAAAATACACGATGTGAGTCTATCGCCCACAGCCAAATCTTGTAAAATCTGCATTAGCAATGCGTGTAAACCGCGCATTAGAGGCGCAGTCGGGACAGGGTCTTCCCCTCCTAATTGGTAATGGTGGGTTTATCTACACCTGATTCCTTGTGAAAACATAAAGGGTCACAATCTTCAAAAGGTAATTATATATTGATGGAAGATACAGTGATTTACACTCAACGGCTAATATGATGCCGAGAGATATATTTAAAATAGTTTATTTTTAATATTATTACAATCCTAGAATGTACAAGAATATATTTCATGTAGAAAATTTACTGATATTAATTAACACTGTTAATCAATAAATCTTACAAAATAAAAAGGAAATGAAAAAATACTAATTTATTTTATGGAAATCCTACCCCCCTAACTCATATAATATGTATTTTATAATATATTATACAATAATATAATAATAGGATGAAAGTATGATAAATGCCTTAGAAATGAGGTCACTAAGAAGAATGTGCAAAAAACAATGTATGATAGAATATCTAATGATGAAGTAGGAAAGGAATGTAAGACGGATGAATGCGTCCCAAATAAAATTAATAAAGGGTGACTAAGATGGTTAAGACATATGGAAGGAATGGATGAGGGAAGAATGTTTAAACATATATATCCAAATAGTAGGATTGGAAAAATAAGTCGGCGAAGGCCAAGGAAGACATGTTCGAAGTACGAACAATCGACAAGCGTTCATGTCAAGATGTGTGAATGTAAAAGAGGCGCAAGGGTTATGTCAGGATAGAACAGTTTGGCGGTCCATCCTCTCTGACTACCCCCTGGAGGAAACAGCGTTATGGCTAGTTAGTTACAATAACATAGATAGTACATACAAATATAGTTGCTTTTCAGAATTTGTAATGGTTATAACGCTGTTTTTTTTTTCATTAACTTATACGGAATAATGAAAAAAAAAACACAAAAAATTGAGAGATAGCTGATCTTCTGCATCGCAAGAGGGGGAAAATCTCGAGACATCAGATCACCCGATGTAATTGAAGAAGAAGAAAAAAAACTCATTTTCAGCATTTTAATCACCTATATTTCGCTTAAACATACATTTCAGAATAACTCTCTTAGACCCTTATATAAGTTGAAAGAAAAAAGATTTTATTTAAAAAAATAATCCCATTTGTATTCTTGTAAGTTTATAAAACATATTGCAATCTATTTTCAATACAATAATTACAATGTTATTAAAAGTAACGTTTGTTTTAAGTTCAAATGGAGTATAAATATGTATCTTTTTGAATTAATATTGCAGTTTTCAAGATGAAATAATTTAAAATGTTGTAACTGGACCAGAAACTGAGACGGATATCACTAACCAAATGCACGAACAATGGCAGGACAATCAAGGATATTGAACAATGGACTGAAACTTTACAATGACCTACCAAGGAGTTTTACTAAAAACCAATTTTAAATATATCTGAAACAAAATATAGTTACAAGTAAGATCTAAAAATGTATCCATATAACCCGATTGAGTTTTAAAAAAAACCGCACCCCGTTTTTTCTATAAAATATTAAATGTAGGTATACAAGTTAGATTTAACTTAGTATGCAATCAAATCAGGCCCTGACCGCTGAATGAATAATAAATAACTCCTGATGGATTAAAATATAATTTCCCTTGAGTCCCTGGGGAAACATTAGGCTGCGATTTGATCAGCCCTTTCATGTCAGTTGTTCGTGTCAATTTCAATCTAATCAAGTGTAGGTATGTGCACACGCACTATGGAGAACCTCTCTTGAGAATTTATCACTGTCATTGAAGATCATTCGAATAGCATTTGTACTTCTGGGTATAATATAAGGTTCCCACCACCACCCGAGACTGTTATAGGACGCAGCGACGCCCTTTCGTCAGTCTCGCTGCACTATCTAGGCCTGTTCCTTGTCCATCCGGGACTTACGTTAATTTAATTTAGCCTTTTCTTGTCATCAATCAAAAGGATGACAGACCACATTTAATATATTCTTTTAACCTTATATATCTCCCGCGCGGCCTCACATCTCTTTATTATTAAATAAAATCAGAAGTAAATATTATATAAAACACACATTAATACACCATACACAATAGGACAAATATATAACAAACTAAATTTTAAAACAGGAAGAAGATAGTGTATGAGGGAGGCGGGAAAATGTTAAGTAAGAATGAATAAATTGGGATGGGATGGATGGAGGACAGGTTTTAGAAAGAGCAGAAATGAATAAAAAAAACAGTATATATAAAAGACACATTATAAACAGAAAAGTAGATCAGAACACATCTACCAAGGGGCAGTGTAGGCTTCTGGTCAAACAAAACCAATGAACATGAGCCAGTGGCAACATCCATGAACAGCAACTCAGGGACGCAGAAACAGAAAATAAAACTAAAATGCACAAAACTATTGTAACAAACATAGCGAACATATCTATATATATAAAACAAAGTCAAAAATCGTGTTAGTTACACCATTTATAACTCGAGAACGGCTGGACCAATTTTGAAGATCTTATATTTGCTGGATTTGTCTCCGTTCCGGATAACAGAATAATCATTAAAACATTTGAAAAAATCACTTAAATGATTTAAAATTAATTATATTTGTCGTACGTTTGACTAAATTTGACTTAATAAACGACGTATAAAATCAAAATGGCGTGTATTTTAGTTTCGGTATCGCCCGTAGGTGGTGTATTGTTGATGCCAGATGTCAATACTCAATGTGAAAGATTTGAGTTGAGGTTATTTTTTAATCGTCGCCGGGATTTTTGGTTTTCTTTATTAATTTTAGATTAACAATGCCCAAAGTTATAAAAATCAGTATAAGAGAGACTATTCTAAAAGTTAAACCCCTTTTGTGAAGGAGAGCAGAGAATATTTGCGCCATTAATACCATTCGAAAAAGATGACAGATGAGTGTTCCGTGGAGATTAAATAACCGATTTATGATTAGTGAATAATAATAAAAATACGTATTGTATATTTTGTATTGATTTTATAGGTGTATCTGTGTACATTCGGTCCAGAGAATTGTCACCATAGGAAATTCAGCTGCGAGTACTTAATAAACGAAATATTTGGCTAGATGAAGACGAGGAATTTCTTTTTTCAATTGATAGGGACACTGAATCATCAAACTCTTCAGATGATGAATATGATGATGCTAATGATGAAAACGGAGTTCATTGATGGATCACACTTATTCAAAATTATGTTGTCTGCTATTTAATTGTTTTAACGTGTTTTGATGAATGTCGGAAAGTCAAAGGTGTTAGTTTTTGAAAGGGAAGAGCAAATGACAGTTTGTAATATAAGTGTAAATGAAGAGAACTTGGAACAGGTGAGGGAATTTGTGTATTTAGGTAGCATGTTCACAGCGGATGGCCGAACGGACAGTGATGTTGAAAAAAGGGTTGGTGCGGTAACAAAGTTAATGGAGCTTTAAAAGTAGTTATTGGAAACAAGAATTTATCAATGAAAGCGAAAATGGCCGTTCACAATGGAGTTCTGGTCCCAACTCCTATGTATGGAAGCGAAGCATGGAACTGACAGAACAAAGATGAGAGCAGAATAAATGCGGTAGAGATGAGGTCCCTAAGACGTATGTGTGGTAGAACGATGTATGACAGAATCTCAAATGCTGATATTAGGAAGGAATGTAGAGCGAAAGAAGGTATTATGAACAAAATTATGAATGGTTCGTTGCGTTGGTTCGGACATATGGAGCGCATGGGTGAAGAAAGAATGGTTAAAAAAGTATACGTTAACGATGTAAATGGAGTAAGGAGTCGAGGTAGACAGAGAAAAAATGGCATGTCCAAATTAATCAAATATTAAAGGTTGGTCATGTCAGAAGCCGGAAGAATCGACGTGCGCGTATGACTCGATGTATGAATGTGGAGGAAGCTAGAGAGTAATAATTCAAACAGTAATTAGAAGGAACAATCATACATAATATAGAGTCAAAAACGATGAATCCTAATATATTAAAGACGATAAACATTATAAGGAAGCAGATTACATTAGTAAGAAAGGGACAAAAATGGAAGATAGTATTAATATTTTTTTGGTAGATTGTATAAAGGAAAAGTTTTTAATGTACTACATATATACTAAGGGGGAATAAGCTGGAATTTGGTTATTTATAACATTCAATTCACGTGCCTTTGCTTTAAAAATTTCAAAATTTTCTAATTTATCAAATTTTTTTAAAATTGTAGGCTATATGCAAAAAAATGTGTTTTTGGAATTGAAATGATGGTCAAAATTCACACAATGATTCTGTTTTTGTATTAAATGTTGTGTTCATATAACCTCTTCAAAATGATCGACCCGTCTTTCCAATATACACGGCATCACAATCCTCACAATTAATCTGGTAGATTCCACTTTGGTTGAATATATTGTCGCGAAAAAATAAAAAACACAATTGTGATACATAAAACAAAGTTTTTAATTAACAATTTATAATTCATTTTAAGTATTAATGCAGGCTTCCACGTGAATTATATTCCATTGTAATTAATATTTTTAATTTTGACATTTGCACATTTCATGAACTTAATTCATTTTAAGTATTAATTGTAATTCAATAAAAAGGTGAATTAAATTTAGCTAATAAGTTAACACAACATTTATTGATTCTGAGGCGGTACGAAGTTCGTCGGGTCAGCTAGTTATTCATAATTATCACAATAAACTTCATAATTATCACGTGTGCTTCACTTCTGGGTATAATGCGAGCAATAATACAAGACCAAACAAACAAACCATCACGCCGTTTCCCCGTAGGGGTAGGCAGAGAGAATAGACCGCCACACTACTCTATCCTGACAAACCTCTCTAGCTTCCTCCACATTCAACAACGAGTCATAACACGCACGTCGATTCCTCCGACTTCTAACATGCCCAACCTTTCAAATTTGATTAATTTGGTCATGCCATGTTTTCCTCGGTCTGCCTCGACTTCGTACTCCATTTACATCATTAACGTATACTTTCTTAATCATTCTTTCTCCATCCATGCGTTCCATATGTCCGAACCATCGCAGCGATCCTTTCATAATTTTGTTCATAATACCTTCTTCCGCTCTACATTCCTTTCTTATATCAGCATTTGAGATTCTGTCGTATATTGTTCTCATATCTACCGCATTTATTCTGCTTTCATCCTTCTTCTGCCAGTTCCATACTTCGCTTCCATACATTAGGGATGGGACCAGAACTCCATTGTGAACGGCCGTTTTCGCTTTCATTGATAGATTCTTGTTTCCAATAACTATTAGTAAAGCTCCATTCACTTTGTTACCCGCACCAACCCTTCTTTCGACGTCACTATCCGTTCGGTCGATGACCGAACGGATCTGCCGTGAACATACTACCTAAATACACAAATTCCCTCACCTGTTCCAAGTTCTCTTCGTTCACACTTATATTACAAACTGTAATTTGCTCTTCCCTTTCAAAAACCATCACCTTTGACTTTCCGACATTCATCATTAAATCATTTGACTTGCATACCTCATACATTATCGACACCAAGACCATTGTTTAAATATTTTCTTAGGTAAATAAAACGACCACAGCCTTCGTGGCAGTTCGAGAGAAATATGTTAGGACAAAACAGTGTAGCGGTCCATTGGTCTGCCTACCTCTCCGGGGAGACGGCGCGATGGTTAGTTAGTTAGTTCTAAATATCGCATTGTGGTGGCATTGCGTATGAGTACTTATTTTTATACCTCCTCCTTATTGGATAACAAAGAAGCCGGCAATAACTGCAGTCATCAACACGGGAAGCCTTTCACGGAGCGGTTGCACCACCTCCTGCGCTCTATCCGCTAACCCTACTTGGCCAAATCCATGTGGAGAGAAGATTTCCTAATGAGCTTATTGGCTGGGAAAGCTGAAGCCCTAAAAGCTCGCAATATGGTACAAATACAACCCCATCTACTTAACAATCAACCGGGGAAAGGGCTTATGTACTTCTGTGTAATATTGTGCGGTGGGGAGATATTTAGATAACTTCACATCGTCTAAATATTTGGTATTAATTTGGTGTTATTATGATAATTTGGTATTTATTTGCGTATTAAGAAGATTTACTTGGGTAATCGTTGATGATGGAAGTGAAGCATGGAACTAACAAAATAAGGATGAAATTAGAATAAATGCTGTAGAAATGAGATCTCTTGATATGTGGTAAATCTGTATATGGTAGTGACAAATTTAAATATAAGAAGATAATGCGGTGCGAATGAAAGTGTTTGAACTAAATAATGAAAGGGTCGTTCAAATGGTTTAGATATACGGAATTAATGAAAACAAAGGATTGGTGAGGTAGGTATATGTAAACTACGTGAACGGGGCTAGAAATAAAGGAAGGTCGAGGAAATGTGGCACGATCAAATCAATCATTTATTAAATGTCAGTCACGTGAGGAGTCGGAGAAATCACGGATGGTTAGTTAGTTAGTTCTTAGTTAGTTAGTCCGATGAGATGGACCGATGATATTGTTAAAAGGGTTGGAAAATCTTGGATACAAAGGGGGCAGGATAGAGACGAGTGGAAGAAATTAGAAGAGGCCTATATCCAGCAGTGCAGGGAAGAAGGCTAGCAAAGAAGAAGAAGAAGAGAAAAAGTTAGTTAGTTGTTAAAAATTTCCCCTCCAGACTGTGGGTATTTCGTATTATTATTAACTTCACTTTGATGTATGCCATGTCTTAGGGGCAGGTTTCTGCATTGTGACATCAATCAATTCTAGGCATTTGCCATGAAAGATTTATCGAAAAGACCTGGTTCACGAAATGGTCTGTCGATCTTCGCCTTATGTGCCCATATCATCTTAATTACCCATACATTTCTTTCAATTCTCATTACTTCTAGGCTTAGGTATCCTCTGTGACTCCGGCTGTGTAGGTACTCTTCTTTTTATTGCAATTTTTACAAAAGCTATTCAATTCCGAAAATTTCGATTTTTACCAAAAGTACCAAAAGTAATCTATTGTACATAAAATTTGTTTGATAATTGATGTGACAATTTCCGGCCAGTTTTTTTTTAAATTATATGTCGCTTACCGATAGAGTACGCTTTTAAAGTATGCATATTAAAGGAAACTTATCAGAGGTAAATGCACTTATAAAATAATTCTACAGCATGGAACTACCCCCGTTTCCAATGTAGCGACGTGGGGAAATCACTAATGCGATTTTCCCTAGCGAAGTGGAGTTGGGGCAACAGAAACCTCGCAAGTCAACGGGTTTATATTTATGTACAGCCGTGTACGGCGTCACCCACTCCCCAGGCTTACATTGGGGGGGGGAAGTATCCACAGGTCACTTATCATTGCCTTTCTTTAAATGTTCAGCATTGTTATTGTTGTTTAACATATAATACTTCTTTAATTTACTCTAGTGCTTTAGTAAGATTGTCTACATCTTCAAAAGCTTATCCTATTCATTTTCTTCTCATTTTTATCCACGAAAATTGCATGCAACTCATACAATTTTCACACTCGTATAACATTAAAAGAACTGCGAAATTATTCACGAAATTTCTTAATTGTAGAATTTCGCAGTGTAATAAAAATGTCTAAAATTATACGTTTTGTAAAAGCAAGCATTAGATAAACAAGGCGTTAACACCGTGGAATTTTATAATATAATACTACTTAATTTTAATACACAAAAACGCTGTTTTGTTCCGGTGCAAAAGTGGAAAACTTCTAAAAGTATTTATTCATAAAAATTAATCAATTTCAAAACGTTTATAATTCTACATTCGTCTTCACTATGCGTTGTGAATTTTTTATTTGAATAAAGTTTAACAACTTTAGTTCATTTATTAAAAATATTTTAAAGGTCAATTTAAAAAATTTAAATTTTAGTTTTTTCATTCAATAACTCTAATGATTATTTCATCTCTTCATTACACTAATTAGTTTAAATATAAATGATAGAAAATATAACACAATACTTAATTTGAATATAATAATTTTATTTATTTTGTTTTTGGTTACAATAGGTCGTTTGAACCCAATTACTGTGTACAATTTATTTTAGCTGTTATATTGATTCTCATAACATGTGATCTGTCGCGATTTTATTGTCACATGAATTATCCACCAGACTAAAGATAGCAGTGTGACAATTACACTGCCATCGCCGGGAATCGAACCCGGGACCTTCGGTATGGAAGCCAGAGCTCTTACCATTCTGCCACGAAGGAAACACGTGGAATTGCTACAATTTAATACATTTAATTTCTAGCAACAGAGGAGAATAATAATGTCTCATCTCTTTTCCAAGTTGGCGTTATGGATTTATGACATTTGTTTCACACTTTGATTTATTAATATAAATATAGCAATACACATTTTGTATATACGAGTACAAGCAAGATCTAAAATCAGAAGAAGAAGAAGGTTAAGCAATTATTGTGAAGGGTTTTTAAACCATTATTCGATGATTAGAAATTTACTATTATAAATTTGATTCTGTTGTATGTAATGATAAACAAGCAATTAATTAAGAATGTAAAAGTAGACAGTTAGTATTAATGACGACCAATTAATCTGTCTGTGCGTTTTCATTTTGATATAAAAATAATAATTTAAATCTGCGATGTGTCCGGCACCTACCGGCCCGCCGCGCGCCGCGTTCTAAGATAGACACGATAACATTACACCTGCCATGCCATCGCCAGGCGCGCACGGCGGACCGTTTTTTAGAAATGGGCTGCTAAAAACCTACACGGATTTGTTAACGGCGGTGCCATAATTTTCGAATAAATGGTTAAATAATCTACGATCCAACGTTGTTTTTTTTCTTCAGAAATTTACCTATTAAACTATTCATTTCGGTCTTCCTAAATTCAATTGACGACAAAAAAACGTTATTTTATTATTTGATTGACTTTTGAAACTGTAAATTTATTTGTGAAACACTGTTATATCACAATTTTTTGAGTGTAGCGACAGCTGTTTCGCCAACCAAATTTATAACAATATTTATGATATCCAAAAATTATGATATCATAACATATGAATTTTAGCAGTTAATAATGTTGACGTATCATAGTTTTTCGGCCAAAATAATGGACTATTTAATTTCTAACAAAATAAATGCCCATCACGCCGTCTCCCTGAAGGGGTAGGCAGCAAGAATGGACCACCATACTGTTATTTCTTGGCATGCTTTTCTCGCTTCTTCATTTATACATCGTGTCATGCACGCACGTCGATTTCGCTGACTCCTCACTTGCCCTTACATTTAATTTTTGATTGATTTAATCATGCCACGTTTTCTTCAGTCTTCCTCTATTTATTGTTCCGTTTACAAAATTTACATCTACTTTCTTTAATATTTGTGTAAAAGTGACACAAAATCAATTAAATATTAAATGTCGGTAACGTAAGGAGTCGGAGAAATCGACATGCGTGCAAGACCCGATGTATGAAGAGGAATCGAGAGAAGTATGTCAGGACATAACAATGTGGTGGTCCATTCATTCTGCCTACCCCTTCGGAGAGACGGCGTGCTGGTTAGTTTCTATATTATTGTATTTTTCATGTCTCCAAACTGTTGTAATTTTCATTTCATTTTTTTGTTTGTAATAAAGTAGAACGTCGTTTATCCGGACGTTAGTTAACCAGAACCTCAATTATCCGGAAAAGCCGAGATGATGATGCGTTCTGTACGCATGACTACTCTTACCCCACCAATGATGAAATTGTTTCTCTGGTACAAAAAGAGAGTGAGGATGATGATGATGATAAAAACTCAAATGAGGATGATGAAGGAGAACGAATTTGTCATGGATATAACAAGCCCATATGTAACCAGCTCTAATGACCTCCCCAGAGAAGTAAGGTCACAGGTAGATAAGGCTGCAGCGGTTGCAGGCTGCCTGAAAGATATCATGTGGAGAAACGAGGACACGAGGACTGACCTATAAATATATAATCTATGTACTTCCTGTTATTGTTTATCGTTTTTAATTTATTATCTTTAATCGTTTTTGACTCTATACTATGTGTAATTGCTCCTTCTAATTACTGTTTCATTATTATTATTATTTTATTATTATATTTTCCACCTTTAATATTTTCTCCTATAAATAGTAACTAACCGTTCTTTTAATTAAAATATTTAGGGACCTAACCAATTTCAGCGAGAACTTCAAAATTATATCATAGAAATTATTCAAATTGACATAGAAACAAATACACATAAAGATTCGAAAAATCATGAAAATTTGACATTTGATATATTATTGTAACACCTGATGATGTCGACATAGGTTGATGAAACAGCTGTCGCGTAAAATAAAATACGATTGTGATGTAAAAAACAAAGTTACATAATTTAACGTTTCGGCCAAAACAATAGACTATTTCAAAAATATTTTTTTACAATTTTAAAGAATGTACCCTTGCAGTACTTTATTAGAACGTGTCTGATTTCTAGCACCTTGTTGATGCGAAGCGGATCGCTGTGTAGCGGTCTCTGGTTTCATTTAATTATTTATTTTGATCGTAATGACATCACGGGTGCCTCAGTGCCACAGATTCCTCGGCAGCTGCGGCTGTAATGCGTTTTAAATAAGAAAAATATCAATTCATTGGTGTACGTGGATCCGTCTGTATTATAATTGATCGCTTGGTACTGTGCGCTTCAATTGATGTCTTCCTTATTCTTATTGCCAAAATTTTATATTATTACAACATTTTGAATGTATACAAATACTTGTAGACAAATACTGGATTTAACCCATTGCGGGTTAGTCATTTTTAATGATTAATTGTATCTCAATAGAGACGAAGATGTAAAATGTTTTTTTTAAACAGAATATGGTGGTCGAGGCGCTTACAGGACTTATGGCGTGTCATTGGTTTGTTAAAAATTTGTCAGACCACCACGTCTGACAAATTTTTGGAAGATGTATGTTGAGAAACACTTCACATTTTTTAGTTCAATCTACACTAGCGCCATCCATTAAGATTAGGTGTAAGCATTAAGCAGATAATTGTGTACTATTTCGTGTGTCGTTATCCAACTATTTTATTTGCTATCCAATTAACTAACTAACTAATCATAAGAAAGAATAGACCGCCACACAATATTTGATTGATTTGATCGGACCACGATTTCCTCGGTCTAACGCTATTTCTTGTTCCGTATGCATAGTTATCATATTATATTTCTTTACCATTCATTCTTCAATAATTATTTCCATGTGTCTGAACCATCTTATTAACCTTTTCATCGTTGATGGTAAAAGTTTTTGTATTGTAGAACTCCATAGTAAATCATGATATCAAACGCGATTGTTTAACTGGTTTTGCACTGATTTTATTTATGTATAATATATACAAATAATATACAAATAATAAGTTACACATTTGTTTCGCCTTGCAAGGGCATTCTCAAACGCGGGTTTAATTAATTAATTCGGGCTTTTTGTCCCCGATAGATATCTCCGACAGCGACAGCACAGATTGTTTTACCTACCGGCCGCCAGAACCAATCTGCCTCTGGTGACACCGGTGAGAAGAGCAATTAGTCTGCTGAACGCGGTCTCCTCGGAGATCGACGTCTTTCATGTTAGTGAAAGTACGTTCAGAAGGCAAATACTCTTAATTCTGGAGAGTATCCTGTCTTCCTAATGTTGAACCATCTCTTATGCGTTTCTGGTAGTATACTATACATAATATATTATTTTACCTGTTCTCAATAGATGCCTTAAAAATAATTTTTGTAATGTCTGTAGATGAAATAAACTGATTTGATTAATATAACTAAGAACCTTCTTAGAGTAGCAGAAATGCGAACCCTATGCTTCATCCCAGGCAAAACCCCAGAGATCGGATCAGAAATGAAACGATAAGGTCTGTCTGTGATGTTGAAGACATAGTGAGATGGGGAAGAAGCAGAAGGCGCTTTGGAGATACCATGTGGACCGCAGGGAGAAAACAAGAATTGCTAAAAATTGTTAAAGATGAAAACCCAAGCAGCAAGAGATTACCAGGAAGGCCGCCAAAGAGATGGAGAGATGGCTGGACATCATCATCCCAGGACAGCCCACCGTCACAAACAGGTCATACGACATAAACTAGAAGAAGAAGAAGAAGGGTTAAGTTGAAATGCTGTACTGAGTAATACTTGTGAGATAATAGAGACGCTTCGGTCGACAGTTTTCAATGAAGATGAGATATGGCTCACTCAAATCAATCAACACTCAGAGGATTTGTCATCTGCGTCATTCCACGGGTATCTTGGCTCACCTAGCGTACGTTTCATATCATATGTTAGTAACTAGTAAACACACGAGATTAGTTATTTATTTTCAAAAACTATGTATTCATGCAAAATAAATATTGTTCTAGTGCCGACCCTTATGCTCGGAAGTGAAGCTTGGCGTTGGCAGAAAATCACTAAGAAGAATGTACGGAAAACAATGTATGATATAATACCTAACGAAGAAGTAAGAAAGGCGGAGGAGGTATGCGCCCTAAACAAAATATACGGCCTGGCACCAAGTGACTACTACCTGTTCTTGTCTATGGCCAACACACTTGGGGGGTACAAATTTGGCCTCAATAGAGGCCTGTGAAAATTGGTTGTCCGAGTTTTTTTCCAATAGGGACAAGGGCTTCTACGAAAGGGACATTATGAAGTTGGCAACAAGTTATCGAACAGAACGGCGTAGGTATATTTAACTTAAATCTGATGATTGTAACACTTTTTATAAAGCATTGAAATAAAGGAAAAAATACGAAATTACTTACTCCCCAACCTAATATTATATATAAATATATCAGCTATGATAATTTTTTAATCTATTATATTGAATACGAATCCCCTTAAATAACTTTAATACCAATATGTAAATTCGGTAAATTTTACATAATTATTTTAAGATTATTTATGTATAGAATCATGTTAACCACCCCTGATCTGTATGTACTCGTATATGGTATAAAGGACTCAGTTTGCAATTGTGTCACCAGTCTGTCGATGCCAGCGAGCCTGGCGAAACCGGTCGCTGTCGAAATAAAGATAAAAGTGGAAGTAGTTAAAAAACATCGTTTTAATATAAACTACCATCAAGGTTATCATTTTATTTTATTTTCATCCCAAAATGAGATCGCCTTGTACGAATATGAATAGAAAGTTGTATTTATATGATTTATGAAATGAGTAGTAATAGACAGGTGGTCATTTTTTTATAAGGTATAATAAATACGCATAAATTTTTGCCTAAAATAATAATTTTGTTATTTAATATTTCATGGTAGAAGTTCTTTATGATAATGATTTTTAAATTTTTTATTATTAGTTAAATTTGACTCGGGTTTGTGGCTTCGGCAGCTCTCTAGCATATTATGGGGACTAGTTGATATATATTTAAAAAAAAACATTTTAATTTAATTTTTACCATTTTTACATAAATTAATAAAACTTGTGTTTATACAAGAAATTTTGTGTAATACACGTGGGAAAATATATTAGCTGTTATATTGTTTGCGTTTTTTAAAATTATTTCATCACAATGGCAACAAAGTTTTATAAATCGTTATATGGCGCTTAAAAGGGCCTATTTCTCATATTTCTCTAAAACGCACATTTCTCGGCTTTCTCTTGTTATTGTAGTGAAAGCTATGACCGAATTTGTGTTGTTTCCGGGGGCGGGGGTGTTATATTTTAATTATTATAACACCACACGTGGTGGCATCTTTAGCTTTATCCCACTGCATTCCTTTTGGCTTGCTGGGGACCAATAGTTTACAGATACGGAAGGATGGGTACACACTTACCCATTTCTTCAGACTTATCAGGGGATTCTTAGAGAATTCCGTCATATTGGAGGCTATCCATCTTTATGTTCCGGATGGTTATCTTCGATAGCGTCAGCACATATTGTTTTATCTCCCAGCATCCAGAACCAGCCTGCCTCTGGTAATGCCGGTGGGGAGAGCAATCAAACTGCTGAACATGATCGGTTCGGAGATCGACGTCTTTCATATTCGTGAAAGTACGTTCAGAAGACAAATTATATTCTTGACTTTGGAGAGTATCTTGTATTCCAAATCTCGAACCATCTCTCATGCGTTCTTGGTAAATATTATTTTATTTTATTTTATCTTTTATTTTATTGTGACAAACAACGAATGAATATACATTATATATAAAAATACACAAATAAGTACTTAAATAAGGCCAATTACATGTTACCACAAATATAAATGAATGAACAGAGTTAACACTATAGACTTATGAAACGAGATTTAACTAAACTAAAATCAAAATAAAACTAGCTTAGGTAATCGTATAAAAATTAACAAATAGATAAAGGAATATAACATTATAGCACTACACACCGAAAAGTTGCTGCACTATTTTTTTTTAATCATAAGCGTTTAGGTGAAAAATATCGATTGCATTAAAATATTTGTTGTAAGTGTCGCATATCCGGTACATTACCGCGCTCTGAGCGTAATTGATGCGATACGCAGGAAGGCTATATACTTGTATACTTGGTTCGCGGTGTGTCTTGTACGAAACATATCATATTTATTATATCTGACCTGTTCTCAGTAGATGTCTTAAGTTTGTTGTTTGTAATATCTTTTGAGAAAATAAAAATGTAATTTGATTTCATTTGATCTTTCTTGCCCCTAATGAAATAGTCGAAATAATTGACACAAGTTGTAGAACTGTATATTCACATACTTACCGGAACGGGACATAAATAACAATCAGTTGGAATGAAGAAGTAAAGCGTGATGCCGATTATTTACAATTGCATGTGGGGCAATTGGGCAGAACGGTTTCCCGAAGTCAAATCTGCAGCCGAGCAGTTTAACGACTTCCATAATTCCCAGCGACAGTGGTTAAGCGATGCGCTTCCTCGTGCAACCGAAATGTTCATCGGTTCGGTTTTTTGTCTCTCCCAGCACCTGTCGCCCTCGCCGCCCGCCTTCCCCGCCCTTCGCGCACCCCGTCGTTTATTGGTGCCTATCATAGAGTCGACTTGGCTCAACTGTTTGCCTTGGATTAAAACTAACAACGAATAACGTATTGAAAATAATTTGTTAACTGTTAAAATTTAAAATATCGTTATGATTTTACAATTTTTATTATTTGTCGCGACAGCTATTCCACCAACCGATGTTGGCATCATCAGGTGTTACAAACCAAAGATACAAATTGAAAGACTCACTATTTATAGCAGTAGCAGAAATGCAAACCCTACGCTCCATCGCAGGCAAAACCCTCAGAGATCGGATCAGAAATGAAACGATAAGGTCTGTCTGTGGTGTTGAAGACAAAGTGAAATGGGGAAGAAGCTGAAGGCGCTTTTGAAGAGATCACGTGGACCGCATGGAGAATACAAGAATTGCGAAAATTGTTAAAGATGAAAACCCAATTTTAAATTTTAACATTTTATAATGTCGAATTATCGTAGTATTTCGGCCAAAACAATGGATTATTTTAAAATAATTTGCTAAATGTTATACCAACTTAATACAGTTTTTTTTTAAGATATTTTAACCCTTAACTGGACGCTAGAAAACTGATAATTTTAACAACAACAAACCATCCCGTTATTTCCCCCAAGGGTAATAGATTGCCTCACTTCCTATTCTGACACACCTCTCTAGATTCTTCCACATTCGTACAGTGAGTCGTAAACGCAAGTCGATTCTTTCGTCTTCTCACATGGCCGAGCTTTAAAAATTGATTAACGCGGTCATGCCACATTTTCCTTGGTCTTCATCGACTTCGTACTCCGTTCACATCGTAAACGTTTCATTATCTATAATTTTAAATAATATTATTTTCAATCAAGTGGTACAAAAATATGCACTAAAAATAACCTTTTAACGTAACTTTACAACGTTACTTCTTTTGAATTGCTATTATTTTCATTCAACTAACAAATATCATACGATCATTTTGTGGGTAATACTTACCTCTGTCTATAGGAGTACAAATAATATCTAGTGGGACATATTTTCGTAATATACTTATTTAACTGTTAACTTAATGATGTTGAAGTATCAAATTGTTTCGGCCAAATCAATGGACTATTTACTAATTGTTTTTAAAACACATTCGCTCGTTGCAGGTGACATGGAGGCTTAAGTTAAGTTCACTGCTTCCCTCGCTATTTGAGTGTAGTGTGGATTTACTACCCTGGCCGGGACCGAGATCCCTTCCTCCGCGCGTGCCGCGGTGTGATGTGACCATTGAACAGACAAAATAGTTTCGGGAAAAGTTCAAATAATGAAAATAAACAAAAAATGATACCAAATTTCTTTATTATTATAAATAATTTAGTGGGCTTCCACTCGTGTTTAACGTCGACCGATTTCGGCAGCTTGCTGCCATCTTCTGGTCTGCCAGAAGATGGTAGCAAGCTGCTAAAACCGACCGACGTTAAACACAAGTTGAAGCCCACTAAATAATAATATAAAATATATATTATATAATATATAATAAAATAAAGAAATTTTGCATCACTTTTTTTATTTATTTTCATTATTTAAAATGAACTTAACGAAGGCACTACTTCACACTAGGAATAAATATAAGCCTCATCGCATGACTTGTTTTACTATACTTTATAGGTGCTCTTTATATGTTATATGGCGCTCTATAAATTATCCAATTTATTATTATATTACAGTAGAACATATGAAAAGAATTCAGAAATTTAATATTCTGCTTGTATTAATAAATCTGACGATAAAAGATCTGTGATACAGAAATCACGTCTCCTCGAATGATGATGACCAGCTATCCCTTCATCTCTTAGGTGGTTATCCAGGTGGATGGTGTTTGGAAGGGATTTCCTAAGCGATTTTATATGCAAGTCTGTCACTATCTATTCTGGCTACATGGTCCCTCCAGTATCTTCTTTTGGATCTACTCCACCGAATGGTATCCTCTATTTCGCAAGTTTTTCTTATGTCTCCGTTATGGACACGATCTCGGAGAGTTTTTAAATTAATGGATCTTAGGACCTTCATCTCAGATGTTCTTAGCAGGCTCTTGGTTCCGTACAGTGTCGGCCCGCGTCTCTACAGCATACGTCATGATAGGTTGCACGAATGTCTTATAAAATAGTACATTGCTGTCCATACGCATGTGCCTTTTCTTGCAGACCAGATTCTTCAGGCCTCGTGACACGGCAGAGGCTAGAGAAATTTAATCAAATAAAAGTATACTTTCATAGGATTATGAACTTTATTTGCTGTATGTGACACTGTGACACTAATAAAAAATAATTGAAGTTTAAATGTATTTTATGGGTATCACATGATTTAAACACTTAACAATGATTTCATTCGCCATATCATTCCCATAAATTTCTAGAAAACAGACGTTTTATAAATATTTGATTGGAGATTTACAATTTTTTTAGTTCTTATCATTCTCTCTACGTACTCCTCCAGGGAAACGACGTGATGGTTGTTGTTATTTTACTTCATTATTCACGATACGATAAATATGTTTAAAAATAAATCTTTATTTAATAATATAATATTATATATAGTAAATATTTTAGAGAGGAGTAGTGCCATTGTTTGCAGTTATTATTCCTGATTTTATTTTTACGTTATTATATTATATAATAAAAATGTGTTGAATCAATTGATAAAATTGGGGATTTTATAAAATTTTGGTCATTAAAAAAGTATGATAAATCTTGAAAATAAAAAAAAAGTCAACCAGAAGATGGCAGTGAGCTGCCGAAATTAGTTTCGGCAGCTCACTGCCATCTTCTGTCGTATTTGTTTTTTTTTAGTAAAAAAAAACAAATACAACAAAACTACACAAATATTATAAATTAATGATTATTATTTAATATCTCTTCATCTCCGTCGTATTCCTCATGATCAGCGTCGTGTCAATCCTGTTTACCATTGACCATGGCACGCCATGCGCTTCTGTCACCCGTCAGTCTCCGGGCTGCATCTAATTAGAGACCAGTCAGCTCCCTGATTTCATCACAATGAACAATGAGCAGTTAATTTCAATAAAGGTTTCAATAAATAGAAGAATAAATACGTGGCACGATCAAATGAATCAAATATTAAATGTTGGCCACATAAGAAGTAAGAGGAAATCGACGTGCGTGCATGGCACGATGTGTGAATGTAAAGTAAGCTAGATAAGTGTATCAATCTGCCTCTGGTGACACCGGTGGGAAGAGCAATTAGTCTGCTGAACGCGGTCTCCTCGGAGATCGACGTCTTTCATGTTAGTGAAAGTAGGTACGTTCAGAAAGCGAATACTCTTAATTCTGGAGAGTATCCTGTTTTCCTAACGTTGAACCATCTCTCATGCGTTTCTGGTAGTATACTATACCCAATATATTATTTTACCTGTTCTCAAAAGATGCCTTAAAATAAAATTTTGTAATGTCTGTTGATGAAATAAACTGATTTGATTGATTGATTGATCAAGATATATCAGTATTGCGGTTCATTCATTCTGCCTACCCTTTTGGGGAGACGGCGTGATAGTTAGTTAAAGACTCCACTGTTCGGTCAGACTTTAACGTGCGCCCTTGGGGTAATTGATTTTACAAACCGGTCCACTTAAAAAATAAATCATCCTAAATAATAAAAATAATAATTAGTTAGTTGACATAGTTATAATGAACTTCTACCAAAAAATTTCAATTAATAACATAACTAACTAACTAACTAACCATCACGCCGTCTCCCCGAAAGGGTAGGCAGAAAGAATGGACCGTCACATTTTAACCGATGCGGCACTCCATCCTTCTCTTTTCGCGCCGCGGGAGACGCGGTGTGATGGGTTGCGAACCTCATCGCCACCAATAGGCATCTCCTACGCACACTTCGATCATCCAACACCCACAAAATAAATCTAAAACAAATCATATAAAATACAGTGATATAAAATAAAATAAAATAACAAACTAAAAATATTTTAAAACATAATGTTCATTTTAGATGGTGCACTTGTTGACATGGACGATCCGGACTTTTGTGACTATTAGATTTATGTTACTCGCATCCACCGTTTTTTTTAAAATCAACTGCAATTAGGTACAAACACCAGTAAGAACTTAAAAATAATGTTGGAGAAAATATTCAAATTGTCATTAATAACATTAATACAAAAATCCCTTGAAAAAAAAACACCAATTTTTAATTTGTTGTTGCTTGAAATCCCTTGAAAAAAAACCACCAATTTTTAATTGAGTTGTGTAGGCTAACCACAAGTTCTTTGGTGAAATGATATCCGGCGCCACGCTGATATAACATAGACTGGACGTAGTACGCGTACGAGATCACATTGTGGAAAAAAATAGGAGAAATCTTCATTGAAATGTGGACGTCCGTGAGTTGACAACAATTTTTAAACGGCGTTAAAAATATCTTAGAATATATGCGTCGATGTCATCCGTAGCTATTTGGCAACAGCTCACATGTAAGTTTTTGTCATTTTGAGATTTTAATATTAAAATGTGATTAAATACTAATTGCATATTACTTGGACTTGGAGTTGGATCTTCTGGCTTACAGAGGTTCAGCTAATGTGGCTATTCCTCTTACGTCTGATGGGAACAAAGTTGGAAGGTGATTTGGTGGGTTGTTAGATTATGCGGGGGCACGATTTGTGTGGCCCGGAGTGTTCCTCTGAAGGAGAAACGATTTTAGGCGCTTGTGGCGGCTGGAGGTGTTTGGGTCGTAATTTGAGAGGTCTTTTATTGTGGGGTTAGGATGTGAAGGGACTCCTTTGTATAAACGTTCGGCAAGTTTCAGAATGAATTTCTCTATCATCGGGATTCCCGATTCTAGGTGCAGTTTTGTGATCCTGGTCCACGAAGGTGCACCAAGCGATAAACGGATAGCCTTATTTTGCAGGATTTGGAGTTTTCGTATGTGACTCGAAGCTGCATAGCCCGAGATTGGGGCTGCATAAGAGAAGATCGGCCTTATGACCGTTTTCTATATCAGGAGTTTATTGTCGGTGCTTAGTTTACTGTTTCTAGCTAACATTGGGTAGAGGGCTGAGATTGCTCTTGACGAAATTATTACAAAGGTTTTTGTTTCTAAAACTGTGTTAATGTAAATACTGCACAAAACCCATTGGAATGTCATAAAATATTGAACTTATGTGGCAGTCATAGCTGTTACCACTCAGCCACGAAGGTCGTCATTAAAAGTTCAATAGCTCAGCAAATTATTTTATTATGTTTTTTAAATAAAAATGTGTTAAAAATATTTAATAATAATTAAGTAAAACGATGTTTGATTGATGACTACTTTATTTTTTGTCTTTATTTGACAGCAACCGGCTTTGCCAGGCTATCTGGTATCGACAGACTGGTCCTGAACAGAAAAAGATTCTTGTAAAATGCGAAAAATTGACGTGTCTGTCAAAAGTAGGTACGGGTTGATACTGAAAGGGGAATTTCACATTTATGTAGTACCTAGCTACTTTTAATTTGACGCCGCATGTCTCAGTTCACCCTGCGAGTGCAGTACGAACTACGAGTGTCCCCCGCGCGCCGCGTATCGGGATCTCGGTGCAATCTCTCGCCGCTGTCCCCGCGGTTAAATCAGTTCGGCAGCCGGCCGGCATCGGCAGGTGCGCGGCCCGCGCCCGTGCCACAGGGTGACCGCCAAATAGTTACGACATTCGGCGCCATTAACACAACAAACCAGTCGCGAAGCTCGTGCCCGCTGCGCCTGCGCGATTCATAAAAATGCACACTTGCCCGAAATGTAATCCCGATTTTTAAATTGACTGCAATAAACGTGAAGTCCATCTGCACAATGCAATAGTATGAAATTTACATTTACAACAAAAGCTCTTTGAACGACGCAATGTAAAATAAAAATAATTAAAAACCATTAAACCGATGTTAAATAAAATTTTATTCTTTGTCATGATCTAGACCAGTGTTTCTTAACCGTATTGAAAGAATCGCACCCCCCCCCCCAAACAAAAAACGAAATTTAAAATTTACGCTTTTCTCTAAGTAGGTATGTATTTTATGCAATGAATTTCCTACTATAAATAGAAAACGTACGGCTGCGAGACTTGGTGTCTGGGCGAAAGAGAGTGCAAAATTTGACATGTGGACCTACCGACGAGTTGCCCATGTTTCATGGAGGGACCACATTACAAATGAAGAGGTTCTGAGCAGAGTTGAAGAGAGTAGGCACGTGTTGAACACCATAGCGTAGAGGCGCGCAAGATGGATTGGTCATGTATTGCGACACGAATGTTTCCTGCATAATGTGTTGGAGGGAATGGTCGTGGGATCGATTGACAGAGGACGACCTCGCCAAGAGTACCTAGACCAGATTTGCCGAGATATGGGCTGCACCTCTTATGCGGAGTTGAAGAGATTTGCCGAGGACCGAGCGGAGTGGAAGAGGAGATGCGTCACTTTGCTGCAGACCAATCATTAGATTGAGACCGGAGAAGAAGAAATAGAAATGCCTCGTACGGTACAAAATTTGTCCTATATCAAAACAATCATAGGTGACATAATGAACCTTTTTGAATGAGCTTTTATTTTATACAAAGAACATAACATGAGTATTATGCCCAAGTAAAAAAACTTGCGTGTAAAAGTGTAGTTTATTTAGCAGAACTTATAAATCAAAGCGTGTGAAAAGCTTATTTTTCTATATTGACGCAATGCCCACTCGAACTTCTCCAGCGCCCCCAAAATGCTAAAAATTTAAAAACGCCCCGCCAGACCTCCAAAACGCCCACAAAGGGGCGCTGGTGCCCCGGTTAAGAATCACTGATCTAGACAGTAATAAGAAAAAAAATTCAGAAGATTTTATTGATTAAGGATTTTAATTTTACAAATTGTTATCTTACTACAATTTTGCTTTGGGCTTGTACAAGTCTGTTGAAGCATTTGTCAATTTACGGTTTAATAATTGGTTTTAATTATAAATGTTTTACATATTATATAATTTATGGCCTTAATTAGCTGTTAATAATGGCCTTGATAGCAGTTAAAAGAAGATACAAACCATCCCTGATTTTTTTAAAGTATCAAGTCGTATGTAGAGAACTGCATACCGGTTACAATATTATCAGTCCACGTATGATATTCGAATCATTAATTCTATTCACGTTTTATATTCCAAAATAAAACCCTCCTTGATTAATGAGCAGCATGTTTTAAGACAAGTTTTGGGATATTTTACCACTACGAATCTTACGGTATTCCCAAACTTCATTTTAAAATAGTAGTTAAATATATACTTATACGTTCCGTCATTGTGCTCCAATTTTGAAAGTTGCCGTGAATCTTGTTTTTGTTTTGACATAATGAATCGAATTAAATGACGTATAAAAAGGCTTATCATTCAGAAGTATCAATTTTTTTTATATTTTTATACCCTAAATTATGAACGAAAATTATTATTAAAAACATGTATACATTTTACAAATTCTCTCATTATACCACTCTCACATAATATTTATGAATATTTTCAATTTTTATTGATATTAAATATTGTATATTAAATATATAATATGGGTTGTAACATCATTGTTCAAGAAACAATAAATATTTTAATATTGTATTATGTTCAAAAAACCGATCTTCAAGCTCAGTTTGGTTCTGTTCGCACTGTAGAACATTCCTTCCAGGACACGAGTCCCGAAGGATTCGCCGTTAGTTCATAAACGTTCCCGCTATGAAAAAATTGGGCAATCTGCTGTCCCTTTCGCCGGGATGAGATTGTTCTTTACATTGTTTATTGGAATATATGCATTCAAGGTGTTCCCGGACGGTCATTATCCCTACACCTGTTGAGGGCCCAATCCGCGGTACAGATTTATGTGGAATGCGGCTACATTCAAAGTGGTTACCCAACACTCCATTTTTTTTGGCTATAAAAACTCATTTAGATAATCCATTGTTTTTGGACGAAACACTATTTATTGTTTCTTGATGTAAAACTTCATATGAAATAATTAATATATTGGGTGTTTCGGAAAGTTCGTACCCTTTTTGTACTAAATCGCATTAGTTACTACATTAGAGAGTCAAAAATAAAAAGATTTTTTATAATTGTGTAAAATAGATTTACCATAGTAGGAACCAAGTGAATTGTCCGGAAAGGAGAATCTGTAGGGTCCATCCTGTACACTTTGGTTCTCCCGGAAATACGAGGCGATGGTTGGTTAGAGGATATTTTAAAAGAACATTTAACGTTTCGGAAAAGAACATTTAATTTTAGATGAACTTAAGGCATTAACACGGAATTTCCATAATGACATTTTATTATGAATTAAACACTATTTTTTTTCACTCGACATGTTTCGAAGGCTTCACCTTCATCATCGGGAGAACGATATAAACTAACCAAAATTATTACAAACTAAGTGCAAGAACCTAGAATTATATATAACATGTGTTAGTTAACTTGGCTAGTACTTGGGAGATAACAATAGACATATCAATGGGTTAAATTTTGAAAGGATTTTTAGATGGAAGTATTGAATTGAAGGTGTTTTATTGCTCTAAGGCTATTGATTAAGTAATGGGAGAGTTTACATTTTAAGACAAAACAAATGGAAATTGACACAAGTTGAAAAAAAAGTCTTAAGGACGATAGCAGGCAAGACACTGAGAGATCGCGTGAGAAACACCAGAATTAGAGAGATATGTGAGATTGAGGATATTATAAGATGGAGCATATAGTGAAGAGGGGACTGGTATGGTCATGTTCAAAGAATGGACGCCACCAGACTTCCGTATATTGCACTACATAATCAGCCTCATGGGACTCGTCCTCGTGGAAGACCTCCTAAAAGATGGAAGGACAGCTGGGAGTCTACATCACAGGAGGAGCAACACTCTGGAGAACAGACCACATAGGTCTACAACAAGGAAGAATAAGAAGAAGAAGATTTGATGTTTCATAAAATTAATTATTTATATGAAGAAGTGCAATGACTATCAGTGGGTGTTCTGAAGTAAGAATTTGGGGTAAAATATAGGAACGGTCTGGGGAAATGGTGTCATGTTTGGCATGTGTGTGATTGTAACGAAAATAAATCAATACAAAATTACAAAATTTGTTAAACATTATCAAATCTTAACAACGGCCACACCTGTTCAATCGTGGGACTAAATCAAACACGAAATCACGCAGAGCGGCCATGTATAATGTACACGCCGCGCCGTATATAGGTAAACAGAGGAGTTCTTCGGATTTTACGGTCGCCATACAGATGCAGGTTTAAGTATTATATAAACAAACCAAAACACATTTCCCTGAATTTGTGAACAATTTTTATCTTGTCGTCTTGGGATCAAAGTAATGTCCGTGTCTCGTGGCATCCTTTACGAACGTTCCGGAGCTGTTTCCAGACTCCATCTTCCGGCTGGTTATTGTGTGATGTAAGTAATTTTTCTTGGTGGGTAATGTCTCTTTTTAAAACAAATCAAATCACTTCTATATATATATATACGCCATACTTTGTGTTGTTATGATGGTTTGATTCTGTTATTCTTTTTATACGCTTTGTATATACAACACTTTTATTTAAAAAATAAAATTATATAGACATGTTTCGGACAAACAGTCCTTCTTCAGTAAAGATACATATTTATAAAAATATTATAAAATTGTTGTTATTTACATGATCTAACAGATAATAAATAAATCTTTATAACATCTGTCAGATCGTGTAAACAACAACAATTTTATAATATTTTTATAAATATGTGTACTGAAGAAGGACTGTTTGTCCGAAACATGTCTATATTATTTTATTTTTTTAATAAAAGTGTTATATATACAAAGTGTATAAAAAAGAAAAACAGAAACAAATCAAATCAGTTTATTTTCTCAAAAGATATTACAAACAAAAATTATACTCGTAGTTTGAGAACAGGCAACATATAATATATAATACCGGGAACGCATGAGAGATGGTTCGACTTTAGGAATACAATATACTATCTAAAGTCAAGAGTTCTAATCGTATTTTCACTAATATGAAAGACGTCGGTCTTCGAAGCGATCATGTTCAGCAGTTTGCTCTCTTAGTAGGTAATGTCTCTTGGTGGGTAGAGTCCGTTCACGACAGAGATCGTTTGCGATAGTATGAATGACAGTGCGTTTACAAAAAATCTATACATTATTTTTATTTGATATTTTTATGATTGGAAAACCAAAAAATGTTTCAATCATATATTTAAACATTGAAATAAATAAACGTCATTTTTATTATTTTTTTATTAACAAAAATGCTATCGGCTTAATTGCAAAGATTATAAAATTTAAGTTCATTAAAATTTTAATTTGTTAGTTGATTTTTTAATAAGGATTTTTTTCTCTTTATTGTTTTCAATTACAGATCCTTGTAGGTATCTCTAGTACCTATATCATAATTAGTTATTTAAACATTATTTCTGTATTATGTATTTAAACTGTACAGAGCAGAGTGTTCTACCGTTCAAATTAATATTATAGTTTCTTTGATGTCAGCATGTACATTATTAAGTGTTGGTATTTTTATTATGAATGATATGGAAATTATAAATACAACGCCATAGAACTGAATTATCGAAGTCATCAACCTATACCTAATTTTTGTAAAGCTTAGTCTTTTCTCGAAGACATAATGGGATCCGACAATCCTTTTATTGTAAATATAATATATGTACCTACAATAATTCTTTGTACTGTTATTCTCGCCAATCCTGTTGTCTTGGAAACTTAATGTATTACATTATAAATAAAATATGTATTACATTATAATAAGGGGCGATATAAAATAAAATATTTAATTATTATTTTAAAAATAATTCTGTCAGGAAAGAACAGTAAAGCAATCCATCCTTTCTGCCTATTCCTTATTGGAAACGGCGCGGTGGTTAGTAATTTTCGTTAATTACAAAGTAAGAGTAAATTAAACATTACTATACATTTGATAATGTCTTAGAAGGGCGAAACATGTCATTCACATAAAATATAGTGAAACTGTTAGAAAAGTGGCTTTTTCATTCGTATTAATTACTATTTTGTAATATAAAGAATTCATTTAGATATTTGTGAACATTAAAAAAATCTCCTTTGCTTGACCCGAAAGCGGCTTTCCATTTCCTATTTGGGATAAATTAATAAAATTTAAAACTATTTGCTCCCATAAAACGAGTATTTTTCAAATCACCGTGTATCTGCGGAGCGCTTGGCGTGCACTTCTTGTGAAGGCTAGTAGCGAACTGGCCCAAAACGGCCAAAACCAATCAGAGACGTTTCTGCGCGCCTTTACTCATACACACACAGTTTGTCTTCGAATTGTGAACGAACTCTAATGTTTCATGATTAGTATTGTCTCTTGGCGGAAAATGTCTCTTGGTGGGTAATGTTTCTTGGTGGGTAATGTCTCTTGGTGGGTAATGTCTTTTGGTGGGTAATGTCTCTTTGTGGGTAATGTCTTTTGGGGTTAATGACTCTTGGTGGGTAATGTCTCTTGGTGAGTAATTTACGCAGTATTGGCTGTCGGCAATAACAGATTCTGGGTAATTAAGAAGCACTTTGCTGTCCAAGTATAGTTAATAGGACAAAACTAAGAAGAAGAAGTGTAGAGAGACTTTTTACAAAACTGCTTTATTCATTGAGCACGGATATGAAATAGTCCAGAAGATTGTCGGATAATTGTACCGAGGCGGGGGTGAAAATGAACTGGTAGGACAATAGCACACGAATGACACACAAATGACACTATGCCTTTTGTCACACAACTAGGCATATTATGGAGTACATTATCAATAATCTGCAGACGCGGAACTCCGATTATCGCTGTTTAGTGTTATTTATTTACAGTGTTATTATTATTGCCCGCTTCTAGAGCTCGCCGCTCGCGCGAGGGGAGGTCCGCGTGTCCGAGGAATTAGGATGACTTAAAAGGAAATTAAAATATAATGGTGATTCTTTAGCTGAATCACTATTGATGAGCTCTTAATAAATGCATTATTAGAAAATGTATTTGAAAATGTAATGTTCTAACTTTGATCGGTTTTGTTATTTTTAATTTTAAAAATCGCCCAACGAAATGTTAACATCAGTAGCATTACAATTTTTGTGCAAATAGCAAAGGGAAAATAAGAATCCAAATCATTTCATTTTCAGTCGTGTGATATGTCCCAAGATCAGTAATCGAATTTAAGTAATTGAATTAACTATAATAATTATATATGTATATATTTTACTAACAAAACGAAATGCTTAACGAAGAGCCGCTCAGATGTAAACTGATCATCGATAACACACACATTGAGCAAGTCATGCGATTCACTTACCTAGGTGTACAGATCTGTAGCCACAGTGACCTATATGATGAAGTGCGAGCACAAACCTACAATGCGACAGCCGTGGCTGGCTGCTTGCGCGACACCATATGGAAGAACAAATACACGCTAACCGAAAGTAAAGTCAAGATATATAAGGCATACGTCCGCCCCATCATGACGTATGGATTAAAGGTCAGAGCCGATACAAATAGAACTAAGAACCTTCATAGAGTAGCAGAAAGCGAACCCTACGCTCCATCGCAGGCAAAACCCTCTCTATAAGATCTTTCGGTGGTTTTAAGGACATAGTGAGGTGGGGAAGAGGCAAAATACGCTTTTGGAGAGATCACGTGGACAGCATGGAGAATACAAGAATTGCAAAAATTGAAAACCCAAGCAGCATGAAACTACCAGGAAAGCCGCCAAAAAGATGGAGAGATGGCTGGACATCATCATCCCAGGACATCTCACCGCCACAAACAGGCCATACGGCCTAAACTAAGAGGTAGAAGAAGAAGTATATTATTTAATTGATAAACTTGCGGCCTTAATACTGTACAATATACGATTATGTTTTTATGTAAAATGTTGTTTTTTTTAACATTGATTTGATCTCGACATGTTTTATTGGTATTACGAGTATATATGGCATGTATATTGCCTTAAAAAAACATTACCAGAGCATTATTAAATACCACTTTATAATACCCCAATTCGGCGAAAAATGTATAATAAATAAAATTGACCTTTACTTCTCCTAAAAAAATCAGAAGGAGAATATTTCTTTGTGAAGTAAATAACCAAAACATTCCTGTTCATCTCGCAAAAATATTGAGGCCGCCTTGATTTAGCAGCAAATAAGGCGAGGTACCGCCCGTGCTGGAAAGCCATAACAAAATCCTTTTCGCTTTACCGCTACTGGCTACCGACAAAGATCGCCCGCGACAAAAAGCTTCCATAATATTGTCTATAAGGGAACAATCATTTCAACAAGTGAATCCAACCGAAGTCTCAAAATTATAAAAAAAAAACATATACTTTTACTAAAACACGTCACTGAAAACAAAGAAACTCCAATATGTCTAAAGAGAAAAGTCTATGATTCATGCATACTGCCGGTGATGACTTATGGGATGGAGACTATGACCCTCACCAAGAGAAATGTAGAGAGATTAAGAGTCACGCAGCGTTCCATGGAAAGACATATGCTCGGCGTCAGTCTCCGAGATAAAATCAGAAATGAGGAGATTAGACGCCGAACAAAAATAACGGACATCATGGAACGACTAGCGAGACTGAAGTGGCAATCGGCGGGTCATGCGGCGAAACAAAGTGAGGATAGATGGACCCATATAATAATAAGGTGGAGACCATGGGAAAATGGGAGAAGCGTCGGCAGGCCGCAAAAAAGGTGGGCCGACGACATTGCTGCCTTGGGGGGGGGGGGGGGAATGTGGCTGCAGCTGGCAAAAAATAGAGACGAGTGGAAAGGAAGGGAAGAGGCCTATGTCCAGCAGTGGACCGATGAAGGTTGACGAAGAAGAAGAAGCTACTTTTACTTGTAGATAATTGGTATGTAATTATGCTCTCTCCATAATTGCTTATCTGCCTAGAAAGCTCTTTTCGTGAATGGAACAGATTCGTGTAGGAAGAAATTGATGGGGTGTATCTTGATATAAACGTGCCATAATCAGATGTGTCTTTGGTTAAAATGATTGTGCTATTAGCTGACACAAATTAGCAATATTGTTCTGCTTCTTTCACCTGGCCTTTTCCGGTTATTTTTGGGTCGGCTCTTGGTACGGATCCACCAAGTCTCGCGATCCTGGGTCATTTGGTTGTCCAGTACCAGCGCCCTCAGGTCGTTCCTAATTGTGACACAGATTAGCTATAAAATTTGATATTTAACCAAAATCGAAAAAGATGACTGCTTAGTTTAAAAACGAGACATAGGGAGTAATGATTAAAATATTATAATATTAGGTTCACAAAGCCACTGCCACTGCAGTTTGAATAATGACTCAGAAGCCTTTAATAGAGGGCATCGTGAGAGCCAATCGCCTAGCACACATTGACTACATATGCCGAGTCGGAGACTTCACAGCAATCAAGGTTCTGTATGCGTGAAGACCAACCCGAATAAGAACTCTAGAAAAGCGTTGACAGTGTTTAATGGAAATGTATGAGCTGATCTGGCTATGTTGGGGAATATTACTTCTTCTTCTTCTTCTTTGATGGCCCTACAGCCCATATCGAGCCTTAGCCTCCAGTATTCTTCGCCTCCAACTTCTCTTGTCCTCCGCTTCGACCCTCCAATCTGACACTTGTAACAATTTCACCCCATTTCTCCCAACTTCATCCTCCCATCGCAGCCTTGGTCGTCCAATTGGTCTTCTACCACCTGGGTGCCACTTCAGCAATCTTTTTGGGGTTCGCGATGACGGCATCCCCTGCACGTGACCGGCCCACCTCAGTCTATTCAGTCTGACCTGTTTGGAGAGACTGGGAGCTTTGTAAATATAGTATAGCTCGTTATTATGCCGCAGTCTCCAGCCTTCACCGTCATTCACAAGTCCCAGAATTTTGTGCAGCACCCTTCTCTCAAAAGTATCCAGTCGTTGTCCACGCCTCACACCCATAGGTCACTACTGTTCGGATGATTGTTTTATACAGAATGATTTTGGTTTTCCAGCGCACGTTTCTTGATTTGAGCACTGGTAGTAGAGAAAAAATGTTTTGTAGAGAGAAGAATGTTTAGGGAAAATTAATACAGAGAGAAAAAGGCATAGGATCGAGGAGCTTGGAATAATATTATCAAGGGGGGTAAAACTCACCAAGAGTTGGACGGCCATGTGAATTAATTAAGTTCTTAGACAACTTGCTTTTTTTATATATTCGCCATGACTTTGTGTTGCGGAATCATTGAACAATATTTATAACTTTTTAAAATTATTTAAATAAAATTTTACAAAAACAAATTTTAGCTTATATAAAAAAACTAACAAAACGCTGGTCCGATCAAATCAGGGCGCTGACTGGTCTTTCATTAGTTTCAGCTTGGAGACTGACGGGTGACAGGAGCGCATGACGTGCGATGGTCAATTAGTTACAGGATAGACACGACACTCAATCATGAAAAATACGACTGAGAAGGAGAAATAACAAAACACTGATGGCTTCTGTGTCTGTGACATGTTTGTAATTGATTTTAATTTTTTTAAAATTAATTTACAGTTTTTATACAATACTGGTCAAAATTAAAAATCATTGAAAAATTGGAGAGTTTTCTCCAGGCGGTATCTAGTATATCCTTCACATTACATTAATAAAGATTTTCTGCTTAATGCTTACCTCTAGTCTCAATAGATGGCGCTAGTGTAGATTGAACTAAAATATGTGAAATGTTTCTCCACATGGTAGCATATATACAACTTTCAAATAATTGTCAGACGTGGTGTTCGTAGAAGGGCGGAATGGGAAATGTTGTATTACATAAAGCGATCGCTTAACCCAACCAATGACAGGTCATAAGTCCTGTAAACGCCTCGACCACCATATTCTGTTTCCAAATAATTTACATCTTCGTCTCTATTAAGATACAATTAATTCTTAAATTTACAGTTATTTACAAAGTTATAAACATTGATTAACTTGGTTTTCAGTAAAAAAATCTCATATGAAGACTACAGGGGAAAAACAAGGAATGTCAGTAGAAGGTTAATTTGAATAAATTGAGAATAAAGCTAATCAAAGTCTATATATTTCTTAGCAATTAGCAATCGATTATCTGGCCATAGTCGATGACACACATGATTTTTTAATATGAAAATTTTACTGTGGATAGATACGTACAAATGCCGCTAGATTACATTATTACATTTATTTTGAATTTTAACTGATATTCCTTGTTTTTCCCCTGTAGTCTTCATATATCCTCTTTATTTAACTACAATTAAAGATTATTGTAGTTAAAAAGTACGTTTTTATGAATCTTCAGTCACAAGGAGTGAGATGAATACTCCGGAAATATCCTGCCTCCGCGGTGCGAGCCTAGCTCAGTTTTCATATTCAAATCTGCCGGCATGAATCGTGGCTGACGTAACAATCGACTGCCCCACGGGGCGATAAAGAACCCCGCCGGTAGAAAACCCAATCGTCGCTGAAGTCAAATTTGCCAAGAATGCGCTGGCGGGGCTTTGAGCTTTGTGTCCACCGCGAGGGTGGGCGGCTCGAGCCGGCTGAGACTTACGCAGTTCCGCAGGATCTATTCACATATTTTAAATTGGGATCCATATTTCAAAAATAAAATAATATACAGAAAAATTGTATTCAAGCGGTTTGAATGGAAAAAAAGCCGAGGAAAACATGGTGTAATCAAATTAAACAATTACTAAAAGGCGGCTACATTCGAACTCGGTAAAACCGACGAGCGTGCATGTTACGATGTATGAATGTAGAGGAATCTTAAGAAGTATATCAGGACAGAGGAGTGTGGCGGTTTATTCTCTCTGCCTACCCATCCGAGAAACGGCGTGATGGTTAGTAGTTAGTTAGTGAAATTTAACGATTCAAACCTTACCGGATGTATGAATTGTATTTTTCATTGAAATATATTATCAATATAAAGGAAATTTCAAAGCTATAGTAGATGCACAGTATGTTTAAATAAATATTTGGATAATTTACATGTTGCGTATCATAACTTTCCGTGGACATTCTTGGTGTTGCTTTAAATTATATAGAAATTTTAGCATATTAATTTGAGAATTATAAAAATATTGTAGATCTAATGTAACGGACATTGAATGTAACTGAATTATAAAAATAGATCTAATGTACTTTCTGAATATTCAAGAATGATATTATATATAAGAGTAAGATGAGAATCTATAAAGCATGCGTAAGACCAATAATAACAAATGGCGTCGAAGCAAGGGCGGACACAGTAAGGACCAAACAAGTTTTGAGGACTTCCGAAATGAAGACACTGAGGACGATAGCAGGCAATGCACTGAGAACACCAGAATAAGAGAGATATGTGAGGTTGAGGATATTATAAGATGGAGCAGACAGCGAAAAAGGGACTGGTACAAAGGTTCAAAGAATGGACACCACCAGACTCCCCTATATTGCATTGCATAATCAGCTTCATGGGACTCGTCCTCGTGGAAGACCTCCTAAAAGATGGAAGGACAGCTGGGAATCTACCTCACAGGAGGAGCAACACTCTGAAGAACAGACCATATAGGTCTACAATAAGGAAGAAGTAGAAGAAGAAAATATTATATGCCGTATGGTTGGAGTTTATCAACATATGAAGGACCATTTTTTTATAAATGTTGTAGTAAGATGATACATATCAACAACAATATTAAAATATTTCACCTTTTTTCAAATCAATTCAGTTTATTATCTCAACAGACATTCCAAACAATAATAATATTTAAGGCATCTTTTGTGTAAAATATATAAAAATATATACAATATTATACCAGAAACGCATTAGAGGTGGTTCAACATTAGGAAGACAATATACTCTCTAAAGTCAAGAGTATTTGTCTTCGAAACGTACTTTCACTAATATGAAAGACGTCGTTATCCGAGGAGGCAGCATTCAGCAGACTAATTGCTCTTCCCACCGGTGTCGCCAGAGGTCACTTGTGAGTCAAGAGTCATTTAAAAATAATATGCTATCCTCAAATATCAAGGACCTATTGGTAATGCAGATCAGAAAGACTCGTGTCTCATTCAACCTTCTACGGTTCTTGCTATTATTGTCGTATGCAAGCGAAGGTGGAAAGTGGGATCGAAAAGAATTGTAACAGTAAATTATTAAGGTAATAATTTAATCACCTTTTAACTCAATACATTTGTTGTTAAGTTGCGAAGAGACGTGATATCGGCCAGCAATCGGTGAATGGACGGGGAAAGGGGACGGCGGAAGAAAGGTATAATGGAGCTTTAGCATTCTGCCGAGAATGAGTTGTTCTTTGGATGGCAGTAATTTGGTCAATTTAGCTGTCAGAATTAATCGCAGAGCGGCGACCGGCCGCGGGTCGCGGGTCGTGGGAGAGAGCCAGTGTGGAGACATCGATATACACTGCAATAACGGGGGCACACCATGTTCCTCAACGAGTTATACTATTTTGTTAACAGTTTTATTTTTTAATTATTAAAAAAAAACAAGTAAATTTTCCTTTAAAATATATAGTTCATTTCACTTGATTTTTGATTGCGACCGGTTACCGCAGCTCGCAGCCGTCTTCTGGAGCTGCCGAAACCGGGCGATGTTGAATTAACATGTGGAATTAACCTAAATGTACAATATATTACAAAATAATTTTCTTATTATTTTCATAATTTATATTTAAAAAAAACGCACGACGCGGGATTCGAATTGGAGACAGGCCATTCAGTTAAATAGAGAGGGCAAGTGTTCTGTCAGTCAGTGAGTAATTACACATAGCAAGCTACAGACGCGTTGCATTTGTTGTTTTTAAAATTTATTGTGTTTTGAGTGAATTATGGCTTTATTTGGTTTTTAATGGTGAAGATGGGATATTACTCCCAAAAAGCGCACTTAAATTGTAACTTTGAATTAACACACATCAATGACTCAAAGAGATATTGCCAAGGAGTGTGGTGTATACTGTTGTATTGTATAAGCAACGGTGAAAAGTTGTTTTGTTTTTTCATTCTAGAAATTGGCTCACTACTGCATATTTCTTACATTGACCATGGACGACTCTTAGGTAAGTGAGTACTACAATTCCGGAAAATCCCATCCCGAAGTCGATTTCCAATGTCGTGCCCTCTCCTTGTTAGCTTTACTCTTTTTGTCATCTGAGTTAATAATTTTGGTATACCACGGGAAAAAAACTATACTGATTAAATGATACTAATGCTTCTAGCTCATAACTTGTTGGAGCAGATGAGGCGATGTCAATCTTATACGATCGTTATCTTATTAACGGAAATACTAGATAAACGTCGTTAATCTGTAGTGCAAGTACTTGGGGAGGCTGCAGGTACTTAACCTTTAAACGTCCGTGCGCCGCGTGCAATAAAGGTAGCCCACTGCCCAAGCAAATATTCACGCGACTTACGCCCTAGGCGTAACTGTTATAAAAATAAATATATCTCTAAAATTAGTGATCCCATTTATGTAAAATAATAATCATTATCAAAATGAAAGATTGTTTATAATTTACAAAATCCACATTTGTAATTTAAGTAAATACTAAGATTACGCATCATGACAATTTTTTTTTTAACGGAACCGAAAATAAAGTTATGGATTGGTATCTCAAAGATATTATTCACGTAAGCTTATATAAATATTTTGAATACTGTTGTCATTAAGCAGTGTAATCCGATAGCGAAATGTACTATAATCACCGGTCCTCTACGGGACCGTTGCCCATTGAACGATGCAAATTCGCGGTCCCGTACGCGACCACTGGGCGTCTAAAGGTTAATGAAGGGTCAATAAAGATAAAATAGTAAAAAGTAATCTAACTAACTGAAAAACCATCATGTTGTCCCTACGAAGGGGTAGGCAGAAAAACTGAACGAACTCTGAACGAAATTAACGAATTTTACTTTTCTTGGCATACTTCTCTCGCATCCTCAAATTCTAGTAAAAATCAAAAGGATGGAATTTCCTCGAGAGGTTTATTATAACTGAAGGTCGATTTACGAATCGTCCTGTTGATGTACAAACAAAAATGTTATTTCATAATTTAAAGTCCTCATCAATATAAAAAAGACAATGCTTAGCGTCGAATGCAAATAACATTGCCGAATATTGGATTTATATAAGGAAAGGTTTAAAATTTGTCGGCCACTTGAGGGGAATTCCTCGGAACATGATCAACCTTTAAAGTTTGATTAATTTGGTCATGCCATATTTTCCTCGGCCTACCTCATACTCCATTCACATCGTTAACGTTAAATAAATCAAATATTGAATGTCGGCCACTTAAGGAGTGGGAGAAATCGAAGTGCGTGCATGACACGATGTGAATGTTGAGGAAGAAGTATGTCAGGAAAGAAAAGTGTGGCAGTCCATTCTTTCTGCCTATCCCTTCGGCTTAAAATACAGATTTCCAGTATAAATTTATTAAAAGTTAAAGCACTAACACTATGGAATTCCATTGTAATACACTATGGAAATTGAAAAAAAAACGTAGTTTATTATCCACTAAAATATTAAATAACACGATAGGTTTCGTAGAAGATCTCCATCTTCAGGTGTAAATATATAATTCAAAACTAAACAATGAAAAACTATTTTTATTTTGTTCTTTTATTTTATATCATTGTATTTTATATTATTTGTTTTAGATTTATTTTGTGGATGTTGGACGATCGAAGTGTGCGCGGGAGATGCCTATTTGATGGGAGATGATAATAATATATTTTTTAATTACTTAAGTAATAATAATAATTTTTTATCAGAAAGAACTTCTAAGTAATTTTTAACCGTTATAATATATGATAATTAAATGATAAAACAAAATTGTTATTTGGAAAGACACGTCCATTTGAAATTGTTTTTTTTTGCCTAGATATTAATAAATTTTTAATTTGCGTATGATTGGAAATGGGAGCTTGGAAGATTATAAGTAGACAAAGTATAAGGAGAAAGGAGGAGGAATCTGATTATTAATTATGTTTTCATCCAATTTCAAAATTTTTTTAGTTTCTTATTCATCTTAAATTTACTGTTTAAGAGTTTGTAATTATAGGATTCTCCTTCTGTGCTTTAGCTATCTTCAGCTATCCTTAACTTCTGTGCTTTAGCTATCCTTAACATTAGCTATCTTCCCATGGTTTTGGGGGTCTCCCTGGTGAATGTTGTCCATCTTATATTCCATGAGGAGCAATGCATGTAATTCTTATAAGATACATTATCTGGAAATGTTGGTACCAGTACTGTTGACGTTGTAGCCCCCATTTGACCACATCTTGAACCTCTCAGACTTCTCGGATTGTGGTGGATCACGAACAGTCTTCCCAGCAATAGCATATAGTTTACTAATTCAAATTTATTAGATATATTTATTATTCTTTAATAATGGTGTAAAACTCCATAAAAAGTATTAAATATTGGTGAAAACATTTATTTTATTACATGTAATTTAGTTTAATGTTTTATCTAGATGTCGTGCGATGGGGAAGACTGCGAAGATGCTACTGGAGAGATCATGTGGAAAGAGCATGTTCTGAAAGAGTGATCAATATAGCCGCAAATAAAGTACCAACAGGAAATCGACCTGCAGAAAGACCACCTAAAAGATGGCGAGACAGTTGGACATATCCCAGGAACAGACTCCGAGAAATAACAGGATACAGTCCTAAATAAAGCAGAAGACGAAGAAGAAGTTTTATTTAGGAAGGGCATTAACATATGATTTGATAATATACCCTAGCGAGATATAACATGTTGCTCTCATATAATTCAATGAAACATGATAACTAAAATTTACATAAGTATACAATTGCAATAATTTGTTTATTAATACGAATGGAAATATTGTCAAATGTTTGATAATATCTTCAAAGGGCGAAACATGTCATTCCCATAAAATATAAGAAAACTCCTAGAAAACTGACGTTATCATTCGTATTAATTATTTAATATGGAGTTTTACATCATTGTTTAAGAAACAATAAATATTCAATAATTTGATTTCATTTGATCTTGAATATTATTTGCAAGAAATAAAAAAACAGCCATGTGCACTCCCTACAAATTAACAAAGCATTCGATTAAACCAGATTCAAAATATAAAATAATTACATAAATATCACTACGGCATCAATACATAAAAAAGGTTGTTAAAGATTTCGTCAATTCAATTATTTTAATCATTCACGACGATTACTTCACTGCCTATAATACCCCTCGAGTCAAAATATTTTCGATGAAAATCAGAATTACATATTGATAAACTGTAAAATTTAAAAAAGCCGCACTAAAATGGAAACAGTAGTAAAACGGTAATAATCAGCGAGCAGCCGAAACGTATATTTAAGATAAAAATCTGGCGAGAAACCGTCTCGAAGTATTGCGGATTACACATCCTATTAATAAATAATTATCGGTTTGCTTTACGAAAACAAGTAAAAACCCTGCTCATTGAATTTCGGAGATATAATGGCAACCGGTCTCTCTCAGATTTCCTAACTGCTCCCGTGCGTCAGCCGCCCGGCCGGCCGTGGTGAAAATTCCAAATTAAAGACCGCGAAACGATTATTGGAGGCAATTTATGGGCAAAAGTAAAAGTCCGCGCACACCGCACCCATTCCGCGCACATGCATCCTCAAATCAAAATTGAACCGTCTAGTGCAGCGGTCGGGGAACCGGGGTAAATTACCCCAAATGAGGTAAAATGAATTTTTTGGGGTAATAAGGACAATTTTCTAGTTGACTATTTCATAAACGTGTTAGTATTTTTACAAACTTAAACAATTCAGGTGTGTGCGTGAGAAGTATAAGACGCGCGTTGTGTGTGTGCGTGCTTGCGTATCGTGTATTCAAATTGCTCTTACACCAAAAAGTCCCAATTTTGAAGTAATTGTATCAAACATAAAGCAACATCATTTCTACAAAAACTGAAAAGGAAACCTGAAAACCTGAACTTTTATTTGATCCAATTTGAGAATTTTATTTTGTTTATCTATTACACACTTACTATTTTCATGTAACTTTTTTTTATATTCCGTTTAAATTAATTCAATAAATAATGTTTTTTTAAAATACACATTGATTGTCTTATTTTCAAAATGGGGGGGGGGGGGTAATAATAATTTGGGGTAATGGTTAAAAAAGTTCCCCGACCCCTGGTCTAGTGTATTAAAAAAATTTCAATGTCAGATATGTTTTTAAAACCAATTAAATGTTTTTAGTTGTCTAATACATTGGGCAGGGTAGTAATCCATCTTTACCTCATCTCTTCGGATACCGACATTTTTCCCTATCGTGAGGCTACGAGGGTATTATATTATATTACGAGGAAATAATCTACATCTTATGTTTTAAATTGCTATTTTAATTAATACAAATGAAAACGTCTATTTTGTGGAAGTTTTATAATAACTTATGTGTATGACATGTTTCGCCTGTCTAAGGCATTATCAAGTGTAATTAAAATGAAAATAATTTTTCTAATAAAAACAAAACATACGTTTTCATTCGTATTAATCATTTAATTTTGAATTTTATTTAATTTGTGTTTAAGAAATAATAAATGAACTGATATATGTTTTTCTCCATCTCACTTTTTTCTATTTATTTCTTCTTCTTCTTCTAAGTGTAGGCCTTGTGGCCTGTTTCTCAAGAGGAATTGGCTTCCTGCGAGGTCTACTCCCAGCTATCGATCTATTTCTTTGATGGTCTGCCCGGGGGTCGCCTACATTGGGGTTGGCCGTGGAACGCAATGAAGGGGAGTCATGATGGATCCATTCTCCTCACGAATGCATACCAGTATCTTCTCATTTGCCTTCCCCACCTAACGGCATCCACGACCTATTTATTCCTAAATGTGTTAATTGCACTTTTGTGTTTTATTATTACTTCTTAATTAATATGTTTTTTTATTATAATTATGTTTTATTATAATTATATAATATGTTTTTTATTATTCTGTATATAGTTATAAACGATCTAGATTTATCTGTAATATTTAAGATTTTATAATTAATAAATATGATTTACAAAAATTTCTTAAATTTCATGGTTCATTCACCATTAAAAACACTTAATCACCATTCTCTCTTTTAATTTGTTGAAATTTAATTTGTAATATTTATTATGTAAACTTTTCATCAAATATATTTTCATGGAGAAGATATATAAGAAATATTTCTTCTTCATCTTCTTTCTCAGCCTATTCCCGTCCACTCCTGGACAAAGGCCTCCTCCATTTGCTTCCATGTAATTCTGTCCTGTGCAGACTGCATCCTGGTTATTCCGATCTGTTTAGATCATCCTTCCACCGTAGTTGCGGTCGCCCTGCACTTCTCTTCGCCGTCCACGGTCTCCAAGTCAGCAGTCTTCTAGTCCATTTTTCATCTGAGCTTCTGGCTACGTGACCCGCCCATTGCCATTTTGGAGTCGCCACCCGAGAAACATTTAGATAATTTATATTTATAGATTATACTCTCTCATCTTACAAAGGGGAGGGCACGATATACGAAGTTGACTCCGGGATGGGATTTTGCAGGATTGTAATACCCCTTAAAAATATAAGAAAGCGCAATAGAAAGGCAATTTCTAGAATAGAGCCTTCAAAGTTTCCACTGTTAGAATGAAACTAGTAGAAAATTTGCCCCCGGCTTCAACTTTTAAGTGGCTGAGCGGATAGACTACCTCCTTTCTCTATTCCACTGACTCACTGGGTTCCCATTTAAATCCCGCATCATGCTCTTGTATATATAATTTCTAATATATAATTTAAGCAATGGCAAAAACTTTAAAGAGTTTTTTTCTGAGAAATTTGTTAACCATTGTATTTTCTTACTTTGACCATCGACGACTCTTATGGAGCACAAATCCCATTTCGAAATCATTTTCCAATGTCGTTTCCTCCCCTTGTTTTTATAAATCCTTCAGTCCACAGCACGCACAAGAGGAACTCGCTGGTATCAATAATTTTGACGTTGTCTAGTATAACCATCTCGTTTGTTTTTTAATTCTGTTTATAAAATTAAAAACAAAAAATAACAGGTTTGAATTGTACAAAGGCGGAACGTGTTTTGCAATGTCGTTTATTATACACACTATCCCAAAGTAAATAAACATAGTTAAGATGGCCATTTATGGTAATATTATAATAAAACAGCAGTGGATACATCAGAGTTATAATTTTAATAACTTTTCATCTATAATTACAAATGTCACTGGTTCAACGCTTCCGGCAGATGCAACATTTTGTGCTTATTATAAATTGAATGCAGGGTGTTCTTAAATTAACGAGACTCCCTGCTAATAAGACTTTTTTTGTAAATTATCTTCTTAAATAATATAATAAAATTGTGCTATTTTTTTTATCTGACGTTGATTAAGCCAAAAATCACGTTGAAAGCTGTTAATTAAAAACCTCACAAAATGAGTCATTTTTTACAGACAACTTCATTAAATGACTGTGGAAGAAGGTTCGTATGAAAACGTTATAAAATTTTCCAATAAGTAAAAAATATATATATATACATATTGTTAAATCCTGACCCTCGGCGTCTAAATTACGTAGACAAAAAAACAACAAAAAAGTGTGGACGATTTTACCCATTTATTTGTATATTTGCACTTTGCGCTTCGAAGACATTCAAACTAACTTCGTTTGAATGTCTTCGGGGCGCAAAGTGCAAGGTTATACCATGTGACCAAAAATCTTAAGATATCTCATCCATTGAAAACAATTCTAAGCAGTGGAGGTACTCCCATAATTTCTTACGCGAGCCTAGAAGCCCGGTTTGCGTAAGAAATTTTTAATCAAAACCTCTTCTGGCTTACAGATGTTCAGCTCTTGTGGCTCTTCCTCTTACGTGTGATGGGAACATTGTTGGAAGGTGATTTGGTGGGTTGTTGGTTTATGATAGGGGCATGATTACTTAGATTTGGGGGCTTTGATTCAAAATTTCTTACGCAAGCCGGGCTTCTGGACTTCTATGGGAGTACCACCACTGATTCTAAGCCTGCGATCTATATAAGAACGTTTGTTAAAATATGTCTGAATCTTATTTATTGTTTCTTGAACAATGATGTAAGACTCCATGTTAATACGAATGAAAATGTCAGTTTTCTAGAAGTTTTATTATATTTTATGGGAATGAGATATAATAATAATAATAAATTGGATAATTTATAAAGCGCTATTTTTATGAATTACTCATCTCAAGGGCGCTGTAGAAGATGCTCCGTTTTATAAACTAGATAATAATAATAATGATAAAAAAAAATTATAAACATATTTAGTATGAGGGCTGCACCTGACGAAGTCGAACAGCCCTTCCTGTCAGGAAATGATAATTTGAAAAGGTGCGTTTTGAGTCTCGATCTAAACTCTGATTGATTCTCAATGCACTTTAAGTCTGCCGGAAGACTGTTCCAGGCTGAAGGGCCGGCTACCGCGAAGGCTCGGCCGCCAAAGTTTGTGCTTGGACAGCGTTTTGGCACAGTCAATCTACCGATCGCAGAATACTTTATTTGCATAAATGCCATATTTCTAGTTGTTTCATTTTCGATTTTGGTTAATTTGTACTACAATAGACAATATTAATATAGGAATTGAAATATGAATAGTTGTGGTTTTTATTTTGTAAAACTCCATTATAAATTAAATAGTGTAAACGTTTTGTTGTTTTGTCTGTTTTACAGGGATTTTTATGTGAATACATGTTTCGTGGAATTGTATTAAAACAATTTGTTGTATTTTTTATTTATTTTTATTTTCACATGTGGCTCTGCATTGTACAATAATCAAAGTACAGGATTGAAAAACGTCACAATACAAAACCAAAATAACATTATACACAGCATTAAAAAACCGTATTCAATACAAGTAAAGGTGTATAATACATTAGAATTAGAACGGCATGTTTATCAGCAATCCATTTAATAAACAAGAAATTCTCCGGAGAGATAAAATACTAAAAATTCCATTTAAACACACTGCGTTGCACTAATCGATAAAATGATCTGTATTTATTTTGTTTTTAACTGCAAAACCCATCATTTAATTCACACGAATGGATACATAATTAGGAATTTCCAGAAATTATCTGTTCCGAGCTAGAATGCAGGAGTTCCAAAACTTATGTGCTAGATGATATTTATAATACAGAGGTTTTAGATTTAATCTTTGGTCTTCTAGCCGTGTGGGACATTGATAAGTTTGCACTCCGAATCTTTCTAATTGACAAATCTTTGTCAGATTTAAATTTAAAAAAAGTATAATATTTAACATATTATAAACTCTTAAAAAGTCTACATTTAAATTACATGTTCGAATTTGGAATATATAGCGGGAATATCCATCTCATTATGACATCACGATTCAAAAGACCAGTATTTTAATATAGTTTTTCGTTCCTTATTTAAATAAGCAAGAGGTAAGGTTCACAAACAAAAACAAAAATCTCGATTATATATGTTATGTATGAATATGTAACAATTGTTCACAACTTCGCTACCATTTACTAATATTTTTCGTGTTTAATACAACAATGTGCGAGATTAAAACATACAAATTTTGTATTTACATAAAGATTTTTACAACGATATCATATAAAAGTGTTGTTTTGACTATTTTCGTGGACACGTTTGTACTAATTTATATATTTTAATTTGAAAATAGCTTCTTTGTAAGATCCTCGCTATCTTTATTAATAAAAGCAGATTTTTTTTTATAAGCAACATTGAATGATTAAATTGATTTACTGTAGTCATAATTCTTCATAAGCCTTCAAAACTTAAACCGATTGCAAGATTACATTGATTATCTTTCACAATTTAAAAAAAAAAATATTTCTGATGATTATAAGAGTGGTTTTCAAAAAAAAACTATAAAATGAGCGTTTTAGAAAAATTCGTATTTACCAAATTAGAGTAAGTTGTAAACCTTTTGTTTTAACAGAAACCTTTAAATAATAAACTGATATTAATGCAGTTCCAATAAACCCCACAAAAATGTATTTTTAAGATAAAAAACCCTTAAAATATTGTTAAAATTCTTTACATATTGAAAACACGTGTCCCATAATATATATATATACGTATATATTAAAATATATGAGTACGTTAAGTAATGATTTCAGATTGATTGCGTATATGCGATCGATAATGACATGATTGAAGGAAAATTCAAGTTTACATACGTGATTGAGCTTTTTATGCATGTGAAACTTTCGACGAAATTCGTCATTTACAAGTTTATGAAGTAACGACAATAATTGCTCCTCCTTCTTACCGTTCCCCGGCAGGTCGATTTCGCAAGTTGTACAGAAAATAATACCCCTCTCGTTACCGCGTACAGATTGATGCATTTTACAATGATTGGACGTTTGGTAACATTTCCTTTTGCGGTGAAGACTAGTGAACCGGACCACACACCATCGATCAATTAATAAGTTATTAATACATTTCTACGCACGCTCACACAACACTGCCTTACCTTTAAAAACTTAATACTACAATATTTTTTAGTTAATTAAATTAAATTTGGTTCTCGAAAGTACAGTTTAACAATCCAAAATAAGCGTTCAACACTTAATCATACTTATAAGTAAGTTTTGCAACTTTGGTCGTCTTAGTATTAATTCCTACAAATTATGTTCAACGAATGTGAAAAGGTAAAATGGTCAAAACACCTTTTATTTATTAGATCTAAAAATTGTAATACTATTGTCCTTGTATTATATCGCCTGTTTAAGATTAATGAAAACTTCCGTTTACTAGATTTTTTTCATTGGAGTGATATGTTTCGTCATACAAACTTTTTTTGTGATAACAGACGTTTTCATGCATATTTAATACGGATTTTTACATCATTGTTCAAGAAACAATAAATACATTATTATTTTTTAAATATGCATGTGTATAAAACAAAATTCAGATTTAAGAAATAAGGATTTCTTTATAAGAAAGATTCAGAAAACATCAGTGGCTGTTTATTGTTTCTTGAACGGTGATGTAAAACTCCATATTAAATAATTAATACGAATGAAAACGTCTGTTTTCTAGAAGTTTTTTTATATCTTTTATGTGAATGATATGTTTCGCCAATCTTAGGCATTATTACGTGTCATTCACATAATTTTTTTTTTTAAAACTTCTAGAAAACAGACGTTTTCATTCGTATTAATTATTAGATTTCGAAATCGAAATATAAATCGAAAATAGACGTTTTCATTTGTATTAATTATCAATGACTGTTTTCAATATACGTGATAATTTGATAATTTGTAAAACTCTATCTCACAGTTAAATGTCAATTAACTTGAAATTGTCAAACACAGCTAAGAACTGTATTTTATTAGTTATTGAGTATCTTTCAAATATTACATTTGTGTAAATAAAACACAATTTTGCAGTATCATCTACCATATTTTACCCTTTCAAACTCGAAAATTAAAAGAAATATTCATCTTATATTATGATAGTTTGCCAACAAGCAAACTGAACGTTGGACGTATTGAAAAAGTTTGTACTTAACAACGTAACATTTTTACATTAATTATTCCTAATGGACGGATAATGGTAATTTTGAACATTTGTGAACGATTTTGGATATTTGATATCGATTCTATGGCACTCCAACACAGAGCAAACAAATTGACGCGTTATGACTTCACTAATGGCACATTCAAGACGGTCGGTTTCGTATATCAATAATGAAAAGATACTCAGTTTGAAGAAAAATCTTCAAATATATTGCCTTTACAAAAATTTACATCCACTTATCACAAAAATGTTTGAAATAATTTGATTACGACTTTTTAACGAAACCGGATGCAGTTTACTTTAGTAGTTTTTACAGTTTGCAGTTTACATTGTTCTTAATTTAATAATTTTAATCGAAAATATGTATTAGTCAATTGACACGAAAAAGCTCGTAATAAAAGTTAAAACTATAGATTTTATTCGGTGCATTAAACCCAATGAAATACTTATTGTGAAACTATTCGTTAATCTAAAATATATTTGGACTACAACGTGAAGGAATACTATTTTTAAAATAACTTATCTAATTTTGGTACACGATAGCGCAGCAAGGAAACTGACATATCCCTTGAAATTAAAATAATTTAAATATTATACACATGTATGTACAAGAAATAGTGTTTTACTTTTGGTACAATGTACAGTAAAATATGTTCATGTTCTCCAAACCTAGTGGTCTCCAAACCTTCCAGCCTTAGGGCCATATTGATTACTACAGTAATCTCCAAAGGACAAAACCGTTTCAATTTTCCTGCCATTATCCATAACAAGGAGAATAGTCCCCGAGAACGCGCCTTGAGCGAGCATACGCTTGCTAAAATCGTCAGTTCAATTACTATTGTACTGTACTGTATTGATTGATGACACTGGTCATTAGCTGTCGCGGGCCGGATTGATGACACTGGTGGGCCAGATTTTGCCCGCGGGCCGTAGTTTGGAGATCCCCGATCTACATTATTGTTTTTACAAACTGTTATGTCTTACACATATGGTATATATAATAGACGTACCGCATTTTTTACTATTTTTAACTGACTTACACCCATGTTGATTTAAGCTTTAAAAATAGACTTAACTAAAATAATAGTGTAATAATTATTATACACGCTACTGTTGGTAAATTGCATTAGTAAGTATTATAACTCAAACTAATTGTTTTAAATACTTTCTCGGGCAGTCTTTTGGTATTCTGACTTCGTTTGAGATCTTCATGTGTAATGAGAATTTCAAATTATCATACCTTATCCAAAGATTGATTTAATATTAAACCTCAAAATTTATTTTTGCTTTCCGACTAGATTTTATGTTATATAAATAATAGCAGACGAAACATTTTTTATTGAAGCCGTAATCGAATTTTCTGTACAATTTAAATAAGTTCAAATAAAAATCCTTCTTGAATTGAGTTAGTTCAAATTTTAATTGATGTTTTATTTACATTCAACAAAATGTTAGAAATAGAGCTAAATTATGTTTAATAGTACGAGATTGCGTTTGAAGTATAAATGTATGTACAGTCATTGTATTTGGAGTAAGGAAACAATGTTTAATATCTTTAAGAAAAAAAATATTCATAAAACTAGTTTATACACAATACTATACAAAAACACTTATTTCTTACCATATTCAATTCAATACTATGTCATTTTCAGAGCGATCACAATATGTATAAATCAATGCATTGCTAGTATGGAGTGAAAAACAATTGGTTGAGATAAATAAAAGTTTGACATCCAACTATACAAAAGTTCAATTTAATTAATATTTAAAATGAACTTCCATCGAGAGATTTCGGTAAAATCATTAGATGATCTTAATTAGATAACTGTTTTAACACAACTCTGATTTCATTATGAGAATAATGAAAGATGAGGTTCTGTTTTTACTTAACTAATATGTAAATTTTAATTTAAAATACTTTATTCGATCGATGAACTCCATCTGACTATAGATGAACCATTGTGATAATTGTAGAGTTTGGCTTCTTCTAAGCTAGTTCAACAACTGCTTGTTACGTGGGCCAGTTCTCTCGGCATCCCCTTTACCAGTGGGGTGACCGTTACGCTGTCTCCGTAGAAGTGGTCGTACTGCCGCGACGCGTGTATGATTGACGATGGCGCCGCGTCCGGATGCTGCGATTCGCGATGCCTGCGGAGGTCCACCTTCCGTTGGAATGCCTTTTCGCAGAGCCCGCAAGTGAAGGGCTTGTAGCCTGTGTGCTTCCTCATATGAGTGATGAGGTTTGAGCTCTGGCTGAACGCCTTGGAGCACACCACGCACTTGTGAGGCTTCTCACCTGAGAACAAATAAAAAATATTGTCAAACAAATGATAAATTATACTAATATTGTCATAATGGAGAAAAACATACATTTTCAATAAGGCTGTTTAAAAATACATATTTGTATTATACTCGTATATCGTCAGTATATCGTGAAAATGAAAGAAATCAAGAAAATGCAATTGAAATATCAGTTTCACTGGACTTTCGCAATATTCACGTTAGACTTGTTACTAATACTCCATTAAAAAAATAATAAACACTATGATTTAAAACACTGTTATAATATCACAATTTATTTTTATTCACTGAGAGTGGCGGAACATCGGTCAGCGAAACAGCATTCGCAACACTCTCAGTGAATAAAAAGAAATTGTGATATTATAACAGTGTTTTAAATTTTAACAGTAACAAAATTAATACAAATGAAAATGTCTGTTATCTAATGGTTTAGACAGGCGACACATGTTTTTATAATTAAACTTCAAGAAAACAGACGTTTTCATTCGTATTAATAATTTAATATTAAAAAAAATACATGGAAAATATGAACGAATAACGAATAGTAAAAAATCAAATCTAATCAAAAATCAAATCAATAAACGGATTTAGAAATGAAAAAAGACCAAGGAAAACGTGGGACGATAAAATCAATCAAATGTTAAATGTCAGCCATGTGAGGTGTCGGAGAAATCAATGTGGTGCATGACACATTAAGTAAGCGGAAAAAGTATGTCAGAAATTAACAGTGTAGTGAACAGTGGTCCATTATTTCTGCTACCCCTTCGGGTATGTAATGGTGTTATGGTTTGTTACTTAAAACATTAAGTTAGTTAGAATGATTTAAAATGTATACAAGCGACTGAAAAACGAAGCCATGGACACCTGCGGAAGACGTGACATGACCAAATTAGTCAAATATTAAAAAGTGGGCATATCTGAAGTCGGAAAAATCAAGGAGCGTGTGTGTAACAAATGAATGTAGAAGAACCTCGAGAGGGATGTCAGGACAGAGAAGTGTAGCGCTTCATCCCCTCTTCCGACCCTTCGGGTAAAACGGCACGATGGTTGATATGAATGTTTTCTCTTCGAGGAAGTTCTGTACCGCCGTATGACATTTACGAAGAAAATCGATACGTTTATTAATTTGGTATTCACACAATACAAGACAAACTTTTCCAATTTGTCATCAAAATATAAGTTACTTAGTTTAGGAACTGTTTTGAATTAATAATTAAGTAACCCGTCTGAATAGCAATCGATACAGAGGATAAAGATTCTTTTTTCTTGAATTAATTAAATCGTCGTGTTGTCACACTTTTACTGATGCGGCACTCCATCCTTCTCTTTTAGCTCCGCGGGAGACGCGGTGTGATGGGTTGCGAACCTCATCGCCACCAATAGGCATCTCCCGCGCACACTTCGATAGTCCAACACTCACAAAATAAATCTAAAACAAATAATATAAAATACAATGATATAAAATAAAATAAAAATAATTTAACACAAAATGTTCATTTTAGATGGTGCACATATTGTCTATTTAATTTATGTTCCACGAATCCTCCGTTTTTTTAATTTAGCACATAATGTAATAACACATAATGTTTTTTTCGATGTTGCACATGTTGACATGGACAATTCGGACTTTTGTGTTTATTTAATTTATGTTACACGTATCCACCGTTTTTTTAAATGAGCTGTAATTAGGCACTTAACCAGCAAGAACTTAAAAATAATATTGAAGAAATTATTCAAATTGTTATTGGAACAAATGAAAATTTTATTTTTACACCTGTCAAAATTCTTTATAAAAACGATAAAACTAATATAATTTTAACAGCAAAACAATACAAACGTATTACGAGTCACAATTAACTATTGTAAAGTGCGGCAACAGTTAAATTGACCAAAACAATTCACTTATACGCGAAATATCTTCAAATTTACAGGAGCACCACATGAACCAAACCAAATTTTCAAAATCTGAATATTTAATTATATTAATATAAAAATGTTTTGCACCCCTTCATCAATGTAATTAATTATTGTATAAACAAAATAAATATTTAAACATTTTTTTCATGAATGTGGCCAGATTTGAAGATGTTAAAATGTTTTTTTTTCGAAGGTTTATTAATTTGTAATTGCAAATATTTTGAATAAATCTAAAATAATATACTTAATTATTATTTCAGATTTTCAATGCATTAACGTTTGAATAAATTCACTTTATGAATTGATTAATAAACAATCCGTTCCGTTATGAAAACAGTTGAAAAATCTTTCAGCAACAGACTCTCTTAAATAGTAAAAATCTAAGGAAAAATCTTTCAGCAACTAGGAAAAGGGTTAAATAGGAAAAATCTTTCAGCAACAGACTCTCTTGAATAGTAAAACTTCCCCTACACGAATAGCATTTACGGCGGTGACAAACTTTACTGAAACTTTCGGCCTACTAACTGGCGATGACTCTTTTATTACTTCTGATTTATTAAAGACACCCCTCAACACACAAAGGAGGGGATTCATCAACCCCAATATTATAGTTCAATAGAACATTTTGTGATGTCTCATTTAAAAAATATATATATACTACTTTGTTTATTGTATCACCAATTTTAATAAACGTATTAAAAAGTCAATGCGATAAAAAATTACGTTTGAAATTTAACTTTTGAGTTCATTATGAGTGTCACATTTCGAAGGTCTTTCTTCTTAAGGAGAACGAGTTAATATCGTTCACTTGAAAGTGGAAAAAATAGTGTTTTAATTCTTAGAAATTCGTCATTACAGAAATTCACATCGTTATAACTCGTCTGTTTTCTAGAAGTTTTATAATAATTTACGGGAATGAGGTATTTCGCCTTTCTAAGAATCAAATGTGAAACTTCAGAAAGGCAAAACATGTCATTCCCATAACTTTTAATAAAACTTAAAGAGAACAGACGTTTACATTCCCTGAAAACGACACAAAGCAGGCAAAACCTTCTACCACAATGGTTAGAGAAAAAGGAAAAAAATTACGTATAAGACTAGTTTGCCATTGACATGGCAAAGAATAAGATTTTTTAAGTTTTCAGTTGCAGGGTAAAATACTGACATTTAAGCGGCGCGGCGTCCATAGGCGTAATGGGTTGAAAAACATTTCAAATCTAGTCTCCTCAACGCATACTTAAAATTAATTGCGGAGGGCTTTATTAGTTTCACACGGTTTAATATCCTTAACGCAATATGAAATGCGAGCTTTTTAAACGTTTAATGGGAACCGGAAAGAGAGAGCGTTCGGGCGACGGGCGCGTGCCCGTCGCGTGCCAGAAGTGCAGGCACGCGGCGCGAAGCGTGCTCGGCCTGAAGAAGTGTCCTGATCTAATTACGAAATGTAAAACGGAAAGAACCGCATAATAAAGGATTTATAATATGAGGGTGACAACATCACGTAACCCAAATAAGCCTTTTCATTGAAATATTTGAGTTTACTTGTTTTTATATAATCATTTTGTGTGTATGCGTATCGCAGTATCCTTTTCGACTGATGTTTCGGAGATTGTTACAGATTCTATCATCAGAGTAGTTGATGCTTGTGGTGCGCTTTCTATCTCACAATACGTAAACCTGAGATCCCAGAAAATATAATTCCAGCTACCGTGATAATCTATAATTTTCTAACTTACTAATAAAAGTGTAAACTGTTAAATTTTAAAAATCTGCTTTTATGTATCACAAATTTTATTTTATTTTTCGCGACAGCTGTTTCGTCAACCTATGTTGATTTGTATTTGTTGTTGTGTATTTGTTCCTAAAAATACACATAACGGTTCGAAAAATCACGAAAATTTAACAGTTGATATATTATTGTAACACCTGATGATGTCAACATAGGTTGACAAAACAGCTGTCGCGAAAAATAAAAACGAAATTGTGATAATCAAAATCTATGTATATGAAAAGAAAGCATTTACATAAAAGCATTATTGATAAATCAAAACATTAATTTTAACATCAAAAGGACATATTATTTTTTGTATGTTAAACTGTTAATGAATAAACTTTGTTTTTTGTATTACAATTGTATTTTATTTTATTTTATGTATCATAGTGTTTCGACCAAAACAATGGAAAACTTTTGTATGTATTTGGGAGTGTATTTTGTTTTCTAAATTAGTCTGGAATTAAGTAATATATTTATTTTTTCATGAAAAGTAATACAAAATAAATAAAGAATCATATATTGATAAAAAAAAATATCAGACATATGAAAAATATAATATTTCTTCTTTTGTTTGTATTATATGATTTACACTTAAAATACCATTGTACAGCCTTACATAGAATAATGTATATTAAATTGACAGTTTTATACAATTTGCTTATATTTTTGGGAATGACAAGTTTCGCCTTAGCAAATCGAAACACATCATTTTCATAAAATATAATAAAACATCTATAAAACAGAAGTTTTCATTTATATTTATTATTTAGTATGTAGTTTTTGAATGGTACGAATGTTGAAATGGTCGACCAATTTAAATACCTAGGCAGCATATCACTAAAGCACTTGACCCAGACATTGAAATAAAATGCAGACATTAAGTTGCACGAGCTGCATTTAACAAAATGAGAATTTTCTTTTGCAGCGATAATCTTAACTTGAAACTCCGACAATGAATGAATAAATGCTATATATGGTCTGTTTTACTATATGGCTGCGAAACCTGGAAGTGAATGTAATGAACCGGTTGGAGGCGTTCGAGATGTGGATATACCGCAGAATGCTCCGTATACCGTGGACCGATAGGGTCAGTAATGCAGACGTACTACAGAGAGCCAGAGCCAAAAGAGAGCTGTTGTCGAGTGTGATAATTAGAAAGGTCTCATATTTGGGTCATGTGTTAAGGGGAGAAAAATACCACCTTCTTCGACTGATATTGATTGGTAAAGTGGAGGGACGTCGAGGAATTGGTAGAAAACAGCTGTCCTGGCTGCGGAACATTTAAGGGTGAACAGGAATTACAAGAGTTCAGAACCTGTTCCAAGTGGCGTAGGACAGAGATGCCTTTGCTGCAGTGATCGCCAGCGTTGGGGGACCTGACACGGCACCGAAAGAATAAGATGTAGTTTTTCATCATTGTTCAGGAAACAATAAATATTTATGTGAGGTGAGATATAAAATAGAGTTTCATACTTATGAAGAATTGTACAGTAAAAAATACAATATTTTTCTTATTAAATCTAATACGAGTACATTCCAAGGAAGAAAACATGACTGGAGCGCCGATGCATCAATCATTCGCTGATTCAAATTGCCTTGGCATTCGTAGGAGTTTGATTTCTTGAACGTGCTTGACACGATAACGTCCAATCTACTGACATCGGATATTAGAGTAAACAATATGAAACTATTTATTTTATTATTCATATTACACACCATTTAAATCTTGATAATAATCAGCTGTAAGTAAGATCATTCCAGCATCGCCCTTGAAGTGTTAGTAATTTATTTGTATCTTAAAGTTAGAACAAAATCGGATGATTTAGAAAGTAGAATGAAAAATAAAATACAGATTACCTGTGAAGTTTCTAGCGATACAACTTGTGCGTGTGTTCTGAATCACGATTGGCATAGAAGAGATTTTTTATCTTATGTTGATGGCATAGAATCCGAATAATAAGGATATGCTTATAGGGTGCCATTCTTGTGCATAATAACTTTTAGGGCGCCGTTTTTGTGTACTCACCCCAAGGGCGCATTAAGACGTGTTTTAAATCTAAAAATCTAAACATGAACGCTGCATCTGATATTCGTGATCGGTTAGAAAGTATAATAGGACCAAATATAGAAGTTTTAAATTGGGTATGAAATATGAAAAATATTGGTTTTAAGCTTAGATGTGAAATCTGTCGGATAATGTATGCATCTAAGACATGAAGATAGATTATTACAAACTAATGGGCTGGCTATTGCAAAGACTCGATACTCAAAATTTGTACTCGACTTATCTTCCTATTGCAGAGGAGTTCGCCGAGCGAAGTGTGGATTTCTTTGGTCTTAGGTTGTCCGTTATACAGAGTTCAGACATATAAATTGGTGCCATTCCGTGTAGCGCTTTGAAGACTGTCCAGCAGAGTTTATGCTTGACTTTTCAGCTAGTGAAGTTCTATGAGATGTTGTGTTTTATGGGACTTTTTTGGAATAGCCTTAAAGAGTCCTGCTGCTGCATTGAATGCAGATTGAAGTTTGGAATGTTAACAAGCACACGTCTTTATATCTCAACTTAGGCTTCGTCCAAATAAATAAATAAGTGAAAATGAAACTAGTGTATTTCACGTTTTGGAAGTAATCAATCATCAGCTGGTTGAATGTAGTTCGGGAAAAAATCTCCGGACAGGTGGCTCTCAGCTGCCGCTGTCCGGCGGCTTAAGACGTCACTCGCCAATCACATCGGCCGTAATTGCTTTCTTAATTAATTATTCGACCCCGCCGACTTGCATCTCGATCCTCGCGATAATACAAGTTTATTGAATTATTATATTTAAAAAAAAAACGATACTACAAAATTCATCGTTTCCGTTCGCAAACCGACTGTTCCTTAACTTAAAAGCATGGGAGATACTTTCGAAAATATATTGTAATTTCTCAACAATGCGATATTCTCATTAATTATATGTTATTACATATCAATGAAAGCGAAAACGGCCGTTCACAATGGAGTTCTGGTCCCAACCCTAATGTATGGAAGCGAAGCGTGGAACTGGCAGAAGAAGGATGAGAGCAGAATAAATGCGGTAGAGATGAGGTCCCTAAGACGAATGTGTGGTAGAACGATATACGACAGAATCTCAAATGCTGATATAAGAAAGGAATATAGAGCGGAAGAAAGTATTATGAACAAAATTATGAAAGGATCGCTGCGTTGGTTCGGACATATGGAACGCATGGATGGAGAAAGAATGGTTAAGAAAGTATACGTTAATGATGTAAATGGGGTGCGAAGTCGAGGCAGACCGATGAAAACATGTCATGAGCAAATTAATCAAATTTTAAAGGTTGGTCATGTTAGAAGTCGGAGGAATCGACGTGCGTGTATGACTCGTTGTATGAATGTGGAGGAATCTAGGGAGGTTTGCCAGGATAGAGTAGTGTGGCGGTCCATTCTCTCTGCCTACCCCTGCGGGGAAACGGCGTGATGGTTTGTTGTTGTTGTTGATGTTATATCATGTTTTTATTTATCGTATTATAATATTACATTACGCGAAATAATTAAACTTGCAATAACTTGCTTAACTGACGTATTACTTTCGTGTGAAGCACTTAATTTGAGGTGTGGCATTCTTACAACTTAAACGTTTTTATTTATCAAGGTTCCGAAGTTTTGCAGAATACCCGGTTGTATAGCGCGGGCCAAAACTGAAAGTTTTGCGTCCCTCGTCTTAATTAAGCTTATACTATAATATTCTCTGCGAAAATCTGATTCGTGTGAAAGCACCTCTAATTTTGTTAAAATTAAATTGGTTTAACACCACTTTTTTCTTGTCAAACCAACCGGTTTCGCTCCCGCTGAAACCTTATCAGGGTTATAAAACAAACTAAAAAAATTAAATTTGTTAGGTAACCATTATTTTTAAAATTATTTTTGAAGGCATATTAATCAACAGAATATATTTAAAAAGACTACAAGAAATTTAAATATTTAATACAATCAAAAACATATGTTTTGAAACTTAATTTTTTAACTAACTAACTAACCATCACACCGTTTCTCTGGAGGGGTAGCCAAAGAGGAATTTCAAATATGACCGCCTTTTAGTAATTTATTAATTTGGTCATGCCATGTTTTTCTCGGCCGTCCTCGTCTTATTTTTTCCATTCACACTGCTTTTTTACAACGTTTTAACAATTTTCTAATATCCATTCGTTCCATATGTCCAAATCAGCTATGTGATCATTTTTAATTAAATTTTTTCTAGGAAGGATATATCTCTTTACGTGGCATTAAAAACACTAAACCATACCTAAATTAACTTTGCACGAGAAAGTTATACGATTTTCAGATAATATGGAATCATTTTTACTAATAAACCGCAAGAATTATTAAATATATTTTGGTATGTGGTTTATTCGTGCTAAATGGGACAAGTATAATAATTCGAAATAATGATTGTGATGTGTTAAGTAAACTGACATTTCTGTATTCCAATTAAGAAGCGACATTACCCGCAAACATCGCATCGCTCTTACTTCCGTGCTTTTAGCTCCATCACACCTCACCATCTCAATTAACTTCCCACAAAAAGGTGTGTTAGATTAACAATAATTGGAGGATGGCAAACACTGAAATGGAATGAAGTATTTGCTTTTAGGCAATCAGAAGGAATTGTAATCAAAATATGACGTTTTGAGTCATGACAGGCGACTATATTTAATAGTTTGTTTAACTCTACACCAGTAAGTGACTATTTTCATAAAAAAAATATGTACATTGGTGAGTTATCGTACACGCTGTTTCAAAAATAATTTACAGAAAATGCTATTAGATTCAAAAATTATTTTATTAATTAGAGCATTGTTTAATTAATTAATTTTTCGCGACAAGTTTCGAAGCTATTATTCCTTTAAATCAAATGGTTAATGTGTTTTAATCTTCAAAATATTTATTAAGGGAAATCACGGTGTTAAAGTCTAAAACTTGACAAAATGTAATATTGTTAATTCATATATTTTAAATCCTGAAAAAAAAAATCCTTTATAATACATATTTAGAATAATTCAATTCGGTTTTATGGCTTCGTCTGGTAACCAACGTCATTCATTGCTATCGTCTGGTAACAGACGTTGAAAAAAAAATTATTTTACGAGTATTTAAAAAAACAATTATTTGTCTTTCTTTGTTTAGTTTTTATTAAACATTTACATCTGAAGATTCCTGAAGTATCCTCCGAAACATGTCGTGTTTTTTATTATTTTTTGTCGATTATAAACAAGGTAATTTTCAATTTCCAAAGTTTACTACAATGAAATTCCACAGTGTTGATGCCTTAGCTTTCAATGAAATTAAAAAAAAAAAATTGAATAAATGAAATTCTACAAAATAAATTTTTGCAATATTCTTACATGGGTTTAAGAAATAAGGATTCATAATAAAAAATATGCAAGTCAATGACATAAGGATATTTTGGACTGGAAAGGAAATAATAGAAGATAATCTCATTCGAAAAATAGGATGATATGCTAGCGCTTCACCAAGGATAGAAAAATAGAATATTATTTTAACAATAATACATTGACTTGAAAATTAATTATCTTCTATATTCGCCATAACTTTGTGTTGCGGATTGATGAATGTTTTTTTATTACTTTGTACACAATACACACTTTATTACAAAAACTAAAATGTTTCGGACACAGAAGCCCCTTCATCAGTGATTTATGAAAAATATTTTATAAATATTACAATTAATTAAAAAAAAATTCATGAATGTGGTCATTTTTGACTGTTATTAAAAATATATCACTGATGAAGGGTTTCTGTGTCCGAAAAGTGTTAGCCATTTAATTTTAATTTTTTGAAATAAAGTGTGTGTTGTGTACAAAGTAAAAAATTAAAGAATATTGAGTGTTGTATATAAAGTATATAAAAAATAAACATTAAAATTGAATAACTTATGAAACCATGTAAGCGTTGGCTTTCACGGATATGCTTGTTTCACATTTCCCGCGTCATTTGTGATAAGGAAACGAGCGATTAGCTAAAACGGAAAACTAGGTGCGGCTTTAAAAGGGTTTAAAAATGTGTTTTTATTCATTAATTTGCATTTCATCGCGAGTTATACCAAATGGCTACCAATTTATTACATCCCTAGAATGTACTAGAAATTTGAAAAATATTTATTTTTAAATATGACAATGGTTTCGTTGAAATGCAATATCAAATGTTGAAAACATTTAATAATAAATTAATGGTTTCTAGAAAATCTCAGAAAAATATGTCAAACCCATTTCAGAGAAGCGAGCTCAATGGATCGCCATTTGATGCGCCATGAGGGTCTTCTGGAGAATGCAGAACCAACCTGCCAATGGTTATGCCGGTAGATAGAGCAATATCTTTGCTAATTCGTATCACCTCGGAATTTGCGTATTTTGTGATTGTCTAGCTCACCTGAGGGAAGCACTGTCCTTATTATAATTGTATTTTCATTTTATTAAATTGTAATATATCTTATGTTTCTCGCTCTTTTTACTTTTTTTACTATTTTCAAATCAAATCAAATCAAATCAAATCAGTTAATTTACTCAAAAGACATTACAAACAACATAAATGTTTAAGGCATCTATTGAGTACAGGTAAACATACAACATAATACCAGGAACACATTAGTGATGGTTCGACATTAGGAAGACAAGATGCTTTCCAAAGTCAAGAATATTTGTCCCCTGAACGTACTTTCACTAACGTGAAAGACGTCGATCTTATTATGTTTAACTTATTATTGTGTATCTCCAACTTGTACCCTTAATGTATAGGAAAATAATTCTGTAATGCTTAGGGATATATTTAAATAAATAAATGAAATGAAATGAATGCTTAAAATACAATCTTCATAGATGGGGTTAGTGTATAGATTGAATAAACTACCATGCAAAGGGTGGTGTTGCAGATTAACATATATACAACTTCCAAAAATTTGTCAGACATGGTGGTCATAAGAAAAAAGGTGGAATGGGGAATGTTGTATTACATAAAGCGTGCGCTTAACCCAACAAATAACAGTTCATAAGTCCTGTAAACACCTCGATTAACCATATTCTGTTTCCAATTTGCATCTTCGTCTCTATTGAGATACAATTGATTCTTGAAGTGAAATGAAATTAAAATTCTGCTTAGCATTAAGGATGGGATGGTTCAGGGAACAAATCACAGAGGGCGCACCAGAAATAGGTGTGCGATGACAAGAACTGCGTCTCATGTATTGAGTTAAAGAGGTCTAGCGCAGTGAAAGACAAGACAAACCAATTCCTATGATTGAAACTGAAGGAGAAAGATACATAGCAAGTGCAACAACTCTCACCGGTGTGGATGTAAGTATGCTTCTTCATGTCGGACTTCTGGTGGAAGCGCTTCCCGCAATATTGGCAGGGGTAGGGCCTTGTGTCCGAGTGGATGAGCAGGTGTGTGGACAGCGTGCTGGACCGCTTGAACGCCTTGCCGCACTGCTTGCACTGGGAACAAAACAAAACTCTCATTACATTCCTACTCTCTTAAACTGGTTTTAATTAAATACATAGACCAGTAACCCAATTACAGAGACGCTCAACCTTTGGCTACATATCGGAACAGATATTTATTCCTGAAATTTCTTGTGCTTATAACATAATTTTAAAAGTAATGATAGAATTACTTAATTGTGTATATGACTAGAAACTAAATTGATTGAAGATACTTTATTTCTCTTTTTCTTTTTTATACACTTTGTATACACAACACTTAATTAAAAAGAAAAATTATATAGACATGTTTCGGACAAACAGTCCTTCTCATTAGAGATACATATTTATAAAAAAAAATTATAAAATTGTTGTTGTTTACAAGATCTGACAGATGTAATAAAGATTTATTTTGGAACGTTTATGCTTTTTTTATAACAAATATTATGATTCAATTTGAAATTTAAAATAATAATCTAAAGTTCTTATTGGGGTTCAGGTAATAACTTACAACAATGGAAATAAATTAAAGATTGGACTTGACGTAAAATTTATTTGATTATATATAATATTTTCTTTATTTTTATAGCTTTTTTAATTTCTAAAATTTTGAGATTGCTCAAAGTTATATTTCTATTATTAACATGCAAAATTTCAACGCCAATATCATTATTAAACGAATGATCTTTTTTTATGAGGTGGTTAGCAAATTCCGAAAAATTAATTATATTATAAAACATATCTTCAAAAATTGTATTATTGAAGATACGTTTATCGATTAATATAAGGAAATCGAAGATTATATGACAATTTGCCTACTCCTTCTTTCTGCCTACTCCTTCGGCTAGGCGGCGTAATGGTTAATTAGTTAGTAAGTTAAAAACTGTCGTTACATTATTATTAAATAATCTACAGAGAATATGGTAGATTGTGTTTTGTAATCAGTTTATTCAAAATAACCTAAAAATTGTGAACAGTGTTTTTAATATAATTTAACATTGTTACTTAAATATACCCCTTTTTAAATAGTAAAGAAAATATTTGAATATAGTTTCAAATGGTGTTCGTGTTTTAAATGAAATAACACCCAGAATTGACGCACAAACGTTAAGGCGTGTATTAAAAAAACTCGAATGTAAAATAATTAAGGATTATTGAAAGTGTCTCGCGGAGTCACGCAACCCTTAATAGTTAATATGGAGGATAATTAAGCTAGCGGAATGATTCTAATAAGAAATAGACACACAGTGATACTTTCCCGGAATATGATTGAAAAAATCCAATAAAATGATTGCTGTACGTAATAACAGGAGTGATTGAACAACCGAGGATTGACAATAGAGGGGATGTCAAAATATGCGCGGGATGAAAACAGAATCAAAATAAAAGTTGTTTTAATCATAATTTAATAAACATGTAATTTATAAATAATCCTCATAAGAATTAATACATTTTCTAAAACGAATATTCTTTATTTGTTGAATAAAACTAAATCGATTTTATTTTTATTTGTATAATCATTAATTACAATGAAGCATAACAACAAATGTATCAATATTAAACAAATATATATACTTGTATAGCTAACTAACTAACAACTAACTAACCATCACGCTGTCTCACTAACAACTAACTAACCATCACGCTGTCTCACCGAAGACAGAAATAATGGACCGACACACATAATTCTCTCATTCCTCAGAATTCATACATCTTGTCATGGACCCACGTGGATTTCTCCGACTCCTCACGTGGCCAACATTCAATATTTGATCAATTTGATCGTGGCACGTGTTCCTCTATTTTTAGTTCCATTTACACGGTTAACGTTTACTTTTTTTCAATTCGATCGATTGAAAATAAAGTGTATGTTTGCGTCAATTTCATTCGACGCTCTATCATACGCAGATTTTCTACACATTCGTCTAAGAGATATATTTTTTTGCATTTATTCTATTTTCATCCTTCTTTTGCCAGTTCCATGCTTCACTTTCATACATAAAGTAAAACAAGTACAAGAACACCATTAGGGCAATAATAATTCTAAGCCGCATCACTTCAGATTTACCCAGACATTTATCACGATATTGAGGCCCTCAGAAACCCCCAGAAACCTCCCTTATTACAAATATTTGGTAAAATCTTACTTATAAAAATAATTTTTCTCTTCATAAATCTGAACGGATGATAATCTCCAAAATTGCCAGGTTAAAATTTCATAATCGGTTATATGAAATAGCATCGAAAGGCATTTTAAATTTGTGCTGTTTATTCTGCAAATTTATTGACTTCGCCTCGCACCGTTTCTCGCCCCCTGGGGGTGTAATGGACAGTTTGCATGGCCTGAAGGGTTGGGGATCATAAAATATGCATTGCTAATAGGCAGGAAAGTTTCCTCCAAATTAGTTCAAATGTTAATTTTTTTAGGTATTACTTCAAACTTCAAACAGATAGACATTCTTAGAGTTGATTAATTAAAGGGGGTGTCCTGAATTAGATGGTTAAAAAAAGCGTTTTATGTGATTTTTTTAAGAAGGAAAAAAATTAACCCATTTAAATTCCAGGTATATTTTTGTATACATTTAAAGTATTATATATGTAATTTTTTTAAGTGAAATTATAAAATACAGAATATTTATTTGTCTATTTCATGAGCGTCTTGCCGTTGCAGTTTTCTATCGGTGGAAAAGATCCAGCTCGTAATTTACGAATGTCTACTCGGGAAAGATCAACTTGCAATAAGCGTTATAAAAATTAGGACAGTGTCGTCACTTTAAATTCAAACCAAATAATTGGATAAGTGTAACACGCAGCCAAGCTGTAAGACCATACCAAAGCATACCAAGTGACGGTGTAAGTACCACCAAGCAAACATTTATATTTCTCGGTAGCCATGATTGTAAATCGGAGACCAAGAGCTCCTCCACAGGAGTTTGTCATTAACCTGTGTGCACAGCTTGTCGCATTCACCTAAAATAGGTGATTTTGCCTTTTTAATTTCAGTATCAGACATGTTTCTATCACCGCCAGCTGTTTGGACAGTTGCAGATTGCGCAACCAATGTTACCACACAGACTGCGGACCAATAACTTTTGGATGTTAAAAGAACCATTATTCAACATGTTTTCTGTTTTCTGAAGGTGTGCGATCATCGCCTCTGAATTAGCTCACACCTGACGTCTGCGCTTGTTAGCTCGCCCAAGATTTACGATTTACGGTTTATACAAAATATTTATTTTATCATCTCTTTGCCTTTTGAATCTTACATACTCAAGTTCTTTGGCGACCTGCTGTTTGTGCTTATTACTAGCCAGTCCGATTTATAATTTACACCAATTTTCGCCCTTTTGAATATATGGATAGTCGAAATATGAAACATAAATTTAGTTGGTCGTTTAAGGTATCAATTATAAATGTATATTTTATCAAATATATATTTTAAAATATATCTAGGAACGTATTTATATAATGTTTAATATTTTCATTAAAATTTAAACATGACAATAAAGAATAATATTTCTTCTACATACGCTATACTTTGTGTTGTTAGGATGCTTTATTCTCTCTAATAATAATTGTTCTGAATTTGCTAACCACCTAATAGAAAAATATCATTAATTTAATAAAGATATTGGTGTCGAAATTATGTATGTTAATAACAGAAAATTAACTTTGAGCAATCTCGAAATTTTAGCATTTAAAAAAGCAATTAAAAATAAAGAAAATATTGTAATTTTTTTTAATATGGAGTTTTACATCATTGTTCAAACAATAAATAAATACTTTTTCTTCTCGCCATCTAATTTCTGACAAATTTTGATAAAATCTATATTTATAGAAGGCTATAATTTAGTATCTGGTTATCCTTTTGAGATTTGTAGGCAATTAGTTTTATTCTTTAGTATGTTTCACTTAATTTATGGTATAGCCTTATTAAAAATAAATTTAAAACATATTTGCTTGTTTTTACACTACCTACTTTATTTCAGTCAAACCATCCGATTCCCGTCGCGTCGGAGCTTCGTTACGATGACAAATCAACTAAAATGAGTTTGTTAGAAGTGGGAGCGAAACTGGTTGGTTTGACAAAAATAAAGGGGTGTTGGGAGTTTTTATCATTGAGATGTATTATGACATTGAATCGTGTCGACTGCGGTACACTTGCCTACCTAGGGAGCTTTGAGAATACCTTACTTAGACGGTACCTTAAAATTAAAAAAAATATAACAATGGAAAATAATGAAAAGTACGTATCTAAATAAGAATGAAATATAAATAATATTATAGGCTGGCAAGTGTATGATAAACTGAAAAGATCACGATCATACCAAAATAAATGTATGGATTTAGCTTTGCTTACAATTATTTTAATAACCTACTTAGGCCTCTGATAATTGGCCACATTAATTCGATCCAGCCTATTACATACACAGGATAGGCCTCAAAGGCAGGGAGCACACACAATCAGAATATTAGATGCCTGGCATTAAGGCGAACTCTTAATTGAGTCATTTAGCCCCGATGGGGATGGTCAATTTATAGTGGCGTGATCGTTATTGTCTTACCAATTATTTAATTTTAATTTGTGTCTTCCCGCGACATGGAATGTTTAATTGCGATTAGTTCACGAGACAGACAGATTTCCTTTAATCACGGAATGAAGATTTCAACTTTGAGCCGATTGTAATGAATACTAATTAATTTCTTCTCATCACGCCATTTCAGCTCCTGCCGCGCAAGCAAAAGCTTGTCCGCTCTGACAAACTTGTCAAGCGCTTGCTTATCAAATTATTTAAACCGTTTGTTTAACTTTTTAGTTTGCATATTCTGTGTAGTTTAAAACCAAATAAGGTGATTTATATTAAACTTAATTTGTCCATTAAAATATTTTCGTTATGAAATACATAAATCACAATAACATCTACGGTGGTCTGACAAAACACTAAAATGTCATATTTGATATTTGAATTTTAAAAATATCAATTTATTAAAAGTAACAAAAATATTTTTATGAGATTGTCGTGACAGCTGTTTCGCCAACATATGCTGATGCTTGCATCATAAGGTGTTATTATATAAACAACGTTGTTTGTAACACCTGATAATGCCAACATAGGTTGGCGAAACAGCTGTCGAGACAATCTCATAAAACAAATTGTGTTACGTATAATAACATTGTTTCAAAAATAAAGTATCGTTGTGCTTCGGCTAAAATAATGATTTACTATATATATATATTTAATATCCCATTTTGCATTTAATTGGTGATCGGTCTTTGAAATATTTTTAAGATAGGGCTTTGTCACTCCTTCAACCATGACTTCGATAATAAGATATCAATTGCGGGAATTTTTAATGGAAGACCCCTGCTTCAGGATTTGTCCTGCTCAGATTGTCCTGAAATGGTTAGTATCAAAAACAGAAAAAAGTAATCGGTTGATAAAAAAGGATGTGATCTTGAATTAAATTATGCATTAAGTTATTAAATCGAGAAAACACAGTTACATTTTCTGTGAAGATATTTAGTAAGTAAATAAACATTACTATACAATACAAACCTCCGCGCATGAGTTGTTTCAGAGAAAAACGATTTCTTCCGTGAGGAAACTTGTGCATGGTAATAAAACAAATGTCGGAATTCTTATAAACTGTTTCATTGTCTTCATAAAGCTTGGTCACGAGCGAAAACAGCTATTAATAAACAAATCTGTGGTATAATACGTGGCCATTATTACTTATTAATATTACATCATCTTAATTAATACGAATGAAGTCTGTTTTCTAGAAGTATAATTTTATTGTATGGGAATGGCATGTTTCGCCAAATCTTCTACTTTTTCTTCCTCTTAGTTTAGGTCGTATGACCTGTTTGTGACGGTGGGCTGTCTTGGGATGATGATCTCTCTCCGGCCTTCCTGATAATCTCTTGCTGCTTGGGTTTTCATCTTTAACAATTTTTGCAATTCTTGTATTCTCCATTCGGTCCACGTGGTCTCTCCAAAAGCGCCTTCTGCTTCTTCCCCATCTCACCATGCCCTCAACACCACAGGCAGACCTTATTGTTTCATTTCTGATCCGATCTCTGAGGGTTTTGCCTGCGATGGAGTCAAATGTCATTTGAAAAAGTCTTAGTGTTCATTTGATAATGTATTATCAAAGCGAAAATAAATAGAATTAAACTTCTAAATAATAGAAGTATCCATTCGTATTAATTATTTCAGATGGAGTTTTTTTATTTGTAATTTCGTAAGAAACACTTTGTAGTGTGGAATGATTACAAATAGTTTCGAACACTTTTACTAGTTTTTACACCACTTTATTTTTGTCAAAACAAATTGGTTTCGCTTCCGCCAGAGTTTCATACTAACTCTGTTTTGCAACCATGACGAAGCTCCGGTGGGAGCGAAACCAGTCGGTTTTGACAAAAATATAGTGGTGTAAAAACTAGAAAAATTGTTTAATTTTTTTTTTGTATTAATTATTTAATACGATGTTTTATATCATTGTTCAAGAAACCATTATTGTTAGTAAAACAAATACGTTTTTAATGATAATCAGACGATTTTATTGCAATCATTTGATGGAAGTTTATTTTCAATAATAATGAAATTAACAACGTTAGTTTAAGAACTGGCCTTGTGAAATCAGTCACTGTCGGAACAACAAAAACAAAAGCGGATGTAGTTATTAAAAACCATGTTTTTTATTTAATTATTATACATTTTATGTTTAAAATGTAAATTACCACACATTTTTATAGAACATTTATTACTATTTAATTTTTTTTTTTAAATCAACTTTTGTAGAGTTGTTTCGGTGATTATAATTGTAGAAGAGTTGTGAATTTAATGTTGTAAGATTGTGTTTAAAAAATATTAGAATAAAGTTATGTTGTAAAAAATACAAACTCTTATACTCTCGCAAGCAGCCATCACCACACTAGGTTGAGCATTTGTGAAAATGATAATTAAATATTCAGACAGTATTGAAATTGAAGACTGCGCTTAGGTCATACATTTGACGCAGATTATTTTGAAATCGGATTCAACTAGTTACAATGATTCATATTATTAAGGTCGTCATAATTTTATGTGTTCGGAAGAAGTATAAATCGCGAATGGTTCAGAGATGCTCTTATAGATGAAGGTAATCTACATATTAAGTTATTCTCTGCGTATTCAGCTGCAGCGTCTCGCTTTTGTTTAATGTTTAATGTTTGAGTCGCAGTTTCTAAATTCGCTAATGATTTTTTGATTCGCATTCGTAATACTAAGTCAACACTAATTCTCGTTAACATTTGTAATCGTCTGGCGACACGCGTCAATATCGGGCTAACTGGATCGTATTAGAATAAAAAATCAAATAAAAGACACACTGTATATATATGGGTGTCCAAAAGCTTACGAAAAACTCAAAGCTTTATAAAAACACCCAAAAGCTTACAAAAAGTACCTACATAAAGGTTCATAAACCTTAGAAGAAGCATCGTAATATGAATCAACATGTGAAGATTTCCACTATAACCTGCTCGTTTCTCATAAAAATCTATGTAATAATAAGCTTTAAAAAAAGTTCATTAATTCCTGTTTTATACAATGATTTTTCATCAGGGATATGTTTAAAAATTTTGTTCCCTTTAGTTTTTAACTCAATAATGTGATATCATAAACGAAACCGATTAATGATTCTAATACCTAATATGAGTAGGTGACTGTAATATGATAAATTTATTTGAGAATTCCGTCATCTTGGAGGCTATCCATCTTTATGTTCCGGATGGTTATCTCTTCGAGAGCGTCAGCAAAGACTGTTTTATCTCCCAGCATGCAGAACCAACCTGCAACTGGTGATGCCGGTGGGGAGAGCAATCAAACTGCTGAACATGATCGCTTCGGAGATCAACGACTTTCATATTCGTGAAAGTACGTTCAGAAGACAAATACTCTTGACTTTGGAGAGTATCTTGTATTCCTTATGTCGAACCATCTCTCATTTCGTTCCTGGTATTATATATTTATTACATTTTACCTGTTCTCAATAGTTGTCTTAAACTATAATAATTGTTTGTAATATCTTTTGAGAAAATAAACTGATTTGATTTGATTTGTGAACGTTTATTATATAATTATTACAATCAGATTCATCAGTTCCAGGTCATCGATGGCAACCATTTGGCGATGTCGGTTCTAATAATATAATAATTCATAGAACAAAAGGACGACCTTCGTGGCAGAGTGACAAGACATATGATTGTCACACCAAAGGACGTGGGTTCGATTCCCGAGTTGCCATTTTGATTGTTACTCTGTCTTTAGTCTGATGTAAAATTCATGTGACAATACAAAATTGCGATTGATTAACTACCCACATGTCATGAGAATAGAAATAATAGTTAAAAACAAATTGAAAGCAGTAATTGGGTTCAAACGAAATACATTGTATACAAAAATTAAAATTAGAATGTAAGAACGATATTCAAAATAAGGCAATCGAAGAAGGTACCGTCACACTTAACATTGAACCGAATTATATTCGATTTATATATGCACTAATGACATACATTAAACAGGAAGCAGCGTTCTTAGTACTAAATTGCCAAATTATGCTTTAATAAAAGAAAACTGCATAAAGTGAATTGAATTTACTGAAACCAATTGTGGGGCAGCGAAATGCGTAATATTTCCACAGCCGAGCCGTGTTTGATCAGACATTTGGCACACATTCTAACCGGAAAGTGCATATTGTGTTGACATATGAAAATCCTTCGCGAATGCATCCATTATTTAGTCATAAATTAACAATAAATCCATTTGTAAAATGCTGAAAACACCCTTCTTTGTTGACTCGCGGCAACTAAAGACAGAATTAAGCCGAGGCTGATTAAATATCATGAATATTTATTCTCCTAAAGCAAATACTTGCAAATGCAATTGATTTTTCAATGTCGAGATAACCTTAGAAATATTCATGAAACTCTACAAAACAATGATACTTGTTTGAATAAGATTATACACTCTTGCAGCCAGTAATTGTATGCATTACATCAATATTATATGTAATACTCATATACATAATTTGTACATGCGACAAATTTATAGACACAATCCCAAACAGAAATTATTTGATAGGAAAGTTTGTTATTATCTCGGTTTAAGTCTAGTGGATAGAACTCTTGGCTCCTGATCTAATTGTGAAGATGTATGGATGTAACAATGTGTGGAAATCAATCATGGGACTGGCAGAAGAAGGATGAAAGCAGAATAAATGCGGTAGAAATAAGATCCGTTAGACGGTTCTGTGTTAAAACAATGTATGATAGAATTTCAAATGCTGATATAATCAAGGAATGTAGAGCAATATAAAGTATTATAAACCAAATTATAAAAGTATCACTGCGTTGCGTTTGTATATTGACATGTGAAGTGCATTGATGAATTGAGAATGGTTAAGAAAGTATACATTAACGATGAGAACGAATAAATTTATATAAAATTAATACGAATGAAAACGTCTGTTTTCTAGAAGTTTCATTATAATTTATGTGAATAACATATTTCGCCTGTCTAGTCCTTATCAAATATCATTCACATGAATTAAAATAAAACATCAAGAATACAGACGTTTTCATTCAGTATTAATTATTTAATATGATGTTTTACATCATTTTTCAAGAAACAATAATAAATAAAGATAATGGCGTTGAAATTTTGTAAGTATTTACATATTAAATAGAAATATAATTTAGACCAATCTAAAGATTTTAGAAATTAAAAAAGCAATCCACAATAAAGAAAATATTATAAATAATCAAACAAATTTAACCTTAAGTCCAATATTTGATTTATTTCCTTGGTTGTAAGTTAATACCTGAACCCCAATAAGAACTTTTAATTATTATTTTTAATTTATTATAATTATTTTAATTTTAAACATCTGTCAAAACTGACCACACTTGTGGAAAATTTTTATAATATATTTTTAATATTTATATTTATATAATATTGCTGATGAAGGGCTTGTGTGTCCGAAACTTGTTTTTAATAAAGTGAGTATTGTGTATTCTAAGAATACAAAAAAAAATGTTTATATATTATTCGTTACCAAATTTTCTAGAAAATAGAAACTTACAGAAACAATCAAATTCCAATAAATTTTATTAGTAGAAGCGTGCAAATCATATGAGATAATATCCAGTCTTGGTTGGTGGACAACAAAAATAAATTATTACGTCCTTAAATTTTTCACAGATTTTGGTCGTATAGTGTCTTTTTTCATAAAATTCAATATTTACTACATTAACATCGATCAATAGCTAAGCCCAAATTTAGTTTGTATTTAAACCGTTGATGATATTTTTTCTTTCAATAAAATAATTAGGCAATAAAAAAAGACAGCTAAAATTTAAATGCTTAAAATTTTATCATATTTGTTGCCTTATCTACAGACCGGTTTCGACAGTTCGTTATAATGAACCAAGCAGCATTAGTAAAATTTCTACAACTTTTATTCAGTTTCACTATTTTTTGTTTTTGAACAATTGGATTCTAATAAAATTACTAACGAAATTTCGATGTTATTATAACGATGTGTTACACATCACACAGCAGTTGCTTCATTTGTTTGTTTTGTTTATTGCAAGATGTGATTCAATATTCCGTCGAAATGAACGAAAATATGTTTTTACAATAGCTACGTACTTCTACATCTACGAAGTTAAACAAACATTTGTTTTGTATTCTAGAATTCTTTGTTACTTATTTCTGGAGACATGAATAGATTCAATTATTATTTAGAACGAAAAATCGAATATTGTCATGTTACATTACTAGAATACAGTTAACATAAATAGGTAGTTATTGGAAAAAAAGGTTAAATTTTCTAGATTAATTTTATTTGATTATTTATAATATTTTCTTTATTGTTAATTGCTTTTTTAATTTCTAAAATTTCGAGATTGGTCTAAATTATATTTCTATTATTGGCATGCCAAATTTCAACGCCATTACCTTTATTAATTATTGTTTCTTAAACAATGATGTAAAACTCAATATTAAATAATTATTACGAATGAAAACATCCGTTTTCTTGAAGCTTTATTTTAATTCATGTGAATGATATTTGATAAAGCCTATATAGGCAAAATATGTTATTAAAATAAATTATAATGAAACTTCTAGAAAATAAATATTTGTCCTAGGAAGACGAAACATGCCATTCCCATAAAAAACTTTTTTTTTAGAAAACATTTTCATTGATAAGAAATTTTTGTCTTTCGCCTAGCCATTTCCCGTAATTTTGGGTAGGGTCTCCAAATATGGCTCCGCCAAGTTACACAATCCTGGGACATCTGGTTTTCCAGTCGGTTTTTTTTTTAAATAACATAATTTCCGTGAAGAATATATTCTTCATAACTTTGTGTTGTGGATGTCACAAATGAATATTTTTTTAATAATTACGTATTTCCATAACACTTTTTTTAACTTTCCGTAAACATATTTTGCCGCATACGTCTTTCCTCAGTGTAGTGTAAAACTGTATACTAAAGAAGGATCTGCGGTCCGAAACATTTTTGTGAAGTGCGCAATAGAGTGCTGTGAAATTACAATGTTTGTAGCGGCAGTTTGTTAAGACAGAAGAGTATGATGGTTCATGCATCATTATTAATTAGTAAGATGATATTGAAAATGTTGATGATACTCAATATAGTCCTGAAAAATGTAGAAGGTCGGAAGTAACGAATGTCATCGAAAGATTGTCTAAGCTAATGGTCATTTGCGGGATATGTTGTCAGACTGGTAGATCAAAGATGGGCTAGAAGTTTGGTAGAGTTGAGACCTCGTCAGGATAGATGAAGCAGAGGGAGACCTCCCACACCGTGGTCTGACGACATTAGAAAAAAATGCTGGTGAGGCAGTGGACTACATCGGCTATATAAGTAAGAGTGTAAGTAATGTGTCCTACCTGAAAACTTCTCTCCCCAGACGCCGCATTCCTCCCGACCTTCCCAGCGAAGATCTCCTTGGACATGGTGGTGGAGATGCTCCCGCTCTCGGGCTCGGTGTCCCAGCTACCCGAGGAGGAACAGCGGCGGAAGGGCGGCGGGTCCAGTGCCACGCCTGTCTCGGGCACCGTCCCCGTGGAGTCGGGCCTGCTGAGCGTGTCTGGGCTGGGCGCCTGGTACTTGTACTCCTCCTGCTCGCACAGGCTGCCCGGGGACCAGATGCTGGGGCGGCTGCGGTGCTTGGTGCTCAGGTTGAGCGGGAGGTCTTCATCTGAGGGCCAATTAAATTGGATCATTAATATCAGATTTATTTTGTGGACGTTTTAGTTACCAAGTGTGCGCGGGAGACGCCTATTGGTGGCGATGAGGTTCGTAACCCATCACACCGCGTTTCTCGCGGGGGCATAAAGAGAAGGATGAGGTGCCACATTGGTTAAAATGTGGCAGTCCATTCATTCTGCCCACCCCTTCGGGGAGACGGCGTAACAGTTAGCTAGTTAATTAGATTTTTTTTACTTTTTCTTTAAAATCACCATATTTTTTAATGCATGCCTATCGAACCAAAAAAACGTATACAAAGAATACCTAGTTAGTTATCAGTTAATTTCTAGTGCAATTGATAGTCGTGGTGTTAAGCAGTTCCACTTACTAACTGTACTTATTATTTGTTGAATATTCATTAGCAAATCGTAGTTATCGGGTCTTAGGCTCTATCACGCGGCATTCCTCGTCTTATCACCTCGCAAATGTCCTGCAATTTGAGCAGCCAACCGTGCTGGTTCTTATCATCATGCTACCCGCTCCAATCATTCCCCCACAAAGTTTATTGCGTATGAGCATTTTAATTCCCTTCGTTATAAGTTTTTTCAGAAAATTCCGATGAACAATTGTCTAAGAAGACGAAGAATGCTGTTAAAACATATTAAATAGGCTGGGTCGATCTTTCCCGTTCTTATACAGTATACTAATTCATTATGTTTGATAAATATGATATCGCATTTGAACGATATGATATTAATCATGGTGATATTAAATAAATAAAAAGCTTTATTTGTTGTTGTATTTTTTTTCAACCCCATTACCTTATACGATTTCAAATTGCTAAGTATGAACCTATATGCTCCTATAAAGACATGTAGCTCATTTGAAAAATGTCCACATCGACAGACACCCCATTTAGGAGCACTACCTATACCTAGTGTTATGGTATGTTGCGCCAAACATTTGTTCTGCTATGCGGTATAGACAACAGATCTGTCTGGCGCATTAAAGCGCCATTGTGGGATGGACTATCAATGAGGTTGCGTAGTATTTTAAATCCTAAAACTATCTATATACATTTCTTCTTGATTTGAGAGTGCAAAACAAGTATTATGGCGCATATATGACCTTTTCCAAAACACCCAAAACATGTAACCTGGTTATAGGAAATCAACCCATAGAACAGGTCAGAACCTTCAAGTATCTAGGCATAGACCTAGTAGGGGGAGCTGATCTGCGTGAAGAATTACAAGCCCAAGTAAACAAGGCAGCTGCAATCTCTGGGACTCTAAAATCCACAATATGGAAAAACAAAGACATGGGCATTAAGAGTAAGATGAGAATCTATAAAGCATGCGTAATACCAATAATAACATATGGCGTCGAAGCAAGGGCAGACACAGTGAGGACCAAACAAGTTTTGAGGACTTCCGAAAAGAAGTCACTGAGGACGATAGCAGGCAAGACACTGAGAGATCGTGTGAGGAACACCAGAATAAGAGAGACATGAGAGATTGAGAATATTATAAGATGGAGCAGACAGCAAAAAAGGGACTGGTACGGTCATATTCCCCTATATTGCATTGCATATTCAACCTCATGGGACTCGTCCTCGTGGAAGACCTCCAAAAAGATGGAAGGACAGCTGGGAGTCTACCTCACAGGAGGAGCAACCCTCTGGAGAACAGACCACATAGGTCTACAATAAGGAAGAAGCAGAAGATATATTATATCAAAAGTTGGTTTTACCATATGGTATATAAATAGAAACACCTTTAACTTGGTTTAATTTCTATTGTAAATGGATGTTTGTTTATCTCTGTGAATCCATTTGAATAAATCGTTAGATATCGCACCAAAGCCGTATAGCAGAGCTAAAAACGCTTATAAAAGTAAGCATATCACTGACTTGAATACGTTTTGTTATCAGGAGTGCAGAAGTAACAGGAGGTGCTCCACGCGGGCTGGTTTGGAGTCACAAAGGAAGTTCTTATCGCGTGTGATTAGGGAACATTGATATGTGAGGTAAGTGACACTTAATGAAGTCGTTTGTTTTACGACACTTCCCTTCCGAAATCAGTTAAAAATACTCCTTATTATCTTATTAGCTCTAATACGAACGTTTTTTTTACTGCACATTTAAAGCAATTGAGAGGGAGGGGGAGTTGTTTTATGTTATTTAATGAAATAAATAATCAAAGGTGAGGGTTTTTCCACTTTTCAGATTTTTTCTCGACATGTTTCGAAGGCTTTACACCTTCATCATCGGGAGAACGATATAAACTGAGTTTGATTTGTTCACGGTGCCTTCATCGAGATATGTTTTATCGAGAAAAAGAATATCAAAAGTGGAAAAACCAATGTTTTGATTAATAAAAAATGGTCATTATGGAATTCCACAGTGTTAACGCATTAAGTTTATCTAAAAGTAAAAATTGACCTCTCGTGGACACTAGATAGTTGGACTTGATAGCAGTGTTGCTGTTGTAAATGTAACATGCCGCTCGCGAACCCCGGGCAATGTGGCACATATTACTTAGTGCCATAGCAGATAGAGAGAGGATGAATGGCGAGCTTCCAGCGCCATAAAACTGGATACACCCAACTAAGGGAAGGTAACCCCGACAGAAAATCCCCCAGAGAAGGCAAAAGGATACCACTCTGGATATTTTTCCCCAGGTCATCACTATGAGGGTGATACCTAGTCAACGTTGGGGAGACATGACAGGACACAGAAAGGAAAAGAAGAATAAATGTAAAAATTAAATAAAAAGTGCTTTCCATAATCTTGGTGTATTGTTTGGGTGCATACTTTGTTAAACTCATACCATTGATTGCTATATCTAGACCTCAGTAGCACACATAATATACAAATTATTAGTAACACGTTGATTGCTAAGTACATGCTAGGCCCACCACAATCAACGTGTTACTATAAAAGTGCCCAATACAAACCGAAATCTCGTTAAGTGCTCAATACGCGCCTAGCGCGTGCGTGGTTTTTGTGAATGCTCACCGACGCGACGTGCATAATATATATTATAATTCAAAAAGAATCATTGTAATAAGATGACATAATTTGAGGATCTTATCAGATTACTTGAAGTGGAATAAAAGTGAATTTAAATAGTGTGAAACGAAAACAAAATAGTGTGAAAATAAATATCAAACAATTGTGATAATTTTATTTTTATTTTTTATAATAAGTTATTCCTTATGGCATGAAGTAGCGGGATAGGAGAGAACTTGTGGTCCATTTAATATTCCCAATTTTGCTTACGGCTGTTTCCTGCATAAGATTTGTGAACAATGGTTGTACGTAACCATACCAGGATGGCATATTGAATAACAATCGGGGATTTTACAAATTAGGGTGTAAAAACAAAGAGGATTTTTATGATAATGACATGTGATGTGACTTACCATCATACGGGTACTTGTCCGGGGTCTGGGGTGGCGAGGCGGGGGGCGGCGGCGGGGGCGCCCTCAGAAGTAAGGGCGGCCACACACAGGGGGCATAGCCCAGAGGGGCGCAGTACATCAGGGCGCCTAGTTCCGCTGATAAAATAATAAAAAACATTCAATTAAATTTATGACCAATGCAGTTCTGAGAGCGAGAAGAAAAACTACTTGATTCTAAATTCAAATTGATCGTATTTTTCAGTTTCAAATAAGTAAGGGATTTGTTCTAATCTTTGACAAATTATATTCAAATTAAGAACTTTGTTTTTAAATTCAAATTATTTTTTAAAAGGAAATAAATGATTCTCACCTCTCGCTCTGGCATACTCCTTGAGGCCTTCCACTCCGAAGGTGAAATCTCTGGCGGTGGGCACAAATGCAAAGTGACCCAGTCTCTCCCTCTCTCTCTCGCAGTAGGCGCCCAGCATCATGCTCTCCCTGTCCAGCGAGGAGGGCGGGGACACAGAGTGGCGCGGCATGCTCTCCTGGTAAAATATGGAAAAGATACATTAGACCAACGGGAAAAAAGGGGTTAATATATAATAATTTTGCGATTAAAAATAGTTTTTTCTATATCTGATGCTTTTTATGTACTGTTACTTTGTGATATAGGAATTAAAATTGAGATCTTATAAACAGACCACTTATGCAGGTTTCACGGAATCGATTCTCGTGAATAATCGTATTCTTATAATAAGCTATATTATTTCTGCATAGAACATACGAGTATAATTAATTAATTAATGATTCTTTGTTTGTTATGTGTTTTTTTTTTCTTAAATTAAAACCACATAAATTTATTCGTGTCAACTTATTACACAAGAATTTACATTCACAAGGCGCTTGATTTAACTAGGAAAACACGAAATTTTTCAACTAGGCCCGGAATATGATATTTTATGTGAAGGCCAAGATTAATTTTACCACGAACCGTCATTGCGATTTTAATGATAATTTTATTATATGTAATGATAGCATATAAATAAAAACGCCCGTCTTCTAGGAGTTTTATGGAAATTTATATGATATGAAATATTTCACCCTTCTAATGCACATTATCTAATGTTTGAGAATGCCTTAGAATGGCAAAACATGTCATTCTATATTAATGAAATTCCAAGAAAACAAATATTTTCATTTATATAACTAACTAATCATCACGCTGGCTCCTCGAAGGGGTAGGCAGAAAGTCCTGACATATTTCTCTCGCTTCCTCGACATTCATACATCGTGTCATGCACGCGCGTCGATTTCTCTGACTTGGCCGACATTCAATATTTGATTTATTTGATTTATATTAATTATTTAATATGGAGATTTACATCATCGTTCACGAAATAATAAATAATCTATATTAAATAATTAATACGAATGAAAACGTCTGTTTTCTGGAATGCCATTTTCCCCTTTTTAAGGCATTATCAATTGTATATATAACTTTTTTATTTGATAATGCTTCAGAAAGGCAAAAAATGTCTTATAAAATAAAATACATTTTATTAATAATTGAGTTTTATATCATTGTTAAAGAAGAAATATAATAAATCGAATTAGTAATATTAAATCCACTTTTAGGTAGTTTATATTTGATTAACGAAATATTAAAAATTCTCTCAGTAATTTAAATAGTTTTAAACAATTCTTCGGTAGACTCTTACCTAACCCGCGGAAGTTACAGCGTGATAGTTAATCAGTTAGTTGGTTGACGCAACACAAATTTTATGTAGTTGGCACTGGAGCAGTATAATCTGGGTTATATTAAATAAATTAGTTTCAACACCCACAAATTCAAGTATGCTCCTGTAAATTTGCCAATGTCTCGAATCGAAGTGTATTTCAACTGCGTAGTACTGTAATGCTTGCATTGCAAGTAATTACATTCGCATTAGTTACCCTTTGCAGACAACGTTTACTTTGTCATTTGCTTCCGAAGCGCTTGAAATTTCCTACGACGTGTATTTCACTTATTATCGTGTAATATCGCCTTTAAATCCGCCGCCGCCTCTCAATTTCACCGTAATTCACGTAGGGTGGCTGCACCACTCTATCATTAACTTGGAATTACCCCGCCACTCGTCAAATAGTACGCAAATACCCTCCATGACATAAAATGCACAGTCAGTAATCTATTGCCATTACTAGGATATCAAAGGTATCTGATGTGGTTTGTATTATTGAATCACTATCGATTGTTTAACTTAATAAATTGCCAAGAAATACTATCAAAATGTGTGTACGCCTTTTCTCTAACATAGCAAAGCATAGTTTCTGCGTCGTTGGTCTTCTTCTTCTTCTCAGTCGGATTGTGTCGTTTCGTGTCCATCCTGTAAACCATTGACCATGGCACGCCATGCTCTCCTGTCACCCGTCAGTCTCCAAGCTACAGCTACTGAGAGACCAATCTGTTCCCCGATTTGAGCGGCTCGCTGCTTATCCTTGTGGTCGCCTTCCCTCCACTTTGCCCATGATTATGAGCTTTTCAAGGATGTCCTGATCTCTCCGGACTATGTCTCCAAAATATTTTAGCACTCTCTGAGAGCACACACTTACTTGCTTACTTCCTATGGCCATACAACTCTTGAAGATTTTTAGCCTCCTTGATGATTTTTCGCCAAGCTCCTCGATCCTGCGCCTTTTGCTCCCAGCAGTCCGATTTGCCCAACCTAGCCAGGTCAACCAGAACATTGTCCATTAGGCGCTGTCTAGGCCTTCCTAGAGGTCTTACTCCAGTCGGTCTAGACGCGTATGACAGACGTCGGTCTTGATTGCTCTGGTCTCTTCGGATCGGCATACGTGCCCAATCCATGCTAGGCGACCGGGTCTCACGGTGCTCATTATAAGGGGCTGCTGGGTCATAGTACGGATATCTTGGTTGGTCCTATGCCGCCAAGTTCCCGCTGCGTCACGGGGTCTGGGTCCCAGGATAATTCAAAGTATTCTATTCTCAAACTAGTAGATTCTTTGTTGTTCTTTTAGAGTCATTGTCCATCACTCAGAACCATATGTCACCACTGGCTTGATGATGGTGTTATAAATACGCAGCTTGGTGTTTCTGGATAGAAGCTTGGACTTTAGGAACGTTCGCAAGGAGGCTGCAGCTCATAGGCCTTTTTGAACTCTGTGTTCCAACTCCGCGTGCATATCGTTGGCTTCCGTCATGACCGTACCAAGATAAGTGAACTCTCTGACTTGCTCAATTTTATCTATCTCACACACATTTAATTATATTAAAAATATTTATTCATTTCAAATAATAACGTCAAACGAGGATACCTCTTTTGTGTTACAATATATAGAAGGGTGATATTTTCAAATTCTAAGAATGTATTTTTTATTCAGAAAAGTCTTATTCCTAATGGCGGATAACCTCGCATTCCATCGGTTTTACTAATATAATAATTTTAAAATCTATGTATTCTTTTACAATGATTTTCATATTGATTCACAATAATCTATATCTTCATTTAATAAATAATTGAAAACAAGTAAGCCAAGTAGATTTAATCAATAAATAAAAAGGAAAAACATTTTCTCATCAAACGTAGGCCAACTGTGTTATCTAGGTCAAATGAATTAATAAATGGTTTTAAGAATGCAGGTTGAATAATGACTTTACGAATGGTTAAACAAAAACTCATTTCTGAATATCTTGTACTTTGATTTGACCGAACCTGATTATTTATAAAATTTGGTAAATTTTTATTTAACAATCCTTTGTTGATATAAAAATGCATTTATATTTGACTTGAATAAAGTGAAGCGTTCATAACACAACGATATTAGAAGGGGTTGAAAATTATTTACCTATTCAATTCTTATGAATTTTCTTTTCATATAACCCTGGGAAAAAACACCCTTGTGACTTAACGAAGTTGTTCTCTGTTAAGTATTCATGACATGCATGAGAGGCAACATCAAGTAAACGTAACATGATCGTAACACGTGACGTTATTGTGAGGCCTGTAATCTGCGCCGAGCGACGGGAACTTTCGTTTGAATCCGCCGTGGATTTATGGAAAATTAAAGAACGCGAAAAGCTCTCTCTGTTGAATTATTAAACAGCTCGTAGTGATATCAATCACCAGAACTTTACTGATTTCATGAGTCACTAAAACATTTATGGTCACTAATAAAATATGAGCACCTGAAGTTACATTTTTAATTTTTTCAAACTCTTACCTAACTTCATATATGACATTTGAATTACTTACTAAATCGATATTCATGCCGGAAGGTTATCATAGAGAACCACAAAGTCGTCACAACCTTGGTCATGTACCTACTCTTATATACAAAAGAACAAAACAAATATTTGGGTATTCAATAATATGATAAAACGGAGTGAACTTACTTTGAAAGTAAATAAGGATTTAATCTATTTATTGTTTCTTGTCTAAATAATTAAAACGTATGAAAACGTCAGTTTTCTAGAAGTTTTATTACCTATATTTTATGGGAATGACATGCTTCGCCTTTCTAAGGCATTATCAAATGTCTATTCCATATGATAATGCCTTTGAAGGGCGAAACATGAAATTAAGGATTTAATATTTTGGACATGTCATGATCAAGCAGCACCAATTGATTTCTGCCATATCAAAAAAGATGGGCTATTGTGAACTATTAAATATAAAATTCATATTTAAAATTAGTTCACAACGTCAAAACTCTCGCTATTAATTAAAAAAACAAAACTACATATGACTACAATTTGAAATATTTATATTTAACACAGCGAAAGATTAATGTAATCTACTATGTAGTAAATGTCTTATTATTGTATAATGAATTTGAGAAGGAGATTTTTAAAATTCCAATCTTCCTGTTATATATTTTAACAATTGTCTTAAAAACAACGAGATTTTGCTTACTCAAATGTGAAAATTGAGAAATAATATTAAATGTGAAAATTGAGAAATAAAGCTTTTTAAAATTATAAACAGTTTTTTTATTTTCATAATTCTTTTATTTTACCTAAATAGGATCACTAATTTTAGAGATATAATTATTTTTATAACAGCTAAGCATTGGTCGCAAGTCGCGCGAATATTTTACAATAAATGCTTGGGCAGTGGGCTACCTTTATTGCACGCGGCGCACGTTTAAAGGTTAATTGTAATATTTATGTATTATGTTCTAAAAATAAACGTTAAATAAATATCATAAATTCATGCTTAAACAATTTATTGTGTTTCTTTATTTTTATTTTATGTTTCTCTTCATAGGGCGCATTTCATAGAATAAGTGAAGAGAATTAAGTAATAATGCTATACCGTGGTGAACATGTCTCTCTTTTTTTTAAATATAAGCGAAATGCCTAATACATTTCAATGATTAAGTGAAAACATTGTAGGTAAACAATAAACGTAAAAGTAAATAGTATAAAAAAAAATCTAACCAAAACTAATTATAAAGCATCCCGTTCATTTGAATTATGCATGGAAGTGAAGCTTAGAATTGGCAGAAGTAGGATGAAGTGGAATAAATGCCGTAGAAATGAGATCTCTTAGAAAAATGTGAAGAAAAACAATGTATGATAGAATACCCAATGAAGAAGTTAGAAAGGAATGTAAGGCGAATGAATGCGTCTTAAATAAAATTAAGAAAGGGTCACTAAGATGGTTTGGACATATAAAACGAATATACATATAGTGTGAATGGAAAAAGAAGTCGATGAAGGCCAAGGAAACCATGCATAATCAAATTAACCAAATAATGAAAGGCGGCTATCTTTGAATCGACGGCAATCGAATCGACGAGTGTGTGAAAGTAGAAGTAGCGCGAGAGGTATGTCAGTTTGGCGGTCCATCCTCTCTCTATCCACCCCTCCGCGGAAACGGCGAGATGGTTAGTTAGTTCGTTAATTAAAATATCGAATATAACGGTTTTCCGTCAGCGGATGGCCGAACGGACAGTAATGTTGAAAGAAGGGTTGGTGCGGGTAACATAGTGAATGGAGCTTTAAAAAAGTTATTGGAAACGAGAATGTATCAATGAAAGCGAAAATGGCCGTTCACAATGGAGTCCTGGTCCCAACCCTTATGTATGGAAGCGAAGCATGGAACTGGCAGAAGGAAGATGAGAGCAGAATAAATGCAGTAGAGTTGAGGTCCCTAAGACGTATGTGTGATAGAACGATATAAGAACGAATCTCAAATGCTGATATTAGAAAGGAATGTAGAGCGAAAGAAGGTATAATGAACAAAATTATGAAAGGATTGCTGCTTTGGTTCGGACATATGGAGCGCATGGGTGAAGAAAGAATGGTCAAAAATGTATACGTTAACGATGTAAATGGAGTGAGGAGTCGAGGTAAACCGAGAAAAACATGGCATGACAAAATTAATCAAATTTTAAAGGTTGGTCATGTCAGAAGCCGGAAGAATCGACGTGCGTGTATGACTCGCTGTATGAATGTGGAGGAAGCTAGAGAGGTATGTCAGGATAGAATAGTGTGGCGGTCCATTCTCTCTGCCTACCCCTGCGGGGAAAAGGCGTGATAGTTTGTTGTTGTTCCGTTTTAATTTAGCTATAAGTAAAAATAAATACATTTGTAAAAATACGTATTTTTGTTTTATTTTACTGCCATGTGAAATGGTCGACTTACGTTTTTTTATAAACAGATAATGTTTAGAATTTGTTTTTTTGAATACAAATACTTGAAGACAAATTATTTCTACAAGTATTTGTATTCAAAAAAAAAAATTCTATAAAAAACTGGTACAAGTTAATAGCATAAAAAATTTAGTTTTACTCCAGGTGTTATCTAGCAATGTGATAATTTCGTAAACGCCTTTCACATTGCATTAATAAAGATTTTCTGCTGAATGCTTATAAATTATCTTAATATATGGCGCTAGTGTAGATGGACCTACCTACAGTGAAGTTATTAAAAAATATTAACATATATACAAGTTCCAACAATTTGGCAGACGTGATGTCGTAAGAAGGGCGGAATGGTGAATGTTATTAAACATAAAGTGATCGCTTAACCCAACCAATGACAGGTCATAAGTCCTGTAAACGCCTCGACTACCATATTCTGTTTCCAAATGATTTACATCTTCGTCTCTATTGAGATACAATTAATCCTTAAAAGATAATGTTTACATAAAAAGAGTTTTTTTCTAATACAAAAAGTTTTTTTTTCTAATATACTGTAATTGCAAATTTTGTGTCATCAGGACAAAGGGTGGGCGTACTCCTCGAATAGGTTTGGCGCCTCGGCAGGAACCCGGGGGCAGCCATTAAAGACCCACTAGCGATTAAGCGCGCATTTAATATTGACAATCAAATAATCTGTGAATTAATTAAATCACTCGGCAAACAGTATCCATTTGCCCAAATCCAGAATAGAGCCGGAGAGTGTTTGCTCGCCAAAGCACAGCTGCGCATTTAGGCGACTTGAGTCAACTGCTGGGGTCTATTTCTTTATTGTAAGACGCCGTGTTGTTTGCTTGTCATAATGTCAACCGCTGTAATTAATTCAGAATCTAAACAACCACAGATGTCAAATTTCCAAGTGTGCGCTGTAATTTGGTTATGATCTAGTGCAGGCGTGGGCAACCTTTTTTTGTTTCGTAACCATCAATTCATTATAAAAGAAATTTAATTTACAATAAAAGTATTTTAATTGTTAAGTAACCAGTCGTTATATAAAATACGAATTTGAAAGCAGTGAAGTACAATTTTCCATTAATAAGTGTAATTATTATATTAATTTTGTATATTGAAATTGTTTGTTAGAAAATCATTGTTAGTATTGAAAATAATGATAATAAATATTTATTGCAAGTATATTAATTTAGTAGAATAATTAATACAAATGAAAACGTCAGTTTTCTAGATGTTTTATTATATTTTATAGGAATTACATGTTTCGCACTTCTAAGGCATTATAAAATGTTAATTCCATTATTTGATAATGCCTTAAAAGGGCGAAACTTCTCATTCCCCTAAAATTTAATAAAACTTCTATAAAACGTTGGAGTTTACGTCATTGTTCAAGAAACAATAAATATATTTAATAGACGATGACAGTGAGCAGCCGAAACCGGTCAAAACTTAAGAACTACAGAATAAAAACTATATACATATTGGTAATATTTTTGAAAAAATTTCGTTCGTCATTAATAATTGTGAAAAATTAAATAAGGGCTATTTAAAAATTAAACTGTGTAAATTCCACTGAAGATTCAGAAAACAATTATTATTTAACTATAAAACCATTTATGTAAGAGAATTCCTAAATTATTATATATATCTATAAAACGGAATAACGCAAATTTATTTGGCATTTTAAAATATATTACTTGAAGTAAAACTCCATATTAAAAACATAATATTGATGAAAACGTTAGATTTTTAGAAGTTGAGTTATATTTTTATGGGCGTGCCATATTCTGCCTTGTTGCGTAGCTTTATTAACAATTAATAATTTTGTAGCAAAGCGAAACATGACAATACTATAAAATTAAATTTGAACTTGTTGTAAACGGCGGTTTTCATCAATACTTTATAAAATAAATACTACTTATTACTCATTTTAGAAAAATATACAATTTTAAAAATCTACAGGTTTGTCAGTAATAGAAAAAAAAATTGTTAAGCGGTTAAATTTAACACAATTAATTTGTTTGTGATGCAATGATTACTGGTTAAATTTTCACTTTTATTATATTTTTTATTCATAAAGTTATCTTAATACGCGCACCACAGTTTTATAATCAATGTTCGATTTGTGTGCAAATACGTGGATGCAATGTTACTCGTTTTACCCAAAGTAATTAAAAAATATATCTTTAGAAAAAATAACAGTACCGTTTTAAGTTTTAAATAATGAAGCAAAAGTTAATGTAGTTTTTTAATTATCGCGATGCAATGTTTGTGTTTGGAAAATCCAGATAAATACTGTAGTACACACAGTACGTATACGAAAATCGTACAAGAAAAATTAAGTAGACACTTCAAACATCTAACTATTATATGAACTTTTAAATGTAAAAACACCGTTGTTTCCACTGACGTGAATTTATAACTATCGAAATGTTTTCAAGATATCTCCATCACGTACTTAATATATTAGAAATTAATCGGGAACAACATAACTAAATTGTGCGGCATTTTGAATGTATTCAAATACTTGTAGACAAATACTTGATTTTACCCATTGGGGGTAAATTATTTTTTTATAAGGATTAATTGTATCTCAATAGAGACGAAGATGTAAATTGTTTTCTGGGAACAGAATATGGTGGTCGAGGCGTTTACAGGACTTATGACCTGTCATTGGTTGGGTAAAGCGATCGCTTTATGTTTACAACATTCCCCATTCCACCCTTCTTAACATTGTGGCATATATACATCTTCCAAAAATTTGATTAATAAAAAAATCTGAATTGAAATTTCACAGCATTCAGTTTTTTAGTTGAACAAAATAATTAAATACAAAGTCGTTTTCGCTTTTATATAAATTTCACTCTAGCAGTTCATAACTAAGAAAAGAACACATATCGAGTTATTTTAAAGCAGCAAAATATATTTTAAAAATAACGCTTTTATTCTCATTTGGATTAAAAAAGCTAATTCAAATGGTCTATAATATATTGAATATTTATGAAAACGTCAGTGTAATAGAAGTTATAATTTTATTTTATGGGAGTGACAACACTTTCTAATCATTTATAGATAATGAATTTATTTAATTTACATGTTATAGTAAACACGATTGTTTAGTGGTTTTACTCCGTTTGAGAATGCCCTCGCAAGGCGAAACAAATTTGTCTCAATTTATATAATTTATATAAATAAAATCCAAGTAAAACCACTTACAATTGTGTTTACTATTATAAATTAATAATGGAGTTTTACAAAATTAATACTTCAACCATCGATAAATATGACACATAATGTTTTATTGTATTAAAACACTATGAAACATGGCAATTGCATCTAATTCAATAAAACTTTTAGAAATCTGACGTTTTTATCAATAATACTAAAGATTTAATTATTCATAATTGCTCAAGAAGATTAATATATTTTGAAAACATTTTGATTTGTCGATTAAAGTAATGCCGTATATTATAATCGTTAATAAGTTAATGATTCGTTTGTTTAATTTTTAAAATGTCAGAAAATTATAGATATACAATATAATAATTTGAAAATTTTGTTAATTGAAAAAACATTGAAGGATAAAAACGTATGTAAAAGTACTACTAAATATTAAAATGATGACTAACCAATCGTTACAATTCAAAAATATTCACTATACTAGAAGATGAAAAAAATCTAAATATTTTACCGATTCTTTCAAACTTTTGAGGAATCAGTTCGACGGTTAGTAAATTAAAATGAGGTTATAATGTTGGAATCTCACCCTTTAAATAACTTGACGGGGGATGACTTCAGGCTCCAGCCACCATTTCCACAGATTTTCCTTTAAGTCCAACACAGTTGTCACCAAAAATCCGTATTCTCGCCACTACCGAGCGCGATCAACAGCGGCTTGTTTGCCAGCAATATCATACTATTTTGACGACTATATTTTTTAGATACGTATTATTATTTCTGTAGTCATGTCACTTAATTTACACCCTTTGTCCGCTTGACGTTGATATGTAACAGTTTGTTTTTTCTAGATCCAGCGATAACATTGATGGGCGGCTAATGTGATTGCCTAGTGATTGTACAAGGTCCCACAAGCTTTCAGGTAAATGATTTAATTCTGATTATGAGCTGCCCCTAATCTTCGGACATTAACGGTTGTGAAGGCTTTTATTAAATGGCAAACATTTATAAAGGTGTTATCTAGATTACAATAAGCGCGCTTAAAAATAATGAAACGTTGAAAAATACAACTGATTAGATTGATTTCATTGTCTCTTTTATTAAACCACAAATAAATTTTACACTTAAAATAATATATAATTGTATTGCGAGCCAAGTGTGAATTTCCAATTTATAGTGATGATATTGACATTTAATTTAATTCAATTTTTCATCACTTCATTAGTCTTTAGGAAAAACATTATAAAGTACCAGGAACGCATACCGCAGAAAAACATTTAATTCTGATCAGAATCTTAAAAGTGTTTTTGTAATATTTATTTCGCGAGTCGTTACAAGTAACAGGAGCACACGAGCGCGTAGGTTGAGGCATACGACCGCCACGAGGTATCTCACCTGACTAACGTAGCGATGTGATCACCTGAGAAGACAACACAGGCCACGTGACGTGTGAGGTATATTTGGAGGGGGGGGGGGGTCTGAACGGAAGAGTGGGGATGTAAGGGCGCTCATTAAAAAGGTGAAACCTTTTTTCGATTTTATCTTCGAAATCGAAATGAATGGTTGGCTATTGTCTGATATTACAAAGAAGCAAATAAAAGAATAGATCCTTATAAATAAAAGTGTTTTTGTGTCGCTAACCCAATTTTCTATCTGGATAGCATTTGATGTGAGTGGGTAGATTTTAGCTTATCTATAGTTTTACTCTGTATTGAAAATTTTTGATTACATACACGTGTTATATTTTTTAAGTTGGTTTTATTTATTTCATGCATATATTCCAATTAAATTACCTCATGCTTTAAAAAAACCTCAGTTAACTTAAATTCTATTGAGGATGATTATAGTGAGATTTTTTTATCAATAAAATATAAAAGCAATTAAAATATAAATGATTTTGTAAAAACTATATAACTTTATTAGAATAAATGCACGCTTTAGTTAAAAATACTAAACTCTTTTATTTTTCGACACAGTATGTGTTAAATCAAAACTTAAAATCCAAAAATATAAGCTTATTTTATTATATTTGAATACTTGAAGTATGTAATAATTAACTCTCAAAATTTAGTCCCTAGTTTTAATTATATTTATTTATTAAATGTATGATTAAAATGAGCAGAATTTTTAGTTACAATTTATTCTTTCAAAATATTTTTAAACAAAAGAGCTATTAGGAATTTTCTATGAAGAAAACCGTTTGAGAAAGCTCTTTGAAACTAATCCTCACTCGCTTAGCCCCTCCTCCGCCGCAATATGCTTTCCCATTGGTCAGATTCTTGGAGAGGGCGGGGCAAGACTTAGATTACCTTCGCTATCTAAACAGTCATAAGTCTTCTACTTCTACGATACAAGTTTGAGATTTCATTCCGAGTTCATATTTACCGCAAAATTTGGCTGCCGCCTAAGATGTAACACATGTTTTTATTGCTTAGAAGAAATAATTAATACAAGACGAAATGTACATGAAACACTTTGTTCATACCAAAGTATTTTGATTAGAATTATGGAATGGTTTTCTTCATAAAAACATTTTTAAGTACAATTTTAGTACGGGAAATTTTTCTCTCAACTTTGCCGAGATTTATTTGAAACTTTAGGCTAGAGATTTAAACGCGTAGGTAGGAAGTGCAATCTTTTTTAGTGTCGTTTTAAATAAAGAACAGTAGAATCATGGCATGTCCAAAATTTAATTAAAATAACATGCCTGGCCACATATATTATTTGCATATTTGGAATGTATATTAATTAGCTTCATTTTATTATTTTATCATTTTATAATAAAACAATGTGTAGTTTGAAATATGTTTCTTTTTTAACTTTGCACACAACACGAACTTTATTAAAAAAAAAAATTAATATAACAAAAATGTTTCGGAAACAGAACAACAAAAGTTCTTCATCGGTGAATAATTTTTTTTAAATTTCTTGAATGTGGTCAGTTTTGACAGATATTAAAAGGATTTTTTCCAAACTTTAATGCTTTTGTTACAACAAATATTTTGAATAAATCTAAAATAATATTTTTAAGTGTTAATAATGTAGGTAATATTTTTAGGAAATAAATCAATTATTGGACTTATATTTCGAGATTATTCAATGTTATATTTTCGGACAATATATTATTAGAGAGACATCTTATGTGCTCGTTTATCCTTACTTTAAATATGTTTGGATTTTTTAATTTTTAATTTGAATTTTTTAATAATGTTGGTGTACAAAGTTAAAAAAGAAACGTTCAGTGAATCCGCAACACAAAGTTATGACGAATATAGAAGAACATATGTAGTTTGTTTTGTTTCAACTTTGTCGATAGTAGGTATGTTAAATAACTTAATTGAGAAATAATATTTTCAGATTTTGAATCTTATAAAATTTGCCATCAATCAATTTTCGAACACCTTTAACTATTACTGATAATTGAAAATAATTTAAAAACTCTTTTACTTGTTTTTATTTAAGTCAAACCTTAAACCAAAAAGAAGATGTAAACCTGAATAAGTTCCGGCGGGAGCGAAACCGATCGGTTTGACTTAAATTGAATGGTTTTAAAGCAAATTAAAGTACTAAATGATATTTGAATTTAAGGAAATAAAATGAATGCTTGGGATGTTCTTATATTGTATGTATATTGTACCATAATACAGAAAATCTTATTTTCCATACAAAATCGATAGTACGAAAACACGAAATCATAAGTGACGCGTGCATGGCTGTAGTAAATTACTCGTCGACGGTGAAGTGAGGATGTCACGGGGTTAATTTGGAGGGTGATGCGCAGGGGTTAATTCGAGGGGGGAGGGGCAGGTCACCGGACCATGACCCGCCATCTGCCCTCCATGTTGGTGGGTGATTTGGTCAGGATTTTTAATTTGCATTTAATTACGGAATGAATTCAAGTCCCACGCACGTGCTGGCCCTCTATCCTATGATTTATTTTAGATTTTTTTCATTAATAGATGTATAAATATAATAATTTTAATTTAAAATAAATACAACGACAAATATTGTTTTTATCAACTCGTTATTTTAGTTCTTATTATAATATATTTTTAAGATTGGTTTTTGGTTAATTTTGGTTTGAAGGGATCTTCGAAACGCAAACACACAAATGATCAAGGACGCAATTGAACAGAATAGGGGGTCCAAAGTGTTTACACAAAAACTGGGCAGAAGCCAACTGACTAAACTGAAAAATGAAGACGGCAATATCGTTACCTCCAAACCAGAGTTACTCGCGGAAGTCGAAAAATACTATGGACGTCTCTACTCTAAACACGCTACAAGGCCCGTACTACATGACGAAGATGGTGATCCCAGAGCTAAAATAACCCGCCACCATACTGACGATCTCCCAGAGATAAACATAGATGAAATTGGGATGGCCCTGAGACAGCAGGAGAAGATGGAATCACCACAGAACTTCTAAAAGCCGGAGGACTCCCAATTCTATGCGCACTACAAAAAATGTTTAATTCCGTACTGCGTAAGGAATGCACACCGAAAGCGTGGAGCGAAAGTATCGTGGTCCTCTTTTTCAAAAAAGGTGACAAGACTTTGTTAAAAAACTACAGGCCGATCTCACTCCTAAGCCACGTTTATAAGTTGTTCTCAAGGGTCATAACAAACCGTCTTTCCCGCAGATTTGACGATTTTCAGCCTCCGGAGCAGGCTGGGTTCAGAGCAAACTTCAGCACCATAGACCACATCCATACAGTTAGGCAGATTATCCAGAAAACAGAAGAATATAATCGACCCCTATGCCTTGCCTTTGTGGACTATGAGAAGGCCTTCGACTCTGTCGAGACCTGGGCTGTTCTGGAGTCTCTGCAGCGAAACCAGATTGATTGGAATTACGTACAGGTGTTGAAATGCTTCTATAATAACGCCACAATGTCCGTTCAAATCCAAAACCAGAAGACCAAACCGATTGAGCTGCAACGGGGAGTCAGACAAGGGGATGTGATATCTCCGAAGCTGTTCACTTGTGCTTTGGAAGATATATTTAAAACTTTGGACTGGTCTGAACGTGGCCTCAACATAAATGGCGAATACATATCTCACCTTCGTTTTGCGGATGACATTGTTATTCTGGCGGAATCTGCTGGGCATCTAGAAGGCATGCTAGATGAACTGAACACTGCATCCAGACGAGTGGGTCTCGGGATGAATTTGGACAAGACGAAAGTCATGTATAATGAACATATTATCCCGGGATCAGTAACCGTCGATGGGTCGGCTCTCGAAGTGGTACAAGAATACCCATATCTTGGCCAAATCATACAATTAGGACGAAACAATTTCGAGAAAGAAGCCAACCGAAGAATTCAGTTGGGTTGGGCAGCCTTTGGGAAATTACGTCATGTTTTCACTTCCAAAATACCACAATGCCTCAAGACTAAAGTCTTCAACCAGTGCGTTTTGCCAGTCATAACATACGGAGCCGAGACGTGGACATTGACAAAAGGTCTAGTCTACAGATTCAAGGTTGCCCAGCGCGCCATGGAAAGAGCCATGCTTGGAATAACCTTGAGGGATAGATTTAGAAACGAATTTATTCGACAACAAACCAAGGTGACTGAGGTGGCTCTACGGATAGGCGGGCTGAAGTGGCGGTGGGCTGGCCATATCTGTCGGAGAACCGACAGCCGATGGGGAAGACGGGTTCTGGAGTGGAGACCGCGTACAGGATTCCGTAGAGTTGGACGTCCCCCTGCCCGCTGGACCGACGATCTGAAGAGGATTGCTGGACATGGATGGATGGGAGCGGCAATGGATAGGGGGCGGTGGAGGGCTTTGGGAGAGGCCTACATTCAGCAGTGGATGACAGACGGCTGATGATGATGATGATTATGAATAATAATTTCAATAATTAATATTTTTTATTAAATATTTGATTTATTTGAAATGTTAGAATATACATCAGAATTTTTGCTGTTCATTTACAATTAATTGCATTGCTTTACCTGTAATGCAAATATACGTATACAATATATAGTATACGCCTTGGAGTATTTTAACAAAATTCAATTGGTATGCTATAAGAATGATATAATTTTTATGTATAATAGATAGATTCAAGTTATGCACAGATTCGAACCCACGGTACCTATATGAATTACGAACCAATCATTCTGTTACTAACAGTATTAAATAAACAGTTTTTAATTTATCATTTAACCTAAATACGTTTTACGTAATAATGCGTTAAAAACGTAATATTTAATAACTTTTTATCTACAGGAATGTTAATGGTAAACACATTTTTTCATTATCTTTGCATAAATTAAAAACTACTTAACTATTGTTTCGGACAACCAGTCCTTCTTCAGTGATACATATTATAAAGATACATAATTTTAAAATATTATAAAATTGTTTACATGATCTGACAGATGTTCTGTAAATTTTTTTTATTAATGTAAGTTGTATGTATAAACAAAGTGTATACTTAAATAATAATCAAAAACAAGAAGGTATCGACTATACATCATAATCTAAGAAGGGATTGTTAAAAGAACATGCTTTTAATAAATCGAAAATATGTTTGTGTTAAAATGTAGCTTTAAAAAAACTTTTTTTTAAACTCGTCGGTTTTTTATATAACATTTGAGACTAGACTGTTTAACAATTTTATATAATACGAGTATGTACGAGTATATCATTACTACAATAGTATTTACAAAAAAAAAAAAACGTTATTTTATCGTAACAAAAAACATCATCGCAAACGTCTATTTTGTGTATTAGAAACAGCTTATGAAGGTAACATGAAGATGTGTTCAATAATGACGAGGACGACCCCCGAGGTCAGGCCCCGTGACGACTCGCGGCCGACAGGTGGCGGGTGGATCTGTACACTAGGGTAGCGCTAGGGGTGGCGCGCTCCTGAAGGGTGCATACTTCAGCCCCAGCACACGCCAAACCTGAAGTACCATAATAATAATAATCTTATCCCTCAATACAAGGCGATGAAGAAGTCTCAACTGATTTAATCAAAATAATACACAAAAATCATAATTTTAAAATATATTTTCATATTTAATTATACTTGTATTTGTGAGACGTGTCTACCATATATATAATAAAATAAATCGCATTCTTCGGCTTTTACGAGTAACTTTTTAATTAAATAAAATTGATTTTATCTATTTCAAATAATGGCATATACGATATATAGTTTGTCATTTAATAAAAAACATATATAATTAATGCTAATGAAAACGTCTGTTTTCTATAAGTTTTATTCTAATTTATAGGCATTATATGTTTTTTTAAGACATCCATGGTAAAAACTTCTAAAAAACAGACGTTTACATTCGTATGATTTATTTAAAAATAAAATTTCAAATTTTAACGACAGTAAAAATATTATTTAATTTGCGCAATTCTTTTGCACGGGTTCATGATGTATCAAAAAATAATCGTACTACTGTGATCACCCTATGCAACTCACACACTTATTTAAAAATGTTAACTTTCAAATCGTCTTTGTCGGGGAAATAACAGTCTCAAAAATTGTGTAATCTTTTCCAATGCAATAAATTATACCCTCTAGATAAGGGAGCACATTGCGCCCCGTGCGGATGATTTTAAACCAGATTTCTGAGAGGGATAAATTTTTTTGTAGTATTTAAAGAGCTTTTAAAATTTTGAAACAGATATGAAGTTATTTTCACTAATCAATTGGTAACTTGAGATATTTTATGTAAAAACATTTATATATTATATAATAATATTGTTTATGTAACTGTAACAATAAAAATACATATAGAGATTTGGTTATATTTTGATTTAAGTAAATCTCTACATATTTTGTTTATCTGATTATAGTTATTTATTTATTGATCATTTTCCAAGTACAAGTGGTGATGAGATTCGCAACCCATCACACCGCGTCTCCCGCGGGGCGAAAAGAGAAGGGAGGAGTGCCGCATCGGTTAAAGTGTGACAGTCCATTCTTTCTGTCTACGCTTTCGGGGAGACGGCGTGATGGTTAGTTAGTTAGTTCTGATACCTCTCAACTGGAGTAACCCGTTCTAAGGAAGAATGTATAATGGAGCAATATAATTAATATGAAAACTAAGAGTGGGAGGAAACACGCGATTGACTGAGTATTGTCAGATTTGATTCATCTGTGACGTATCGGATATCAATTAGTAAATAGTTGTGGTGTGGCGGGAGCCAGCACGCGACTGGACCTATGTACATATAAGCGCTTAGGAATCATTGTTCACTAGCTCCTGGCGCGTTATCCATTAGTGGGTGAAGTATAAATTGTGTTTGGCAGTGTTTAAGGCTCGATACCAGAGCTCGCCTGTGTATATCTCGGACATCTCTACAACAGCCATCTGCCAACGGAAAGACAAACATTCGATCAGTGGAAACCAAGAGAAAATAACATAATAATTCCAGCAAGAGAAAAAATATATTTTGTACTTACTTCAGTTTTGAAGTTAATTCGTTCTTCTTCTCAGTCGTAATCCTAATGATTGAGGGTCGTGTCCATCATGTAAACTATTGACCATGGCACGCCATACGCTCCTGTCACCCGTCAGTCTCCAGGCTGGAGCTAATGAGAGACCAGTCAGATCCCTGATTTGATCGGACCAGAGGATCGGTGATCGTCCTTGTGGTCACCTTCCCTCCACTTTGCCCATAATGATGAGCTTTTTCCGGGCTGTGTTCAAAATATTTGAACACTCTCTGAGAGCACATCCGCGAGAGTTTTGCCTCGATACCCAGCTGGTTAGTTTGTTACCATATAATAATCTCCCCCTTAGAATTAAAAAGTCTGAGGATAGTTACGTTACATTTAAGAAACAACTGAAGACTAGACAGTTTGATCAGAATTTTCTTTGTGAGCCTTTGGGGTAGTTAATTTTACAAAACTGTGCACTTAAACACATTTGATAAATTTACAGTGGAACAGAGTAAACGAGCTTTAAGATCATTCTAGTAGCTAATGTTGTTTATATTCTATAACCTAGGTTCTCAAAGTGAGCGATAACGCCCCCTTGTGGGCGTTTCATACTTTCAGGGGGGCAGTAGAAGACCCAGAAAAAATAGAGAGCATGGGCAGATAAAAAAATATAGTCTAAAAAAACAAAAAAACAAGCTAATCACGTAGGTACTAATAAAGCAAATTAAACTTAAATATTGGTTTATTTTCTTATTGTAGGTATGTAGGTATTGAAATAATTTTCCCTTTTTTGGAATAACATTTCTGGGAGGGGGGCGTTGAACGTTTATTTTTCTTATAAAGGGGGCGATGGCCCTGAAAAGATTGGAAACCTATGTTCTATAACCATAAGCAAATTTGTATATAAAACAGTTTATTGAATTTTATATATTAAATCATCAAATATTTTGAAGACTTATTTTATTATAATGTACTTTCATAAAATTAAATAAGACTTTTTTCCATTTTTCAATAAAATAGGACATCATTCATAAATAGCAATTAGAGTAAATATAATGTTATTATTACTTTATTTTAAACAAAAATTAAAAACCTATTATTTGTATTGTTTTCATCAATAACTGTTGTTTCCGGTTTTCCGTTATACGTTATTTTATATGTACATAGCATTAAAATGGCACTCGAACACCTCTACTACATTAATGGGGGGATGTTTAATAATACCCTAGCTGCACTATACCAGATTAAACGCGTGTGAAATAATACAACTCGAAAGCTTAAGTAATCGTCGGTGAAAAGTAATCAAATATTTATGTTCAAAATTATGTGACACGATCCGTGTTATTATACAGATTTTAAAAGTCTATATGTCAGTCAAGTTAGGTATTGATTTTCTAATAAAACAAAACCACTTTGTTGCTTCATTAACTATCAAAATAATAAACTAAATGGATACAGAAAAAAAATATGACGTGTTGCATGTCTGTGATTAATTGTTTTTTTAACGTATGGATTAAAATTAATTAAAACAAAATTTTCTTTGTATTTAGTTTCTAGTGGATATAACAATTAAAAGATTTATGTATTTATAAAAGCAAAAAATATCAAGAAAATATAGTAGGAAGTTAATAAATTCATTTAACTTTTTATATAAATATCGATTTGTAATAAATTTAGTTTCAGTGATTTCTATTCATGGGCGTTATGTCCCCTCGAACACAATGTTAAAATATCTATGACTACTATACTCAATCTATAATAGAATGAAAGTAAAAATCATTTCGATTGATGTTATTTCGTCACGAAATCATTCGAATACCCCACGATTTGTTACAAGAGAGAATAATATAGGGGACAATGTGTCATCGTTGATCAGTGGTCAAAGATGATAGGAAGAACAATGAAAATACTCGTATTATAAAAAATATGTATGTTTAGTTTTATTTAACTTGTAATATAATTTCAGCAGTGGAAATGATTGCATTGATAGAATGTGTATATGATAGAGTGTCAAATGCAAGTATAAGAAGTGAATGCGGTGCGAATGAACTTCAAAACTATATCAATGAAATTATTCAAATTGACATCGAAACAAATACACATACGAATTCGAAAAATCTCGAAAATTAGACATTTGATATATTATTGTAACACCTGATGATGTCAACATAGATTGATGAAACAGCTGTCGCGAAAAATAAAATACAATTGTGATACAAAAACAAAGTTATTTAATTTAACAGTTTAACATATTTTTATATTTCGTGATGGAGGTAACGCTAAAAAATCCCTAAAACTCCACTCTCTCTTGCCATTGTAGTGGAATGTTTGATCGACATTATGTCGTTTGTTGTTGTTTAACGTTTAAAATTGAATTATTAATGATTAAAAAAACATTGTTTTATTAAATCATTAACAATCATGACGTATGGAATAGAGGTCAGAGCCGATACCAATAGAATTATGAACAGAAATGCGAACCCTTCGCTCCATCGCAGGCAAAACCAAAACGGTCTGTCTGTGGTGTTGACGACATAGTGAGATGGGGAAGAAGCAGAAGGCGCTTTTGGAGAGACCACGCGGACCGTATGGAGAATACAGTAAGGACCGACCCGAGATACTTGAATTGGGACACCTTGTTAACTGGAGTATTGCCAATGTGAATTGTGTTTTCATGAGCCAAATCTGTAGCGATGTCCTCATATTCACATTCTAAATATTCGGTTTTACTTCTGCAAATGTGTAGTCCATTACACTCTAAGGCATCTGCCCACTCATTCAATGTAACTTGCAATTGTTCTGCCGAGTCCGCAATCAAAACTATGTCGTCTGCGTAGAGAATGCACCACGGTACAGACTGCTGTATAGTCCTGGTCAGGTAGTCCATAACTATGTTAAAAAGGAAAGGGCTCAGGGCTGAACCCTGATGGACTCCGACCTCCACCGCAAAAGGTTCGCTGATGCCTGCGGGACTTTTTACTCTTGTTGTTATATGGCAATACATGTCTTGGAGCAGTTGAATGTAGTATTCCGGGATGCCCTGGAATCTCGCAGCCTGCCACACCAGCTTGCGTGGGACACGGTCAAAGGCCTTCTCCAAATCGATTAACAGTAGGTGAAGATTTTTGCGGTTTGTTCTATATTTCTCCATCACTATCCTTATAGCTTGAATGGCATCTGTGGTAGATTTACCTCCCGTAAAACCAAATTGGTTTTCTGTTAATGAGGAGAGCTTTTGGAGGCGCTCATTTATAATCTTTTCCCATACCTTCAAGGTGTGTGAGGTCACTTTTATTCCGCGATAATTTCCACATTCGCTTGCGTCGCCTTTGTTTTTGTAGAAAGGAGTTAGATAGCTATGTCGCCATGACTCCGGGATCTGGCCAGAGTTGACAATATTGTTAAATAACAAAGTAAGCCAAGTAATTCCAACATCACCAGTTATTTTCCAGATCTCGACTGGGACTGCATCCGGGCCAGCCGCTTTGTTGTTTTTAATTTTTAATACGAATTAATTAAATTAATACGAATGAAAACTCGGTTTTCTGGAAGTTTTATTATATTTTATGGGACATGTTTCGCCCTTCTAAGGCATTATCAAATGTGAATGTTGGGCGAGGGCTAAGGGCGAAGGGCGAAACATGTCATTCCCATAAAATGTAATAAATTTCTAGAAAACTGACGTTTTCATTCGTATTAATTAATTATATTTTTTTGTTAATCACCAAAAATGTTTCTTTGGTGACTCTTGCGTGCAAGTATTTACTGTTTCTATTGTATATTGAAAAAACCAGAAAGAACATAATTTGAATATAACTCTCCTGCAATAAATGGCATTCCATTTACATGAAAGTGACAATGGCCCGATGTTTCATAGGATAATTTGAGTTGTCGGTGTATAGGTACAGATTAAACAATAAGGACTTATCGTTTCACTGATCTGGGTGGTTTCGCTGTCCAATCGATTGGCAGTCGCAAGGCAGGAGGGCAGGAGGGCAGGAGGGCAGGAGGCAGCAGGAGGCGGCAGCAGGTTGCGCATTATTTGCATTACTCTGATCGAGGTCACTCCATTATCCTGATACCGGGACCTGCTGATCTCGGCCGAACAGATGCTGCTCAGGCGCTCGGGCAGGTGCGTGGCTCGTGGTAAACCCGCTTTCCATCTTGCTTCTGCACTCGGAAGGATTAAGGCCGGAGACGCACATGTCCACTCCGCGAGACGCTCCGGAGTCTGACGTGAACTATATTTATTAGCACACCGTGTACGCTGCACGTGATTTCAAAAAGTATTAAAACGATACTATCGAAAAACTCTTAAATGCGGTCTTACCTAGTATTTTATTAATGGGATTAAATCATTTCATTAAGTGCATGTGTATTTTTGCAAATATTGCGTGAAATAGTTGACGTTAGTCACATTTTTAGCTTTTCTGGAACAAATGTTGAAATTAACGTTTCATTTTATAATCGTTTATGATATAAAATTGTGTGGCCATATTTGCCCGGATGTATATCTGTTTGGAAATATAAAATATCTCAGTTTTTTTTAAATATATATTCAGGGCTAATATCATCTGGGAAAAATATGTTAAAATATTAGATTGAACTAAAATATGTGAAATTTATCTCAACATGGTAGCATATATACGAGTACAACATTCAAAAATAATTGTCAGACGTGGTGTTCGTAAGAAGGGCGGAATGGGGAATGTTGTATTACATAAAGCGATCGCTTAACCCAACCAATGATAGGTCATAAGTCCTGTAAACGCCTCGACCACAATATTCTTTTTCCAAATAATTTACATCTTCGTCTCTATTGAGATACAATTAATTCATAATTATTCTCTTATTATTTCTAATTAACCAACCATCTCGCCGTTTCTCCGGAGGGGTAGGAAGAGAGGATAGACCGCCACACTGCTCTATTCTAATATTCCTCTATATTCATACATCGATTTTCCCGACTTCGAATGCGATCGCCTTTTAGTAATTGATTAATTTGATCATACTTTTTGGTCATGGTTTTTGTCGGCCGTTGGCCTCAGCTTCATTTTCATTCACACTGCTGGTTTTTGAACATTTTAACCATTATTTTTATATGTCTAAATAGGCCGTTCCATGATTCAAAATGACGATTGACTATTTTTAGGAATGAGACACGATTAGATCCATTTACAAGGATATGAAAACCTGCCCCGTTTCGCGAGTTTAATATTATAAATTCATCCTCACACGAGTCACGTCGTACCCCGAGGCACGGCGTCTGACACGGGGCGCGCTACGATGTGTCTCCGGCCTTAGGCCGTTTGCGATACGCTGGTAATTATTATTATGTGAGTACGCAGACGTAACAGATCGCATTCATTACTCAAACGTTTTTGCAAAATAATTGTCGAGTTCACTGCTGTAATTTTGATTTCATGATAGAACGTTTATTCAGTTGCACCGGTGCGCAGTGGTCATGCGCACCTTGTGGCGGAGTGGCGGTGCAACGCATTCGCAGTTCCCCAAACATACTGACAAATTAAAATTAATTTATTAAGTGCAGGTCATTACAATATCATTTCCCCCCCAAAAGAACCGGTTAGAACGGTTATTTATAAATCAAAACTATTATTTTAAATGATATTATATATTAAATGATATGACGACCTTCGTGGCAGAGTGGTTACGAGCTCTGACTTCCATGCCGAAGGTCCTGGGTTCGATTCCCGGCGATGGCAGTGTGATTGTCACACTGTCTTTGGTCTGGTGTAGAATTCACGTGACAATAAAATGACGATAGATTGGCTACCTATCACATGTCACGAGAATCAATATAATAGCTGAAAAATAAAAAAATTGTATACAGTAATTGGGTCCAAACGACCTGTTGTGTACATAAAAAAAAAAATAAAAAAAATTCATTATACAGAATTTAAAGCAATTCGATTGTCGCCATCACATTTATAAAATATATGTGATAACTTCAAATTTTTATAAATTTCATGGCTAATTTCACTTATGACAGGGCCATTTCAGGACAAGAGCAAATCACTTATGTTATTTTCATTAAGCACATTTATTTCTTTCTCTTGTTTATATCGTTATACCGATGATGAAGGTGTAGAACTTTCGAAACGGGTGATAACCGATGATGAAGGTGTAAAAGATAAACTTAAAATACTGTTTTTCTACTTTTGAAACTATAAGTGGAAAAAAAATATTTTAATTTGTAAAAAAATCGTCAATATGGAATTCCATTGTGTTAACGCCTAAAGTTTTTCTAAAATTAAACTTAAAAGTTAAATACATAGTGTTTTAATTCTTAAAAAATTGGTATAAGAAATACTAACACAAGGATTTAATACAATGGTATTATTATTTATTATATAATACAATATTTAACGTGAATAGAAAATAGCTCTTATGTTTTAACTTGATTTGACCCAAATTTAATAAAAATTATCGCCATATTTGTATTGATTTTTCCTTGAAAATCCGTAAGTAAATTATCGGAAACCGGCCGGCATTTTTTTTTTAAAGGCTGCGAACAAGCACTAGATTAACTATTAAATTTTATTTTATTATATTTGAATGATTTTAGATGAACCTGTAAGAAGGTATAATGGTCATTGCAAAACACCGCTTATGGAACAGTAAAAACAAATATGGCGATCAACAGTCGAACAGTTAAAAACAAATAACTTCGCACATTTTTTTTTTTTCAAATTTGGGTCAAATCAAGTTATAACATAATATTATAATAAAATATTGTTGGTTTCTCTTTTTCTCTTTTATATACTTTGTATATACAACACTTGTATTGGAAAAAATTAAATTACATAGACATGTTTCGGACAACCAGTCCTTCTTCAGTGATACATACATATTATAAACGTACAAATTCAAAATATTATAAAATTGTTTACATGATCTGACGGATGTTAAAAATTTATTTTGGAATTGTTATATATTGTTGGATTTATAAGATAAATTAAATTACTGACTGAATGACTGAATCACTGACAAAAAAAAATGTATATTGAAAATACTTGTTTTTCATACCTTTGACTGCTTCTAACCCCTTAAGTTTACCTAAAAAAAATAGATCCGTGTTGAATGCCTTCTATTGGGTCCAATACATCGTGAATTTTCCCATCTAAAATGTTAACTGTACAGGATGTCCGCTTACTATTATATGGAGTTGTTTGAAAATAATGAATTCCTGCGATGTTTGGTAGTAAGCACACGTGCTTAATGCAGTATAAATGTTATAATTTTTCTTTCTTACAATTAATTCTGTTTTCTCTTGTTCGTTAATATTGAAATGATATTGAGTGAGAAGTCGTGTTACTAGCACGTGCAGGGTAAAACTTTTAGGTTATAACCGTGGTGAATAAATTAACTAACTAATTAATCATCACGTCGTTTCTCGGCAGAAAGAATGAACCGTCACAATTTTCTTTCCTGACATCCTTCTGTATTTTCTTTCCTGACAAATGCGATCAATTATTAAAACATTTACATATCGCGCGTTAGTAATAAAATCTCTTAGATGAAAACTATTAAGTCGTTTCTCCAAACGGGTAGGTAGAACAGTTAGACCCCCACATGACAATGTTATTTTCTAAGACACTTTTTTCGCATCATACCTATATCACGTAAAATTATTACGACATTAACATTTTAATGATGGAGTGTCAAATATAAATATAAGAATAATAATACAGTGCGAATGAAAGTGTTTTGAACAAAATAATTAATAATAATAATAACATCTGTCAAAATAAATAAATAACACCTAACAAAACTGACCATATTTGTAAACAATTTTATATAATATTATAATATTTTAAATATTTATGTAATATCACTGAGGAAGGACTGGGTAGTCCGAAACAAAAAAAGAAATATATAAAACATCTACAACACAAAGATTGGCGAACATAGAAGAAATAAATAATAATTTTTTTAAAAATGATGTTTTTTAACTGCTTCCACTTTTGTCTTTATTTTGACAGCGACCAGTTTCGCCAGGTCTGGTGGCATCGACAAACGGGTCGCTTTCGAAATAAAGACAAAAGTGGAAGTAGTTAAAAAAAACTTCGTTTTCTTTAATCATTATTTAAAATTAACTTCCATCAAGAGATTTCAGTAAAATCATTTGATTATCTTAAAAATGATTAGATCAATAGTCTACAGATAAGGAGGGATGGGTTCACACTTACCCATTTCTTCAGACTTATCAGGGGATTCTTTGAGAATTCTGTCATCTTGGAGGGTATCCATCTTTACTGCGTCAACACAGACTGTTTTATGTCCCAACATGCAGAACCAACCTGCCTCTGGTGATGCCGGTGGGGAGAGCAATCAAACTGCTGAACATGATCGCTTCGGAATTCGACGTGTTTCATATTAGTGAAAGCACGTTTAGAAGACAAATCGCACGCTTAATAGAATACTGGCTTAACTCAAAAGAGCAAGTTTTGCTCAATCTGACATGAGTTGGTGTTTTAACAAAAACAGTCGAAAAACACGTACGAATGGATAGCGTTAACATTGTGAAAAATAGATGGATAGCGTTAACACAAGCCTCTGTCTAATGTCAACTCAATTATGACCTAAACCATAATCGGTCAGTTTACTATTAAGCGTGCGAAATACCCTTGACTTTAGAGAGTATCTTGTATATATTTTATTTTTACCTGTTCTCAATCATCATCATCATCATCAGCCGTCTGCCATCCACTGCTGAATGTAGGCCTCTCCCAAAGCCCGCCACCGCCCCCTATCCATTGCCGCTCCCATCCATCCATGTCCAGCAATCCTCTTCAGATCGTCGGTCCAGCGGGCAGGGGGACGTCCAACTCTGTTCTCAATAGATGCCTTAAATTTTAATTGTTGTTTGTAATATATTTTGAGAAAATAAACTGATTTGATTTGATTTCATTAAGTTATTATAATTACTTATTTTTAAAAAGTAAACTAAAATCGAGCCGTTTTTTTTAAATGTCCCTGAGGTATATCAGATTTTATTCTGGACACTCTCTAGAATGAGTGAGTATCTCATTAATAACCGACACTCCCATTCTATACGAGGTGAGGGTAATGTTCACCTTTCCTTACAAAGCTTTATCAAGCTTTATATCTGCAATGGTTACCTGACTGCAGCCACTAAGAAGGGTGCACCGGATTTAGGTTAAACATATGGCGCGTGCTTCAAACAAAATACAAAGCGCGGTGTGCCACTGTCGTAAGGAGTACGCAACAAAAATTATTCGATTGCACATTATAATCGCTTATTTGCAGTATATTTTTCATGCGTTCGCTTTGAGTTTTGGTTGTATCGACGATGCCGCTTTGGTCGATTGTTTTGTGAGTGTTCGGGTGCAAAAAGTGGTGAAAAAATGAGCCCCAGCAGACGATGTGGCACGTGTCCGGAGTGAACTAAGACGCATATGGCGTTCTGTGGGGTTCATAAACCGTTACCACTAAGCTGTTGTATTATTATTGTGAATTAGGCGACAGGGCATGAGCTTCCATATAACATACAGCGGTAGTTCCATAATGGTTGTGTCTTTGCATGACGAAATTATCTATTAACGGATTGAATAAAATTAAGTTATTAAAAATATCAAAGAATATTATAATTTATTTATCGATCCTTATGTATAAAAGTGAAGCTTGGAGTTGGCTAAAGAAGGATGAATGTAGAATAAATGGCGTAGAAATGCGGTCACTAAGAAGAATGTGTAGAAAAACAATGTACGAGTTTGATAGAATATCTAGTGATGAAGTAACAATGGAATGTAAGGCGGATGAATGCGTGATAAATAAAATTAAGAAAGGGTCACTAAGATGGTTTTGAAATATGGAACGAATGGATGAGTGAAGAATAATGGTTAAAAATATTTATAAAAGGTGTGTGAATGAAAAAAGAAGTCGAGGTAGGCTAAGGAATACATGGCATGACCAAATTAATCAATTACTAAAAGGCGGCCATGTTGTAGGAACAATCGACGGGCGTGCATGTCTTGATGTGTGAATGTATAAGAGGCGCGAGAGTTATGTCAGGATAGAACAATGTGGCGATCCATCATCTCTGCCTACCCCTCCGGGGAAACGGCGTGATGGTTAGTTAGTTAATTTTTAAAATTTATTTCAAAACTTATCACTCTACCAGCAAGAACTCAATCTTCGACATTTCACTTACCTTTTTTCGTTAAATAAATCATCATGCTCGTAGGTACATTATAATTTATATTCATAATAATACAAATATTAAAATTGTTGACATAGATGGAGAAATTTTCTGTTAGGCTATCAAGTTTACAATGTGCCTGAATAAACTTTTTAAGTATAAAAGTTGTGGATCCTACAAGCTATATCCTACAAATTTCTGTAATAAGCCATATATTTTTCTTTTCTGAAAAATTCCCGAACCCCAAAAAGGATGCTATAGTGGCACCCAGGTGGTGAAAGACCAATTAGACGACCAAGGCTACCCGCGATGGGAGGATGAATTTGGGAGAGATGGGTTAAATTGTTAGGATTGAAGGTTCGTAGCGGAGGACGTGAGGTGTTGGAAGCGAAGAATACTGGAGGTTAAGGCTCGATATGGGCTGAAGAGCCGTCGAAAAAAAAGAAGAAGAAGCTATATGAAAAAATCATGTTGAGTCTGAGAAAAAATGTTATGGATATAGGTACTGGAGCCAGGTAGATCTACAAAACTATCAAATTCAATATAACATAGATGTGGCAAATACTACGTGTTCAAGAATCTTCTTTGACTTATTCTTCCTTATTGTACACCTATGGTATGTGGTCTGTTCTCCAGAGTGTTGCTCCTCCTGTGATGTAGACCCCAGCTGTCCTTCCATCTTTTAGGAGGTCTTCCACGAGGACGAGTACCATGAGGTTGATTATGCAATGCAATATAGGGGAGTCTGGTGGTGTCCATTCTTTGAACATGACCGTACCAGTCCCTTTTTCGCTGTCTTCTCCATCTTATAATATCCTCAACCTCACATATCTCTCTTATTCTGGTGTTCCTCACGTGATATCTCAGTGTCTTGCCTGCTATCTTCCTCAGTGTCTTCATTTCGGAAGTCCTCAAAACTTGTTTGGTACTGTGTCTGCCCTTGCTTCGACGCCATATGTTATTATTGATCTTACGCATGCTCAATAGATTCTCATCTTACTCTTAATGGCCGTGTCTTTGTTTTTCCATATTGTGGATTTTAGAGCGCCAGAGATATTTAGCTGCCTTGTTTACTTGGGCTTGTATTTCTTCCCGCAGATGTATGCCTGTTCTATGGGTTGATTTTCTTTAACCAGGTTACTTGTTTTGGGTGTTTTGGAAAAGGTCATACATTTTGTTTTTTCGATAGAGATCGTCATGTTGTATTTCTTACAGAGTTCAAGATTAAAAAAAATCTAATGGTAATTATAATGGAAGCCAAATAGTATATCTTGTACCCAATCTTTAACAGGGCAATGAAGGAACTAAACCACAAAATGGGTGCTTCATATGAAAAATAATAATTATAATTACAAAAAAACCGTATCGCAGAAGTCATAAAAGCAGGAATGTCGTCTATACGAGTATGAGGCGATTTAATGAGTCCCCTGTAATGGCGGCAAGAGACAAAAGATGTTGCTGAAGTGCCAAATTCTGTGTTTTAAAGATCTTCACCATTATGAAAACACAGCTGGGAATCGCGAGTTCGTTAAGGGCATATTTTGAAATCCAATCCGTCGATTTATAGGCGATTTCTTTTTCAAAAAAGTGTATCGAAAAGTTCAGGCATTTGCTGGTCTTCCAATTTGATACCGCCAATTGCTTCATTGAACCTGATATATCGGGTAATCAGCGGTCAGTTCTGTGAGACATTCATTTCATCGACTTTTTGTATTAACCGCAGAATACACACCGGTGCTTAACCCATTTCACGTTAAAGATATGTTAGCGAAACTCTTTTGGAGACAGGTTAAATACCATTTGAGAAATAATATTAACTTTCTTCTTCTTCTTCCTGTCAATTACGAGGGCTTATTTTACCTCTTTCTCTTTTTTTTTTTTTTTTTAAAAGACTAACATCAAAGATTTAAATCAATGATATTATAATTTATTTTACAATCTTCAATATGAGCAGAAAATAGTTCATTATTATGAAGAAGGAATCTGGTCGTGTTCAGGCTCGAACCCAAGTCCCCTAGATTAGGAGTCAAGTGTTCTATCCCCTAGACCACCAGAATACAGCCACTGGGGTAGAATAAATAGCGACTTTTTGTCGTTCCTAGAGGGGAGGGGGAGGGTATTTTTAGTTAGTGCAATTATTAATACTAACAAGCATACCTATTAACAACACTTAAGATAATATAAAAAAAATTATCTCTCGTCGTCATTCAATATCATTCAATATGTTTTTTTAATAATTGCCTGAGTGATAAAAAAAAAACTCTTCATCAATTATTTTTTTATGTTAAATTTCACGTTTAATTTTATTATTTTCTCAAAGATATTTGATATTCTTGGAGTAATTATCTAAAGGATAGAAAAGATTTATAGAAGTCAAAGAAAGACTTTTATTATTTATTATTATAATAATAGGTATATTTTATAATAATTAAATAAAACGGTGTTTTTTTTTAACATTAACAAACATCAAACATATAAAAATGTCAGCTGTTATCAATGTTAATTCCATTGTATTGAAAACATTTTCTTCTTCTTCTTCTTCCTTATTGTAGACCTATGTGGTTTGTTCTCCAGAGTGTTGCTCCTCCTGTGAGGTAGATTCCCAGCTGTCCTTCCATTTTTTAGGAGGTCTTTCATGAGGACGAGTCCCATGAGGCTGATCATGCAATGCAATATAGGGGAGTGGTGTCCATTATTTGAACAGGGCCGTACCAGTCCCTTTTTCGCTATCTGCTCTGTGTTATAATATCCTCAACCTCACATATCTCTCTTATTCTGGTGTTCCTCACGCGATCTCTCAGTGTCTTGCCTGCTATCGTCGTCAGTGTCTTCATTTCGGAAGTCCTAAAATTATTATAACATAATTATGTTGAATAACTTTCATATCATTAATTAAATTCAGTGAATTTTACATAATTATTTTCGTACAGAATCATCTGTATGTATTTGTAGGAGTCAGTTAATAACAGTGTCACCAGTCTGTCGATGCCAGCGAGCCTGGCGAAACCGGTTCCTGTTGAAATAAGGAAAAAATTGGAATTTATTTAAAAAACTTTCTTTTATTTTATTATTATTTAAAACGAACTTCCATAATAAGATTTCAGTAAAATCATTATATTGACTTAAAATCAGTATATGTAAAAGCTACAATTTTAATGATATATTTCCAAACGGATATTATAAACATTATATAATATATATTTAAAACAAATTTGGATGAATTCGTAGACCCAGGAACACAAGAACAAGTATGACACTAAGAAGGCCGAATACTATCCAATATTTTGAATAATTTCCTCTAGAACCCGAGAAATCTCGATCTGCGAAGCGATCACATAGAGGAGTTTGCTTGCTCTCCCCATATGCATCATCTAAGGTAGGTTGGCTCTGCAGGTTAGGAGATAAAATAGTAAGCGAAGACGCTGGATATCCTCCAAGACTAATTTTCTTCAATTATTAGCACTAGATTTATAAATCAGCGTCTAGGGTATTATTTCTTTAAATTTGGGTATATTTTGATTTTTTATATCCTTATTTGAATTTTCTTTATTGAGTCTAATGACTGGCTGTTTTATGCGTGATAATCACAATGAGTAGCAGGTTGTATCTCATCATATAATATAAAGGGAGTAATCAGCTTTCAAAATTACGCAAAAGACTTCATTGGAAATCACAGAAAAACTGGTCCAAAGTTGGATGCAGAGAAATTCATCTCGATGCGGGCCTACCTATAAAATCACGTAACAGTAGTAATATGTCAAGTACAAGTGACCCTTACATGTTCTTGGGGAACATTCCAATCATTCATTATTCGACAGATTTATAATAGCGCCTATAAGGGGCACATCAGGTTTAATTTTGTTTTAATTCCAAATTTAAAATGAAATAATACTTTTTTTTTTTAAAAAGACTAATACCAATGATTACCAATGTACTCTTGAACTTCAAAATCCCTACGAAGTTAGTAAGACAGGTAAAAGCAACCATGGATAATACAAAATGTAGAGTCAAGATAGGAGGAGAGCTCACAGATGAATTCATGGTATCACAGGGCCTCAAACAAGGTGATGGTTTAGCCCCAACACTTTTTAACCTGAGTTTGGAATATGCCATAAGGAAAACTTACCACCTTAACACGAATCCCAACACATACTTTCATAGCAGCCAGATCATAGGATATGCAGACGACCTTAACATTGTAGGAAGATCCCTAGCAGCCATACACGAAGTATTTGAGCCTTTAGAGACAGCAGCCAAGGAGGTGGGTTTAGAGATAAACGAAGAAAAGGCACAAATAATGAAACAAACCAGGAATGCAACCCATAACTCGAGGCGAACCATCAGATTCAAGGACAGATACAACTTTAAGATGGTGGAGGACTTCACTTACCTGGGTTCGTCTATAACAAAAGAAAACGAAGATCACAAGGAAATCGAAAGAAGAATCACAATTGGTAACAAAACATTCTTCTCTCTACTACCAGCGCTCAAATCAAGAAACGTACACTGGAAAACCAAAATCACCCTGTATAAAACAATCATCCGAACAGTAGTGACCTATGGGTGTGAGGCGTGGACAATGACAGCGAAATCTGCAGAGCGACTGGATACTTTTGAGAGAAGGGTGCTGCGCAGAATTCTGGGGCCTGTGAATGACGGTGAAGGCTGGAGAGTGCGGCATAATGACGAGCTGTACAATATTTACAAAGCTCCCAGTCTCTCCACACAGGTCAGACTGAATAGACTGAGATGGGCCGGTCACGTGCAGAGGATGCCGTCATCGCGAACCCCAAAAAGATTGCTGGAGTGGCACCCAGGTGGTAGAAGACCAATTGGACGACCAAGGCTGCGATGGGAGGATGAAGTTGGGAGAGATGGAACAAGATTGTTAAGAGTGTCAGATTGGAGGGTCGAAGCGGAGGACAGGAGGAGTTGGAGGCGAAGAATACTGGAGGCTAAGGCTCGATATGGGCTGTAGGGCCATCGAAGAAGAAGAATACCAATGATTTAAATCAATGATATTAGAATTTATTTTACAATCTTCAATGTGAGCAGAAAATAGCTCATTATTATGAAGAAGGAATCTGGTCGTGTGCAGGCTCGAACCCAAGTCCCCTGGATCAGAAGCCAAGCGTTCTATCCCCTAGACCACTACCCGAATTACGTTACAATTTATTAATAATTGAATCTTCTTCTTCTTATTATTTTTAGTGTAGGCCTAGTTGCCTGTTTCTTAAGAGGAATTGGCCTCGTCATTGGTTGGGTTAGGCGCACGCTTTATGTAATACAACATTCTCCATTCCGCCCTTCTTTCGACCACCATGTCTGAAAAATTTTTGGAAGTTGTATATATGGTAATATAATATGTAACATCACACTTCAAATGTTATATTTCAATCTACACACTAACGCCATCTATGAAGATTGGATTTAAGCATTAAGCAGAAGATCATTTTATTAACGCAATGTGAAAGGCTACCGCCATTAACGTATTGCTAGATAACGCCTGGAGATGTCACTCCAATTTATATGCTATTTTTAACTGGACTAAAAACTGACTTTAAAACTGGACCAAACAGAGGTTTTGGAAATATATAAAATTTCATCTTCAGATGTAATGTATATACGAGTATACAGGTAGCGTTCACGTATAGATGGTATAAAAAAATATATAGTATATATGTATATCTCCGAAACATGTAATTATTATAACTTTTGTTGTATAATAAATATAAAGTTTTATTATCATTTCAAATTAATTCTGACGTATAAATGTATAAATGAAATAAATAAAATCTCTATTATGACGACATTATTGTATGTAAATCTTAATAAATTATCTATCAGATAATAACACGAATCTGACTATAAAGTAGATGAAGATTTTTAATATTTTTCAAAGTGAAACTCATTCATAAAAAAACTCCCGTAATCCAAAATCTGCCTCTCGCATAACGGACAGCATACGTTTAAAAGAATCCAAATAATGGCCCTTAGGAGCTGGAGGTGAGGGGGAGGGGTGGAGGGCATGAGGCAGGGCCGGGCCAGGGTTATTGCACCCAACGGCGGGAAGGCTTCCTGGGTGGTTTTTTGCTCCTGACAGAGGCAATAGGGGGATCGCCCTGGATCTTCTAGCGGAGGATTAAAGAAAAAGGTTTCGGGCGACAGCAGGTGAGACAAGGGCAACTCGTGATTATTTTCGAAATTTTAAATTGAAATAAACCCTTTTTTAAAACACTTTGTATAAAACCACTTTATTTTGAGTAAGGAGCGCCAACTGGTTTCACTCTGCAACGAGCTTCATCAGGGCTATACACAAACTGTTTGTAAATATAGGAATATTTTTCGGGGTGAAACCGTGTTCCCTCCACCAACGTTTCAACACCTTGATCATCCATGTTCAGTTTCCAGTTTGTTTCTTCGTCTCTATTGAGATACAATAAAAATTCAACACCCTGATGATGGAGGCCGCAAGGGCCTCCGAAACGTTGGTGGAGGGAACACGGTTTCACCCCGAAAAATATTCCTATATATGTTAACCGTGGAAATTTACGTTCTTACTTGACGAGCCTCTATGGGGAGGATATCTTCAATTCTTTGGCGTATAAAATAGGAGTGTTACTCCAGGCGACTTCTAAACAGTGCGCTAGGAGGCGGTAGCCTCTTCGCATTGTGTTAATAAAGTAGTTTGCTAAATGCTAAACAATCATTCTTCACAGATGCCGCTGGTAGGTGGATTGTATAGATTAATCTTAAACAATTAATTAGTACAATCAAATCTACATAGATGGCTAACTGGAACTGACACGTGAAGATAAGTATGGATTTGGAGTATATATACAACTTCCAAAAATGTATCTTGCATGATCATAATAACAATGGTGGAATGGGGAATGTTGTAATTACATAAAGCGTGCGCTTAACCCAACCAATGACAGGTCATAAGTCCTGTAAACACCTTGATCATCCATGTTCAGTTTCCAGTTTGTTTCTTCGTCTCTATTGAGATACAATAAAAATTCAACACCCTGATGATGGAGGCCGCAAGGGCCTCCGAAACGTTGGTGGAGGGAACACGGTTTCACCCCGAAAAATATTCCTATATATGTTAACCGTGGAAATTTACGTTCTTACTTGTTTGTAAATAGCCCTCATCAGGGGGCTATACACAAACATTTCCCAACGAACTAACTACCTAACCATCACGCCATTTCCCCAGAAAGGTAGGCAGTAAGGATGGATCGCCACAATGCTCTGTCCTGGTATACCTCTCGGGCTTCCTCTACATTCATACATCGTACCATGCACGCACGTCGATTATTCCAAATAATTCCCAAATAATGGGAAATGTCCAGGCGAAAGAAAAAGAATATGATATTGACAATAATATTGATCACGTCAGGTGAAAAAAAGAGTATTGGAGCGATACTGATGAAATTTAGATTTTCTGATCACGGGGCGTCAATATTTTAAAGTGAATGAGATATTTTCAATATTATCGAAGATATTGTCAATATCTTCAAGGAGTAAACGACTGCATCAATATTATTGTACTAGTATTGTCAATAATATGAAAGGATCGCTGCGTTGGTTCGGACATATGGAGCGCATGGAGAAAGAATGGTTTAGAAAGTATACGTTAATGATGTAAATGGAGAACGGAGTCGAGGTAGACCAAGGAAAACACAGCATGACCAAATTAATCAAATTTTAAAGGTTGGTCATGTTAGAAGTCGGAAGAATCGATGTGCGTGTATGACTCGTTGTAAAAAAGTGGAGGAATCTAGAGAGATAGGATAGAGTAGTATGGCGGTCCATTCTCTCTGCCTTCCCCTGCGGCGAAACGGCGTGATGGTTTGTTTGTTTGTTAATAATATAAACTAACTAACTAACTAACCTAACCATCACGCGGTTTCCCCGGAGGGGTAGGCAGAGAGCTGACATAATTCTCGCGCCTCTTCTAAATTCACACATCGTGACATGCACGCTCGTCGATTGTTCCTACTTCGAACATGGCCGCCATTCAATAATTGTTTAATTTGGTCATGCCATGTCTTCCTTGGCCTTCCTCGACTTCTTTTTCCATTCACACTGTTGGTATATATCCTTTTAACCATTCTTCCCTCATCCATTCGTTCCATATGTCCAAACCATCATAGTGATCCTTTTTCAATTTTATTTATCACGCATGCCTTACGTTCTTTTCTTACTACATCATTAGATATTCTATCATTCATTGTTTTTCCGCACATTCTTCTTAGTGACCTCATTTATACGGCATTTATCCTACTTTCATCCTTCTTCTGCCAACTCCAAGCTTCACTTCCATACATGAGGGTCGGGACTAGAACTCCATTGTGCACTGCCATCTTTGCTTCAGTCGGTATATTTCTATTTGCGGTAATGACTTTGAGTGCACCATTTATTTTGTTTCCAGCTCCAACCCTTCTTCCGATATCTTTCTCCATTCTTCCATCTCTTGTTAACATGCTTCCCAGACAAACAAATTCTGTAACTTGCTCTAATCAACAATATTGATCGTCTAAAGACCTCTTTAGGTAATTATGGCTTATTAGTATGAAAATACTTGTTGCATAAATAACATATATTATTAACTAACTAATTATCTAACCATCACTCGGTCTCCCCGAAAGGGTAGGCAGAAATAATGGAGACGCGGTGTGATGGGTTGCGAACCTCATCGCCACCAATAGGTATCTCCCGCGCACACTTCGATCGTCCAACATCCACAAAATAAATCTAAAACAAATAATATAAAAAAATACAATGATATAAAATAAAATAACAAAATAAAAATAGTTTAACACGAAATGTTCTTTTTAGATGGTGCACATATTGTCTATTTAATTTATGTTCCAGGTATTCACCGTTTTTTTTTTATTAGCAGTAATTAGAAATATAAGAAGTGAATGCGGTGCGAATGACGGTGTCATGAACAAAATAATGAAAGGATCATTTAGATGGTTTAGACATATGAAAAGAATGAATGTAGAAAGCATGGTAAAAAAATTATATGTTAATGATGTAAATGGAACCAGAAATAGAGGAAGACCAAGGAAAACGTGTCACGATCAAATAAATCAAATATTGAATGTCGGCCATGTGAGGAGTCAGAGAAATCGACGCGCGTGCATGACACGATGTATGAATGTTGAGGATTCGAGAGAAATACGTCAGGAAAGAAAAGTGTGGCAGTCCATTCTTTCTGCCTACCCCTTCAGGGAGACGGCGTGATGGTTAGTTAGTTAGTTAGTCAGTAATTAGACACTTAAAACCAACCAACACCAGTAAGAACTTTAGAATAATATTGAAGACATTATTCAAATTGTCATTGGAACAAATGAAATATTTATTTTTACACCAACCTGTCAAAATTCTTTATAAACCATAACGAAAAAATTTGTATAATTTTAACATCAAAACAGTACAAACTATAATATTATAAAAAACTATTATAAAGTGCGGCAACAATCAAATAGACCAAAACAATTCACTTATATGGTACACGAAATATCTCCAAATTTAAGGGAGTACCACGTGAACCAAACCAAATTTTCAATTTCATTAATTGTTTTTTTTTCATATATTATTATAAGTTGTAATAATAATACTCCACTCCTCGTGCATGGCTCGGCGCGGCGCGCGCCTCGCACGCGCCCTTCCTGATTGCGGCAGATGCGCGCCCGCCGCCTGTGCTGGGTAGGTGCGCCGCAAGAAGTTCCGCGCAACTGCCGCCCGCGCCCCGCGACCTGTTGCGGCCCGCACATGCCGCGCCGCGCTAACTAGGTTACCATGATTTATAACTAAATCAAGGTGCATTCGTATACCAACACTCCGCCACAGAGTGCCCTCCTAATATTACAAGTTCCTTATTAACATTGTCTGCGGGATGGGTATTAATACCCGTTTACTGAACTGGAAGTGACCGCGGGTAGGGTATAAATACCCTTTTCGCGAAATCGTAAATACCCTTTTCACGAACTCCTTACCTATCGAAATGTAGAATCTTTTTAAATCATTTCCGTGATACATTTTTATCACATTTTTTATTTTATTTATACATAATAATCAAATGAGACACAACAAACGAAAAACATTTTGGCGACTCTTTTGGACACAAAACGGTGTTACAAAGATATTATAATACAACATGAAACCAAAAAATCATATATAGGTATATCAGAAGGAACCCAAATATGTCGACGTCAGTGAGGCAGTACTCTTTCCAGAATTTGTAGTATTTTTTTTATGAATACTGCCTCACTGACCCTGAACATGTCCAAATCCGAGACGATTAGATTCAACGTCCGAATTGCTCTTCCGACTGGCATCACCAAATGTCGAAGTACACGTATAATTTAATATTATCATTATTTTTTAGATACAATCTTTACTCGCAGATATTATGGTAACACGTAAACTGGCAAATTACTCTGACTGTTTACTTACCATATTTATATAGCTACGAGGAAATTCGCAAAGAAAAACTAATAAATTAACTTACCATTACGCCAGTTTCCAGGGTGGGTAGTCATAGAAGATGGACCATCACACTGCTCTATCCTGACACCTCTCGAGCTTCCTCTTCCTTCATACATCGTAACACGCACATAAGTGTAAATGTGAATATATAGCTTTAAAATGAAATGTATCACGTTTCAAATTAAGTCTCAAATGAAAGCTATTCTAAGTATTATATAACGGTCTTGAACTTAATACAGTAAGCATAGTTTATTATTCTTCTTATTCTTAGTGTAGTGCTGTGGCCTATTTCTTAAGAGGAATTGGCCTTGTCTTGCCAGATATATTTCTGGGCGTCTTCATTTCTGACACTCTTAGCGCGTTCTTTATGATTGTGGTGTCCGCCCTGCACTCAATCCCATATGTCATGATGGGTCGCACACAGGTCTTATAAGTTCTCACTTTTCTGCTGATCTTCATGTCAGAGTTTTTCCGTATTGAAATTTTCCAACATCCTGAAATGACTGCAGCCTTGTTCACTTGACTTGTCACTTCACACGGTAGATCAGTTTGCCCACACAAATCCATACTCAGATATCTAATTTTTTCCACCTGTCCACTGAAACACCTCCCACAGATCCGCTACATCCCACCTGAGCTTGAGAGAATACCATACTCTTGGTCTTTGCTACTGATATAATCATGTTATATTTTTTACTAGCAAGATGGAATGCTTTCAAAAGTATTTGCAGGTTTTCCTCGGTCTCGGCAAATATGATAGTGTCGTCCACATAATGTTTATGATCTTCCAAAGATAGTGTGATAATATTAAAAATTATCATGAAATATTATACGAAAGAGAAACTTATCCGATGATCAAGTGTTCGAGGATAACTTCATATATATATTATAGTTGGAATTTCCTTCTGGAATAAGCATATTGATCTCAAGTTCATTAGTTTCAACAAACATGTATTATGGATTTAGTCTATTTTCTTATTTCAAGTATTTGGTCATTTAAATTTCCCGATTCAAGTATTTGTTATTTATAATATAACACTTTGGAAAGAGTTTGGATTAGCAAATAAATCACTCCGACGCCCTCGGCAAATCCGTTCACTTGATACTCATTAGTTATTTACAGTGGCGTACCATGAATGAGGATACAGTAAAATTAAGATATATTGTGAAGCTCGGAGAGAAAGAAAAATATCCGTTGATTCTGATAACTCATAAAAAAGATTTTTATGATTCTGGGATTTACGTTGTGTATTTTTATTTTTTATTGATATTTAGGGTGTTATCAGTGAACACTATGGAATTCCATTACAATTTGGAATAGAATCAATAACACTGTTGAATCCACTTTTATTTAATAAATATTTTTACAGAATAAAAATATCAATCACATGTTTCGGAGTTGACCTCCTCCATTCTCAAGTACGAGTATTATATAAATATACAACATCCATAGTTATTTTTTATTTATTTATTTGTTTCATTATAAACATACAATTATTTTATCGTATTCCCAAGAAAACTCATTATGTGTCAAAAATGATAAGTTCCATATACAATACTCAGAACATTCAGAAAATAGTTAAAACATAGACTTCAGACATCTTACAAAATTTACATTTTATTATTTGACCACCATTATTTCTGCTGCTAACTCCGTTTAGTGCGATTGAAGTGAATTTAAAGTAAACGTTTGTTTATGTATTTGATACGTAAATATTAGAAGTAGGGAAGTGATTATTTTGGGGTACCTATGTATTTGGGGGTTCGAATTGTCAGTAGGGTCGCGGCGAGTCACATCTTGCTGGAGGGGGTGATTCTATAAAATGCTGTGAAACGCCCAGTTGCATTCCACCGGCAACACTACTGACTAGTCCAACTCGTTAGCGTCCCTGTCGCGAACCCCGGGCAATGGGATCACACTCATAACCGTGTGATCACAGCAGATAACGAGGGGATGAAAGGCGAGTTTCTGGCGCCTCCAAACCAGATCGAACCAGCTAAGGGAAGGTAACCCCGACAGAAAAATCTACCAGAGAAGACAACGGGAAACCACTCTGGTCACCTTTTCCCAGGAATCACTATGGTAAATACCTTTGCTGTAGTGATCACCAACGTTGGGGGGACCTGGCACGGCACCAAAAGAAGAAGAATTGTAGTTGTTTAGGGCAAGTAATTAATATATTTATATATGTTATTAATCTGGTTAATGTTTGAGTCAATTTGATTATTGGTTATAACTGGTATAAATTTATTGTTTTTTTCGCCAATTTACTGATAATGATTCTGTCATTATCAAAATTCCATTTCAGAAGTCTGTCAACTGGATTGTGTTCCAAGACATTTGAGTCAGCACGTATTCAGGTAATTAAACACATAACTCCATCTTAGGTAATTAAATATAAAAGGAAACGTACGTTTTCTACTAGCTTCATTATATTTTATTAAGTGACATCTTTCACCTGTACATTTTACACAATGCAAAATAAATAGTGTCATATAATGTAAAACGTGTCACTCATATCAAATATATTAAAACTTCTAGTAAACGTTAGCTTCCGAAATTAATAACAATATCATTTTATTGTCTTCTTCTTTGTATCAATGGTAAGATATGCTTATACATGTATCGTGAAGATGGCTCTAAAGATGTTCTTATATGTCCTCTTCCTCTTGCCATTGTGGTGGAAGGTTTAGCCGACTTGTGTCATTTCCAGGGGCGCCGGGTATTACATTTATAATAACAGCATACGTGGAGCCACTTCCTAGAACTCATTGTATGTTTAAATACTGTATTGCATACCGTACTTTAAAAGCTATATAATTCATGTAAAATTGTCTCTGGTTTAATGCATTTAAAGTGTTTGCGATCTTATCATTTAATAATAGATTTAGTAACTTAATATGAGATTTTTAAAAATTTAAAATACTATTATGATATCACATATATTTTTATTATTTGTCGCGATAGCTGTTTCGCCAACCGAAGTTGGGATCATCAGGTGTTTCAAACAACTAAAGAGACAACATTTACGACCTTCGTGGCCGAGTGATAAGTGCGTTGACTGCCACCCAGAAGGTTCTGGGTTCGATTCCCGGCGAGGGCAGTGTGATTGTCACTGTCTTTGGTCTGGTGTAGAATTCACGTGACAATAAAATGGCGATAGATTAGCTACCTATCACATGTCACGATAATCACTATGGCACATCGATTTGGCTAATGCTTTCATGATGTAAAGAGGGATTCAACAAAATAATAATAATAATAATACAAATTGAAAGACTTACTATTTATAACAATATACGTTTGTGCTGTTTGGTATTGAAATTATATTTAATTATAAGTTTTTCTTTTATATGAAGGGTTTTGACAGCTGTTAAAATTAGTTTTTGTGATTTTTCGAAACTTTATGTGCATTTGTTTCAACATCGGTAGGCGAAACAGCTGTCGCCACAAATAATAAAAAATATATGTGATATCAAAAGAGTGTTTTAAATTTTAATAGTTAATAATCTTGAAGTATCATAGTGTTTCAACTAAAACAATGGCCTCTTAATATGTGATTGTTGAATTTGTGAACTGTGTCTAACATTTTGGCTTGCTTCGATCCGCTACTGTATTTTTTAAATGTTTTTTTGTGCTTAGGTTCTCGACAGGACACAAATTAGTGGGGCTACCAGCAGGTGCACGGAGGTGGTACATGGAGGTGTAAAGGGAATGCCACGAGATTGCACCACGCGGCTTAGATTCTTTCACGATCTTTCGCTTGATTAAGACAAGTTTTTGCGTTGTTATTTATTTTGTTTACTCGTGGATTAATTGGGTGGATGATAATTTATAGCAAAATATAACAAGGAATGTTTAAAAAAAGATAATATTTATTATGTATTAACATTTTACTGGTTTAAATGTAATAAATCACCCATTTTTTTTCCTAATACATGAGCAAAAGTCTCAATCCTTATATAAATTAATTTAATTCTTTCAAACAGCATCTAATTTTGAAAGGAAAATAGAGGGCCGCAGGGGGACAGGGAGAAGGCAGATCTCTTGGCTGCGTAATGTGAGGGAATGGACAGGAATCGGCACTATGGAGGAGCTATTCTGGACAACGCACGATAGGGGAGAGTTTTCCAGAGTAATCGCCAACGTCAGGGGGACCTGACAGGACACTTTAAGAAGAAGAAGAAACAGTAAAAAATTGTAGTAGAGATATACATAGATAATGCTCCTCTAGATTTATCTACATTCACAAAACGTTTCATTCATGTTCGTAGTTTTTTATGTTCCTGACTTGGATAATATTTAAAATTTAATTGATTTGATGGTAAAATGTTTATAACTAGCTCACTAAGCATCAAGCCGTTTCTCCGGTGACATACATTTCTAGCTTTCTCCACATTCATACATCGTAACATGCACGCCCGATTTTAGTATGTTTCCATTCACAACATCAACGTCCAGTTTATGTTTACGATGTGAAATAAAGTGTTGATATAATTTATAATATTATTTCAAATATGAATCCACAACATAAAGTGAAGGCGAATATAGAAGAAAATCAACGAGTATTTTTCAAAAGATTATTTCTTCTTCTATATTCGCCATACTTTGTGTTATTATGATGTTTTATTTCTCTTTTTCCGTTTTATATATTAATAATACTTTGTATATACAACACTTATATTAAAAAATAAAATTACATAGACATGTTTCGGACAACCAGTCCTTCAACCAATATTTCAAATATGTATCACTGAAGAAGGACTGGTTGTCCGAAACATGTCTGTGTTTTTTCTATTTTTACTATAAGTGTTGTATATTCAAAGTATATAAAAAAGAAAAAGAGAAATAGATTATAGCTTCATTCATCATTTATATATGGTACTTTGTACATAAAACACACTTTATTACAAAAAAAAAAATTATACAAGCAAACATGTTTCGGACACAGAAGTCCTTCATCAGTAATATATGATAAATATTATATAAATATCACATATAAAAATATTACAAATATTAAAAAAAAAATCATAAATGTGGTCATTTTTGACAGATATTAAAATGATTTATTTCGGAACGCTTAATATTTATCATATATCACTGATGAAGGGCTTCTGTGTCCGAAACATGTTTGTTTTTTAATTAAAAGTTTTGTAATAAAGTGCGTGTTGTGCACAAAGTTAAAAAAAATAAACATTATTACTGTGCAAAAAAAAAAAATTTGGTTTGGTTCATGTGGTGCTCCTGTTAATTTGGAGATATTTCGCGTATAAGTGAATTGTTTTGGTCAATTTAACTGTTGCCGCACTTTATAATAGTTAATTGTGACACGTAATACGTTTGTGCTGTTTTGCTGTTAAAATTATATTAGTTTTATCGTTTTTATAAAGAATTATGACAGGTGTAAAAATAAATTTTTCATTTGTTCCAATGACAATTTGAATATTTTCTTCAATATTATTTCAAAGTTCTTGCTGGTTAAGTGCCTACTTACAGCTAATTTAAAAAACGGTGGATACGTGAAACATAAATTAAATAAACACAAAAGTCCGGATCGTCCATGTCAACATGTGCAACATCGAAAAAAACATGTGTTATTACATTATGTGCTAAATTAAAAAAAATGGTGGATTCGGGGAACATAAATTAAATAGACAATATGTGCACCATCTAAAAAGAACATTTTGTGTTAAATTATTTTTATTTTGTTATTTTATTTTATATCATTGTATTTTATATTATTTGTTTTAGATTTATTTTGTGGGTGTTGCACAATCGAAGTGTGCGCGGGAGATGCCTATTGGTGGCGATGAGGTTCGCAACCCATCACACCGCGTCTCCCGCGGGCGAAAAGAGAAGGATGGAGTGCCGCATCAGTAAAAGTGTGACAGTCCATTCTTTCTGCCTACCCTTTCAGGGAGATGGCGTAATGGTTAGTTAGTTAGTTAGTTATTAATGAATCCGCAACACAAAGTTATGGCGAATATATTTATTTTCAAAATCTCAAATATTTATGGTCTTTCATTGTTTTCGCGTTGTTGGAGATTCAAAATTCTTTTATCAGTTTAGTGCTTCACTTATTTGCATAAACTGAAGCGCTCACATTTTATTTTTTCGTTTTGGCATTCAAGTCTTGTGCATAAAGCGAAGGCCTTTATACAGACACCTTATATCGTGCAATGTTTACATTGTGTATATGGTAATTATTAAATTTAAGGCGTATTTAATACCCATGCAAGATAATTATTTCTAGAAAGCGAAATGACTTCCAAATATAGAACGGGCGCCATGTGCTTGCGAATTGAACTAGCGACACGGCGCGGCGCATCCATTGAGAGGGGCGGGTATTCGTTGCCCGCTGCCCGAACGGGACCCTTCGCCGTTGCGCTGGTCAGGTCCGCGTGCCAAACCTGATTCTTGGGATTCAAATATCCAATAAACTTAATATATTAACGTCAGAGGATCACACTTTGCGGTATTGTATCGTTTCACACTTCACACTTCAGTATTGTATCGTTTATCGATGAGCCATTCAATTTATTATTAACTAATTAACTAACTATTTATTTATTTATTGATCATTTACCAAGTACATGGTTTTAATACCTCCCAACTGGCGTAACGTTTTCTAGGGAGGCATTCCTAGTACTCTATATAATTTCAATATATAATATAATTTACAAATATAGGGAGCAGTTAAAGGGAGCAACACATATCATAAAGTGTATGATTTAAAATTAATTGACTTGTATATTATATAACACTATTTAAACACTATATTGTCTTATATAACACTATTTAAACTATTTACTTATTTTTAAAAATTATACTACATTCAAGCCGCCCTTTTTTTAATGTCTCCGTAGTTACATGTTTTTTGTAATTGTGCATTGTCATTTTTTGTGGGTCGTTTATAGTTAACTAACTAACCATCACGCCGTCTCCCCGAAGGGGTAGGCAGAAATAATGGACTGCCACACTTTTCTTTCCTGACATATTACTCTCGCTTCCTCAACATTCATACATCGTGTCATGCACGCGCGTCGATTTCTCTGACTCCTCACATGGCCGACATTCAATATTTGATTTATTTGATCTTGCCACGTTTTCCTCTTTCTTCCTCTATTTCTGGTTCCATTTACATCATTAACATATAATTTTTTTACCATTCTTTCTTCATTCATTCTTTCCATATGTCCAAACCATCTTAATGATCCTTTCATTATTTTGTTCATGACACCATCATTCGCAACGCATTCACTTCTTATATTTTCATTCGACACTCTATCATACAGAGAGTATCCACACATTCGTCTAAGAGATCTCATTTCTACTGCATTTATTCTACTTTCATCCTTATTTTGCCAGTTCCATGCTTCGCTAAGCACACATAATATTAACTAAGCGACTATCACTAAGTAAATATCGCGGAGGGGTAGGCAGAAATAATGGACCGCCACACTGTTCTGTCCTGACAAACATCTTTCAATCGTCTACATGCATACATGAATGTCATGCCCGCACGTCGATTTCTCCGACTCCTCACGTGACTTTTGATTTCTATTCACATGGTTCTATGTACATATATTTCCTTTGATGTTATTTTTTTCGCCCTTTACATCGATTTGACGCGCGTTGTAATGATGCAAAGAGTTTTTCAACAAAATAATAATAATAATAATATTAATAGTAATAATAATAATAACAATTTTAATAATAATAATAATAATAATATAAGAAGACTGAGATAAACGTGGCACGGTCAAATCAATCAAATATTAATGTCGATCACATGAGGAGTCGGAGAAATCAACATGCATGCATGACACGATGTATGAATATTATGAAATCGAGAGAAGTTTTTCGGGAAAGAACAATGTGACTAACTAAACTAACTAACTAACCAGCACGCCGTCTCTCCGAAGGGATAGGCATTCTTTCCTGACATACGTCGATTTCTCCGACTCCTCACATGGTCGTCATTCAATTATTATTATTATTATTTTGATGACTTATATTTTAAGTGCGCCGTTTTGTAAAATCAATTACTCCAAAAGCGCACTAGGAAAATACTGACCGAACAGTGCAGTCTTTAGAAGTTTCCTAAAATTAACGTCACTATCCTCATACTAATACTAACATGGAAATTCTACCCCAACACTGAAAGCACGATCCTAGAAACTTGCTTAGTGGCTCTGACGGGAATTGTTATGTTGTTTGCATTTGTTTCTACTGATCGGATTGAACGTTGCCTTTCCGTTGGCATGGGTGTCACGCAGAGGACCGATATATTATCGCTGACGCTCTCTAGTGTCGAGCCTTAAACACTGTCAAACACAATTAGTATTTTACTCGCTTTCGGATTTTAAGCAGGTGAAGTTTCTTCAGGAGCTGCGTGATATGACAGTATTTTTGCTGCTCGATAATCAATTAGGCAGCAGCATTAAATACGCTATGTATTTTGCTAAATTGATTATTTGGCAATCCCACGTATATTACGTTACAATAATCTAAACGTCAATATTTCATTGAACAACGTGACGGTCGAATATGTCTGCCTATCCCTTCGGAGAGAAGGCGTGAATGTTATGTAGTTAACAATGTGTTTTTTTTACTAGAAACACCGTTGTTTGTTCGAAGTATTAAACTTTCATCATCGGGAGAACGATATAACCTTTATATTGGTATGCCTTTATAAGGTATATATATAACATCGAAAGAAGGGTTGGTGTTGGAAATAAAATAAATGGTGCACTCAAAGTCATTACTGCAAATAGAAATACCTATATCCACAGAAGCAAAGATGGCATTACACGATGGAGTTCTAGTGCCAACCCTCATGTATGGAAGTGAAGCTTGGAGCTGGCAAAAGAAGGATGAAAGCAGAATAAACGCCATAGAAATGAGATCACTAAGAAGAATGTGCGGAAAAATGAAATAAGTTGTATGATTGAATACCGATCGATGAAAGAAATGTAAGGCAGATGACTTTGGCAGATGAGAGTGGAAGAAGAAGCCGAGGACGACCGAGGAAAATATGGCATGACCAAATTAATCAATTACTAAAAGGCGGCCACAATCGAAGTCGGAATAATCGACGTGCGTGCATGGTACGATGTATGAATGTAGAGGAAGCCCGAGAGGTGTGCCAGGACAGAGCATTGTGGCGATCCATCCTCTCTGCCTACCCCTCCGGGGAAATGGCGTGATGGTTAATTAGTTAGTTTTGGTATGCCTTTATATTCGTTTTTTCTATTCTACGGATGAGAAAATAAACTGTAAAGTTAAAAAGAGTGTTTATTTCATTAAATAGAAATTCATTCCTCGTGGCAGAGTGGTAAGAGCTCTGACTTCCATACCGAAGGTTCCGGGTTCGATTCCCGGCAATGGCAGTGTGATTGTCACACTGTCTTTGGTCTGGTGTAGAATTCACGTGACAATAAAATGGTGATAGATTGGCTACCTATCTCATGTCACGAGAATCAATATAATAGCTAAAAAAATAAATTGTATACAGTAATTGGGTTCAAACAACCTGTTGTATACATAAAAAAAAAAAAATTATAATAATAATAATATATAATACTAGAGAACCAATGCAATGTAATAATGATTGCTTTCTCAAACCGCGTTTAAACCATGTTCAATATCACAATACGAATCTTCTGAATTCATTTGGTTCGAGTTTCTGAATAATGTTCCTTATTTTGATTGGCGTTCACTTGAATAAACCAGAGTAATTGTGGGTATTTATTGTATATAAATCGTTTCTATAACTATAATCGGTCACCAGCAGACGCCGCATTATTTCATTATTTCGGTTCTCGTGCAGAGCTTGTATGGACAGACATCCATCATGTAATAATAATTTAAAATTTGAAATTACAAGGTGCGCCCCTATAGTGAGGCAAAGCGTGCGAAGTGTATAGGACGCAATCAATTTTGTATTGAAAAAGCGGATTGGCGTTTTTCGCCGCCAGATGTCAGCTTTGTCCCCGAATGGCGGACCGCCTTACGTCACTCGCGGCAGATGCGTCCAAGGAAATAATTGTTAATCCGCATTTTCACATGTGCAGGGCTGATTGGTCTGCAAGAACTTTTCGTTATTTATTAATAAGCAAGAATAAAATGATATATTATAATATTTATTGGATTATACTGTATAATATAATGGTTAGTTAGTATATAATGGTTTATACAACGTTTTAACCTCATATTTTGATAATATATAAAAGTAAATCTAAGATTCAAATTAATGGCTCATTTTTTTAAATGTGAAATGTTGAACGCAGTTAATATATCCGCGCTCAGAGTTGTATTCTAAGGATAAGGTTGGACATTTGGTGCAACGCATATGTTGTAGATACCATATCTCGTATATTAAAAGTTAAAGCATTAACACTGTGGAATTCCATAGTAATCTACTTTTTCCTTAAATACTTTATCTACATTGAATCTCCCAAGCTCCCATTCCCAATCAAATGCAAATAAATCATTTATTTATTAATTTCTAAATAAATTATTTCTTTTCAAATGTATGAATGTTGGGGCAGGCAACAGAATAAACGGTGCACTTAAAGTTGCAAGTCGCAAACAAAAGCCTACCCAAAAAAGCCAAGATGGCAGTGCACAATGGTGTTCTTGTGCCGACCCTTATGTATGGAAGTGAAGCATGGAACTGGCAAAAGAAGGATGAAAGTAGAATAAATGCAGTAGAAATGAGATCTCTAAGACGAATGTGTGGCAAATCTGTATATGATAGGGTGACAAATGCAAGTATAAGAAGTGAATGTGGTGCGAATGAAAGTGTTATGAACAAAATAAGGAAAGGGTCATTAAGATGGTTTGGACACATGGAAAGAATGAGTGAAGACAGAATGGTAAAAAGGTATATGTAAACGGCGTGAACGGAGCTAGAAATAGAGGAAGGCCGAGGAAAACGTGGCACGATCAAATCAATCAAATATTGAATGTCGATCACGTGAGGAGTCGGAGAAATCGATGTGCGTGCATGACAATATGTATGAATGTAGAGGAAGCGAGAGAAGTATGCCAGGACAGAACAGTGTGGCGTTCCATTCTTTCTGCCTACCCCTCCGGTTAGTTAGTTAGTTAGTTATATAAATTATATCTTTTCAAATGTATGTTTTTTCTAAATTATATTATCATCGTGTTATTGTTAATGATTATTTTACTGTTAGTACCTACTTGTAACAAATATTTGTTAGTACCTACTTATAACAAATAGCCCATCTTAATTTTTAAATTTTTGAAGAATTTTTGTATCGAATTTTAAATGCGTTTTTTATTAGTCTTTCTTTGTTTAGTTTTTGTTATATTTTTACACTTAAAGATGGAGGTATCCTCTGAAACATGTCGTGTATTTTAATATTTTTATTTATTAAAAAGTGGTTTAAACAATGTTTTTTTAATTTCCAAAGTAGATATCTCGTATAATATTATATTTATTATTTTTTTAAGATAACATACAGCAATTATTATAAATACACAAAAAATCAGAAAGAAATAATAAAATAAGGTTAATTACATGCAACTACAAATGTAAATTAATATAATTATTAACGGTATAATGACAGTATGACAGGCCTAAATGAAGAGGAAGAAGAAGAAGAAGACTACAGTATGAAACAAAATCATAGATAAAATAATACAAACAAATATTTTTAACAGTTGAAAATAATAATAATATGTATTGGAATAAAAAAGAGTAATGTAATAATGTGTGTATATATTTACGCCGAAAAGTAGCTCCGATCATTTTTTTGAAATTACGCTTGGTTAGATGAAAATCATCGATATTACTAAAACACTTATGATTGGTGTAGCAAATCCGGTACATTACCGCGGTCTGAGCGTAGTTAGTGCGATAAGCAGGAAGGTGGAAAACAAAGATATGAGTTTATTTTTATTATATTCCTTCGTAAGTTTTTCGACAATTTATTTGTGTTGAACCGTTTATAATATGAACTAAGAACATTTTATTATTTTAGAAGTCTGAATCAATAAGTTTGTTGCAAGAAAATATATTTGAGACTAAGATTTCGTTAATTTAATTTTATATGTTACCCTAGAGATTAAAACAGTTTGCTTCTCTGAACTCCAAAATTGAACTCGCTTAAACTATAATTTAATCAGACGATTGTTTTAACCTTCTCAGAGTGGCAGAAATGAGAAGTCTGCGTTCCATTATAAGGTGTTATGTTTGTGGTGTTGGAGACATAGTGAGGTGGCCATGTGGAACACATGGAAGATATAAAACTTGCGAAAATTGTTTAAAAGAAAATTCCAGCAGCAAGTAACCTCCAGCAAGGCCGCCGAAGAGATGAATGAATCCACCATGACATCATTACCTCAGCACAGCTCACCATCACAACAGGTTATATAAAAAGTTTGTTTTCTAAGTATTATATATTATAATACCTTCAATATCGTTTAACACTTGTCGACGTGCAGAAAGTAAGAAATTGCTATTTGATAGGATTATATAATAATTATTTGTATTCGTATTTTTTAACGTACGTACAGGTAATTAATAATATGAACTGTAATACTCTGTGTGAAAGAACTTAAGTGCTCCAGTGCTTAAAAACTATTACGTTTCTGTTTACGCATTGTTTTCTAGGTACACGAACATCATAATAACATAATGTGCTTATGGTGGTACTAATATTTTCCACAAAGGACAAAGGGTTAGGAAAAAAGCAGTAAAGAAATGACCACCTTAAGTCATTTCCGCCTACATTCTTGTCAACCTCTTCTTCGGCAGGACCGTAGTAAGGTTACTATGACATTGTTACATTTTTGTACAGAATTAATTAAGTATCTTATAAAATCATTAAACGTGATGTTGGGAAATTGGGGCAAAAATTGATTGACTGCAGCGCGATTTTTATAATATTCGTATATTTGTAGTTAATTGTGAATATTTGCTGGACAGTAATATTTGATAGACCCAGAGAATAGTTATATTAAGCGATTATACACACTGCGCAAACTAGTGGGTTATCTATCATAATAAAGGTTTCATCAAATTAAAAAAACAGATTTCTTCATTCGATTTTTGACTAACTGAAGACATTAAAACTGTAATTTGAAAATTCAGTTTATTCGTGAATAAGAAAACTGGTGTAAGAACATATATTTTTTATTTTAACAAAGTGATACATATCGTGACAAGCACGCGAGTCAATTTCTCTGACTCCTCACATGGCCGACATTCAATATTTGATTTATTTGATCGTGCCACGTTTTCCTCGGTCTTCCTTTATTTCTAGTTCCATTTACATCGTTAACATATACTTTTTTATTTCATTCTTATTTCATTCATTCTTCATTCATTCTTTTCATCTGTCCAAAGCATCTTAATGATCCTTTCATTATTTTGTTCATAACACCATCATTCGCACCGCATTCACTTCTTATACTTTCATTCAACACTCTATCTTACACAGAGTATCTACAAATTTGTCTAAGAGACCATATTTCTACTGCGTTTATTCTACTTTCATCCTTCTTTTGCCAGTTCTTTACATAAGGGTCGGTACAAGCAATACCATTTTAGCTTTTTTGGATACGTTTTTGTTTGTTACCCTAAATGGATAGAATTAGCGCCCCATTAATCGAAGAAATGTTAAAATACTTCAGACGGCTCTGATCACGGTAACATAAACATCCAGGGGTCATCAACCCCCTGTCAGTGGAGCGGTTGAACTCCTGGGTGAGCAATGACATCATAAAGGGGACGTCTGGGGCTCGGCGCCCCCGCCCGCGGCCTGCGGTCGCCCAACTGATTCCGGCCACAATCTAAACTCGCGTGAAAAGCGGGCTGGCATTAGCATAACCGATGCGGGCGGAAGAGACTGGCAGCTTGCCTCGCGAGCTGACTAAGTCGCGGGAAATGTGTTTCTTCACATTATTAGATGATGGCGGTTTACGTTAGGCGTGTGAATATTTGGCTAACTAACTAACTAACTAACCATCACGCCGTCTCTCCAACGAGACATAACAAATTTATACATAATACACAAATGAGACATAACAAACGAAAAACATTAAGGCGACTCATTTGGACACAAAACGGTGTTACAAAGATAAGATAAAACAACATGAAACTAATCAAATTATTTTACTGAAATCTCTTGATGGAAGTTCATTTTAAACAATAATTAAATAAAACGATGTTTTTAACTACTTCCCCTTTTGTCTTTATTTCATTGGTTGTTCTCGCTGGCATCGACAGACTGGTCTGTCGATGCCAGCGAGCCTGGCGAAACCGGTCGCTGTCGAAATAAAGACAAAAGTGGAAGAAGTTAAAAAACATCGTTTTATTTAATTATTATTTAACATGAAACTAAAAAATCGTACATATCAGAAGGAACCCAAATATGCCGACGTTAGTGAGACAATACTCTTTCCAGAATTTGTAATATTTTATTTATGAATACTGCCTCACTGACACTGAAAATGTCCAAATCCGAGACGATTAGGTTCAACGTCCAAATTGCTCTTCCTATTGGCATCACCTAAGGCAGGTTAGTTCTGCGTGACAGAGCGAAGAACAATTGATGTCGGCGTCTTCGCAGGTAATTATCAGGAGGAAAAAGACCTATTTGCTCCAGAACATAGGGGTTCTCAATAGAGCCCCGAATCTGTTTGAAAAAATGCGTTGACATTAATCTTTCCCTCCTCAGTTCGAGTTATACCCCAGCATACCCAAGAGAAATACCGTTAGATAGAGCCAAGGATATACCCCGTATCATGTACACACGTTGATTTCTCAGATTCATCACATGGGTGATACTCGTATTAAATATTTGATTAATTTGATCGTGTCACGTTTTCCTCTATTTCAAGTTCCATTTATTTTTATTATTATTTTGTTGAATTTCTCTTTACATCATTACAGCGTGAGCCAAATCGATGTGAAGGGCAAAAAAAGCATGGAACTGGCAAAACATAAATGCAGTAGCAATGAGATTTCTTATACGAATGTGTGAAAAACTATTTAAGGTAAAGTGTCGAATGAAAATATACAGAATGTAAATATATGTATGTAAGAAGTGAATGCAGTGCGAATGAAAGTGTTATGAACAAAATAATGAAAATAACATTAAGATGGTTTGGACACATGGAAATAATGAAGAAATAATAGTAAAAAAGGTACATTTTAACAATGTAAGTTGACGACCTTCGTGGCCGAGTGGTAAGTGCTTTGACTACCACATCGAAGGTCCCGGGATCGATTCCCGGCGATGGCAGTGTGATGACCTTTCACATGTCATGAGAATCAATATAATAGCAAAAAAATGTATGCAGTAATTGGGTTCAAACGACCTGTGTTGTACAAAAAAATACTTCTATATTATTTGATTCTCGGGTATTTCGTCACGTGATTTCCTCTTCTATCGATATCAGAGATTGTTGTAGTCTCCAGCTCCAGGATGATGGATACTGTAACGATCTCTTAAACTTCATTCAAGCGCGTAATTTCAGATATTGAATCACCCATAACCTAGCTTCTGCAAAGCTGCAAAAATCCACGTGACAAAGTAAGAATAATTCATGTAACAAACAACAGACAGTCGTAAAGTAGTTACGTAAACAGTCATCCAGCCTATTACGAGTTACGTAATAGCGTTACCGCAAATAAAACATTGTTTAGATGGCCGTTAAACTGCCACGCTAGAACGTATAAACATACTCGTACATAGGAGTACGCACTTATTGATTGCGGAGAGTGCGTAGTGCGGTCTGGAGCGCCATGGGGGCCCCGGCAGGGTCAAGAGCGGGGTCACTGCCACCAGAGACACCAATAAACCCATTTCGATAAGAGCCAGCCGGCAGTCAAGCAAAACAGACTTTATCGCTTTGATGTATTTTTAAACTCGTTTTTGGCGTATTTTAGACAGTGTTGCTAACCGAATGGCTTGTTTATACATAGGCTTTAATCAATTAGGAGCACATTTTCTAATTAATACGTATGACACCCTCTATTTTCTAGAATTTTAATAATAATTTATAGGAATGACATGTTTCGCCTTTCTAAGGCATTATTCTTCCACTTCTTCAGCCCGTTGTAGCCGTCTTCTCCTGGATCGATCTGTATCCAGGCACTTCCCGCACTCTTCCGGATATTATCGCACCAACGCCACTGTGGGCGCCCAACTCGACGCTTTTCATTTAATTTATTTTAATAAAAATTACAAACATTACAGACGTATTTCTAGATCGTTTGCAATTACATCATGAGAATTCAAAAGAGAAGCATGAAAAATAATAATAAAAATAAGCTTAAGAATTAGAAAAAATCGTAACATTGATATTGCATCCCTGAGGCAACCCACACTATCATGAAATTTGTCGACCTCCGAGGCGACCCGATTAAACAATAAGGTTGCCCTACCAACAGGCATAACCATTGGCAGGTTGGTTCTGCAGCGCGGTTCTGCAGCAAACAATCTTTGCTCTCTTTGACGAAGGGACAAATAAACCTACATCACTCAGGATATCCGAGTTTTGTATACGGCTGAAAGAAGTGAACTCCCAAGTGAATATTCCTCCTTTTCTCCAATGATTGGTAGCTTAGCATACCTAACAAGAAATCAGTCGGACAGAGCCACGGGTAATAACCTCTCTGAAGTAAAGAAAGCTTTGTCGATCACTACGACACACGGTCAGGGTAACCTGTCAAAGTAAAGAGTAGACTATGCTGCCTGCGTCTGTTGGACGGCGGTTAATTAACCTAACGCCCACAGTGACCTAGTTCTCTCTCCTGGATGGATGAAATGCCGCCAAACCCATTGTGAGGGAGGGCAGCAGCTCCACCACTATTGCCGATGAGCCAGCCAACACAGCTCAGAAAGCTAAGGAATTAATGCATGATAATTAAATTTGATAATGTCTTCTTCTTCTTCTTCTTCAAGTGCCCTGTCGGGTCCCCCCAACGTTGGCGATCACCTCGACGAACCGACAACTGCGTCGCTTGGAACAGCTCCTCCACACTTCGGGACTTTTTTGGAATACCTTTAATGAGTCTTGCTGTTGCATTGAACGCAGATTGAAGTTTGTTTACTTGTAATGTTTATATTTCAATATTTGTATAGATTTGGCTTGCGCCCTAATGGTGTGAGATTTTCGTTATCAAAATAACAATTATAATTTTTACGTACCTTTTTGAAGATGATCTACAGCAATTAACCTAAATTTACTATTCTTCACACAAACTAATGTTTCTATTTCATATGTTATAAATGTTAAAATAAATATTTCTACTTTTTATTTACTTATAATTGCAATTTTACGACCACAACATTTTAAATTACGCGCGTATAAAGGTTTCGGTATAATGTTTCAAATCGTTCCGTCATAAAATTACCTCGCGATTGGATTGGCTAGGGCCATATGGCGTTTGGGGTCGCCTATCCGTTTCATTAGTTATAAACAAATTGAATATTTCGGACAAGGATCGTCTGTTGATTGTGAAGTGACAGGGCGAATACTGCGCTCGTTGACAGCCCATTGTTGGCGCTGATGGGCGCCATTTTGCAACAAATCATCCCGTGCTGTTAGCAAAAAATAAACAATATATAACGGACCAATTAGTTTTGCGGAATATGGTATCACAATTTAACTATTTATTATGAATACAAATATTTGAGGGGTGTTTGAAGTTCTTGGACCGTTATTAATTTGTGTTATACGCGTACGTTACATTATCGTGTGTATTAATATAGGGAATAAAACAATTAATTTCGAATGCAAATATATCAGATTATTAATATATTATTGTACAAATCGTCTTCTTCTTCTTCTTTTAATAGATCTGAAGATCTGTGACACAGAAATCATATCTCGTCGGATGATGAGATCCAGCTGTCCCTCCATCTCTTAGGCGGTCTTCCAGGTGGGCGGTGTCCGGAGGGGACTTCTTAAGCGGCTGTATATGCGAGTCTGTCACCATCCATTCGGGCTACATGGTCCCTCCAGTATCTTCTTCTGGATCTACTCCACTGAACGATATCCTCTATTTCGCAGGTTTTTCTTATGTCTACGCTGCGGACACGATCTCGGAGGGTTTTTCCAGTAATTGATCTTAGGACCTTCATCTCCGATGTTCTTAGTTCGCTCAGTGTCAGTACGTATGTTTTATAGATTCTGATCTTGCTGTCGTTTCTGTCTTTTTTTTGTACAAATCAATCTGATTTAATACTCATAACGGTTTTATTTATTATTATTATTTATGGCCTTTACATTTTTTGATATCATCTTTAAATTCCAAATTACTGTTAATATTATAACTTTTCCCTATCTTCTGTTTAGAAAAGATATCAAATTAAGTCATGTGACGAAGACGTGCAGTTTTCCCTACCCTGGTGGTCGTCCTGGTGGTCGGAGGTCCTCTTGAGTCTCGCGCATCACGATCTTCGGAAAACTCGCTGGTCCCACCAGAATCGTCTTCTCTGCCCACTCCATCTCACTATTTCATCAATTTTGCAAGATCTGTAAAGCTCTATTATATCCTCTCTCTAATATTTATATGAGTGCGAGATAAACATCTGAAAACATCGAAATATAGCTATTTTTTTAATAGTTGTTTCATGAACAATAAATAATTAATACGAATTAAAACTTGCTTCTTCTAGAATTTTCATTATATTTTATGTGAATGTTATGTGACGCCTATCTAAGACATTACCAAAATAGGCGATACAAGCCATTCACATATAATATTTAAAAAAACCTTTAGAAAACAGAAGTTGTCATTCATATTAATTATATAATATGTTTTTCAGTATAACACAAATACTATAGATACGGGAGTATTATTATTTTTCAGGCGTATAAACTATAATAAAACAGATATTTTCATTCGTTTTGATTATTAATATGGAATTTTAATTAACTAACTAACTAACCATCACGCCGTCTCCCCGAAAGGGTAGGCAGATAGAATGGACTGTCACACTTTTACTGATGCGGCACTCCATCCTTCTCTTTTCGCCCCGCGGGAGACGCGGTGTGATGGGTTGCGAACCTCATCGCCACCAATAGGCATCTCCCGCGCACACTTCGATCGTCCAACACCCACAAAATAAATCTAAAACAAATAATATAAAATACAATGATATAAAATAAAATAACAAAGTAATAATAATTTAACACAAAATGTTCTTTTTAGATGGTGCACATATTGTCTATTCAATTTATGTTCCACGAACCCACTGTTTTTTTTAATTTAGCACATAATGTAATAACACATAATGTTTTTTTTCGATGTTGCACATGTTGACATGGACGATCCGGACTTTTGTGTTTATTTAATTTATGTTACACGTATCCACCGTTTTTTAAATTAGCTGTAATTAGGCACTTAACCAGCAAGAACTTTAAAATAATATTGAAGAATTTATTCAAATTGTCATTGGAACAAATGAAAAATTTATTTTTACACCTGTCATAATTCTTTATAAAAACGATAAAACTAATATAATTTTAACAGCAAAACAGTACAAACGTATTACGTGTTACAATTAACTATTATAAAGTGCGGCAACAGTTAAATTGACCAAAACAGTTCACTTTTACACGAAATATCTCCAAATTTACAGGAGCACCGCACCACATGAACCATACCTAATTTTCAAAATCCATAGTACTCCATAGTACTTATGGAATTTTATGTAATCAAATTAATGAAATTGAAACTAAATAAAGTTTTGATAACAGGTGAAACATGTCTTTCACATAAAAATAATAAAACTTCTATAAAACAAACGTTTTCATTTGTTTTTTTTATTGTTTAAACAAATAGTGGGGAAGAGGCGCTAACAAAATATAGATCATTCCCCCAAATTCCGTTACACAAATTTACCATTGAAGATTTGTTGGCAACAGAAGGCGAGGCGATAGCTATCGGAGAAATCTTGGGCCGACACGCGTCACAGTTTGGTTGGCACGGTCGTTACAGCAGATGGGCCTCGCGCCCGTCCGCAGGTAGAGGGTAGGAAGAGTTTGGTGCCCTGATGTGCTTTCCATGCATGGATTGAAGGCCATGTTTTGATGGCGAAAAATCTATATCATTTACAGGACGAAATAATTTGAAGTCAGGGGTGCTAAAATCATAGCATTTTTCAAATTACTAAATAAAATTGGTGTTCTTGTGCCGACTCTTCTATGGAAATGAAGCGTGGAATTGGTAAAAGAAGGATGAAAATAGAATAATGCAATATAAATTAGATCTCTTCGACGAATATGTGGTAAATCTGCAAAAAATGCTATTTACTTTTTTATTTTTTTATTTTACTTTTACATGATGTACATCATTAACTAACTAACTAACCATCACACCGTCTCCCCGAAGGGGTAGGCAGAAAGAATGGACTGCCACACTTTTCTTTCCTGACATATTTCTCTCGTTTCCTCAACATTCGTACATCTTGTCATGCCCGTGAGTCGATTTCTCTGACTCCTCACATCCACGACATTCAATATTTGATTTATTTGATTGTGCCACATTCTCCTCGGTCTTCCTCTATTTCTGGTTCCATTTACATCGTTAACATATAATATTTATACCGTCCTTTCAAACCATCCAAACCATCTTAATGACCCTTTCATTATTTTGTTCATAACACCATCATTCGCACCGCATTCACTTCTTATATTTTCATTCGACACTCTATCATACACAGAGTATCCACACATTCGTCTAAGAGATCTCATTTCTTTCTTTCGCATTTATTCTACTTTCATCCTTCTTTTGCCAGTTCCAGCTTCATACATAAGGGTCATGATATAAATGAAATACATTAATTTGACAAAAAAAGTTTATGAACTGTAGTTGTCACCTAGGCATGGCCTATATCGTGACAACTACATACGAGTATAGTTAGAATTAAAGTCTTATGAACAAAATGATGAATGAAACATTAAGTTGATTTAAAAACATGAAAATAATGAATGAAGAATTAATGGTAAAAAAAGTATACCATATGTTAACGATGTAAATGGAACTAGTAATAGAGGAAGACCGAGGAAAGCGTGACACGATTAAATTTATCAAATATTGAATGTCGGCCACGTAAGGAGTCGGAAAAACCGATGAGAGTGCATGACGCGGTGTATGGATGTTGAGAAAGCGAAAGTAACATATTGTAGTATGTCATGAAAGAAAAGTGTGACAGTCCATTATTTCTACCTATTAGATGGTGTAAAAATCCCTTGTACGCCCTATCAGAGCAGGAGTTCCCCAAGGTTCAGTAATGGCTCCTACTCTGTTCAACATCTACTGCAGTGATATCCCTCTTCCCCGAGATCAGAACACCCACATTGCCCAATTCGCTGACGATACGGGCATCATCTCCAGTGCTAAAAGGCCGCTTCTCGCGACCCGCAGGGTGCAAAAACAGGCCGATGTGCTAGAGGTGTGGTGCAGAAACTGGCGCATTACCATCAATCCGAGTAAAAGCGCAGCGACCCTTTTCAGTAAAAGACACATTCCTCCAAACATTCCCAACATAAAAATGTTCGGCCAAGACGTTCCTTGGACCAAAACAATCAAATACCTTGGGGTTACCTTGGATTCTAAGCTGACATGGAGGCCACACATTACAAATAAAGTCAAAGCCGCGTCAAAAGCAATCTCAGCCCTCTACCCAATGTTAGCTAGAAACAGTAAACTAAGCATCGACAATAAACTCCTGATATACAAAACGGTTATAAGGCCGATCTTCACTTATGCAGCCCCAATCTGGGGCTATGCAGCTTCGAGTCACATACAAAAACTCCAAATCCTGCAAAATAAGGCTATCCGTTTATCGCTTGGTGCGCCTTCATGGACCAGGATTACACAACTGCACCTAGAATCGGGAATCCCGATGATAGATGAATTCATTCTGAAACTTGCCGAACGTTTTTACAAAGGACTCCCTTCACATCCCAACCCCACAATAAAAGACCTCTCTAATTACGACCCAAACACTTCCAGCCGCCACAAGCGCCCAAAATCGATTCTCCTTCAGAGGAACACTCCGGGCCACACAAATCATGCCCCCGAATAAACTAACAACCCACCAAATCACCTTCCAACAATGTTCCCATCAGACGTAAGAGGAATAGCCACATGAGCTGAACCTCTGTAAGCCAGAAGATCCAAGTCCAAGTCCAAGTCGTTAGTTTGTTAGGTAGTTTTAAAATACTTTATGATCATAATCTAAAATTGTAAACACATTTAAAATATAATTGTATCTCAATAGAGACGAAGACGCAAACTGGAAACTGAATATGGATGATCAAGGTGTTTACAGGACTTATGACCTGTCATTGGTTGGGTTAAGCGCACGCTTTATGTAATTACAACATTCCCCATTCCACCTTTGTTTTTATGATCATGCATGATAAATTTTTGGAAGTTAAATTTGAATTAATCACCCACCATGGGTGAAAATCCAGGATTCGTATACAAGTATAAGTATACATTCACAAAAACATTTCAAATAAATAAACTCTTTCTGCAATGTATCGTAGAATTGGTCCAACCATAAAACGTATATAATTACGGACGACACCATATCACAAAACTTGAAGAAATACAAAGTATATACCTTAAAAGTATTGCATGCGCATGTTCGTAGTAAATTAGCGTATGTCTATGGATAACCGAATTACTTTCAATACAATGTTGTTTTATAGAACACCTTTTTGTGTTAAGTGAAACTTCCGCAGCAAAGAAACAAATCAACAATATGTTTTATGCAAAACTTATATACTATTGTACTCGTATATACACTTTCCAGTATTTCTGGGTCTACCCAAATAAGTATTTGTTAAAAATACATAGGTACGTCACATCAATTCTCGTTAATTACCATAGTCTGCTCCATTTACTAGTGTATATAAACAGAAATGAGCTGAAATTTCGTCACATTTGATAATGCCTCAGAAGGGCGAAACATGTCATTCCCATAAAATATAATAAAACTTCTAGAGAACTGTCGGTTTTATTCGTATTAATTAAATATGTTTTTATCACACGTTCTAGATGTAACTCAAACAATTATTTATTTAAAACGAAAACATATATAATATAACTCTTATAATTCATATTTGTTTCAATAATGGTATTATTTAAAATACATGATTTATTTTTTTATTAAAATGCAAAAAGGATAAAAAAATCCAGTTAGATAAATTAAAATCTCATACTATATTAGAATAAACTTTTATTCAATCATTTTTATTTAAATTCTGAAGTACCTATGTGGGTATTTATATATTTTATTAAATATTTTTTTTAGCAATATTGCTGTCGTGTAGACTTGTATTGGTTCCAATGATACATAAAATATAAGATATACTTAATACACTTTGGAAAAAAAAATAACGTTGTCCACAAAATATAAAAAAAACAAAATATATTTCGGAGAATACCTCCATCTTCAGGTGTAAATATATAATAAAAACTAAACAAAGAAAGACTAATAAAAAAATGTATTTAAAAATCGATACAATACAAAGGAACGATACATTTATATTTTAAAAAAATATTAACCTGTAATAATAATTTTTTATCAGAAAGAACTTATTAATAATAATATTAAACAATAATAATACATAATAATTAAATGATAATATAAAATTGAAATATACTATTTCAAACTGGTATTTTCATTTCATTTCATTTATTTTAATAAAAATTACAAACATTACAGACATATTTCCAGATCGTTTGCAATTACGTTATGAGAATTCAAAAGAGAAGCATAAAGAAAATAAATAAAAATAAGTTAAGAATTAGAAATAATCATAACATTGATATTGCATCCCTGTGGCAACTCACACGTCGACCTCCGAGGCGATCCGATTAAGCAATAAGATTGCTCTACCCACAGGCAAAACCATTGGCAGGTTGGTTCTCATCAATCAATCTATAGAAAAGAGTCGTTACAAAAATTAAACGAGATTGCTGGCCGTGTGTTAGGTAATTTAGTATGATGGTGAACATAAGATATTATCTTCGATTACATTTGATTATTTTCTACGTAACTATTTACCCCGTTCATCGGGCGCCAACAATGGACGCATTGTGATTGCAGTACAGCTCTGTGCTGTGCGCACTAGGAGCCGTCAGAGGCAATATGTTAATACCGTTACTGACCAATTGACGCCCAATACTCGCAACAGATGATAAATAACACCATATAATGCGCAAGAATGTGAAAGCTTTCAGTCATAACAAGGCCCGATAATACTCTTTTATAATACGGTTGATTCTACTTCCCCAAAGAGTGTGAATATTGATTATACACATATTTAATTATGATTACACAGTAAAAAAAAAATTTAACAAAGTTTCTTCAGATAATGATTTTTATGGGTGTTTTGCACCAATATTGCTATCAACCAAACCGATCTACTAAAGAAAATTAGAAATACATAGGTATACTATACTTTCGTATGAAGCATTTAATTTGTGGTGCGGCATTATTTGGAATAATAACTTATGTCTACTTTGTTTTAACACAACTTTGTTTTGTTTTATCGAACCGACCGGTTTCGGAGATTCGTCAGGATTACAAAAACCAACTGACACTACTACAAAATTTTATGATTAATAACTTTTACAAACTAAAACGTCTGTTTTCTAGAAGTTTCGTTATTGTTTATGGTAATGATGAGTTACGCCTTCTCAAGGCACAATCAAATGTCCATTACAATATTAAATGTTATTTGCTAATGCATTAGAAAGGCGAAACATGTCATTCTCATAAATTAAAATAAAACTTTAATCGATGTATGATTAAGTGTATAGAATTCCATAATGAAAAGAAAATAAACAAAAGTTGCTTAAAAATAGAAGAACTAAAAATTCTATAAGTGATAAGAAATATTCACGACACGTGTTTCGTCTTATGAGGACATCTTCGAGTGTGCAGGTTTTAAAATAATGTGTTAATTTATATACTTTTTTTTTAAATAAAACTTTTATAAAACAGACTTTTCAATAACAGTGGTGTAAAAACACGGAATATCTATAATTAATTATTTTAAAAATACATATATTAATTTAATATTATATATATGTCAAAAGAAGTAGAGAAAACCATGTATAAGGGTGCTGCTGACAACCTTAATTCGCATAGTAAATCCTGTTATGAATCCTGCAGGAAGCACAGCCTTAAACACGGGATTGCTAAAAATAACCCGGTGGCACCTGGAGCAAAGCAGAGAAATTATCGGTGAAGCAGTCATCCCTGACTCACCCTGGAAAATAAATGACGAAGGTGAAACTCTCCGATAAGCAAATAGTTTATTGTACGCTTTTAATCAAAATATGTTACCTAAACGAGTTTTTTTTATCTCGATAATACTACGGTTGACTTAAAAACAATACAAAAAGCAAGTTATAATCTTTACTTCCACGATGTAATTCAATAGTGATCAATTATTGTAGATTATAATTTTCACTTCTATCCTTTCTATAAAATGATATATAATATGATTCTCCTGATGATGAAAGTAAGCACAACATTTAAATAAATAAAATTACACTTCGTATTTTCCCAAAATTTCTGTTTTTTGTAGACATGTATCGGTTGTAACTCAACCTTTTTCGATGTATAATTAATATGAATGAAAACATCTATCTTCTACGAGTTTTATTATATTTTAGATGGAATGACATGTTTCGCCCTTCTCAGGCATTATCAAATGTAAATGAAACATGTCATTTCATCTAAAATATAATAAAACTCCTAAAAGACGGACGTTTTCAATTATATTAATTATTAACTATGGAGCAGATAATCCATTGTTTTGGAGGAAACACTTTTAATTAATTTAATTAATTTCAACATTATTAACTATTTAAATAAAAAAACTTTGCTAATAAATACCACAATTGATTATATTTTGTCGCGACAGCTGTTTCGCTAACCGATGCTGGCATCGTCAGATCGTACAATCAACTGAATTGATTGTAAGACCTGACGACCTGACTAAAGTTTTTTTTTATTTAAACAGTTTATAACTATCACAATTTATTATATTTGGTCGCGACAGCTGTTTCGCTAACTGATGTTAGCATCGTCAGGTCGTACAATCAACTGAATTGATTGTAAGACCTGACGACCTGACGAAAGTTTTTTTGTTTAACAGTTTATAACTATGTTTTACATCATTGTTCAAGAAATATTAAATTTTTTTTTGAACATACGAAGTTATGTCATCCACATCACAAAGTTAGGGTGAATATAGAAAGAATTCTAAGTATAATATCTTCGTAATACATAGAGATTTAAAAATATATCGATTCAGTGAAGCGTAATACATATAAATGAGCTTTTTATATATAAAATCGCTATTATATATTTTTATATTTTTTAATCAATTTATATTTACGTCAATTTTTTACGTCAATTTATATTTTTTAATCTAATGTAAAATAGATGAATAATTTATAACAGATTTAACATTTTAGGTAGAAATACAGTTTGAGTGTATGTAACGTGTAACGTGTTAATTGTGTTGGGCATTTAATATTTCCCCCCAGCCCCTATCTCCGGTGCCATGGGCTTCCCGGGGAGCTCGAGCGGAAAAGTACCGCCACGAGCCAACCGTCAGCCACTCGCCCGGACTCGCACCGCTTCGGCAGTTCGCTGACTACGTACATGTTGGCTTTGAGTCCAGTCTTGTGTTAGATTATATCACTATAAGCTATATACTCGTGTATATAGCTACTAACTAACTAGCTGGTCTGGCACCTTCTTGTTGTTGCCGTCATTAAATGTAAGTCCAGGATAGACCGGGGACAGACCCAGTGAGCGTACGAGCGAGGCTGACAAAAGGGCGTCGCTACGCCCTATAGCCTCGGGTATGTGGCAAGAACTTCTATGTTCCTTTAAAAAAAAACTAGCTAACCATCACGATGTCTCTTCGAAGGGGTAAGAAGAAATAATGCGCCATCGCACTGTTTTTTCTCTCGATTCGTTAACATTCATACATCTCCACGTTTTCATTAAATCCTCAAGTTGGCGATGTTTCATGTTTTTCTCGAACGTCGTATATTTATTGTTCCATTCACATCGTTAGCAAATACTTTCTTCACAGTACAGAATAATGTTACTATCATATTTATATAATATTATTTAATATAAAAAACAAAAAATACTATTGATAGATCCTTGGTTTTAATCTTTTTTTTAAATAAATAATATATTCTAAAATTTCCAAATGTATAATAGTAAGCACGATAAGTTTTAAATTAATTTTAAAAAGGTACAATATTATGAAATATTTTCTAAATATGTTTGCTTCCCGAGCCTATTAATTTGCGCACATCTGTAAACCAGCAAAAAAAAGCACGATATTTCATTAACCACACGTCCGCTACATAACCATACAGTTATCGGTCTAACGACTACCGAATGCAATTTTTTTGGGTATCAATTTTCCAATAAGCTCGTTCACGTCAATCAGGCGAGGGTCCGCCTCTGTCCACGACCCTCGGACCATATGGGCCAGGACTACCTTTAAACTACCCAATGCTATGTTTTACGGCTGTATTCGATAAGTTATTTTAAAGCAAAAACTTTACATCAAAAATATAGTTACCTATAATCTGATATTTCGCCTTGCTAGACTGATTCTAAATTCAGCTTATTTTTAATATAATATTAGAACTAAACTAACTAACTTACCATCACGCCGTCTCCCCGAAGGGGTAGGCAGAAATAATTGACTGGCACACTTTTCTTTCCTGACATATTTCTCTCGCTTCCTCAACATTCATACATTGTGTCAGGCACGCGCGTCGATTTCTCTGACTCCTCACGTGGCCGACATTCAATATTTGATTTATTTGATCGTGCCACGTTTTCCTCGGTCTTCCTCTATTTCTGGTTCCATTTACATCATTAACGTGTAAATTTTTTCACCATTTTTCTTCATTCATTCTTTCCATATATCCAAACCATCTTAATGATCCTTTCATTATTTTGTTCATAACACAATCATTCGCACCGCATTCACTTCTTATCCACTCTTATTATCTCACCATTTGACACTCTATCATACGCAGAGTATTCACACATTCGTCTAAGAGATCTCATTTCTACTGCATTTATTCTACTTCTATCCTTCTTTTGCCGCTTTCATACATACGGGTTGGTACAAGAACACCATTGTGCACTGCCATTTTAGCTTATTTAATAGTTTTTTTTTTAAAGCATCTAGTATTTGATAACAAATAAAATACCAGGAACGCATGAGAACGCATGTAAGATGATATTAGCATTATTACAATAGCTAAAAAGTTTTATTCAGTGGGTTCAAATAACCTGTTGTATATAAATGTGGATAGCAACATAAAACTACCACATTTAAGATTCAAGAACCAGTAAAAGGGAAGATTGGCAATACATCTGTTTTTACGTGAGTTTGAGGTGTTAATATTGAATATCACAGATTAAATTTGTTGAAAAAACGAATTGATTCACTCTGGTAGAATCGTGCAGATTGCAGATGGAACATGGTCTAAATCGTAAATCGGGGGGCGATCGTCTCGCGGGCCAGATGGCTCGCGACAGCTCCCCGCTCCGCCCCTGTCCCACACGCCAACAGGACGGCGAGGCTTGCACCTTGCGCCCTGCGAGAGATTGCGATTCTGACAAACCCTTACTTACTTAGCTTTGAACAGAATGATTCAAGAAGCTACGATAGCAAGCGAAAATGGTCGTTCCAAATAGAGTTTTAGTACCAACCTTGATGTATGGAAGTGAAGCACGTTACTGGCAGAGAGAATAAATGTGGTTGAGGTGAGATTTATGAAATGATCAATTCGTTGGTTTGGACACATGATTAATACGAATGAAAACGTCAGTTTTCTAGAAGTTTTATTATATTTTATGGGTATGACATGTTTCGCCCTTCTAAGGCATTATCAAATGTGATGTTTTCATTCGTATTAATTATTTAATATGGAGTTTTACATCATTATTCAAGAAACAATAAATAACACGAAGAATGGTTAAGAAAGTACTCGCACTGCAAATCGAGGGATGGGTTCACACATACCCGTTTCTTCAGACTTATTAGGGGATTCCATGAGAACTCCCTCATCTTGGAGGGTATTCATATTTATGTTCCGAATGGTTATCTTCGACAGCGTCAGCAAAGACTGTTTTATCTTCCAACATGCAAAACCAACGTGCCTCTAGTGATGCCGGTGAGCAAAGCAAACATGTTCAAACTGCTGAACATGATTGCTTCGGAGATCGACGTTTTTTTATAATAGTGAAAGTACGTTCAGAAGACAAATACTCTTGACTTTAGAGAGTATCGTGTATTCCTAAATTCGAACCAAGTCACATGCGTTCCTGGTATTTTATATGTTCTTAACCCTTGGGCCGCGTTAAAATATCAATCATTGCATATAAGCTACGCGTCACTTTCTCGATTTTTTGTTGACATTTTTTATTTATTATTTTAAACACTTATTTCTGATGGAGGTGTCGTTTTTTATCACAACACCCATTAAATATATAAGTTACGAACCTTTTACATCAACAATTATCCACTTAAGATTAGAAATAGACGAACTATTCATTAAAATATACCATGGGTAAAATAATAAACATTTAAATCATGCCATCTCTTACCCACTTCGCCGTGTTTCGTATGTGTTGGTGTTTCACGTGCGGCTGCGTTCGGTGGTGTGTGTTATGTGTGTGGATAACACGAGAGCAGTGGCGGACCGCGGATGACGGATTGCGTTCTAATGCATATTATTCTTAAAACCTCAACACTTTTTATTACGTCTTTAATTTCGTCAATTCCACTAATTAATGAATAATACAGTTTTTGGAAATATAATACAAATGTACCGATTAATAAAATTACAATTTATCGTGATAAATTGTAAAACAAGATTCAAAACACACTTTACATTCTTTACACATGTACCTAGTCATTTTTCTCATATTATCCTCTTTAGATTTCGCACAGACATGACAGCTTCTACGAGGTTTTTTGTTTTTTGCAGTTGGTGGAATGAATACTTTTTCATGTTTTAGTAATTGTTTTGGGGCTAGTCTTGTTGGGTTGTCGGGGGAAGTTGTTGGACGATTAATGTTTTTATAAGTAACTAAAACCATATATTTTTCAATTAATTGACGAATTACAGCTAGTTGAAATTGAGGCAGAGTGACTGATTTTGAATTTACGTATTTAAATAAAATGTGTGAATTTAATAGGTACAAATCTATAATATGGAAAAAAACTTTTTTATACCATTTAACAGACTTCCTCATGCAACTCAAACCACTCAGCATCATATCTGCTTTATCTACTAGTCCCATACTCTTATTGTGGACCTGAAACCCAAGGAGACGAAATTCTTTGTGATGATGATTCACCAGCAAAGTTGGTATTTTCTTTATCGTCCGATTCCACGATATCACTCAAATTTGCTTGGAAATCGTCTTCACTTTCGCTCATCCCAAAATCTGATCCAAGGTCCTCCACTGCTGCAGCGATATCTTCTGCACTCATTCTATGGCTAGCCATTTTAAAAACTATTTTTAAACTTCTAAAACGATATTGTTCTTTTAAAAAATTCAGTGCGTATTTAATTAAAATCAATGTCAAAAAATCATATTTGTAAAACAACAGAATAAAATAATCACTGGTCACAGAGTACACATCACTGTAGAAAAACGATAAAATATATCTAGGCTGTCTAGGTTATGCATGTAATATATAATAATTAACTTTAAAATCATCAGAATATCACTAAGAAGCACAATAAAATTTAATAAAAAAACAAATAAATGGAACTTTCAAATATTAGTTAAATAATAATTCACGGTAGAATATGATCACGGGCCGTCTCTGAGCGGACAGATAGAGCGATGAAATGAATATTGCGTCACACGTCGCGAGCGAGAGACCGATACATTTCGACTGAGTACAGGAATGAGGACGAATTTAGGTCTCCCGATTTTTATCCATATATTGTATTAAATATTATTTCGTTTTGAGATTTTTTGGACAGATGTCAATAGTATGAAGATTGGGCTGTGTACTCATGCAAAAAACTTTCGGTTTGAATATTTAAGTTGGAAGATATTGTGGTTTGAATCTTAGGTTCAGGCAAATCACACACGTATGTGACAGCCGCGTTAGGGGTCTGCAGTATGAAATCACATACGTGTGTGACAGCCGCGGGCTGAGAGTTAAATACTATAATAGATGCTTTAAACCGTAAACGTGTTTGTAATGTCTTTTGAGAGAAATAAACTGATTTTATTGATTCAAACATCCAATTTGTCTATTTGTTTTTATTGGTATATTATTTTCTCATAAAATTACATCACGTTATTAATAAGATTATTAATAAGAAAAAAAAAAAAGTCTGTGGTTGAGAGAAATTCTTTCAAAATTCATTAAGGGGTAGGGGAAGTCAGAGGTATGAAAAAAAAACTAGTATTTTTAATAAAAAAAACAATTATTAGTAATTTTATTTATTTTATAAAACCAACAAAATCAAATTATTATATTATGTTTTTAATTGTTTTCACCCAAATTTGAAGAAAAAATATATAAATTAAATATGAAGTTATCGCCATGTCTGTTGGACCCTGATCTATAATGCCGTGACCATTATAACTTCTTACGGGTTCATCTTAAATCATTCAAATAAATAAATAAAATATCACTTCATTAGATTTTTTTTATTTTTAAAAACTTATATTTTTATAAACAATTAACTATTACATTTTTCCAAGAAAATCCGTAAGTAAATTATCAGAAGCCGGCATTTTGTTTATTTAAAAAAAATGCTTCAATCAGGCACTAGATTAACTATTAAATTATTATTTTTATTTGAATGATTTTAGATGAACTATTTTTACTAATTCAAAAAATACTGTTTTTTTTTTCTCATTCATCTGACTGCCCCTAATCCCTTAACATCAAATATTTATGTACTGTAAATATTGAAATCAAATATGAAAAATAAGTGAAACATTCAAGATTTGAACCAAGCATGGAAATTTAAATAAATTTATGAATGGTATTTCTGTCTGCGGTAGCCCTGGCAGTAATATAATAAGAATAAGGTTCTGGCACGCGGCAGGTCGCGTGGCAGTTACACTCCGGCCGTGGTCACTGCGCATGCGCTTCCTGTCCCGTAGCTTGGGCTCTCACGGGGCCCTTTACCTACTCCACTGCCTTTAAGGGTGACAAACCAGGGCTGTCCGAAATACCAAATGATAGTTTGAAACTAATTGAATTGGAAATATAATTGTAATGTATTTAAAAGAAAAGTAGAAACTAACTATCTAACCATCACGCCGTCTCCCGGAGGGGTAGGCAGAAAGAATGGGTTGCCACATTTTTCTTTCCTGACATATTTTTTTGTCGATTTCTCTGACTCCTCACGTGGTCGACATTCAATATTTGATTTATTTGATCGTGCCATTTGATCATTTGATCATCATTTGATCGTTTGGTTTATTTGATCGTGATTCAATATTTGATTTATTTGATACCACAATGCCTCAAGACTAAAGTTTTCAACCAGTGCGTCTTGCCAGTCATGACGTACGGAGCAGAGACGTGGACACTGAAGAAAGGTCTAGTCTACAGATTCTAGGTCGCCCAACGCGCCATGGAAAGAGCAATGCTTGGAATAACCTTGAGGGACAGATTTAGATACGAATTTATTCGTCAACAAACCAAGGTGTCTGAGGTGGCTCTGAGGATGGGCGGGCTGAAGACGACCGATGGAGGAGACGGGTTCTGGAGTGGAGACCGCGTTCAGGATTCCGCAGAGTTGGACGCCCCCCTGCCCGCTGGACCGACGATCTTAAGAGGATTACTGGACTTGGATGGATGAGAGCGGCAATCGATAGGGAGCGGTGGCGTGCTTTGGAAGAGGCCTACATTTAGTAGTGGATGACAGACGGCTGATGATAATCGTGACACGCTTTCCTCGGTCTTCCTCTATTTCTGGTTCCATTAAAATCGTTAACATATAATTTTTTTAACCATTCTTTCTTAATTCATTCTTTCGAAACGAGAGAAATATGTTAGGAATGAAAAGTGTAGCAGTCCATTCTTTCTGCCTACCCCTTCGGGGAGACAACGTGATGGTTAGTTAGTTTTTTTTATATTCATAAATTGTGATGACTGAAAGACTCATTTTTCAATATCTTCGGCTGTGGGCACCCAGGAGGAAGCCTCGTTTTGTGTTAAGAGCTACGCTTCGAGCTAGGTGACATATCTTATCGTACCAACGCAAAGCCTACTATCACGACGCGTCGTGATAGTAGGCTTGCGACGGCCACCTTGCATGTTTCGCACTACGCTACATGACACTATAGTGAATACAGTTATATTTTTTTATTTATTTATCATTTTGAATTCCTACGTGCATAATTAACTCATTATGGCAACATATCACCTAGTTTAGCACTAAACGATACACTTTGGTATGGCATTAGCCTTACAATCTTTGGAATAGAAAGAAAATTTTCTCGTAAAAATATGTCTGCTAGGTGAAGCGCGCAACCTTTTGAAAATATTGTTTTTTAATAGATTTTAGCCAAAGTGTAATAAAGTATATGGAATTAATTAATTAAATTTTGAATGTATTGAATAACTCATTTATTGTTTCTTGAACAATGATATAAAACTAAAAATTAAATTATTTATACGAATAAAAACGTCGGTTTTCTAGAAGATATATTATATTTTATGGGAATGGCATGTTTCCCCTTAATAAGGTATTACCAAATGTCATTTGATTATGCCTTAGCAAGGTGAAACATGTAATTCACATGAAATATAATTTTACTTCTAGAAAACAGACGTATTCATTCATATTAAGTATTCAATTATATATTTTTTGCTGAACAACTCTTAATTATAATTTATTGAATTAATTTGATAATATTTATTAACACAAAACTTTTTTTTAACAGTTTTCGGATTATAATCACTCTTCTTTAGTGTGAATAAATGATTAATTAAATAATATATTTCACTTAAGACGGAGGGCAACCATAATATATCCGTTTTTTGTATATATTTATTTTAATAGTGCGCCGTTTTAATACAATGAATTACCCCAAGGATGCACTGGGAAAATATTGTGAAGTCAAAGTAAAACATTTAGTCTTAAGTAATTCTAAAATCTAACGCCAATAAAATGAAACGCGTTGTTCTTTACGAAAGTTTAAACAATATATTTTAATATGAATTTATGGCACTAAACGAAGGGGAATATACGAGTATTAAAAAAACATTCAAAGCATGTTTTATGTACGCTTATTGTTAGCTCAATTTTATATTAATGCATGTCATCCTCTCTACAAACTAGCAACACTAAAAAATCTTATATTAAATTTCAAATATAAAATACGCCGCCTTCCGCGGTGACAATATCCTGTTTGAAATTGTTGCCTTTATTATTTTTCTACAAGGATACCATAAAATGATTCGAGTAGGGGTGGGTAAATGATAAGGAGGGCAGCGCAAGAAGGGAGGATCACCCGTAACCCATATGGCGCTTTGTTCAACTTGAACCTGAGTAGGGTGCATTCTGATACTAAAAAAAAGTTTAACCTGAAGAAAAATCATTTGTTAACATTGTGTGCTTTTTACGTTAGTTTATGGAGAAATATAATTAAAGCAAACGTTTCAATTTGTTCTATTTTTTGTTGATAAACTTATGGCTTTACTGTGGATTATTATAATAAAAACACTGTTTAATACATTATTAATTGTTGAGGTTTTAGTTTTGTAAAACTCCATTATAATAATTATAATAATAAACGTGAATGTTTAATGGTTTTACTTTGTTTTTTATTCATATAATCTCTTATACAAATATCAGTTACAAATTTGTTTCGCCTTGCGAGGGCATTTTCAAACTGAACCTAGTCGCCAAACAATGTGTCCTTATATTGATTTTAGAGAAATTAGGGTGGGGGAAAGAAGGTCCAAATAACCCATTGGTTCCTAGAAAAATCTTAATTGTTTAGTTTAATGACCCCATCTACTAACATTATATAAATTCTTCAAATGGCTAATCAGTTCCTGGAAAAACCTCAAATTGTTTAGTGTAATGGCCCCTTCGATTTGCATTATACAAATTCTTTCCCCCACCCTAATTTCTCTAAAATCAATATAAGGACACATTGTTTGGCGACTAGGTTCAGTTTGAAAATGCCCTCGCAAGGCGAAACAAATTTGTAACTGATATTTGTATAAGAGATTATATGAATAAAAAACAAAGTAAAACCATTAAACATTCACGTTTATTATTATAATTACTGTTTAATACACTTTTTGAATTATTTATGTCGACATATTTATTTATCTCGATAGAAAGACTTGATACAGACTGTTGAAACTTAAGTAAACTCGAAATTGGAACTACCAGTATCGAAATTCATTAAAAAATCGTATTATATTTTCGATTTATTGATGGTTGAGGTGCTAATTTTGTAAAACTCCATTATTAATTTATAATATTCAGTGTTCACGATTGTTCAGTGGTTTTACTTGGATTTAATTAATACAAATGATATAAATTGTGACAAAGTTATTTCGCCTTTGCATTCTAAAACATAGCTTGTTTGAGAATGCCCTCGCAAGGCGAAACAAATTTGTCATAATTTATATAATTTATGTAAATTAAATCCAAGTTTAACTACTAAACAGTCATGTTTTCTATTAAAAATTTTTAAAAAATTCGACGTTTTTCGGTCTAAAAATTAATCAAATAAAACCTATTCATTTGACCTTGTTGTGGAAATAAAATACCCTTCTTCTACTTTTGGTGTCGTGTCAGGCCCACAAAACGTTGACAATCACTGCAGCGAAAACAACTTGGTCCTGCGCCACAATATCCGTAATTTTTTTTAACTAACTAACCATCACGTTATGACGATAAAGGTCGAAAAGTTCGAATATATATAATATTATATTTAAAAACTTGTAGTATATTAATAAATTGTGAAGCACATGTTTGCCAGTTTTTTCCGACTGCAAATACGGTTGCATTTAAGTCATTAATTTACCTCTTACGTGTTTCAGATAATAGACAGATATAGTGTGTGAAAAATATAACAGTTTTTTTGGTATTATAGTAATATTCCACAAATAATTCAAGTATGTTTATTGGTTCTTGAACAATTATGTAAAACTCCATATTAAATAATAAATATGAATGAAAACATTACATTTGATAATGCCTTAGACAGGCGAAACATGTCATTCATGTTAAATATAAGAAAACTTCTAGAAAATAGACATTTTCATTCGAATTAATTAATTCAAATATAACGAATTTTTATGAATAATAACTTTGTTTTTTCCACTTTTGCTTTTATTTTTCTCGACATGTTTCGAAGGCTTACACCTTCATCATCGGGAGAACGATATCAACGGCTTATATCGTTCTCCTGATGATGAAGCCTTCGAAACATGTCGAGTAAATAAACTCAACAACAACAAACCATCACGCCGTTTCCCCGTAGGGGTAGGCAGAGAGAATGGACCGCCACACTACTCTATCCTGGCACACCTCTCTAGGTTCCTTCACATTCATACAGCGAGTCATACACGCATGTCGATTCTTCCGACTTCTAACACTTCAACCATTAAAATTTGATTAATAAACTCAAAAGTGGAAAATAACGTGTTTTAATTCATAAAATGGAATTCTTCAATATGGAATTCCACGGTGTTAACACCTTAAGTTTATCTTAAATCAATTTAAATATGGTTTAAAAAAAAACTTTGTTAGTAATAACAAATTGCGTTTCAATAGATTTCAAATATACATTCATAACACAAAGTGAACAAAGATAAAAAAAAATGGTTTGCCGGATTTCGTGTCAAAATGTATTGAAACTTAAAAATATATCTTTACAATGTAAAATTATGCAAATATTGCATGTTTACAAAAAAATGGAAAGGGAGGACGGTGCGTGAAAAAAAATGAAAGTAAATCGATCAGTTTCTCTGACGATTATTCAAAAACAGGAAAAAATGACCCAAATACTTAATTCGGGGTATGGACATCGCGGCATCCAGTCGGCCGGCTTGTACTCGTAATTGATTTGGCTCGAAAAAGTGACTTTCTGATCCGCACCGACCGAGAGCAGGGGTGCCGAGTGGCCGCCGCGCCGCGCGCCTGCGCAGCTGGGCGGGTGGCACCTGATGTGCTCCGAACTTGATGCACATACTTCTGAAAGACGGTGATTTCCAATCATATTATAACCAATTAACAAACACACAAATTAACAAAAAAACAAATTTTTCTACCTCGGGAGCAAAATAACGAGAGCGAGGTCGACAGACTTTGCATTTAATAAAAGGTCGAAATAATATAATCAAATAATATAGACCTAAGACTGAGAATACTCCTCATCAAGACCTATGTATGGAGTGTCTTGACATGGTGCCTATCCGAAAGGGATAAGCGGAGACTAGAGGCTTTTGAGATGTGGTCCTATAGAAGACTATTAGGAATTTCCTGGAGAGACCACATCACGAATGAGGAAGTTCTTCAAGGATTCGAAGGAGGAAGGCACCTGCTCAGGACCTTGTCCGAAAGGCGTGCAAGATGTATCGGCCATGTAATACGTCAAGAAGGTCTCTTGTATGCCATAATGGAGGGTATGACCGAGGGGACGCCCACGCCAAGAGTACCTGGAGGACCTGTTGGTGGACGTGCGCTGCTCATCATATGCAGATTTCAAAAGAGCCGCACAAGACAGGGAAGAATGGAAGAGAAGAATAGAGGAAATTGCTGCAAACCAATCCCAGGATTGAAACCAGAGAAGAAGAAGACAAAACAATTATATCAGAGCGGTGGTGGCTATTCAATGTTAAATAACGTGTTCGAGGATGCTGTTCCCAGGTATAATAACTTTGTCCGTATTGATTATTTATTTACCAAGTACGTTGTTTTCTTCTTCTCCTTCAAGAGCCCTGACGGGTCCCCCCAACGTTGGCGATCACCTAGGTCACCTCGAACCTGTCCCTGTCCTGCACCGCTCGGAACAGCTCCTCCACACTTCGGATGCCGGTTCACTCTCTCACGTTTTGCAGCCAGGACATTTGTCTCCTACCAGGCCCTCGACATCTCTCAATTTTCCCCTCCAATATCAGTTGGAGAAGGTAGTACTTTTCCCCACGCATTACATCGTTTTAATACCTCCCAACTATATGAATCTCAATATATGTATAAAATACAAATTTAGGGGGCAATAAGGAACACGGGAACAAAACATATCTTAACAAGTTCCGTTTTTCTTAATGACTTGAATTAAACCACTTTTTTCCATAACAAAACTAAAATAAAATAATTGATTCTTGTAATTATTTTAAAAGGTTTCAATTATTTTAAACGTTATACTTAGTTGGAATTTAAGTAAATACATACTACAAACACAGTTTAATAACTTTGATTTTTTTGTACAATGAACTACTAATACGAAATTTCAAATAACAACATAACTAACTAACTAACCATCATGCCGTCTCCCCGAAGGGGTAGGCAGAACGAATGGACTACCACACTTTTATTTCTGCCATATTTCTCTCGCTTCCTCAACATTCCTACATCATGATTTGATTTATTTCGGTCTTCCTCTATTTCTAGTTCCATTTACATTGTTAACATATAATTTTTTTACCATTCTTTCTTCATTCATTATTTCCATGTGTCCAAACCATTTTCATTATTTTGTTCATAAAACTATCATGCACAAAGTATCTACACATGCGTCTAAGAGATCTCATTTCTACTGTATTTATTCTACTTTCATCCTTCTTTTCCCAGTTTCATGCTTCGCTTCCATACATAAGGGTCGGTACAATAACACGATTAATAACAACATTAAAGTTTATAATTGTAAACACGATTGTTTAGTGGTTTTACTTGGATTTAATGTAAATAAATTGGATTTAATTTACATAAATTGAATGAAATTATAATATATAATGGCATTTTATGATTTTCCCCCACCTTAGTCAAAATAATCCTGCTTTCCTGATTTATGTATGAATGTTGTGAATTGTAAGTATTATGATAGAAAAGTTCGAGTATGGGAGTTCATCATCTTTTCCTACTGTTTCAGGAAAACAGCACGGTGGTAAGTAAGTAATTAATATATAATACATACATAAGTTTACATTGTGTGATAAATTAAAATAGTCGTTGAGCATTATATATATACAATTTATTCGTTATAAATTATAAGTTAGTTAAAATGATTTTAAAGTAATTTGAAATCCTACAAATTATTAGGTTTCATAACGTAAGGCATTATTAAATTGCATTATAAATAAAATTTAAAAAGTATTTATGAAATTAAACCCCAATGTATGAAAGTGAAGCTTGCAGCTGGCAAAAAAGGAATGAAAGTAGAATAAATGCCGTAGAAATATAACACTGAATATGAAAAAATACCGAATTGCGAAATAAAGAAGAAATGTAAGGCAGATGCATCATACGCAAAATTAAAAAAATATCGCTGAGATGGTTTAGATATATGAAACAAATGGACGAGAGAAAAATTGTTAAAATATTGTATAAAAGCAATGTGATTGGAAAGAGTAAAAGCCTTGGAAGACCAAGGAAAGCCTGGTATGCCTTATGAATCATATACTAAAAGGCGGTCAAATTGAAAGTCGGAAAATTCGACGAGCGTGTTTGTTACGATATATGAATGTAGAGGATCTCGAGAGGTATATCAAGACAGAGCAGTATAGCGCTTCATCTTCCTCTACCCCCTCCTACGGAAAAACGGCGTGATGTTTAGTTAGTTAGATAGGTTTCAAAACCAACGACAGGGCTTCACCATTTAAAAATTTTCAAAACAATCTTTATAATTCTGTTTTTTAGGGAGAACGCTACAAGTGTAATTTATCTTCTTCTTCTTCGGCCCTTCCACTCCTGGACAAAGGCCTCCTCCATTCGCTTCCACGTCACTGTCCCGTACAGACTCCATCCAGGTTATACCGACATGCCTGTTCAGGTCATCCCTCCACATCATCATCGGTCACCCTGCATATATCTTAAATGATGAATAACAATTTTAATAATTTTATCAAAAGAATCTGTATTCATTGTTTCTTGATAAAAAAAATCTTGGTAAAACTCGTTGTTCATACGAATGAAAACGTAAATTTTCTAGAAGTTTTATTATATTTTATGGGAATGACATGTTTCGTTTGGAATTAATTTCCTTGCATTTTTAATTTTATTTGATAATGCCTTAACAACGTGAAACATGTCATTCTCATCAAATATAATAAAACTTCTAAAAAACGGACGTATTCAATTATAATAATTAAAATTATCTGCTATTGCATCAATACAAAAAATGTAATCCCATCGTTTGCGCTTTCCCGCCAAAATATTTGAAAACGCGCATTTCTTTATTTCTGAAAACATAATTTCTTGCGTAATGTACGTTTTATGGACGTTAATGACAAAGTAGAGCGACTATTATTTAAATTGAAATGACAGATGCACGAGCCGAAAAGCTTTTGCTCTGAATGCGTTAATATGGGCACGGTTCATTACGAATGCATTCGCTATTCAATGAAAACGAAAGTCAAACATAGTTGCCCACTTGTTGAACGCCGCGAATGTCACTATGCAGGGTTATTCGGAACTGCAATATAGCTGATATTATTTAGAAACATAATTTCCACTAATACGAATAAATGTGCATCATATGCATCATTAGTCAAAAGTGCTAAATGTCATTAGTACAAATATTATGGTTTTATTACTACGAATGGAAAGTCGGTTTTCTAGAAGTTTTATTTTATTTTATGGAAATGACATGATTCGCCCTACTAAGGTATCAACTATATAACACATAATAAAACTTCTAGAAAATAGACGTTTTCATTTGTATTAATTTTTTGATTTGAAATTTTATATCATATTTCAAGAAACAATTTTGTTTAGATAAATTTAAAATACTGTGCAATTCCATGATGCCATTTTTTTATGAATTAAAATACTTTTTTTTCACTTTTGAGTTCATTTTTCTTGACATGTTTCGAAGGTTATCACTTCATTCCAAATTAAAGGACTGAAGAAGGTATACTATACCATGGGTTAATAAACCAACTGATCACTTGTTAAGTTATGTCCCTGGTACATTGTCTAATTTTGACTAACACGACATGGTATATACCTTCTTCAGTTTTTGTATTTTGTATCAAGTGATAACCATCAAAACATGTCAAGAATGACTTGAATGACTTGAGAAAATGTTGGGATTTATCCTCCGAACTGGTAGAGTTTTCAGGAATCCCTGTGTTTTGCGAATTTTATATAACTCATTGGTCCGGAGCCGGCTCGAGTGTGGTTCGGTGATATGGAGTCCCCACTAGGCGAGATACTCGCTCATGTTAGAGAATATCTGAGATATCTTTACATGAGGGAGTTTGGTAGCTATTCGTGGCTTTATCCCACTGTATTCCTCTTGGGCATGCTGGGGACCAATAGTTTACAGATAAGAAGAGATTCAGTTCAGACTTATTTGGGAATTCTTTGAGAACTCCGTTATATTGGAAGCTATGCATCTTCGACAGCGTCAGCACAGACTGTTTTATCTCCCAGCATGCGGAACCAACCTGCCTCTGGTGATGCCGGTGGGGAGAGCAATCAAACTGCAGAACATGATCGCTTCGGAGATCGACATCTTTCATATTACGTTCATAAGTACGTTCAGAAGACAAATACTCTTGACTTTGGAGAGTATTGTGTATTCATAATGTCGAACCATCTCTCATGCGTTCCTGATATTATATATTTTTTATGTTTTACCTGTTCTCAATAGATGCCTTCAACCATAATTGTTGTTTGTAATATCTTTTGAGAAATTAAACTGATTTGATTTGAAAGAAAAATATTTTTTATGTTTTGAAAAGTGCCTAAATAATTATTTATATCAAGAGAAATTTAATAATTATATAGATTTCATCTGACAGATACGTTTCTTAACAAGAATCTTGTTTTCCTAAATCATCGAGCAGAGATTTTTCAAATTTAAAAACCCATTAATTATCTTGACATTTCGTTCTGAATCAGGCTGTAGCCTCGATAATGATTATATGCAGAGAATAAGAAGTCCAGAAGTCAAAAGCTGTCGCGCTAGTGACATTATTGAATTCTACGAACATTTATTCGCGCGCAGTTGTCGATGTTTGTCAGTTTACTGTCGATGCTTTTTTTTTCAATTGTAGATATATTTTCTTTATCTGTAAAAAAATATTCATTATCTTGTTACTGTTTTACTTATTTAACTGAAAGACAACACTTCAATGCATTTGTAATTATTATCATAAAATCAGGCATTCATAAGGCATGTGTTTGGGGTCTGAATTTTTTTTTTCAAATAATAAAAGTTTTTTTATTGAGTTTTAGTGAGAACGAAAAGACAAAAACTCTGTGACTGTATTAAGTGGAAAATGCTCTTTGAATGCTTCTCCTTGAAAACTAATTAACTTACCATCACGCTGTCTCTCCGGAGAGGTAGGCAGAAAGAATGGAACGCCACACTGTTCTGTCCTGACATACTTCTCTGGATTCCTTTACATTCATACATCGTGTCATGCACGCACGTCGATTTCTCCTCTGACTCCTCACATGACCGATATTTAATATTTAATTGATTTGATCGTGCCACGTTTTCCTCGGTTTTTATTTATTTCTAGCTCCGTTCACGTCGTTTACATATAGCTTCTTCACCATTCTGTCTTCACTTATTCTTTCCCTGTGTCCAAACCGTATTAACGATCATTTTATTATTTTGTTTATAATACTTTAAATCGCACCGTATTCACATCTTATATTTGCATTTGAAACTCAGATACAGATATACAGATATACAGATTTACCACACAATCGTAGAGATTTCATTACTACTGAATTTATTCTACTTTCATCCTTATTTTGCCAGTTCCATGCCTCACTTCCATGCATCAGGGTTGGCACAAGAACACAATTGTGCACTGCCATCTTAGCTTTTTGCTTAGCTTGAAAACTATAATAGTATTATGTGTATAACGTGGAAACCAATGAACAAGCATGTTTGAAACAATCTGCAAATGTGTGATTATGACTTTGGTGAAGCTGATAAGGAAATCAGGTAAATATGAATGCTTAATTTAGAATGCAGAGGAGTTAAAGCGTTTGCGCACATATTAATATCCCAATTTCGTAAAAATGTTCATATGAGACACTGAAATATATACACGTAGGTTCACAAAGTTACGGATAATGCTATCTACATAGTACATACGCACCGTCATATTTTATAATTACGAAATTTTAAGAGCGAAGACTCCACAACGATATTTTATACACAATCCAGTAGTTAATTTAATATAAGAACTAACTAGCTAACTAACCTTCACGCCGTTTCTCCGGAGGGGTAGGCAGAGAAGATGGATCACCACATTGTTCTCTCCTGACATAACTCTCGCGCCCCTTCTACATTCACACATCGTGACATGCACGCTCTTCGATTGTTCCTACTTTCGTAATGATTAATTTGGTCACGAGCGTAAAAATATTCATTACACACATTAATTTCAATATATACAATATACAAAACCTGCGTAAGAAAAAACCCTACAAAACCTACATAAAGCATTGGTAACAGAGCGGATACCACAAGAACGAAGGCTTAACTGCGGGTGGCAGAGATGCGGACACTAAGGACAATAGCAGGAAAGACTCTTCGAGATAAAGTGAGAAACACGGCTATCCGCGAAATCTGCAAGGTGGAAGATATCGTAAGATGGGGCAGACAACGCAGAAGATACTGGATTGCGCACGTGCAGAATATGGGTCCCTCCAGAATCTCGCACGTTGTGGCGCATCAGATTCCTTTTCGCTACCGTCCCTCCAGAAGACCTCCAGAAGAAGAAAAAGAGTATCAAAATTCACAGAACATTTTCGTATTACAAGTCTGCCTTAACATTTAACAAAAACGTTACTTGTATTTTAAATAAAATAAAATAGAACACTATACTTTGTTTTTCACCACTATGCGGTTATTTTAATTGCAGACTAGTTTCGCTTGTACCCAAGCTTCCTCAGGGCTTCGTTATAACTTTATGTTAACTAATTATAATATGTATTACTTTATTTTATTTTCAAATTTGTGTTCTTAGAATTTAAAACAAAACCACAAACACAAACATATCCTTCCGCTTTTAAAATTCATTTATTTTCCTAACTTCAAGACTTTTGGAATTTTATAATCACCGAGTATTTTAGAAGCTTCAGATGACGTTCTATAACAAATTTAGGAGGTGTTGCTTGCACTACTGCAAATAATCTCCCTGAAGTGAATAGATTTTACCCATGATATAGCAGCTCTAAACAGGGACATTCTCCCAGGTTTTCTAGCAAGGATTTTTTTCTTCTCCCGACACATCAGTTTTCCGTTTATCTTTCATAAAAAAATGTACTTAAATATTTGTTTTGCGTTTACACAAGTGTTCGTGGACGGGACGACAAAAGCTTTTCGTAATACGCTTTATTTCGTTTGAGTACACCAGCCTTGTGTGTATTTCACGGTATGAGATAATGCGATGCTATTTGGTCTATTTAGAGTATTTTATTGGTGGCATCCGCGAGCCAAATTAGCACTTCCTCAGCGGTTAATGTACTTGGGGCCTCGCGTACATTGTATGCGCTCATTAGCTGGAAGGTGAAACAAGAAAAACATTTTCCGTTATAATTCGCTTCTTACACTAAAGGTTTAAGTTCAAACGATCGAAGATTAACCCTAAACGACTCTTGAACATTAAATTGCTTGTTCCATTGACCTGGGGTAGTGATGTTTTTTGTCGTTATATGGAGACCATGGATTGACGACATAATTGCAGTCGGGGAAGAAGATGGATCAGAGACACGCAAGATAGAAAAACAATACTATTTGAATAGGCCTACATTCAGTAGTGGCTAGAGAGTAGTAGAAGAAGAAGATAATCAATTAGATTTTATCCGGCTCTCCCAACTAGTTAACTTCTAATACCTTGGTGTATGAGACTACAAGTTGTCGGTATTAAAATATTTCACGGATTTGTCAAATAAGCACGTGTCGTCTCTGCTTTATAAACATTTTTAAATATTCACTGCGAAATTAACGGTTATGGATCACGTCTGTTTTCTAGAAGTTTTAACTAACTAACCATCACGCCGTCTCCGCGAAGTGGTAGGCAAAAATAATGGACTGCCACAATTTTCTTTCCAGATATTCTCGATTCCTCAATATTCGTACATCATGTCTCATGCACGCACGTCGATTTCTCCCACACCTCTAGTGGCCGACATTCAATATTTGATTTATTTAACGTTAACGATGTGAATGGAGTACAGAGTCGAGGTAGGCTGAGGAAAACATGACATGATCAAATTATTCAAACTTTAAAGGTTGGTTATGTTCGGAGGAATCGAAGTGCGTGCTTGAGTCGTTGGGTGAATGTGGAGGAAGCTAGAGAGGTGTGTCAGGATTGAATAGTGTGGCGGTCCATTCTCTCTGCAGACCCCTGCGGAAAACGGCGTGATGGTTTGTTTTTTGTAATGAAAAGCAGTTGTGCGTTAAAAACATGTAGTGTGAAATGTGCCCCACACAGCACTCTCTGGTTGAAAGATTTGGCTTGCGCCCAGTAGACGCGACAGGTGAGTCCTCCACCTGCCGCGCCTCGCCCCGGCCTCCCTCCCCTCCCCTAATATCTTCCGCTTCTATCTCCTGCATTCCACGGACCTGCCGTGCGATTGACACAATCCCTAGAGCTTATCTCTCGGAGTTGGAGATGACCACTGGTATTTTGATCACTTTAAAAAATTACTGGTCAAACATTTTTTGAAAGTATTTTAACTCTGTTCTAGGGATTTACCAAAATGCGGCGAGTGCTTTAAATACATTGATTTCTATAATACGGAAGTGATAATACTTTATAAATTAAACTTTTTTAATTTTTTTGATTTCTTAATTTTCAGCAAACGATTATTATTATTTTTTTTGTTACATTAAATGAATTCTTTTTTTGGTTTACTTTAATAAAGCCATTATTCATTCATTTCTCGGCGCTACATCCCGGTGTGGGACTTAGCCTCCTCCACTGAATTTTGTCTCTGGTCATCTCTTCCACGCAATCCACCCATCTTTTCCTCGGTCTGCCTCTTGGTCTCTTTTTGGAGATAATTCATCATCTCATCTGGATATAATTTATGGTGTTCTACCCTCTGGCATTTTTTCCACATTGCCAGCCCACCGTAGGCGTTAAGACTTACAGAATCTCACTACTGTTTCCTGGTTAATCGGTTCTTCAAGTTCAAGGTTTCTTTTAATTCTGTAAGTCTCGTCCTCCAGCGTGGATACATTTTTTTTCTCAGTATTAAAGCCATTATATTACATTTTAATAATAAAATAATGTACACTGAGTCTGTGTCCGGAAACATGATTGTGAAAAGTGCAAAGAAGTTACGTGAAAATACAATGTTATCAAAATTTATTCAAATGTGAATCCACAACACAAATCGATGGCAAATATCGAGAATCGTCGCCACTACAGGGTACCCCTTGTCCACCAATCATCCGTTGTCTTCGCTACATGGACGGCCCAAGTCCACTTCAACGAGGCAATTTTGAACGCTACATCCCCAATGTTGGTCCTTTCTCTGATCCATTCATTTCGCTTCCTGTCTCACAGACTGATGTTTAACATTCTCCTCTCCATTGCCCGCTGGGTCACTTGGAGTTTCTGTATTGTTCTTCTTGTGAACGTAACTGTTTCTACCCCGTATGTCAGTACTGGGAGGATGTACATATCAAATATATTTTTCTTCAGGTGGTTCGCGAATTTTTTGGACTTAAGGATATAGGACAGTTTACCGAAAGAAGCCCATGCAAGACCCCGTCTCCGCCAAGCTTGACCATATGTCCCAGATATATATACGCATCAACTCTTTCAATGATCTTTCCCTCCACCCTAGCTGGTTGTGGGCGCTCTGAAGTACGCATAATTTTTGTTTTGGAACAGTTAATTTTCATACCCACAGAGCTCGAGAGATCATTGACATCGTTGAGCATCGATTGCAATTATTTTTCGTCATTTGCAAATAGGACGATATCATCTGCAAATCCGGGGCATGATCTCCTACACGACGGTCGAACAGGATACCAAAAATATCCCATGAAGTTTGAAGCAATGGCTCAATATTTTCCCACATTTAAAACGAAAACATTTATCAAATATATTTGTACCTTAAAGGATATCATGGACCGCCATTAAACAAATTAAAATAAAATACACGGTTTTTAAAAACTTTGTCGATTCTCTTCACACGTGTGTCGTTTAATAATAGAATTTTAAATGCAATATTTAATAGCGTTTTGATGTTAGCATGTGACTAATGATCTCTTCTTTTATTAAATCGATGGGTGCAACCTATCATCACCTCAGGATTACTTTGTCCAAAGGACGATATTCATAGAGAGAAGTACACGATTAAATGTAGTAATAATCTGGTATCATAAGGAACAAATTAAGCAACACTACAAATAATTGTACAATTAATATAGTTGACATGTTTCGCTTAAATGAAAAAAATCTTTATATATATATATATTTTTTAAATATTATATTTACAATGTTATATTATCATTTATTATTGTGCACTATTATTGTTTAATATTATTTATTAGTTATTTTTTTTTTAAATTAAATGTATATATTGTTCTTTCGTATTGTTTCGATTTTTAATGCGTTTTTTTATTAGTTATTCTTTGTTTGGTTTTTATTATATATTTACACGTGAAGATGGAGGTATCCTCCGAAACATGTCTTGATTTATAATATTTTGTGGATTATAAACAACGGTATTTTCAATTTCCAAAGTGTATTACTATGGAATTCCACAGTGTTAATGCCTTAACTTTCAATAAATGAAATGTTGTGTTTTTCTATAAATAATATATCCCGCTCTTTATAAGCTTAATTTGAAATAAGTTATCAAATATAAAATGTTCTTTGGACAAATCAATTCTTACACGACGATGTGATGGGACTTTGGTATTCACCCCTATTTCTTAGACGAGCATCCGCAATTAAATACTCCCCCGTCGTGGGTCCGATACAAACGACTTCGACTCGAGATATTGTGCAATTTATTGGTTCAATCAACTACTTATTAAGATAACAAGTTTGAGATAAAATAGTTTTCAACTAATTTTTTATAAAGAACTCATGTTTGTGATACTTGTATTTGTTTTTCTGGGAGCAATTATAAGACATTAAGTTGAACATGAGCCTGTCACTCATGCTTACAAGTAATATCATCTTATTTTATTATTTTACCAGTTGCCCCGAGGTTGACGTGACTTGTGTGAAATCCTCTCTTTTCTTCACAATTCAAAGGCCGGTTCATTCACAAGTGTTCTGGAGCCAAGACCCTCGTTTTCTCCTACTCCCCAATGCCTCTCAATACGTATATTGAAACTTTTGGATAAGTGACTCTATAGCAATGCTTGCCTTTCTAAGGCTTCAGAATTTTAAACAAATTCATAATTCATTCATAGAAGCCGCGGTTCACACAAATAAAGATAGGCATGCTTTGAGTTGGCCATATTTGTCGGAAGACAGGTTCTGAAGTGAAGACCGCGCACAGGATTTCATAGAGTCATACGCCCATCCGCTTGCTGGACTGACGATATTGAAAGATTGCTGGAAATGAATGGATGAGTGGTGGTAATGGATAGAGCAGCAGCAGTAGACTGCTGATACTATAAGTCATATCATACCTTTCAGTTACGTGCATAATCAAAGCACATGAATACATTATTATTGTTTCTTGAACAATGATATAAAACTCCATATTAAATTATTAATACGAATGAAAACGTCTGTTTCCAATAGAATGAAAATTATTAATTTTATTATAATTTATAGGAATGATACGTTTCGTCTTTGATAACGCCAACATTTGATAATTCTTTAGACTTAGTCAGTTTTTAATTGAAATTCCTTGGTAGGAAATATAAGAAAATAAAATTCCAAATAATGAAGACAGATAAAAAATTTATACAATTTTTTATTATTATTATGTATTCAGTGTACTTCCACTTGTGTTTATGTTCGACCGGTTTCGGCAGTTTGTTGCCATCTTCTGGTGCCACCGAACATAAATACAAGTGGAAGCACACTAAATACATAATAATAAAGATTTTTTACCAATTTTTTTTTGTTTTTATTGCCCATAAATTATAAAAAAAAACTTCTAGAAAATAACTTTTTTGAGCTTTCTTTCATATTAATTACTCTCGAATACCCATTATTGAATACCCACTCTGCAAAAGCAGAATATTGGGAAAAAAACGGTGGGTCGCCTGCGGGCAGGACCTTAACATATTGCTAATCGTGCTATCAGCATTTCAAAGCAATTTATATGAAATATCCAATAACATCATATCTGAAGTTATAGCAATGAGAGAGAATACACATTTTACTTCCATGAGCAGTTTTCATGACGTCGATTGTCATTAAAGTGAATATATAAAATTGGTACTGCATATAAATGAACTAACAGCACCAAATTATTTAAAAAAACATTGACAGAAATAGAGGAAGACCGAGGAAAACGTAGCACGGTCAAATAAATCAATAATTGAATGTCGGCCACGTGAGTGGATCGTGTGCATGGACACGATGTATGAATGTTTAGGAAGCGAGAGAAATATGCCAGGAAAGAAAAGTGTAGCAGTCCATTCTTTCTGCCTACCCCTTCGGGGAGATGGCGTGTTGATAAGTTAGTTAGTTATTTATATTGACGTTGAATCGTAAAAAATAAAAACCGTTGAATTCCCACGGAAGGGCGTGTTGTGAACTGAATATTAATAAGTTTGCTCCTAAGATGTTTGACCATTAGATCGCCATTTTACAAACGGAAGTGTCCCCTATTCAGGTGTTTAGAACGAACATGAAATGAAAAACTCGAAAGAATAATTTATTGGAAACGTCACAGTTAAAATTATGGATTATATGGGTCCTTAAAGACAGATAAGTGCGTGCCCTTTTGTGGGAATTTTTATGGCATTGTACCCACGCCTATTTTATATATATATATATATATATATATTTTTTTTTTGAACCACTCTTGTACAGCATTACAGCGCGAGCCAATTCGATGTAAAGGGTAAATTGAGTATTATGACATGTAATAAGTAGCTAAACTATTGCCATTTTATTGTCACGTGAATTATACAGAAAAAAAACAGTCTGAAAATCATACTTTCATCGCCGGGAATCGGACTCAGAACCTTCGGTGTGGCAATTTTAGCTCTTGCCACTCGGCCACGAAGAGTAGCAAGAGTAGGAAATATTAAAGAGATCCGCACTCTCAAAAGAAAAGTGGTCATAAGCATTAAAATTATGATGGGATATATATATTATGAAAGAAAAAATTACTTAAAAAAAATAGAGATTTTCAGTATTTGGTATTATGACAAAAGTACTGAGCAAAAAGTGTGCCTTTATAGGAGTATTATTACTCGTATTTAAATCAGGGAATTATTACAATCATTTTACTGAAATCATCAAATTTCAAAATCGAAACAAGAGCTGTATTCACCACACGCCCTAAATTATACTATTTTGATAGAAACTTCAAAAAATGACGGAAGATTGCGGCAGTCCTGGCAAGGGATAGAATAAATAAATTGGACTACATATCTGAAAGATGAACCAGAGCCAATAGAGAACTGTTATCGAATGTGAATGCTAGAAAAGTCTCATATTTGGGTCATGTGTTAAAGAAAGAAAAATACCACCTCATTTGCACTGATATTAATAGGTAAAATAGAGAGACGTCGGGGAGTTGGAGCGGTTGTCCTGGCTGCAGAACATAAAAGATTGGACAGGAATGACCAGAGTCCAAAACCTCATCGCATCGGAAGAAAAAAAACTGAAAGGAAGAATATCTTAATCATTGGTCTAGTGCTGGAGTAAGAAGGCATACTATAATTACAAGAAGTGGGTGTTCTATGTACAGGGTGTTCATTTAGAGGTTTGGTTTTTAAACTATTGTTTCTACAGACTGTCAATTTGACAGTTGGTAGTTGATTTGTAGTCCGTAGATTTAAGCCATTTTACCATGAATAGACTGACGTCAGAACAGCACTTGCAAATTCTGCAAATTTATTTTAAAAATCATGGTTCAGTTCGCCAAACTTATCGTGCACTACGTCCATATTACGGTCGATAAAATCGTCAATCCGAGCAAGTTTTTCGGAAGACCATGGGTCGTTTTCGCACCACGTACCCTCTAGTGGATAATACGGATCCACAAAGACGACAATTGTCGAAAATTGGACTTCACGATTGCGCTTCATTCGAGTAGCCGTGGCGCTCATATGCCCGAAATCATATTTAAACAATAATGACATAAAACTATCTATTAAATAAAGCCAATATCATAGACACTAACATTATTTTAATGTTTTTTTTTTCATTTGGAATATGTATTGTATACCTCTAAAAAAAACACCCACAAAAAATCAATGTAGAAGTGTTCACGATTCTTGACATTGGCGAACCGTCTACCTCGTACGCTGGCGTAGTTCACCATTCCTCATATCATACATGTTGCCTGTGGTTTTCTGAAGCCCCTGATATGGTCACGATTTAACAAATTTTCTAATTTTCCAGCCACCCATCACAATTTCGTTTTTTTTAATACATGTAATTAAAATGTTTGGTAATTCACCGACATTTCAGAATCTTAATCTGGGCAAGAAAGTACCTGACGTTTATGTGATTTTTCGATTGTTCAATACCTACTCTCCGTACATGGAAACTTGTGTACATTTCAATTGGTCCCGACAAAAATCTTGTCATTACAGAGTAATCCCTACAGGGATTTCTACTTGATAAGCAAACCTTTTTAATATCTCTAATCGACTGTTTTTATTCCTATGTGGAAATGGTGAGTTTTATTTATATTTGAATGGTGGGCGTACTTTGTTTTAGAATATAATAATATCGAGGGGATAATTCGCCTTATGCCGTTATCATTTTTTTTCTCATTCATTTCCGATTGCTTTTTAAGGAACGCGGCTGAACCGCTATTCGACAGATGCTTATTGCTCAGATACGATAGACGAACAGAATTAAGATAAAACGATATTCTCCATAAGATACCTACTTCAGACAACACTGGTTGACAAATAATTTAATCGTAATTCGTGGCTCGAGATTCTCCTATTTACACCCATCTTGTCAAGCATGCTCGGCGATTGTTCCGACTCAGAACGTGACCACATTGAAGTATTTAATATATTTAAACACGCCATGGTTTCTCTGATCTTTCGTGAGTCCTATTCACACCACATTAACACTTCCAGAATCATTTCTTCCTTTGTTACAAATTATTGTATAATTTTTATTTTATGTATTTCATATTGAAGCTTGGAGTTGGAAGAAGGATGAAAGTTTGATAAATGCTGTCGAAATGAGATCACTTAGAATAATGGGCGAAAAACAATGTATGTTAGAATACCTGTATATTTGAAAGGATTGTAAGGCGGATGAATGTGTCCTAAATAAAATTAAAAAAGGGTCACTAAGAGGTTTATACATATAGAACGAATGAATGAGGGAAGAATGATTAAAAATATATGTACCTACAAGTAGTGTGAATGGACGTCGACGTAGAAGTCGACGAAGGCAAAGGAATACATTGCCTGACCAAATTAATCAAATACTGAAAGGCAGCCATGTTTGAAGAAGGAACAATCGACGAGCGTGCGTGCCACGGTGTGTGAATGTAGAAGATGCGCAAGACTTTTGTCAGAATAGAACATTTTGGTGGTAAATCCTCTCTGCCTTCCCTTCCGGAGAAACAGCGTGATATTTAGTCGGTTTGTTAGTCTTATTGGCTAAGAGTGTTGAACTGTCGAACTCCAATACGCACTGTTAAAGAGAAAATAATATATAAATCTTAAAACACGCAATTAAATATGTTTTGTTTCAAGTTCATTTTCCCAAGTGCAGCCGTGCGGCTTCAGGTGGCAGCCGTGAAGGGTTGTTCCTGAGTCGACATTTTTTACGGAATTCCGTTGGATGGTATTATAGATTGCTAAAGGGCAAACGATCTGTCAGCCGGCTGGTAATAATCGAATTAACTATTCCGAAAATGCGAAAAAAGTATTTCTCTGACAATGAGTAAATAATAGCTATGTGTCCAAGTTATTCTACATACATATAATTATAATACACTTGTAAAATTTGTTTATAAACCACTTTATTCGTTAAAAACATCAACAAGTTTTGCTTCCGCCGGAGCTTTTTCAGGGTAACAGAATATACTACACAAAAAATCAGAGAACAACATACAAAAAATAAATATAAAATGGAGACAAATAGTATGGTAGAACGGTGAGTCATGATTATTATATATTTTAAATCATTTTAAATATTTGAATAAGAAAATAAACTCCCCTGTTCGCCACTCGAATATCAATTAAAGATTTTCCTAATTATTCCCTAATGACCTTGACTCACTGTTCTACCATCCTATTTGTCCTTGTGCATACGTTCTTTTTTATATGTTGTTATCTGATTTTATGTTTAGTATATTCTGTTACCCTGACGAAGCTCCGGCGGGAGCGAAGTGCTTCATACGAAAGTATATTTAAACTTAATTTATTAAACTTTTAAACTTCAGACTTTAACACTGTGGAATTCTATTGTGTGTTGTACAACTAATAAACTAACTATCACGCCGTTTCCCTGGAGGGGTAGGCAAAGCGGATGGACCGCTATACTGCTCTGTCTATACCTCTCGATATACCTCTCCAGCTTCCTCTGCACTTATACATCGTAACATGCACGCTCCTCGATTTTTTTGACATCGAATGTGGGCGAATTCAGCATTTGATTAATTTGGTCATGCCATGCCTTCCTTGGTCTTTCGTGGCTTCTCTTTACACTCACACTGGTTGTTATAACATTTTAACCATTCTTCTCTCCTCCATTCGTTTCATATGTCCAAACTATCTCAGGGATCCTTTTTTAATTTTACTTATGATGCAGCCTGCCTTCTACGAGTATTTCTTCCTTATTTCGTCGTTCGGTATTCTATCATATATCGTTTTCCCGCACATTCTTTTTAGTGGTCCCATTTCTACGGCATTTATCCTACTTTCGTCATTTTTTTGTCAGCTCCAAGTTTCAGTTCCATACATAAGTGTTGGCACTAGAATTCCATTACGGACTGCCATCTTTGCTTTAGTGTACTTTTACAAATCAAATAAAATATTGTATTATATTATTCACAACATGTTTCGGAGGAACTTGTACAGACGTACCATACAGTGCCCTACCTTTGACCTATGATAAGCACATGAACTTGTCAGCATATCAAGTCAGGAATGTTGCCTTTAATAAACATTTTTGGACAAAATATGATTAGATTCCGTGCGTGGAAATCATTCAGTATGCTGATCGAAGTGAATGTATGATGAAATCAATTTAATTGATAGAATCGCCATAAAACGTGGCGTCTGCGCGGACCCCGGCGGACCTCTGACCTTCGCCAAAGACAGGTGTGGGGCCGCTCCATCCATCAGGACAGGTCTCCCAGGACAGGTGAGGCGCTCTGACCTTATAACAGGTCCCGGCGGTTGCCTGATAATTGTTTCGTTATTACTTACGTAGGCCACTGCCAGGGCCGGCTGCACGGTAGCACAAAATCAAACCCAAAATCAAGAGCCATCTTCGAGACTTAACAATTAAAAGACCAAATCGAAATTCGATCAAGCTTTCATCAGTTTTCACTTGGAAATGTTAACTTTAATTCAGAAATATAATGAACTAAATAAACTAACATTAGAAACAATTGTATCATATTTTCATTTACACTTTAAATAAATTATTCAATATGATATTATAATAATACACTATAAATTTGTTTAATACAATTTTTTTTTTTAACAACCAACCGGTTTCACTCCCGCCGGAGTTACGTCAGGGTTACAAAAACACAATTTTTTTAAATTTTTAATAAATTAATGAATTTATGAATTAATTAACAAATTAAAAGTGTATTAATATTATATTTAATAATGACATACCACAAATTAAGGTGTTGTATTCCATAAGTTAATAATATAGATAATGAAAAAATATTATATTACTTTTGTCAAAATTGCCGTTCTTATATATATTTATAATATTTATTTTTTGATAAACTTAAGGCGTTAATTCTGCATAATTCCAAAATGACGATATTTTTTTTAAATAAATTAAGTCACTGTTTTATTTCGTTTACAGATCAGATTTCGAAATATTCCCATATTTCGGAGGTTTTACAATTTGATCGTCGGGAGAACGATATAAATAAACTGATCCAATAAATAGTTCTACCGATGATGAAGGTATAAAACATTCAAAACATGTCGAGAAAAAAAGGTACTTATAATGGAAAAAATTGAATTTGAATTCTTAAAAAAATTATTTGTATTTTATTATGTTGTATTTTTTTGTATTTTATTTTATTATGTAAAATACTACCTATATAATACGATACAACAGTGAACTAGTTTATATTTCTTCTATACGTATTATATATTCGTCTTTGTGTTGTGGATTCACATTTGAATAAATAAAAACGCGCTTCGAAGTTATTTCATGTTTATTTTATAAGTTATTTTTTTAAAGTATTAAAAAATTCTGAAATTATGTTTATTTGATACTGTTGTGTTTTCATATTAGATAATATTTTTTTAAAGTGAAAAGTTTTATTAATTGGTTTTTCAACAATGGTGTAAAACTCCATAATATTAGTTATTGAAAAAGCGAACATGGATTATAATTTTAAATTGTTTTTTTTTTTTATATTTTTGGAACGTCCCTGATCACCATATCTAGCAAGAAAATTGACGCGCAGATGTGTGTACTATGATATAGCATTACTTTACAAGAGGGACATGCAGCTTTATCAGGTTGGTATTGATATTCGAAGGCAAATTCTTGTCGAGAACATATCGCGATTGCAATCTAATAAATACTTACCGGGCTAGTGGGCGGTTACCGCTTCGTTCTTTTCACACATTCAGTGCTTGGGCACTCATTCAAGTGCTGCACTCATCAGAGCCTCCACTTTTGACATATTTGGGAAATCCTTAATGTGAAACCCTTAAGTGGCGTTGGGTGAAACACGTCGCTCGTGACCCAAATGAAAAGTGGACAAGGCAACTGCTGTTCTGGTCCCAGGGAACAGCAAAGCGTGGAGTTGGGCGCCCAAAGTTGCGTTGGCGCGACGATATCTGTTAGAATAGAAGAGATTGCAAAATACGAAAGGAGACCTCCGTCCAGGAGTGGAAGGCCACAAAAGGCTGAAGAAGAAAATGCAAAATGGCTGGACAAATAACAACATACCTACTTGTTGAGATCAATATGACGAGTGTTGAGACTGTCATCATTCAGAGACAACTGGGCTGGGTTAGCCATGTTATAATGTTCTATGTTTTAATTTAAAATTTATTATTAAATAATAGAAACATAAAATTGAGCAATCTCGAAATATTAAAAATTTAAAAAGCTATTAAAAATAAAAAAATAAAATTTACGTCAAGTCCAATCTTTGATTTATTTCCTTTGTTGTAAGTAATGACCTGGACCCCATTAAGAACTTTAAATTATTATTTTTAATTTTAAATTGAATCATAATATTTGTTATAACAAAAGCATAAACGTTCCAAAATAAATCTTTATAACATCTGTCAGATCATGTGAACAACAACAATTTTACAATATTTTTATAAATATGTATCTTTAATGAAGAAGGACTGTTTGTCCGAAACATGTCTATGTAATTTTATTTTTAATAAAAGTGTTGTATATACAAAGTGTATAAAAAAATAGAAATAAATACAGGTATTATTAATATTCAGTTGAAGGCGTAGACATGATTTCTACCAAATACTCTTGACTTTGGAGAGTATCTTGCCTTCCTGAAGTTGAACCATCTCTCATGTGTTCCTTGTATTTTCCACTCTCTTCTTTCTTCGTTTCCTCATTACTGAGGGTCATGATCTATGGAACTGCACGTGGTTAAAACAAAACGCCTCCAATCCTCCCTGTTCTCCGCAGCTTACACTGTCCAGTAGAAGTTTCCCCGGGTATTTTACATATGTATAGGGCTATTGTACTTAAGATGTCATAGTTAGGTAAGATGATATAGTTAGTGCCCTTATCAGCTAAAATATTAGCGCCACAAACGCCAAAACTACTTTCTCGTATCAACTCAAGAGCCTCTCAAGAGCCCACTGCACTTTTCTTTTGTATTCGCATATTCATTATTCTACTTTCATCCTTATTTTGCCAGTTTCATGATTCGCTTCCATACATAAGGTTCGGTACAAAAACTGCCATTTTAGCTTTTTGAATAGGTTTTTGTTTGCGATGACAACTTTAAGTGCACCATTCACTTTGTTGCCTGCCTCAACCCTTCTTTCAATATCCCTCTCCTCTCGCTCATATTTTGTAAACATACTACCCAAAAACACGAACTCATCTACTTGCTCCAAATTTTCGCCATTCACGCTAATGTTGCAGACTGTCATGATTTCTTATTTTTCAAAATTTATTTATATATTATATATAATGACATCTATGGGAGATACTTAAAACCCAGTATTTCTTAATTATTAATCATAGAGGACACTGGTATAATGAATAAAATACAAGTAACAAAATATTTATATTGTAATAAGGGAATAAAAAAAATTCACTATTTAACTTCACATTACGTTTTTTTATTTAAGTCAATGATCAATTTTTACATTATATCAAAAGTCATCTGTGCCTTGAACAAATACACTTATTTGAATAACTTTTTGAAAGTTGTATTTTCACAACACTTTTTTGCTCCCTTCGCAAACATGTTTCGAGACACAGACTTCCCTTCTTCAGTGTATTAATCAATATATTTTAACCTAAAAAAATCCTTTAAATAATCTTATTCTCTATTTATAGGATTTTCCTCATGTGATGATGATCTCCAGCATCGTTTCGGGGGTCTCGCTGGTGGACACTGTCCATCTGGTATTCCATGCAGAGTCATGCTTGGAATTTTTGTGGATTTATTATCTGGACGTGTTGGTATCAGTACCGTCGACGCCGTCGCCTCCATTTGACCAACTTTTGAACCTCATAGATCTCTTGAATAAATGTGATGTTCCGTACATGTCTTTCCAGCGTATCCAATTCCAGTATCAAGTGATGATCTCGTTTCCAAATAATGATTGTGACGGTAATTATAATGTATGAACACATAGCCAACGTTAACAAGTTAAAATATATGGTTTTAACTTTAAACCTAATAAGAGAATGCAAAATAATTAAGCATCGAAACAAGTACTGGTTGTACGGGTATTTTATTTTCAATATAGTACCCCATTCTATTGGTATTATTATTTCTTATGAAATTATTACTCATTTTAAACTTTAACTGGTTATCTATTAATGCAGCTGTAACCAAGAAAATAAGTAATACTTAGCATAGACTCTAAATCCTACCTCGCCCTCTTTCGGGGGAGCACCCCAGGCCCCACATCTACCCCCGCATAAAATATTCACCAAATCACATTTCCAACAGACATAAGAGGATAAGTAATATAAAATGTCGAATGTTCCTCGATCATAGAAAAATCTTACAGCCATATGACATACATGTTAGATGTGCGGAAAAGTGACATCTATGTAAAATATTACAAACTTATTAGTGCAATCTTTAAACTATAGATGGCATTATTAATATCTTAAGTAAAATCGTATATATTATTTGTATTACATTTAATAACTTTTGAAGTTCTTGCGAGAGTTGGATTGTATTAAGTGCCTAATTACAGTTATTAAATATAACGGTGGATACGTGGAATATGAATTATATAAACACAAAAGTCCGGATCGTCCAGCCTACAACATGTGCATCATTTAAATGAAGATCATGTGTTATATTATTTTTATTTATTTATTTTATTTTATGTCAGTGTATTTTATATTTTATTTATATAATAGAATAGAGCAATCCGAGAAATCTGCGAGGTCGAAGATGTAGTCAGATGGGGACGTCAAAGACGGTGATACTGGCATCAACATGTGGAAAGGATGAGCTCAAATAGGATACCACACATAGCTCTCCATGGAACGCCAAACGGACAACGCCGACCAGGAAGACCCCCGAAACGGTGGAGAGAAAGCTGGAGTTCAGCGTCTCAAGAGGACCCGCCTGAAATAACAGACTCCTGAGTCTACCAAAAGTGAAAAAGAAGAAGAAGAAGAAGTATTTTATATTATTTGTTTTAGATTTATTTTGTGGACGTTGGACGATCGAAGTGTGCGCGGGAGATGCCTATTGGTGGCGATGAGGTTCGCAACCCATCACACCGCGTCTCCTGCGGGGGCGAAAAGAGAAGGATGGAGTACCGCATCGGTTAAAGTGTGGCAGTCCATTGTTTCTGCCTACCTCCTCGGAGAGAGGGCGTGATGGTTAGTTAGTTAGTTAGTTAGTTATGTTCAAAAAGTATCACGAATTTTGAATTTCCGCTGGCTACGTATATTTGATTTTTGATTTTTTTGTAGCGTTATGTTGGTACTCATGTCCCTTACTTATGCTGACAAGGTCGGCCATTTTGAATGTTTAGTTAATTTTTGACAGCTGTTTTGCTTGGATGTGTTTTGGCTCGTCTTCGATTTTTGCCTATTCCAAAAAATGGATCAAAGAATCTGTATCAAATTTTGTGTGAAAAACAAAATAAAGTGCGCGGACGCATTTCGAATGTTGACTGTGGCATATGGTGAAGCTACCTTGGACCAAAGCAACGTTTATCGGTGGTACAAAATGTTCTCAGAGGGCCGAGAAGATATGAACGACGAAGAGCGTGCCGGACGCCCGAGCACGTCAACAACAGACGAAAACATTGATAAAGTGAAGAAAATAGTATTAGCCAATCGTCGAATCACCGTTAGAGAAGTTGCTGAGGAACTAAACATATCGATTGGCTCGTGCCATTCGATTTTAACCAATGATTTGGGCATGAGTCGGGTCGCCGCGAAATTCGTGCCAAAATTGCTCAATTTCGACCAAAAACAGCATCGCGTTAACATTGCTCAGGAGATGTTGGACTCGGTCCGTGACGACCCAAATGTGCTCCAGAGGGTCATAACTGGTGACGAATCATGGGTTTATGGTTATGACGTGGAAACCAAAGCTCAATCATCCCAATGGAAGCTGCCGCATGAGCCAAGACCAAAAAAAGCGCGCCAAGTTCGGTCGAACGTGAAGGTTTTGCTCACAGTTTTCTTCGATTGCAGGGGCGTGGTGCATCATGAGTTCTTGCCACAGGGTAGTACGGTCAATAAGGAATATTACCTGCAAGTTATGCGCAATTTGCGCGAAGCAATCCGCCAGAAACGCCCGGATTTGTGGAAGAACAAAAACTGGCTTTTGCACCATGATAACGCCCCTGCTCACACATCGTTGCTTGTGCGCGAATATTTGGCCAAAAACAACACAGTAATGGTGCCGCAGCCACCGTATTCCCCAGACCTGGCCCCCTGTGACTTTTTCCTGTTTCCAAAACTGAAGAGGCCCATGAAAGGACGACGCTACGCCACGATTGAGGAGATAAAGACGGCATCGAAGGAGGAGCTGAACAAGATCACAAAAAATGATTTTTTTAAGTGCTTCGAGGATTGGAAAAAACGTTGGCATAAATGTATTATATCCGAGGGGAATTACTTTGAAGGGGACAAAATAGATATTCATGAATAAATAAATACTTTTTGAAAAAATATAAAATTCGCGATACTTTTTGAACAGACCTCGTACATTTCTTCTTAGGAATCACCAAAAAAATCAATATTAATCGATTTATTTATTTTTATTATTGGAGAAAAAGAAATGTTTTTTCATAAATAGTCGACCATCGGTCTGTCGAAACAGATATTTAATTTAATTTAAAAAAAAAACTAACTTACTAACCATCACGCCGTTTCCCCGGAGAGGTTGTCAAAGAGGATGGACCAAATAATTAACACAAATAGGATTATATCAAGATAAGTTCGAAGTACAATATTTTTCTCTTCTTCTTTTTATTTTCACATTGAATTATCGAACTTTATATTAAAAGTTAACACTTAGACTGCGGATCCCGAATTATTACGTGATTGTACCTATGCCCTAGCGCCTATCGGCGGGCAACGGATTTTTCCGTTTTTTTTAATCTATCTGTGCGTTGCTGCGGGCTACGAATTATTTAATTATGTTTACTGCCATCTGTGGTTGAAGGTTCGAAGTATATATTTAAAAGATAAAGATTTTACCAGAAATCGCAATTTTTGGTTTAGTGTACGCTTTCATTCAGTTCGGACTGATGTTTTCAATACTTTCGCAAATATTTTTATTAACTAACTAACTAACCATCACGCCGTCTCCCCGAAGGGGTAGGCAGAAAGAATGGACTGCCACACTTTTCTTTCCTGACATATTTCTCTCGCTTCCTCAACATTCATACATCGTGTCATGCACGCGCGTCGATTTCTCTGACTCCTCACATGGCCGACATTCAATATTTGATTTATTTGATCGTGCCACGTTTTTATAATATTTTTATTTATTTATAATATTTCCCTACATTATTTATCTGTAATATTCGCCTACATAGAGGAACCTATTTTGAACGTTATTACACGCTAGAAAATGATTAGATATGTGCATAATTCTATCAATATTAATAACATAAAAAATAACAATATCGTACTTTTAAGTGATAACAATTATATGATGTGGTAATAATTATAAAATATTGTGATGTTGATACACTGTTTCTACATATAATGGTGAGTACAAAAAAAAGAATTATTGAAATATTAAAGTGTTTTAGAAACAATGACAATTTGCATAAATGTTTAGCGCATTTTGCAAATTCGCCGAAAGTAGCCCGCGGTAGGTAATAATAAATTCGCCGTCGGTGACCACTGGTCAGGTGTTAAATTACACTTTTTTTTTGTTTTTGTATAGTCTACGTTACTTTTATTTATTATTGGCGTTTCCGCTTATATGAGCAAAGTTTTAGAGGCATTTCAGAAAAAGTGATTCTATGTTGCCTTTGAGAAAAATGGTTGTTTTATTTTACGTTACTTAAGAGCTAACATTATTTGATTTCAAATGAGGAAATTTTTCAAGCAAAAAAAAACTAAATTACAAATAAATCGCAGTCTGACATTAAAAAGGTGACAATTAATATGAGAGTGATAACGCCACGGAATATTTACCAAGTGAATTACTCCGTCGGTATTATAGTTTCATTGCTGAAAACTTCGAACATTTGCACACAGATGTCAGTATCGTTCGGTATTAGGGAAAATGTTTAGTAATAAATGTAAATTATTTGCATTCATAGCTCTTGCCAATCTGCCACGAAGATCGTCTTGGATTGCCATATCGATTGGAGACCAGTGATTCCCAAATTTGCATGATATTAGAATAAAAGATGCAAAAAACAACATATTGAATGGGCAATGGACCTAAAAGGATTAACAACTTTTATAAAGCGTAAGTTATATTGAAAATTCGTATTTATACGATAAGTATAAAGTGTATTAAAATATGTATCCATTAGTATGTATGTAGGTAACTTGTGTGATATGGAACCCTTTCTGGTGAATGTGTAAAATAAGTTAATAATATTAGGTGGACCAGGAATTTAACCATTATTTTGTAGTGTCGCCTTAAAAATATATTTAAAATATAATTGTTTCTTAATTTTCAAAATATAATTGCCATCATTATTGATAACCCCTTCCCATCTATTTTATAAATATTCAATACCCTTTGCATAAAAATCTAGTGGTTTTGAATTAAAATATCGGATATGGTCAACATCGACCATATTTTGAAAGTTTTAGTCTTTCAATGAATACTCCATAGACCAAAATAGATGATAGTCTAGAAAAAATAGATGGAAGGTGTGGATAACCCCCCACATTAGGTCTTGGATTATTTCACGGGTATTTTTTTTTAAATGAGGGCGTGCATTGTCATGATTGTTAGCGGCAGATAGCTCGTGCGGCATCCAAATGCCCATCTTATACACTTTCCCAATCCGGTTTAAATGAAACTGCACTGTAGACCAGGAAGATACGAGTTCCTGGCTTAATTCTTCAATGGTCAAACCTGATCGTTTCAAAATAATGGCGTAATTCCTGTTCAATCTAATAGTTCCAATATGTGAATAACAAAATCAAACACAGGAAATATTTTTTAAAAATATATTTACCTTATAACATACGTAAACATTATATTAGATGGCAGTGTTTACAACTACGGTATTATTTTAACGTAAATATCATATCTTTTTATACACTATTTCATTAGAGGTGGAGGAAAATTAGAAACTGGAGGCTGCTGCGAGGAAATCGATAATATTATTAAAATATTACAGATACACTGGGGATGACTAGAGATTGACCATCCCTTATTTTCCGTTCATTACGAGGGCAGTCAAAAACTGTAGAAACAATTGGGTTTTAAGTCGTGTTAATTGATGGAATAAAACTTAATAGCACCATTGAATGAAGTGTTAGCTATGGTCTTGGTATAACAATAAAAAATATGTCTTAAATATAGATGAAAGGTATTTAATACCAATGAATGGATTGAACTTAGATAAATAATTTGTAATCAGTAAGTTTTCAATAATTATTTTATAATAATGTAAAAAAATCTTAAAGGAACCTATAAATTAAGAATCTTAAATAATTATTTAAATTTTGCAACTTATAATATATTATATTAGCATTTTTAATCTTTGAAATGTTTTGTTAAAATAAATGTTTATATGGCACATTGAAACTCACTTGGCTATGGATAAATGCTAAAATAAATGCAATAACGATTTCAATCTATTACAGTATGACCTATTCCTATATTTTATACACGTCGAAACAAGCTTCACTTTTTAATACCTACAAATTACTTTATTTTAAAGAACAGCTCTTTTAAAATCATTACTATGTTAGTGAAACGAATTGAGGACAATTAAAAGATATTGATTATGATAATCATAACGGAAACTAGCGTGAAGATGTTTTTAATGTAAGATAGGTACTTCAAATATCTATTAACATGTGTGTTGTTGATGATTGTTATTATAAGATATATATTTTTATAATTTTGGAATGATCCATCCTGAATAAGCCACTATAATTCGGGGATTCTAAAATGTTTTTTTTTACAGTACTGTTTAGTCTTTATTTAAAAAAAAACATTGTTAGCATTATACAAAGTAAAATTCTCGGGTTATTCCCCGTAGATATTTTGATACATCGAATTAAAATGTAAAAACAATATATTGTCTTTAAAATAAAATGGAACTAGGCATTTAAAGAGAAGGTTACTATTGTAGATATATCAGTTAATGTCCGATGATGTTGACATTAACCCACTCCCACCGTGACCAGAAGACGATATTAAACAACTGAGACACAACTAAAAGTTACATATAATGAGATAAGAAGGCAAAATGGTTATTTTTGCGTCCCTTCAATATTCCCACAACCTCCGACTTTCTGTTAAATCTTTTTAAAGTTTTAAACTCTAAAAATATTATAAATATTATGCATATTGAAAAGCGAATTTAACTAAAACATTATGGAATCAATATTTTTAACTGTTAAAATGTAAAACACTTATGATATCGAGATAGAATAAGGATCTCAAGAGATAAGGGAGATATACGAGATCGAGGATGTCATTAGGTGGGGAAGGCAAAGGAGAAGATACTGGTATGCACACGTGAGGAGGATGGATCCATCCAGACTCCCCCTCATTGTGTTGCACGGCAACCCCAAGGTAGACAACCCCCGGGTAGACCACCAAAGAGATGGATCAAAAGCTGGGAAGAGGCCAATCTCTCTTTAGAAACAGACCACAAGGTCTACACTAAGAAGAAGAAGAAGAAAACAGTTAAGATATCACAATTTTTATTATTTGTCGCGACAGGTGTTTCGCCGTTGGCATCATCGGGTGTTACGAACAAATAAGATACAAATTGAAAGACTTACTATTTAAAACAAAATACCTTTGTGCTGTTCAAAAAATCAAACAAAAATTGTGATATCATAACATTGTTTTAAATTTTTAAGTATCATAGTGTTTCGGCCAAAACGCCAATATTCGTAATGAAATTGATATTATGTTGAAATATACGCCAAAACTTAGTAGTAATGTAATTTTAATAAAATCATTTAGTGAGAGTTGATGTCGGGCGATGGGCATAGTTAGAAGGGTTCTAATGGATTTGTCTATAATTTCAGGACATGGAGATCGAAGGCCACCCAGAAGGATGTATCTCTCGAGCTGAATTGCGGAAGGAATTAGTCTTATGGTAATTAATTCCTAGCAATCGGAACATTTGGTAGTTTGAAGTGGGGGTAATTGAAAATTTCCTAATCCTGTTCGGTCCTACGTGTTCTTGATGCACACGTGACACCTGGACACGCGCGAGCGCAGGTTGCCCGCCTTGAGGGTCTGCTTCTGCGGAGTGCTGAACTGCTCTCGGTCCTCGATGGTGGCCAGCCAGAAGCTGAGCTTGTTGGCGAAGTAGTGGCACGTGCCGCGCGCGCCGTTGCACTCTATGAAGGGCGTGGCGCGGAAGTCCTCCAGGCAGGAACCGGGGCTGGCCAGTGCCTGCCCGCCACCCTCGCCGCCGGCGCCCGTGTGCTGAGGTCACACATATCAAGCTATTAGTCACACAATCTAGTACCAACACTAATTCACTTTGCACAATTTTACACATCGTTCATCTTTCAACAACAGCAATCCATCAAAGCAAAGGGTAGGCAGAGAGAATTGAACTCAAATTACCCTATCCTGACACCAGTGCTAATGTGCAAAGGCAAATAGCCGCAAGTTAAAAACAGTAGTTTTGAGATAAACGGGTTTATAGTTTTATTTTTATTTTTTTTTGCTATATTTTATCATTTGAAATAAGTTTTCTTATGCAAACTAAGTTTTAAAAGTAAGAATACAGTTCTTAGAAATGATTAAGACGTGTTTTTGCCATAAAAGTATAGTAAGCTTCATATTATTAAAGAAAATGTGTTTTGCCCCCACATATTAGCTAGACCGTCGCACAAATAATTTGGTAATGGGCCGCAATTTAAGTTGCTGTCATTTGCCAGGATACATATTGTGTCGCAGCAAAAGGCCGCAAGTTTTGGCTGTGCCGTGGTAAAAAGCAGCAACTTAAAATGATGCTTTTTGCCAAAACATGTATCAAATTAATACAATTTTGCGGCTATTGGGATAGTGAATATCTCAGTAAAGGAAAGAGATAGAGAAAAATCTGTGATTGTATATGATAGAGGCCAGTTATAAGAATGCTTTGAGCCGTGTTACGCCAAACAGCCGCAACTTAAGTTACGGCTTGTTGCCTTTACACATTAGAGTGGCGATACTCCCATAGAAGCTCAGAAGCCCGGCTTGCGTAAGAAATTTTGAATCAAAACCTCTTCTGGCTTACAGAGAGTGTGTCTATTTGTGGCTATTCCTCTACTTAGAATTGGGGGTTTTGATTCAAAATTTCTTACGCAAGCCGGGCTTCTGGGCTTCTATGGGAGTACCGCCACTGCCTGACACATTGCCACTACTGCATCTATTCTACTTTTATCCTTCTTTTGCCAGTTCCATGCTTCGTTTCCATATAAAATGGTTGAAACCAGGACTCCATTATAAATTGCCATTTTCGCTATAATTGATAAAGACTTGTTTCCATTTACTACTTTTAAAGCTTCATTCACTTGTTTCCTGCACCAACCCTTTTTTCAACGTCACTGTCCATTCGGCCATCCGCTGTGAACATGCTACCCGAATTAAAGAATTCAGTAACCTGCTTTAGGTTCTCATCGTTTACACTTATGTCACAAACTGTCATTTTCTCGTACCATTCAAAAAACCATCACCTTTCGACCTTCCAAAATTCATCATTAAATCGTATGCAACATTCATCATTGATCATTTAATATTTTGATTTGCATACCTCATGCATTCTCGATACCAGGACTTGTAATTCAACAAATCTTTAAAGGAATTTTAAACAATGATTATTTTAAAATTGACATTTTGTAAAACGCATAATTGTAGCCAATAAATACTTCGTAGTTTTATTGTGATAGATCAGTGATTCCCAAAGTGGTCTATATAGACCCCCAGGGGTCTACGACAACTTACAAGGGGTCTACGACAATTGTAAAAAAAATGGGGTCCATGAGATGTAAATGGGGGTCTACGAGATAGTTCAACTAAATTGAAGGCGAATATTGAAATGCAAAACGAATATCGAAATCGTTGGCGATGTTTTTTTAGCTCATTCGGCAAAGATCCAACATTAAATTTTCCTAAATGAGCTTAAAAAAAAGTCGCCGAACCTTTCGACCGGCATATCGACAACGAATTCCGGCTTTGTTGCTTCGGATTTTTTAGCCTGAAAAAAATCAATTTTAGGAAAGCAGGGAGTCTTCACAAAGTCGGCAAGGGGTCTTCGGGACAAAAAGTTTGGGAACCTCTGTGATAGATTCTAGATTCATGCATAGATTCTGGTTTATTAAAGTTTAAATGAAGAACCGGTGAATGCGAGTATTGTTCACTCACCATTACAAAGCTGTATCCGATCCACAAGCTATCCCAGCCTCTAGGGCAGTCCGGCACCTCCTGCGACTGGCTGTGGAGAGCGATGACGTTGGACGGCACCTCGCACACCACGCAGCGCGAGATGTACTCCCGAATACCCTCCTCCTCCACCGGCATCATGGGGATAGGCGCACTCGTGGAGAGCCAGTAAGACCGGTCGTTTCTGCTGGCGTAGTTGCACACGTTATTCAGGTCGCAGAAGAGGAACGGCATCGTGCTGAACTTGCGGACGCAGGAGCCGGCGAACCCGAGGTCCTGGTTGTGCGCCTTTTCATCTCCTTCGATGTAAAGCAGTGAATAGCCGTCCCATACCTTGATATGGCCGGGTTGGCACTCCGGCACTTCCACAGACTGGCTATGTTTCACAAGTAAAATTCCAGTGAGGTAATCTGGAGTCGCTTCGCACGATGCCCCAGGGAAGCCTCTCTCTCCCGCTTCGCCTGCAATACCTTCGAATCCTTGCAGACCCTGTAGGCCAGCGGATCCTCTTTCTCCGGGTGGGCCAACAGGACCTGGGGCACCATCTAACCCAGGATTTCCCTTTTCACCCTGCAAACCGTCTTTTCCTGGAAGTCCTCGAAGTCCTTCAGGTCCAGCTCGACCTGGAAGTCCAGGAACGCCAGGTAGACCGATTTCTCCTTTTTGTCCTGGCGGTGGCTGGAACGCTGGCATTCCCTTATCTCCCTTTTCACCTGGAAGGCCTTGCAGACCCCGTATACCAGCGAATCCTTGGCTACCTTTTTCACCCTGCAAACCTCGCAGGCCTGCAACTCCTGGCAATCCAGGGTACCCAATTTCTCCCTTCGCACCATTAAATCCAGGTTGGCCGTCAAATCCTGGAGGACCTGGTTCACCTTTCTGGCCCTGCGTTCCAAAAGGTCCAGGTAGTCCCTGATTACCCTTCTGCCCTGGTGATCCTTGCATCCCAGGAACCCCCGGTCTCCCGGGTTGACCGTCCTGGCCGGGAAGACCGGCAAATCCTTCCCTACCTTCGTCTCCCTTCTGACCGACCAGTCCCGGGGCACCAGGGTAGCCTGGGTTACCCTGCAGTCCCGGAAGTCCTACGAGCCCTGGTTCTCCTTTTATACCCGGTCCCCCCGGTAATCCATCACGTCCATTCTTTCCCAGAATTCCTGGCAGACCTTTTTCACCTTTAACCGTGAGACCGGGTCTGCCTTCCGGACCAACAGGGCCCGTATCACCTATAAAACATTTCAACATTACAGTATTTATCGGTATACAAATGTTGTGAGATTTCTATAATATAATATTTCCCTTTAGACGTGCATTTTCAAACGCGATTTGAAACATTTTCGATTAGATATGTAACAATCGAAACTGTTTGATATAGTAGGTTGAAATAATGAAGCTGGGCCAGACCAGAAGATGGCAGCAAGCTGCCGAAACCGGTTGAACATATACACAAGTGGAAGCACACTAAATACATAATACTAAAGAAATATTGTATCAATTTTTTTTTTGTTTTTAATATTTAAAATAAACTTCTAGCAAGAAATTTCAATTAAAAACTTTCAAAAATAACCAAGTAACACATTTAATAATGACTTATCAAAGCGAAACATGTCACATAATATAATTAAATCATTGGGATGGAAATAAACGTAAAAATATTATACTTAATATGGAATTTAACTTCCTTGTTCAAGAAACTTTATTTTTACTTTTTATTAACATAATAATCATGCTGCAGAGTGAACAAAACCAAGTACCTAATCGATGGATTTCATTAAAAATCAATTATATTGTAGTGTAGGTACAAAATAAATGGTTAAAGTTAGCCTTACCTTTTAGTCCTCGGAGCCCAGTAAGTCCTTGTAGACCCCTTGTTCCTTGGAAACCTCTCTCTCCTTTCTCTCCATCTAAGCCACGAATTCCTGCATATCCAGGAAGACCTCGATCTCCCTTGATCCCTTCATATCCTGGCGCTCCCATATCACCTTTATCGCCTTTAACTGCAACTGTTGGCCCCGGTGGGCCGCGATCTCCGGGCAGACCTCTTGGTCCAGGCGGGCCGGTGGGGCCCTGCAATCCCTCGAGACCAATATCACCCTTTAAACCATCGTACCCGTCTTGGCCGGGTAAACCTCTATCTCCCTTATCACCTTTCAAGCCAGGCGATCCAGGGTATCCAACTTCACCATCCTTACCGGGTAATCCATCTAGGCCGGGGGATCCGGGCATTCCCACTTCACCAATAAATCCCTTTAATCCAGTAGCACCTGGAATACCGGGGAATCCTCTGTCTCCTTTGTCTCCTGGCAATCCGTCTAGCCCATTTAACCCATCACGGCCTGATTCACCCTTTTGCCCTGGCATACCTCGTTTTCCGATTCCGGGCAAGCCTGCATCTCCTTTAGGTCCTTGAAGACCAATTAAACCAGGATTTCCTTCCTCGCCTCTTAAACCAGGGAAACCTGGTTCACCTTTCTGTCCCTTTTCAGATACAGGACCTGGTTCCCCTTTTCTACCTGGTTTTCCAGATAAACCAATGTCACCACGAGCTCCTGTAATTCCGACTTGTCCAGGATAACCTGGTGGTCCCTCAAGCCCACGATCTCCTTTAAGTCCTTGTAATCCTGGCTCACCAGGTAATCCATCTAATCCGGTTGGTCCTTCTGAACCAGGTAATCCTACGGCACCTTTATCTCCTTTTGCTCCAGGTTTTCCATCTAATCCCGCTACTCCAGGAGCTCCATGTCTACCATGAGATCCGGGGAACCCTTTAGGACCATCATCACCCATTTTTCCTGGTTCACCTTTATTTCCTGGAAGTCCAACTAATCCTAACCTTCCTGGTTCTCCCGGATATCCTACCATACCTTTCATTCCATCAATGCCAGCTCTACCCGGCGGTCCTGTAGGTCCCGGTGGTCCAGGAGGTCCTGCATCACCCTTTTCACCTACGATCCCTGTTAATCCAACTAATCCTGGTACACCAGGTTCCCCTTTTTCACCGGTAAATCCTTTTGGCCCCGGATAACAATCAGATCCCGTTGGTCCTGGGAGACCCATTAAGCCCTTTTCTCCTTTAATTCCTTCTGGACCTTGTACTCCTGGAGGTCCAACAGTAGGGGATCCGGGTTCTCCTTTAGCTCCTTTTGGCGAAGATAAACCAGGTAATCCTCGGGGTCCATCTCTACCAGGCTCTCCAATAATACCGATCGCTCCTTTGTCCCCCTTTTCACCTCTCTGCCCTGGTAAACCACGGGGTCCTTCTGGTCCAGGATATCCAGTTAAGCCCACTAAGCCCGTTTCTCCTCGTAATCCTTGCAAACCCTTCTCTCCTTGGTATCCGGGTGGTCCCTCCGGACCAGTCCTACCGATTTCACCGGGGTAGCCTTTATCACCTTTCATTCCTTCATAAATATTCTGCGCACATTGACCCGGTTCACCTTTAGGACCATTATACCCCGATAATCCCTTTTCACCTTTTGAACCCTTGTCTCCAATATACCCCCTTTCACCCTTAATGCTTAGTCCATCTATTCCTGGTGCACCATTAATACCAGGCGTGCCGGAATTTCCAGTCTCTCCCTTTGAACCCTTCTCACCCGGGTCACCATTACGTCCCGGAGGTCCGGGATATCCAGCGATTCCCTTGGTTCCATTAAAGCCAGATTCGCCCTTTGGACCATCATATCCAGGTCGACCTGGTTCACCTGGTGGGCCCTGGGGGCCCATTACCAAGCTTACAGGAATCATCGCGGGTGTACCTGGCGATCCTTCGGCGCCTGGCATGCCGATGTCTCCTCTCTCCCCCTGAAATTAAATAATCGTCAGTTCATCCAGTTTTCATTAGTTCTCTGTGATATAAAATATGTATACTTTTAAAATATTTGATTTGGTAATCTGGTAACATACATACATGGTAAAATACGTAGCTTTTCAAAAAAGTATTTTTTTTAAGTCCAACACTTTTTCATTTTTAATTTATTTTTCTCAACTTGGTTTACACCTTCATCATCGGGATAACGATATAAACAGTTTTTATCGTTCTCCCGATGCTGAAGGTGTAAAGCTTTTGAAACATGTCGAGAAAAATAAACCCAAGAGTGGAAAAAACAGTGTTTTAATTCATATAAAATTTGCCATTATGGAATTCCAGTGTTAACGCCTTAAGTTTACATTTAAAAAAATTTCATTGTTTGCATATTTACCGGAGGTCCTTGCGGTCCCACGAGACCGTCTCTGCCATCCTGTCCTCTCTCCCCAGGCGGGCCTTGTTCGCCAGGTACCCCCCGGGGCCCGTCTATTCCTGGGAGACCGTTGCTGCCCCGATTTCCCTTGGGTCCCTGAAGACCTGGGCTGCAATCCGAGCAGCGACCGCCGATCTCGCCCTTGGCACCAGGAGATCCGGGAATGCCAGGTAAGCCTGGTCTTCCATCTGTGCCCTTTTCACCAATTGGACCTACGAGGCCCGGGGAGCCTGGAGTACCGAGGGAAGAGTCTCCCGGGAGCCCCCTAACTCCGGTGTAGCCGCGCTCACCTTTCTGCCCCTTATCCCCGTCTCGTCCGCCAATCCCGTCAGCACCTTTGCTTCCCTGTTATACAAATCAATTTCATACATTTTCTATATTATGCAACTTGAATGTTTGTGTCTTTACTCCAATAATTTATAAAGTGGATCCGAGAGTTAAACCAATTTGAGCAATAGTGGTACGACAATTAACATACCGGTATGGATAGCCCTTTTTCGCCATGCAGCCCCCTGAGCCCTGGTGACCCTGGTGCACCAACAAATCCCCTCGGCCCTGTGTTTCCGGGGAACCCTGTGGAACCCGGCTCACCCTTGGTACCTTTTTCTCCGGGTGTGCCCTCAGATCCCGGGGTTCCGGGCACGCCGGGTCCACCGATAAGTCCAATGGGCCCTCGCGGACCCGTTTCACCTAAAAAGTTATCTCCACTGTGTTATGTGTTTTTTATTTCAAAAGAAAAAAAATCGTTTATACCTGTACAAAAATATTTCAATTAAAAAATTTACATCTTAAACATTTAAAAAATTTTGACAATGTTTAATTCGAATACGCAATAACTTTTTAACGAAAAAACCGATTGATCAAAATTTTTGTTATTTACCGATTGCTTCTAAATTTTGACACAACGTTGCATTCGAATACGTGCATGTTTTTGTATACTCTTCTTCCTTTAGAATTTTTTTTTTTTAATTTTTATATTTACTGATTGTTTTTAAATTTTTACACAACGTTGCATTCGAAGACGCACATGATTTAAGTATTTTTTTAACAGCAAAAGAGCCATATGTTGAACTTAAATGTCACAGCAACGTAATCAACGTTGAATGGCAAAACGTACTGACTACAAATCAACTGTCAACTGTCAAATTGACAGTCTGTAGAAACAATGTTGCCAGTTTAAAAATTAAACCTCTAAAAAAACACACTATTTTTTAGTCGGTATTGCATTTGAAAATATCGTCTGTAATATTCAAATCAATCGTGGAAATAAATTGGTAAAATTGACACCAGAAAGCCACTCATCAAGCAAGGTATTCATTTCAATGGACCAAGTAAAGCGAGCATTGTTTTACCCGGATAGCCGTCCAGTCCTTTAGGTCCCTGCTGACCCGGGTATCCCCTGGGCCCAGGCGGGCCCGGCGGCCCTGCGGAGCCCTTGCCGCCGCCCGGCAGGCCGGCGGGGCCGCGCAAGCCTGGCTCGCCTGCCACTCCGTCGCGACCCGATTCGCCTTTGGGGCCCGGCAGCCCCTTGAGTCCAGGAAGACCCTCTAGACCACGGTCTCCTTTTTGTCCAATAGAGCCTTGAACTCCCGGGAAACCATCTCTTCCCTGAAAAACGAATTCGTATTATGCGCGTTTAAATTATGCACGCCAGAGCGTGGGCTAGGCTAAGCTTTTGTCCCTACTCGGTGTCTCCTGAACATCAGGATCCCAGGTAAGAGAATAATCTAACGTTGCAGAACCAAACTGCCAATAGTTAGGCGATATGTAGAGCAACATCTTTGCTAAATCGTGTCACCTCGGATGTCGACGTATTTTGTGATAGTGTAGCACACCTTAGGGAGGCACTATCTTTGGTGTAATTGTCAATCATCATCGGCTCTCCCTCGTGTCCGAGGAAGACTGTTATTTAATTATGTATTGTTTATTACGTGTCTCAAACTTTTTTTAACAAGATTATGTATATTTAGTGAATTGGAAAGAAGTTCTGTGATACTTCTGATATGCTTAAATAAATTAATTAAATTAAATAGTTGAAATAGGTCGTCTTCTGTGCTGAATTGTGTATGATTATAAATACATTCAATACCTACAGAAACTCTCTGCGTTATAAATTCTCTGTGTAAAAAAACTGAATCTATTAAATCGCAATGCATAAATAGGCACAATGATTAGGTTATGCATATGCTCAAGAAAATATATAAAATATTTTGACTATGAATACCAAAGGCGTTATTTAAAAAAATAAAAAAATTCCAAGCTGCTTACCCTTTCACCCGGGTTTCCAACTAGACCCTTCTCGCCGACCATGCCCGGGGCCCCCGCCGGGCCGGGCTCGCCCATGAGGCCGATGTCTCCCTTCTCCCCGAACATCCCGGTCTCTCCGCGGTCGCCCTTATCACCCCGGTCCCCAGGCACGCCCTTGATGACGCCGGATCCCGGAACCTGGAAGGGGGAGGACGCAGGACCTCGCGGCCCTCGATCTCCCTTGTCTCCGCGGTCGCCCTTCGGCCCTTCGTAGGTTTGTCCCGCGTCTCCTTTCTTTCCCTTGTCGCCTTTAGATCCGTATGGTCCCTGCGGTATATCAAACACGTATGTAACATATTCTACAGCGCAACTTTCTTTTTCGAACATACTACTTCTAACCTCATTAATGTTAGGGGCTTTGACCAGGTTTGCCAATATCAAGTAATTAATTGAATATACATATATATGTACAATTTTTTTTATTATACCGCTTTATTTTTAAGTGCTGTAGTAGAGTTCATTCACAAATTGAAGATCTCGTATCGATGTATGAGTGCGGTGATAGTTTTTGTAATTTGATTGGTTGCCGAGTCAAATGAGCCGCGCGGCGTCAGTACGTTCCGAGACATGGAGGGAACCGCACTTATTTGGCAACTCGTATACTCGGTGATTCGAAAAATACTCGTTTTGCAGGAGTATTTTTAAAATTTTATTTTTATTATTGATTAATCCCATATTGACTGAGTCAGCTCTATACAGTTTAAATACATAATCCAGAAAGAATATACTAGAGATTAACACCTGCAAGGATCAAATATTGTAAAAATAAAAACCAATAAAGGAAAAATGTATCATTATTATTAAGTTTCACCCTTTGTCGCTTTTCCAAGAAAAAAATAATAAGCAAATTATAATTTTAATTAACTTTATTTTGATAATTATTACGATTAAGCCGATAGCATTTTTGTTAATAAAAAATAATAAAAATAACATGTTTATTTATTTCAATGTTTGAATATACGATGGATTTTTTTTTTGGTTTTCCAATCATAAAAAAATAAAATAAACTGTCATTCATACTATTGCAAACGATCTCCCTGTCGTGGACGGACTCTACTATTGCGCTTTTTTTTAATTTAATTTTTTTTTGATTAAATCAAATGTGAATTCAAAGTGAAGGCGAAAACAGAAAAAAATAAAAAGGATTATCTACATTTGTTACCAAAAATGGTTCTTAGTAATTTAATGAAGTAGATAAGTTGACTTATTAGACAGAGAAAAGAATATGTAAATACCACCGGTCCAGTGGTCCCCTTGGGCCCACGCTGACCCATCGGACCCTCGGGGCCGGGCATGCCGGGCGACCCTTGCGAGCCGTCCTGGCCAGGCTCTCCCTTCTGGCCCTTGGGGTGCACTCCCGTGTAGGCTGGCTCGCCCTTCTCTCCCTTGTCCCCCAGCAGTCCAGGTAGGCCGCGCGGACCCCGCGGACCTTGGGGGCCCGGGTTTCCGGCTTCTCCCTGCAAACGTGTATTCCTCAGTGAGATTTAGATTATATACGAATATTCCTTCTACAAGAAACCAATTATTGAATTATGGACATTCATTGAAAAGTGGGGATAACTGCAATATTATTTAGCTTATTATTATTATAATTAAATTGTAAATAAAACACTTCTTTTTCACCACTTGAGTATTATATTTTACACGACTAGTTTCGGAAGCTACAGTTGCTTCCATCTACAGGTTTCAATATAAACTCTGGTGGTGAAAAACAAGTGTTTTATTTACAATTTAATCATTTACTACCACAAAGTGAATGCCGAAACAATAAATAACATTATTATTATTTATGATGATTTATATTTTAAGTGCGCCGCTTTGTAAAATCATTTACTCCAGGTTACTCCACTAGTAAAATACTGACCGAACAGGGCAGTCTTTAGAAGTTTCTACAATTTAACGTTATTATCTTCATACTTAATACTAACATGGTGGTTATTCCACGCCAAAGGACCCGCAACGCTAAAAACACGATCATAGAAACTTGCTTTATTGGTTCTGACTGGAATTGTAATATTTTTTCACAATTGTTTCTACTAATCGGAGTGAACGTTGCCTTTCCGTTGGCTTAGGTGTCACGCAGAGGTCCGAAATATACGTTGGCGCTCTCTGGTGACGAGCTTTAAATATTGTTAAACACAATTTGTATTTAACTCGCTCTCGTATTTTGAGCCAGTGAAGTTCCTTCAGGAGCGGCGTGATATGACAGTATTTTTGTTGCCCCATAATCAATCGGGCAGCAGCATTGAATATGCTGTATTCTGCTTAATTTATTATTTGGTAATTTAGCGTACATTCCGTTACAATAATCTAAACTTGACACTCCAAAAGAATTTATGAGGATAAATGAATTATTTAGTATCTTATGCCGAAACAATCAGCAATCCCATCATGGAACACCGCGATTTCCAATCAGCCTTTCCAACTTTACAACAAGTACAACCATGGTATCATTTTCATTAGTAATGACTGAATATTAAATATTGATGAAAACGGCCGTTTTCTAGATGCTTCATTGTTTTAAGGGAATGTTTGACACGTCTCGTCTTGTAATTACACCAGCGTGCATTATGTTTACAAATAATTAATACGAATGAAAACGCCTGTGTTCTAGAACATTTTATATATTTAATGGAAATGACATGTTTCGCCATTATCAAATAACAAATCCGTGTGAATGAATTCAATGAAACATGCCATTCCCATAAATATAAATAATCATCTAGAAAAGAGATGTTTTCATTTGTATTAATTATTTAATATGAAGTTTTACATCGTTGTTCAAAAAACCAAGAAATAATAGTTTCCAAATTAAGATGAAAAAAAAATGTAAGAAATAATTGTTTTTAGCACTACGAAAACATTCTACGGTATAACCATTAGTGATTTTTCATAATAAAACACTGGTTACCAGAAGGAAAAAACATTTTCATCAATATTTAATACAGAATTTTATATCATTGTCCAAGAAAAGTAAATCATTAGGTCCTTTGTTTTTTGACGTATACTATACCAAAAATCAACTTAGCAGCTCGAAGTTCCGACGTCAGTTAGCGAGTCGATTATTGTTAGTAATGTGAATATAATACGGTTTGTCACTTACATCTGTGCCATTACAGCCGTCTCTCCCTGGAATACCGGGGGCCCCAGCCGCGCCCTGCGTGCCTGGAACGCCGTCGATTCCCGGATAGCCCGGGATACCTATCTTGCCCCTCTCGCCCTTTGGCCCCATCGGCCCCTGACGCCCCGAGTCTCCTTTTAGTCCTTTGGGTCCCATCAGCCCCTCCACACCGGGGTAGCCCCGCTGGCCCTTCTGGCCTGCTAGACCTTGTGCTCCTGGAATGCCCTGAAAACCAAAACACCTTAAGTAAATGCTTAAATATTATTTGCGTTTGTTAGAGATATAATTAAGGAAAAGTTATTTTCACTTAAAACGTGACCCATCAATACATATTTTGTAAATTTGACTCGGAATTAAAAAAACAGGATAGGATAAAAGTGGGATAGTTGCCCTTGGAGGATAGATGCCCCATAATTCAAATTGAGACTTGTAAACATAATACGATCGCAGCTAATAATTTTACGCAAAGTACGCCCTGAACTATGCTAATGTGAGGTTGACAATTGCACAGGTTCGATGGGTCGCTTGCGTAAAAAATAAAATGCGACGTTCTCGCTCATGAGTAAAGGTCTATTTACACAGCACAGTCATCAGCCGATACCGACACGTCACACGAATAATCGTTTTGTTTGTTTTGATGGTATCTTGTTACTTTTAATTAATACCGATTCCGTTCATATTATATTTAAATTCTGAGATAATCGCCTTCTCCACGGCTAATTTAAATAGTAGTAAAAACGGTATTCTACAAAAAATAATTACATACTCTAGGAAACACATCCTGAAAAATATTGATCATTTTTATTAAGTGTCAATTATATGTTGGTAGGTGCTTTCTTCGGCAACCGTGACGGCGATTTTATTATAGCATTTGAGATAACGAGTCAGTATGATTCAAGGCTATTTTTATCGTGACGTGCCGGTATCGGCTGATGACTGTCCAGTGTAAATGGACCTTAAGGCGGATAACGAAATCAACGGTTTTACGAAAGCGTGTAACTTTTGATTTTCAAGGGAAAAAGATTTAATTTTTATTTGTTAGGTGTTATGAACAAAATAATGAAAGGATCATTAAGATGGAAAGCTCTATATGCGTCTAAGTTAAGATTAGATTTTTGATCAGCAGTGTGCACTGGAGTGCTACCAAACTTTGAAAATATAAGACTATCATAAGACCGGTAGTCACCTACGGCTGTGAGACATGGTCTCTAACGCAAAAAGAGGAAGGCAGGCTGACAGTTTTTGAGAGGAAAATACTGAGAAAAATTTTTGGACCCACGCTGGAGGATGGGACTTACAGAATTAAAAGAAACCTTGAACTTGAAGAACTGATAAACCATGAAACAGTAGTGAGATTCTGTAAGTCTCAACGCCTACGGTGAGCTGGCCATGTGGAAAATTATATCCAGATGGGTGCCCCGCGAAAAAAGACCAAGAGGCAGACCGAGGAAAAGATGGGCGGATTGCGTGGAAGAAGATTGGGAGAAAATGGAAGGAGCTGGGGAATGGAGAGAGATAGCCAGAGACAGAAGTCAGTGGAGGACCGTTGTGGAGGAGGAGGCCAAGTCCCACACCGGGATGTAGCGCCGAGAAATGAATGAATGAAGTGTGCAATGGAATTTCGTCTAACGCTGACGAAGTCATTATTAATCCGTGGAAGAATTTGAACACACATAAAAATTATCTGAAATAAATCAAAATGCACTTCCTCTACGAGGTTTGAGAAAAAATGTGGACCATAATATATATAAGATTGTGAAACTATTGAACTTACCCTATTGCCCTTCTCAGCGAAACATTTCGGAATGCAGCATCCCGGCCCGGTGCAGTTTCTCGCAGGTCCGCTGATTGAATCGGAGGCCGTGTTGATGATATCGAAACTAGATATCGTCTGCGGGATATCTGGCCTCCCGTAAAGGCCCACTTTGGATTCATTTCCTGATCCTGCGGAACCAGACCATGTCGACCAATATTGCTGAAATTTTAATTGTAATCAGATTAATACACATTTTTTAAAGCTCTTACTATGCAACAAACAAGCACACAAAACAGTTATAATCGCTCTGCTAATAAAATCAGAATACTTTTTTGTATTGATATATACGCTTATTGTGAAATTTTAATGTAACAAACACAACAACAACAAACCATCACGCCGTTTCCCCGCAGAGGTAGGGAGAGAGAATGGACCGCCACTCCACTCTAGCTTCCTCCACATTCATATAACGAGTCATACACCCACGTCGATTCCTCCGACTTAAAACATGACCAACCATTAATTTTTTTTTTTTTTTTAAAGACTAACATCAAAGATTTAAATCAATGATATTAGAATTTATTTTACAATCTTCAATTTGAGCAGAAAAAAGCTCATTATTATGAAGAAGGAATCTGGTCGGGTCCAGGCTCGAACCCCAGTCCCCTAGATTAGGAGTCAAGCGTTCTATCCCCTAGACTACCACCCGATTTGATTAATTTGTTCGTGCCATGTTTTCCTCGGTCTACCTCGACTCCGTACTCTATTTACATCGTTAACGTATACTTTCTAATTTAAAAAGTGTAATATTCATCATTAATCGGGTGGTGGTTTAGGGGTTAGAACGCTTGGCTCCTGATCCAGGGGGCATGGGTTCAAGCCTGGACACGACCAGATTCCTTCTTCATAATAATGAGCTATTTTCTGCTCATATTGAAGATTGTAAAATAAATTCTGATATCATTGATATAAATCCTTGATGTTAGTCTTTTTATTTAAATTTTTAAAAAAAACTTTCAAATGCCGTTAGCGAGTTTAAACGCACAATATTGCCATGCCCGTAACGCCACCGTACAAAATGTGCTAACATATTCACCCATTTTACTCATCAAAAATATTGAACGAATGCTGTAATAAAATATTCACATGTTTATTTTTAAAAAAATATTGCAAAACTCCTGGTGACATATTTCACAGTAAATGATATTTTTGACTAAATGATGACAAAATAATACACCAATTATGTATTTGGTGGGCCGCTATTATACGCTTTCAATGAGTTTATTTTCTTATACGTTAAAATTTTGAATAAATAAAATATATTAATCTTATCAGGAACTGTCTTTTGGGGTTAAATGAGGTAAAGAGGTAAAATGATCATATTTCACAACATCTAAAAGATCTTCACTGTCTCAAATGTCCTAAAAAACAGAATAAACTAAAGTTTTTAAAGCATGTCACGGAATGGTACCATCCTATATAATTGATCTCCGTATTACCGATAGCCCTAATTTGAGGCAATATACGCTTTGCTCAGCAAATTCCTCGCCTATGGGCAGATTAGTCAAAGCGCAGGGGCTTTCGCTATGGCAGGTCCGTTGGCCTGGAATACTAGTATCTACTCCCCGCACGCTTCAGATTTATTGACAATCCGACTGATTTTAAATCTAACTTAAAAACCCACCTTTTCAAAATATCACATAAAATAAAAACAACCATTATCTGATTGCTAGTGTCAGGTGCAGCTCTCATGACTAAATAACATTGTCAAAGCGCCCTTGAGGTGAGTGACTCACGAAAACGGCGCTATTCAAAACGGACTAACAAACTAACCATCACGCCGTTTTACCATAGGTGTAAGCAGAGAACATGGCCACACTGTTACTACACTATGATTACATAACTTTCGCGCATCTTCTACATTCATACAACGTGACACGCACTATCCTCCATTGTTCCTACTTCAAACGAGGCCGCCTTTCAGTAATTGATTAATTTGGTCATGCCATGTCTTCCATCGACGAGTCTTCGTCGACTTATTTTTCCATTCAAAGAACTTGTATATATGTTATATTTTAACCATTCTTCCCTTATTCATATGTCCAAACCATCTTAGTGATACCCTTATTTAATTTTATTTAGGATGCATTCATCCGCCTTTCTAACTTCTTTATTAGGTATTCTATATACATTTTCTTTATCATACTTTCATTCTTCTTCTGCCAACTCCAAGCCTCACTTCGATACATAAGGGTCGGCACTAGAACTCCAGTGTGCACTGCCATCTTTGCTTCAGTATATTATATTTGCAGTGATGATATTTATTATAGTATTATTATTATTATTTGTTTTTTTGAATGTATACAAATACTGGATTTTACCCATTGCGGGTTAATCATTTTTAAGGATTAATTGTATCTTATTAGAGATGAAGATGTAAATTGTTTTTTGGAAACCGAATATGACTACCATATTCGGTTTCCAAAAAACAATTTACATCTTCGTCTCTATTGAGATACAATTAATCCTTAAAAACTATTATTATTAAACAATTTCTTCAATATGTCAATAACTACAATATTTCAACGTGTAATTAATGTTAAAAGAAACATCTGTTACATGCTGTGACCGGAGTATAATGTGGTTAGGATATAGATCGAGTGCAGTGTTCGAGGTTACTGAGGGTAATTTAAGATTATGAACTATATTTTCATAGCCGAACTAACATAACAATTGTCTAACATTTATTAGTACGATTTCGACAACAACGCAGAAGATACTGAAATGCGCACGTGCAGAGGATGGATCCCTCCAGAATCCCACACGCTGTGGTGCCGCCAAAAATATGGAGGGATAGCTGGGAATCAACCACCCAAGAGAGACCAGCCTGACTACAGGAACAGACCAATGGTCTAAAAGAAGAAGAAGATATAAGAACTTGTACATCACTTTCGACAACTGCTAACGTACGGACCTTGGTTATACAGTAGAATAGTCATTACGTTAAAAAAGTGCAATTTAAATCTTTACTTCGATAGCTCGTAAATTGTGAACTTTCAAATGTCAATATTTATTCCCTCGTGAAGCGAGGATTTTTGAAGAGGGGTTTAGATGAGCCATGACTCAAAATAGACTCAATTTTTTTTAAAGATTTCATTGATTCATTAATATATTTAATACTTTTGTTATCTGGTGACCGTAAGTATTCGCGTTGGCGAAATGACATCATCCAGTATTTATCTATAGCAGACCACCAGTGTTGGTTCTGAGAACGTTATCGACGTCGGCCAGAGTGCACGAGGACTCTCTAGAAGGCACTGCAATACTTGTGTGATAGAATATCTTAATCTGTTGTATGTATGCCCTGCATTCACACTATTGGCCGAAGGAAGAGAATGCTGAAGGAGTGATAACGATACGAATAATGTAATGAAAGGATCACCGAAATGGTTTTGACACATGGGACAAGCTGAAGAATTTATAAACTAACTCAACCATCAACCGTTTCCCCCGAGGGATGAACATATATAATGTACTCATAGATTTTGGATCGCCACACTACTCAGTATTAACACACATCTCTAGATCCCTCAACATTCTTGCTGGGTCTCTTGCACACATTTTGATTTTGTCTTCTTCTTATTCTGCTTTATTTAGGACTGCGTCCTGTTATTTCTCGGAGCCTGTTCCTGGGATGTAGATGTCTAACTGTCTCGCCATCTTTTGGGTGGTCTTCTTGGAGGTCGATTTCCTGTTGGTACTTTATTTGCGGCTATATTTATCACTCTTTCAGAACATGCTCTTTCCACATGTTCTCTCTAGTAGTGTCTTCTCAGTCTTCCCCATTGCAGATCTTTCTTATTTCAGAATTTCTTACTCTATCTCGGAGTGCCGTTTCCGCAACGGATCGGAGAGTCTTCATTTCTGGGGTTCTTAGGAGACTTTTTATTCTGATGGTGTCAGCTCTCGTTTCTATTCCATATGTCATAATAGGACGTACGTGTGTCTTGTTGATTCGTATTTTTCTCTCCTTTGGCATATTTTTGTTTTTCCAAACAGCATTTTTCAAGCAGTCAGCCACAACGGCGGCCCTGTTATTAACACATAAGATTGATTTTATGATTTTTTATAAAAGATCATTTTTGATAAACTTACTTTTTTATCTTCCTTTATTGGTTTCAATTACTATATTTGATCTTTGCAGGTGTTTATCTCAAGGATATTATTACAAGTTATTAAAACATTTCTTTCTATATTTCATGGGCTATCTAAGAAACCATGGAAAACCTCAACCGGGACATTTAGCATCTATAACGGAACATTTAGGGTACATCTTTAAATATGCATCTTCTTTTGTCCATCAAAAATTCAAACACTCCTATGAAGCTAACAAAACATGTTCCCATTACTCAGTTGGGAATAATACAAGCTAGTTACAGATGTAGAAATACAAACACTATTGCTGAAGAGATAACGCGAACGTTTGTGTTGGACGCTGGGCCGCTTCCTGTCGCGTGACATGCGGAACCAGGAAGTGTGGAAACGATTAGAAAACATTCAGAAGTTTGCGAAAGCTCACGTACGATTGCTCGATTAGACGTTGGATTCTCCCTGTGGTGGTAATGTGACCAATAAAAGGAATGTGCGGGAAGATGTGTGATATATGTATTACAAATTAACATTTAAAAAATACGATGAAAAGAAATGTATAGTAGATGAACGCGTCCTCAGTAAAATTGATGAATCTATGATGTTTCGGATATACGTTCGAATGGAAAAGAAGTCGAGGAAGATATGGCATGATTAATATAATAAATTACTAAATGGCGACCATGTTTGAAGTCGGAAAAATGTTAGAGCGCATTCACATATCACGATGTATGAATTAAAAATATTCTCGAAAGGTTTGTCAGGATATATAAGTGTAGCGATGCATCCTTTTTACTTACCCCTTCGGGGGATGCCTTAATGATTAATTAATTTGAAAAAACAATGTTTTTAAGAAATTCGTTCTTATCAATTGTGCTGCTAAACCATTTATACAAACTTTATTAATTCACACACCTCTCTTTCGTTCTTTATTATATTTCAAGGATATTAAACCTGCGTTCGAAAAAAAATATATACACTAATTCAAATCAACGAATTTTAGCGAATCTCTATTTGTTTGTTAGTTTTTTTTTATCTCTTTAAATTATTTTGTTTTGAAATGCTCATTTATAAATGCAAATAAATTTCATTTTACAATAACAATTATTAATTTCCACTTTATTAATGAATGTTTCTTCAGATATAACACAAGCCATAAAGTTTCTGAATGCTTTTATGAATCCGAAAACCGTGCTTTAACATTCGTATTTCACATTCGAAAATAATATTTTATCAATTAATCGAAAGCCAAGACAGACATTAACATTGTGGAATTCCATAGTAATACACTTTGGAAATTGAAAATAACTTTGTTTATAATCCACAAAATATTAAAAAAATACGACATGTTTCGGAGGATACCTCCTCCATCTTCCGGTGTAAAAAATTATAAAAACTAAACAAAAAAAGACTAATTTAATTAATTATCAATTTATTGAATATATTAATTTTTCTTTGTTTAGTTTTTATTATATATTTACACCTAAAGATGGAGGTATCCTCCGAAACAAGTCGTGTTTTTTAAATATTTTGTGAATTATAAAGAAGGTTATTTTCAATTTCCAAAATATTTTATCATTCTCTTGGATGTGCGTTTAAAGTGAAAAACACCACATGAAGTCCATGCACGTAAGTGAGTTTTTTTATGGTTTTTATGGGTCGAACGACAGAATGACGTTGACATTAACACCGTGGATTTTAAAATAACCAATTTAAAATAACCCACTGAATGCTTTGAAACTGAAAGACTTCAATTCTTCCCATTTTTACATCTAAACACATTTTTTCACACCGCGATCACTATTATATCGAAATTAAAATACTAATGTGTTATGTTTTTTGTTTATGTATAATACAAGTATGTCCAAATAAACTTTTAAAATATTTTATATTCGTCAAATTAGTTTGAGAATTATTAAAATTAATGTATGATTAATAACATATATTATATTTTAAATATATAATTATATAACTCATTGCATTCCACGGACATGTCGATTGTTTCGACACCGAAAAAGACACTATTTAATATTTGATTAAATTGATTTTGCCATGCGTTTTGCTCTCCCAAGCCACATTAAGAAATATCTTAATATCCATCGATACAGTACGTACGTATATTAAGCATCCCTGATATTCATGCCCTGTATTCTGTCATACACTGTTCATCTGCTTATGAGAGGTTTCTGTAGCTGGCAATAGAACTTCTATTGAGGAATGCCTTGAAACACAAACCATCACCCCGTTGGTAGGCAGAGAGAATGAATCGTCACACTACTCTACCTCGACATACCTCGCTTCCTCCACATAAATACATATTGTTCATACTAGAACGTCGTTTCTTGCATTGAAAAATTTGGAAATTGACATTGTTGTCAAAAAGTTGCAAACATTTAAAACTAACTAACAAACTAACCATAACGTCGTTTCTCCGAAAGGGTAGGCAGAGAGGATGGACCGCCATACTGTTCTATCCTTACATAACTCTCGCGCCTCTTTTTTTTCATTTTGTTTTCATTTTCATTTTTTTTTTTTTTTTCATTTATTTTGCTAATAATCACAAACATTACAGACATACAATTCCAAATCATTTGCAATTACATTATAAACAGAGAAGCATTAAAAAAATAAAAATTAAGCTTAAGAGTAAGAAAAAATCATAACATTGATATTGCATCCCTGAGGCAACTCACACTATCACGAAATATGTCGACCTCCGAGGCGATCCGATTAAGCAATAAGATTGCCCTACCCACAGGCATTACCATTGGCAGGTTGGTTCTGCAGCGTGGCAAATAAAACAATCTGTGCTGTCTTTGACGAAGGTAATTATCAGGGACAAATAGACCTACATCACTCAGGACATCCGAGTTCTGTATACGGCCGCCAATCAGCTGAAAGAAGTGAACTCCCAAGTGAATGTTCCTCCTTCTCTCCAATGATTGGTAGCTTAGCATACCTAGCAAGAATTCAGTCGGAAAGAGCCACGGGTAATAACCGCGCTCCCTGAGGTAAAGAAAGCGCAGAAATTTTTTCTGCACTCGCTCCACCATCAGAGAATATCGGATCCCAGGCGGTGACCAAATAACGGAACTATATTCCAGCCGACTTCTTACCAGGGAATTATACAACACCCGAAGTACCTGTGTGTTCGAAAATATCTTCCACATTCCACCCTCGTCGAGTGTTCCTACTTTGAACATGGCCGTCTTTCAGTAATTGATTAAGTTGGTCATGCCATGTCTTCCATGGCCTTCATTTCTTCGACTTCTTTTTCCATTCATACTACTTGTATATTTTTTTTTAACCATTCTTCCCGCATACATTCGTTATATATGTCCATCATCATCAGCCGTCTGTCATCCACTGCTGAACGTAGGCCTCTCCCAAAGCACGCCACCGACCCGTATCCATTTCCACTCCCTTTCATCTATGTCCAGCAATCCTTTTCAGATCGTCGGTCCAGCGGGCAGGGGGACGTCCAACTCTAAGGAATCCTGTACGCGGTCTCCACTCCAGAACCCATCTTCCCGATCGGCTTTCGGTTCTCCGACAGATATGACGGCATTCATCCGCCTTACATTCCTTTCATACTCCATCATTAGGTATTCTAATACATTGTTTTTTCGCGCATTCATCTTAGTGATCTAATTTATACGGCATTTATCCTACTATCATCCTTCTTCTGCCAACTCCAAGTTTCACTTCCGAAGCGAACATTTCACTGCGTAAAAAGATATAATTTTGAAACTTACCGCATCTACGCCTGCAAATAATATTGTTATGGCGGCAAGTAATCTGGAACAAAAATACACTCAAACATTATTATATTCTAACGAGACATTCTCGAAACAATGTTCATTATATGTTATGATAATACATATTATATTTTGAGCACGGCTAGTGTAACGCCGTGGGATCTCATCATGCTGTTTGACATTTGGAAGAATGATACGAGTATACACATGTTTAGTGATGAAACAATACGAAGTAAATGAACTTATTCTTCTTCTTCTTCTTTGCTAGCCTTCTTCCCTCCACTGCTCTTCCAATTTCTTCCACTCGTCTCTATCCTGCCCCCTTTGTATCCAAGATTTTCCAACCCTTTTGATAATATCATCGGTCCATCTCATCGGTGGCCTTCCGACACTTCGCCTATTTTCCCATGGTCTCCAACTGAGTATCCTGGGTGCCCATCTGTTGCCACCTTGTCTAACCAAGTGTCCAGCCTATTGCCATTTCAATTTTGCCACTCGTTCCATGACGTCAGCAACCCTGGTGCGGCGTCTGATTTCTTCATTTCTTATGCGGTCACGCAAGCTCACACCAAGTATCTGTCTTTACATGGACCTCTGTGTACACTTGAGCCTGTGGAAACTTTTTGCTGTAAGATGAACTTATTGTATGGAAATAATGAAAATTTTAAAAATATTTTCTTTGTGCGTTTTGCTTGCTGCCATATTGTGAATCATGACCAAAAGTCGAATCTATAAAACAAGTGGATAAAGGGGGTTTTGAAGTCATAAAATTAAATGAGGTTTTTCTATTAAAATTATTGTATTGTAATTTCAAACATTACCAATCATTATTGGACATTGAATTTTAACTAATCAGCCGACTAAACTAGTAAAATCTTAGTGAACATTAATACGAATAAAAACTTCTTTTATATTCGCTTTGTGTTGTGGATTCACATTTGAATAACATTTTGAAAACATTATATGTTCACAACATTTTTTTGCACCTTTCACAAACACATTAAAATTCATTCAATTAAACAGGTTTAAATTCGTTGATTCATATACTGAAGAAGGGGAGTTTGTGTCCCGAAACATTTTTGTGAAAGATGCAAAAAAGTGTTGTGAAAATACAATGTTTTCAAAAAGTTATTCGAATGAAAACCTATGTTTTCTAAAAGTATTTTTATAATTTATGGGAATGGAATGTTACACCTGTCTAATGCATTATTAACTGGTTTGATTTGACTTGTTTGACTAGAGAAATAATCAGTAAAATTAAAGTTGCACAACGGGCCATGGAAAGATCCAAGTGAGGTATCTAGCTTAGAGACCGTACAACCAACGAAGAGTTTAAAAGACGAATCAGGGTCACCAATATATGGGTAATATACTTGACATGTGTGCCGACGGGTTGATGGAAGATGGAGCCAGAGAGTTACTGAATGCAGGCCAAAGTCTCCCAGAAGGGGGGAGTAGAAAGAATGGACCGCCACATTGTTATATCCTGCATTTTAATCGTGCCATATTTCCTTCGTCTTTCTCTATTTCTTGTTTCGTATACAACGTTCATATATAATTTCTTCGCCATTCTTTAAAAAAAAGTCAAAGTTGTTGTCTAAAAATAACATGTTTATTTTTCCTTTATTCGGGTCTGCACGTGTTAATTGTATATATTTCTATGGAAATCTCTCAGTTGAAAAAAAAATATGAATGTAATGTTATCAGAAGATTTTTCGTAATTATGGCATATCCTTGTTAAAAAATGGAAAGATAAGAGCGGTCAAGTCGCCAAGGGTCAAAGCAGCCACCGCTTTATCTTTTTAGCCAAAACGACTTCTCACTGAAGACGCTAAAGATTATTGTTGTACAGCCGAAATACACATTGATTATATTTATATTTAAATGGGCTCCAATTAAACATGTTTTAATCAGAATCAAATAAGTAGCGTGTATTAAAAACAAACATAAAAAAATCAACTTCTATAGTTGCGTAACTACTTTTATTTATAAAGCTGAAGGTTTCGATGTGAATTATTTTGAATATTGTTATAAAAAATTGGCATACTTTTTCTTTGTTGTTCATAAGGTGTTAAGAAAATCACACGTTTTTACACGGCTTTCAGGACAATAAATCATCAGTTCTTGTTATTAAATAAACTATTATTACATCAACATTTTCTTTTTGACGAATTTTGAAAAAAAAAATCTAAAAAAAAATTGTAATATAAAAATAAGGTTTTTGTATACTTGATTGATATTCTTTTAAAATAGTTACGAATACGAAAATCCGACGAATTATCATATAATAAGGACATAAACAAAAATAAAAAATAAACTCTTGTTTACCGAGTAATTAATAAATATTTTTGAATATATCTGTAACAAATGTATTGTAATCAAAAAAAAAATGCTCCCTTGATATTAAGTTAAATGTTAAAAGATGAACTACATTTAATTTAAAATGTGTGTAATAGAGTGTGGTATTTAAATAATATAACTTTAAAAGTTTTCAAAATAAAATGAAGTTGTCACAACTCACTTAGAAAATATATCCGCACTTACATAGTTAAATACACTAAATAAAAAACTAGTTTACTACAGTTTAGATAAATGCAAATTGATGAAGTGGACGACAATAGTATGTCATTAATATTTCAGACATAAAAACACAAAAATCCGTGAAAGCTCTCTGAGGAGAAATCGAATAGTTTCATTCCTTGTGAATGGAGATACGCATGAGCGGGTTTTATTTTGGTAAACTGTTTGTACAGACCTCGTCCCCTTGTCCGGCATGGCGGTTCTATACCAGCTGCTGGCGAGCCCGCCGGAGCTGCGTTGCACTTCAGTCGAGAGAAATCTGCCACGAACACTCGCGCACGCTCGCAGGGTCGCGTGCCTGCGCGCTACTGACGCCTCCTTCGCCAGCGAGCCCGCCGCCAGCCTGCCCCCCTCCAGGCCGAAAATTCAAAAATCGAATGGAAATAGTCCCGGGAAAACGGGCTTCACGCTTGAAACAAAAGAAAAATTGTACAAATCACTAGTGAATTGAAATAATAATGATATTAAATATTATATTTTGTGTGATTTGATTTGTTTTTTCATAATTTTGTGGTGGTTTTCAGGGCGTCGGTAGGGTGGAAGAGAGGGGGGCGGTCGGCGACGCGGCTCCCGAGCGCGCGCGCCTTCAGTACGGGCTTTGCCATGGCGCGGCCACATTGGCGCGGAAGGGCAGACACGCCCGGCTTTACATTGTTTGTCGTATTGTTTTTATTCAGTTTTGCGAGCCACGTGCCTATCGGAGAAGCGGTGAGTACTAACCACCAACTAATATATCCCTAAAGTGTACGGCTAAAATACAAAAAATGTCAGATGTTCATAAGCTTTTACTGTATCATTGAAATCTCTTAGTTTCTTGTTTGATATGTGGTCCAAACAAGTTTCAGGCAAATCTATTATGACAAATGCATAAATATATATTATTATACTATTTGTACCAAATCTCCCACGGACACGTTTTAAATTTAATCATAATAAATATATTTCAAAAAACACAAAAAAAAAATTATTCGAATCAAATATTCTAATGTTCTACTCTGATTAATGTGAATGACATATAATTTGGAACAAAAATACGTATTATTTAAATTAATATAACAAAGTTCATTTCTGGTGGAACGATTTTCGAACATTAAATGTTTGAAAATATATGATAGGTTTAGTAACTGACCACCCGTTGAAATACGCCATAATTATTTGCGAAACGCCCGAGCTTTCATATTGCACCTACAAATATTCGTTTGACCAGGAGTATATATATTTTTTACTACTTTAATTTTAAAATATTGATAACAGATATCCTTGGGCCGTAAATTATTGTCAAATTAACCTACTATAGTTATCTCCTATGTGAGACTTTTAAAGCTTTCAGCTAATATAATTAAATAAAACGATGTTTTTTAACTACTTCCACTTTTGTATTTATTTAGAGAGCGACCGGTTTCGCCAGGCTCGCTGGCATCGACAGACTGGATGCCAGCGAGCCTGGCGAAACCGGTCGCTGTCTAAATAAAGATAAAAGTGGAAGTAGTCAATAAAGCCAATAAAGCATGTTTCTATGATCGTGCTTTCAGCGTTGCGGGTCCGTTGGCGTGGAATAGCCTCCATGTTAGTATTAAGTACGAGGATAGTGACGTTAAATTTAAGAAACAACTGAAGACTGCACTGTTCGGTCAGTCATTTACTAGTGCGCCCTTGGAGTAATTGATTTTACAAAACGGCGCACTTAAAATACCAATCATCATAATAATAATAAATAATAATAGTTAAAAAACATCGTTTTATTTAATTATATTTAAAATGAACTTCCATTAAGAGATTTCAGTAAAATCATTTGATTATCTTTCAGCTAAGTTATTTTTCTTTCATTCATACTGCAATCGAAACTAATAACACTACATGTTCTGTTCATCCTTATATTATTTTCATGGAAATGTTAATGGTGAAATAAATAAGTTATTGAATATTTTAATTTTGAATGACTGTTATAATAACATACGTATCACAATGTATTTTTATGAGATTGTCGCGATAGATGTTTCTACAACCTATGTTGTCATCATCAGGTGTTTACAAACAACTTGCTTGTAACAACTGATGATGCCAACAATGGTTGGCGAAACAGTTATTGCGACAATCTCATAAAAGTAAATTGTGTTACTTATATTTTCAAAATTGAGATATTTTAGAATATTTAAATATCATAGTGTTTCGATCAAAATATGGAAATAATAATTTTTTTTTTAATTATTTGAATTATAATATGTATTTTCCCAATAATAGTATCACCTCAATTATCCATCATACACATATCGACTTAAACACAACCAAATCACATTTGTAATTTTTTTTTCGTGAAACGATTACCTGAAATAAATTAAAAATCAAACTTTTTTATAATAATAAAACGTACCTACTCATTTATTTATTCATTATTATTTATAGTATAGTTCGTGTTTTTCATTGCCCCCAACTAGGGTTGCCCATTGTATGGAGACATTTCTATATATTATACAATCATAGTTGAATATATTAATAACTAACTAACTAACCATCACGCCGTCTCCCCGAAGGGGTAGGCAGAAAGAATGGACTGCCACACTTTTCTTTCCTGACATATCTCTCTCGCCTCCTCAACACTCATACGTCGTGTCACGCACGCGCGTCGACCCCTCTGACTCCTCACATGGCCGACACTCAATATTTGATTCACTTGATCGTGCCACGCTTTCCTCGGTCCTCCTCTATCTCTGGTTCCACTTACATCACCAACATACAATTCTTTCACCATTCTTTCTTCATTTATTCTTTCAATATGTCCAAACCATCTTAATGATCCTTTCATTATTTTGTTCATGACACCATCATTCGCACCGCATTCACTTCTTATATTTTCATTCGACACTCTATCATACACAGAGTATCCACACATTCTTCTAAGAGATCTCATTTCAACTGCATTTATTCTACTTTCATCCTTCTTTTGCCAGTTACATGCTTCGCTTCCATACATAAGGGTCGGTAGAAGAACACCATTGTGCACTGCCATTCTAGCTTTTTTGATAGGTTTTTGAATATATTAATGAAACGGAAAAAAATTATAATTATTATTATTTTGTTGATATATTTTTATATCATTATAGCGCGAGTCAAATCGATGTAAAGGATAGGATAAAAAGGAAATATGGATAGAAGAACTATGTGAATGGAAATATGACGGTTATCTCTCTGTTTCTCTTATCGTGAGGGTATTCACGAATTCGCTATTATTATATCCAAAGAGGTCTATCTCTATTGCCACATCGTTTAGAAGACGAATCGCCTTCAATACAGGATATATTTTAAAATATATTAATTCAAAATTACTATAATATTTAAATTATAATATTTTATATCAATATGACAATTTTTTTAATAATATTTATATCAATATGATAATATCTGTAATACCTTAGACTTACACATTCATCATCTTTGTGTATGAAATGAGATCTCTTAAACGAATGTGTAAAAATATGTGAATGATAGAGAGTCGAATGAAAACACGAGAAGTGAATGCAGTGCGCATGAAATTGTTAGGAACAGAATAATAAGAGGAACTTTAAGATGGTTTGGGCACATGAAAAGAATAAATGAAGAAATAATGGTAAAAAAAAAATGTTATCGATGTAAATGGAACTAGAAATAGAGGAAGACCGAGGAAAACGTGGCACGTGAGGAGTCGAAGAAATCGACCTGCGGTTAGAAAAAGGTGTAGGTATGCACGATGTATGCATGTTGAGGAAGCGAAAGAAATATGCCGGGAATGAAAATGGTGGCAGTCCATTCATTCTGCCTTTCGGGGAGACGGCGTGATGGTTAGTAAGTTAGTTTATTTATTTCTTTAATGTCAATAATATTGCAACAAAATCTTACCTAGGAGGTCATTGAACAGCTAATCAGAAGGATAATGGTATGTTCTTTTTATGACTCAAATATGTTTATTTCATTCTTTTATCCAGTGGAACTCTATTGTTTAAGTAAGAATTATTAAATTAACATTCTATGCTCCTGATAAAATATTTTAACTGTTATAAAAAAACTGTTTCTTTGATGGTTATATCCTAAGTTAGTTAGAAAGTTTCAATCCTGGGATTGGTTTGCAGCAATTTCTTCTATTCTTCTCTTCCATTCTTCCCTGTCTTCTGCGGCTCTTTTGAAATCTGCATATGATGAGCAGCGCACGTCCACCAACAGGTCCTCCAGGTACTCTCGGCGTGGGCGTCCCTTAGAGTTTGTCCCCTCGGTCATATCCTCCATTATGGCATCCTAAGTAAAACTAAAAAAAGGATCACTTAGTTAAAAAAATATATATTATTATTGGAATGAACAAAAAAGCCGATGACTGTCAAGGAAAACACTGCATGACCAAATTAATGAATTGGAATGTGATGTAATGGAATGAACTGGAATTAATGTAAAAGTATTGATATGAATTAAATGTGTAATTAAAAATAGAAACTTAAGTTGTATGGTCAGCCTATATAAAATAAACAAGTGATTGTAATAAACAAGTGGTGTGCATGTGATAATAGTTATTAACTTTGATAATATTAACGAATTTTTTTTGTTGCTTGAACAACGGTGTATAACTCCATATTAAATAATAAATACGAATGAAAACGTCTGTTTTCTAGAAGTTTTATTATATTTTATGTGAATGACATGTTTCGCCTGTATAAGACACTATCAAATGTGTAAGACATTATCATTTGATAATGCCTTAGACAGGTGAAATATGTCATTCACATAAAATATAATAAAACTTCTAGAATACAGACGTTTCCATTTGTATTAATTATAATATTTGATAATATACTCGTACATAAAAACTCAATATTGGTTTCACATGGATGCTTAGGGTGACCAACAACAACATCAACAGCAAACCATCACGCCGTTTCCCCGCAGGGGTAGGCAGAGAGAATGGACCGCCACACTACTCTATCCTGACATACCTATCTCTCTAGATTCCACTACATTCATACAGCGAGTCATACACGCACGTCGATTCTTCCGGCTTCTGACATGACCAACCTTTAAAATTTGATTAATTTGGGCATGCCATGTTTTCCTCGGTTTACGTCGACTCCGTACTCCATTTACATCGTTAACGTATACTTTTTTAACCATTCTTTCTTCACCCATGCGCTCCATATGTCCGAACCAACGCAGCGATCCTTTCATAATTTTGTTGATAATGCCTTCTTCCGCTCTACATTTCTTTCTTTTATATCAGCATTTCAGATTCTGTCGTATATCGTTCTAATACACAAACGTCTTAGGGACCTCATCTCTACCGCATTTATTCTGCTTTCATCCTTCTTCTGCCAGTTCCATGCTTCACTTCCATACATTAGGGATGGGACTAGAACTCCATTGTGAACGGCCGTTTTCGCTTTCATTGATAAATTCTTGTTTCCAATAACTATTCTTAAAGCTCCTTTCTTATATTAATTATAATATTTGATAATATACGTAAAAACTTATGATTGGTTTCATATGGATGCTTAGGGTGACCATATTATGAAATTATTTTTAAGGCTTACGGGTGTAGCTATTCCACTTTTTTGTCTTTTTGTATAAAAATAGGTAATGTTTTATTTTGTAGAGACCACAAGTGGACCAATTAAATTACAATGAATGGTGCAATTTACGCGATGGATGGTACAAAACCACAAAGATAAGTGATGTTAATTGAATAGTTGGTCAGTACAGTGCAGACGGTATTAAAGCATGTAGTGAAGTTAAAGAGTTAGCGGCAGCAATATTTTGAGATTAACTTACTTTACGTAGCCGCAAAACTGTTGATGAGATTTCCTTCTTGTTTATGTTCCAATTTTCGTGATCCTGCGCTTTTTGCGATCGAGAAGAATATTCTTTAGGCGCTGACTTCTTCTTCTTCAAGTGCCCTATCGGGCCCCCTCAACGTTGGCGATCACCTCGGCAAACCTGCCCCTGCCCTCCGCCACTCGGAACAGCTCCTCCACACTTCTGATGCCGGTCCACTCCCTCACGTTTCGCAGCCAGGACATTAGTTTCCTACCGGGCCCTCGGCGTCCCTCAATTTTCCCCTTGTTGGAGAATGTGGTACTTTTCCCCACGCAGTATATGACCCAGATGTGAGATCTTTCGAACCTTGAAAGTTGATAACAGCTCCCTTTCAACTCTAGCTCGCCTCAGGACTTCGGTATTGGTAACCATGTCTGCCAAGGAAACTCTGAGCATTCGGCGATGGAGCCACATTTAAAATACTTCCAGTCTGTTCATTGAGTTAACTTTCAAGGTCCACGTTTCACATCCGTACAATAAAACAGACTACACATAGCATTTGATCATTCTCTGGCGGAGTTTCAAGTTTACATTATCATTGCAGAAGAGTGATTTCATTTTATTAAACTTAGCTCTTGCTGCCTCAATTCTGCATTTTATCTTTACATCTGGGTCAAGAGATTGCATTAGTATGTTGTCGAGTTATTTAAAATTTTCCACCCTTTCAACGTTACGGCCGTTCAAATACAATACTGACCTACTGTAGTCAAGCCGTCTGAAAATCATCCATTTGGTTTTGCTGACATTTATAGTTAGCCCCAATCTTTCACCAGGCGCTGACTAGGTATCCTAGAGTTGATTTTCTGGCTGGTCTTGACGCTTACAGATTATTCTTCTCTTCTTCGAGTGGTAAGGTCCCTTTGATGTTGACTATCACTTGAGAGTAGAGATCTCCCATCCCAGACTCGTAGCCATCATTTGATTGTCCTTCATAGTGATGATCTGGGGAATGATATCCAGGATGGTTCCCCATGCCTTATCTGGAAGATTTTCTGTTGGGGTTGCCTTTCAGTTTTGTAGCGCTTTCTATTTTCTTGGTAGTAATGTCAGTGATCACATTGTCCGGGGTTCGCGGGGTCTAAGAGACCATTAATTTCTGGTGTCATTGCTAATTGGCATATTGCAATATTTTGTGGCAGTGTGATTGTCACACTGTCTTGTCTGGTGTAGAGTTCTCGTGACAAAAAAACGACGATAGATTAGCTGCCTATCACATGTCACGAGAATCAATATAGCTTAAAAAAAATTGTACACAGTAATTGGGTTAAAGCGACCTTTTGTATACGTAAAAAAATACAAATAAAATAAATAAAATTATAGAGGGATGCTTCCGTACAGATCATTATTAGGGTCGTATTCTCAAACCAGTAGATTATTTGTTTTCAAGAGTCACTGTCCATGATTATTAAAGTTGGTGGTGTTATAAATGTCCAGCTTGATGTTCCTGGATAGAAAGTTTACTTTAGTGACATCTTCGAAAAGGCTTCAGCATGCAGGTCTTTGAACTACGTGCTCTAATTCCAGGTGCATATCATTTGCTATTTAAGAATTCTCGAGGGATTTTGTTAGTCAACTTAAAATAACTCAATTATTCGGTTAGAAGAAGAAATAACGTATCGTTAATGCAAAATAAATTAGGTAAAGCAAATTATGACCATATTTTTAAATTTTCGTATATTATTAATAAGCGGTGATTGTAAAATAAAAAAAAACTTATTTAATTTCACTAAAATAGTAACAATCACGACATCACAGATGTTGAGTGTTTTTACTGGGTTTACGTTATTCTATGTTTTGTTCGATCTAAAAGGACGCAGGATTTTTTAAAACAATAAATTAATTGTTAAAGTATTAATGTCCTGGTTTAGGGTTGTAAAATTATCTCTAGTAATAATCTGTTTATCTAACCGATTGGTATTAACTTTATAACCGTTTTTACTGAAATGTTGTTTCAATAATATGCGTAACTGCGACTAGACGATTACTGAAGTGACGAAATAAGGATACAAATCGAAACCGAATTTATTTTATATTATCAGGATGGATACTTTTGGATCTCACTTAAAAACTTAAGAAACTATAAGCGATCGATGAAACGTTATTGCCAGTCATTGCTACTTATTGAGATGCGCTTTGCTTTAGATTGACGAATATTGATTATGACAGATTAGAGTGAGAGGTTTTAATTTGGTGTCCCTTAACCACACACCAAACAACACCATGAGAGTAATGAAACTTACACAAGATGTGACATGTCACAATGGCGTAGAAATATTAAAAATCTGTACATATGTTTTTACACAATATTTCAACCCATTTGGCTTGTTACATACGAGTATAATAGTTCCATTCCCATCATAATCGTTCACTTTCTTCGCCATTCTTTCATTCAATTTGTCCAAAGCATCTTAATGATACCCACTTATATTATTTTGTTCATCGCGCATTCGTTCGCTTTACATTTAGTTTCTTCTTCTTCTTCCTCTTAGTTTAGGTCGTATGACCTGTTTGTGACGATGAATTGTCTTGGGGTGATGATGTCCAGCCATCTCTCCATCTTTTTGGCGGCCTTCCTGGTAGTCTCTTGCTGCTTGGATTTTCATATTTGAAAATATTTTTGCAAATCTACATGCGGTCTATGTGGTCTCTCCAAAAGCGCCTTCTGCTTCTTCCCCGTCTCACTTTGTCCTCAACACTACAGACAGACCGTATCGTTTAATTTCTGATCCGATCTCTGATGGTTTTGCCTGCGATGGAGCGTAGGGTTCGCATTTCTGCTACTCTAAGAAGGTTCTTAATTCTATTTGTATCGGCTCTATAGGTATTGGTATCATATTTAGTTTATGTATCTGAATTTTTTATCATAAAAAGATTTTCTACACATTCCATTTCCTCTAAAAGATCTCATTTCTAATGCATTTATTCTACATTTATCATTATTTTGCCAATTCCACGCTTCACTTCAATACATAAGGGTTTACACAAGAACACCATTGTGCACGGCCACAAGCAACTCCTAACATAATAATTAAATAAAACGATGTTTTTAACTACTTCCATTTTTGTCTTTATTTAGAAGCTGTCTAAATAAAAACAAAAGTGGAAGTAGTTAAAAAACATCGTTTTATTTAATTATTATTTAAAATGAACCTCCATCAAGAGATTTCAGTAAAATCATTTGATTATCTTAAAAACTCCTAACATATTTATAAAAAATATGCTTAACTCTTTAACACATTCAGAAAATATATATGCTTAAAAACGGGGGTGTTTTCACACAAATTACGTTTTCGCAGAGAACATTATAGTCTAAGCTTAATTAAGACGAAGGATGCACAGCTTTCAGTTTTGGCCCGCGATGTACAAGTACCACCATACTGCTCTGTCTTATCATACCTCTGGAGTTCCTCTACATTCATTCAACGTAAGATACACGCTCGTTAATTTTTCCGACTTCGAATGTGGCCGCCTTTTAGTATTTGATTCATTAGGTCATACCATGCTTCCCTTGGTCTTCCACGGCTTCTCTTTCCACTCACACTGCTTGTATACAACATTTTAACCATTCTTCTCAAATCCATTTGGTCCATATGTCAAACCATCTCAGGGATCCTGTTTTAATTTTACTTTTGATGGAATCATCTGACTTACATTTCTTCCTTATTTCATCGTTCGGTATTCTATCATATATCGTTTTTATACACATAATCTCAGTGATCTCATTTCTACGGTATTAATCCTACTTTCATCCTTCTTTTGACAGCTCCAAGCTTCACTTCCACACATAAGCGTTGGCACTGGAACTCCATTATGTACTGCCATCTATGCTTCAGTAGATATAATTATATTTGCAGCGATGACTATAAATACTTTCAGCATTAAAAAGGTTAAAAATCTTAAAATTGACTTGCGAGCATGAATCAGTTTATTAGTATGTGGATAAAGAGGGATGTTTGTGTCGTGAATTAATAATACATGTCTAACTAACTATCTAACCATCACGCCGTCTCCCCGGAGGGGTAGGCAGAAATAATGGAACGCCACACTGTTCTGTCCTGACATACTTCTCTCGATTCCTCTACATTCATACATCTTGTCATGCACGCACGTCGATTTCTCCGACTCCTCACGTGTCCGACATTCAATATTTGATTGATTTGATCGTGCCACGTTTTCCTCGGCCTTCCTCTATTTCTAACTCCGTTCACGCCGTTTACATATACCTTCTTTACCATTCTGTCTTCACTCATTCTTTCCACATGTCCAAACCATCTTAATGACCCTTTCCTTATTTTGTTCATAACACTTTCATTCGCACCACATTCACTTCTTATACTTGCATTTGTCACTCTATCATATACAGATTTGCCACACATTCGTCTTAGAGATCTCATTTCTACTGCATTTATTCTACTTTCATCCTTCTTTTGCCAGTTCCGTGCTTCACTTCCAGACATAAGAGTCGGCACAAGAACACCATTGTGCACTGCCATCTTGGCTTTTTTGGATAGGCTTTTGTTTGCGATGACAACTTTAAGTGCACCATTTATTCTTTTGCCTGCCCCAACCCTTCTTTCAATAATACATGTCGATTCTCATTTGTCTACTTCTCCGGTAAATAAACTGATGATTCGTTGGATAGTCAATGCAATGGTTTAATGTTTTAAATGTGGAATATAGAACGTGTGTTCGGTAGTAACATGTTTGAAATATTTTTGTTATTCGCGCATGTGTAATCAATCCGTACTGGGAACTATTCGGGCGGTTTTGCTCGAATTTTCGTGTCAGTTGAATGATTTTTTCGATAACTTGTCAACCTAACCTTTGACTCCCGATAGGAGGATGGCTTCGGTTTATGTTTTTGTCGAAACTCTAAACAGCTTCATCTCATTAGCATCTGTGGCGATTTAGTTTGGTAATATTTGGCAATAATTTAAGGTTCTAGATCTCTGTTTTTGGAATATTTATTCCCTTTCAAAAATTCATTCCAGTAATGAGTTGCGACTAGGAGTCAAAAATAAATTAAAAACTAACCATCACGCCGTGTCCCAGGAGCAGAAGCCAGAAATAATGGAACGCCACATTGTTCTGTCCTGACACGTTTCTCTCGCTTCCTTTAATCCCTTCCTTTAATAATAATAATATGCTAACTTTTTAAAGTTGTCATCGCAAACAATAGCCGATCCAAAAAAGCCAAGATGGCAGTGCACAATGTTGTTCTTGTGCCGACCCTTATGTATGGAGGTGAAGCATGGAACTGGCAAAGGAAGGATGGAAGTAGAATAAATGCAGTAGAAATGAGATCTCTAAAACGAATGTGTGGCAAATCTGTATATGATAGAGTGACAAATGCAAGTATAAAAAGTAAATGTGAAAAATGAAAGTGTTATAAACAAAATAAGGAAAGGGTCATTAAGATGGTTTGCACACATGGAAAGAATGAGTGAAGACAGAATGGTAAAGAAGGTATACTCGTATGTAAACGGCGTGAACGGAGCTAGAAATAGAGGAAGGCCGAGGAAAACGTGGCACGATCAAATTAATCAAATATTAAATGTCGGTCACGTGAGGAGTCGGAGAAATCGACGTGCGTGCATGACAAGATATATGAATGTAGAGGAAGCGAGAGAAGTATGTCAGGACAGAACAGTGTGGCGTTCCATTCTTTCTGCCTACCCCTCTGGGGAGACGACGTGATGGTTAGTTAGTTAGTTAGTCTAATTTTTAAAGCGCCGTTTTTGTGATGTAATCACCCCAAGGGTGCATTAAAACGTGTTTTAAATCTAAATGTGAACGCTGCATCTGATTGATATTCACGATCGATTAGAAAGCACAATAGAACAAAATATGCAAGTTTTAAATTGAGTACGAAATATGAAAAAGATGGGTTTTCGGCTTAGATCTGAAGTCTGTCGGATCATTTATGCATCTGAAGTGTGAAGGAAGATTGTTCCAAGCTGATGGACCGGCTACCGCAAACGCTCTATCCCCGAAATTTGTACTAGGGCAACGCTTTGGCTTAACTAATCTTCCTATTGCCGAGGAGTTCGCCGAGCGAAGTGTGGATTTCCTTTACATTCATACATCGTGTCATTCATATTTGGCTTAAGTGCTAAGGGGAGAAAAGTACCTCCTCCTTCAGCTTATAATAATGGGTAAAACAGAAGGACATCGGGGGGTTAGTAGAAGGCAGTTAACCTGGCTGCGAAATATAAGAGAATGGACAAGAATGATCAGAGCTCAGAATCTGTTCCAAGTAGCGCAAGACAGAGATAACTTCGCTGCAGTGAAAGCCACGTTGGGAGGATCTGACATGGCACCGGAAGAAGAAGTCATGAACACACGTCGATTTCTAAGACACCTCACGTGACTGACATTTAATATTTGATTGATTTGATTGTGCCTCGTTTTCCTCGGCCTTCCTAGAAGGGCAAATAAAAGGATAGGCAAAACATTCAGATAAAATATAATAAAACTTCTAGAAAACAGACGTTTTCATTCAAAGTGATGCATTAAAGTGTTTTTAATTCAGTTTCATTAATATTGGCACACTATAAGTGCATTGACTGCAACCTCGAAGGTTCCGGGTTCGATTCCCGGCGACGGCAGTGTGATTGTCACACTGTCTCTGGTCTAGTGTAGAATTCAAGTGAAAATAAAATGGCGACAGATTAGCTACCTATCACATGTCACGAGAATCACTATGATAGCTATAATACCCTTTACATCGATTTGGCTCATGCTGTCATGATGTAAAGAGCGATTCAACAAAATAATAATAATAATAATAATAATATTAAATCAAGTGCTTCATGCGAAAGTAAACCTACGAAACTTGAGCATTCTGGGCGAATGCCGTACCAATTATTTATGATATTGTGCGTATTATTTGAGAATCAAAGATTTGATTTGTGAATGAGAATCTTCTCGACAAAACGTTGCTTGTGTAAATAATCATTATTCGTGTTATTGGACGATAAAGTGGCCATTTGTGCGGCAACAGACATAGGTTATCGAAAAACAAGACAACTGAACTTTAACCGAGTTACAAAAAAATTCTCTCATCCCAAAGGAAGAGCCCACCTAACCTAACCTAATCACTAAATATAATGAGTGTTCTCATTGACTGATAAATAACTTATTTCAGGCTTTTTATTTATTTATAATTCGCCACTAGTCCACATGTAGTGACATTGATTTGATCCAGTCTTCCTGTCAAATGATATTAATAGTACATCATATAGATCTCCTAACTAACTAACCATCACGCCGTTTCCTCGGAGTGGTAGACATAGAGGATGGACCGCCACACTGTTCTATTCTTGCATAACTATCTCGCCTCTTCTACATTCACACATCATGATATGCACGCTAGTCGCTTGTTCCTACTTTGAACATGGCCGCCTTTCAGTAATTGATTAATTTGGTCATGCAATGTCTGAGTTGGTCTTCCTCGACATCTTAACCATCCTTCCATCATCCATTCGTTCCATATGTCCAAACCTCAGATCTTCTTAGTTTTATAACATTTGTATTAATTCTGCTAATCTTGGTAACACCTGTAAAAGAAACATAAATGAGTGAGTATTTTATTTTTTAATTATAATTTGAAATATTTCATCATTGTGGTTTAAACTTCGTGATGTCTTTGAAGTATAAAGCTTTCGGTAGCTCGCTGCCATCATCTGTTAAAACATAAAAACATAAAGAAATCGTATTTTTTTAATTTGCATTAGATATAATGAATTTCAAACGGCAAATTTACGCAACAAACTTTTTTTTTTTGTATACAACAGGTCATTTGAATCCAATTACTGCGTACAATTTGTTTTTTTAGCTATTATATTGATACTCATGATATGTAATAGGTAGCTAATGTATTGCCATTTTATTGTTACGTGAATTCTACAGACCAATGACAATGTGACAATCACATTGCTATCGCCCTCGGTGTGGCAGTCAGAGCCTTTACCACTCTGCCACGAAGGTCGTCATAAACTAATTAATACCGCAAATTCGTGGGATCGCCAGGATAAGAATTCTGGGCTCGCAAAATAGAGGTTAGTCAATGTAGAGAAGCTGTTTTATATTAGTGAGGAACAGTGTTGGTACTCCCATAGAAGCCCAGAAGCCCGGCTTGCGTAAACAATTTTGAATCAAAACCTCTTCTGGCTCACAGAGGTTCAGGTCTTGTGGCTATTCCTCTAACGTCTGATGGGAACATTGTTGGAAGGTGATTTGGCGGATTGTTGGATTGTGCGGGGGCATGATTACGTAGATTTGGGGGTTTTGATTTAAAATGTCTTACGCAAACCGGGCTTCTGGGCTTCTATGGGAGTACCGCCATTAGTGAGGAAGGTTTTCAAATCAAATCAAATCAAATCAAATCAGTTTATTTCATCAACAGACATTACAAAATTTATTTTTAAGGCATCTATTGAGAACAGTTAATTCGATACTCAACGTCAATTGGACCCGACGAATCGTGCAAAATTCTTTTGTAAAATAATAAATGCACCAAGTGACGAATCGTATGTTTGTACATGAAGCTGTGAATGACGTGAAATGCGAGCAGAGTAAACGGAAGACGACACGGAAGCACATTGCTTCCTGAAGTGATAAAATTATCCCGTTTATCATATTATTATATTTTGTTGTTTATTACAAATGTGAAGAGAATTTATTTCATAGCATTGTACCAAGGAAACTGTCTGAAAATATTTGACCTTAAGCCAAATTCTAATGTTTATCTCAAAACGTCTATAATATATCTGTGTTATGGAAATTTGATTTTTATTAAATTAATATACGTATTTTAAAATCTAGAATTGATCGTTTAAAATAACTTAGTGTCTTGCAGTTACATGTAATGTGAGTTAACCACGACCGGTTTCGATAAATAAGTTGAGAAAATCTATTAATGGTTCCATACGTCCAAACGATCTCAGGGTACCTTCTTAAATTTTACTTCTACAATCATCTGCCTTAAATTTATTCCTTATTTCCTCTTTTGGTATTCTATTATACTCGTATATCGTTTTCCCACACATTTTCAGAGATCACATTTCTTCGACATTTATTCTACTTTCATCCTTCTTTTGGTTGGTTTTTATTTTGTATAATTCCATTCGAAAATATAATGTAAACGCGATTCTTTTGCGATTTTACAAAGATTTTATTTATATAATAAATACGAATACTTGTGACAAATTTGTTTAGGCATTGCGAGGGCAATGAAACGATTGAGAATGCCCTCGCAAGGCGAAAAAAATTTGTCACAAGGATTTTTATTTTTTAGATAAACTTAGGGCGTAAACACTGTGGAATTCCATAATGAAGGCTTTATGATATAAACTCAAAAGTGAAAAAAATCAGTGTTTGAATTCACACAGAATTTGTCGATTATATTTTTATATATGGTAAATAAAATCTTTCTCAAATTGACAAAATAATCGCGTTTATATTTCAATTTGAGGAAAACTGTGTTTGCATTTTAACTTGTATATAGTCTAATGCTCAACTGTCAAGATTTCATTCTTTATTAGTGCACTGGAGGGCTGATCTCCATGTCAGATAAAATAAAAATGCATAGATATACCAATCAGAAATTTAATTCCAAACGGCGTGATTCAAATACGACGTTTAAGATTTTGAATATCCATCCTGTCTTTCTACTTTTTCCGAGAAACTAAATCCATTTTAGATAATTATATTGTTAGTATAAAAAATATTTAGCTGACCACATATTTTTTTTATTAAGGACTGTGTGACGAATCTGTATATATGAAACTGTTGCGGTAACGGCATTTAGAGACTGACCATCTCAAATTGGCGGATATTTGTTATAAAGCGATACTAATACGAATGAAAATGTCGTTAAAAGTTTTGATATTTTAGTAGCATTGAGATATTTTATTTTAGGCATTATCAAATCTTATTAAATAAATCGTCTAGAGAACAGACGTTTTTATTATTCTTCTTCTTCATCACGTGCCCTGCCGGGTCCCCCCGACCTTGACGACAATTTGGGAGAAAGCTTCCCTGTCCTGGGCGGCGCGAAACAGTTCCCCCACAGTTCTGAGACCGGTCCATTCTCAGATGTTTCGAAGCCAGGAGAGCTGCCTTCTGCCAATTTTTTTTATTATTTATATATTTAATATGGAGTTTTATCTTTGCTCAAGAATAAATAAATGAGTAACATTCCTCTGCCACTACCATCATGCTCCCAGCACAATCTTATGCAAACGTTTGTTATTATTTTTGATATCCAATATAATACGAATAATTGACACTCAGTCATTGATAATATTAAATTAATAATAACATTAATAATAATTTTTAATCTTTGGGTTTTTTTATTTGATATATTTCGATTGTATTCTACTTTTATCATAGTAGAACGATATAAATAATTTATTATATCATTCTCCGGATAGTGTATATATTCGAAACATTAGAAGAAAAATAGACGCGAAAGTTTAAAAAAAACAGTGTTTTCATTTATTAAAAAAAAAAAAATCATGAAATTCTACAGTGTTGAAGTCTTAAGTTTGATAAATTGTTCCATATTTGCTGAAATTTTCCATCGTTTCTTCAGATGTAAGGCAAATGTCGAAACATATATAGAAAGACAACGGACCACAAAGCTTAACTGAGTATCCTATAATATAACTAAATTTGCATTACAGAAATAATTTTTATAATCATAATATAAGTAGGCAAAAACTCGGATGTCATTAAGAAAGAATACAAGAATTTTTCGAGTACTCTTGTACCCAAAAAATGCTTGTACTCTTGAGCGAGAGAGGAAAACGCAAGGATAAAATTATAGAAATTAATATAAGAGAAAAAAAACGCCCCAAGTGTATCAAAAATAAAGACCATATACATCTTGCTCATTTGAGCCGGTCGGACTGAAATGAGATATGTGGTAGGCACGTTGGCAAATTTTGGTTTATGTTTCGGTAGGGTCGGAAAGGTCACCGAAGAACCCGTCTTCCCGCGACAGAGCGAGAGGAGGAGTGATGAGGAACGAGAGGGAATGATGCAAAAATGTTTCAAGGGCCAACAACAAAATACAGCTTTCAAAACTCACGAAGCTTTAACAAAGAAAGAATACCATCAATTTGGGTTAAAAAAAAATTGTTGTCACCAATCAAATTTTTACACGAGTACGTATCCATTATCTAAAGACAAAGAAGTTTTTAATATTCAACATAATTGATATCAGTAATTTATTATATATATTTTTTGCATACAATAGGTCGTTTGAACCTATATACAATTTGTTTTTGGCTATTTTATTGATTATCTTGGCATGTGATAGGTAGCTAGCCTATCATTTAGCCTATTTTGTCACATAAATTCTACATCAGACAATTGACTGTGTGACAATCACACTTCTATCGCCGAGAAACGAACCCGGGGCCTTCAGTATGGCAGAGTCAGAGAATTTGGGATAACATTTTTTTAAAGAATGTATTGTAAATAAAAAATATATGTAAACGAAACTGGAAAAAGTGGAAGACCGAGGAAAACGTGGTACGATCAAATAAATCAAATATCGAATGTCGGCCACGTGCTATCCAGTGAAATTAAATCAGTGGAGTTTCGGTAAAGAGGTATAGGTGTGAATTAAAAATCTATTAAGAGTACAGTTTCGGTCTAAAATGTCAAAATAAGAATTAGTAAATAGATGAATGACTAGAAAAAATGTTTAACGGTTATTTTTTAATAAAAATAAATGCAGTAGAAATGAGATCTCTCAGACGAGTGTGTAGATACTCTGTCTATGATAGAGTGTCGAATGAAAATATAAGTAAATGAAAATATAAGTAAATGCGGTGCGAATGATGGTTCATAATCATCATCAGCCGTCTGTCATCCACTGCTGAATGTAGGCCTCTCCCAAAGCACGCCACCTCCCCCTATCTATTGCCGCTCCCATCCATCCAGGTCCAGCAATCCTCTTCAGATCGTCGGTCCAGCGGCCAGGGGGACGTCCAACTCTGCGGAATCCTGTACGGGGTCTCCACTCCAGAACCCGTCTCCCCCATCGGCCTTCGGTTCTCCGACAGATATGGCCAGCCCATCGCCACTTCAGCCCGCCCATCCTCAGAGCCATCTCAGTCACCTTGATTTGTTGACGAATAAATTCGTTTCTAAATCTGTCCCTCAAGGTTATTCCAAGCATGGCTCTTTCCATGGCGCGTTGGGCGTCCTGGAATCTGATGGTGATGGAATGATGGTGTTATGAACAAAATAATGAAATGATCATTAATATGGTTTGGACACATGGAAAGAATGAATGAAGAAAGAATGGTAAAAAAAGTATATGTTATTAATGTGAATGGAACTATTAAATAAATCAAATATTGAATGTCGGCCACGTGAGGAGTCAGAGAAATCGACGCGCGTGCATGACACGATGTATGAATGTTGAGGAAGCGAGAGAAATATGTCATGAAAGAAAAGTGGGCAGTCCATTCTTTCCGCCTACTCCTTCGGGGCGACGGCGTGATGGTTAGTTAATTAGTTATGATATATTATGTATCATATTGAAATTGATGCTATATAAATATCATCAACATCGTTTGCGGTTCTTTCTCCTGCCGATTGATTTATGTTACATTCCATTGAATAAGATTTCATAGTTACGACAATTCCCTCTTCTAACACGTAATAATAATGATTTTCCATCCTACGCGTTTTCAGAGTAACGAGCGGAAATCCAGATGTTGCTCTAAAGGTCATAAAGATAATTATTTTTGGTGCTTTTTATCAACAAAAATAATTAACTCTTTAACTTGAATAAAGTGCCTAATTTAATGCATCTGTATACTGAGATAAAACGGAGCCACTGTTCAAAACATTGTTATCACACCGTATACTTTTTCTTCTATATTCGCCATCACTTTGTTTTGTGGATTCACATTTAAAAACTTCAACACCGTTATCTTTGTTGAACGAGATCTGAACTTTGATCAGAGTTGAACAGAGTTCTTAACAGAGTTGAACTTGAATAGATCACTCGAAATTTTACACATAAATAGTAAAAATATAACTTAGAAATTTAAAAAGGCCGTTAAAAATAACGAAAATATTATAAACAACCAAGTAAGCTTAACTTCTAGTCCCATAATTGATTTGTTTCCCCTGTCTCATAATTGTAACCAAACAACAATTGACCCTATAATAATTTGCCAATAATTTAATTCCCCCACTCCATTTATTCACTCGTCATTTAGTATATAAGTAATGACTCTTTTTCATTTGACTGTTAAAATTCATTGATTCATACACTGAAGAAGGGAAGTCTGTGTTCTGAAATATGTTTGTGAAAGGTGCAAAAAAGTATTGTGAAAATACAGTATTTTCAAAAAAAAATTATTATTTAAGGAGGAGGTGAGGACAAGTTTCTCACACTCCATCCGCACTATTCACGAATATTTTCTTTATTTATAATTTTTTAACACGAAGTTTATACATTTGTAAATATAAACTTTTTTAGTTTCGGAGATTTAGTACCAACCCTGATGTATCGAAGTGAAGCGTAGAATTAGCAGAAGAAGGATGAAAGCAGAGTAAATGCGCTAGAGATGAGATTCCTAAGACGTGTGAGTGGTAAAACGGTGTAAGACAGAATTTCAAATGTCAATATAAGGAAAGAATCTAGAGCGGAAGAAAGTATTATGGACAAATCACTACAGTGGTTTGGACATATGGAACGCACGGATGAAGGATTAATGGTTAAGTAAGTATTCGTTAATGTTGTGGGAGACCGAGGAAAACTTGGCATTTAAAGGTCGGCCATGTTAAAAGTCGAAATAATCGAAGTGCGTGACTCATGACTCTCTGTATGAATTTGGAGAAAGCTAGAGACGTGTGTCGGGATCGAGTAGTGTGGCGGTTCATTCTCTCTGCCTACCCCTTCGGTGAAATGACGTGATGGTTTGTTGTTGTTGTTTATTTAACGGATTCAAAAATATTTACGAGTTATTCGTAATTATTTAATATGGAGTTTTATATTATTGTTCATAACTATTGTTTTACAATCTATTTTTATTAAAATGTCGTTATTATAGTAACATATATTTGTTTATTTATTTGCTTATTTTTTAAACAACAGGTTTTTGAACCCAATATACAGTTAACATATATGCATATAATACACATTAATAACGTAAATCAACAAATTGAAAATAATGAACCTTTTCGATCCTCAAAGGACGCTTAAGTCATTGACTAACATCTCATTTAAGAACACCATACCCCGAGTCATGGCATGCTTCGCCATGACATTTGTTCTGCTATGCGATATGCGCAGCTGATCGTGACTTCTAGCCCGAGCATACCTGTCTGATGGATTGACACCGTAACACTCCAAGACGTATAGGCTATCAATGAGGTTACGGAGTATTTAAAATCCCAAGATCATCAATCTACATTTTCATCTTGATTCGAGACTGCGGTACCCTGATATAATATAATTTTTCGTAAATTTTCACAATGTTCCACGTCTTTAACGTGATGAGAAAAATGCTCTGACCCGAATCAAAATTGCGAAGATCTAGTGAAATGAGTTCACTGATTTCCGTGTTGGTTGGCAGTCTGGAGTAATTCACATCATTTAAGCCCCAGAATAACTCGCACACGCGTATTACCTATGACATTGAAAACGTAAGACAGAATTCATCTTGTTGTCGATGGAAGTTCTAATTAGATCTCGTTAGTGAGGAAGTCCTGACAGGACCGCACTGTCACGTGGATTAAAAAAGTTTTCTAATGAATCGAGGGATTTCTGGTTTGGAAAAACAAGAGAAGCAAATAAACTTATTTAATATAAAGCGATAGATGTTTTCTGAGGGTAGCCTTATTAACGTGAAAAATGTTTAGAAGGATTGTTGCGCTCCCCGCGGGCATTATCTTAGGTTTTACTTTTAATATTCTTATTAATAAAAATCAATTTGAAACTTTATTGTCAAAAAGGACAAACTATAATGATGTTCCCATTTTTTCTATAATCGTTATTAAATCGTCAAAATCCCTAATATCCCTGTTAGCGATTCTAGGTCTTAATGTATTATACAACGAATATGTAAATAGGGATGCTCTCTGTCACCTGCTCTTTTTAACGTTTACATACAGAATGCGATTGACGACTTGAGAGAGAGAATGAGTCACAGAGAAGGTGTAAGGATACACGGGCAAAAGATAGACATGATAAGGTTTGCTGACGATATTGCTATGGTTGCTGAAAGTGAGGAGGAACTGCAGGAGGCCTTAGATACTTTGCAAGACATTCTTCAAGATAGCTACAACATGAAGATAAATAAGGACAAAACAAAGCTGCTTACTGTAGGCCGAACGCAACATCAGATGAGAGTAGTGATGTCAGGAGTTCCACTAAAGAACACCAAGGAGTTTGTCTACCTCGGGAGCAAAATAACATGGGACGGTCGGTCTAAGAGCGAGGTCGACAGCCGTATACATCAGGCTAGGCTTGCATTTAATAAAAGGTCGAAAATAATAGAGTCAAATAATATAGACCTAAAACTGAGAATACTCCTCATCAAGACCTATGTATGGAGTGTCTTGATGTACGGCTGCGAGACATGGTGCCTATCCGAAAGGGATAAGCGGAGACAAGAGGCTTTTGAGATGTGGTCCTATAGAAGACTCTTTGGAATTTCCTGGAGAGACCACATCACGAATGAGGAAGTTCTTCAAGGAATCGAAGGAGGAAGGCACCTCCTCAGAACCTTGTCCGAAAGGCGTGCAAGATGGATCGGCCATGTAATACGTCAAGAAGGTCTCTTGCATACCATAATGGAGGGTATGATCGAGGGGACAAACTCTAGGGGACGCCCACGCCGAGAGTACCTGGAGGACCTGTTGGTGGACGTGCGCTGCTCATCATATGCAGATCTCAAAAGAGCCGCACAAGACAGGGAAAAATGGAAGAGAATAATGGAGGAAATTGCTGCAAACCAATCCCAGGATTGAAACCAGAGAAGAATGTAAATATCAGCATATTTAAAAAAAATGCTCTTTCACAATTTTTATTTATTCTTTTTTTTAATTAATAAATAAAAGTGAGTATTGTATCAATTTATATTTTTACTAATAAAATGTACTTTAAAATAAGATTTCTTGAGGAAAGTATGTTAATCATAATTTTTGAAAATTTTGTATTGTTGAAAAAGCATTATTTTCCTAATGTTTTATTATATTTAATGAAAGCGACACGATTCACCTTGCTAAGCAGCATCAAAAGCCTTTAATCAAATGTGACATATAATTACATTTTCATTAATATTAGATACCTACTTGTTAAGAAGACTCGCTGAGTGAATGTGGAGGAGGCTAGAAAGGTGTGTCAGGATCGAGTGGTGTGGCGGTCCATTCACTCTGACTACCCCTTCAGGGAAACGGCGTGATGATTTGTTGTATTGTTAAATTTTATTCTTGATATGTAGACATACATAATTGTTCGTGAAACAAGAAATGCAAGAAGTAAACCTTTTTTCAATCAAATAACTAACTAACTAACTAACTAACCATCACGCCGTCTCCCCGAAAGGATAGGCAGAAAGAATGGACTGTCACACTTTAACCGATGCGGCACTCCATCCTTCTCTTTTCTCCCCGCGGGAGACGCGGTGTGATGGGTTGCGAACCTCATCGCCACCAATAGGCATCTTCCGCGCACACTTCGATCGTCCAACATCCACCAAAAATAATTTAAAATACATAATTTAAACAAAATTAATTTAAAATTTAACACAATATGTTATTTTTTTTATGCACTTAAAACAAACCAACACCAGCAAGAACTTGACAGAATATTAAAGAAATTATTCAAATTGTCATTAGAACAAATCAAATAAGTATTAAAATATGTGGAATGTGCCGTCCAAAATAAGCTTTTTCTCGATTTTTTTTCTAAATGTAAAAAATCCCGAGAAGATCAGATGATCATTCGTAGCGTTGCACCGACATATTTCTAATTCGAGAGCATTCTATGATAATTAGGATAGAACCCATAACGGTGTCACGCTTGGAAATAGCGCTGCATCGTGTTGACTCATTACCGCAGCTTATCTTGCGATTGTTTACGTAGGGACGCCTGTATATGAGGATGGATATTTTACTGCCAACTCCATTTCCGCTGGACTTTATCTCGGCGTGTCTGCGAATTGACGCTCGAATTCTGATGCGCCGCGTCCTTTGATTCGTACTCCACAAGAGAACTACCACTTAAATATATTTTGTTTACAAATTAATATTGAAAAAATGACTGGCCTAATAATTTGTTTATGGATTCTCTGATATCCATGAATTAATTTATTAATGAAAATAAAATAAGTTTTTTTTTTTTAATATACAATATTTACTTAAATTCCACTTACAAGTGGAAGGCACAATATAACAAATTGACTTCGCTATGGGATTTTACAAGATTGTAGTACACCCCCGGATCAGAAATAAAACGATAAGATCTGTCTGTGGTGTTGAGGACATAGTAAGATGGGGAAGAAGCAGAAGGCGCTTTTGGAGAGATCGTGTGGACCGCATGGAGAATACGATAATTGCAATAATTGTTAAAGATGAAAACCCAAGCAGCAAGAGATTACCAGCAAGGCCCGCAATAAGATGGAGAGATGGCTGGACATCATCATCCCAGGACAGCTCACCATCACAAACAGGTCATACGACCTAAACTAAGAGAAATAAGAAGAGGAAGAAGTAGTACTCCATAAGAGTCGTCCATAGTCAATGTAAGAAAGCTCAACTTCAAGAATAAAGCCTTTAAACTTTTCATTGGTGCTTATATATTAGAAATTTCGCAACTAGTTTCAATAGCTAGGTAGCTGAGCGTATAGCTTACCTGTTCGAATGCGTTTTTTTTTATCTAACGTATATGCAACAGGGATTTTTTTCTTCTTGAAATTGGTTAACTATTGCGCTTTCTTACTTTAACTATGGAAGACTCTTAGGGGGCACTACAATCCTGCGAAATCCCATCCCGAAGTCAATTTCCCATATTGTGCCCTCTCCTAGTTAGGGTTGTCTTCGACCGGTTTCAACTCGCTGGCAGCAACCAGTCGAAGACATAATTTGTACACCCTAAGTGGAATTTAACTAAATATACATTTAAACAAATAACTTACATTTTTTTTTCTTCATAATTTACATCTATTCTATATTCAACATTCTATCATGATTTTTTTTAAATAATTAACTCTTAATTATATGTTATGACTTTATAAAATAAGTCATAATTGAATACCAGATGAATATTAGATTTAGATGGTTAGGTCTTTGCTGAGGCCCTGGAAATGATTAAGGTAAATAATTAAGGAACGCTAAGGCATTAACACTGTGGAATTCCATAGTAATATATTAATAAATTGAAAATAACTTTGTTTAATCCACAAAATATTGAAAAAACACGACATGTTGCGGAGGATACCTCCGAATCATGCCATGTTTTTACACCTGAAGATGGAGGTATCCTCCGAAACATGTCGTGTTTTTTTTTTAAATATTTTGTGGATTAAACAAAGTAATTTTCAATTTCCTAAGTATATTAGATAACTAAATAACTAACTAACCATCATGCCGTTTCCCGGAGGGGTAGGCAGACCGCCACACTGTTCGATCCTGACATAACTATGGCGCCTCTTCTACATTCGCACACCGTGACACGCACGCTCATCGATTGTTCTTAATCGAACATGGGCGTCTTATTGTAAGACTGTTCGTATTCAGATTATTACAGTATTAGCCACGGCAAGGGTTCGCCATTCGCATCCCTGTCCTGTCCTGGGTACAAGTGAATCAGCAATAGTCAGAAGCCGCAACGAGGTCATCGTATCTCGCCACCCACGCGGCGGCCGGAGCGGGAAAGTGAATAGCAGAGAGCAGTGTCGTGCGAGGGACATGCGTGGATTGTTTTAGAAATATGAACCAGAACAAAACATTAGCTTCTGTTATCACGTAATTAAACCCGCGCCGCTCACTGCAATCTTCACCAGACAAGTGAAAATAGTTTCCGACATTTAATTATTTTTATTACGTTCGAGATTTATATTTCCATTTATGACATCCTAAATGAAAAACATAGCCTACCAATGGTCCATAGAGATATAATACTTATAAAAAATACGATCATCTCAAGTACGACTTATAAGTTAATTAACTATGTATATGTTTTAAACAATAGTTATGTAGAAGACACACGAAAGTTATATCAGGATAGAACAGTGTGGCGGTCCATCCTCTCTGCCTACCTCCGGAAAAACTGCGTGATCTTCATCTTCTTCGTGGTTACAATTTGCCTTCAACAAGCCCCACTCCTTCCCTCTATTTAGTCCTATTTCCAGACAGATTTATCATCTCTGTGTAGCTTTCTCTTAACATAGACGTCCCTTTGCAATTTTTTCCCTTAATCATTCCCTCTGCGATAGTAATAAGTAGGTCCAGATGCCTAATGGCCTCTCCAGTTTGATCAAAATGGTATGCTGGGTAATCCTTTTGAGCATTTAACCCGTGTCTCCGGCCCTTCTCTGTAGTAAGTTCGTTTATCTAAACACAAGGCATACTTATCAACTGTCTGTCGTCCACTGCGGAACGTAAGCCTCTCCCAAAGCACGCCACTGCTCCTATCCATCGCCACTTTCATCCATCCAGGTCCAGCAATCCTTATAACATCATCGGTCCAGCGGGTAGGAGGACGTCTATGGAATCCGGTTCTCAGTCTCCAATTCTGTTTAATTATATTTTTATTACATAATATTCACTAACTTACTAACCATCACGCCGTTTTCCTGAAGGGTTAGAGATTAAGAATGGATCTCTACATGGTTCGTTCCTGACTTACATGTCTCTCGCATCCTCACCATTCATACCTCATTGCGAGGGCATACGTAGTGCTAACCCTTATGTATGGAAGTGAAGCTTGATGCTGGGAAAAAAGGAAGAAAGTTGAATAAATGCCGTTAAAACGAGATAACTGAGAATAATGTGAGGGAAATCGATATACGAGTATGATAGAATATCGAACGACGAAATAAGGAAGAAATGTAAGGCAGATGATTGCATCATAAGTAAAATTAAAAAAGGATCCCTGAGGTGGTTTGGTCATATGGAACAAATGGACGAGAGAATATTGGTTAAAATGTTGTATACAAGCAGTTTGAGTGGAAAGAGAAATCGCGGAAGACCGAGGAAAACATGGCATGATCAAATTAATCAAATACTGAAAGGCGACCACATTCGAAGTCTACGAGCATGCATGTTACGATGTATGAATATAGAGGAACTAGAGAGGTATGTCAGGACGACAGAACGGTATAGCGGTCCATCCTTTCTGCCTAAGACGGTTAGTACTGATGGTTAGTTAGTTAATTAGTTTTATTATTCGGGGAGACGGTGTGATATTTAGTTCTTCTCTTCTTCTTCTTCAGCCTATGTGCAGACTGCATCCAGGTTATTCCGACGTGTCTGTTCAGGTCATCCTTCCACCGCAGTTGCGGTCGTTCTGCACTTCTCTTTGCCGTCCACGGTCTCCAAGTCAGCAGTCTTCTTGTCCACTTTTCATCTGAGCTTCTGGCTACGTGACCTTCCCATTGCCATTTAAGAGTCGCCACCCAGTGGATGATGTCAGTGACCTTTGTTTTTTCTCTCACCGAATCGTTTCTGACTCTGCCTCTAAGGCTTATTCCTAACATGGCTCTTTCCATGGCTCTTTGGGTCACTCGTAGTTTATCGGAATTTTATTTGGACAATGAAACAGTTTCAAGACCATAAGTACCAACTGGCAGAACACAAGCTTCATAGATTTTTCGTTTCAGGTTGATCGGTATTTAGTTAGTAAAGAAATATTATTTTTTTCATGACACGTCCTTCTCGCTTAACCGTTTTCAACATAAATAAACAATATAAATATCGATTCACTGGAAACCTAAACCGCTTATTTGTGTTATTAATATGTTCTTATGGGCTCAACTCTATGTATAGTATATCAGACGGTGATTTCATTTGTTTATAATAATATGACGTAAGACTAAATTCACAAATATTTTGATATAATTTGATTAAATTGAAACGCACTTTGTACTCGTGTACTATTGAAACTACAGCAACAAGTGGGATTAAATAAAATATATTTCATGTTAATAGATATTTCTTATTTTTCTTTATTTGAAATAAATTTAAATTAAAAAACGCTTCCACTCTGCTCGGTCTTTAACAACTCTCTTCAACATTATGGTATGACAGTTTTTTTTTATGCGACAGCTGTTTCGTCAACCTTTCTGACATCATCAGGTGTTACAATAATGTTTTCAACTGTTTCTATTTATATTTGCAGTGATGATTTTGAGTATATAATGTATTTACGTTGTTAATGTTTTTTTTTCTTCATATAATCCGTGCTTGTTATTCAACAGTTGATAAAAAATATTTTTACACCCGATAATGTCGGCATACGTTGACGAAACAGCTGTCGCAAAAAATAAAAATATACAAAAAGTGTTAAACCATAAGCAGCGTTTTATTATTTAACAGTTAATAATGTTGAAGTGTCATAGTGGTTCGGACATAACAATGGACTATGAAATAAATTAATATAAAAAACAAGGATTCAAATAAATTTTCACGTAGAATATTTTAGGTTATCAGTCGTAAAGAAAAGCTGCATGTATTCATAGATGTACAACATGCAGACAGCTTTTTTCGAGCTTTCCTAGAACGCTGTATGTAAACTTACGCTTCATAAATATTTGTAAGATGGACGAGTGTCAATAACCCTTCGCTTCTGAAACGTTTCCTTCCTGCTCCTTCTACTCCCGCATTCCCATTATACACTTCATACCATTCCCCTTACACTTGCTTCTATGGCACCTACTTCCAAGGAAAATCTAATTTTAACTGACGTATAAATGGAAAGCATCGGAATGTTATGTAGAATATTCCCGCTACATATTACAATTTATGTTACTGGAATAAATTTGAATTATGCGAGCGTTTTCTCTTTCTATTTATGGATATTAACTTATAAATAACAAAATGCATTAATTTGATATCGGTACGAAACTTACAAAAACCAGCTACAACAAACAAACCATCACACCGTCCCCCTGCGGGGGTAGGCAAAGAGAATGGACCGCCATACTACTCTATCCTGACACACCTCCCTAGATTCCTCCACATTCATACAACGAGTCATACACGCACGTCGATTCTTCCGACTTCTAACATGACCAACCTTTAATGTCATGCCATGGTTTCCACGGTCTACCTCGACTCCGTACTACATTTACATCCTTAACGTATACTTTCTTAACCATTCTTTCTCCATCCATGGGCTCCATATGTCCGAACCAACGCAGCGATCCTTTCATAATTTTGTTCATAATAACTTCTTCCGCTCTACATTCCTTTCTTATATCAGCATTTGAAATTCTGCATATCGTTCTACCACACATACATCTTAATGACCTCATCTCTACCGCATTTATTCTGCTTTCATCATTCTTCTTCCAGTTCCATGCATTGCTTCAATACATAAGGGTTGGGACCAGAACTCCATTGTAAACGGCCGTTTTCGTTTTCATTGATAATTTTTTTGTTTTCATTTACTATTTTTAAAGCTTCATTAACTTTGTTACCCGCACCAACCCTTCTTTCGACGTCACTATTCGTTCGGCCATCCGCTGTGAACACGCTACATGAATACACAAATTCGCTCACCTGCTCCAAGTTCTCTTCGTTCACACTTATATTACAAACCAGGGATAACGCTTTCGAAATTAAAATAAATATGTAAAAGGATCCTGGAGGGGATAAGTTGAACCGAAAAGAGACCAAAAGGATCAACGTCAGAAGTATGGTAAGAATTACGCATCGACGGACGACCGATATTTAAAATACGAATTTTTCTTGAATTATTGTAGTCCACAGGTTACCAATGGACCGGTACCGCCCCCCAGAAGACGCTGGAGCTTTTCAGGGGGGCGATAACCAGTCCTGAGGTAAACGTGGGCGTTGAAGAAGTCAATGGGAAGTGATTTATGTATTTTAATCAATAATATTGAAATAATTCGAATAAACTATTTTAGAATAGACTTGTCTGTTACACTTGATAATCTTTTTCAAATCAAATCAAATCAGTTTTTTTACTCAACAGACATTACAAACAGCATAAATATTTAAGACATCTATTGAGTACAGGTAAAATATTATATACATATAACATGATACTGTGAACGCATGAGAGATGGTTCTCATGACAAAATCTTAATCTTTAATACTTTAATCTCAACATTGTGATTATAAATAGATATATAATAATAATATAACTGCCATTATAAATACATAACCATAATAATGAAATAAAACGATATTTTTAATAACTACTTCCACTTTCGTCTTTATTTTGACAGCGACCAGTTTCGCCGGGCTGGCTGGCATCGACAGACTAGTCCTGGTAGACTGGTCGATGCCAACCAGCCTGGCGAAACCGGTCGCTGTCAAAATAAAGACAAAAGTAAAAGCACTTATTGAAAAACATCGTTTTATTTAATTATCATTTCAAATGAACTTCCTTTCGATTATTTTTAACAACATTTATTTCGTCGTCCCATATCAGCCTGGTCTTCCCAACCTTCTTCTTCCGCCCGGGTGTCCATTCATAATGAGTTTGGGGATCCGTGAGTTCGGCATCCTCTGTACATGTCCAGCCCATCTCAATCTTGGTAGCAACTATGTTATTTTTTGTTTTATAATTTTCTAACCGATCGCGAATATCAGATGCAGCGTTCACATTTCGTCTTAATGCGCCCTTGTGCTGATAACATTACGAAAATGGCGCTTTAATAGTTAGCGTAAACTGATTTATTATTTTTTACTGTTAAATTAAATAACTTTGTTTTTTGTATCACAATTGTATTTTATTTTACGCGACATTTAATTTCACTGTTTCATCAACCTTCTCGTTTGTTGACATCATCAGGTGCTAAATAATATGTCAAATGTCAAATCTTCGTGATTTTTCGAATCTTTATACGTAGGAACAAATTCCTACGTCAATTTTAATATTTTTTTGATACAATTTTTTATTCCTTGCTGAAATTGAATTAGGTACCTAAATATTTTAATTAAAAGAACTGTTAGTTCATTTTTATAGGAGAAAATATTAAAGGTGGAAAATATAATAATAAAATAATAATAATAATAATAAAACAGTAATTATAAGGAACATAGTATGGAGTCAAAAACGATGAAATATAATAAATTAAAAACGATGAACAATAACAGGAAGTAGATTACATTAATAGGAAAGGTGACAACAGTTGAAGGTAGTATTATTATTTTTAGCTAGATTGTAAAGGGGAAAAGTTTTTTATGTACTATGTAATAATGGGTAATAAGCTGGAATTTGGTTATTTATAACATTTAGTTTACATTTACAAGGCAAAAGCCTTTGAAATTTCAAAATTACGAATTTCTCTAATTTTTGAGGATTATTTGCTATATACTCGTATATATAATTTTTGTGTTTTTGGTTTCAAAGTGATGGTCAAAATTCACATAATGATTGGCCATTTCCGAAAAGATGTTTCTGTTTTTATTATTATTGTAAAATATCGTGGGAGAGAGGGGCTTAGATTTTTTATCGTGTACAGGGGGCGTATGGCCAGAAAATATTAGGAACCTATTATTTAGTCAATTGGACCGTCAACTTTCAAAACGTGAAACAATTAATATGTCATGTGTTTGGAGTAAGTAAGGAAAAATACAGGTGGTTTTTAGTCATATAAGGTACTTTTTCTTATTTTTTAGATTAGCTTCGAAAGCTTTGTTTCTAGAGATGGAGTAAGATGCGTATTTGTAACTATGATACATCCGTTTAGCTCACAATAGACTCGTGATGATTCTACATCATCTGCGCTTTAGACTATAGACAGACAGAGGTTACTCCCCGCCCAGATGTTTTCCAGGAATCTCTGTCCCAGATCTTTCGGATCTGACCCGTCCCGGCCTGGTATATATTATCCTGCCCCACATCCTTCTTTCCGATCCTTGCTACACAAACGGAAACGGTTCGTAAAATTTTGCGTTTTATTATATTAAAAAAATATATTCATTTCGTATGAAGTATTTAAATTAAGAGTGACATTTTTAGAAATAAATATTTTATTTCAACACACTTTATTTTGTATTTAACATTTCCAAACAGATTCACTGGTCAGGGTAACAAAACATACTATTTGTTTATTTTTTTTTTCAAAACAAACCATTTGGTATAAATTACGTTTGGAGCGAAACCGGTTGTTAATGTTAAAGCAACAAAAAAAACATTGTGAAATCAAAACATTTAAATGGTTAATTTACTTGTACAATCACACGTATTATCTAATTACATTTAAATAAATTAAAGGATAGTTAATAATATAAATGATAGTTGTATACAAGCAGTGTGAGTGGAAATAGTAGCCGTGGACGACCGAGGAAAGCATGGTATGGTCAAATTAATAAATTATTAAAAGACAGCTATATTCAAAGTCGGACAAATCCACCAACATGCACGTTATGATGTACGAATGTAGAGGAAGCTCGAAAAGTTGACAGGATAGAGTAGTTTAGTGGTTCATCATCTTAGAATAGCGAATGAAAGTCTTATAAACAAAATAAGGAAAGAAATATTAAAATGGTTTGGACACATGGAAATAATGGATGAAGAAAGAATTAAATGAGTTCAATAGAACGTCATAATAACAAATCAAATATTGAAGGTCGGCTACGCGAGGAGTCGGAGAAATCGTCCGTGCATGACACGATGTATGAATGTTAGGGATGCGAGAGAAGTATGTCAGGAAATAAAAGTGCGGCAGTCCATTATTTTTGCCTTCCCTTTCGCGGAGACAGCGTGATGGTTAGTTAGTTAGTTAGTTTTATAATAAAACTCTCCGGAACTCCTCTGGCTGAAATGTCCAGAAAGGATACAATACAAGCTCTGCTGGACGGTCTATAAGGCGTTGCATGGAATGGCACCAGCTTATATATCTGAACTCTGCATCAACGAGAACCTGAATGCTAGACAGTCTACATTGCGATCAGCTAAGTCTTCTGCGATCGGTAGATTGACTGTTCCAAAACGCTGTCCAAGCACAAACTTTGGCGACCGAGCCTTCGCGGTAGCCGGCCCTTCAGCCTGGAACAGTCTTCCAGCAGACCTTAAGTACATTGAGAATCAATCAGAGTTTAGATCGAGACTCAAAACGCACCTTTTCAAATTATCATTTCCTGACAGGAAGGGCTGATCGATTTCGTCGGGTGCAGCCCTCATACTAAATATGTTTATATATATTTTTTATCATTATTATTATTATTATTATCTAGTTGATAAAACGGAGCATCTTCTACAGCGCCCTTGAGATGAGCAATTCATAAAAATGGCGCTTTATAAATTATCCAATTTATTATTATATATTATATTATAAGATGTGTGACTGGAAAAAAAATGGCGGAACTGCGGGACACCTTTAAAAGAAAGGAGCTGCGACGAATTTGTGGACCCGTGAGAGAAGGAGAGCAATGGCGTATTCGAAGCAATGATGAGCTGTATTCCATATACCAATCCCCCAACATCTCCACGCACATAAAACTACAAAGATTGAGATGGGCTGGACATGTACAGAGGATGCCGAACTCACGGGTCCCCAAACGCGTTATGACTGGACAACCGGGTGGAAGGAGACGGGTGGGAAGACCAAGGTTGAGGTGGGAGGATGAAGTAAAGAGGAATGCAGCACATCTTCTTCGGGTGCCGAAGAAGGGTGATTTGATTTGATTTGATACTAAATATGTTTATATATATTTTTTATCATTATTATTATTATCTAGTTGATAAAACGGAGCATCTTCTACAGCGCCCTTGAGATGAGCAATTCATAAAAATGGCGCTTTATAAATTATCCAATTTATCATTATTATTATATTATTATAAAACTGAAACTTTTTGGACGCCCCTGCGCCTAACGCCCAGTTTTTGTTCCCGACCTACGAAATGTAAGCATCTTTTGTTCCAGAATCTTCAGAACCTGTCCTTAACTTCTTTCCGTCCTGGCAAATGTAATTATAATTACATCAATACTTCTTTAGTGAACTAAAGTCATAAGTAATGTGACATGTGTTTTTATATAATGTATTTCAAAGATACTATACATTCTTCATTAAACGAATGATATTCAAATTATAAACGGTGCAGAATTTTTTTTTAAAAAGTGAAACTTTTATCATTTAATGGACGACCTTCGTGACAGAGTCATAAAAGGCATGACTACCACACCACCGAAGGTGGAAGGTTCGATTCCCTGCGATGGCAGTGTGATTGTCAAACTGTCATTGGTCTGGTGTAGAATTAACATTACAATAAAATGGCGATAAAATAGCTACCTATCATATGACATGAGAATCAATCTAAATAGCTAAAAACAAATTGTATACAGTAATTGGGTTAAATCGATTCGATTTCATAATTTTATTTCAATATACTATTTATTTTAACATTAACTTTATTTATTTTCAATTATTTTCATTCTTTTCAATTTCCTTAGTATATTACTATAGAATTCCACAGTATCTTCTGAGGAATCCCTCTGGCTGTGCCAGGATAGAGTAGTGTGGCGGTCTTTTCTCTCTGCCTACCCCTTCGGCGAAACGGCGTGATAGTTTGTTTGTTTTGAGTATTTTGAAAGTGCTTGACTTAAATAGCTTTGATATGCAATGAATTAATTGCGCAAGCAATATTCGGTAGGGTTTTTAAATATAAAAATCTATTGTTAAAGCGTTAGGAAGCAAGGGGTTAAATATTTACCGTTTGTTCCCAAGGTTAGGTGAGCCTAAGGTTTGCACTAACATGTATTCGGAGTATCCATGAAGTGAAATGATACCACAGGAATCAAACATTTAACCCTTTATTGAAAAAACAAGCGTACCATCATTAAACTCATAATATATTTTTTTAGAAATAAAAAAAACTATTAAATGTATTTTGTATAATCTAAAGAGAAAATTATTATCATAAGCCAATAAACTGAACTAAAAAAATCAAGTGGAATAAAACTAAATACATATTATAAAAGATTTTTTTATTTTCATTAGTTAAAAATAAATTTAAATTAGTTCGAAATCATACCCTAACGATGTCAATAGATCAATGAAAAGAGGGGAAAACTCGTTACTAACAAATCGATATCAACCATATAAAGAGTCGAAAAGTCGTTCTACATGTATGACACATAGAGTCAATGTAGAGCTGGCTAGAGACGACTATTAAAATTAACGTAGATGTGGCTGAATCCCTTGATGGAAGTTCATTTTAAATAATAATTAAATAAAACGATGATTTTATAACTACTTCCACATTTGGCTTTGTTTCGCCAGGCTCGCTGGCATCGACAGACTGGTGACACTGCCATTTATTTTTTTTCCTTATATGAGTATACTCGTATACTCGTACATAGGGTGGCAAACATGAATCTATACAAGAACAATATTAAAATACTTATGTCTTGGAGTGATGTTCCTCTTTTTGCACTCCCGGTTGAACCAAATATGTTGGGAGGCCATACGCAATATCACGTTAAGTTTGATGTAGTGTTTTTTCAGTGTAGCTTCGTTAGCATTTTTAAGATAATCAAATGATTTAACTGAAATCTGTTGATGGAAGTTCATTTTAAATAATAATTAAATAAAACGATGTTTTTTATAACTACTTCAACATTTGTCTTTATTTCGACAGCGACAGGTTTCGCCGGGCTACCTGGCATCGACAGACTGGTGACACTGCCATTCACTCTCTTCCTTATATACACATAGATCAGGGGAAGAATAATGTTATTAATGTAGAGATGGCTAGAGAAGACACATAATATTAATATAGAGGTGGCTAGAGACGAATAATAATATTAATGTAGTCGTTTGATCGATAAGAATAATTTTGTACTTTGTAGCATTTTTTAAATGGTGATATTTTTAAATATGATTCCCCAGATTTCGTAAAACGGTTTCAATTCATCACATACCAAATCAACCTACCCGAAATAATTATCATTTTAATAATCCCACGTCTCATTCTAACTTGTATATACGTTCACCAGTTCCTACTCCTAAGTACGTTCAGAAAACAAATACTCTTGGCTTTAGAGAGTATCTTGTCTTGCTAAAGTCTAACTGCGTTCCTGATATAACACCTGTTTTCAAACAAATCCCATAAACTATTATATAAATGTTTTTTTTAAATATCTTTTGAGAAAATGAACTAAATTGGAGAGTGTCATTTACTTTATTAACATTTCTTTAGTACTAAAAATCTTTACTACCTCAAGAAATATATATCTTAGAGTTAAAGTGACATATTTCATTTAAAAATATATATTATTGTTGTTATTTGTAATTTCATGATAGAATTTATTGTAAATAAGGAAAATAATAATAAAATAGTTCAAAAAAAATTTACAGTACATATTATATATGTGGTTTAATTCCACTTAGGTGTATAGATTCGTTTATGGCAACAGAAGATGGCAGCACCCGAAACCGATAGAAGCCACAAATCTAAGTTCAATTTAACTTATAATAATATATAATATACGAGTATTGTACTATGAAGAAATATTAAATATTTTTATATCTTATAGTCTTTGATTGTATCTCAATAAAGACGAAGATGTAAATGATTTGGAAACAGAATATAGTGGTCGAGACGTTTACAGTACTTATGACCTGTCATTGGTTGGGTTAAGCGATCGCTTTATGTTAACAACATTCCCCATTCCGTCCTTCTTACGACCACCACGTCTGACAAATTGTTTATAAGATGTATATACGCTACAATGTTGGGAAACACTTCACATTTTTAAGTTCAATCTACACTAGCGCCCTCTATTAAAATTAGGTGTAAGCATTTTATAGTCTTTATTCAAAATTAAATTTGAAACTCCGTATTAAGTATATAATATTGAAAACCGTGCATATACTGAATTATTTATTTACTTATTTAATATATGGTATTACATATTTAATATAATAATAATAATAATAATAAATTGGATAATTTATAAAGCGCCATTTTTATGAATTACTCATCTCAAGGGCGCTGCCATAGGGCATTTATGACATAGTGACATGTATGACCTTCCTAAGACATTTTAATTTATCAAACGATATTTAAAAATGTTCAAAAATACGTTTTTTACCATATAAAATATCAAAGCCACCAAAAAACGTGTGTTTTATTCGATGTAACAAAAATATTTTTTTGTTGGTTATTAAAATTTATTGGTTAAAGATTATTGTTAGTTATTATATAAAAAAAATTATTTTTCATTGTTAAAATATTTAATATAAAGAAAGCACCACTAGTAATACGCGGGCAATAATATTTTGCAAGAAGTCAGTGACTCCCAAATCGACCAGATCAAATAATAGAATGCTCAAATACCCACGTGCAAATGCAGTAACCCCATTATGCTTCGGAAATAACCATCGCCATCGGGTCCGATAGTGACAGAGCTTTAAGGAATGACGTTTGCACCATCCATGCTCCAGACGCACAACCCGGCAACTCTGTTTTTTTTTTTTTTGTTAACATAACTACCTAACCATCACGCCGTCTCCTCGGAGGGGTAGGTAAAAATAATGGACCGCCACACTGTTCTGTCCTGACATACTTCTCTCGCTTCCTCTGCATTCATATATCTTGTCATGTACGCACGTCGATTTCACTCTTCACGTGACCGACATCCAATATTTGATTGATTTTTTAACATGATTTTTTTTAACTATTGACTATCGGGTAGAATCGTTTAAATGACAAACTGTGATATAAGAGTGGACAAAAATGGGTTCTGGAGACAGATTCATAAAAAAAATACTAAGTAACAAATAAAGGATTAGATATTATTTGAGGAAGAAATCAATGAACAGAGTGAAAAATATGAGATGACCAATTTTTAATATTTAAAGAATCTTAAAACAATATATGAAACCCTTCATGATTAATGATGTTTCAACATCTCCGACTACTGTATAAAACAGCGGTAGTCAACAAGTCGATCGCGGTGCCAATTTTGGTTTATCGGATCGTTCGCGTTAATTAACTTAAACCGTTTAGACTACATGATAAAGCCTCGAAGAGATGGGCATCTAATAACCCATTTCTGAAGATTAATCAGGGAATATTTCGAGAACTCGGCCGTGCTGGAGGGTGTTGGTCTTTTTGTCCCTGATAGATATCTCCGACAGCGATAGCACAGATTGTTTTACCTACCGGCTGCCAGAAGCAAGCTGCCTCTGGTGACACCGGTGCGAGAGCAATTACGATTTGCTGAACGCGGTCTCCTCGGAGATCGACGTCTTTCATATTAGTGAAAGTACGTACAGGGGACAAATTCTCTCTACTTTAGAAAGCATCTTGTCTTCCTAATGTCGAACTATATCTAATGCGTTCCTGGTATTATGTTGAATGTATATATAAAATGGATAGGGGCGGTGGCGTGCTTTGGGAGGGGCCTACGTTCAGCAGTAGATGACAGACGGCTGATGATGATATAATATTTTACCTGTACTTAATAGATGCCTTAAACATTTATGCTGTTTGTAATGTCATTTGAGTAAATAAACTGATTTGATTTGATTTGATAATATTACATACCGTGGTTAAATAAATAGAACACCAATTTTGGACCATATTTAGGGCGGCAACACAGACATATATTTTACTTATCTACCTATAACTCGCAAGAGTGCAAGTAGGTCTAAAACACAGTGAATAGACATATGATGTATTTCTCCCCAATACGCCTATGACAACAAGCAAATCGCAACACATTATTAAGATTAAAAGTAGATATTATTATATGTACACAATAGTTGACCACCCCTGGTATAGGGGTTGAAGATGGCTAGCTAGAGAGTTCTCAAAATTCAAGAAAAATTCCATCTTACCGTTGACAATAAAATGTGAATTTTAAAAATATAATTATTGGCATATAATCAAGGTAGGTATATCAAAGACTAGAAGAAAGGGACCAGGCTCCAAAATGGACCCGATGGTGGATGCAAGCCGTTGTGTTATGATACGTTTGATTTCTGGGGTTATTTTCGTCCGTGACAGGCAAGATCCGGCCAACCGTAAAAAGTCTTCGTAAACACAAGACATCAATGCTCCGGGCAGGGTTGACACTATTTCTCAAAAATATTTTACAATCACGGAAATATTCGCTAATTTTGTATGATTTAATATATCCGATGTTTTTACATTGTTCTATTACTACACTATTACTATTATATATTATTATTATTCCTTTTTTATTGGTTACAAAGGAAATAAATATCAATATATATTTTTATGACACAGACAGATAATTATCTAAGAACATTTTAAGAATAACGGTAAAAATTAGGCCTAAGACTGTTAATGATTTTATAACACAACAACGTACTTACGATTGAAAAAAAATTATCAATGATAACTAACTAACCATCACGCCGTCTCCCCGAAAGGGTAGGCAGAAAGAATGGACTATCACACTTTTACTGATGCGGCACTCCATCCTTCTCTTTTCGCTCCGCGGGAGACGCCGTGTGATGGGTTGCGAACCTCATCGCCACAATGATTTTTTCACACAAAAATGAAACCAAAATGACGATTTCATATCGATAACACAGGTAGAAAAGCGTAATATATTTACATTTTTTCACATTAATATTTTTTTAATCAAACGATTATGCAATATGCATTTTTTTTTAATTTTAGATAAACTTACGGCGTTAACACTGTAGAATTCCATAATGACGAATTTTTATGAATTAAAACACTGTTTTTTCCACTTTTGAGTTTATTTTTCTCGACATGTTTCGAAGGCTTACACCTTCATCATCGGGAGAACGATATAAAATTAATTCATAAAAATTCGTCAATATGCATTTCTATGAAATTTATGATCACACACAAAAAAAATATTTATTTAAAAATCTCGCCACGAGAGGAATCGGAGAAATCGACGTGTGTGCATTACAGGATGAATGAATGTTTAGGAAGCGAGAGAAGTATGTCAGGAAAGAAATGTGTGGCAGTCAATTCTTTCTGCCTATTCCTTCGGAGAGACTTCTTGGTGGTTAGTTAGTTAATTAGTTAGACAATGAAGGTTTTCTGATTTTATGTTGTCTAAACGCCATAAATTTATTTTTATTATAATTAAATAAGCATGTTATTTTCGTGGATTATCATAAGATTATCTGCTCTTTAGCACTCGTCGACAATTTTTTTTTTTGAATTTTTTTTTTAATCTTTTATGGCAGCCCTATGTACATCGTAGTACACAGAATTGAAGAAAAACATTTGAATTTAGAAAACGCAACGGCACATTACATCACCTTGCGCCCGCGACATCCGACCTCCACACAATGTGGTCACATCGCCGATTAGCCGGGATACGCCAATTACTCAAAACGGTCTCTCCCGTCTTCCCTTTTACTACTCAATGTTTTATACTTGTCTACATCAAGCCACACTTTCTGAGAAAAGTTGTTATATACGAGTACTAGAGTAATGATGGGACTATATATAGAAATGAACTTTTTTTATAAGAAATAATATTCGATGGTACATTTTTCATAGGACTAACTTACTAACTAACCATCACGTCCCCTCTGAAGGGGTAGGCAGAAAGAATGAACCGCCACACTGTTCTGTCTAGACATACATCTCTCGCTTCCTCTACACTCATACACCGTGTAATGCACACACGTCGATTTCTTAGACTCCTCACGTGACCGACATTTAATATTTGGTATTTTTTCATTGGAGATTTTTGGTAACATCACGCCGTTTTACCACAGGGGTAGGCAGAGAGGATGGACCGCCACAATGTTCTATCCTGACATAACACTCGCGTCACTTCTACACATCGTGACATGCACGCTCGTCGATAGTTCCTATTTCGAACATGGCCGCATTTCAGTCGTTGAATAATTTGGTCATGCCATGTCTTCCTTGACTTCCTCGACTTTTTTTTCCAGTCTCATCTTAAAATAAATTTTTGGTCATTACTTTTAACCCTACCTACGTGGCTAATATTCCCGTGGACCTTCGTAGCAGAGTGGTAAGAGCTCTGACTTTAATACAGAATGTCCCGGATTCGATTCCCGGCGAAGGCAGTGTGATTGTCGCACTGTCTTTGGTCTGGTGTAGAATTCACGTGACAATAAAATTGCGATAGATTGGCTACCTATCACATGTCATTAGAATCAATATAATAGCTTAAATAAATTGTATACAGTAATTGGGTTCAAGCGACCTATTGTACACAAGAGAAAAAAAATCATATATTCAAGTATTTACGAGATTTTGAAAAATCGGCATGGATGCATGATGCATGATCTGCTTAACCCCTAAGAAAACGGTGCGTTTAGAAGTCAAGTATGTTAACTTATACATATTAGTGTATTGTTTTGCATTCTTGCCAATTTTATATTAACCTCATTTTCTATCTCACTCTTCATGGCAAAGAATTGTGTCCATCTAGTAGACCATCCACCATGCCTCACAATGCACTCTTTTCACCGGTTAGTCTCCAGGCTTCAACTATTGAGAGGCCAGTCGGCGTTCCGATTTGATGGGACAAGCAGCTTGGTGGTCGTTCTTGTGGTTACTTTTATTTTTCTTTGGCCATTATCATTAGTTTTTTGAGGTAGTCCTGATCTCTACTGATGCTCAGCTAGTCAAGAAACGGCTGGTTAATTCTTCTAGCCATCCATCTTCACCACATTGGCAGCTCCGATGCTTGCATAGTCCAAGACTCGTATACCATAAAGAAATATGGAGAAAACAATGGTTTGAACTAGTCTCGTCTTGATCTTAATAGATATATATTCCTATCTTGCTATATCTCGGTAACTGTGACCTTCTTTTTTTTCTTATTAGTAAAAGTACCTACTTTCAGAAGACAAATATTCTTGACATTAGAGAGTATCTAGTCTTCCTAAAGTCGAACCATTTCCCATGAGTTACTGTTTTTTTCTGTTCTCAAGTAGATGCCGTAAACTGTCAACATTTTTGTAATGTCTTTTGAGAGAAATAAATATATTTGAATTAGAATTTGAAAGACAATTAAAGCCATTCGGATTTTATCCGGAATCTCCTTCTCATATGTTTATATTAAATATAATTTAAATATGTATCTTGCAGATAACAAATGCATCGAAAAGCATGTAAATGATTACGCACATCGTCACTTTTTCCAAAGAGAACATTTTCGTTAACGTTACAGACGATGGATAGTGGGATCTATTAACTAGATTTATTGAAGCGGGATACGAAGTAACGCTTGTAAGTATTTACTGTGTCACTAAGTGTCACTGCATTAATTGGTCACATCAAGATGGCAACAAGGAGATGAATTTATCGCAGAGAGGTTGGCCGTTCAGCTCGCAATCAGATTACTGTCAGATTGTTATATTTATAGATCGAGAATTGCCGCATAATTGATGAACACCGACTCCAATGCGTGCTGCACATTGCAACACACTCGTCATAGTTTATGATTCATATTCATGTTCACTGTTGGAGCCATATAATAATCAAATGACTGATATTAATCACAGCTTCTCTCGTCTGGCCATTTCCCGTTCTTGGGGGTCAGCTCTTCTAATATGGCTCCGCCAAGTCTCGCGATCCTGGGTCATCGGGCTGTCCAGTTCCAGCGCCTTCGGGTTGTTTCTAAGTGTGGACATCCACGATGAGGAGACCAATCTATACTTCCTTCCATCTTTCGGCTGATATTAATCACAGCAAAAAAAAGGGATTTTGAAATACCATAATTACGAGTATTAAATCAAAATGGGCATTTCATTACACTTCTCATTTTCTATATTATTAACATATATTAAAATTATATCTTCTTCTTCTTCTTCTTCTTCCTCAGCCTATTCCCGTCCACTCATGGACAAAGGCCTCCTCCATTCGCTTCCATGTCACTCTATCTTGTGCAGACTGCATCCAGGTTATTCCGACGTGTCTGTTCAGATCATCCTTCCACCGTAGTTGCGGTCGCCCTGCACTTGTACATAACCATCACGCCGTCTCCCCAAAGGGGTAGGCAGAAAGAATGGACTGCCAAAATTTTTCTTTCCTCACATATTTCTCTTGCTTCCTCAACATTCATACATCGCGTCACGCACGCGCGTCTATTTCTCTGACTCCCCACATGGTCGACATTCAATATTTGATTTATTTGATCGTGCCACGTTTTCCTCGGTCTTCCTCTATTTCTGGTTCCATTTACATCGTTTACATATAATTTTTTTACCATTCTTTCTTCATTCATTCTTTCCATATGTTCAAACCATCTTAATGATCCTTTCATTATTTTGTTCATAACACCATCATTCGCACCGCATTCACTTCTTATATTTTCATTCGACACTCTATCATACACAGAGTATCCACACATTCGTCTAAGAGATCTCATTTCTGCTGCATTTATTCTACTGTTAAATTCGGCAACGACTGCTAAATTTACGTATAGCAAGAACAAACTGTTTGTAGCTATTAATTACACAGTCGATTGTTCAGAGCTCAATGTATCAAATAGTAATTAATTTGATCCTCTGATCTATTAATAGCGCTACTTGCAATGGGTCATGCATAGACTCGACTATTGCGAGCGGCAAGGCCTCGCACTCTGTGGGCGGAGTAACCTGTTGCGACTGCGCTGAATGGAATATCTGTCCACTCACAGATTGCGATTCTGCGGATCTCATTACTCTCGTTCCTAGGGACATCCACCTCTCCGAGATATGACACAACACACAAAGTTTTAGAGCAGTATTTCCCAAAGTGGCCCCAATAGACTTCCGGAGGTCCTTGTGACCGCTGAATGGGCCAATAGCAAATTAATTTAGGGGGGACGTATACGTTGTTGGAGGTCAAAGAAAGGCTTAATATAGTGTAAAACCTTAACATAAAAAAGCTCATATCATGTCAGGTTTACCCACCCCAATGGAAAACTGTGTTTTTTTTAAGTTACGATTTAATTTTTTTTAAATTTAATTATTTCGACTATTGTTTTTAACGAGATCATAATCGACAACCGGTGAATCTGGCGAAACCGGTTCCTGTCGAAATAAAGACTAAATTGTAAGTTTTTATAAAAATCATTGTTTTATTTGATTATTATTAAAATGAGCTTCCATCAACAGATTTCCAGTTAAATCATTTGATTATCTAAAATACATCGTTTCATATTAAAATATTAAATTTTATTTTATTTTTACAATATCTTTAATTTATTTAAGGTATTAAAGACATTTTAAAAAATTACGACCTTCGTGGCCGAGTGCAAAGTACTACGACTGCCATACCGAAGATTCGTTAGATTCCCGTCGTCGACAGTGTGATTGTCACATTGTCTTTGGTATGGTGTAGAATTCACGTGCCAATAAAATGACGATAGATTAACTACCTATCACATGTCATGAGAATCAATATGATAGCTATACCTACCCTTTATATCGATTTGGCTCACGCTATAATTAGGTATTTAAATAACGTTTCAATAAAATAATAATAATAAAATGTAAATTTAGATACGGAGCTATTATTTGGTGGTTTAACATATTTAAAAATAAAATTAAACACTTTTTTCTTTGTGTTAACCACTTTATTTTGAGTAAGTTGGGTCAACCGGTTTCACTCTTTAGCGAGCTTCTTCAGTTTGTGTATAGCCCTGAAAAAGCTCGCTACAGAGTAAAACTGGTTGCCCCAACTTACTTAATTCACAAAGGAAAAGTGTTTAATTTTTTTTTGTTGTAAAATGTTAATTTTACTCTTATGGAGTCATGTAGTCATTTTACGTGGGGATACATTGTCAGATTTTTTGCTATAAATGGTTCAAGGGCAGAGTTATTTTCGGAACCAGTGCTTTAGATGATTTTTTTTTCGTCCTAAGGAGAAGTCTTCAAGATGAGAGATCATCTGTCTTTAAAAAGAGAGATTATCAAAGATGGATGGATGCTCTAAGATACTTTCTCTGTAAACAAGTGCTTGAAAACTTTATGATTTTGTTATTACTTGTTTAGGGAATAAATCTCCACATGTTAACAGCAACTCTTGCATGTGGGGGGCATTTACTGAAGGTGAGCCCGTAAACCTGTCGTGAAGTGGCTCAAATCGCTTTAGAAGAGATTCGGATTTTAAATAGCTCGCCCTTCCCGTGCCTATACAACTCTTTCTCCCTCCTCCAATCAGATGGAAATAACCATTTGATTATCGTTTAATGGACTTTCACTCTTAATATAGAATCTTTCATTACACGTCCCTGGAACTTTGATGTTTGTATCCATCTCCAAACAACTTATGTTCAACATATTTTTACGTCATGTTTACGATCTGTCAAGCCCACCCTGTCTTTGGTGCATGACAAGCTATAGAAATAAAATAGGTATTTGTTTAAAAGTATCTAAATATTAAACGCGAACAAATTTTTCAAAAATCAAAAAAACAGTATCGTTGACATTATATCAATATTTAAAAATAAATAATTTGATAATGCCGCTGAATATCAATGAAACACAACAGTAAATTTTGAAAAAAATATGTCCACCTGATTTGATATGGGGTAATATTTTGACGGGCTACGGTGGGTGATTTTTTCTCCGAAATTCATATTATAAATTTTGAAAGGAAAAAATCTGGAACATTTAAGAAAACAAGTATCAAAAATTTGTATTTTTTTATTATTGTATAAAGTACTTAATTTGCGGTGTATGCTTCTCTAAGCATAAGTGCACAGATTAAATACCACTATATTTCATTTTTTTAACTGATTGTATTTTTATACTCTGATGAAGCTCCGCTTGCAGCGACTCCGGTGGGGTTAGAACGTAACATTTTTATATGTTATGTATAATATTTGTGTTTACAAATGTATAAAATATTATATTTTTAAATTATATTTCAAATAATGTTTTATTTCAAATTATAAAGAATGCATAAAAATGGTATTGTTTTGCAATAATTCTTTGTTCGAAATATAAAAGTAGAAAAGTCAATGATTTAGTCAAAGAAACCGAACGTTATTCCATAAATACAAATTGAAATGTCGGAAAAGCTACATATCAATGTCGAATGCCAAAAGGTATGACATTTTTACTAATAAAATGAGTACTTAGCAGAACGATTCAAAGGTGTTGTGGAGTCTCGATCCTAAACAAGACATCAAAGTGAGATAAGAAAATACCTAAAAAATACGACTTATTACTTATTATTATTGTTATTATTATTATTATGTTGATCTTTTAAAGAAGTCGTATTATTTTAAATGACAAATCAAATCAGTTATCTGAACAGACCACAAACAATATGTTTTATTGAGTACAGGTAAAAAATCTTTCTTCTCAGTCGTATTCCTCATGATTGAGGGTCGTGTCCATCCTTTAAACCATTGACCATGGCACGCCATGCGCTTCTGTCACCCGTCAGTCTCCAGGCTGCAGCTAATGTGAGACCAGTCAGCACCCTGATTTGATCCGACCAGCGACTCGGTTGTCGTTATTGTGGAGGAGATAAAATATAATATAGACAAATATAATGTAGACAAATATAGCATCTGCTCAGGACCTTGTCCGAAAGGCGTGCAAGATGCATCGGCCATGTAATACGTCAAGAAAGTCTCTTGCATGTCAATGGAGGGTATGACCGAGGGGACAAACTCTAGGGGACGCCCACGCCGAGAGTACCTGGAAGACCTGTTGGTGGACGTGCGCTGCTAATCATATGCAGATTTCAAAAGAGCCGCACAAGACAGGGAAGAATGGAAGAGAAGAATAGAAGAAATTGCTGCAAACCAATCCCAGGATTGAAACTTTCTAACTAACTAATATCAGGAACCCATGAGAGATGGTTCGATATTAGGAAGACAAGATACTCTCTAAAGTCAAGAGTATTTGCCTTCTGAACGTACTTTCACTCATATGAAAGACGTCGATCTCCGAGGAGACCAGGTTCAGCAGACTATTAGCTCCTTCCACCGGTGTCACTAGAAGCAAATATAACAGACTTACATAAACATACAGTCTGTTCTATCATCTATTTCTACTGAATAAGTGATAATGTATAGAAATCAGAATAGAGACTGTGTAGAAATTGAGCCATCTATTTAATTGGACCAGTGATTGCGTGCACCAATGTTACATTTCTGTTATTTACATGTTATAAGTAAACAAATGTATTTATTATCACGCGTGGTTTTAATGTTTGCTACCTATATTCATTTCATATAAATGCAACTCAAAATATTTATCGAACTGTCCACATACTCGTACATTACTACTAAATAGCCACTTAACACATATTAATCTGGCACGTTGACCGAAATGAAATCGAATCGTAAATTCTGCCATGAAAATGGTCCACAACGCGGAAACTGATGCTTAACTGCTCCGAGAAGATGAAATGGGTGCATTGTTCCTGCCCTAGTCCAAGTATCCTCTAGCCAGTCGTCATTTCAACGCCAAAGTATTTTTTTCTAACGAACCAGCCGACCAACCAGCACGCTATTTTTCCGAAAGTGAAGCAGAAAAAATGAACCAACGCATTGTTTTATTTCCTTAACATTCATAAATCGTGTCATACACGCATGTCGATTTCTCTAACTCCTGACGTAACCGACATTTAATATTTGATTGATTAGATTGTGTCACGTTTTCCTTGGTTATCCCATATTTTTTATTCCGTTTATATTGTTAGCATATACTTTCTTTACCATTATTTATTCATTTATTATTTCCTTGTGTCCAAATCATCTTGATGGCCTTTTCATTATTTTGTTCATGATACTTTCATTCGCACTACTAATATATTATGTGTTAGTCACGAGAAGAGTCGGAGAAATCGACGTGCGTCCATGACACAATGTACGAATATTAAGGAATCGACAGAAATATGTCAGGAAAGAACAATTTTGCGGTCCGGTATTTTTACCTACCCCTTGGAGGAGACGATGTGATGGTAAGTTAGTTTGTTTGTTAGTTAATTACATATAATGAAAACAGTATTCCGTACTTCTCGTTGGCGAATCCCTACTATAGTGATATGATTTTCATCAATAGCATACCTCAAAATAAATTAAAGATTCTCTACCCACGCATTATTATACCAAAATAAAAGTACTGTCTTTATTAATAAAATGTATAGAGATACAGCATTTGAAATGTGGCTCCATCGTCGAATGCTCAGAATTCCCTGGACAGACATGGTTACCAATACCGAAGTCCTGAGGCGAGCTAGAATTGACAGGGAACTGTTATCAACTATCAAGGTTCGGAAAATTTCACATCTGGGTCATATACTGCGTGTGGAAAAGTACCACCTTCTCCAACTGATATTGGAGGTGAAAGTTGAGTGACGCCAAGGTCCCTTTAGGAGACAAATAACCTGGCTGCAAAACGTGAGGGAATTGACCGGCATCCAAAGTGTGAAGGAGCTGTTCCGAGCGGCGCAGGACAGGGACAGGTTCGCCGAGGTAATCACCAACGTTGGGGGGACCCGACAGGGCACTTGAAGAAGAAGAAGATAGAGATATTCTAAATTTAAATGAAATTGAATCAATGTAGATTCAATGTGTCCGGGAGAGTGTGTAACGTGCACACTCCTGTGTGGTTGCATCGTGAAACCACAATTAGATGCTTATGGATCACTAACCACGATGTCGGAGGAAACGAAGATCGTTCATTGGACTCTAAAACATCTTTGATCTCTTGTCAGAATTTCATCTCTACAACTTACGATTTTTCAATCTTTATTAGTTAAATATCTAATTTCATTTCATTATCATGTTTGAACATTATGTTTGAACAAAAAACACAAGTTGTCTATAGGATTAAGAATATTTGCTTAAATTACATTAATTCATTAATTTGAAATATGTCTTGATCTTGTTCATGATTTTTTAATTGCGCTTCACACTGGCATCATTAGAAGCAGATTTATTCTGCAAGTAAAAATTTAAATAATCTTTATCGTCGCCTGTGAAAGATACTCGTCATGAAGATGAAGACATGCATTTCTTAAAATGAAGAAGTTGTCAATAAATCACAAGGCTTAATATCAAATTATTAAAACTTTTTTTTTTTTTTAAATATAACTGATAGAAGCAACGAAAATTGCATATTTATATAATATTTTGATAAATTCTAATAAATATTTTGTTTACAAGTCTTGATGAATATTGATTTATGATGATATTGTTGCCAAAAAAATCGCAAAAAAATGGTTACTATAGAAATAAAATAAAAATTTGTAAATATTTCGTATTTTCTTATGTGAAAATAATAAATTACTTCTTCTTCTTCTTCACTTTTGGTAGACTCAGGATTCTGTTATTTCAGGCGGGTCCTCTTGAGACGCTGAACTCCAGCTTTCTCTCCACCGTTTCGGGGGTCTTCCTGGTCGGCGTTGTCCGTTTGGCGTTCCATGGAGAGCTATGTGTGGTATCCTATTTGAGCTCATCCTTTCTACATGGTGATGCCAGTATCGCCGTCTTTGACGTCCCCATCTGACCACATCTTCGCATAATTCGTAATAAATTACATATCTCTAAAATGTAAAAAAAAAAATGTTTTGTATGCACAAGGTTTAAAAAAATACAAAAATAAGAGAAAAATGTTTAAAAAATTTAATTTATGTGACCAAAAAAAATCTGCAAACTTTGTCTTTGACTGTGCCGCCGATTCGGCAGGGAACAAAGCTTATCATCTCGCTCTATCCTATGCTGGAAGCGTGAGATGTACGACCGGAATGACCATACGGGTCAAAGTTGATAAAAACATTTCGTCACAGAAAATCGGGAACGAAAAGCAACCTCATTACTCTCAGGCGGAGAGATAACCTCCTCGGAACTGGAGCAAGCATCAATGTTTACAGACTCGTCCCCAAACCCTCGTCAGCACATGCGAATCTACATTGCAGTGATGCAAATTTCTTAGGAATATTTAATATCTAATCGACTGTTTATTCTGTATACTGAGCAACACTTAAAAAACATAGAAATTGGAATACCCTTTTGCGAATTATTGCGTTTTGCGATTGACTTGACTTTGAAATACGTCAAACACGCGGTAGATGTTTTCAGTATTAATATATTTAATAATGTAAGCAATATTTATGATGAATCAATATATTAAATATCTGTGAGCGATAAGAAAAACACCAATTGCATTTTTTTTAAATGAATGCAGTAGAAATGAGATCTCTAAGACGAATGTGTGGTAAATCTGTATGTGATACAGTATAAAATGCAAGTATAAGAAGTGAATGCGGTGCGAATGAAAGTGTTAAGAACAAAATAATGAAAGGGTCGTTAAGATGGTTTGGACACATGGAAAGAATGAGTGAAGACAGAATGGTGAAGAAGGTATATGTAAACGACGTGGACGGAGCTAGAAATAGAGGAAGACCGAGGAAAACGTGGACCGATCAAATCAATCAAATATTAAATATGGGTCACGTGAGGAGTCGGAGAAGTCGACGTGCGTGCATGACAAGATATATGAATGTAGAGGAAGCGAGAGAAATGTGTCAGGACAGAACAGTGTGGCATTCCATTCTTTCTGCCTACCCCTCCGGGGAGACGGCGTGATGGTTAGCTAGTTAGTTGGCTTTAATTACGCTATATTCTACCTACTTAGATTATTGAAGCCTTCGTTAAGGCATTCCTAACTATCTGACTTTCGACGAACTCAATATATGCGAAATTTTCATGGCCCTAAGATGGTAAATGAAAGTAAATGTCTTTTATATTACTGAAAATACGTTCAGAAGGCAAATACATTTAATTCTGGAGAGTATCTTGTCTTTCTAATGTCGAACCATCTCTCATGCGTTTCTGGTAGTATACTATGCACAATATATTATTTTACCTGTTCTCAATAGATGCCTTAAAAATTAATTTTGTAATGTCTATTGATGAAATAAACTCATTTGATTTGATAAACAGCATTTCCGTGATGCGGTTCCTATACATAACTTTTGGATCATCCGAAAAAGCTTATAGGTATATTTAAACCAATATACGATAATTATATTAATATTCTAATTCACAGGTTCCACAACTTTTTATCTCCATGCCTTTATTTGAGATGTAATATTTTTCAATCGCTGTTCATAATAATGGTCGAGGAATTATGACTGAGGTATGATGGGATCATTCGAATTTCGGCCACCATAGGTAAACAAAATCTTTAATTGAAAGTATACCTTATGACCTGTTTCTTAAAAGGAATTGGCCTCCTGCGAGGTCGACTCCCAGCTGTCGATCCATTCTTGGTGGTCTACCCGGGACCGTCTTCCTTGGGGTGGCTGTGAAACACAATGAGAAGGAGTCTGGATGTATCCATTCTTCTCACGTGTGCATTGCCTTCTCCTTTGCCTCTCCCACCTAACGACATCCTCGACATCGCATATTTTACAATTAAAATATTTAGTTTTAAATATATATTTCTTAAATTGAATTTGATTCGTTTCTCCGAACGAGCAAACTGGATAGGCCATAACATCAGGCACCCAGGCCTGCTTATTACTATCGCAGAGGGAATGGTCGAGGGCAGGAACTGCAGAGGCCGCTCAAGGGCCGCCTATATCGATCAAGTGATTAGGGACATGCGCTGTGGCAGCTACACAGAGATGAAGAGACTGGCTGGAGACAGGACTGAGTGGAGGAAACGAGGGAAGCTTGTTGCAGACCAATCCTCAGGATTGTAACCATGAGGAAAAAGAACTTGAATATAAGAAAAACAAACGAACAGACATTAGTAACCAGATGTGGGACAACTTAACCGATGCATAGTGAAACAATTCTAAGAAGAGCTTTTTATGCACATTTGACATTTCACACAAGCGTTAACTTAATATCCGAGATCTGTCATTCGTGCATACGTCGACTTTGCTTTTCTAAAATGAAGTTTTTAATTTGGAACTAACTAGTAGGTATATTAAATAATATTATGTTTTAGAATATTTTCTTATAATAAATATTATAATTTAAGCAGCCTGGACGAAAAAAAAAACTCAGTAGGAGTGAAAATTAATTCTACGAAAATTGTTGTTGACTCACGAATAATTTGTATCTTTTAACACTGTTTTACATTAATTATTTCTATTTTTCTCATATTATGGAGTATACCCTGAACTTTATTTGTTATAATAATTTAAGTAAATTATTTTTATTAACATAAAATCTTCTTCTTCTTGTCCTGTCACACATCCATGGTGTATAGGACATATCAAAGAACCTTCTCCACCTGAATCTATCGCACGCCTGATGCCTAACATTATCCCAAGTGAGGTCTGCTGCTTCAACCTCATCCTGAGGGGTTTTTCTCTAGGTGTCTCTAGGTCTGCCTCGCTTCCCTCTCCACCCACAGAGGACCAGTCTAGTGCGCCCTGAACGATGCAGGCTGGGTTCCGTCTCAGGGTGCGACCGATCCACAACCATTTGCGTCTAGCGAATTGTTCTCTGGCCAAGAGAACGCCATTTGACACTGTTTGGGGTTAATAGATCTTGAATATTGAGCAAAGGCACCCATTTATAAACACCTAGAGCTTTCCGATAACTTCCGTGATAGATTTTCAAGTCTCACATCCGTACAGCAGTACGCTTTTAACACTTTCGTTAAATATTAGCGTACAATAAATTATATAATTACAAATATAAAATAAAATTATTTTTTAAATTAACCATTAAATTGTAATAACGCCACCTAATTTCGCTTGTACACAAGCTTCATCAGGGGCATTAAAATGAAATAAATATGCAGATTTACCTCAAACCTCAAAGTGAATATGAAAAAATGAAATATATTCTAACTGTTATCTGGTTTAACATCTTAGTTCCACAAATGTCCACGTGGGTATTATCTGATATTCTTAAAAGTAATTTGACTTCTCAAAATTGTTCTTGTCTCACCGCCTTCAAATGATTTGGAAGTTTTCACATTTCCCGCGTCCCGGATACGCTAATGGCGGGAATCTGGAACGTCAAACGTCAGTTTCTAAAACGGCAATATGGCGTCACCCGTCGTAACAAGCTCTCAGCGCATTCCCTCGAATTATTCGTTACTGGTTTCTGGTACAAGTGTCGGCTTCTCAAACGCGACACATTACTTCACATAGAAACGATCGGCATTTGGGCGTTTGTAGAATGTACCAGTGCCGACCAACAAGAAATGAACCCAACAATATATTATTTCTCCATTATTTCAAAGGGGTACGGAATTCTCGCACCAGCCCTAAGAGCGAGTCATACGCGCACCTCGATTCTACCGACTTCTAGCATAGCCGACTTTTACAATTCGATTAATTTGGTCATGCCAAGTTTTCCTCGGTCTCCTACGACTTCATACTGCATTAATGTTGTTAACGTATGTTTTCTTGACCATTCTTTCTTCATCCATGCGTTATATATGTCCAAATTAACGCAGTGTATCTTTCATAATTTTGTTCATAATATTTTTTCTGCTCTACGTTGCTTCCTTCTTTTGAAATCGTTATCGTTTTACCACACCTTCGTCTAAGGGATCTCAGTTAAGAGATGTGAGATTCCCCAGAAAAATCTATATACTGCATATATAAATTGAAATTTGATTTGAAATAAGATAATATCGAAATCAAGGAACTGAAAAATCATGTTTTGTCCAAATGGATCAAAAATTTAACTGAATGACAATTTAGGAAACGGAAAAATAAAATTAGTTCTTGATATCAAAAAGTCACTAAAACATGGCAAAGGAGGATTTGATTCTATATTTATTGATTCTTAAATAAAGATATACGAGTATGTGTTGGAGTATAATATAACTAATCCAGATTTCATTAATGTTCAATATTAGATAGATATGTCTTGTCAGGATTTTTTTGTATACATATGGTTATTTAAACCTAATTACTGTTGAATTTTATTTTTGCTTTTATATTGATTCTCACGACATGTGATAGGTAGCTAATCTATCGCCATTTTATTGTCACGTGAATTCTACACCAGACCAAAAACAATCAGGGTCGGGCGACCGGGCGAGAGGACAGATGGCGGTCTGTCCTCTGAATTATAATTTTATGTTGAAATTTGTTCTGATTATTGTTGTATGACAGAAGTGTGGAATGAAATTATTTTCATTGTTAATTGTGAAATTTTAGCGTGTGTGGAAATAATGAATCGGATTAAAAGTTACAACTTATTTCTGACGATTTTTTTATGATTTATAACACTGTTTTTGAGCTTATTTTTCGCGACATGTTTCGAAGGCTTACACCTTCATCATCGGGAGAACGATATAAACTGTAAGCCTTCGAAACAGTGTTTTAATTTAACGTGAAAAAAACTGTGTTTTAATTCATAAAAAAATCAGCTTTATAGAATTCTAAAACTTTTTTATTATTACAATATTGTACAGTGAACAAAGTTTTTAAAGGGTAGAAAATCTTTACTTCCGTGAGTTTTTCACGGGTTGCAACTAGTTTACTTTAATCGTAGAAATCCAAATTCACACCACACAAGATGTTTATTTATGTCCTTAATCCATCTCTGAATATCGTTGTGGATTCATATAAGTCATTACAAGCTATAAAAATAATTCAGCTAACGACAGAAGAAAGAAAGGTCAGAAGTTCATACGAGTATGAGTAGATCCTAGTAACTACCAGATGCAGTGGAGACGTGAAATACGAGTACTACTCGTAAAGCCCTCGTATTTGTAACACACTATTGAAAAGCAAGCAAGACAAATAGTTTTGAGAAGACAAATTTAAAATATCTTTCGGCCAAAACATAACAAAGTGTTAAATTGAACATCTCGTTGTTTACGTTACTAATTGTGACTCTATATAAGTGTATTGTAGGTAATCCATTGTTTTGACTGAAAAACTATGAAACTTCAAACTTTATTAACTGTTTTAATTTAAAAGTGAATTCGGTAGTGAAAGCGCGAAAAGAAAAGCTGAAGGAGGAAGAAGGGCTCAAAATGACAAACAACTTCCAGGACAATATAAAAATGTTTTGGAAGGAAGTGAAGAAAGCCCGAAATCCTCCTGAAAGCGGATGTGTGAAAGCAATTTTGGATAGTGAGGGAAGAATGTTAACCGAAAGTAAGATCGTACAAGAAAGATGGATGGAGTATTTTAAGGAAATGTATGGTGGTGATATAAGTGTTGACGAAAGCATTAGAACTGGTGTAATCGCGATTGGTATAAATGACAATACAGAAAAAATAAGTATGAATGAGATTAAAAGATCTGTGAAAGCAATGAAAAGTGGAAAAGCTGTAGGGTATGACTGCACCGCTATAGAATTTATCAAAAATGGCGGCGAAGTAGTTTCCGCATGGATATGTAAACTGTTCAACCAATGCTTGGAGGAGGGATATACCCCACTCGACTGGAGGAGAGCAGTTATCTTGCCTCTGTACAAAGGAAAAGGATCCCATATGGATTGTGGAAACTACAGAGCTAATAGTATTTTGAGTGTTGTTGGTAAAATCTATGGCAGAATTTTAATAGAAAGAGTAAGAAAGACGACGAGTGATAGAGTTTGGGATGTGCAAGGCGCCTTTATGAATGGCAGAGGATGTATGGATCAAATTTTTGCACTTCGTACAGTGACAGAGAAGTTTATGGCCAAAAACCGTAAACTCTTCTGTGCGTTTGTCGATTTGCAAAAAGCATATGATCGCGTAGATAGAGGTAAACTGTGGGAAATATTGTCGGAATATGGAATAAACACAAAACTGATCACGGCAATTACATCGCTGTACACAGAAAGCACTGCTAGTGTCAGAGTAAATGGGGATCTTACAGCCTGGTTTGATATCAATAAAGGTGTCAAACAGGGGTGTGTAATGTCTCCATGGTTGTTTAATCTATATATGGACAAGTGTATGAAAGAGCTGAAAGGGTTGGAAGCAGGTGCAAAAATGGAAGGTGCGGCAGTAAGCTGTTTGTTGTATGCGGACGACGCTGTGCTACTTGCAGACAACGAGCACGAACTGCAAGCCCTGGTGTCTAGTATGTATGAGGTATGCAAGCGATACGATTTGATGATGAATGTGAATAAGTCTAAGGTAATGATTTTCGAAAAAGAAGGAAGCATGACAGTCTGCAACATTAGTGTAAACGGTGAAAATCTGGAACAAGTGGATGAATTTGTTTATTTAGGAAGTATGTTTACAAAGGATGGGAGGGTGGAGAAGGATATTGAAAGAAGGGTTGGGGCAGGCAACAGAATAAATGGTGCACTTAAAGTTGTCATCGCAAACAAAAGCCTATCCAAAAAAGCCAAGATGGCAGTGCACAATGGTGTTCTTGTGCCGACCCTTATGTATGGAAGTGAAGCATGGAACTGGCAAAAGAAGGATGAAAGTAGAATAAATGCAGTAGAAATGAGATCTCTCAGACGAATGTGTGGCAAATCTGTATTTGATAGAGTGACAAATGCAAGTATAAGAAGTGAATGTGGTGCGAATGAAAGTGTTATGAATAAAATAAGGAAAGGGTCATTAAGATGGTTTGGACACATGGAAAGAATGAGTGAAGACAGAATGGTAAAGAAGGTATATGTAAACGGCGTGAACGGAGCTAGAAATAGAGGAAGGCCGAGGAAAACGTGGCACGATCAAATCAATCAAATATTGAATGTCGGACACGTGAGGAGTCGGAGAAATCGACGTGCGTGCATGACAAGATGTATGAATGTAGAGGAAGCGAGAGAAGTATGTCAAGACAGAACAGTGTGGCGTTCCATTCTTTCTGCCTACCCCTCCGGGGAGACGGCGTGATGGTTAGTTAGTTAGTTAGTTACGTATCACAATTTTATTTATGAGATTGTACCGATAGCTGTTTTCCCAACCTCATTAGTTTGCCAACTTAATCAACTCAATCAGTTGTTTATAACATCTGATGAAGCCAGCATAGATTGGCGAAATGACTGTCACGACATTCTCATAAAAATAAGTTGTGTTGCATGTAAACATTTAAAAATATTTATTGTTTCTTGAACAATGATGTAAAACTACATATTAAATAATTAATACGAATGAAAACGTCAGTTTTCTAGAAGGAGGACAGGAAACCAAAAGGACGTCTCTAGACTCCAAAGACAACAAAATAAAATAATAAAATTAGTTTATAACATTAACTATCTTACCCCAATCATACAAGTATACAGACAAACAAAACAAATGGACATATCAGACCTGACCAAATTCGAGACCTTGAAAATTGTACACAGAGAGACCACGGAAGAGACAACAGAGAGCAGCTACAAATTAACCAAAAATTCAGACATACACAGACACTGGACCAGGAACTGTGACAGATATCACTTACCGAATGCACGAACAAAGACAGGACAATCAAGAATATTGAACAATGGCCTGAAACTTTACAATTAACTACCAAAAGACACAAGGAGTCTCACTACAAATCAATTTAAAATATACCTGAAACATAATATAATTACAAGTAAGATCTAAAAATGTGTCCAAATAACCCAATTGTTTTCTTTTTTAATAAATTAAATTTAAAAATTCAAAAAAATAAAATGTATTATGGGAATGACATGTTTCGCCCTTCTAAGGCATAATCAAATGACATTAGATAATGCCTAAGAAGGGCTAAATATGTCATTCCCATAGAATATAATAAAACTTTTAGGAAACTGACGTTTTCATTTGTGTTAATTATTTTAAAATTTAATTGTACATTATTATGAGATGGTTTCAATTATTTGCATTGTACGAGTATTTTAAGGTATCTTTTTCTTTGGTTTCAATCCTGGGGACTGATTTGCAGCAGCATCTCGTTCTGCATTCCGTACGGTCCGAGGCTTCTAAAGCTCCGTGTATGCTAGGCGTAGTTCTTAATCTAACCAACTATTTATTATTTTCGTGTTATTTTGTTATAACGTTTTAATTTAAATATGACAGAAAATATATTGTATTACTTGGTGTCATTTCAATTGGTAAGATTCTAAAAGAAAGAAGTGACTTTGCATGCTGGATGCTTCGTGCATATAATGTTTCATCCTGAGTAAGAGTCAACGTCTGACCTAAAAACCGTTGTTCTGGACCGATAACATCTGAGACGCACTCCTTTTTGCTTTCAGTGCAGTAGGTACTATACATATTATACATACATATGCGAGTAATACATATAAACAAGTGATAACCAAATTAGCAAACTCTCATAACCCGACTTATAGTTTCGTTGATATTATAAAGCCAATATTTGTATTACTTTAGTTAAACGTATATCAGATGTGAACTCACCAAATATTGAAAGGAGAATGTAAAACACTTGATAAATCTATTTAATTTATTGAATATGTTTCGATTTTGTTATATTTACATTTGAGGATAGAGAAGGTAACCTTCGAAACATGTTGTGGATAATAGGTGTTTGTATTTCATTTTACGAGTATATTTTATAAATTATGTGGATTGTGCATTGTTTTACATTCTCCTTCAAAATTAGCAATGGAATTCCATAGTTTTAACGCCTTAACCTTTAATGAAGTTGTAAAATTTAGTATCGTAACTTTTGAAAATGCTCCAGCAAGGGGAAACTTCTACTCTCATAAAACATATTTTAATCTAGAAAACGGACATTTTTATCAAATTTAAATATTTAATATGCAATTTTGCAACGATGTTCAAGAGAAAATGTGTAACTATAATATTTATATGTGTACATAAAGCGCAGATTTTCGCTTAAAAATATATTCAGGACTCCTGTATAAAATTTAATCCTTTTATAAAATTTAGCTCATAAAATATTATTTATCTTATCTTTAAATACGGCCAAGCATTACTATTCGGTATATTTATGAGAAGTAATAGTTCATTATATAATATTTTACCTGTACTCAATAGATGCATTAAACAGTTATGCTGTTTAAAATGTCCTTTGAGTAAAGAAACTGAATTGATTTGATTTAATTATTATGAAGTAGAAACCGGGTATTGTCTGGAATTGAACCCAGATCTCGTAGATCAGTAACTAAACGCTCTGTCCTCTAGACCATAGCTGTTCAAACAATGGTCCGCGGACCACCAGTGGTCCGCGAAGAAGTTTAGGTGGTCTGCAAAATAAATCTTAAATGAAAATTTGTTTGGAATTAAATACATAACAAATATTTATACAAATATGTTGTATAAATATTTATTTTTTATTCCAAACTTGATGGTCTGCAAAATATTTTATTGATATTTTGGCGGTTCGCGGATGTAAAAATATAAAGAAACTATGCTTTAGATCACCAACACGCAGTCTGTTTATGTCGAAGATACAATTTGTACGTTTTTGATGCCATTAAAAAAGTGAATTCACTATGGACTACATTATGGCGACTGCAATATGGTTTTAGGCTACCAGTATGCAACAGTTACAATTCTGGATAATAAATTATTTGAAGCTTAATTGACTTATTGACTTAAGGGTAAACATTTACGGATTTGTTTTATTGACCATATATTAAACCATACCCGATGAACGTCCAGAATACTTCAGTAGAGTTATTGGATAAAGAAAAGGAGTGGCGGGAAGGCACCTATAAGATGGACTGACGATATTGCCCGAATAGTTGGAACGACCTGGATTCGGAAGGGACTAGACAGGGACGAGTGGAAGAAAGTGGAAGTGGCGTATATTCAGCAGTGGAGGGAAGAAGGCTGAAGAAATCCGAATATGTAACTTTTGTGATAGACAGTTTCGTGGACGAAGAACGTGCCTAAATAAAAATGTCAATTGACTATACCATCGTCAGTGTCGTCCTAAGTTCTGTAACGTGTGGGGGTACACATATTGCGGCAGTTATCGGGATTTGCATGTCAAGGATTTCACCGAGTTTATCGCAGTGGACCACGAAGTTTCCTAATGACGATAACAGATAAATTATTAAATTAATTATTCTTATCGACCAATCGGAACACTTCAAAAGCGCTGCTTGCGTTCGTGCTGGGTACACCAGGCTGTTGGCGTAACGACATTTGGGAGTGCGCAGGGCCGCCGTTGGGTTTATCCTTCGTGAAGGCGCGCTGATGTCGCGGGTGCCTGATTCGCAACACGACTTAATATTTTCATAATTACTTAGAGAAACTGTTTTTTTAAATTCACCCTTTCCCTCGTATTCATTAATAATACGGTAACTTTTAAAGCGCCATTTTTGTGATGTAATCATCTCAAGGGCTCATTGAAACGTGTTTTAAATCTAAAAATCCAAATTTAAACACTAAATCTGATTATTATTATTCTTTAACGCATGTTTAGCCTCCAAATTATATAAAAATACATCTCATTGGAGCACTTTCAAAATGTTTCGAAGTTGAAAAAATCGACAATTGTGCATGTTACGATGTATGGATGTAGAGGAAGCTAGAGAGGTATGTCAGAATAGAACAGTGTGGCGGTACATCCTCTCTGTCAATTCCTCCGGGGAAACGGCGTGATGGTTAGTTATTTAGTTAGTTATTATCGTAATAAATTCGGAAGGTATCAGAAAGGGCGGATGAAGATTTGTTCATCTTGCGTAAATTCTGAGTTCGGCTCTGGATGATTTAGTATAACATAAAAACGGTAGCTAAATAATTGTTTATTTATCAAACTTTTTTGTTTTTGCCTTGAACATTTTACCATTTGCTTATCACACTCAAATGCAGATTGCCAAGTTAACTTAGTACACAACAAATCACTCATTAACTCATTTTTAATGGACTTCCCTGACCTGACATACTTCTCGAGTTTTCTTCAAATACATATCGTATCACGCAGGCACGTTAATTACTACTAATCGTAATGTAAAGGCTATTAGTATTTGATACATTTCGTTGTGTATCGGCCATCCCCAATTTATTTTCCAATTCACCCTGTTTCCCATTCACAGTTCTTCCATGTCGTGCCGTCTCCTCTGCCTCTCCTGTTCTTCCCGCTGTATATTCCTGTGGTGTATCGTTATTTTTATCTTTTATAAAATGTTTCTAAAATGTTCATGTATTATATATTATGCTTATTTATTCAAAAAAGTACAGCGGAGCATAGAAGTAAGATGGGGTAGATTAAATGTGGTCTGGCACCCCCTTGTTGTTGCCGTCTTTAAATGTAAGTCCCGGATGGACCGGGGACAGGCCCAGGGAGTGTACGAGCGAGGCTGACAAAAGGGCGCCGCTTCGCCCTATAACAGCCTCGGGTATGTGGCGGGAACTTCTATGTTCAATTAAAAAAATAAAAAAATAAATGTTGGGCCAAAAAGGTAATATGGACAATGTTATTGGTGATCTGTACTAAATGGAACACGGGAAAGGCTGGAATCAGGTGTTGAATCATGAAAGTGGGGTACCAATTAATGGCTGACTAAGACTGACATTATAAACAAAAGTAAAGACAAAACTTGAATGGGATTCTTGTGCCAACCCTTATGTATGGAAGTGAACCATCACCATCGGCTGTCCCTCGTGTCTAGGAAGACTGTCATTCACGGTTGTGGGTCTGCATGTGACTGAAGAGCCCGATCCTGGACCCACACATTCTAGGGCATCTGGGGCAGGGGAAGGCGCTTGTAATGGAGCCATCACCGTCTCCCAGTGGTCTCGCCTTTCTCCTCCTCCTTATCTCTGCGACATCGTCTCTGCGCTGTGCTTCAAAGTCTTGCGTGCCTTTACGTACACTTGTTCTCCACCTAGGTCTGTCTTTTGCAGTCTTTTCCCAGCAATCACAGTCGATGCCAGTATTTTGTAGGTTTCCTTTGAGGGAGTCCTTAAAACGTTGTCTTTAACCACCGTATGCGTTTCCCTTGGGTAAGCTGAGAGTACATAATCTTCCTTGGAAGTGAACCATGTAAGTAGCTAAAGCAGGATGAAAGTAGAATAAATGGCGTGGATGTGAGATCTCTTGGATGAATTTCTGGTAGTGCCAAATGCAAATATAAGAATTGAATACACTGCAAATGAAAGCGTTATAAACACAAAATAATAAAACATTCGTTAAGATGGTAAGAAAGAATGTTTAAAAAAGTACATGATGACGATGTAAATGGAGCAAATATTATATAAATATTGAGGAAAACGTGGCATGATAAAATCAATCAAATTTTAAATGTAAGACGCGTGAGGAGTGAGAAATGTGAGAGTTGCGTGCATGACACGATGTATGAATTTTTTCATTTTCATTTATTTTAATAAAAATCACAAACATTACAGACATGTAATTCCAGATCGTTTGCAATTACATTATAAGAATTTATAAGTGAAGCCTAAAAAAATATATAAAAAATTAAGCTTAAGAATTCGAAATAATCATAAAATTAATATTGCATCCCTGAGGCAACTCACACTATCACGAAATATGTCGACCTCCGAGGCGACCCGATTAAGCAATAAGATTGCCCTACCCACAGGCATAACCATTGGCAGGTTGGTTCTGCAGCGCGGCAAATAAACAATCAGGGACAAATAGACCTACATCACTCAGGACATCCGAGTTTTGTATACAGCCGCCAATCAGCTGAAAGAAGTGAACTCCCAAGTGAATATTCCTCCTTCTCTCCAATAATATAATTATAATAATAATAATAAATTGGGTAATTTATAGAGCGCCATTTTTATGAATTACTCATCTTAAGGGCGCTGTAGAAGATGCTCCGTTTTATCAACTAGATAATGATAATAATAATAATAATAATAACAGTAATAATAAACATATTTAGTATGAGAGCTGCACCTGACGAAGTCGATCAGCCCTTCCTGTCAGGAAATGATAATTTGAAAAGGTGCGTTTTGAGTCTCGATCTAAACTCTGATTGATTCTCAATGCACTTAAGGTCTGCTGGAAGACTGTTCCAGGCAGACATGATTGGTAGCTTAGCATACCTATCAAGAATTCAGTCGGAAAGAGCCACGGGTAATAAACGCGCTCCCTGAGGTAAAAATGTCAGCAATGATCAATTTGGCGGTCTATTATTTCTGCTAACAACTTCGGAAAGATGACACAATGGTTAGTTAGTTAGAATGGGTAGTCGGTTAAAATAAATTACGAAAGGTTACGAATCCTGACATTTGATCTCTTGCTACGACATTGAAATGATAAAATTCGTACTGTAGCTACATTTTTATTTAAAATATTATCTCAGCCTTCTGGTAAGCAAAGCATTTAGATTACTTCATAGAACTCGATAAATCGTGTTATCATGACAGTTGAATTACACACGAAACAAAAATGAGTTAAATTATTGGCCAGAATATCTGGTGTAACTTTGATGAGTTTTCAGTGTGTAGTGTCAATGTCAGTAGGTGACACACTCTGTCTCGCTTCGGCCGCTATGAGGTAACTGTCCCTGTCACACGACAGTTGGAAATGTAATCACTTGGATCATTGAATTGTAACGGTGACATCACTGAATCCTTTAATCTATTTTTAAGTATTGTACAAAACTATAAAACCACAAAGTGCATTTCAGTTTTTATTTTTTCATTTTATCAGTTCCACATGAGAGAGTTTGGTAGCTTTCCGTGGCTTTATCCCACTGCATTACTCTTGGCCATGCTAGGGACCAATATTCTACAGATTAAGAGGGATAGGTCTACACTTACCTATTTCTTAATAATTATTTGAGAATTTCGTCATCTCGGAGGGTATCCATCTTTATGTTCCGGATGGGTATTTTCAACAGCATCAACACAGACTGTTTTATCTCCCAACATGCAAAACCAACCTGCGTCTGGTGATGCCGGTGGGGAGAGCAAACATACTGCTGAATATGATCGTTTCGGAGATCGATGTCTTTCATATTACTGAAAGTACGTTCAGAAGACAAATACTCATGACTTTAGAGAAAATGGTATTAATATTATTTTATTTTATAATATTCATAAATAATTATACGAATTACAAAATTATTTGTCTTTTTCTTTTTAATATACTTTGTAGGTATATACGAGTACAACACTAACTTAAAATTTTTTTAATTAAATATCAGATATGTTTCGGACAACCGGTCCTTCCTAAGTGATATGATAAAGATACATATTTAAAATATGTATTTTAAATATGTATCTTTATAATATACAAAGTATATTAAAAAAGAAAAAGACAAATAAAACATCTACAATACGAAGTATGGCAAACATAGAAGAAATATTATAAAATTGTTTACATTAACAAATAATTTGACAAAAAATGCCAGTAGCGAGATTCAAACCAAAAAGCATCTAGATAGACTTCACAACCTAATGAATGCTGCGGCGCGTTAATTTTTGGTGCATCGAAATTCGCTCACGTAACATCAATGCTTTACCGACTTCATTGGTTAAGGTTACCTGAGCGAATTGAGTATAAACTATGTCTACTTGTCCACAAACCCCTACATGGATAAGCACCCCACTACGCCAACGCTACGATCGGCAAGAGAAAAATCTACTAATAAACTTCTTGTTCCACGGCGCCAAAGAGCTACAAATTTCGCCGATCGAGCTTTTGGGATCGCGGAACCGACGGCTTGGAACAGACTACTATACCGTATTCGCAATCAAGATAACGCAGCAGTTTTCATGAGCTCTCTTAAAATCTTCCGTTTTAAGATAAACTTTCCAGACGTAAAAACAACATCATCAAACACGTGCCGTCCAGCCAATAGATTTTAGGCAAGCTCGTTAATACATAGCATAAACTGCGATAAAAAAATTTAGCGCTTTTCTTGGAAAATAGAGGCTATTTCGCTTTCTCATTTTGAGTATAATCTTAAAAGGTCCCATCCTGATGTCAATTTCACATTCTCCCATTGTAAGAATAGAACATATAAAATAAATTGTTGAAGAGATAATTACTACTAGAAGTTTCATTATATTTTATGGAATTGACATGTTTCGCCTTGCTATAGATTATCGGTCATCTACTGCGTGGGGAAAAGTATCACCTTCTCCAACTGATATTGAAGGGGAAAATTGAGGGACGCCGAGAGCCCGGTAGGAGACAAATATCCTGGCTGCGAAACGTGAGGGAGTGGACCGGCATCCGAAGTGTGGAGGAGCGGCTCCGAGCGGCGCAGGACAGTGACAGGTTCGGCGAGGTGATCGCCCACATTGGGGGGGACCCAACAGGGCACTTGAAGAAGAAGAAGAAAACAGATTATCAAATGTATTATATATATACAAAAATATGCATCTGATAATGCCTTAGCAAAGCGACATGACATGTGTCATTCCCATAAAATATAATAAAACTTCTAGAAAATAGAATCGCGTCTCCCGCGGGCGCGGAGGCGAAAAGGGAAGGATGGTGTGCCGCATCGGTTAAAGTGTGGCAGTCAATTCTTTCTGCCTACCCCTCCCGTAGACGGCGTTATGGTTAGTTAGTTAGTTAGTCTAGGAATTAGACGTTTTCAATTGTATTAATTGTTGAATAAGGAGTTATATATCATTGTCCAAGGAAAAATATATAATACAATCCACTGTTTTGTTCGAAAAACTATGATGCTTCAACATTATTAAATATTTTAATTTTAAAACACTGTTATTGTGTATCACATTACATAAATTTTTTTTTTTAAAACTGGCGACAGATATTCCGCCAACCTATCATCAGGTGTTACAAACATGGGTTGGCGACACAGCTGTCACGAAAATAGCATGAAAAAATTATAAATAAATTATGATACGAATAATCACAGGATTTGAAAATTAAAACATATACGAGTATATTTTTTAATTCGGGCGAATTCTCTCCGCAGGCTTCTTCGATGAAACGGTGTGACGATTAGATAATTTTAATTATGCACATATTACTTCGTTATAAATCCGCATGTACATGTACATAAACATTAACGCAAGTATTTGGAGCGGTAAACATAATAATGACATCAGCCATGCGAGTGAGATAAGTATTATATTTGTGGCTTGCATAATGTCTGCAGTGTCTGGCTGCCTTTGAATGCATTCACCGAAATAAGGATGTCCAACAGATGTTGCCCTTTCGGTGAAATTAATAACAATTCAGCCTCGGACATTTTTTGTTCCTAGCTAGAACCGACTCGAGATTTATGTCTCGGTGCATATGTGAACGCGAGCGTAAGGCGGCCAGAGTTATATTACAAAAATCCAATTCATTCGTCAAATCGAAAATTAACACAATGTTTATGGGGTGCACATATGTGTGCGTTTCAGAAACCTTGTGTTGCGACGATGTACACATTTTGGTGCATTTAAATTACCTTCAACTGCATTTACAAAAAAAAAACTGATTACTATTATTATTATTATTTTGTTAAATCGCTCTTTACATCATGACAGCATGAGCCAAATCGATGTAAAGGGTATTATAGCTATCATAGTGATTCTCGTGACATGTGATAGCTAATCTATCGCCATTTTATTGTCACGTAAATTCTACACCAGACCAAAGACAGTGTGACAATCACACTGCCCTCGCCGGGAATCGAACCCGGAACCTTCGGGGTGGCAGTCAATCCACTTACCTCTCGGCCACGAAGGTCGTCTATCGTGTTTGCTTTGCTGTGGAGCGGATAGGTGTCACTATGTAACAAAAATATTATCAATTCTTCTTACTAACTAACTAACTAATCATCACACCGTCTCTCCGGAGAGGTAGGCAGAAAGAATGGACCGCCACACTGTTCTACCCTGACATACTGCTCTCGCTTCCTCTACATTCATACATATTGTCATGCACGCACGTCAATTTCTCCGACTCCTCGCGTGACCGACATTTAATATTTGATTGGGCTACATTTTCCTCGGTCTTCTTCTATTTCTAGCTCCGTTCACGTCGTTTACATATACCTTCTTTAGCATTCTGTCTTCACTCATTCTTTTCATGTGTCCAAACCATCTTTGCGACCCTTTCGTTATTTTGTTCAAAACACTTTCATTCGCACCGCATTCACTTCTTATATTTGCATTTGACACTCTATCATATACAGATTTATCACACATTCGTCTTAGAGATCTCATTTCTACTGCATTTATTCTACATTCATCCTTCTTCTGGCAGTTCCATGTTTCGCTTCTATGCTTAAGGGTTGAACTAACACTCCATAGAGTAGGAATGGAAGGAAAGTTAAATGAGATGTGTAATGAATTTGAGAATAAATAATATTATTAACTTACATATTATGTTGCATAAATGAGCTCCCGCATAAACAAATAAAAAATAATCAAAAATTAAATGTCGGTCACGTGAAGAGTCTAAGAAAACGACGTGCGTGCATGACACGATGTATGAATGTAGAGGAAGCGAGAGAGTGTGTCAGGACAGAACAGTGTGGGGGTCAATTCGGGTGGTTAGTTAGTTGGCACAAATGCAAATTGACTTCCAAAGGAGATTCAATGAATATATTTGCTTTTCTTTGCTTGTATACTCGTATATGTAGTTGTAAAAATACTAGCCCTGCGAGTACATACGTGTGAAATGTCGTGTCCTATTGATGAACAAATGTAAATAGTGAAGTGCACACGGAGAATGTTTGAGCTGTAAAGAACACAGTAGCTTTGATAAACTTTTGATTGGAAAGAGAAAATAAACAGCAGTCTCAATAGCTATTAGAAAATCAACGCGCGGCCCGTTCTCTGCTCTGGTCATCAAAGAATTCAAACTACAAATAAATGGATTACTTTCATTGGGCAAGTAAGGATTAAAAGAACAGGGCTGTACTCAAAATTTTTAAATATTGTAATTTAAAATACATTTATTTTGAAGGTTTGAAATTCGTGAAATTGTATGTTTTTTATATTATAATGTGTTAGCTTAAAAATCCGAATAGTCATTTTGATAATCCTGTAATATGGTGAAATATATATGAAAATAACACCGCGTCTCCCGCGGAGCCAAAAGAGAAGGATGGAGTGCCGCATCAGTAAAAGTGTGACAGACCATTCTTTCTGCCTACCCTTTAGGGGGAGACGGCGTGATGGTTAGTTAGTTTGTTAGTTAATATGAATGAAAACGTATATTTTCTAGAAATTTTCACGTATGTGAACGTGCCTATATTTGATCATGCATTAATGTTTTCTTTTATATTTTTTAAGCGTCAGAATACATACTTTTTTATTTGGTCATTGTTCAAGCAGCAATAAATGTATGTAAAATAAAATTGATCACATTTTCACAATGGGTTTGATTTATACTAAGTGAAATAGTGTTTAATTTTATTTTTAAATATGTCAAACCAATGGCTTCGTGTCAAAGATTATAAATGTATACAATACAATTTATTTTAATGGGATTACACGTGGTAAATCAATCAAATATTAAATTCGGTCACGTAATGAGTGGGAGAAATCTACGTGCGTGCATGACACGATGTATGAATGTACAGGAAGCGAGAGAAGTATGTCTGTAAAGAAAAGTATGACGGTCCATTCTTTCTGAATTCCACTTCAGAGAAGCGGCGTGATGGTTAGTTTTTTAGTTAGTTAGTTAGTTATATTCACATTTAAAAGTCCAGAAAGAATTCAGTATAAACTCAGTCTTGGAGAGTCTTCAAAGCGCTTAATGGAATGCCACCAAATTATATTTTATATCCGAACTATGTATAACGGGGAGTCTAAATTCAAGGAAATCCACACTTCGCTCGGCGAACTCCTCGGCAATAGGAAGATTAGTTGAGCCGAAACGTTGCGCAAGTGCAAATTTCGGGGATCGAGCCTTTGCGGAAACCGGCCCATTAGCTTGGAACAATCTCCCTTCATACCTCAGATGCATAAATGATCCGGCAGATTTCAGATCTAAACTGAAAACCCATATTTTTAATATTTCATACCCTATTTAAAACTTGTATATTTTGTTCTATTATATTTTCTAACCGATCGCGAATCTCAGTTGCAGCGTTCATATTAACTGCCCTACCTCCACGTAACTTTCCGATAAACATGCTAAAAAAAATCACGTTTTTTATTAATTAAATTTAATTATATATCTTTTTTTTGTATTATGAAACGTCAAAAACTCGACCGCATACTTCGCCTGCCCCTTGTAAAACTATCATACTTGTGAAGAATTGTACTCGTGTGCTAACGGCTTGTACATTTTAGGTATATTACTTTTTCTCAAGCGCGTACGTGATACGGGATAGCGCAGAATGGTACAGTCAAAGTGTGCGTATCATGTACGTTCATATGCATAGGGCGGTTAAGATTTTTGGATTTAAAACACGTCTTAATGCGCGCTTGAGGTGATTAAATCGCAAAAACGGCACTTTAAAAGTCAGCATTTTATTATTATTATTATAATTCATTGAATTTCCGAGAGCCGGCGCTGGCGGGGTCCGCCGCACGTGGTTAGCATCTCGGGCGGGCGGGCACCTAACAAAACAAACCGAAACACAGTTTTTAAGCTAAAAATATACACGGACACTGCACCGATGCACTATCGTAGGGCGCTCTATGAGGCATCAAGATGACCCTATGTAAAATTGACTAACTAACTAAACATCACGCTGTTTCTCCAAAGGGGTAAGCAAAGAGGATGGACCGTTAAACTGTTCTATCCTGACATATGCGTTTGACACAATTGATCACTCATATCTTATCAAACGATTAGCGATCACGTACAGTTTTAGAGGCAATCCCAGAAAACAACTTGCATCTTCGTCTCTATTGAGATACAATTAATCCTTGTAAAATAATTATAATTCAATTTCTAATTCTTCATTTTCCAAACATTACAAACATGCAATTCTTTAATTGAGAAGGACGTTGAGACGTTGGACGATTACAAACATGCAATTCTTTAATTGAGAAGGACGTTGAGACATCAGACAGAATTCACCCGAATATTTGGACAATTTCCCATGTGACTTGGACTTGAATTAGGATATTCTGGTATACAAAGATTCAGCTCTAATAACTGTCCTTTTACGTCTGTTAAAAACATCGTTGGAAATGTAACTTGGTGGTTGTTTATGCGGGGGCTAGATGTATGACCCAAATTACTCACCCGAAGAAGGGCTAGGGATGATTTAGGGTATAATTAGGTAGCATGTTGTTTTTTGAGTTGCCATTAGAGTGATGCCATATGAGTGGCCATGAATCAGTATAGACCAGTGCAAACAACATAACCATTCCAGTCAGAGCCAATAAAGCAAGTTTCTATGCTCGTGTTTTCAGCGTTGCGGGTCTGTTGGCGTGGAATAGCCTCCATGTTAGTGTTAAGTATGAGGAATTGAGGATAGTGACGTTAAATTTAAGAAACTTCTAAAAACTGCACTGTTCGGTCAGTCACTTCCTAGTGCCCCCTTGGAGTAAAATTGATTTTACAAAACGGCGCACTTAAAATATGCCATCAAAATAATAATAATAATAATAATAATAATAATGGATGGTCGCACAGTCCCCTTAAACACCTTTTTCTTTACGTGGACCGGCATTCGCTAATAGTCATATTTTAAATATTGATTTCCTTAAATCTTATAATTTTGTCCCGCTGATTTATGAATTGCGAATTATACATAGGAATTGGTTTAAATACTGGATATTTTTGAAAGGAAGAAATGTGAATGCGCCGCCTCTGGTCTCGGTTGTGTGAGTTAGCCGCTGCCGCTGCACGGTTACGTCATTGAATGCACCGATTATTAGGCCGTCCCGCGTTTTAATGAATTAGTCCGCCTACCAATTGAATGAATCCTCGATGTGAGAAGTGAGAAGACATCGTTAATCATTGTGCATGTCTTGCCCAAGACAGCCATACACATGTGCATGCCTTCAAAGTGGACGCTTAAGCGATAGAGAAATAAAATGTTAAAAAACTACAAGTTTTCCCGGAGGATTAGGTAGAGAGGATGCACCGTCACACTACTCTGGTCTGACATACATCTCTAGATTCCTCTACATTCATACATCGTTAAATGCCTGGTCGTAGATTTTTCCCATTTTCCAACTTCGAATGTTATCGCTGGCCATGCCATGTCTTCCTTTCTCGACTTATTTTTCCATTCACACTATTTGTATAGATCTTTTTAACCATTCTTCCCTCATCTATTCGTTCCATGTCTCCGAACCATTTTAGTGACCCTTTCTTAATTTTATTTATCACGCATTCATCCGCCTTACATTCCATTCTTACTTCATCATTTTTCCGCACATTATTCTTAGTGACCTCATTATTACGGCATTTATCCTACTTCATCATTATTTTGCTAACTCCAAGCTTCACTTCAATACATAAGGGTCGGCATTAGACCTCCATTGAGCACGCCAAAGCGAGAAGGAAATAACATTTTACAAACTACAAATACAGATTAATTTTACTAACCGTCGTAGAGAAGATAGACCTTCACAGTGCTCTGGTCTTACATACCTCTCCAGATTCCTCTACATTCATACACCATTAAATGCCTGCTCGTAGATTTTTCCAATTTTCCAACATCGAATGTGGCCGCCTTTTAGTAATTGATTAATTTGGTAATGCCATATTTTCCTCGGCCGGCTTCTTTTTTCATTCACACTGCTTGTGTACAATTTTTAAGCACTCTTCTTTCATCTATTCGTTATATCTGTCCAAACCAACTAAGGGATCATTTTTTTATATTACTAGTACCGCCCTGAAGGATAACTTATCTCGACATGTTGTCCTTGGATTTACCGCCCAGATAGTTAATAAAATAAATCGTCAATATTTGTTTACCCATGTAAGCATTACCTCTTCAAACAGAAATTCACCACATATTCAGTATAGAATACCTACAAAGTTAGAAATCAGGCAACAGAGTAAATGGTGCACGCAAACAAAACCTATCCAAAAAAGCTAAGATGGCAGTGCACAATGGTGTTCTTGTGTTGACCCTTATGTATGGAAGTGAAGCATGGAACTGGCAAAAGAAGGATGAAAGTAGAATAAATGCAGTATAAATGAGATCTCTAAGACGAATGTGTGATAAATCTGTACATGTTATAGTGTCAAATTCAAATATAAGAAGTGAATGCGGAAATATTATGAACAAAATAATTAAAGGCTCGTGCTGATGATTTGGAAACATGGAACGAACGAGTGAAGGCAGAATGGTGAAGAAGGTTTATGTAAATGACGTGAACGGAGCTAGAAATAGAGGAAGGCCGAATAAAATTTGACACCATCAAATCAATCAAATATTAAATTTCGGTCACGTGAGGAGTCGGAGAAATCGACGTGCGTGCATGACACGATGTATGAATGTAGAGGTTGCGAGGAATGTATGTCAAGACAGAACAGTGCGGCGGTCCATTCTTACCCCTCCGGGGAGACGGCGTGATGATTAGTTAGTTAGTTAGAAATTCAATATTGAGTCCATCGACAACATCCACAGACCGGTGATATACACATTACCAAGTACAAGATTGTCAAAACCGAAGAAAGACACCAAAGATTTCATACGCACAATTATATATATTATACATACATATTATATATTATTAACCTATTACAAACCTATAAATAAAATTTATATCATTTCAATATTTTACTAGGCCGGTTCAGTGGTTTATTAGCCCATATGCATCTGGTGCACTAATCTATTGGTTAAGGACAGGGCTCTTTAACCATTGTTAATCGATTATAAAAAAATTAAATACAACTACAAAAAATATATATAATGACTATCGCTAAATAATCAATAAAACATACATACTATTATTATTATTATTATCATACTATTATTATTATTATTATCATACTATTATTATTATTATTATTATAAAGGTTGTTCTAAGAACAAAATCGACAGATCTTGGAATAATTGATTTTACAAAAAGGCGCACTTAAAATACAAGTCATCAAAATAATAATAGTTATAATAATGATTCACTTCAAATATTAGGTTGTGTCGTAAATAACTTCCCATTCGGGTAGACAGTTTCAATATTTTCCAGCTCCAAAGAGTTCATGAAAAACTACTGGAAAAGCGTCCTGCACTCAATCAAAAAGGCGTTATGCTGTAACGCGATAACGCCAGACCACACACGGCAAAAGTGGAGGAATTCTGGAGCTCAGCTGGTTTGTTTTACCACATCCACCCTACTCTCCAAATCTCGCTCTTATGGACTACCACCTTTTCTGTTCCTTACACAATTTTCTGAAAGGAAAAACTTTTTATAATGATGAGCAAGTCAATCGGACCCTCGATACTTTCCTTCAGTCCAAACCCACCAAATTTTATGAGTAAGGCGCCTTTGAGATGATTAATTCATAAAAATAGCGCTCTATAAATCATCCAATTTATTATTATATTTTAAGATGCCAATAAAATGGGAGAAGGTTATATTTAATAGTGGTATAACATAATACAATGTTATTCAAAGGTAGGAAGAGAGAATGGACTACTCTATCCTGGGAAACCTCTCTAGCTTCCTCCACATTCATACCACGAGTCATACACGCACGTCGGTTCTTCATACTTCTTGCATGGCCAACCTTTAAAATTTGATTAATTTGATCGTGTCATATTTTCCTCGGTCTACCTTGACTCCGTTTTCCATTTACATCGTTAACGTATACTTTCTTCTCCATGCGCTCCATATGTCCGAGCCAACGCAGCGATCCTTTTATAATTTTATTTATAATACCTTCTTCCGTTCTACATTGCTTTCTTATACCATTTAAAATTCTGTCCTACATCTTTCTATCACACATACTTCTAAAGCACCTCATCTCTGCCGCATTTATTGTGTTCTCAAATATTCAATTTTTCTATTAATTTTGGAGGATCACGAATCAACCGTTCAGGACCGCTGCAGTAGGCGCTGGTGTGGACACATGTCAAAACACGTAATCAACTGATCTCCACAATTAGTCGTCCAGTCAAGACATATTTCCCGATGGGCGCCCTTCGTGTATTTAATCTAACTGATAGAAAATGATAAGAGACTGATTCATATACATACTAGTATAATATAATACATAATAACGTTGATTTACCTAATAACCAATGACCGATAGTTGACTTTGTATGTAAATAAATAATAATAAAGCTAAGCTAGCAAAACACAACAGTATTCTTGTACCGACCCATATGTTTTGAAATTACGCATGGGACTGGCAAAATCAGGATGAAAATGGAACAAGTGCAATAAAAAAGGGATATCTTAGAGAGTTATATGTAGAGCGTCAAATGCAATTATAAAAAGTGAATAATAATATATTTACATAAATAATATACAACCGTCTCGTTTATTTACTTCTACTACTATATTCGTGAGTGAGAGAAAGACAAATTATTACCCTTGTTTTTCCTGCACCCCAGATTCTAAAATTGGTGTCAGTCAGACCACTTGTCAGTGAATGGTTACCTCACTCTATGTTTTAATTTGTTTTTGGCAATTAGATTTAAATTAATATCATTGTTGACTTCGACTTCAGCTTATGAACACCGCTAGTGCGGAGTTTTATTTAGCACAATAAAGGAAAAAGTGACCCATCACACACCCGAAGCTGATATAGGACGCAGCGGCGCCCATTTGTCTGGTTACCGCGTTCCTGGTATTTTACCTGTTAACTATGAATATGTTTGTAATGTCTTTTTAAAATATATACTGATTTAAATCAAATAAACTAGTGGGTGAAATCGAAAAATTATTTAACAATCGACGAGCGTGCGTATCACGGTGTGTGAACGTAAAAGAGGAGTGAGAGTTATGTAAATATAGAACCCTCTCTGCCTATCCCTCCCGTTAGTAGTTTTTAACTTAAATTTAGTTGTTTGTAACACCTGATGATGCCAACATCGGTTAACGAAATAGCTGTCGCGACCTTCTCAAAAAGTGAAAAATAAAAATTGTGATGTAATCAAAGTGTTATAATTTAATTTTTTTTTTAATAAAAACACTGTTTTTTCCACTTCTGAGTTTATTTTTAACTTCATATATAAACGATATAAACTAACCAAAATTATTACAAAATGAATGCAAGAACCTAGAAATATATATAACATGTGTTAGTTAACTTAGGCAGAGTACCAGGGACATAAATATAGAAATACCAATGGGTTTATTTTGAAAGGATTTTTTAGATGGAAGTTTTGAGTTGAGGGTGTTTTATTGCTAAGGGTTTTAATTCAAAACAAATCGTCATTATGGAATTCCAGAGTGTTAACGCCTTAAGTTTATCTAAAATTAAGTGTTATAATTTTTAACAGTTAGTAATGAAGTGTTTAACTTACAATCGATACGGATTCCGCATTATCGTGCGTGTGTTGATGTCGCGACGTCACATCCGCCTTATGATTTATGCAATGATGGCAGAAAAGAAGTCAATGGAGTTGATATAAATAAAATTGAAACAGTGTGCGGAGGTTATCGTCGCTCGACATTGCTTCCGACAGTCCGAGATTACCCAATCACACAAGTTCTCGTTATTACATGGCATATTTTGAAATTGAATTGAATTGAAAGTTCTTGAAAAAATATTGTAAATGAAATAAAGAGTAAAGGGTCGGCTTGAGAAGTAAGGGATGATTAACAACAACAACAAAAACAATCGCGCTACAGCCCAATATAGACCCCGGCCTCCTCCGGAATTCTTCGCCACTCTCCCCGGTCCATCGCCCGCATTTTTTTATTTTATTTATTTACTTGAAATAGTACACATGTTCTAATAAAAACAATTAAACATTCAATTATAATAATCCACATACACATATAAGGTTACATTTTGTTTACATATTTATTTAATTCTATTCAAATAATGAAAACAAATCAAATTTGATGCAAAATTTCTTTATTATTATGTATGTATTTAGTGTGCTTCTACTTGTGTTAATGTTCGACCGGTTTCGGCAGCTTGCTGCCATCTTCTGGTGAGCACACTAAATACATAATAATAAAGAAATTTTGTGTAATTTTTTTTTTATAAAACTCTGTTTTTTATGTAAAAACAGAGTTTTATAATTTAACAGTTTTATATTTTTAAAATAAAGTTATTTTTAAAAATTACAACTTAAATATTTTTTGTATTGGTATTTAATTTATCACCCTGTAAAAGTGGATAAAAGCAATAAGTTAATAATTAAGATTGAATACATTGGTGAAATACCCATAGAATAATAATTAAGATGCTCTAAAATCGTTTGCATATAAGATGATTCTAGTCCTTGACTCTCTGATAGGGTACACGCCTGGATCAAAACAGTAATCACGGCCAAAAAGTTTAAGCTTGTTGTTTTTCGTATTTTATTTTATTTTTTAACAGCTTCTTCTTTCCCTTTACCATTACCTGAGGTCGTCGTACGAAGATGACAAACTTTTCTATCTTGGCTCTTCTTCATCGTCAGGTTCTCGTGTTGCAGCTCATTTTCAATGTTGGCCCACCATGTTGCCATTGGGCAGCCTCTTCCTGTTTAATTTTTTTACAGCATTAAAAAATATTATTATTCATCAAATATGAATGGCGCAATATATTGATTGTTTCAGGCCGTCTGTAATACGACTTTATGCGATTGCAAAGGACTAAAGGGCCGGCCTGGAGTACCCGGCATCACAGGCATGCAAGGGCGGCAGGGGAGCCACGGGGACCCGGGCCCAGACGGGCCCCTGGGTCCCGAGGGAGAGAAAGGTGCCTTCGGAGAATATGGCGAGTGGGGCAGCAAAGGTCAACGAGTAAGTTCTGATCATTTATTTCCACAAAGTATACAAATAGATACATATTATTTTTATGTATCTAATGCTTTTTTTATCACATGTTTAATCTTTCTGTTCAATCTTATAATATACGAGGTAGCTGGCTTGGGACCTGGTTATAAAATAAATAGTTAAACTGTGAACGTCATTTGCTATGCAGACGATGCTGCGATAGCCGAATCTGAAGATGGCTTGCAAAGAATGTTGTACAAATTCCACATGGTATCACAAAGGCTAAATATAGCTATATCAGTCAGCAAAACAAGTCTCATAATATCCAAACAACCTACAAGATGGAAGCTGACTTTTAATGATATATATACTTGTGGAGCAAGTAATGAGCTTCAGATATTTGGGAATAGAGATCTGCAGCAATTGATGGGCTCCAAAACACCGTTGATTATAGCGGAATTGAGGATGTCCAGGAATGCACATATCTGGGACACAACATCACATTGGGCCAAGAAAAACCCACTCAAGAGAAGAATTGGACTCAGTTGGACAGCCTTTGGAAAAATCACTTATATTTAAAAAAAACGAAAAATACCGATCAATCTGCAGAAAAAAGATGAAGCGCGTATCCTGCCGATTGCCACTTAGACCTTGAAACTGTAACACTGTCCAAACGAAGTGCCGAGAAACTAAGAGTGACTCAAAGAGCCATATTAGAAATAAGCCTTAGAGGCAGAAACGATACGGTGAGAGAAAAAAACATAATGCACTGACTTCATCCAAAAGACTACTTAAGGCTGCACTGTTCGGCTCTTTGCATTTTTAATTTTACAAAATGACGTACATACTTTAAAAATAAATCATTATAGGTATATAATAATAAAAATAGTCTGAAAATATTTTAATTTGATATTTTCTTTTTTTGCTGCGGTTTACGTTTATTTTTATATTTCATATGTATGCAGAGTATACACCGCCCGTTACAATTTAGTATGGACGCATTACGAATCTAAAATGACTTAATGACCAGCCATTCGAAATGGTCGTTGGGCAGTTATGATGGCGGAAGCAAGCTTTGGCTTCACACAAAAGACATGGACTAAACACAGACCCTAAAATAAATCCCGGAAGTAGATCACGCAGTACCTAACTGATGATATAAGCCCAACCAATGATATCTTAAAAGTAGTATTCCAATGAGATGTGGTGCTACAGGAGACATTAAGGAATTATCTGGAGAGACTGAATCATGAAAATTTAAGAAGGGAGACAACTTGTCGAATCCATTTCACAAAGGCATATAATGCGCCATAAGAGTCTCCTGCACGACATAATGGAAGGTTCAGGGAATAAATCATACAGGGCACCCCGGAATATGTAAAGCAGGTGTGCAAGGATATGAACCACGTCTCACATGTTGAGCGCAATGGAAGACGAGACCTAGGATTGAAACTGCGAAGACGACTACCACTGTGGACAAAGTAGAGGATCGAATTGGCAGGAGGCGAATCTCCTGGCTTCACAACATAAGAGACTGAACTGGTTTGAGAAGGGACAGAGACGCCTACTCTCAGTTGATAGTCAATATCGAGTCATGACACCATAAGAAGAAGTATTGAATTAGAGAAATGTAAAAAAAAGGTTAAAGCAGGGTGAATGGTGAGCTATAAGTAGTTATTGCAAAGAAAAACGTCGATGGGAATGTGCAAATCTTCTTCTACTTCTTCTTCAGCCTTTTTCTCTCGACTACTAGATTCATTTTTCTCCAATCGTCCCTGTTTTGTCCCTTCCGCATCCAGGTCGTTCCAGCTATTCGGGCAATGTCGTCAGTCCATCCTTTGGGTGGCCTCCCGACAATCCTTTTCGCTATCCTTTTGTTTCCATGGACAAAGTGTATAATTGTGTTTTTATTATTACTCTAATCATTTATGAGTACAATAGGAAACTATATGACATCTACAGTGAATCAGATGTGATCTGTTCCATCATGATGGGGCGCTTGAGATGGGCTGGTCACGAAATAAGAATGGATGACGACAATCCCAAAAAACGTCTCACACTATCCACACTACAACCACGAAAAAGATGAAGGCCCAAAATGCCAAAAATTGACTCTATATTGACACTACAGATAGAAAATTGTAAAACTAAGGCAGTATTTAGAAAATAATCGAAGAGACTCCTGAATTCAGCAAAGGCCCATCCAGGGTTGTCGAGCTTGTAATGAAGATATCATGAAGTTTTTTTTTCAGTTTCAATCCAGGGAATAGGTTTGAATCAAAGTTTATTTATATCTTTTTGGTTCTTAGGATGTCACCTACACCTTTTTAATGTGGTAATTTCCCAGGTTTGAGCGCAATTGGTGTTTACATTTTATTAGCCATTGATATTCTCATGGCATATTGTAGGTATCAAGTCAATCGCCATTTTTATTGTCACGTGAATTGAGAATATGTATACACACTGTCATCGACAGGAATCGAACCCGGGACCTCCGGTGTGGCAGTCATAATTGTTACCACTCTGTCACGAAGGCCGCCGTGAAGATTTTTTGGGTCTCATCATATTATGCGCTTCCAATCTGAACAACACTGGACTAATAATTCTTTTTCATATTATTTTAGGGCACCATAGGCCTTCCAGGTTTCCAGGGAAGCGCTGGAGTTCCTGTAAGTATCCTAAGAATATAGTTTTGCTAATCCAAATTATAATAAAAAGCCGAAATAAGATGACATAAGAACTGAAACTTAATAAAGAAAAGTATTAATACGCATGAAAACGTCAGTTTTCTAGAAGTTTTATAATAATTTATGTGAATAACATGTTTCGCCTGTCTAAGGCACTATAAAAGGTATTTGAAAAGGAAGAATGTATGACGGATTGTAACATAAGTGCGAACGGTGAGAAATTAGAGCAAGTTACCGAATTTGTTTATTTGGGAAGCATGTTTATAAGAGATGGAAAAATGAAGAAATATAGTGTTTCTGAGAAAACCATCATCTAACAATTGTTTACATGTTGTATTTCAAATTTATTAATGATTCTAAGTAATCATCTTGCTCTTGCGTAGACTCAATCGGTGTGTTCTTCTCGTCTGCGTCTTTAATATAAAAAAATACAATACAGAATTAAAAGTTCGCAGAGTGGGGATGAGTATATGTTTGTCTGTTCATTAATTAGTTATATGTTAGGGTTTCTAATATGTTCATGAATTTCTAATATAAATAGTACCCACCTATCTATATAAATAGTTCTGGAATAAAAAAGTATTTATATGTTCTTTTATGTTTCTTTTATGTTTCAATCCTAGGTTTGTGTATTTAGGTAGTATGTTTACAAGAGATGGGAGAGTGGAGAGGGATATTGAAAGAAGGGTTGGGGCAGGCAACAAAGTGAATGGTGCACTTAAAGTTGTCATCGCAAACAAAAACCTATCCAAAAAATCTAGAATGGCAGTGCACAATGGTGTTCTTCTACCGACCCTTATGTATGGAAGCGAAGCATGGAACTGGCAAAGGAAGGATGAAAGTAGAATAAATGCAGTAGAAATGAGATCTCTTAGACGAATGTGTGGATATTCTGTGTATGATAGAGTGTCGAATGAAAATATAAGAAGTGAATGCGGTGCGAATGATGGTGTCATGAACAAAATAATGAAAGGATCATTAAGATGGTTTGGACATATGGAAAGAATGAATGAAGAAAGAATGGTAAAAAAATTATATGTTAATGATGTAAATGGTACCAGAAATAGAGGAAGACCGAGGAAAACGTGGCACGATCAAATAAATCAAATATTGAATGTCGGCCATGTGAGGAGTCAGAGAAATCGACGCGCGTGCATGACACGATGTATGATTGTTGAGGAAGCGAGAGAAATATGTCAGGAAAGAAAGGTGTGGCAGTCCATTATTTCTGCCTACCCCTTCGGGGAGACGGCGTGATGGTTAGTTAGTTAGTTTTCAATCCTAGGGATTGATTTGCAGCAATCTATTAACATCTTTACTGGTTCTTGGGATACCAATTGGGGCTTAAATGTGGCAGTTTCCGGTTGCTTTTCACATTTTTTGTATAAAAACAACAGGTTATTGGAACCCAATTACTACATATATTTTTTTAGCTATTGTTCTCGTGACATGTGATTCCATTTTTTTGTCATGTGAGCTCTGCCAGATCAAAGACAATGTGATTTTATTCACACTGTCATCGCCGGGAATCGAACCCTGGATCTTCAGTGTGGCTGTCATAGCCGTTGCCATTCTGCCCCGAAGGTCGTCTAATATGCTCTGTAAAATACAATATGTTTAATTTGTAGGGAATGCCGGGGCGTGAAGGACCACGCGGCATCTTGGGTCTGGACGGGTGCAACGGGACAGACGGCCGACCGGGCCAATACGGGTCTGTGGGGTACGGGGGCGAGCGAGGCTTTCCCGGAGAAATCGGGACGCAGGGCCCGCGGGGAGTGGCCGGCGAGGGCGGCGTCAACAGCGCGGGCGCCAAGGGCGACACGGGAGTGCGCGCCCGCGACGGCCTGCCTGGCGTGCCGGGCCTCGTGGGCTACCAGGGGGTGTACGGGGCGCCGGGTATCGCCGGGGACGCGGTATGGATCACACAAATAATCACAAGTACAAAATACATGTGAAGTTAGTACTGCCTCCTGTTTAGGAGGAAGATATCTCACTTCCAAGCAAGAATCTGAAAAGGATATTTTTTATATAACTCGATTAACTATTTCCCTGTATCTTAACATTTGATAATGTTCTGGCAATGCAAGGCTAAAAAGCTTCAAATTTAATATTTTTCTAAAAAAATCTCTTTTATTTTTTGTGGTCGACAATCTTTACTAAACTTTTATAAGCTCTCTTTTTTAAGCGTCTGATAGAGTTGACTGGAGCAATACTTGTTTTAGAATTGCATTGATTTATCCGATTTACGTTACACACATCGGTATTTTTTACAGAATTATTTTTATTTAAGTACTCAATGAAATTTGAAAGAGAAATTTCCTTTTAAGGGTTTGCCAGGCCCCAGAGGCGTGGGAGGGGCGCGTGGAGCTCCCGGCGATGACAATACGGGTCCTCAGGGCGAGAAAGGCGAACGCGGGATAATCGGGGACGAGGGCCCCGAAGGGGAGACCACCGTGAACGGACACGTGTCCACCATGGCCGGGGCCCTGGCCAAAGGCGCCAAGGGCGATAAAGGCTACGGAGGGGACCGAGGCTCCAAGGGTTCAAAGGGTGAAATGGGCTCGACAGGACTTCTGGTGAGCATACCTCAACTTTAGGACATGGTTCCCTAACCGATGACAATGGCTGATTAGCATTCTGCTAATAACGTCATTCACAAATATATACATTTATTTTTACTTACACTGAGATATTATAACATACAGGAGCCCATGATATTAGTATTATAAAAATAATTAAATTAGATAAGCAGATCAAACCATTATTTATTAACAGGGCTATACTGGAATAGTAGGAATTACTGGCAACAAAGGCTTACAAGGAGACCAGGGGCATGGCGGCAAGATGGGCAAGACCGGGCCTCCGGGACCCAGCGGGGACAAGGGCATGAAGGGCGCTCCGGGATACTTGGGAGTGCCGGGCTACGACGGCGAGAAGGGAGCGCCGGGGGAGGACGGCCGCTCCGGCGCGCACGGCCGGCAAGGCGCGCAAGGCCCTCCAGGGGCGTACGACCCCAATCTCGACGAAGCTCCCGTAGGCAATGCAGGATTTCAAGGTGAAATCGGCTATCCAGGAGATAGGGGAGTTCCCGGGATCAACGGCGAACCTGGTACAGTCGGGAGGATCGGGCCGCCGGGCCTCCCAGGACCCCCCGGGAACCCAGGCTACCGTGGAAGAAAAGGAACCTCTGTTAAAGGAGAAAGAGGCATCGACGGCCTGAGAGGCCCTAATGGACAGCAAGGTCAGGATGGTCCTCCAGGCACCCCCGGTCTACCCGGAGAAAAGGGCTTTGCGGGGTTGACAGTGATCGGACCGGACGGAGAAGACGGATACCCGGGGAGGGACGGTTTGCCCGGGCCGCGGGGAGAACGAGGAGAGTCGGGGCTCAGAGGGGAAAAGGGCCAGCCAGGAACTGGGTTCAACATCATGGGTCCGCCCGGTGATGACGGGCCGCGGGGACCTCCAGGGTACTCCGGGCTAGACGGCACCCCAGGCATACCAGGGCGGCCTGGGTTCGTGGGACCTAAAGGAGACAACTGCCCGATATGTTATTCAGGTAAGCGATGTAATATCTTCACCCTTACGCTTTCTTTTTATCATTTAATAACAACTGGAAAATGAGAGGTAACATTTCAAATATAATCGAAAATTTAAAGAAACTAACGCTATAAAATAGTATTTAACTATCAATAGATCATCGATGAATTTAATAATATATTAACGATGATTTAATAATATTTAATCAGAATTTTTTTCGTCATGCATTTAACCTGTGGTTTTGCAAAATGCATAGTAAAATTAGATGAGTACATTTTAATAGACTGCTTTGATCATGGGAGCAGCAGGGGTGCGGACTCCGGCTAAATGTCGCACAAGACGACCTGCCGACCATTCCACCATGATCCCGGTGATTCGATAAGCACGCGCGAAGTAATAACTTTAAAATTGATGTCCAACGGTTGCTTAAAACATCGTAGTTATGGTTAAAAATATGTTAAATTCAATTGCGTACTCATTTAAAATTAGGTCAGCGCATAATATACAATATGCAAATGGCGGAGTAGCTCAGCCCACCCGCGCCCTCTGTCGGAGATAAGTCCAGATAGGCACATCCTCCGCACCCGGATGCTCGTGGGCACTCTTCTATCGCACTCCGGCCTGATACTGGATACTTGGTACAAGCCCTGAACACTGCCCGCAAATCGAATGAGTTCTAATATTTAAGATGTATTTCAATTTTTATATTTAGTGAATCAACCGTCAGCACTTCGAAGATATCCGATAATTTGAAGATGGTAAGCTTGTACTCGTAAAAGTAATTAGGAGTCTAGAACGCTTTCTTCTTCTCCGGTCTCAATCTAATGATTGGTCTGCAGCAAGGCGACGCATCTCCTCTTCCACTCCGCTCGGTCCTCGGCAACTCTCTTCAACTCCGCATAAGAGGTGCAGCCCATATCTTGGTTAATCTGGTCTAGGTACTCCTGGCGAGGTCGTCCTCTGCCAATCGATCCTTCGACCATTCCCTCCAATACATCATGCAGGAAACATTCGTGTCGCAACACATGACCAATCCATCTCGCGCGCCTCTCCGCTATGGTGTTCAACATGTGACTATTCTCTTCAACTCTGCTGAGAACCTCCTCATTTGTAACGTGGTCCCTCCGTGAAACATGAGCAATTCGTCGGTAGGTAGACATCTCAAATGCCTCCAGCCTTTTGAGTTCTCTTTCGCCCAGACACCAAGTCTCGCAGCCGTACAGTAAAACACTCCACACCGACGTTTTTACAAGTTGTTTTCTGAGGTTTAGGTCTATGTTATTGGACTCGAATATTTCAGATTTTTTGTTGAAGGAACGCTTTCTATCGGATCGGGTATAATGGTTTCCTTGTGCGGGGTTCAAAACTTCCTTCTTCAGATGGTCTGTGCTAAATCTTCTAAACATATACTTCTTCTTGTCCAGTAAGACTTCCAAAGGGTAAAGGGTTGCAATATTGTGTTTCGCTTCATCATGTATGTTTAATCCTTAATCACTGATGTTCCTCCTACCCATGCAGTGAAATTGCTGGAGTTGGAGGCGAGGACTAATGGAGGCTAAGCCTCGATATGTGCCATCGAAAAAGAAGAATAAGTCCTTCCGACCAGAGATTGATATTAGATATTGCTTGTGACCCAAAGTTGTTTGGGATATCACGAAGAGACACGGTTTTTATCTTCAGATTAATACTACGATAGAAATGAGCTGTCAGTATACACTATCGCCAATGTGACTAATTATTACAACATTTTGAATGTATACAAATACTTGTAGACGAATACTGGATTTTACCCATTGCGGTTTTTTTTCAAAATATTGTAAAAACAAAAACTGGTCTAAGTTGTAGCATATAAATTGGAGTGACATGTTCAGGCGATATCTAGCAATACGATAATGGCGGTAGCCTTTCACATTGCGTTAATAAAAAGATCTTCTGCTTAATGCTTAAAATCCAATCTTCATAGATGGCGCTAGTGTGTAGATTGAAACTAACATGTGAAGTTTGGTGTTACAGATTAACATATATACAACTTCCAAAAATTTGTCAGTCATGGTGGTCATAAGAAAAGGTGGAAAGGGGAATGTTGTATTACATAAAGCGTGCGCTTAACCCAACCAATGACAGGTCATAAGTCCTGTAAACACCTCGATCACCATATTCTGTTTCCAATTTGCATCTTCGTCTCTATTGAGATACAATTAATCCTTAAATGTGACTAATATTTAAACTGCCTTGAAATACGTAATTCAAAAATCCATAATTGTCCAGTTATCATTACCAGTTATTTTAATAATTACCAGAATAAATGAGGGCCCTGCCTCCAACTTCACAGTATATTCACAGACATTTTATGATATGCACTAATTTCTAGGGCGAAACGGCAGCAAAGGGGAGAGTGGAGACAACGGGATCGATGGAACACCAGGCCTTCAGGGCTACTCCGGACTGCCGGGGATGCGAGGGCGCAAGGGCCAGCCGGGGTACGACGGTCTCCAGGGCATCACGGGCACTAAGGGCATCAAGGGACAATCCGGGGAGGTGGGCATGCAGGGCAAAAAAGGCGAACCCGGTAAGGTGTTGACCCCCCCGGCTAGTCAAACTAAATCTCCAAAAGGAGCGAAAGGAAACCCAGGTACTTATTTACGTTTATTTATCTCAATCGTAACAGAACTTGAAATTATTTTGAAACGAAAGCATTTAAGACGACGACCTTCGTGGCAGAGTGGTTACGAGCTCTGACTTCCATGGGGAAGGTCCTGGGTTCGATTCCCGGTGATGGCAGTGTGATTGTCACACTGTCTTTGATGATTCAATAAAAATGCCGATAGATTGGCTACCTATCACATGTCACGAGAATCAATATAATAGCTAATAAAATATAATAAAACTTCTAGAAACCGAAGTTTTCAATTAATATTGTGGTAGGTATATATTGATTACAAATTTTTCACGGTTAAAATTCATTAAATAATACACTAAAGAAAAGATAATGTCCCGAACGCAGACATAAGAAAAACTTGCGAAATAGAGGATATCATTCGGTGGAGTATCCAGAATGTAACTATAATACCGACGGAGTAATTCAAATTTTCAATATTCCGTGACGTCATCACTCTCATGTTGCTTGCCAACCTTTTAATGTCAGGCAGCCATTTATATGTAATTTAACAATACAAATATAGTTCTATACTTTTATGGAAAAAGAAAATACAGAACAATACTTCGCATTTATCTTGACATAATCTCAATTGTGTTAAATAAATTAATGAACTGTTCTGACAAACTGCTTATGAAGAGGCGTTTATTTTTTCCCTCTAAATTGCATAATACTCGTATTTATTTATTTGTAGTAGTTCCTAAGTAAAAATGTATTTTAAAATAATCCCTCACCACTTCGCGCTTCGACTTTCGCGATTTCACTCTGTCGCATTTTTTTTTTCAAATTTGTTTTTTTCATATACCTCAACCAAATGTCAATTGTACAAAAATAAGAAGGCAAGCTAATACGAATGTAATGTATGTACTTTTATACCAGTTGCGTATTTAAAACAGAACAAATAACTTTGCATATTTTTTGTGTGTATTTGGTTTCTTTTTTTTAATTCATAAAGTTGTGTTTATGATTTCCGAATTTTTTATCTAAGCCCCACGATAGCTCCTAAACGTGCTGCTTCTTCTTAAGCTTTCTGACGATAAAACAAAGGACCGGAGGAATACGCTTACCATCCAGGAGAAGATGAAACTCTTGGATATAATAAAAAAATGCAAGAAAATCGTAGAGGTTGCCCGCCATTACCAGAATGCTAGAATATTAATACCTAAAAAATGTCCTTAATATGTTTTCTATGCTCTGACTACGAACATATTCAATTTATTAAGAAATACTTCCTACTTCGCGGAAATTCACTTATCGCGGTAGAGTCGTCTGTAGAGTATCAATGAAAGCGAAAACGGCCGTTCACAACGGACTTCTGGTCCCAATCCTAATGTATGGAAGCGAAGCATGGAACTAGCAGAAGAAGGATGAGAGCAGAATAAATGCGGTAGAGATGAGGTCCCTAAGACGTATGTGTGGTAGAACGATATACGACAGAATCTCAAATGCTGATATAAGAAAGGAATGTAGAGCGGAAGAAGGTATTATGAACAAAATTATGAAAGGATCGCTGCGTTGGTTCGGACGCATGAATGGAGAAAGGATGGTTAAGAAAGTATACGTTAATGATGTAAATGGGATACGGAGTCGAGGCAGACCGAGGAAAACATGGCATGACCAAATTAATCAAATTTTAAAGGTTGGTCATGTTAGAAGTCGGAGGAATCGACGTACGTGTATGACTCGTTGTATGAATGTGGAGGATGTTTGCCAGGATAGAGTAGTGTGGCGGTCCATTCTCTCTGCCTACCCCTGCGGAGAAACGGCGTGATGGTGTGTTTTGTTTTTGCGGTAGAGTCTAGAACCGATTAACCGCAATAAACGAGGGATTACTGTAATTTCGTATTTTATTGTATGTTTTGGTAGGTTAATAACAGATAGCATACTTTTTAAATCCGTTCTGTTTAACAATAGGATTGAACGAAACCCATTATTTTATTATACTGTACGATACATAATATCTAATATTATGTAACAAAAAACATAGATAAAAAAATCATAATTTTCCAGGATTGAGTGGTGGGCAGGGACCGAGGGGCTCTAAAGGACATACGGGTCTACAAGGCTCGCCTGGGTACCCGGGCTTACCTGGTCTTAAAGGCTACATAGGGTTCCCTGGAGATCAAGGAGATAGTGGAAGACCAGGATTCCCGGGGCGGAATGGGACTAGAGGCCGGGACGCCAGGATCCTCAAGGACTTCTTAATCGGTGATAAAGGCGAAGCTGGATACTGGTTTGTGCAATTTACATTTTTTACACAATCTATTGATATACTCTCTCTCTCTCTCTCTCTCTCTCTCTCTCTCTCTCTCTCTCTCTCTCTCTCTCTCTCTCTCTCTCTCTCTCTCTCTCTCTCTCTCTTCTCTCTCTCTCTCTCTCTCTCTCTCTCTCTCTCTCTCTCTCTCTCTCTCTCTCTCTCTCTCTCTCTCTCTCTCTCTCTCTCTCTCTCTCTCTCTCTCTCTCTCTCTCTCTCTCTCTCTCTCTATCTCTCTCTCTCTCTCTCTCTCTCTCTCTCTCTCTCTCTCTCTCTCTCTCTCTCTCTCTCTCTCTCTCTCTCTCTCTCTCTCTCTCTCTCTCTCTCTCTCTCTCTCTCTCTCTCTCTCTCTCTCTCTCTCTCTCTCTCTCTCTCTCTCTCTCTCTCTCTCTCTCTCTCTCTCTCTCTCTCTCTCTCTCTCTCTCTCTCTCTCTCTCTCTCTCTCTCTCTCTCTCTCTCTCTCTCTCTCTCTCTCTCTCTCTCTCTCTCTCTCTCTCTCTCTCTCTCTCTCTCTCTCTCTCTCTCTCTCTCTCTCTCTCTCTCTCTCTCTCTCTCTCTCTCTCTCTCTCTCTCTCTCTCTCTCTCTCTCTCTCTCTCTCTCTCTCTCTCTCTCTCTCTCTCTCTCTCTCTCTCTCTCTCTCTCTCTCTCTCTCTCTCTCTCTCTCTCTCTCTCTCTCTCTCTCTGGTTTCAATCCTGGGATTGGTTTGCAACAATTTCCTCTATTCTTCTCTTCCATTCTTCCCTGTCTTGTGCGGCTCTTTTGAAATCTGCATATGATGAGCAGCGCACGTCCACCAACAGGTCCTCCAGGTACTCTCGGCGTGGGCGTCCCCTAGAGTTTGTCCCCTCGGTCATACCCTCAATTATGGCATGCAAGAGGCTTTCTTGTCGTATTACATGGCCGATCCATCTTGCACGCCTTTCGGACAAGGTCCTGAGCAGGTGCCTTCATCCTTCGATTCTTTGGAGAACCTCCTCATTTGTAATGTGGTCTCTCGAGGAAATTCCTAATAGTCTTTTATAGGACCAAATATCAAAAGCCTCTAGTCTCCGTTTATCTCTTTCGGATAGGCACCATGTCTCGCAGCCGTACATCAAGATACTCCATACATAGGTCTTGATGAGGAGTATTCTCAGTTTTAGGTCTATATTATTCGATTCTATTATTTTCGACCTTTTATTAAATGCAAGCTTAGCCTAATGTATACGGCTGTCGACTTCGTTCTTAGACCAACCGTCCCATGTTATTTTGCTCCCGAGGTAGACAAACTCCTTGGTGTTCTTTAGTGGAACTCCTGACATCACTACTGTACTATTGTATTGATATACCATTGTATAGGAATGAATACCGCATAGGTTTGATCCTAGACGTAACCCTTCGTTCATCTATCGTTCATTTATGATTATTTTCACCATCAGACAAAATTTGACTAAATATATTATACTTGCATTTTCATAATAGTTACTATTTACATATGTGACAGGGGCGACAAAGGAGAGCCAGGCGACAACGGCGCGGCGGGCGAGACAGGAGAACCGTACAACGAGCTATTGATTGACCTGAGAGGTCAAAAGGGTGTCAAAGGGCAGCCAGGGAGACAAGGTATCCGTCACAGAATAATACAGGCGTATTGGAATCCATTCCAATATGGATGACATACCATCCTCCTGGATGGTATGGAAGACCCTCGGCCAATAGGGTTTTTATAATGGCTTTATAAAGTATAGTCATAAGTATCTATGTATTTCTAAATAGCCAAAAATCGTATAAACGTATTTACGAGATGCTGAAACATTTGTAACCTTTATCGCAAATGAGTAGGAAAAAAACAGAAAACAACGCTGTCTTAGTAAACATTATTATAAAACTAATTTCCAGGTCCTCGTGGAAGGGTCGGCGTTAGCGGAGTAGTGGGCGACCAGGGACTGGCGGGTCTGCGTGGCCAGCAGGGAATCCCAGGTCTCAGCAGTCCAGGACCCACGGGGCTTAAGGGATTCAGCGGGATCCGTGGAGACATCGGCATGCAGGGGTTGGCCGGCCGACCTGGCTCTGAAGGACTCCAAGGACTACCCGCGCCGCCAGCGCAGAAAGGAGCTCGCGGTGACTTCGGTCAAGCTGTACTACGCGGAGACAATGGCCCCCGAGGTCTGCAAGGGCCGCGGGGAGACGCTGGAAATGAGGGGCCCAAGGGCATCTCGGGAAGACCAGGATATCCGGGAGAAAAGGGAAATACGGGAATGAAAGGTGCTCCCGGACTCGAAGGCCAGATTGGATTAAGAGTAAGTACCTTTTGGAATTATGAGTAAGGTTTCCGATAAAATCGATTCGGGTAATAAAGCTAATATGTTATGCATACAAGAGACGCATAATCTGAGAATTAATACGAGGGCAACTTTATTATCCCACTACAGTTCTGCGTATTCTGAATATATAATAAGATATTTGTATTTTAGGGCAGGAAAGGGGTGCGCGGTGACATCATCCCAGGGTCTATCGGGTGGCCAGGGCCGGCCGGCCTTCCGGGTAGGGGGGGCCTCATCGGAGAGCAAGGCATGCGCGGCGCAGACGGGTCCCAGGGTGATAAGGGGTATCCCGGCCTCAAAGGCGAATCGGGTCCTACAGGGAAGCGGGGCATTACCGGCGACATGGGAATGAAAGGATATCAAGGATGGAATGGAAGGCCGGGTATTTCTGGGCAGCAGGGAGAACCCGGAGATACCGGAGATATCGGTGAACTCGGTCTGCCTGGCAGGCCTGGCAAAACAGGTCGTCCTGGGGTGTTCGGTAAAAAAGGTGTGATTGGAGATACTGGCCCAATAGGGAGAAATGGTTCTCAGGGAAGGCCCGGACTAAAAGGTTACCCAGGAATGCCCGGATCTGATGGACTCCAAGGTCCGAGAGGAGAATACTCTTTTAGCGGGCCTAAAGGGGAGAGCGGTGTTGAAGGATATTCGGGTCTGAAAGGTTTTCCTGGAGTGCTTGGACAAAATGGATCCAAGGGAGAAGCAGGAACACCAGGAATTATATTTAACGGAGACGTTGGCCTCGTGGGCTTAAAGGGAAATGCAGGATATGATGGTTTAAGTGGGCTGAAGGGTCCAAAGGGAGAAATTGGAGATTTGGGTATATCTGGCCTTGATGGGCAACGGGGAGTCTCCGGTGAAAGAGGAAATATTGGGGCTCCGGGAAGACCTGGACGAAACGGTGTGAAAGGTAATAGGGGACCCGTTGGAGTGTTTGGCAGAGGAGGTGAAAAGGGAGCTCCTGGATTGGATGGAGAACCTGGAAGGATTGGAATTCCTGGCTTACCCGGGATTAGAGGATTTGTGGGACGAGCTGGTTTTGAAGGAGCGCCAGGAGAGAAAGGTACAGTCGGTTTACCAGGCATCACGTACAATGAAATTGGCGTGAAAGGAAATCAGGGAGAACAAGGAATGGTAGGGCTTAAGGGCAAACAGGGAGATATCGGTGTGACAGGAATTTTAGGTCAAAGTGGAAATAAAGGCCAAACCGGAGATGAGGGAGAAATTGGACTTCAAGGCGAAATTGGATTGATTGGAGAAATAGGCATTCATGGCGAAGTCGGCCCTCCAGGCCCTCCTGGAATGCCTGGAATCGGAGCCGAAATAGGCGAACAAGGTAGATCTGGCTTTGATGGACTGCCAGGAAGACATGGAAGAACCGGTCAAAAAGGGGCACCAGGAGAATTGGGCAGAGAAGGACCCAAAGGAATTCAAGGAAATCCTGGATTAACATTTACTGGCCCCAAAGGTCAAAAAGGAAACGATGGGAGACCAGGTCCTCCTGGAAGACAAGGTGCAATAGGGATACCTGGGCTTGAAGGAACACCCGGATCTGAAGGTTTGAAGGGAAACACAGGAATGAGTGGTATTGCTGGAGGAAGTGTTTCTGGGCCTATTGGTGAACGGGGTCCTGAAGGATTCCGAGGTAGAGACGGACGAGTGGGAGAGAGAGGTGAATCTGGTGTATCAGGAAGTATAGGTATAATAGGAGAAGTGGGATTAAAAGGAATTCTGGGTGAGACCGGTATTATTGGAGAATATGGACTCCGAGGAATCAAAGGAGCACAAGGAAATACTGGTGACTCCATACGTCCAAATGACGTTTTACCCGGTCTACCTGGAGAAAGAGGTTATCCTGGAATTCCTGGATTAGATGGACGTTCTGGTGCAGTTGGGCCCGTTGGGTATGACGGTATCCCTGGATTCAGGGGAGAAGATGGTAGACCCGGGCTAAGAGGGTTACTAGGATTAGCCGGTAGAAAGGGTGAGGCTGGTTTTCAAGGAGCCAGAGGTATTCAAGGTCGACAAGGAAGGCGAGGTCAACAAGGTCCACCAGGTTACCCAGCACCTATTCCAGGAGCACCAACCAGCAGAGGATTTTTCTTTACAAGGCATTCACAAACCGAAGTCGTACCCAGTTGTCCCAGAAATACTTTCAAATTATGGGAAGGATTCTCTTTCCTCCATATGACCGGAAATTCAAAGTCTCATGGACAAGACTTGGGTAGGTACATACCACATTGCTTGTCTAGTAAATGGTCTAAAACAATTGTAAAATGAATATGTTTTTGCTACAGGTGCACCAGGAAGCTGTTTACGTAAATTCTCAACAATGCCTTACTTGTTTTGCAACCTGAATGAGGTGTGTGACTTTGCTCAAAGAAGTGACTACAGCTTCTGGCTCTCCACCATGGAGCCCATGCCCATGGCAATGACTCCCATTCAGGCGAGAGAAGTCGGACGATATATTTCTAGGTAAGTTTTAACTATGATATAATAAGTCAAATTTAAAGGAGAATACAATAAATCATTTTAATACAAGTCTAGCCAGAAGAGAAATATCTATAACCTTCATAAAAATTCAAGCATAATTAAAAGTGGATAATGAAACCCCATACCTCTTTCTTGAGACCGTTTTAGAATACCCAGTGCACATATATCATTCTAATAAAATGGACAATTAGATTTGTCAATACAGACTGAAACTAATAACTCACTTAGGTTGTTATTTGAAATTTAATGGCAGAAGTTCATTGTAAATAATGAAAATAAAAATGTTCAAAATCGGCTATACATTAAAAAAATTGTTTAACATTTTTTTTTAATTTTCTTTATTTTAATATAGACTGAACTGTTGGCCGCGCACACCTCTGCTGGCCTCCATATTCCCTGTCTCACACACTTTTACTAAATACAGAATATCATAGAAAATAAACATTCAAATCTTAACTGAAATTATTCTGATTATAGATGCTCAGTTTGTGAGGCTCCTACTCGGGTGATGGCCGTGCATAGCCAGAGCATGTCCATCCCGGCGTGTCCTGGTGGTTGGGAAGAGCTCTGGGCTGGGTACAGCTTCCTGATGGTAAGTGAAAGACTTCCATTTGGTATTTGTAATATTGCTATATAATGTTTTCTTACCATACAAATGTATTTTGCAGCACACAGATGCTGGGGCACAAGGCTCCGGCCAGTCGCTAATTTCTCCCGGCTCGTGCCTGGAAGAGTTCCGCGCGAGACCATTCATCGAGTGCAATGGAATGGGGCGCTGTAACTACTTCGTCAACATCCTCTCCTACTGGTTGGCAACCATCGAGGATAGCCAAATGTTCAGGAAGCCCGCCCAGCAAACTCTCAAGGCAGACTTGACGTCTCGTGTCAGCAGGTTAGAAAACTTTGTTCAGCTCCAATCTGGTGTCCTTTATTATAATTCAAACCTGTTACACCTTTTTGGTGGATAGAGGCTTAACAACGCTCCTGCATTTGTCTCTATGTGTTCCCGTAGCTTTATATTTTTATCTGTGTGAATAGAAAAGAATAAACAGAATTAAATAGTGATTTAAACTATTTAATTCTGTCTTCGTATTATTTCTTTGATAAGTCCAAATATGCACATGAATTCACATATAAAATCAAACAAGAAAAATAAATCGGTCCACTAATCCTTTATCATGAGGCTAGATAGCACAGGTGAGGTTTGAGTATTGCACTAATTTCTTTTATATTTGCCTCACTTTGTGTTGTGGATTCACATTTGAATAACTTTTTTAAAACATTGTATTTTCTCAACACTTTTTGCACTTTTCACAAACATGTTTCGGGACCCAGAAGCTCTCTCTCAGTCTAGATTTCTTTATATTTCTACACTGAGGTAGAGCTTCTGTGTCCTGAAACATGTTTGTGAAAAGTATTGAGAAAATGCAATGTTTTCAAAAAGTAATTTAATTGTCACTAATTATTCATTTGAGTAATTTTCTATTTATTGTAAAAATACTATTCGTAGTAGGAATTTTCTTAATACTGGAAGATTTAATTAGATTTTTTAATAGTTGCGGTAAGGAAAAGTGAGCAGGGCAATAAACAATGACAAACTTTGGTTTTATAAACAGTAATAAACTTTAGACCCCGTAGGTATGATCAAGTGACCAGTTAGGTATGACCAATGAGAATGAAGCATGTCACAAATAATCAAATAAAATTTTGCTTTCAGATGTTCGGTATGCATACGCAGCAGGCCAGCAGAGCGGCAGCTGCCTTCTCCAATACCCCAGGCTGGAGCATACAGACGAGTGTCCCCCTCACCGCCACCTTCGCCATCCCCCCAGGGCTATCCGTACAGGAACCGCGCCGGCAGAAGACGGCTGCGCCCCGCATCCAGGCTACGGCCCACAGCATCATCGCGGGGATGACAACAAAACCAACTCGCTAATACCAAATAACTTACTTTGAAATCGACTCTAAGCACAAAATAACTGGTCTGAAACATAGTGTAGCGAAATGGATGTTTATTTTCGAAAAGGAGTAACTCCACATCAAAATTTAAGACAACTTTATTCTAATTAAGTTTAATAGAAAGGTTTCAGAATCGTATTGTACAAAATTGTGTATTTTGATACAAAATTTCGATTTCAGATACGAGTGTCAGAATTACACAGTATTCAGTAATTTCATATTTAACATCTGAGATAGCACCATGCTCCCTCGGAAAAGACATCAATTTCGGTACACCGTATCAATGCACACTCTCAATCCTGATGCCAATATTTTTCTCATCTAAAAAACTTTTTTTTTTAATTCAAACATTTCTCAATAATGTGTTTCTTTTTTAATAGGTAGGTACTAATTTTAAATTCCATGATCTACATACTGCATTTATTACAATTTATGTATTAGAAAAATGTATCTAATGTTCAATACTGCCACATAAAGGTCAAATTTTCGGCCATATCAATGTAATGTGTCTATTTTTTTTTTTAAATATTGTAAAATTATAGAATTGAATACACTCACCCTCGATATTTTAATTTAATGGTTTTAAAATAATATTGTAATAATCTTCATGTCATTATTAAGTCCTTATAGATATAAAAATATAGTTATTTAATTTTATTTTAAGAGTAGTGACTTTAAATACAAATATTTAAATTAAATAAATTTTCATTTTTTTATTTAATGTGTTAAAACAATTGGTACTAGTCAAGCTAGATTTTAGAACAGAATGGTTATGACTACATAGTAGACCTACATAATTATCATATCCTACCCGACCCGTTTATCTTGGCCCTTGCAGAACCAGTTTGTGCTAAAATCTAGCATGATGAATTTTATCTTTAATTCAGTTCAGCAAAAATGCTATAAAATATGTTTTGTTAATTTTACATTATCTGGTTTATTCTAGAAGGCTTTCAAAGAGCAAATTTATAAATAATACTCCCAATCTGTCTAATGTAATTTTCCTCAATTGAGAATAAATTTTTATTGTAAATATCTTAATTATTTTATTTTATACTTTATGAAGCACTTAATTTATGGTGTGGCATTATTACATATAATATTAATATACATTTAATTTGTTTTTACACCAGTTTATTTTATTACAACCAACCATTTCGCTCCTGCCGGAGCTTAAAAGACACAAAAGGGTTACAAAAAACACAAAAGCCGGTGTCTTTTGTAACCCTGATGAAGCTCTGGCGGGAGCGAAACCGGTTGATTGTTATAAAATAAAGTGGTGTAAAAAGAAATTACAAGTGTATTAATATGACATTAACTTTTATTTTAGTTACTCTCTACCGATTGTGTAATTTTTATCTATTTAAAGATTATTAATACACTGCGGCAATTTACTTTCCAAAATTTGTAATAAGTCTCATGTCATTGGTGCTTAATTATTGTGCCTTATTTAGGATAATATCTTGAATGGTGTCTGATGAATAAGATTGCTAAGTTAATCTGTCACTTTAGCATTGCATAGTTTTAGATTTGTTACCATAGAATTGGCGCCATATGTGTTAACCCTTGTTGTAACGAATTTCAGAGTGAAAAGAATTACAATCTATGTACGAGTATTGTGAGTTGTTGATGAAAATAAACACTGCCAGATTATATGGATATATATTTTTTATATTCTATTAATAAATATGGAGGTATATAATTACTAAATTATATTTACAGTATGTGCTACTATGTATTTATGGATAAGTAATAAACTTTTTTTTAAACCTTTAGTAAAAAATTATTTAACTCCTAAAAGACCTTATTAATAATAATAATAATAATAATAATATGCTAACTTTTAAAGCGCCGTTTTTGTGATGTAATCACCTCAAGGGCGCATTAAGACGTGTTTTAAATCTAAAAATCTAAATGTGACCGCTTAAAAAGCGATCGGTTTAAAAGTATACTAGAACAAAGTATAAATGTTTAAATTGGGTATGAAATATGAAAAAGATTGGTTTTCAATTTAGATCTGAAATCTGTCGGATCATTTATGCATCTAAGGTGTGAAGGCTCGATCCCCGAAATTTGTACTAGGGCAACGCTTCGGCTCAACTAATCTTCCTATTGCTGAGGAGTTCGCCGAGCGAAGTGTGGATTTCCTTGAATTTAGGCTGTCCGTTATACAGAGTTCAGATATATAACTTGGTGCCATTCCATGTAGCGCTTTGAAGACTGTCCAGCAGAGTTTATACTGGATTTTTTCTGGACTTTTAAGCCAGTGAAGTTCTTTGAGATGTTGTGTTATATGGGACTTTTTTGGAATGCCTTTAATGAGTCTTGCTGCTGCATTGAACGCAGATTGAAGTTTGTTTATTTGTTGTTTTGGAATGTTTGCATAAATTCCATTACAATAATCAATTCGTGACACAACGTTCCCTATAAGGTGTGTCCGAAACGTAATGTCAGTGATTTTTTTTGACGCGACTGTACGTCAGAGCGCGTGCGGACTGGTTGGGTATGGTAGTGGGGGAAGTAGGTTAACGAAGGCTGGGTCACTCAGTTTTCTCCGCCCATCCGGAGAGTTAGGATAGGCGTTTCCGCAGAAATTGTTTTGTGACCTTGTACAAGTCAAAATGCAGCGCTCGGTAGAGCAAAGGATGTTGATCAAGTTTTGCCTCAAACTTGGCAAATGGAACTGTTCAAATGATCAAGACAGTCTTTAAAGAAGACGCTCAGGATCGGCAAATGTTTCGATGGCACAAGGCCTTTTTGGAAGGCCGGCAAGAGGTCGACAACGAACCCCGCGCCAGACGGCCATTAACGAGCACAGACCAACGAATGAGTGTCCGTTTACTGTCGCAGAAGTTAAGCATTCCGAAAATTATTGTTCATAAGATCGTTATGAACAATTTGAATATGCGGAAGGCATGCGCGAAGATGGTCCCAAAAGTGCTCACCGGCGACCAAAAATCGCGCCGCATTGAAATATGACAAGAAAATCTGAACATGTGTAAAAATGATCCCGATCTTTTGAACAAAGTCGGTTGCCATGGCAAAAATCCATAAATTGGGGTACGCACTGCTACCCCATCCGGCATATTCTGTAGATTTAACCCCTTGTGACTATTTCCTGTTTCCAAACCTGAAGAAATGGCTGAACGGTAAGAGGTTTGGGTCGAATGAAGAGCTCATCACTGAAACAAACGTCTATTTTGAGGGCCTTGAGAAAACCAATTTTTTGGAAAGAATAAAAGGAGACTATGTTGAGAAATAAAACACTTCTTTGCCGAAAAATATAAGTTTTATGCAAAAAGTCACTGACTTATCAAACCACCCTCGTACTTCCACTTATTGTCTTGTCTATCCAATCCAGACCAGTCTGTCGATGCCAGCTAGCATGATGAAACCGGTCGCTGTCGAAATAAAGACATTAAGTAGAGAAAGTTAATAAAAAAACATTGTTTAATTTAATTATTATTTAAAATGAGCTTCCATCAAGATATTTCAGTAAAATCATTAGATTAACATTGTACAGTAAAATCTCGATATAATGGACAAAGTATTATGAACAAAATTACGAAAGGATCACTGTGTTGGTTTGGTCACATGAAACATATCAATGAAGAAAGAATGGTTAAAAAAGTATACTTTAACAATGTGAATGGAGTACAGTGTTGAGGAAGACGGAGGAAAACATGGCATGACCAAGTCAATCAAATTTTAATGGTCGACCATGGTGGAAGTGGAAAGAATCGACAGGCGTGTATGACTAGCTGTATGAATGTGGAGGAAGCTAGAGAGGGTAGTGTGGCGGTCCATTCTCTCTGTCTACCCTTTCAGAGAAACGGCGCGATGGTTTTGCTATTGTTGTTGGAGTAGAGAGGATTAAATAATAGTATTTCGATGAAAAATTATTAAATTTATTTTTACATTTTTATTGTTACATGACAATCCTTAATTAAAATGAATAAATAAAGAGTACGGATGTGAGACTATGGCTGAAGAATTCTTCACTGAATTTCTTTGGTAACAGAGTTATAAGCATCAGCCTTGTGATCCGAAACATTTGGTTTAGATTCATATGTGCAGATGGTCACGCCGTGTCGGTGAGCCGCGGTGAACTCCCCTCGCAGGCCGATGTAATATATCCGTGTAGTATCGCAGCCAAAGTTCCCAGGGAAATGCAGCGTGAGGTGGGTGACGGAAGAAAAAGCCACGATTCTAAAATCATAAAAACAATATAATACTCTTAAACTCAACATGAAACAAAAAAGGTCTGAATATTTTTAAAATATAAAAAATGTAAACATTTGACTACAAAATACAATTTATTTGATTTATTTTATGTATTTTGTGTGAAGAGTAATTTAATTGTTCAACAAGTGCGTTCCGATGTTTAAATGCGCCGCTCCATATGCCCGAACCAACGCAGCGATCCTTTCATAATTTCATTCATAATACCTTCTTCCGCTCTACGTTCCTTTCTTATATCAGCATTTGAGATTCTGTCGTATATCGTTCTACCACACATACGTCTTAGTGACCTCATTTACCACATTTATTCTGCTCTCATCCTTCTTCTGCCAGTTCCATGCTTCGCTTCCATACATTAGGGTTGGGACCAGAACTCTATTGCAAACAGACCATATAATATTTAATCATTCTTTGTCAGACATTGCGCATATCAAATATGTTCAGAGTCAGAGCAAGCGTGACACAATGCATGGATATAGAAGATGACCATACCAAGAAATCTAATTTGACTTCCTACCTAATCCCTTGGGACACGTAATGAAGGTTGAATATAATATACGACTTGAAGGCTTACTTAGTGGAATATTCTAATGTGCCCGTTGTGTCTCTCTGCATCTCAAACTGCTGGTCCGGAGTTGCTGCCACATCATCAAAAGTCATTTTAGGTCTATTCTTGAATCTAGAATAGAAATGATAATTTTGTTTAATTACATTATTATCTTATATTATTACAAATCATTAGAATATAAGGTTATGTAACAAGTTTTGTGTAAATGAGATGTAAATGAGAAAATGTTACTGTAAATGAGTAAACTTCAGTGTAAATGAATAATTAATGAAAAACATATCATAACTTTAAGGGATTCCGTAATAACGAATTTCAAATTATGTTTGGTTTCAACAACTGAACCACCACATTTATATTTTTACATACCCAGTTTATGTAACAGGTCTCAGTACTGCCTGCACCATTGCCGCTGCAATGTCACATACACATCTTTATGGTTATCCAAAAAAAATGTAGTCTAGATTGGGCACTCACATTCTCAACCGTGACGGGTGGCAATCAGAGTCTTCCCCGATCACGATGATTCCTTTAAGTTTAATGTTAGCCGTGAATGGAATATTAAACAACAGCTCCGCATCCGCGTCACTCTCAACCACCTGTATAACAAAACAAACATCAATTACTGACCAATTGATTTAAGCTAACTAACTAGCCATAGTCGGCAGAGATGTCCGAATGTTGCACTTTTCTAACCTGACATACTTCACACAGAGTTCCATGCACGTACGTCGATTTTGCTAACTTCTGATATGACCGAGAATTAACCTTCCTCTTACTGTGCTGTGTAATCACAGTGCATTTCAAAAGGAGAGATGCAATTTTATATGCTCCATTGTACAACACAATGGTTCGGAGCAGACTCGAAAGTGGTTCTGTGATATGGAGTCCTCACGAGGCGAAATATTCCTTTATGCTGGAGAGTATGGTAGCTATCCATGGCTCTATCCCACGGCATTTCTTTTGGAAATTCTAGAGACCAACTCTTTGGAACTAAGAGATGGGCATCTCATAACCCAATTCTTTCGATTAATCAGGGGATATTTCGAGAACTGGGCCGTGCTGGAAAATGTTGGTATTTTTATCCCTGATATATCTCCGACAACGACAATATAGATTGTTCTGCCTACCAGCTGCCAGAACCAACCTGCCTCTGGTGACACCGGTGGGAAGAGCAATTAGTCTGTTGAACGCGGTCTCCTCGGAAAACAACGTCTTCCATATTAGTGAAAGTATGTTCAGAAGACAAACTCTTGACTTTAGAGAGTACCTTGTCTTTCTAATATCGAACCACATCTAATGCGTTCCTGATATTATTATATTTGTATATATTATATTTTACCTGTACTCAATAGATGTAATAAACGTTAATATTGTTTGTAATGTTTGTCGAGATAATAAACTGATTTTATTTGATTTCCACGCATCCAAGCCACCTTAATGATCCCTGAATATTATTTTTTACAATTTCATCTACGCTGCATCTTTTTATTTTATCAGAGTTTGACATTCTATTACAGAAAGATTTAACACGTGCTTGTCTCCATTCTTCTTTTGCCAATTTCAAGAGCACCATCCTTAACTGCCAGTGAAGTGAACCTTAAAGCTGACTATGTTAGGTAGTCCATTCCCTATCCATATAAGTATACTTCCCAAATAAGCTAATTATATAACTTTTTCTAGAATATCACGTAATTTTTTCAGACTGTCCATGCTTCCTTCCAATTTGAAGCATTTTGATAATTAACCGTTTAAGTGCCGTGATGTTTTAAGCTTAGGAACCCTCACATACCACATGTTTATTATTTCTATAATTTTTTTTTTTTTTAAAAGCCCTAGTGGATTTTATGCATTATGTTTAAAGTTTACCTGTAAAATGATATATCAAGTTTAAAATTTTCAAGTTGCATTATCGAAATTTCGTGTATTTGATTTTTCTTTCAAGGTTGTCACAAGCATAAATAAATATAATTTTAACATTTTTATAATGAAAATATTTATTGAAAGCAAACATTAAAAAATCAAAGTATGTTGTATCAATTCTTGTATATTATCACTTGAATTTTAATTCTTTCCTTTTGATCCTTTATATCAATCTCACCATAAGTGGTAACCCTAGTGCTCGACTTCAACAAAAAATCCCTTTTTCAATAAGATCGACCAATGTGAGAAGGTTCATTTTTCTTGCAGAGATAGTGTATAGATGTCGCTAGCTACACAATTTTTTTTTGTTAAAATTCCTACTGGAATCATTGTTAACGCAAAGTGGCCTTACGGTATTGATGGTGCACCTAAGTAGAGGCCACCAGTGGCCTTACGGTGTTGAAGTGGTTAATGAATTATATTTCGGAAAATTATTGAAGAACTGATACTTCAGAACCCAAATATCTTTACCTTTCACCCTCCAAGTGCACCTTAGTTATTTATTCGTCCAGGTATGGTGACTCTGGTCATTTGTATAGAGAAACATACTATTGTCGCGTGGCATATTTGGAAGGGTAGGCAGAGAGGATTGATCGCCACACTGCTCCGTCCTGACATACCTCTCGAGCTTTCTCTAAATTCAGACATCGTCCCATGAACCCTCGTTGATTTTCTAACTTCAAATGTGTCTACCTTTCAGTAATTGATTAATATGGTCATGCCATGTTTTCCTCAGCCCTCCTCAGCTTCATTTTCCATTCATACTGCCTGTATACAATTTTAACCATTTGTTCCATATGTCCAAACCATCTAAGCAATACTTTAATTTGACTTACAATGCAATCATCTGCTTTATTTGTCTTGGTTATTGTCATTCTGTATTCTAACCTACATCATTTTCCTGCATATTTTTCTCAGTGATCTCATTTCTTCGGATTTTATCTTACTTTCATCCTTCTTTTGCCAACTCCGAGTTTCAATTCCATGGACTATGTATGAATACAAATGTATAATTACCGTCTTAAATGTTTATACCTTATCAAAATTAAGTCTTTCCTCCCATGGTTTAAAAATTTGTTTTCCCGCATCTTCCTCAGACTCGTTTAAACATTCCACATTGTCTATATCTATCTTCTCGTACAAGCTGTATTGAATCCCCATCTCAGGGGTTTCATCGTGGTTGTTATCGCCTTCACAACTGTGCCCATGGTTGTGGGACATTTCGCTTGTGCTAAAACATTTTAAAGTTATAATGAAGAATTACAACACATCAGTAGTTTTAAATTCTTTCAAACAAACAAAAAATACTGTTATAATAGATGCTCGCGTTAGGTCAAATGAAAAATACATAATCGTAATTATTAGGAATTGCGTTTATGACAGAAAAGGTAGTGTGCTTATAAAAATAAAAATATGCTTTACTTTTTACTATATTTCAAAACCCCCACTAAAAATAATAAAATAACTTGCTTTTTCCCACAGTGACAGTTGATTTTACATATAAATGTTACTAGTTGTAAATTAAATCAACAGTTCTTACTTATTACCTCACAATACCGCACATGGCAATATTTTATTAGAGATGGAAAGAATTTTATCGATTATTGCAATTTTTTAATTTATAAAAACGTTTTCCGTTTTAGAGAAAATACTGCAGCTTAGCGTTTCTTTTATTGTTGATATAGATGTAGATTACTGAGTTTACAATAAATAAAATATACAGGAAAAAAATCGTTATTTCAATCGTGGTAAGGTTGGCAGGATGAATTAGCATTCCGCGTAGTAATCTTCTTTTCTTTAGGTGGCATATCAGATCTCTACGACATTAACTATCATTTAATATTAATTGATTCCTCTCCATAGTGATTGATACAGCCATGTTTCATGGCATACTAGGTGAAATTGCACTAGACAAATTTAACGTGGCCGAAAATACGTTTTCTCTCTGGAGGCTTATTTGAAGTTTAATTTTAATTAGTGATAAGACAATTTAAAAACAATAATAGTGTTTAAAGAAGTGTAGTGACAATTTTCGTGAGTGGCAACGCCTTTGGGGGGGGGGGATGACCCCCCACCCTGCGGATTGGACCTCGAGTCGTCAGGCATCTCTCCCTCGGCCGAACGCGCGCCGGGGAGATGATCGGAAGAAAATTTCGCGATACGTGCCGCATAGCGCCAGCAACCGAGGGCCAGATTATCATCATTGAGGCCCGATGCTGGCTACTGCTGTCGCTGCGAAGGGGACCCGCGCCATCCGCGGTCCATCATCCGCGTGATGCTTCTGTGCCGTGCAGCCTCCGGCAGTCCTCGTGCTGGCCAACCCGCCGCCCCGTCACGCCGGCTTCCGTCAGCGTCGGTCCTCGCCAGAGATCACCGCTTTCGTAGTTACGTTAGTTTTAATTCATTGGCCAACGAATAGCATGTAAGTCCCCTTTAATTCATAAGTAATCTTGTTTCTTTATTTTGTGTCATTAAATATAATTGTAAATAGTAAATATTGGTTTCAATCTCATATCACTATACATCCCGGAGCATCTCAGAGATCACATACTGATGAGCCATTAGCGAATAAACACTGGGCAACACGTTGTGAGGAGTTGCTTCGAAATCGGGAGTGAGATACGAGTAATTTCATGTTTCACCCCGTGACGCCAACTTCTTCGTAACATGATAACATAGAGGATGATATCCTAAATAGTTTCCTCTTGCCTTCTCTGAAGTAGTTTTAATTCTTAAATATAATTGAAAAATAAATTAATAATTATTTATAGGACATACTTAGTTTAATTCACTTGGTTTTACGGTTTCGAACAATTTTGGAAGCTCACTGCCATCTTCTGACCACCAGACGATGGCAGCAAGCTGCCGAAAGAGCTAGTTAAAAATGTTAAAACACATAATAAGTTTGAAGTATATATAGTGTTTCGACCAAACAGTCAATTCCACAGTGTTAACACCTAAAATTTATCAAAAGTTAAGTTTCTTTATAATACGTATTTAAATTTATTCCATTCGTTCTTTAGTTTCGGCAGCTCATTGCCATCTTTCGTTTAATTTACGGGATGGCTTTATTTAAAAAAAAAACTTTACTTATTAATTAATAGGCATTGCAATAATATTAGGTCCTTACAAATGAAATTGGCGTTTTGCCGTACTGGCAACTTTGATCTCAAATATCTTCTCTTTGGTTAGGAATTCCAAATTCAAATTTATACAGCTATTTACTCAAGTATTTGTGTTTCGAAAATTATAATTCATTTGTTTTTTCCTCAATTGTTTTTTTTCTTTGCGTCACTCAGTTTACAAAATGGAAAACTTGAAATATCGCGTTATTTACGAGTACGAGTTCCACCGTGGCACCAGTGCTGCAGAAACGGCTCGAAGGATTAATGATGTGTATGGCGACGGTGCCGCAAAAGAAAACACAGTGCGTTTTTGGTTCCAACGTTTACGTTCTGGAAATTTTGACCTGCAGAACAAGCCCCGTGGACGGCCGGAAACCAAAGTCGATAATGAAGAATTGAAGGCTATTGTGGAAGCGGATCCATCGCAAACCACGTCTGAGTTAGCTGCAGGCTGCGGTGTTAGTGATAAAACTGTTTTAATCCACTTGAAGCAAATTGGGAAGGTGAAAAAGCTTGAAAGGTGGGTACCTCACGAATTGAGTGAAGCAAATCAACAAACGCGCGTTGACTGTTGCGTTGCATCACTCAACCGGCACAATTACGAAGGGATTTTGAATCGAATCATTACCTGTGATGAAAAGTGGATCCTGTATGATAATCGGAAGCGCTCATCGCAGTGGCTGAACCCTGCCGAACCAGCCAAACCACGCCCCAAGCGAAAATTGACTCCAAAAAAGTTACTTGTGAGCGTTTGGTGGACTAGTGCTGGTGTCGTTCACTACAGCTTTCTTAAATCTGGCCAGACGATTACGGCAGATGTCTATTGTCAGCAACTGCAAACCATGATGGAAAAGCTAGCTGCTAAACAACCGAGGCTGGTTAATCGCTCTAGGCCACTGCTGCTTCATGATAACGCTAGACCACACACTGCACAACAGACGGCTACCAAATTAGAAGAGCTTCAATTGGAATGTCTAAGACATCCACCGTACTCTCCGGACCTTGCCCCAACAGATTACTATTTTTTTCGAAATTTGGATAACTTCTTGCAAGGGAAAAAATTCAACTCCGATGGGGCAGTCCAAACCGACTTCAAAGATTTTATTGATTCCCGTCCGAATGGTTTTTTTTAGTAAAGGGATCGATGAACTACCTATGAGATGGCAAAAGTGCATAGATAGCAATGGTACATACTTTGATTAAATAAATATATTATATTTAAAAAAATCAACTTTATGTTCCTCCCATACAAAACGCCAATTTCATATGTAAGGACCTAATATTATTATATTACGTGATAAATACAATGATTTTCTATTTGTCGATCTACTTCGATGATCATTGAGAGTTCTCAGTAGATACACATCTCTAACATTTCATCTATGTTTTTTCGGTAGAAAAATGAATTTACATTTCTCGGTTTCTAGCGGTTTTTTCTTTCCTGTATTTTTCTGACAGTTGAACCGACTTTTTACATTCCGTTATCATGAAAGGGGTGTCTAAATAGCTTTTTTTTTATTGTTTATCGTTACTTCGGTATTCTAAATTACGATTTTTATCGCGTGCCATACACGGAAAGATTTTTAAATATATCTTTCAAAATGTCAAAATGGACTAAGAAGACTGTGTTACTTTTGATATCTTTATACAGGCAGAATCCATTTTTATATGATTTAAATGATATACATCACAATAATCGAAGGAAACGAGAACTTCTTTTTCTTCATTTTACTAAAGAAATCCGGAAACATGGATTGAGTTTGACCATCGAAGATATAAAAGGAAAAATTAAAACATTGAGGTCCCAGTATTCAAAAGAGAGAAAAGACCGTGAACACACCTCATTTTGGTGTTTAAAGGAATTATCTTTTTTAGAACCTTTTATAATAAATAAGGAAAATAAAAAAAGAATTATAAATAAAAAGAAAGGTTCAAAGGTAAGAAATTGTTTACTATGTGTGTTTGTACCAAGTCAATCTCGATCGTGTTTTGACAGTTTGTGTTATTTTTATTATTGTTGTTTGGTGAATTTTTTCTTTTGTCGAAACTGGTTAAAAATATTACAGATATATATTTTAATTTATGATAAATAATACTACAATACTGGAATACAAAAAAAAAACGAAAGGTTTTTAACAACTTAGAGTATTTGATGACTTATAAACTATCCTTATGTATGGAAGCGAAGCATAGAACTGGCAAAAGAAGGATGAAAGTAGAATAAATGCAGTTGAAATGAGATCTCTTAGAAGAAAGTGTTAATACTCTGTGTATGATAGAGTGCCGAATGAAAATATAAGAAGTGAATGCGGTGCGAATGATGGTGTCATGAACAAAATAATGAAAGGATCATTTAGATGGTTTGGACATATTGAAAGAATGAATGAAGAAAGAATGGTAAAAAAATTATATGTTAATGATGTAAATGGAACCAGAAATAGAGGAAGACCGAGGAAAACGTGGCACGATCAAATAAATCAAGTATTGAATGTCGGCCATGTGAGGAGTCAGAGAAATCGACGCGCGTGCATGACACGATGTATGAATGTTGAGGAAGCGAGAGAAATATGTCAGGAAAGAAAAGTGTGGCAGTCCATTCTTTCTGCCTACCCCTTCGGGGAGACGGCGTGATGGTTAGTTAGTTAGTTAGTTTATAAACTATTTTTGTAAATTAACCCTAGAACGGACTGGCAAAAAAAGTCACGTAAGTGAACGGGCTGGGCCTGACAGACCCAAAAATAAAGAAATCTTTAAAAAAATTCTAATTATTTTTATCGATCCAAACAGGTTTTTCTATCAAACCTAGGAATGTTTTCAGTAGTCTAACACTATTTTAGCAAAATAATATTGCTCACAAACGATGGTATAAATAATTTAAATAGTCTTGAAATTTGAATCAAAAAATTAGATTGATTTTTTTTAAATTACATGAAATGCTATAAATTTATAAATTTTGATTGGGTTTGATTTTACATACTATATACAAGAATGATGTTAACGGAAAAATATGAAGAATTCGTTTTAAAATGTTTTTCAAGATGTCAAATAACTTAATTTTTACAGCAATCGCTACACAACATTTCACTGTGGTTTAGACATAACCAAATTTTACACTCTCTGCAAAAATACTTTGTTTTGCTGTCTTTACACTGGGAGCATCTTCCACGTTTTCCTGGAGCAGGATCGTCTTAAGGTTGAGCTTCATATCCAGAAAACTTAGTTGCTAACTGACGAATCTCTCGTGGTAGGTTGTTTTGCTGAGCTCGCATGGTCAAGTAAGGTTGCAGCATCTGTCTGCATAAGTCCTTGAGAAAATCACGCCTGCTGATGGACTGTTCATTTGTTTTGAACACAATGAATGCATTTAGAGCAGCAATATTCATTTCGCCAAAAAACAAAGTTAATGGCCAACGTCTTGTTCCTTTTGCAACGCTGTATTCAGCACACATAGCATCGGCTACGTCGACACCTCCCTTATTTTAAAAAATCCCCTATTATTTCTTATTTTTACCAGTAGAAGGGTCAATTTCACTGTCGTTGTGCATGGATGACAGCAAACTAACACTTTTGTTTCCCTTGGGTACATAAAATACTATCGTTAAATCTTCTTGAAAACCAAAAATGCTTGAATGTCGTTCCATTGTTGATTTTGGAAGAAAGCTTCGAGGTATTTGAGTCTTGTTCTTCCTCAATCCTATATACTTGTTTAAAATTGACAATAGTATTAAAATGAGTACAAGGAAAAATAAAAAAACCGCCCTAGAACACAAATACAGCTATGTCAAAAAAATCACGTGAGCGGACGGGCCGGGTCTTACAGGCCCACAAGATATTCAAACGCCTGATAACTGATGACGGAGAGTTGAGTTGTCAAATATGCAACACCAGCGCATTCTGTGGACTCTTTTAGGAAGGTACTCAGAAAAATGGCGGTCTGCAACGCCTATGATATTTAATTCTAACCTTATATACAAAGTCTGGGCCTCACAGACCCAGCCCGTCCGTTCTAGGGTTAATATTTATAGTATGAACAAATTATTTGATGTGTTTTCATGTGTTTTGTCACTTTTTAGTTTAAAATATCAAGACTGATTTTCTTACAGGTAATGACTCTGACGAATAAATCACTATTGACTTCCTATAAAGTATGTCAAAAATCCCACCATTCTAAGGTAAATGTTTTGATTGAAATATTTCCATAATATTTTTTTATTATATCCTTCACCGATGTCCAGTTATTTTATTTCTGAATTTTTGAATTTTTTTCTTTTGTCGAAACTGGTTAAAAATATTACAGATATATTTTTTAATTTATGATTAATAATACTATTATATAATACTGGAATAAAAAAAAAAATCCGAAAGGTTTTTAAGAACTTAGAGTATTTGATGACTTGTAAACTATTTTTTGTAAATTAATATTTATAGTATGAACAAATTATTTGATGTGTTTTGTCACTTTTTAGTTTAAAATATCAAGACTGATTTTCTTACAGGTAAAGACTCTGACGAATAAATCACTATTGACTTCCTATAAAGTATGTCAAAAATCCCAGCTTTCTGAGGTAAATGTTTTGATTGAAAAGTTCCATAATATTTTTTTTATTATATCCTTCACCAATGTACAGTTATTTTATTTCCTTACTTAAAAATTAGTTGTTGATTTGCAGAAAACTACATTGATAGATTCAGAATATGAATCCTCACAGGAGAGTTGCTCGGATTCTAACAAGGTAATTTTTATTTTTTGTGCTTAGCACAAACTTTTTGCCTATACCATTTTTATAAGATATCTGTTTTTATTTAATCTACCCTTTTTCCTGAACATCAGTAATATTTTTATTTATTAAACCCATCTAAATATATGTTTATCATGTCAATAAGCATTGAGAAACTTGTTTGAATAGTGGGCATTATTTGAAAATGTCTTGTTCTATGAACCACAGAAAAGTATTTGCCAGATATACATTTATGAAAACTTAAGGCATTAACACTTTTGAATAGAATTTTCTTCTCCCAGTAATGAAGGTATTTTGGTAACATGTCAAAATTTACTTGTAAATGCAACACAAATTGTCTCAGATCTTAAAGAGTCAAGAATATTACTATAATGCAATTGCTCTTAATTTCAATAATAATAATAATAATAATATATTGGATAATTTACAAAGCGCCATTTTTATGAATTGCTCATCTCAAGGGCGCTGTAGAAGATGCTCCGTTTTATCAACTAGATAATAATAATAATGATAAAAAAAATATATAAACATATTTAGTATGAGGGCTGCACCCGACGAAATCGATCAGCCCTTCCTGTCAGGAAATGATAATTTGAAAAGGTGCGTTTTGAGTCTCGATCTAAACTCTGATTGATTCTCAATGCACTTAAGGTCTGCTGGAAGACTGTTCCAGGCTGAAAGACCGGCTACCGCGAAGGCTCGGTCGCCAAAGTTTGTGCTTGGACAGCGTTTTGGCACAGTCAATCTACCGATCGCAGAAGACTTAGCTGATCGCAATGTAGACTGTCTAGCATTCAGGTTCTCGTTGATGCAGAGTTCAGATATATAAGCTGGTGCCATTCCATGCAACGCCTTATAGACCGTCCAGCAGAGCTTCATATGTGTTTACAGAATGTTTTTGTTGTCATTAACTGAATTTAAAATAAAAATTGTGCTCTTTGTTACAGATGAAAAGCTTTCCGAGGAATTTAAAAAAAAGGAAACTCAGTGTTTTAAATGGCTCTAAATCAGATAATAGCGAACATAATTCTGAAAGCAAAGAGGATGTTTTTGGTCAGTTTATAGCATCGCAACTCAAACAGATAACCTGTGATTCTGTTTATAATGAGACTATTTGGAAAATACAGTTAGCTTTAAAGGAGGGACTACAAAAAAAGAGCAATATTTCTAAGCAAAATCCGTTACCCGCTCAAGTACTTAAAAAAAAATCCACCTTTCTTCCACAGACCACCCCTAAACCCAATAATTATTTTGACAAATCTAAAAACTCCGTTCTGTCCTCAATTCTTACTGAGGACTCCCCTTTGATCCATTATAAAAATAATAATTCATCTTCTACTCCTGAAATTCCACCCTTTGAAACATCCGATCCGTTAAGTATCGATGTGCAAAATATAAAAAGAGAAAGTATTGTCCCTTTTAAAGACGAAGTGGATCCCCTTGCTCCCTGTACCTCCATACAGACTGATACCAAAGATATCAAATTGAAAAATGAGTTTGATTTCGTCTCCAAAGATTCTTCAATGTTCCCTGATTTGGATGATGATGATATTGTAATTTTTTACAAGGATGATAGTAATTAAGAACAACAATGTATTATTATTTTTGGTCCACTGCATTAAATTTAATAAATGTATGTATGTTTTGTGTAAATGTATCTCTTATGAAACAATAAAAAATATTTTTTTAATGGATTCTTTATTTTCCAATAATATATTAAGGTTGAGAAATACAAATATATAGTGTCTCTGTTTCCTTATGAAGTCAAATGAGTGAAATTTTGTTACCGATTAAAAATGATTGAGTTAAGCATAAGGCCAGGGGAAAATAAGGTTACAGATTTAACATCAACATCCAATGTGTGCGAGTCAATATCCAAGAGAGAGAGGAAGTGTGTTTAAAAGAGTCAGAAAAATGGAGAAAGATATTGAAAGAAGGGTTGGAGCTGGAAACAAAATAAATGGCGCAATCAAGATAATTTTTATTTTTTCTTTATTGATTTCAAAATACATTAATAAGTATGCACCTTGCTGGTAATTATCTCAAGGATATTTCTTGTTGTTTTGAAATATAATTTCTTTTAAAAATTAAATTTGTATTACCTACAGAACTGACTCAGTCAAGCTCTGGGGTCCATTACAGCTGAGGAAACCATGGAAAACCTCAGCGGGAGCATTTAGGGTATATACGAGTACTCAAGTCATTACTGCAAATAGAAATATATCTACTGAAGCAAAGATGGCATTGCACAATGAAGTTCTAGTGCTGACCTTTATGTATGGAAGTGAAGCTTGGAGTTGGCAGAAGAAGGATGAAAGTAGGATAATGGTCGTAGAAATTGAAGGCATCCTAAGTAAAATTAAGAATGGTTTGGACATATGAAACAGAGTTGTCAGGATAGAACAGTCAGTTGATGGTTCGTCCTCTCCGTACCCCACCGGGGGAACGACGTCAAATGAAATGAAATCAGTTTATTAACTCAACAGACATTACAAACAATATTAACGGTTTAAAGTTTTAGGCATCTATTGAGTACAAGTAAAATATAATATATGCAAATGCAAAAATATCAGGAACGCATGAGAGATCGTTCGACAGCAGGAAGACAAGATCCTCTCTAAAGTCAAGAGTATTTGAAGACTACAGGGGAAAAACAAGGAATGTCAGTTAAAATTCAAAATAAATGTAATAATGCCATCTAGCGGCATTTGTACATATCTATCCACAGTAAAATTTTCATATTCAAAAATCATGTGTGTCATCGACTATGGCCAGTTAATCGATTGCTAATTGCTAAGAAATATATAGACTTTGATTAGCTTTATTCTCAATTTATTCAAATAAACCTTCTACTGACATTCCTTGTTTTTCCCCTGTAGTCTTCATTTGTCTTCTGAATGCACTTTCACTAAAATGAAAGACATCGATCTCCGAGCAGACCGCGTTCAGCAGACTAATTGCTCTTGCCACCAGTGTCACCAGAGGCAGGTTGGTTCTGGCGGTCCGTAGGTAAAACAATCTATGCTGTTGCTGTCGGAGATATCTAGGGAGGGACAAAAATACCAATATCCTCCAGCACGGCCGAGTTCCTGAAATATCCCCTGATTAATCTAAAGACATCAGGCATGATGTTAGGCATCAGGGATGCGATAGTCGGGGGGAGTAGGTGATATCTACCTCAAAGAGTATAAGAGAGAGTGAGTGTTATTTTATTTTTATTTTATTTCATATTGTATTTCAGATAATTTGTTTTAGATTTATTATGTAGACGTTGAACGATCCAAGTGTGCGCGGGAGATGCCTTTTGGTGGCGATGAGGTTCGCAACCCCGCGATGGCGAAAAGAGAAGGATGGAGTACCGCATCGATTAAAGTGTGGCAGTCCATTCTTTCTGCCTACCCTTTCGGGGAGACGGCGTGATGGTTAGTTAGTTTTTAGTTTTAGTTAGAGTGTTATACTATAAGTATTCACTGTTAGTTAAACTATTTTTTTATGTTCGGGAAACAGTTTAAAAATAATTTCTTAAATGTAATTATCTTTTACCAAGGAAAATAATTTGGTGCATAAATATAAAATAACTTTAGACTGAAACCACACTGAAGTGCTAAGCTAGGTGTTATACTTATATTCTATAGAGTCGCATGGCGGGAAGCATGCGTTGTGATAGTATGGTGTGCACTGATTCACTAGGATATTGCCGATAATACTCTATGAACTTAATCGGTTGACCAACCAACATTATTGTACCGATTTGTTTCTGAACTGCACACAAATGTGTGTCACAAGCGCCCATTGATTTGCGCCAGTCTACGACACTGAGCCGATCGGCTGCAAAATTTAGAAAGCCCCTACGATTGACCCCTCTACGTTTTTGGGCTTCCGGTTGCTTGTTGAGAATTGGCAAGAGTTTTGAAGCTGCATTAGGCACTAATCATTTGCTAGTCCCTGCCCCTGCTTTGGCTGGTGAGTCTCTCCTCATATGAATCGAAGAACATAGGTTGTCATCGCATTAATGATGGAATGTATATAAGTAGTTTATAATATCAGCGCATGATATACTTAATTTTTACGGATTTATGAATTTACTCCTGCAAAGGTGATATAGCCATGTTTCATGGCATAATAGGTGGGATTGCACTGGACAAATTTTACATGACCGAAAATATGTTTTCTCTCTGGAGGCTTGTTTGATCTTAGTTAAGTTTAATTTTAATTAGTGATAAGACTATGAAAGACAATTTAAAAACAATAATAGTGCTTAATTAAGTGAATTGACAATTTTCGTGAGTGGCCACACTTTGGAGGGGGATGACCTAACCCCTCACCCTGCGGAGCAGACTCGAGAGGGCTGCATGTAGCGGCGCTCGACAGTTGAAAATCAGACTTCAGAGGAGGCGGACGTGCGGCTTCCCAGCGCCCGCTGGCCGCTGGCGCGGCGCCCGGCCAATGGCCATTCCCGCCTCGCACGTCCCTCTTGGCGCAGACGCCATTAGCGGCCAACTCGCCACCTCGCTGGCTTCGCAGATCACCGTCCTTGTGCTAACCAGCCGCGCCAGCTAATCACCATTGGGGCTTGATGCTGGCCTCCACTGTCGCTGCGAAGGGAACCCGCGCCTTCCGCGGTCCAACATCCGCGTGATGCTTCTGTGCCATGCAGCCTCCGGCAAGTCCTCGTGCTGGCCACGACAGCGTCAACGCCTCGTCGCAGATCAAGTAGTGTTATTCAGTGACGGAGTAGTTTTAAGTCGTTGGCCAACGAATAGCAAGTAAGTCCTGTTTAGTTTATAAGTAATCTTGTTTCTTTCTTTTTGTTATATTGTATGTATGTGTGTGTTTAAATATAATTGTAAATAGTAAATATTGGTTTCAATCTCATATCACTATACCTCCCGGAGCAGTCTCAATTAACATAATAATGATTACATTGGCGAATAAACACTGGGCAATACGTTGTGAGGAATTGCTTCGAGATCGGGAGTGGAGCACGAGTAATCTTCATGTTTCACCCCGTGTCGAAAGCATCTTCGTAACAAAGGTTACTTCAAAAATATTTTCCGAAAAATTGCAATTGAGAAAAATAATTTTCAATATATTTAAAAAGCGTATTCCGTATTCTCTATTACCTGTGGGTATTCTGACTCTATGCTGTATTTTGTGCTCTATGTATATGCAACTGTCAGCTGTCGGAGAGTTCTAAATTGCTGGGGATAAAATGTCGAGATTTAATAGTACTTTGATTTTTGTTAGTTTTTTTCTTCTGTTTATTTTATGTTCATTAAATGTTGCCGGAGAAAATTATGCTGAAAATGATATGCCCCTCAGGGTGGGCCAAAGCGTCGGCGGACTGACGGTCAACATCTTGTATTGGTAAGCAGTGCCTCGCGCCTTATCTATATTATAAAACCAAATTTATTATACGAATTAGCCCTCTCGTGGGACGAAAATATTTAACATAATGCGAGAGACAATACTGTATGCTGATGAATGATACACAAATTCGTAATTTTCTTGTTTTTCACCGAAAAAAAATACGATAGTACATTTTCCCGACCTATTGACCCCTGACCGGTCTTAAAATTGTTACAATGTAATTATATTTAAAGTAATATTATTTTTTAAGTATTTTCCTATTTTCAATTCCTTCCATTTTTTTCTGTTATAATTTTTTTAATAAGTAGTATTGATATTGACTAATAGGATTTACATTAAACCCTCGGTTGAATACGTCACATTGAAATTTAATCTTCACCACAAAAAAATCGTGTACAAATTTCAAGTCTATAAGCAATAGAAAATGTCGGTGACTTATTTGAAATAAGTTGTATTATTCGTTGTTGAATAGCTCACTCACATGGAATTTTTTTATACTTAAGTATTGAAAACAAAATCGAGTGTACTTAAAACTCACTCATGCTTTAAATATGAAAGTAGTTTGGAATGTTTAACGAACCTCCTCTTCTATGCAGAAATGGCGTAATGATTAACGTTATTTTGTATTTTATGTTTGTCCTCAGTTACTCATGTGGCTACCGAAAAGTGTTTGATGACTACGCGAGCATGATTCAGCAGAAATATCCCGATATCACCGTGTACGGAGCTAACTATGATCCTCCTGGAATCAACATGTACCTGTCTAGGTTTATTGTAAGTCACTCTTGTGTTTAAAATTGAATGTGTTTTCAATAAAATATTCGCTTCAAAATAAAGTTTTCACTTCAGTTGAAGTAGAAATCATTTGAATTTGGTTTTCTACAAAAGAATTACTTGATCTGTTGAGAAATATCAATGAAAACAATGGCAATTTTTCTAAGAGTAATAAAAAAATATTTCTTTCGGTTTTACCTAATTATATTGGGCAATGTTTCAAATATTTAAAGAGGTGTTTTTGTTGTCTGTGTAATTACAGTGAATCCACTACCTTAGTAAAAACTTATTTGTTTTTGTTAATTTATATAAATAATTTTGTGACGCAGGGAATTGCAAAAATGCTGTTGATCGTGGGTATAACCAGCGGACTGGACATATTTGCATTGCTGAACAAACCTCAGCCCTCCTGGTGGCAGTGGTGCATCGACAATAAGCTGTACTCCTGTATGATGCTGTTCTTCCTTTGTAACACCATCGAAGGGCAACTCGTCTCCTCTGGGGCCTTTGAAATTTACCTCAACGACATGCCTGTCTGGTCCAAACTCGACACGGGCCGCATCCCCCAGCCTCCCGAGCTCTTCCAAATCATTGAGAACACTCAGCGACTCTTCAACGTGGATGATGCTGTCAAGTCTGGTTTTGTTAAATAATCCCTTTTCAAATAGTTGGATTAAATGATTTTTCAGTGTTTACATTTTACAAGAATCACAATAAATTCAAAAATTGCGCCATTTAAACAGCCTTTCTTAATTTTTTTTTATTATTAATTAAATTCTTGACAATAGTTTTGCACAATGGAGTTAAACTTTCCTCTTCTAAACCAGGATTTACTACTTTTTTCAATAAGCCAGGCTACATACAAGTTATTTAGTTTATGTGCATACCAATCCACCGATGATCATATTAAAATTGTCACAACTTTTAGTTTATTTTTTATTTATAAAATTTAAACACAAATATTTATCCTGGTTTTAAATAATAGTTTTAAAATAATCAATTTCATTTATAAATATATACCATTTATTTGAGCTATGATATTTAGTTTTATAATAAAAAAAATAAGTAAATTAAGTTTCTTTTTACATTTCATTGTATAAAAATGATGTATTGAAGCATTTTTTCCTGCACTTTAATTCAAATTCGTAATGTAACTGTAAAATGACTGGAAAAGGACAAAAATACACTTCTGACTGTATAAAACTTTAAAATGAAAATATTGAACAGATTTCTTGCATTTATTTTCATCACAAGCTTCACTGACACATTTAAAGTATTCTTAAATCATTCTTTTGTTGTTTTTAAATTTAATTTAGTAACTTGAATAATTTAGGTTTACTGAAAAAACTGCATCGAACAAAAAATATTATTTTTACAAATCTTTTTGAATAGTTTAATTTGTAAACATTAATTTTTTTATTTCTTTGGATTATTAGAATATCCAGTCCAATTTTTTTTTAAACTTAAAAGTCAAAGTAAATTCATTGTGCATGCATGCCGTCATGTAAGTGGCAATAGGTGGTGGTAGGTGGGAAATAAATTACGAACCATAAAAATTAAGTTGATTTACCGAGTCATAGATTTAGAGAAAATGGTGAAAGTAAGGAACATAATTATAACACTTAGATTTATATAATGTAATCTTTTGGTAAGGAATTATACTCCATTATATTATATTACTATTCTTTTTGTTTGCAAATGGATTACATTTTATTTTATTGTCAACATTCCCTCAAGTCCATGTTAACTGTTTTTAAATAATTCACGAAAAAAAAAATTGGAAATAAATTGAGACTCAATTTTGCTTTTTTTTATAAATTTTATGAATTGGGTTTTATTTTTGTATAGCGCAGTATGAAATAAAAATAATAGAATAAGAAATGTATTCCTGAGGCCATTACTGTTGTGGTCATGGACATAGAAATATCATAGATGCTTGTACATACTACCTGTATGTGTACATAAACCATTAACAAGCCATTGCAATATATATTTGGATTTTTTGTGTCATTCTGTTATGTCATATTTTACTTTCATTGATTTAAATTTCATCACAAAAACTACGACGCATTCCTCTCCTGTTCTTTTTTTGTTTTTAATTTGGTTTCCAATGTCAGTGTAAAAACACCCGTTTAAATAATATTAAATATATTCACTTTTAAAGATACAAGTTTCAGATGGCTAAAAAAATAATGTTACAAAGTATATATGGGTAAGGACCAAATTTTTTACAAACCCTACTATATTTTTTGTCCGTCTTATTTCTACCTAAAAATTAAGGATTTATTGTTAGTTTAAATAGTTTTTGGGTAAAACCTGACAAACATAGATTCTTATTAATGAATTTACTATATTTAAGACGTTTTATGTTAGGTCTTGAAGTATTTTGATTCCATTGTGCAACTAGTTACATGAAATTGTGCCACATGCCACAACGGAATTTACGGAAAAAACTTTAAAATATGTGTATTCCAAACATGTTTACCGATTATTAAAAAACAAAAATATATATAATAATATTTACAATATCTATGCATGATTGCGTACACGACTTTATGATTCCAGCGTGCTACAACAATTTCCATTATTATTGATTACTTTCAGTTGTAATTTTCATTGTGCAAAGATGTTAAGAATTTGGTCCTTACCCATATACAAAGTGAAGGCGAATGTAGAAGAAAATATCATTTTCTATCAGCAAATTTATTCTAATAATTAATTTAATTTGTGGCCGCTTTATATTAAAACAGTACGCAGTGTTTGTTGGATTAACCAAAAGTAAACTATCAGTTTTATGAGGACGTGTTTTGATGATAACACAATTGGCAGATTATGAAATCATGTGTTATGCACCGATTTTTAAAAGACTTTGATAAACAATATCTTAACTACACACTGTCTCACCTCTGTAATCAGCTTAATAATCCATATTTGTAAAATTGAACTACTTATGCTCGCTAGAGGTGAACACATCTTCAAATAATTAGTAATCATTTAGAGTTGACGATAAAACAATCATGGATTGAATGCATGCGCACTAAGAGAGTATAAGAAAATGAACTGTGGGTATGGGTAATGGGGATAGCAATCACGGAACGTTACTTTATAAACTAGTGTATAAATATTCTCCGTGTATAGAAGAAGATGCCGCGTCACGTCACTTCAGCGGGCCGCGTGCCCGGCAGGTCTGGCGCAATGGCGGAGCCGAATGTTTGAACTTTAGTCACTGTTTTGTAATTTTGAATGTAAAAAATGTGATAAACCAATAAGTGTGCAAATAAATAAGTTTATTTTGAATATCTGTCATCAAGTCTTATCATTTTTTCACCGCTGCAGGTATGCACTCCACACCAGCATTTTTCTATTTTTATTATTATTTGTAGTCTTAAGATTAAGAAAAGTCAAGGAAACGATTGCTCAATTATATAGATACTGTGTATTTCTTCATTTTTTTTAATCCACCACCTGCTTAATCTCCCTGTGGGTGGAAAGAGGAAGCGAGGCAGACCTAGAGCCACCTGGAGGTCGAGGTTAAAGCAGCAGGCCTCACTTGGAATGATGTCAGGCATCAGGCATGCGATAGTCGAGTGGAGGAAGGTTCCTTGAGGCCCTATGCACCTCGAAGGTGTGACAGGACAAGAAGAAGATTGCTTAATTATTTTACAGAAAGACATAAAGAGGAGGTCGCAATAAAAAGTCATTTTGGAATGGTGTACAATGTGTAATTATTATTTTTTTGGTCAATTTAAATGGATCGTATAATGTCTAGCCTAACTCGACAAAAAAGTTGGCGTAAGAAATGCTATGTCGAAACACACTCGACACAGGATTGGTGAGGTTAAGGCCACAAGAAAGATAGCCTTGCTTGATGCTTAGAGCTGCGCTGCAAGCAACCTAATCAACCAACATGCGGCATACTATTACGACGGCCACACTATAGTGAAAAAAAAAATGACGTAGCTTAGCACTAAGCAAGGCACTTTGGTGTGGCCTTACCCTAAGGGTTAAAGTTATCACAAAACATTTAAATGATTAATATTGACATTGCCCCAGAAACTCAGTACAATTGAATAAATCATGTGCGGGTAGACTACTAATAACATCCAGATACATGTATATCACAGGTATGTAACTTTACTATTAAATAATGCAATAGATTTCACTTATTTAAACTACGCCATAAGTAAATAAATTAAAGTACAACTCGTATAACTAACTGCTAGCCTTTTAAAATACACAATACTACTTAATGTCATTTAATAATTTAAGAGAATCATTATTGTTTAAATCCTAAATCGAAAGCAATATTCACAATAGCTGCACGCATATGTCAAAAACAACTTAATTAAAAATAAATAAATTAATAAAAATCCGTTACATTTCAAGAAATACAATGTTTAAAAATAAATATGCAATCTATAATACACTTCAAAGAAGGCATTTCAACGGTGCTGTTGCTAATACTAATGTCCATTAATATTAAATACAAAAGCCTCTGCATACCTTATTATCACGGGAGATCATTATAGGAAGTCCAATACAAAAATATTGAATTTCATAACTTCAATTCACTAAAATGTCAGCAGTATTTTAAGATTTCTGGAATGTTTTTTTTTGTAACAGAAATACATAATCATACTAACGATCTAACCACTGTGCCATCTCCCGAAGAGGTAGGCAGAATGGACTGCCACACTGTTCTTTCCTGACGTATTTCTCACACTTTCTCAACATTCCTACATTGTGGCATACACATGTAAATTTCTCCCACTGCTCACGTGGTCTACTTCTCGTCTCTTCTATTTCTTGTTCCGTTTACATTATTAACGTACTCATTCTATCTTCATTCGATCTTTCTATGTGTCTTAACCATCTTAATGACCCTCTCATTCGCACTGCATTCACTTTTTATTTTTTGACACTATCATATACAGATTTGCCACACATTCGTCTAAGAGATTTAATTTCTACTGCATTTAATCTACTTTCATCCCTAGTTTGCCAGTTCCATGCTTCACTTCAATACAAGAACACAAATATATTATTTTTAGTTGTACTTCTTAACATCAATTTTTAAAAATGCCTTATCAAATAGATAACTTGAAAATGTTTAAATTACATAATTGAAGGCTGGTTATTACAAAGTTGCCGAGTGTTTTAACCTTTTCATAGCCGCAAATAAATCACGCCGCAGTGCTCATCAGGCTGAATATTTTTTGTCAAGATAAAACTTGTCTAAAATTTTTTTTTTGCCGTGTTAGAAAGAAATTATAATTTACTTATGAAATATTATATCCCGCATCGATTGTTATAGTTTTTTCTTGAAGTTAAACTAGTTTCAAATTTTCATTGTCAAACAGTTTTCTAAATTTACCAATAAATCGGTTAAAAGTATTTGGAAACTTGATAAAATATTCCGGGATAACTAAAACAGACCAATAATAACATATGGCGTCGAAGCAAGGGCAGACACAGTAAGGACCAAACAAGTTTTGAGGACTTCCGAAATGAAGACACTGAGGACGATAGCAGGCAAGACGCTGAGGGATCGCGTGAGGAACACCAGAATAAGAGAGATATGTGAGGTTGAGGATATTATAAGATGGAGCAGACAGCGAAAAAGGGACTGGTACGGTCATGTTCAAAGAATGGACTCCACCAGACTCCCCTATATTGCATTGCATAATCAACTTCATGGGACTCATCCTCGTGGAAGACCTCCTGAAAGATGAAAGGACAGCTGGGAATCTACCTCACAGGAGCAGCAACTCTCTGGAGAACAGACCACATAGGTCTACAATAAGGAAGAAGAAGAACTAAAACAGATGTCAGTGTGTTTTCCGTTTCTGCCAAATTGTCAATACGGCGCAAGAATACGTCACCAAAAGTTCTTCCGAGATATCTCATCTCTGGCAATACGAGCACTGCACCGTTTGCCGAGATATCTCGTCTATGGCAACCATCGAGTTAAACAATGAGTTGATCAATGTTACATAAAGAAAAAGATTTAAAAAATGTATATTGTTCCATATGTCATGTACCACGGGTGACATCTTTAGGGTGACGTTTGAACTACACTATATTATTCCATCACTTTGCACTTTTACACAGTTATTGGCCTTTATGTTTAACACCAATTGGGATCAAATGCACCTATGTAATGTCCAGCCCTCAATTGTCTTTATGCATAGTAGATTACTTTACAGAAAGAAGAATAATATTGTTTACTAAAAACAAATTTGTATTGTGAAACATTAATTAATGTATACATGTGCCTATACATGGCAAGAACACACTCGGGATGTTCACAGCTTGGTGCTAATGTAACACAATAACCAAATGTAATAACTTAAAATTATATAATACTAAAATTAAGATCTTCATTGCGAACACTAATAATCTAACGTAACTAATGGATGGAATGGATACGTAATTCTAATATAATCACAATATGCCCTTTTAAATAAATAACAAAGAATAACACGTGGAATTATTCAAATGAGAAAACGTTTTAAAATATTTGGGTTAAAATGCCCTGCTAAAATAGAATTTTCAAATATTCCACAATGCTCCCACAAGGCAGCAGATAACAGACAGTTGAAAATACTCTAAATTTGTACATATTATTATGTAATATTAATTATTACTCCCTCCATCGCATAATAAAAGTAGCAAGTGAATATTTAAACAGGAATTATTGAGAATAGAATAGAATTATAGAAAGTATCTCTGAAGATTCAAAATAAAAATTAGGAGTAATATTTATAATTTATTGTTGAACCATTTGGTTGCCGAAATCCGATATATCGGCTTTCGCTACACCAGCGACAAGTGCTGAATCCGACGGATCGAAACCATGAATTATAAAAGAATCATATACGTTTTAAACCGAGTGTGAAGGAGTGAGTCAATGTTACATTTGTATATATTTTTAATAAAAAAAGCATATTTAAAATGAAAAGATTTCATTTTTTTTTTTTTTAAAGACTAGATCAAGGATTTACATCAATGATATTAGAATTTATTTTACAATCTTCAATGTGAGCAGAAAATAGCTCATTATTATGAAGAAGGAATCTGGTCGTGTCCAGGCTTGAACCCATGTCCCCTGGATCAGAAGCCAAGCGTTCTATCCCCTAGACCACCACCCGGTTCATTAAACGTAAAAGAAAAGTGTTGTTCTTTTGTAGTTAATGGGCACGGTGTAAAAAATAACAGTGGACAGCCAGGTTACTCGTAGTGTCTGGACTTACTCGGAATATTTTTTGCATGCTGAGATAAAGCTAAATTGACATATTTTAGTTCACTCTACACTAGCAGAAAAACAATTTACATCTTCGTCTCTATTGAGATACAATTAATCCTTATATAAAAAAAATTTAAAATTATCCGCAATGGGTAAAATCCAGTATTGGTCTACAAGAATTTGTAAACATTCAAATTGTTGTATAAAATAACTAGTCCAAGTAGGCATAAAAATTAGAGAGACATCTCCAGGTGTAATCTAGTACTGTATGATTGGCAGAGACTTTCACAGTGCATTAATAATGTTTTCTGCTTAATGCTTCCCAATCTTAATAGATGACGCTAGCGTAGAGTGAACAAAAATATGTAAAGATAAGCGCAGGATTCTAGCATACATACAAGTTCCAAAAATTTGTTAGATGTGGTGGTCATAAGAAGGGCGGAATGGGGAATGTTGTTTAACTTTTGAATTACTCTCATTTATTTTGTTATAGTAATCCCAAAAGTGCCGGCAACTAAAGGGTTAATTTAGTTTTTTGATAATAAATGCTGCATTCCATATTTATTTTCTTTACTATTATTATGGGACAGAGGGAGTATAAGTTTCGGAATATAAACTTATTATAAAATTAACATTTATATAGATACTGTTTGTATATTATAACCTAGTGAAATTATGAAATCTGAAAATATAACTAAGTCAATTATACAAAATATTTGTAATCACGGTTATCATGGCTGTAGCAGAACTGTCCTGATTAAATGGCCGGTAAATAAAATTACAGTGCTCCGAGACAAATCAAATAAAATGACTAAGAGTCGAATATTCAAAATCATAATCTATGATGATAGAATAATTAGCACAGTCCATTGTTTTGGGGGAAACACTATGATGATTCAACATTATTTAATGTTTACTAACACCACGGATCAATGATTTTAGAATTAATTTTATAATCTTCAATATGAGCAGAAAATAGCTTATAATGAAGGAATCCCAAGTCCCCTGGATTAGGAGCCAAGCGCTCTATCTCCTAGACCACCATCCCACAATTTATTTCTATGAAATTGTCGCAACAGCTGTTTCGCCAACCAATGTGGCATTATCGGGTGTTACAATAAATTAAACATACAACTAGAAAATCTGATTGTAACAACTGATGCCTAAATTTGGTTGACGAAACAGCTATTTTGATGAAATGACGACCTTCGTGGCAGAGTGGCAAGAACTATGACTGCCACATCAAAGTCCCGGGTTCGATTCCCGGCGATGGCAGTGTGATTCTCAGTGACTTTGGTCTGGTGTAGAATCCACGGGACGATAAAATGGGGATAGATTGGCTACCTATCACATGTCATGAGAATCAATATAGTAGCTAAAAACAAATTGTACACAGTAATTGGGTTCTAACGAGCTGTTGTGCACAATAATTTTATTTTTTAATAAACAGATTGCGATATTATAACAGTGTTCCAAATTAAACAGTTAATATCTAGCATATCTGTGTTTATTATTATTGTCCAATGATATCTGCAGATGGTTTGTTCGTTCATTTTCTGCCAGTCATAAAATTAAATTATGAATTATCTTTTGAAATGACTGTTGCGGTGCATACATTGAGTCAGCGGTGGCTAATGAGCCCATCTGGGGCTACTTGACGGGGGCGTGGCACACGGGGCAGGCCTGACGCAGCACGAGCTCGGGTCGGGCCACGCCGGCCGCGCACGTCCCGCAGGTCCACAGCGCGTGCGTGTCTCGCACCGGCAGGCCGCTCAGCGCACACCCGGGAAACTCTGCTCCGCAGTTCAGGCATGATGTGGCCCTGGGGGACAGATTATCACAATCAGTTTATTAAATTACATAGACACATTTTATTAGATTGAGTCATAAATAGCTTCTGATTTTTTAATTATACTTTTATTTTGCTTTTAAAAATTTACAAAATGATGATAACGATCTCCTCCTCATTAAATTTGGTGGATTTGAACTGAAAGAATATCAAGGGCCCGATTGACTGGCTCATCATTAATGAGAGTTATTCCATTCAAAAATTTCTGAATGGCACAGAAAAGGTGGTAGTCCATAGGAGCAAGATTTGAGGAATAGGGTGGATGTGGCAAAATAGAATAAATTAGAATTCATAAATATTAAATTTGACCTAAAATGTCGGTTACTTTGTTAGAAGTATATAGTACATAATGGATATAACAACAACAAATCATCACGCCATTTTCCCAAAAGGTTAGGCAGAGAGAATGAACCGCCACACTACTCTATCCTGACACACCCTTCTAGCTTCCTCCACATTCATACAGTGAGTCATACACGTACGTTGATTTTTCCAGTTTCTAACATGGCTGACCTTTAAAATTTGATTGATTTGGTAAGGCCATGTTTTCCTCAGACTTCCTCGACTCCGTTCTCCATTCACATCGTTAATGTATACTTTCATTAACCATTCTATCTTCATCCAAGCGTTCCATGTGACCAAAACAACACAGTGATCCTTTCATAATTCTTTACATAATAGATTCTAGTCCCAAACCCTTATGTATGGAAGTAAAGCTTGGAACTGGCAAAAGAAGGATGAAAGTAAAATAAATGCCATAGAAATGAGAATAATGTGCGAGAAAACAAAATATGTTCCGAACGACGGTTTAAGGAAGAAATTTAAGGCTGAGTTGTTTATTTTTATAAATGCAGTTATATACTGTAGAATACTAAAAATAAATAATATGGAATCATACCATTCCGACACCAGGGTCCGACATGAGCTGCACTCCGTCCGGCTCACCTTGGGGTCCACGGGGGAATGTTTGTTGAATATCTCCACGGCTAGTTCCTCATATGTATCACAGTCCTGAAGGCAAAATAATTATTTAATGAGAGAAAACACAATAAAATAATGAAAGAGAAAACACAACACTCTTTCTGATAAATTAACTAATCATCATGCCATTTTTCTGGCGGGATAGGCAGAGGTGATGAACTGCCATACTGTTTTATCCTGATACACCTCTCAAGTTTCTTCTATATTCATAAATCGTAACATGCACATTTGTCGATTTTTATGTCAAATATGAATACGAATTTTAACTAACGGGGATTTCTGTAATTCCCGAAAAAAATATATATCTGGAGCACAAGTACAAGGTGCGGCAAAACAGACAGTGCAGTTTTGAAGGGCTTTTAAAAAAAACAGCGCAACATACAGAAATGAGATTAATTTTATTTTATTTGGTACATCATGCCGTTTTACGCATCAAGTCTTGAATATGACATCAAAAAGATGATGGCCCCCAGCAGCGATACATTGATGAAGGCGATTTCTGAAGTTTTCGACAGCATTTTGGCACATCTCGATGGGCATAGTGGCGATTTCCTCCCGAATTCGATCCGTATGTTCTTCCAAGGTGTGAGGTCGATGTTTAAAAACTTTTTCCTTCAGATAGCCCCACAGGAAAAAGTTGCAAATGCTTAAATCAGGTGAGCGCACGGGCCATTCCACGTCACCCCTCAGAGAGACGAGGTGCGCAGGGAACATCTGTCACAGTTTTGTCATCAAAACTCGAGCAGTATGGGCCGTAGCACCGTCCTGTTGAAACCAAATATCTCCCAGATCTGTTTCGGGTTTTGGATCTTCCTAAGCCTTAGTGTGGAACCAGTCAAGCCAACTTAAGGTCTTAGTGTGGAACCAGTTCCTTCTAATGTACGCACCCGAGTCAGGATTAAATTATGGTGAGGGTCGGTATCACTACGCCCAAGATTGAAGGGCAGCCGAAAGGCCGGCTGGGTGGCGATGACAGAATGGCCATTTTCAAGAAACGTGCGGACGGCAAAGCCCCGGTGTTGTCCGGACCAAATCATGGCAATGACTGAAAACGGCAAGACCTCTCGATACAATGAGACCACTCCCAGGTTCCTACCCCCACCAAACGGGATATGCCAGCCTTTCAAAACTGTACTGTCTGTTTTGCCGCACCCTGTATATGATGAGTGTCATCCCTGCATAGTGACGCATTTTGGTTGACCAACGAAGCTTTTTTTTAAATCAATGTAATATCGATAATTCTTCACAATATGTTGCATCTTATTATTTCAACATGGTGGCAAGAAATGTAACTATACATTTAATGTATTAGATTATTTAAAACAGTCAAACTTGGCTAGATATCAAGTTGTAAAGTACCGCGTCTATAGACGTCAATTTCGTATGGCCGGCCTCCCATGCACGAGACAATAGACTGTCTATAGACGGTTGTGGCATAGAACTAGTTAATGTAAATCCCGCATGGATTGAGGACAGGTCTAGTAATTTCAACATGCATAACAATTGTGGATACACGTTTCATAATAGAAATTGGATGTTACCGGTAGCGCCTCGAGCTGGACGAAGGCTTCGGAGCAAGTGGCGAAGGCACCCGCACGTGCGGAGGCGAGAGCCAAGGCGGCCAGGGCGGGGGCGGGCGCGGGGGGTGCAGGGCGGCGCCAGCGCAACCGCAGGGCAGCGGGCAATGCACCCGCCTGCGCCAAGGACAACCAGTGCCACGAGCCCGCCTTCTGAAAGGCACTCGTTGATGATGTCACATCTGAAAATTGTATAAACAAAATAAAGTTGAAATATTTAAAGGTTTTTTAAGACGGTTTGGATGCATGAAAAGAATGAATGAAGAAGAAATGATGAAATAAATATATGTTGTAAAAATATAAAAATATACAATGTAAATGGAACAAGAAATAGAGGAAGACCAAGGAAAATGTGGCACGATCAAATCAATCAAATGGAATCAAAGCATGGAACTAGCAAAAGAAGGATGAAAGTATAATAAATGCAGTTGAAATGAGGCCTCTTAGACGAATGTATAGAAAAACTGTGAATGATAAGAGTGTCAAATGGAAATATAAGAAGTGAATGCGGTGTGAATGAAAGTGTTATGAACGATATAAAGAAAGGATCATTAAGATGGTTAGGACACATGATGAAATAAAAATAAGTTAACAATATAAATGGAACAAGAAATAAAGGAAGAGTGAAGAAAATGCAGCACGATAAAATCAATCAAACATTAAATGTCAGACACGCGAGTGAGACATGAAATATAATTAATCAATGTTTATTGAAGTTTAAATCATTTGTGATGTTTACGTGAATGCGATTTAATTTCCGATAGAAATTCTATGGTGGCGATGAGGTTTGCAACCCATCACACCACGTCTCCCGCGGGGGCGAAAAGAGAAGGATGGAGAGCCGCATGGGTTAAAGTGTGGCAGTCCATTCTTTCTACCTACCCCGGGCCTACCCCCTCGGGAAGACAGAAATTCTAATGGAAATGAATAATTAAATCAAAACTGACTAAAGGAAGAAGAAAAATATGTACGATATGACAAAACACATAATTTATGTTAATACAGTAGAACGTCGTTTATTCGGACATCAGTTAATGGGAACGTCAATTATCCGGACAAGCCGAGATGATGAAGTGACGAGGAAATCTAGTTAAAAAAAATCTCTGATTATTTTTCCAGTATTGTAGAGTAATGTAAGCCTTTTTATGTACATGTACTACATACAGGTACATACTTGTTTATGCAGTAAAATTTGTAATTTCATAATCAATAAATGAGCCGAGGAAAAAAAATCTATTTACACCTAATTTTGCTAAAAGAATTACCGCCTGTTTGATTATCGGGAAAAATCGATATCCCTCTGGTCCCAATTTGTTTGGATAAAGGACGTTCCACTGTAAATATTTATTTTCATTAGAAAACATACCACCAGAACTTTGGTAAAGCAGACCAGCCAGGATGTAAAGTTTCTTCATCTTTATTGGAGAAGTTCTTTCCGCTACCTCTGATTCAGCCAACTAGAATATATAAAAAATAACATATCTAAAAAATATGATAAATTATCCCATGACATCTTATTTACCATCTTATACTATACTATAGTTTTAGTAGTCATATGGGAATAAAATATGTAAAATATTTTATTAAATGACTATTTTAGTAAAGTCAACAAAGCAGCTGCAATCTCTGGTGCTCTAAAATCTCCAATGTGGAAAAACAAAGACATGGTCATTAAGAGTAAGATGAGAATTTATAAACCGTGCGTAAGACCAATAATAACATATGATGATGAAGCAAAGGTAGAAACAATCGAGACCAAACAAGTTTTGAGGACTTCCGAGATAAAGACACTGAGGATGATAGCAGGCAAGACAATAAGAGATCGCATAAGGAACATCAGAATAAGAGAGATAAGTGAGGCTGAGGATTTTATACGGTGGAATAGACAGAAATGCGAACCCTGCGCTCCATTGCAGGCAAAACCCGCAAAGATCAGATCAGAAATGAAATGATAAGGTCCATCTGTGGTGTTGAGGATATAGTAAGATGGGGAAGAAGCAGAAGGCGCTTTTGGAGAGACCACGTGGACCGCATGGAGAATACAAGAATTACAAAAATTGTTAAAGATGAAAACCAAAGTAGCAAGAGACTACCAGGAAGGCCGCCGAAAAGATAGAGAGATGGCTGGACGTTATCATCCCAGGACAACTCACCGTTACAAACAGGTCAGACGACCTAAACTAAGAGGAAGAAGAAGAAAAATACACAGAGGAGTGATTGGTATGGTCATGTCCAAAGAATGGACATCACCAGACTCCCTTATATTACTCTACATAATCAACCTCACGGGACTCGTCCTCGTGGAAAACCTCCTAAAAGGAAGGACAGCTGGGAATCCACCTCACATGAGGAGCAATCCTCTGGAGAACAGACCACATAGGTCTAAAGCAAGGAATAAAAAGAAGAATATTTTAGTTTAATTTATTAATCAATCTTGCATCATCCGTGTCATCTTGTAAATGTGCAATTACCCTGAGTATGACGGAAGCTGCCTGAGACAACTTGCCCGCCTCCTTCAGCTGCAGGGCGGTGGCCAGTGAAGGAGGGTCACCGTTTAATGACTCACTCTCCACCTGCGGCTTAGACTCCTGAAACAAGCATGACAATTATTAACAGAACTAATTTGCGGGAAAATTTGCACCGACACAAATTAATTTAATATTATCAGACATAAATAATTAAACTAACTAACCAACCATCACGCTGTCTCTCCGAAGGGGTAGACAGAAAGAATGGACTGTCACCCTTTTCTTTCCTGATATCCTTCACTCGCTTCCTCAAAATTCATACATCGTGTCATGCGCGCACATCGATTTCTCCGATTCCTCACGTCACCGACATTCAATATTTGATTTATTTGATTATGCCACATTTTCCTCAGTCTTCCTCTATTTTTAGTTCCATTTACATTGTTAACTTTTGTAATTAAAAAGGTTTTGTTTTTGCTAAATTTGAAGGAATTATCAATGAATATTGTCTTGTGCTATTTCATATAAAGTTATATTTAGGAACATTAACACATTACGGTCAACTATATTTCACGCTAAGCCTCGACTGAAGTGATAAAAAAAACACGCTTTTTGAAAAATCTATTTCACGACATTTTCATTCATATTTAATATGGAGTTTTACATCATTGTTGAAGAAACATTCGTTTTTTCGCCGTGTACGAGCGAGGCTGACGAAAAGGCCCCGCTGTGCCCTATAACAGCCTCGGGTATGTGTTGGGAACTTCCATGTCTATGTTCAAGAAAGAATAAATATTATGAGAAATATCATCATTTTCAGGATGTACCTTTGGTGTAACAATTGTTTTTCTAGGACTCGAGATGGTTAGGTTTGCAAGCGCTTCGTGATCTTCTAGGGCCACGTGACACTTCACAACTCCGTCTTGGTGATGAGCTAGTGTATAATATTCCCTCGCACTTGTCCTGTTAAAAAATAACAATAAAGTAATTAGCTCCTATAAAACCTATAAAAAAAAACACCAATTAATAATTTCTGCAAACAATTACAAATATTTCATAGATAATAAAACAAAACGAAATTATTTAAAATTCATCCTAGGGATTGGCTTGCAGCGAGTATAACATCTTTGCTGATTCTTGGAATGCCATTTGAGCCTCTAATGTGGTAGTTTCCAGTTGCTTAATACATATTTTATAAACAAAAGGTTATTCAAACCTAATTACTGTTTACAACTTTTTTTTTTAGCTATCGATTCTGATGACATGCGATAGGTATCTAGTCAATCACCATTTTGTCACCATTTTGTCACATTTTTGTATTATGTATGTACATATTGTTTTTGTGTTATATATTGTCATATTATTCTATCAAACCAAAGATAGTGAGATTTTTTTTTCACACTCATCATCGCCATGAATCAAACCTGGGACCTTTAGTGTGGGCAGTCATAGCTGTTGCCAACAACACTGCTACAGCCCACTATGGGCCCCGGCCTCCTCCAGAATTCTTCGCCACACTCCCGGTCCATCGCTCGCATTCTACAGTTTGTAACACCAGTTGTCCTGAGGTCCCCCTCTACACCATCCATCCACCCCAGTTTTGGTCTTCCCACACTTCCCTTTCCATCTGGTCATGTATTGAGTAATGTCATGTAATCTTGCCTGGGATTCGATCTTCTTCCATTCGCTGGAGGTGTCCTGTTGGGCTCATTGTAAAGTTCATCCAGCTCCTAGTTATACCTCACTCTCTACACTCCACCTTCACAGAGAGGCTCAAAGATTTTTCTCACCACTTCCGAACCTTTTTCAAAGACCAGCAGCGCATTTTCTCCCTTTTGCGCTGTACCTAACACTCCTCACCATATACAAGTATTGGTCTCAGAAATGTTTTATACAGCAATAATTTGGTGTTTCTCATCAGCAAACGAGATTTTAGGTGTCTGTGGATTCCAAATAACATTTATTTGCCATATTTATTCTCCTTTTGATCTCAATACTAACATTATTGAGCCCAAATATTGGAATGATTCAACTCTTTCTATGTTGTGGGTATCTGCGCTGAATAATGTTCATGGACCATTTCTGATGGTGTTTTGGATGCAATCATATATTTTTTTTGTGGGTATTTACTTGAATATTAGCATAGCTGTTGCTACTTTGCCATAATTGAATTAAAAAAATATGCAACAATAATATAGATTCAAGAACAAAATTTTACAATGATTTAAATTAGTAACATAAATGACTTTACCAATTTTGTCTATCCCAGTAATAATGGCCGATATTTTTATATGCCTCCTTGAGCTGTTCTTCTGTCGTGTTGGTAGACATTTTCAGTAATTCCACCACACGAAACCAGTGGCCCAGTCTCTGCCGTAATACTATAGCCAGATCTCTATATGAAACAATAATAAAAAAAACATTGGAATGTAAGCATGTACATGGTCAAATGGTCAGATCTCAAAATGTTTTTAGTTCTACACTCTAGGAACCCATATTTTATACCAGAGTAAGACCTCTTGGAAGGCCTAGACAGCGCCTAATGGATAATGTTCTGACTGATCTGGATAGGTTGGGCGAATCGGACTGCTGGGAGCAAAAGGCGCAGGATCGAGGAGCTTGGAGGAAAATAATAATCAAGGAGGCTAAAACTCTTCAAGAGTTGTATGGCCCTAGGAAGTAAGTATGTAAGTAGCCCATATTATAAAGCACTATCTAAGGATCATACCTGAAGCAACTTCAATTGCACACTGGAGGTCAATATTGTCCACGTTGGGAACTACTATGTCAGATAATATTATTATTACAATTTTAAATATCCGTAGTTTAGATGGCAGTGGACAATGGTATTCTTGTGCCGACCATTATATATGGTAGTGAAGCATGGAACTGGCAAAAGAAGGATGAAAGTAAAATAAATGCAGTAGAATTGAGATCTCTTAAACGAATGTGTAGTGAATCTGTATATGAAACAGTGTCAAATGGAATTAAAAGAAGTGAATGCAGTGCGAATGAAAGTGTTATGGACAAAATAATGAAAGAATCATTAAGACTGTTTGGACACATGGAAAGAATAAATAAAGAAAGAATGATAAATAAAGTATATGTAAACGGAACAACAAATAGAGAAAGACAAAGGAGAACGTGGCATGGTTAAATCAATCAAATATTAAATGCTGGACACATAAAAAATCAACATCCGTGAATGATACAATGTATGAAGAGTGTGGCGGGCCCCTTTTCTGCCTACCCCTTTGGAGAGACGGTGCGATGTTTATTAAGTTAGTAAATATGCATGATTATGAAAATATTGAAATAATGTTATATATTTTTCACCTTCGATCTTCTTGGAGGTATATTTTTTCAGCTTCGTCAAATTGCTTGAAACAGGCGAGGACTTCAGCAGACCGTAGAGCCGTTCCCCTCAAAGCAGACAGCCTCTTCACCAGTTGAATTCCCGGATAGTCACCGCAGTGGGCGTAAGCAGTCTCCGCAGTTAGGAGGTCTAACTTGCGCAGCGCAGCTTCGGCCAACAGTCGCCTGGTGAAATCAAATCGGGTCAAAATACATCACAATAAAAAATAATTATATTACTTCAACAATTGTTTTTAAAATAATTTATTAAAATAACAAACAAACAAAATTTCAAGGGATTCACTTAATCTTTGAATATTTTGATGAAATCACTAACTAACTAACTAACTAACCATTAGTTAGTTAGTTAGTTGGCGACTGACCACATTTCGAGAACATTTTTATATTTTTTTACTGCAAATGAAGCCAGCCATCAAATGGGGGTTAAGAAGAATAACATTATAATTATTGAAAGGTGTTCTCATATATTTCATGTCTTCTGAATTTTATGCACAAATATGACCATAATATGGTGATTGAGGTTCTTCTTCTTCCTCAGCCATCTCTCCATTGCTGGATATAGACCTTCTCCATTTTCTTCCACTCCACTCTATCTTGGGCTTTTCTTTGCCACTTTCTACCCGCGACAGGGATAATGTCGTCAGTCCATCTTTTTTGGGGTCGGCCCACTCCTTTTTTTCTATCCCATGGTCTCCATTTGAGGACTCTGGGTGCCCATCGCTCTGTTCCCTGTCTGGCGACATGACCTGCCCACTGCCATTCCTGCTTAGCAACAAGGTCCATTATGTCTATGACTTTTGTTCGGTGTCTTATTTCTTCATTTCTTATTTTGTCTTTTAGACATACGCCTAACATTTGTCTTTCCATGGACCTTTATGCACATTTTAGTTTATGTACCGTATTGGCAGTTGGCGTAATGGTTTCCAGGCCATAGGTGATCACGGGGGGGACACATGTTTCATATACTTTTCTTTTCAGATTTATGGGTATGTCCTTATTCTTTAGTATGTGTTTCATCTTTCCAAAGGCTGCCCATCCTAATCCTATTCTCCTGGGGATCTCTGCTATCTGATTTTCCTTCCCTAGTTTGATCTTATGCCCAAGATAAATGTATTCCTCAACAGCTTCTATTGTTTTATTTTCCATGGTGATTTTGCTGTTGGATGGGTTCATGATTTTGGTCTTATTAATGTGGTAATAAAGGTGATTGAGGTTAATTATATTAAATATACCATATTGTGGTCAGTCGCAGATTGAAATTAACAATAATTTTGGACTCCAAATGTAGCCAACCGCACTAATGGGGTTAATAACATACATATTAAACTTCTATTCAATATAATATGCATATACATGTATATCTATAAATATACATACACATAAAAAAAATAAGTATACGAGTACAACATTATATAACATAAAATTATTAACATCATATTTACCACTTACATATGCTTTACAGCACGTTGAAGCAAAGGCAAACAAATTTTGAAGACTTCCGAGATGAAGACATTTAGGATGTTAGCAGGCAAGACACTAAGATTATGTAAGGAACACCAGAACAAGAGAGGAAGACCTCTTAAAATATAGAAGGACAGCTGGGAAACACAAGGAGCAACCTCACAAAACCTCACAGAAGGAGCAACCTTTTGGAGAACATACAACATAGGTCTATTGCAAAGAAGAAGATATTTACATCTTACGAGAATAATAAATAAATAAATATATTTTAGGCACAAAAGCAATAAGCGGTGTATGCGATGTATTAGGTCATAACGCACCAGAGTTTGGGGTGGGGGTTATCCTTGATGAAGGCCTCTGCCTCTTTGAGCCCCACCTTGTCCAGGAGCTGACGAGTGTCCCGCAGGGCCTTCACCTCCAGCCGCGACAGGTGCTCGCTCTCCCCTCTCTCCCCCAACTCGGACAGGTTGGCACACACTATCTCCAGGTCCTACCAGACAAGAAACCAAACAAAAATAACCATTTGTTATCTGGGACACCGTTCCGTTTAATTGGAACAGTAAACTTTTAATTAAAATAAAACATTTGAACAGTGGACATTCAATATAGCTGCATCTGGTTAAAAACGTTATGAAAACAAATTCAAGTAATATGGAAAATGAATTGATCACCAATGTATTAATTTTGTGAAATTTCAATTACACATCCTAACCCCACAATAAAAGATCTCCAGCCATCACAAGTGCCCAAAATCAATCCTCCATCAAAAGAACACTCTGGGCCACACAAATCAACAACCCAACAAAACACCTTTCCAACAATGTTTCCATCAGACGTAAGAGAAATAGCCACAAGAACTGAACCTCTCTAATCCAGAAGATTCCAGTCCAATTTGCATTAATTAGTAATAATAATAATTATATACATACAACAAAACAAATTTAATAGTCTTTTTATTATTATCATTATTGTTTTTATTCCATCGCCGAGAATCGACCCCAGGACCTTCAATTTGGCAGTCATAGCTCGTGCCAATCTGCCACAAAGGTCGTCATATGAATTAACTACTCTACGTATTTGAACGTACGTGATACGTTCACTTTGACTGTACCATTCTGCGCTATCCCGTATCACATACGCGCTTGAGAAAAAGTAATGTACCTAAAATGTACAAACTGTTAGGGATACGCGCGTGTGCCAACAACACTCGAGTACAAGTCTTCATAAATATGATAGTTTTACAAGGGGCAGGCGAAGTGTGCACCCGAGTATTTGATGTTTCGTAATTCAAAAAATAAAAAAAATATATAATTAAATTTCATTAATAAAAAAACCTGCTTTTTTTGCACGTTTCTTGGAAAATTACCCAAAGGTAGGGCGGTTAATAAAAAAAAGTGTTAAAAGTACCTGAAAATGGCAGATATACCCATGTATAGGCAAGGGCTCCTGAGGTTCCCGGCCGCGGAAGGTGTAGAGACGGGCGCGCTCGGCCGCGGCCAGCAGTCGCGGGTTGTCAGCTGCCCACACGGCGCCCCACACGTCACGCCGCAGTTCCCCCCCACCGCCCTCCCCACCATCCACACCCACGTTGAGCACAAACAGGCAGCCCGCACTATCTATCACGCTGAATTCACTAGGGTCAAATGAAAAAATATTATTGTGTATCGTTTTGAAAAGTCAATTACCCCAAGACACAACAGCGCATTCTTTAGAAGTATGTATCTTAAATTTAACATAGCTATCCTCAGACTTAATATTCAGCAGTAGCGTTAAAAGCGTACGGATCTGAGACTTGGAAATCTACCGCAGACGTTATTGGAAAACTTCAGGTGTTTATAAATAGGTGCCTTCGCTCAATATTCAAGATCTATTGGTCCCAAACAGTGTCAGATGCCGTTCTTGGACCATGGCAGGCGAAAAGCCAATTAGAGAACAAGTCGCTAGGCGCAAATGGCAGTGGATCGGTCACACTCTGAGACGGAACCCAACCTGCATCGCTCAGAGCGCACTAGACTGGTCTCCTATGGGGGGAAAGAGAAAGCGAGGCAAACCTAGAGCCACCTGGAGAAGAGCCCTGCAGGACGAGGTTAAAGCAGCAGGCCTCACTTGGGATGATGTTAGGCATCAGGCATGTCTGAGTTCAGTAAAAATAAAAAGTGTTTTAATACAAAGTATTACTATATTTATTCAAATAAACTCTTGACTTTAGAAAGTATCTTGTCTTCCCAATTTCGAACCATCTCTAATGTGTTCCTGGTATTATGTTGTATTTTTATAATATTTTATCTGTACACTGCCTTAAACATTTTGCTGTTTGTAATGTTTTTTGAGTTAATAAACTGATTTGATTTGTTTGATATTCCTTCAATAAAAAATAAAAAGATTTCTCATAAGTGATAGGCAGAGAAGATGGACTGCTACACTATTATTTTATCCAGACATACTTCACACGCATTCATTCAAACATTCTGTTATCTCACATGGCTGACATTTAAAATTTAATTCATTTGATCAAGCCACGTTTTCCTTGGTCCTCCTCTATGTTTCGTTCCGTATACATCGTTAATATACACTTTCTTTACCATTCATTCTTTCCATGTGTCCAAACCACCTTAACGAGAGGGTATATATATAATATTAAATGGTGAAATAACTTACGTAGAATTACAGTTAATGGCCAACTTTAGTGGTCTGTTGTTCATCTTGTAGGATTTCTCGCTGCTGAGATCCGGTAACGAATAAGAAAGGATGTCCCCCGACTCACGGCCAATGAGCAGCAGACTGTCGGAACACGCCACGCAGCAAATAGGGTCCTGCGATGTCTGAAACTCTCCTAGGCACGGCGTACCGTCCGAGTAGAAAATCTGCTCTTTGGAGGCTAGGAGGAGAGAAACATCTTGAATTAAATACTTCAATTTTTAATAGAAAATTTTTCATATTTTAAAAACATATCGTGATAGCATCAATTAGAATTAAGTAATTGATTTTGAGTTCAATGTTCAAATATTTCATTAACCGCCATCAACTCCTGGAACGGGTGACCTTCTTCAATACAACAACCCTCACACTGTTTTTCGGAAATGGTAAGCAGAAAGAATTATCCGCCACACTACTCTTTCATGACACACCTCTCCAGCTTCATCCATATTCACATGCGCACGTCGATCTTTAAAATTTGATTAATTTGGCCATACCATGTTTTCTTCGGTCTTCCTCGACTCCATACTCCATTCACATCATTGACGTATACTTTCTTAACCATTATTTCTTCATCCTTACATTCCACATGTAAAGACCAATGCAGTGATCCTTTCATTATTTTGTTCATAATACATTCTTCCGCTCCACATTCCTACCGTAGTCAGTATTTGAAATTCTATCATATATTGTTTTACCACACATACATCTAAGGGATCACATCTCTACTGCAATCATTCTGCTCCTGCTAGTTTCATGCTTCGCTACCATACAGCACATCAGCAGCAAGACTCATTAAAGGCATTCCAAAAAAGTCCCATATAACACAACATCTCAAAGAACTTCACTGGCTTAAAAGTCCAGAAAGAATCCAGTATAAACTCTGCTGGACAGTCTTCAAAGCGCTACATGGAATGGCACCAAGTTATATATCTGAACTCTGTATAACGGACAGCCTAAATTCAAGGAAATCCACACTTCGCTCGGCGAACTCCTCAGCAATAGGAAGATTAGTTGAGCCGAAGCGTTGCCCCAGTACAAATTTCGGGGATCGAGCGTTCGCGGTAGCCGGTCCATCAGCTTGGAACAATCTCCCTTCACACCTCAGATGCATAAATGATCCGACAGATTTCAGATCTAAATTGAAAACCCATCTTTTTCATATTTCATACCCAATTTAAACATTTATACTTTGTTCTACTATACTTTTTAACCGATCGCTTTATAAGCGGTCACATTTAGATTTTTAGATTTAAAACACGTCTTAATGCGCCCTTGAGGTGATTACATCACAAATACGGCGCTTTAGAAGTTAGCATATTATTATTATTATACACTTCCAATCAATACAAAGTAAGAACAAATATAAATTATCTGGCAAGCCGATGAGTTAATAAACACAATAGCAATATAATTTTGTTGAATGGCGAATTACTAATTGTTAAAATGTTATTTTTATTTTGTTATTTTATTTTATATCTATATTGTATTTTATATTATTTGTTTTAGATTTATTTTGTGGGTGTTGGAGATCGAAGTGTGCGCGGGAGATGCCTATTGGTGGCGATGAGGTTCGCAACCCATCACACCGCGTCTCCCGCAGGGCGAAAAGAGAAGGATGGAGTGCCGCATCAGTAAAAGTGTGACAGTGCATTCTTTCTGCCTACGCTTTCGGAGAGACGGCGTGATGGTTAGTTAGTTAGTTAGTTAAAACATATTTTTTCTATATTCGCCTTCACTTTGTGTTGCGGATTCACATTTGAATTACTTTTTGATAACTTTGTATTATCACAACACTTTCTTAAAGTGGTTTCTTTTCAAAAAGTAATTCAAAAGTTAAAACATATTTTATTATTAGTTAATAAATACGAATAAGTATTTAATTTTTTTATAAACACACTAGTTATATTATATTTTGCACATACCTGCTTTGGATGGTGTAGTAAATCTCCAGAGCATGAAACAATCTTTGGAAGCGGCAATAACTGAATTTTTACTATTCATACACACAAAACAAATCTCCATCGGTGTGATTTTTGCTGTAAGTAAAATAAATGGTTCGATATTAACTTTAGAGATGATTTACACAAAATAAAACCGGTGCTATGCAACAGAGACCTACCCATCGAAATGCGAATGAGAATATATATTTCGATCTTACATGCTACCCGTCTTGTACTATGACACGATAACGACAAAAGTTATCACCAAAGAGCTGGATGCCTTTGAAATGTGCATATATCATAGAATATTTAAAATATCATGGTCAAAAAGAGCCACAAATGAAGAAGTACTGCAGCGAATGAAGAAAGAAAATGAAATTGTCAAAACAAAGCCCAGGACACTGGAATACTTCAGCAGATTATCCAAGGTAAAATTAACAGAAAACAAAGTGGACGGGTGAAGAAAATCCTGGCTAGAAAACATCTCTGTTTTTATAGCTGCTCTATCAATGGTAGAAATAGTTATTATGTTGTCCGACCTCTAATAGGATAGAGATTGCTTGGAAATAATGAAAACATAATAGTCGAGTGTACAGAAGAAACAACTCACCATCGCACTGTATTCCCTGCTGGTTGCACACAACAAGCGAGTGCGGAGTGGCTACCACACAATATTCTTCTACTCCGCACATGTCCACTACATTGGGAATGTTGTTGAGCCAAGACTGAAAATAAAATCATAAATATTATTAAACGTCTTTTAAATTTGTCATGTATCTTATGTTTCTCGCTATTTTTATTATTTTTTTATGTACAGTAGAACGTTGTTTATCCGGATGTCAGTTAACCGGAACGTCAATTATCCGGACAAGCCGAGATGATGAAGCGTTCTGTACCGTGACCTTCACATGACTAAGCTTACCCTACACCTACACAACGTTGGGTGTGGGTTGCATCATCCTTCTCCTCCCTCCTCCTCTTATTTCTCCCCGCTCCCTACGGACAGTCAGTCTCCCGCTGTGTTTGAGTTTCAACGTGTCATCTCGTTAATTTCAATCCGTCATTATTTATCCGGAAAATCAGTATCCGGTACACCTACGGTCCCAATTAGTCCAGATAAAGGACTTTTTACTGTATTAATTATTATTATGTATCTCTAACTTGTATCTTTACTGTATAGGAAAATAATTCTGTAATGCTTTGGATATATTTAAATAAATAAATGAAATAAGTACCTGATTGGTTTGAGTATCCCAAAATGTGACAGTGTGTGGATTGGAGTTGTAAGCGAGGGTACCCCCAAAGTATGCCTTTCTGTAGTCGGGTTTGACATTAGCAAAATATATGTACGAGTCCACTGCGATGGCCACTCTAAGAGAACGCCCTTCCCATACGCACGCCCGTAGGTTACCCCCGGGAACACGCAATGTTCGTAAATGCTGGAAACAATAATTAAAATGTTACTTACACATAAAAACTCTAAAATTTATAAAACTAACTAACCATCACGCAGTTTCTCTGGAGGGGTAGGCAGAGAGGATGAACTGCCATACTGCTCTGTCCTGACATACCTCTCTAGCTTCCTCTACATTCATACATCCTAACATGCACGCTCGGCGATTTTTCTGACTTTGAATGCGGCCACCTTTCAGTATTTGATTATTTTGGACATGCCATGCTTTCCTTTGTATTCCACGCCTTCTCTTTCCACTCACACTGCTTGTATTTTAACCATTCTCACTCACAATATTTTAACCATTCTTCTCTCGTCCACTCTTTCCATATCTCCAAACCAACTCCGGGATCCTTTTTTAGTTCTACTTGTGATGTAATCATCTGCCTTACATTTCTTCCTTATTTCATCGTTCGGTACTCTACTATATATCATTTTCCTGCACATTCTTCTCAGTGATGTCATTTCTACGGAATTTACCCTACTTTCATCCTTTTCTTGCCAGCTCCAAGCTTCACTTTCATACATAAGGGTTGGCACTAGAACTCCATTATGTACTGCCATCTTTGTTTTAGTGGATATATTTATATTTTATAACATTAAAAAATAAATATTCTGTTACTGTCTTAATAATAAATGACAAAATTGATATAATTGAAGGTTTTGCAGTACCTCTCCAAATGGTGTAAAGAATTGAACAGCGTTAGTCTCGTCTCCGGTCTTTCCTGCCACGGCAATGACGGAACCGTTGTGATTCCAATGGCAGCTGACCGCAGTGAGGCCACTGTCAATTATCACAACACCTATAAAACAAAATTAAGCATTAATAATAAACGAGGAATGATATAACATAAAATGTCTGATAAAATGAATAAAAGAAAGTATCACAAAAAAGCAGTAACCCTTCGAATGAAACAGTGATATATCACTGTTCACAAAACCATCAAAAAATTTTATGACAACCATCATTGCCTCAAAGATGACTCAAATGTTAGAAGAAAAATAATTGCTTATACGAACAAGCAAGAGTGAAAGAGATAGCCCTTATTCAGTAGATAATCTGGACGGAATCTCTTTCAATTGTGAAAGATGATGTTTTATTGTGCAGGATTAAATATGGATAGTAGCATTTCTCACATGTATTTGTAAAAACATCAAATAGCAGCCAATGGATTAAACAAACAAAAAAAAAATCTCTAGGATGTTATGCATTCAAACTATTTGATTATCAACACACTGTAATTTACAAGTGAATTGGATTCTTACTGTCATCGTTGTGTCTCCTCATAAGTTGGATGCGGCCATTCTGGTAGCACACAGCGAGGGCAGGAGTCTCAGACGAGACGTGGCCAGAGTACCAATCCATGCCTACAGTCCGAGTGGGCAGAGAGGCGCATTGCACCGGAACATTCATCTAAAATATTGCATATACAGTTAGAAATGCTTGTCAATACATATATACGAGTAGATACTAAATTTCATCATTCAATTATCAATTGTGGTTTCATTTGATAACTTTCAAGGGGCTCATTCACAGAGTTATAATAAATTTCACAAATTAATAATATAGATATACTTCAAGTGAAAAAATATGCATAAAAATAACAAACAATGCAAAAATTGTAAATTAGCAATAAATTTAAAAATAATAATAAAAGGAACTAGAAAAATGGCATATTTGGGACCCATTCTCCATAACGAAAAATACGGTCTGCTGCACTTCATCATGAAAGAGGAGATTGAGGGTAGGTGCAACGTGGGAAGACTCCAGACGCCGGGGGGACCCGACATGGCACTTTGAGAAGAATAAAAGGTAAATTTTCAAGGATTGAACACACACCCCCGGATTCTGTAACCATCTGGGGTGGACACGATTCCAATCTCTATATTATATTAAAAAGAAAAAATATATATTTACAAACTTATATAATAAATGTATAGAAAAGTGTAAGTATGATAAAATATTATAAAATAAAAGAATAAATGTAAATTCCACTAGTTGTAGTTATTTACTTCTAAATGTTTTTCTCACTAGGCTAACTGGATTGAAAACAAAATATCATATAATGTAAATATGTAACAGCTATAGAGTGAAACAAAAATGATGAAATAGCTTACAGCAAAATTTCCTTGATTATCGTAGAGTTGCAGTTCCCCCGTGGCGAGTGCAAACAGGAGAAGAGAGTTGTCAGGGGACCACTGCACAGCACTGAGTCCAGGGCCCTTGATGTCTTTGCCCCACACGCGGGACCCATCCACTGACCCCACAATCACCGCCCCTGAACACAATTTATTAATGAAGAAATCTAAATCATAGATTGTCAATGTTGGTAGAATTACATTTTCTGGGATCTTGCAGACTCCATCTTCAGGGTAGTTGAATTAATGAATATGGAGTCTGTAATAACCTCTAAAACAGTACGCCGAAAAGGATACCATGAGACATGGACACACCCAAGATCTCAGAAGAAAAATAAATAGGAAACTAATGTTAAATGAAATTAACAACAATGACAAACAGGGGTAGGCAGAGAGAATGGACAGCCAGACTACTCTATCCTGGCTCACCTCTCTAGCTTCCTCCACATTCATACAACGAGGCATACACGCACGTCGATTCTTCCGACTTCTTACACGATCAACCGTTAAAATTTGATTAATTTGGTCATGCCATGTATTCATTAATGTATACTTTCTTAACCATTATTCTTCCATTCATGTGCTCCATATGTCCGAACCAACACAGCGATCCTTTCTTAATCCTTTCAAAATACCTTCTTCCGCTCTACATTTCTTTCTTACATCAGCATTTGAAATTCTGTTGTACATCGTTCTACCACACATACGACTAAAGGACCTCAACTCTACCGCATTTATAGTGCTCTCATCCTTCTTCTGCCAGTTCCATGCTTCGCTTCCACAGATAAGGGTTGGGACCAGAACTCCATTGTGAACGGCCATTTTCACTTTCATTGATAAATTATTGTTTCCAATAACCATTTTTAAAGTTCCATTCACATTGTTACCCACACCAACCTTTCTTTCAACGTCACTATCCGTTCGGTCATCCGCTGTGAACATGCTACCTAAATTCATAAATTCACTCGCCTGCTCACCGCACAGGCTTTGCCTAGTGGGGAAATTATAAACGGTGCAAATTATACGAGCTGTAAATGTGAAGAAATAATTAAAATATAAAATATTCACCATCTTCATACGCAATACAAATTTTTTGTCCATCAGAGCTCCAAGCCATGCCACTGACGGTGGATTTGTTTCTATTGTTTATCATTTCTTCATACCATGACCCCTGAAAACATTTCATCAAATATTGAAAGAAGGGTTGGGGCAGGCAACTAAGTGAATGGTGCACTTAAAATTGTCATCGCAAACAATGACCTATCCAAAAAAGCTAAAATGGCAGTGCACAATGGTGTTCTTGTACAGACCCTTATGTATGGAAACGAAGCATGCAACTGTCAAAAGAAGAATTAAATAGAATAAATGCAGTAGAAATGAGATCTCTTAGACGAATGTGTGGAAAATCTGTGCATGATAGAGTGTCAAATGAAAATATAAGAAGTGAATGCGGTGCGAATGATGTAAAAATAATTGGCCTATTTGATAAATGTATTCTAAGATATAATAATTTATATGAATGAAAACATCTGTTTTCAAGTTTTAAATGATTTGAAGAATGCCATTATCAAACACATCATTCCCATAAAATATAATAAATATAACTTTTAGAAAACAAACATTTTCATTTGTATTAATTATTTAACATAGAGTTTTAACAACATTGTTCAAAAAACAATAAATATTCTAAGACGGTTCTTATATTATCAGAGTGTAGGAATATCTCACTTTATAAAGCATCCAAACTATGATGACTCCATGCTGATCACTGGTGGTCAATTTTTGGTGAACTTCGTTCCATGTGGCTACCTGCAACTGCCCAGAATGCCCCTCCAGACTTAGATTCATGGAGAGATTTCCTCCACCACCTTTAATGCAGAAAATACAAGAGACAATTAATATTCAAATAATAAATACTATCACTGGGAAGTACAAGTGTCTCTTAACTCTTAAGCTCTTAACAGACTGCAACTGAACCATTCTCAAATGTTTTTTTTAGCTGGGATTTTCTTATTCTACCGACACTTCATTATTAAAAATAAATAATCTTACTTATTTTAAATAAATACAATAAACTATTTTGAGTCTACAAGCAAGAAAACTTCCGCGTGTTTTGAAATACAGTAGAACGTCATTTATAGAACGGACTAATTGGGAGCAGAGTAATGTTCCGGATAAATAATGATAGAGGTATAAGTATACATTCACAAATATTTGGTCTTCAAATATTCTGGTCAAAATTCTTTGGCATATAGAATGGAATAATACTCCTAGCGGCTTCTAACAATATGTTGGTCAACAGCCTTCACATTGTGTTAATAGGGTAGTTTGCTAAATGCCGAAAATCATTCTCCATAGATGGCGTTAGTGGGTCGGTTGTATAGGTTAATTCTTGAAAAAATTCACTAGTGCAACCAAATCTACATAGATAGCTGACTGAAACTGCCACGTGAAGATAAATATGGATTTTGAAGTATATATACATCTTCCAAAAATTTGTCATGCATGATCACAAATAACAAAGGTGGAATGGGGAATGTTGTAATTACATAAAGCGTGCGCTTAACCCAACCAATGACAGGTCATAAGTCCTGTAAACACCTTGATCATCCATGTTCAGTTTCCAGTTTACGTCTTCGTCTCTATTGAGATACAATTAAAATAATGATAGGTTGAATCTAACAAGATGACACGTTGAAACTCAAACACAGCGGGAGACTGACTGTCCTTATGGTGCTGGGGAGAACGAGAGGAGGAGGGAGGAGAAGGATGATGCAACCCACACTCAACGTTGTGGTGGTGCGGTGGGGTAAACTTAGTCTTGCGTAGGTCACGGTACAGAACGCTTCATCATCTTGGCATGTCCGGATAATTGACGTTCCGATTAACTGACGTCCGGATAAACGATGTGTAGCATAATTTATCCCAAAAAGAGGGTGTTTACTTAAAGAGATAGCTTGGATAATGACACTCACTTATGACAGAGACATGTATAGTTGTGACTAACTAGCTAACTAATCATCACGCCGTCTCCACGAAGGGGTAGGCAGAAAGAATGGACTGCCACACTTAAACCGATGCGGCACTCCATCATTCTCTTTTCGCCCCCGCGGAAGACGCGGTGTGCATATTAAAAAATTCATATTATCATATCTAGAATATATAGAATCAAACATATATTATTTTGATAAAATAATTTTTTTTTTAATCCCCAATTACATCACTGCATTAAATTTAATATTAACAAAAAAAAGGCACAAAAATAAACAAAAATGCATCATACCAAGAGTATTTTAAATAATCATGAAATGATTGAAAAAATAATAATAAACGTAAGAACTACTGGATTCTTATGGGAAGTTTAATTACTTTTATGTCTCATTAGAATACTACATTTAAGAGATAAATAGGAAATAAATGAACATTTATAAAATCTTACCAGATTCTAGTTTAAGTACTTTTAACATCCCATCATCTCCACCAACGGCGATGTATCCCGATTGCTGATTCCATGCCAAACAGCTCACACCGGCATGCTTGGGAATCGCAATCTAAAAATAATATATTTTTACATGTTTAAATCAATATCATGACACTTAATAATGAAAAACGATGAAATCACAATACTAATCTCAATCAATGTAAAATAAGGCACTTGTCACGCAAGTCTCTCAAAATAATCAAATATTTTTTACCTAGAAAAATATTTTTGAAAATTATAAAACGTTTGAAAGTATTTTTTTTTTCACAGCTCCACCAAGTTGAACAATCATCAATAATTAAGGAATACATTTTTATTAATTAAACTTTTTTTAGTTTATTTGTTTTAGTAAACTATTTTGATATGATGTTGAAAAACATAACTGTAAATAACTCGCGCATTGTTGTCATAGTAACGGTTAATTGTACATAAATGAAAATGTCAAAAATAATACCCTTAAGTAGATAAAAATAACAAAAGAGTTCAAAATTTAAAGTCGCGTACAAAATTTTACCTTTTTACTCATGTAAATAAACATTTTTATAACTTCAAACTTCCATCGAAAAATACAAAACTTCTAGCGGCCATTAGCAGAAATAGTAAATATAACAGTGTTGCCATTTTAGTGAATACTTGAATTACAATCGAATCATAAGAGGGCACATATACACATGTTATTTAATATTGATTTAAAATATTTTTTCTAAACGTGTCATTATACCTATGGGGCCTATGGGCCTATGACTTATATACGCCTTGCTTTGTCAAATGTTGCCTCGTTTTTGAAAACATTTAATAATACCTTAGCATGGCGAAACAAATCACTCCCATAAATTATAACCATGTTTGATGAAATAGATTGATGATCAGGGAGTTTAATATTTTTTACAATTATTTTAACTAGGCGGAGCACGTGAGTATTGTATCGCATAAAGTATGGCATCCCTCGTCTAGCGGGAATCTATACTCGTATATGGAGGAAGAATCTACATACTAGTACGCTTTTGTTAATTGTCCCCTTTTCTTATATCAGTGTGCACCAATGCCCTAAGTTAATAATTACGAGATTCGCACAGGAATTAAATTTACGTTATTTGACAAACCAATATAACAAAAATTACATGAATTATAATTCAATAATATGCACTTGTAAAATAGAGTTACATGCTAAAAATATAAAGAAGGCCACTGACTATAAAGTAAAATGTATTTATTATGCTCCCATCAGAGCTTCATCAAGGTTATAAAATGAACTAAATAATTACTGTGAAACACATTCTTTATAAATATTTATTAATATAAAGAAGAGAGAACGAGGGGAATCATGAGCAATTAGTTCTTTTTTTAAATTTATAATAAGCTTCAATAAAAAATGTTTTAACAACAGTAATGGAACGAGAAACATAGTAAAACATGGCACGATATTATTCTTTATGGTTACAATCCTGCGTTATGGTTACAATCCTGGTTGCAATAAGCTTCACTCGTTTCCTCCACTCAGTCCTGTCTCCAGCCAGTCTTTACATTTCTGTGTAGTTGCCACAGCGCATGTCTCTTATCACCATATAGGCGTCTCTTGGGCGACCTCTGCACGATCAAATCAATTATTGTAAATGTTAAATGTCGGCCATGTGTGATTCGGGGAAATCGACGTGCGTGCTGGACACGACGTATGAAAGTTGAGGAAGCGAGAGAATTATGTCAGAAAAAAAGAATAGTGTGGCGTTCCATTCTTTCTGCTTACTCCTGGGGAAAAAGGCGTGTTGGTTAACCCTTTACCGCATGTCGTTCCATATTTGGAACATTCGACTTTTATCGTCAAAGATAACTACTACTGGCTTCTGCGTATTATTTTTTGAAATAATTCCATACTGTATAGTCTGTTTTATCATAAAGCATACACTAGCGCTATCGTGGAGCATTCTGATAACTTTAAACACGTTAGTAAACTGTCAGATCCGCCATTTGGCGAGCGAGAGGGGGTGTGGTTTTTCGTTGCGTGATTTTGTCGGTTTTTTCTCCCAGAAAAAAAGGAAAACGGTAACTTTTTAGTTTAAAATGGATCCTCAACACTTTTATAACAAAAAAGTAAGTAAAAACATGTACATCATATATATTTCATCAACTAAACTTTGTGCCATATTTGGAACACTATGCAGTAACGACATTTTCGATTGGCCAAATTTGGAACACTATGCAGTCTGGTGCTTATTTATACTTGGTCAAATTTGGAACACCGTGCAGTAACGCTTATTTAATTTTTTTTTTTTTAGAATAAATGGTGACTCGGGATCGCATTGTAACTAACATTCCTGAAACCATTGAGGATGAAAATATATCCGACGATGATGATTACGAAATTCCTCACCACAAACCCACAAAGATATGCATTCCAGAAACTGAAGAAGATTGTAGTAGTACCGATTCTGACAGCGAAGTTAGCGATTACGAAGAAAAAGTGGAGCTTGAAGGTCAAATGGAGCATGAAGTTGAGATCAACAATTAGCCTTCTACATTAGAGATACCTTCCTCGGGAATAAGAAAAACATATAAAAATGTCAAATTGGTTTGGTCTGATGACGGCATTGAATATGATTAGTCATCAATTACTTTTCTTGGAAGTGAAGCTCTTCCAGAAGAAATAGTGAAGCTCGATACACCAATTATTTTTTTCAAATTTCTTTTCCCGTCAAATACCAAAAAAGGCAAAAGAAGACGCATTCAGCTGCCTCCAATTGAAGTAGCTGAAGATAGTTTTAATCACTGGCCAGTGTGGCAGTCAGACCGGCAAAGGTGCAAAATGCTGGAATGCGCACAAGAATCGCAAATAATGTGTTAGAAGTGCAAATGCTATTTATGCCTTAATAAGGATCGTAATTGTTTTAAAAACTTTCATAGCTAAATGTTGTTAAAAATATAATATTTCGTGCAAATAATAAACATATACATCGTGATGACAACTTTGTTTTATTTTAATAAATTACAAATTTAAAAAAAGAAGAAGAATAGATTTTTGAAACCCCACTGCATACTGTTCCAAATTTGGCCACTAGATAATCATAACCTCTTACTGCATGGTGTTCCAAATTTGGAACAAACGGTTTTTTCCGTATATGTTTTCTAAAAACTACTGTTTTTTTTATTGTATTTTTCCTTGGTTAGATTTGTTGTTTAAAATGACATATTTTTAACCATGGATTTAAAAATTCCATGCGGTAAAGGGTTAATTTCTTAGTTATATACAAATTCAAATATTTGATAATTCATTTAATATAATAAATCTTTTATTATTAACCAAAATATGAAGAATAATATAACATAAACATAGTTTACATATTGGAATAGAGGAACAAATATAATAATCATAAAGAAGAACATGGCAACATTTTAACAATACACGTGAAGTTAATATCAAATTCCAGATTATTTATCTGTCATTAATTTTTCGTACAACTTTTGATTCAGGAATTCGTTCCTAATTAATACAATTTGTTTGTAATGGATCATTGTGATATAACGCCAGAACAATACATGAAAGCAGTTTTAATATGGTTGAAAAATTCTCATGTTGTTAATCGACGAATGAGTGGTATTCTTCAAATTTTGCATTGCAAAGTGCGTTATTCTGCCGATTGTTTCAAAGCCCTGCTAAGACAATGTCAAACATCCGATTTAAAGGTTTTAAGTTTGTGTTCCAAAGAATTAATACTAGATCACATATTTTCAAATTCAAGAGAAATAGTTAACATATTGAAGGATGAGGATTTTGAGAATGATCTATTATTTTCCGAAAGCCACGACAATGATGAGCCACATATTTATGTATGTGTGCAGAAGCTAATTCCACGGAGCCCGAAATTCAAGGAGTCGTTTAGATTTTGTTTATTAGATAAAACAAATTGTAAAGCTGTTTTTATTAATAAATTTAAAAACAGTGAACTTTTGGATTTAACACCCGCAGTACCTTACTGCATCAATTTCAGGAACAACAATGTGCTCATTGAAGGATTAACAGGTATCTCATCATTTTATATGTATTTATTATTTTTTTTTTTCAAACTTCTCTGATCAAATTTTTTTTCCGTAGAGGGAGTGGACGGATCACATTTTGAATGGTTAATAGAGAAGTTGCTCCCCCGCATTCTGAAGTGGGCTGTATCGGAAGCTCGGAATACTCACGGTATCTCCGGAGGATCGTTGAGTTTAGTGCCTTTGGATCAATACAATGCGAAATACCAAGAGTTGAAAACTAAATATGGCCAAGACATGGTTAAGGTTCGTACCCACTTTTTATTAAAAATATTGATTAATATTTTTTAATGGTACAAGTATGTATATATCGTCACTAATACTGCAACAGTGTAGGAACAATGTAATTATCTAGGATTGTCAAATATTTATTTGGGAAACAAAAAACAAATTTTCTGCCAAAATGCAACAATATAAAAATGTCAGTTGATACGTATGAATAGATGCATTCCATGTTGAAGATACATACAGTATATTTATTTTCTTATTATGTGTTGATACAAAAATGTGTCAATGTTACATAATATGACAAAAAAAAAAATAAAAGTGTTACATACTCGTACATCTAAAAAAAGGGTTAGATGTTGCAATATTCACAATGATAATAATAAGAGGCAGTTTTGTTCAATTTTATATGGACAAGAATAAAATCAAAAAATGGAGACCCATACCTCTTTCTTAAAGCCATTTTTAAATTTTTAAAACATAACACATTTTAAACAGTTTTTTTTTTAATTATTAATATTGCACTTAATAAATTGATGTAATGCATAACTGTACCTCATACCAGGTCATAGCATTGGAGAGGTCAAGTAACTTAAATGTGAATAATATTTTTTCTCTTCTGTATTTGCATTTCTTTTATATTTATTCAACACATGCTTCAAGTGTATGTACCTTTAATATAATTACAAAGTTAGTATGTTTTAGGAATTCGGAATAATCGACATGCGTGCATGGTACGATGTATGAATGTAGAGGAAGCCTGATAGGTATGCCAGGACAGAGCATTGTGGCGATCCATTCTCTCTGCCTACCCCTCCGGGGAAATGGCGTGATGGTTAGTTAGTTAGTATGTTTTTAAAAAATCTAATTAAGATGTTTTCTGTGAATACATTTTCAGATCTGGCCTGAAAATACCGACCCATCAAAATTTGTGTTTGAAGATGTAGCCATAGCCACATACCTTCTCTTACTTTGGGAAGAAGACAGAAAGACTTTGAAAACTAGCAAAATGCAATCATTTATAGACCTGGGCTGTGGCAATGGACTTCTTGTCTATATTCTGTCTTCCGAAGGACATCCCGGTAGAGGAGTAGATGTCAGGAAAAGAGGAATATGGGATCTCTATCCCAGTTTTGTTAAATTAGACGTAAGTTTAAATATTCAATAATACACCGGTAGAAAGATTTTATCTCATTTTACTATGTAATATTTAGAATTTCAATTAATATGTCGTTTTTTCTTTTTATTTTTTTATAGCTCTTTCTTTCGCTTTCTCGGCTCTTTTTCTTTCTTCAAAACATTCACTTAGAACTAACAGATTTGTTTGAGGCAAACCTCATCCTTATTCATTGTAAAATAATTGTTATGTGATTGTAATTTAAAATAATTTATAATCTATAATACAATATTCAATTACTTGTGTTGCCTGTAGTATTACAAATAAAATAGTGTATAATTTCTCGAGATCGATTTTCAAACATTTTATGTATGTATCGGGCTTAAAAATTGCAATATTATTTTCCTAACCCTTTGTTTTGTTTTTTTAATGAACAGATAGAAGCTGTCACTCCGTCGGAAGCAAGTTTGTATAAGGATGTAGATTGGTTAATTGGTAATCATTCTGATGAGTTAACTCCTTGGATCCCCGTATTGGCTGCAAGAAGTTCGTATAGCTGTAATTTCTTCCTTCTCCCATGTTGTGCATATGAATTTGACGGCAAGAAATATCAAAGACAAGATTCTTCAAAGAGCCAATACAACGAGTATTTAGAATATGTCAAATCAATCTGTGATAAATGTGGAATAAAGACTCAATTTGACAGACTTAAAATTCCAAGTACAAAGCGAATTTGTTTAGTAGGTACTTCTAGGCTGTATTCAATTGACAAACACGATGACAAGATATTAGAAATACAAAGTTATATCGACCATCGATGTGCAAATGATAAACCAACTGATTTAGTGAAAGAAGAGGACTCCCGTCAAGAGTCTGGGCAATGGATTTCTAATTTTGCACCCAGAGTCAGTGTGGAAAAAGTCCGCAACTGTACAAAAGTTGATAAAAGTGTTATTAATGAAATAATAGTTTTAGTAACAACTAATTTGTTGAAAGAAAAAAATTATTCTATACAAAAGTGGAACTCGGGTGGCTGTATACCGTTAAACAGTATTGTTAAGTGTGTACCCTCGGACAAATTGAAAATGTTGAAGAACGAATGCGGGGGTCTCCAGACATTACTTCGTAACAATCATCACATCTTTGAGGTGATTTCTGGTGATGTTAAGTTGAGATATCCAAGAACTAAAGCAGAAGTTCTCAAACAGTTATCCAGGTCCAACAAAGATAAAATGAAACAGAGGAAGGTCGTTGGATTGAATCAAAAACCGTGTTGGTTTTTTAATAATCATCCAGATGGTTGCCCATTGTCATCTGACATTTGTAGCTATTTTCATAATTCCTCATAATGTCTTCTTATTGTGTAAATAAAAATTATTGTTTTAATTTATCTTACTTTTGTATTCTTTAACCCTTTAACTGCAATGATGTTTTTCAAAATGTTATCTAGAAATGATACAATCTATTGTTTATTTAAAAAATTTTAGAATAAATTTCAAATTGCACTGTTTGTGGGTGATAGAAATGGCACACAGACTGTCTATTAGATGCATCCTATCTCATTTTCTCTCATTTGTTCGAACAGGCGAGATGCGCTTTTTATTACACAGAAAGTATTTAAATTCGAGCTTTTATGAGTCATCTTTAAGGCAATAAAGATCGAAAGCATTTCTTGTCATCATTTTAAAATTACAGTACTGTTGTATTGTATGCAGAGAAATGGCTTGAGTGAAAGCGATACACGGAACCGTAAGAGGTACAGCCTGAGATCGAGAAGAGCCGACCCCAACAGTCAACACAATGAGTTGGGATAGCACCAGGAAGAAGAAGAAGTTGTATTGTATAGTAAAACATTTTAGCATTTCCTTCTTGTCAAGAAGTAAATAAATAAAATATTATTTTTCATTTTATTTTATTTCGGAATATAAAAAAAAGAACCATACTTCTCTTGATATAGCCATGTATTATGGCATACTCGGTGAGGTTGCACTAGACAAATTTTACATGACAGAAAATACGTATTCTCTCTGGAGGCTTGTTTAATCTTAGTTAAGTTTAATTTTATTTAGTGATAAGACTGAAAAAAACAATAATAGTATAAGTGACAATTTTGTGAGTGGCAACACTTTGGGAGGCGTGATCTCAACCCCCACCCTGCGGGCCTTTTGAAAGTGAGAGTCCCGAGGAGCGAGGTAGCGCTCTTACACACCGGACTCCGGCGGAGGTAACATCTCCCCGGCTCGGCGGGTGGCCGAACGCCAGGGAGATAATCTGAACGAGGAGGAGATCGCGATATACGTGCCGCATGGCGCCAGCTTATCACCATTGGCCTGATGCCGACTACCGCTGTCGCTGCGAAGGAGACCCGTGCCCTCCGCGGTCCATCATCCGCGCGATGCTTCTGTGCCGTGCAGCCTCCGGCAGTCCTCGTGCTGGCCACGCCGGCTTCCGTCAGCGTCAGTCTTCGCCGCAGATCAACGCCTTCGTTAGTTACGTTAGTTTTAATTCGTTGGCCAACGAATAGCATGTAAGTCCTCTTTAGATCTTAAGTTATATTTTTCCGTATGTAATTTTGTTAATAAATGTAAATTTGTAAATAGTAAATATTGGTTTCAATCTCACATCATAATACATCCCGGAGCTTATCTCATATAACATAGTGTTAACATTGGCGAATCACATGGGCAAATGTTGGGAGGTTGTTCGAGATCAGGAGTAAATTTCGATAAATTCATCTTTCACCCCGTGATACCAACATTTCCCTCCTAACACTCTCATGCTTCCTTTCTTCCTTCATGATCCTTTTTTAAATTAAAATCCTAGAAATTAACTATTCAATAAGTTCATCCAAAATCAAAAGTTAATTATCATACACCTTCGTATTTATTCAACTTGATCATGGGGTTTTGATGTTTTTAAAAATAAAAAAAATTATGTATACGACTGACAGGTCGTTTGAACCCTATTACTGTGTAAATTTTTTTTTTTAGCTATTATATTGATTGGAGCGAAAGTATCGTGGTCCTCTTTTTCAAAAAAGGAGACAAGACTTTGTTAAAAAAACTACAGGCCGATCAGGTTTATAAGTTGTTCTCAAGGGTCATAACAAACCGTCTTTCCCGCAGATTTGACGATTTTCAGCCTCCGGAGCAGGCTGGGTTCAGAGCAAACTTCAGCACCATAGACCACATCCATACAGTTAGGCAGATTATCCAGAAAACAGAAGAATATAATCGACCCCTATGCCTTGCCTTTGTGGACTATGAGAAGGCCTTCGACTCTGTCGAGACCTGGGCTGTTCTGGAGTCTCTGCAGCGAAACCAGATTGATTGGAATTACGTACAGGTGTTGAAATGCCTCTATAATAACGCCACAATGTCCGTTCAAATCCAAAACCAGAAGACCAAACCGATTGAGCTGCAACGGGGAGTCAGACAAGGGGATGTGATATCTCCGAAGCTGTTCACTTGTGCTTTGGAAGATATATTTAAAACTTTGGACTGGTCTGAACGTGGCCTCAACATAAATGGCGAATACATGTCTCACCTTCGTTTTGCGGATGACATTGTTATTCTGGCGGAATCTGCTGGGCATCTAGAAGGCATGCTAGATGAACTGAACACTGCATCCAGACGAGTGGGTCTCGGGATGAATTTGGACAAGACGAAAGTCATGTATAATGAACATATTATCCCGGGATCAGTAACCGTCGATGGGTCGGCTCTCGAAGTGGTACAAGAATACCCATATCTTGGCCAAATCATACAATTAGGACGAAACAATTTCGAGAAAGAAGCCAACCGAAAAATTCAGTTGGGTTGGGCAGCCTTTGGGAAATTACGTCATGTTTTCACTTCCAAAATACCACAATACCTCAAGACTAAAGTCTTCAACCAGTGCGTTTTGCCAGTCATAACATACGGAGCCGAGACGTGGACATTGACAAAAGGTCTAGTCTACAGATTCAAGGTTGCCCAGCGCGCCATGGAAAGAGCCATGCTTGGAATAACCTTGAGGGATAGATTTAGAAACGAATTTATTCGACAACAAACCAAGGTGACTGAGGTGGCTCTACGGATAGGCGGGCTGAAGTGGCGGTGGGCTGGCCATATCTGTCGGAGAACCGACAGCCGATGGGAAGACGGGTTCTGGAGTGGAGACCGCGTACAGGATTCCGTAGAGTTGGACGTCCCCCTGCCCGCTGGACCGACGATCTGAAGAGGATTGCTGGACATGGATGGATGGGAGCGGCAATGGATAGGGGGCGGTGGAGGGCTTTGGGAGAGGCCTACATTCAGCAGTGGATGACAGACGGCTGATGATGATGATGATGATTATATTGATTATCGTGACATGTGATAGGTAGCCAATCCGTCGCCATTTTATTTTCACGTGAATTCTACACCAGACCAAAGACAGTGTGACAATCACACTGCCATAGTCGGGAATCGAACCCGGGACCTTCGGGACCAATCTGCCACGAAGGTCGTCTCCAAAGTTTACAAAGTTTATACTCTAGATTTGGGCAAATGATATTACAATACAATACATACAAATAAATTTATATTTATTTCTTAAATTTCATTAGGTGCTTACATAAAGTGATTTTTTATTTTATTTTTTAAAAATTTCATAAACAAAATTATACCCAAATATATGATAATTTTTTTTAGTGACTTAGTACTTGACCACGGAAAATGACGAAAAATTTTTGAATGTGTTATTTTATGGCAACCCTAGGCTGTCGCGTGTGATTTTATGGTTAGTTGTCAAACCGAAATCCTTTTTACATCAAAATGGCCAGCCGGACTGCTCCCGCTAGGCGTGTAGCCGAAAATGACTCTACTGTGGCGTATGTACAAGCCGATGGATTGGTATGTCATGGACCCCGATGCTCAGTTTTTACAATTTATCATATTTTTAAACTTACAAGATAGTGTTACAATGACTCGCATTCTTTTTTTGTCGCCTAGTTTTCTAATATTTTAATTCTTTTAGGCTGTTATGAAAATAGTGAAGCATTGTCACGAAGAATCATGTAGCAACATGGAAGTGGCTCAAGGAGCCCTTTTGGGACTCGTGGTGGAAAATCGTTTGGAAATCACAAACTGTTTTCCCTTCCCAAAACATGATGACAATATGGATGAAGAGGAATATCAGTTGGACATGATGCGGCGGCTAAGGCGCGTGAACGTGGATCACTTCCATGTCGGATGGTGAGTATTTGAAAGCTTACAATAATAATTAGAAACTATAACCTATATATTTGTTCAAAAGATTAATGTAAACTTTGTATTTTAGGTACCAGAGTGCTGATGTGGGTAACTTCTTGAGTCTTCCGTTGTTGGAGTCCCAGTACCACTACCAGACGTCGATAGATGAGAGTGTAGTGGTGATTTATGATACTAAGAAATCGGCGCGAGGGTTCCTAACTTTGAAGGCGTATCGACTTACTCCTCAGGTAGAGATCATTTTATATTTAATGTTAATGAAGACGTTTTATTATATTTTATGGTAATGACATGTTTCGTCGTGTGCTAAGGTCTAATGTCGAAGGCATTGTCAAAAACAACAATACAAATGAAAAAGTCTGTTTTCTAGACATATGATAATGTCTTAGAAAGGTGAAACATGTCATTTCCAAAAATTATGATAAAACTTTTAACAACGGACGTTTTTATTCATATTAATGATTTAATATAGAGTTTTACATCATTGTTCAAGAAACAATAAATAAGCAAAACACTACGGGTGGGTAAAATGAATCATCTTAGTGATCTGAACTGAAAGGATCGCTCGGCAAAGTGAGTTGACTCTTTTTCATAACTCACGATTCACTGAATTTTTTTTGTTAATATGGAAGTAATTCGTTGTCGACCTTTTATTTTTTTTTTGCTCATTCGTGAAAATCGGACTTTCGATTTTCATACAAAGGGTCGACAACGAATTCTGTTTTTTTTTCTTCTCATTTTAACTTATGAGCGGATCGCTCACCGCTACAAAACGCATCATTCCCATAAAATGTCTATAAAACATTTTCATCAATATTTAATATTGGGCTTCACTTAATTTTTCAAGAAATAATATATTGTTCCACTCCTATCGGAAGTTGGATCGCATCATGGCTATTTTTCTACCCTTGATACACCAGCTCTAAACAGGAATGTTGTGCTGCAACTGAACCATTCTGATAGGTTTTCTAGCTAGGATTTTCTTCTCTCGACACTTGGTTTTCTGTTAATTTTACCTTGGACAATCAGTTGCAGCACTTTGCATTTATCGTTTTTCATAATGTACCTGAAGTATTACAGTTTCCTGTGCTTTATGGTCTTGACAATTTATTTTTCTTTCTTTATTTGCTGCAGTACTTCCTTTTTTGTGACTTTCTCTGTCCATGATCCACATTTCAAAGGCATCCAACTATTTTGTATTATATGTTATATAATATTGGGTGTTTCGGAAAGTTCGGTCTGTTTTTTTGTATGAAAATCCCATTTATTTGAAAGGTAAATATAATCGAAATATTGTCCATCGTTAGGCACTACTACCCATCTTTCTGGCAATAGATGAACCCATCGTCAAAATAACGCCTCGTCTTTTGAGGTAATCCAAGCATCGACCCAATTCTTGACATCTGCATATGAATGGAAGTACTGCTTTTCTAGAGCATGCGTCATGGATCTGAACAAGTGGTAGTCCAATGGTGCCACGTCTGGTGAATAAGGCGGGTGCGGTATAATCTCGCAACCCACATTTTGTATGTAGTTTTTGACCACGATTATGATATGAAGTCAAGCATTCTCATGTTGAAGAATCAGCTTGCTGTGCCTGTTGCCCCATTCCGGTCGTTTTTCAGCCAGTGCCTGCTTTAATCACATTAGTTGTTGTCGGTAGACTTCCCCCGAGACCGTTTCACCCGGTTTGAGGAGTTCATTTTTCGCTCAAACTTTTTCAGTCTTCCAGGGCGATCTTTGCCATCAACGCTAAAATAACCACCTGTCATAATTTGATTTTGAATTCACTAATGCACGCTCTTTGATTTCTTCAACTCCTCACGTGTCCGACATTTAATATTTGATTGATTTGATTGTGCTATGTGTCCCTCGGTATCGTTATTGTTCACATAAACTTTCTTTATCATTATTTCTTCATTCATTCTTTCCATGTGTCAGAACCATCTATATAACCCATTCATTATTTATTTAATAACACCTTCATCCGTACTGCATTCACTTCTTATATTTCCATTTGACACTCTATCATATACAGATTTATCACACATTCGCTTAAGAGATCTCATTTCTACTGCATTTATTCTACCTTTATGAATATTCATATTTCTGCTTTAAATTATTGCGTTTAATTCCAGGCCATCACCATGTACAAGGATAATGAGTTCACTCCCGAGGCTCTGCGCAATCTGAAGATTGGCTACGAGAGCCTGTTTGTGGAGGTCCCAATTGTGATTAAGAACTCGCCACTGACAAACATCATGATGTCGGAACTGGCCGAGATGGTGCCCGAGGAGGAGGGCTGCAGGTTTCTGGATCTTGGAACCGCCTCTGTTCTGGAAGGTAGGTTTTACAGTCTAATGAATTAGAAAGGTAATGCAGTTGCTTTAGAATTTATTTATTGAAGAGTTTTAATATTTTAAAATAAAATGTATTCAGGCGTCTCTCGATTTTTGCATATTGTAACTGTAGCATAATTTGCTATTTCGCACATTAAATAAAATAGAATTATTTTAAAGAGTATCAAAATTTATAAAAAAATTTCAGATATTCTGAAGAGAGTCTTTTCCTTTAATCGGCCTATCATACAACATAAATAGAACTACAATATGTTTAATTTTAATAAATGAGAATAAAATTAAGGAATATGTTCAAAGTTGTGGAAATGTGTCTTCTATCTTGTTTCCAAAAGACAGCGTAGTGATTGATTGATCGTGGATTGGTTATCAACATTGAAACTATGTCCTCGCTGAGTTTTTCAATTAATAAAGCTATACCTATAAGTTTTCATGAAGATTGGAAGACTAGTCAAGTTTAAAATTCACAGCGACTTTGCCTGGATTTAAACATTGTTTTATAGAACTGAACTGAATTAGAATACACACATTTTACTTGAACTCATACACGTATAATTTAATTGAATAAATGAATTGGTATCGAACATCAATTGTATATCTTTAATTTCAATCAAATCAAATCAGTTTATTAAATTAATAGACATTACAAACAGGAAAATGTTTAAGGCATCTATTAAGTACAGGTAAAATATCATAAAAATATTACAACATAGTACCAGGAACGCATTAGAGATGGTTCGACATTAGGAAGACAAGATACTTTCTAAAGTCAATAGTATTTGCCCCCTGAACGTACTTTCACTAACATGAAAGACGTCGATCTCCGAGGAGACCGCATTCAGCAGACTAATTGCTCTTCCCACCGGTGTCACCAGAGGCAGATTGGTTCTGGCGGCCGGAAGGTAAAACAATCTGTGCTGTCGCTGTCGGAGATATCTATCGGGGACAAAAAGACCAACATCCTCCAGTACGGCCGAGTTCTCGAAGTATCCCCTAATTAATCTGAAGAAATGGGTTATTAGATGTCCATCTCTTCGAAGCTGTAAAGAATTTATATAGGGTGTATGTATACATATACTCAAATGTAGCAAAAGCGAAGCGTTGTTGGGTCCGCTAATATATACATTTACAAATATACACATTTGATATGAAACATCATTCCCATAAAATATAATAGAACATAAAAGAATATTAATTATGAATTCAATATGGAGTTTTACATTGTTGTTCAAGAAAAAATAAATAAAATATAGACATACATGTAGACCTTGTATTAATATTTTCAGTTTTGTGAATATGTTATTGATTTCACTCTTTTTTAGGAGGGACTAGAATGTTTTTAACATTTAAAATTATTTTTATATTCATAAATTGTTAATTTTCAGGACAACTACGAACCTTGATGGATCGTGTGGATGAACTCAACCAGGAGGCAATCAAGTTTAACCGCTATCAGCAGACGGTGATTCGCCAACAACAGGACAAGCACCGGGCGATGCAGAAGCGCGCGCAGGAGAATGCTGCCCGCGCCGCCAAGGACGAGCCTCCCCTCCCAGAGGAAGACCTCAACAAGCTGTTCCGCCCCCTGCAGGTGCCCCCCCGCCTCAACCCCATGATAGTGGCCGGGCAGATCAATACCTACAGCCAGCACATCTCGCAGTTCTGCTCTCAGAGTCTTGCCAAGTTGTACATCACGCAGGCGCTGCAGTCTGCCAAGGAAGCCAAGCAGAACCCTTAATCAATTATTCTTGAAGGCAACTTGACGTTATTAGCGAGTAAACTATTGAAATCTCACAAATTTTGTTTTTAATTCCCTAAAATAATAAACCAAAACTACCCGTGTGATTGTATACAGAACCAATGCTCGTATAATATTATCTACTACAGATGAGCGAATGACAAAAGCTTAGAAAATCTATGGTTTGATTTTGAAAGAATATGATTCATTAGATCAATAATCGGCATTCATCTCGCAACTCTTCACATATGGAAATGGACGGTGTTTTATAATATTGTTTATTGGTTTATAACTTTTTGTTGAGTGAATGACTTGGTTAAAAAACGGGGATTTTAAAGCCACTTTTCGAAATGTTTGCTTATTAAAAATGTCATGATTTAATAACCATTTTCATTACAAATAAGTTCTTATTTAATAGAAGTTATTTCCACTTTTATGTGCTTACTATGTTGTATATCTCAATATTATAGTAAAACATTATTACAAGATATGGTTTATAGGGGACATGCATATCAACAGTAAAAAATTGTGTTTTCTAAACTTGGAAGTTGCTCTTATTTAAATGTATTTTTTTTTAAGTTTAGTTAATTTAATTAATACAAATCAAAATGTCTGTTTTCTTGAAGTTTTATTTTATTTTATGTTTCGCCTTGCTGAATTATGAAGATGATTTTTACATTGCTATTTTCGTGAGATATTCACTTCAAGGGTGCTCTTCCTATGGAAAGATCCTCTTACACAGGAAAGTTTTAAGAGAGCTTCTGAACACTCCTTCGTTGTCCTGATTTTGGATATTGTAGGGCAGCCCGTTCCACGCCACCGGTCCCGCCATGTCAAAAGCACGATCTGTGAAATTTGAAGCTCCTTGGCACCGCGGGATAAGTAGTTTGTGTGTTGCTCCTTCTTTTGAAGATTGTAGCGTTGACTGCCGGATCAAATATTAACATAAAATTTCTAGAAAACAGACATTTTCATTCATATTAATTATTTAATATTGAGTTTTACATCATTGTTTAAGAAACAATAAATAATTATATTTATTTGCTTAAATGAAAATGGTCATAACAGAAGGTATTAAAAATCTGGAACAAATAATGTGATGATCGAGTTTTCAGTATTTATATGTTATATTCATAATTCATATAAATAAATGTCTTTTAAAATAACATATCTCTTTTCTTTACCTTTTCCAAAATTAATCAAGATGACTATTATATAAATAAATAAATTAAAACAGGTAAAAACGAATGTAGTCAAGAAAGAGTACTAGAATATTTTGAACACGAGAGAGCGAGAGAGGAATAATTTGATTATCTCCAAAAGTAATTCGAAATGTGCATGCCCGATAACATTTCTGGATAATTTTGAATTTTATTCTAATTTTTGTTGTACGACAGTAGTGTAGAAAATAAAAGGAGAATAATTCAGTGTTGTTAATTGTGAAAAGACTCGAGTCTTCAACCAGTGCGTCTTGCCAGTCATGACTTACGAAGTTGAGACGTGGACACTGACAAAAGGTCTAATCTACAGATTCAAGAAAGAGCCATGCTTGGAATAGTCTTGAGGGACAGATTTAGATATGAATTTATTCGACAACAAACCAAGGTGGCTGAAGTGGCGATGGGCTGGCCATATCTGTCAGAGAACCGACGGCTGATGGGGGAGACGGGTTCTGGAGTGGAGACCGTGTACAGGATTCCGCAGAGTTTGACGTCCCCCTGCCTGCTGGACCGATGATTTGAAGAGGATTGCTGGACATGGATGGATGGGAATGGCAACGGATAGGGGGCATTGGCGTGCTTTGGGAGAGGCCTGTTCAGCAATGGAAGACAGACGGCTGATGATGAATTGTGAAAAAAAGATTTACATTAATAGTGAAAATTTATTACTGATTATGATTGTACTGGGAACCAAGTTTTTAAAGGGCAGAAATCTTTTAGTTCCATGAATATTTCACGGGTTGCAAATAGTATTCATTTTAATTTACAGTGTAAACATGTATTTTAACACAGTCTAAAGACAAAATATTACTTATTGTGTGACCATCTTCAATTGCAGTAAAAAAATGGTCTCTAACTGCGGTTAGCTACACTTACGGCTGTGACAGATAGTCCCCGTTCAACATAATATTACGCACAATTGAATAGTAAGGAACTAAATCAAGAAGGTTTATAAGACCCATTCATACATGAGCTGCAAATATTATCTGCCGCAAATCGAAACCAATTTTTATTAGTCTGTAAATGTGGGCCAGCCACACTTAAGGGGTTAAACTTCTATTCAATACATACATACACATGTAAAACGTCATCAGAATGCCTGAGACAAGACTCCCAAGGAAATTATGTACTCTCAGCTGACCTAAGGGAAATGTTCACACAGTGGTCAGAGGAAACACTTCAAGGACTCCCTTAAAGGAAACCACCAAAAGACGGACATCGAATGTGATTGCTGGGAAAAGATTGCAGAAGACAGACCTAGGTGAAGAATAACAGTACATAAAGACACGCAGGATTTTGAAGCACAGCGCAGAGACGACGCCACAAAGAGGAGGAGGAGGAGAAAGGAAAGACCACTGGGAGACGGTGACGACTCCACTACAAGCGCCTCCACTGCCCCAGATGCCCCAGAACTTGATCGGGCTCTTCAGTCACATGCAGACCCACAACCGTGAAGGACAGTCTTCCTCGGACAGGGACAGCCGATGATGATGACACATGTAAAAATACACGCACAGGAAGCTGATGTGATGTATTTATAATAACAAATCACGAGACATTCACTTGGGTGTCCATTTCTTTCGACTGATAGGCGGTTGTATACACAACTCAGAAATCCTGAGTGATGTAGGTCTGTTCGTCCCTGATAATTATCTTCGACAAAGGGGCCATAGATTGTTTTATCTCCCACGATGTAGAACCAACCTGCCAATGGTTATGCCGGTAGGTAGAGCATTATCTTTGCTTAATCGTATCACCTCGGATTTTGACATATTTTGTGATAGTTTGGCTCATCTGAGCGAAGTACTATCTTTATTATAATTGTATGTTATATTTATTTTATTAATTTGTCATGCATCTTATGTTTCTCGCTCTTTTTATTAATCTATTATGTATTACTTATTATTGTGTATCTTTAACTTGTATCTTTAGTGTATTGGAAAAAAAATTCTGTAATGCTTTAGATATGTATAAATGAAATGAAAACCTTATCGTCACCCAAGAGTAAGAAGGTTCCAACTGTAAAAAGCTGACAAAAATGAAGTCAAAGTTTTGTTGGTTTCGGGTGTGTATCTTGGAATAAAAGAGTTCCATCTGAAGCAGATGAAACTCTTTTACCGAGAAGCGTGTAAATTTTCGCTGGCGACTGTTGGAATAATAAAGTTCTAAGTGTAAATGAATCCTTCAGTGAATCGTGTGTTTTGAATGATCAGATGGATCTTGATTCTTTTCGTAACATCAAAATGACGATACTATTGCATGTTTTTTTTAATTCTACGTATGGATAAGGTTAGTAAGAACCCTTTTCACGAAAAAAAGCCAAATGTGAATTTTTGTTAGTTGGAACCCTCTTACTCTCAGGTGACGTTATCTTAGCACTATCGGAGTCCAATTGAAGCAAGGCTGTTCACGTGGGGTTCTGGTTCCAACCCTTATGTATGGAAGCGAATTATGTAACTGGGAAAAAAGGATGAGAGCAGAATAAACTACCCTGAAGATGGAGACTGCACCGGTCTCCGAAATGTTGATTGAGAAAGATGAGTTACACTAATTTTCTTAAGATTTCAAAAAAATATAGGTATTGCTACCAACCATGAAAATCTACGCAATTATTTGTGCAGAATAAATGTAGAGATGAGATCCCTTTGACGTATATGTGGTAAAATGATGTATTTCATTTGCTGATATAAGGAAGGAATCTAGATTTTTTCAGATACATATCAGTTTTAAAAAAAATTCTATATTTACTAGTAAAACTACATATGTATCAGAAGGCAAGAAGTTTAACAACATTAGTGCCATGTAAATTATATAGATGTCGCCAGAGCCGTAAAATAGGAATTGCTTTTTGGTAAAACATTTGAAAATTCTCGTCTGTTACAAATATTTCATGGTAAAGAGAGTAAATTTATACGCACTATTAGGTGCTTACCTATGGAGCTCTACCTAGAAAGATCTAATTAAAAAAAAAAAAGATGAAAAGACACCGTGACAATTACCGAGTACCGGGGTTGCTAGATTGAGTAATCATTAAAAAATGCCTACATATTGAAAAGGAAGTCTGTTCAAATTAGAACCGTAAAATTCACTAGAATTCTCTGAAGCTCAATTATTTTCGGTTCCATAAAGAAGCAGCTTGTTTTCAGAAGCACCATTTTCCAAGAATTAGATCAAATTATATAATTCTACCCCTTCTAACAAAAAACCCCTTGAAATCGAATTGAACGCTTCCCTTTCAAAGTTTTTTTTTCGATTGCCACCGTGAAATCGGGTCAGTCATACAGCTCATTGTGTTTTCAATATGTCCGCCTTGGTTTAATTAACTTCTGAATGCGCCCGAGGAGTGGCGTCCGCCTGTGACAAGACTTTTACGAGGGTTTATCCTTTTTTGTTCGAAGTTTGGACTGGCGATGAAGCAAGACTTTAGTGACTTCAATCATTCTCTGGGGTATTTTTTTCATGCACTTGTTTCCAATATAAAAAATGGGTTGATTTTAATTGCGATTTTTAGCTGTGTTATGGTTAAATATGTGCATAGATTATCACAATTAATATAAATCGCTCCTGGGGTCTTGGGCTTGTCCGCCTTTCGTAATGTTGGAGAGGACGCCACGAAATATGGACATACCAAGATCCCAAGATTAATTCAGTTATGGCTACATTCGATTGCGAATTATAAAATTATATTAAGTGATCATGAAGACTATTTGAAACAAATAATTATTAGAAATAATCATCTAGAGGTGTTGTGAAATCGGAAGAAGACGAATGTCGCAGATTCAGATGGCCTTTGATCTGTGGAGAAGTCCTTTCGGGAATAAAATAAAGAAGCTCCCTCTCTACGCCGGGAGAAATTACATGATACAAGATTTATTTTCACATATTAGGTACATTTCTCGTTATTGTATAATAATTCAACTTGTTATAGAATGAAAACATATTAAAAAAAAATATTTGTAAAACTGGAAATCGTTCCATAACGACCATAAAGTTGACGAGGAAAAAAAACGATTGTAATGATAGTAATGTTTCTCAAAACGCTCTTAAAAATATACGTACCTACTTATGTAAAAATAACTATTTTTACATAAGTAGGTACTTATACATTAGTAGGTAGGTACTTGTAGTATCCACCTATATATTTATATAAAATAAAAAAGGATGTCAAGCATTTTATACGACCCCCGACATGATTCACTCCGCCCGATATTTAATTAAGTAATTCACTAATTTATTAATAATGCTGTTTCCGGAAAGGTAGATTTAAAAAAACATATATTAACAACACATATGTTTTAGAATAGATTATTTAACAAGATTGTCATTTGTACGACGTGATCACTCAAAATATACCATAAACAAATAGGTAAGGCGTGAAACATTCTATCGAAATTTTATATAGGTAGGTACCTATTATTATTTAGACAAATCCTAACAAACAATCGTAGTTAATAAATTATATTCTTTGCTTATACTTTTTATACTTGACGAAAGCGCAGAATGCTGTCGAGGAATGTCTTTATAATATAAAATAGGTCCTCGTGGCTAAATTGAAATATTTCGAATCAATTATGTATTAGTTTTTTCGGGAGCATAAATTTTTATTAGGTCGAGACTTTGACGGCGTAGCCTTCGTGGGGGAGATACAAAAACACTTGTATTCGATGCTTTGAGAAATTAAAATAAATTGTTTTTGATAGAAACAAGAAAAACGGGAGTCTGTGTCTATAGACAAAATGGCAGACGATCTCACAGCGCGCAGACTCAGCGGGTTACTCTGGGCCTAGCCTTTTCGATTCAAGCTGGGATGGATTCACGAAAAGGTTTTTTTTTTTTAAATTACGTATGATGAGTGAAGTAAAGAAAGACACGTGGTATTGTTGTTTAATATTTAAGAAAAACAAACTTATTTGGGGTTGGAACTGTCAGTAAAGTCGCGGCGAGTCACATCTTGCTGGAGGGTGTGATTCTATAAAATGCTGCGAAACTTCCAGTTGCATTCCACTGGCAACACTACTGACTAGTCCAACTCGTTAGCGCCCTTGTCGCGAACCCCGGGCAATGGGATCACACTCATGACCGTGTGATCACAGCAGATAACGAGGATATGAAAAGCGAGTTTCTGGCGCCTCCAAACCAGATCCAACCAGCTAAGGGAAGGTAACCCCGACAGAAAAATCCACCACAAAAGGCAACGGGAAGCCACTCTAGTCACCTTTTCCCAGCAATCACTATGGCGAGTAAAACAGAGATGCCTTTGCTGGATGGCCAACGTTGGGGGGACCTGACACGGCACCGAAAGAAGAAGAAGAAACTTATTGAGATTTATTTACACCTAAATGATATATATGCAAGCAAGCAGCAAACTATCCCACCGTTTCTCCGAAGGGGTAGGCATAGAGAATGGACCACCACACTACTCGATCCTGACACACGTCTTAAGTTTCCTCAACAAATTATCTTTTATCAAAATATAAAGATTCCAGCACTAACATTTACAATGGTTATCGAATTAAACGATTGCATTATAAAAATAAACGTTTTTAATGTTGACTCTACGAAACATTCCGGGAACGACTCTCATAAACTTGGTGAAAAATAACGAAATAAGGAAGATTTTCATTTTCATTTATTTATATAAAGATCACAAACATTACAGATACTTCAATCCAAGTCGTCTGCAACGTCACAATAACATCATAAGTATTATTTTCAAAAAACATTTAAAAAAAGGACATAAGGACTACGCATCAGAGATAACAATCACAATATTGATATTTAATCCCTGAGACAACTCACACGAAATATGTCGATCCCCGAGATGACCCGATTAAGCAATGAGATTGCTCTACCCACAGGCATAACCATTGGCAGGTTAGTTCTGCAGCGTGGCAAATAAAACAATCTGTGCTGTCTTTGACGAATGTCAGGATCAGGGACAAATTGACCTGTACCACTCAGGACATCTAAGTTATGTATACAGCTGCCAATCAGCTGAAAGAAGTGAACTCCCAAGTGGATATTCCTCCTTCTCCCCAATGATTGGTAATGTAAAAAGTATTTGAAATTGTTTTGGATTTTGATATTTTTTTGATGCCCTCAAATAAATTTATTAACTTATTGAACGATAAGGCATTAACACTGTGGAATTCCATAGTAATATATTATATTTAGGAAATTGAAAATAACTTTGTTTTATCCACAAAATATTAAAAAAAAACACGACTGTTTCGGAGGATACCTCCATCTTCAGGTGTAAAAATATAATAAAAACTAAACAAAGTAATCTACTTTGGGAATTAAAAAAACATTGTTTAAACCACTTTTTAATAAAAAAATATTAAAATACACGACATGTTTCAGAGGATACCTCCATCTTCAGGTGTAAAAATATAACAAAAACTAAACAAAGAAAGACTAATAAAAAACGCATTTAAAATTCGATAAAATAATTCTTCAAAAATTTACAAATTATGTTGGGCTATTTGTTATAAGTAGGTACTAACACTTATTTTTTTAACAGTAAAATAATAAATAACAATAACATGATGATAATATAATTTAGAAAAAACATGCATTTGAACAGACGCAATTTATATAGAAATTAATAAATGATTAATTTGCATTTGATTGGGAATGGGAGCTTGGAAAATTACACGTAGACAAAGTATTTAAGGAAAGAGGAGTAAAAGGAGGAATCTGATTATTAATTATGTTTTCACCCAATTTCACAGACTTCAGGATTTCAAAATTTTCAAGTTTGTTTAATTTATTGCTATTGTTAACTGTGTGTAAATTAAACAAACTTGAACATTTTGAAATCCTCAAGTCGGACCAGAGCTTTATTACACCCCCCAATTTCTCAGTCGAGCAACACTTAAAATAGTGAAACGAAAAAATATTATATTGGTCTTATCAATCGCTTAGCAGATCTCAATCAAAACAAAAAGTCATTTTCCTTTCTTTTAGATCAGAATGAAATGAGACCACATTATTAATTAAGTCCCAATGTAAATGGCTCCATACACTGATGCGGCCGCCGTGGCCTGCATACAAATTGGCGGCCGAGGCGGATTTCTCTCCCGCTGTTAACACGATTAGAAGAAGAAAAAACTCTCCACTTTTGATCATTGGTCCACTATAGTTGCACAACAATCCAGCTGCTCCGTATATCTAGAAAGTTCAGAAGGTGGTGAAGGACTGAAACGACTGAAATTGGTTGAATTATGACTTTGTAGATGAAAAGGCACGATTATTCGTGTTTACGTTGGTACTGCTGTTTTGAGGTGTTTGTGGACAGCGAGTTTATGATAATAAAAATAATCAAAAGAAAGATATGTAAAAACGAACCGATCCGAATATTTGGGCTGTGTTCTAGGGGACAGAATCCTTGGGTCCTGATCCAGGGGACTTGGATTCAAGCCTGGACATTCTTCAGATTCCATATCATAATAAAAATGTTACGCCTGCGGATTGTTATGCCACAAGCTTCACTCGTTTCTTTTATTCAATCTTGTCTCCAGCTAGTATTTTTATTTCTCTGTATAAATAGGCAAAAACCAGATGTCGTCAAGAAAGAGTACGAGAATATTTTTAGTACAAAAGAGCCAGAATACTTTGGTTCTCTTCGAAAGTAATTCGAAATGCACACGTTGCGCACGCTCAAGAACGTTTCTGGATTATTTTGAAATGTGCTCTGATTATTATTGCATGATTGCAGTATAAAAAACTAAAGAAGAACAATTTCGTGTAGTTAATTGTGATATTTTTAACGCGTGTGAAAAAAAATTACATCAAATTGTGATAAATATTTATATTGCCATTAATTTTAATGAAATCCTGGTTTAAAAATGATTTGATTTAAATCATTGGTCTTAAATAAACTGTCTTATTATGAAAACGCCATTTTATCTAAAGAATTAAAATGAGATACCTATTTTCCTTGGGAGTATGGAGGGCGCCAAGCCGGGGACAGGGTCCACGTGATGGCATGTGTGGGAGCTTCGTAGCCCTTAATTACCAGCAGGGACAATGCCACGCAGCCCTCACCGAACAAGGGCAATCATCTGAGCGGGAAAAACAGGTGGCTGTTGTATATTACACGCCATTATTAAAAGCGCGATTGCGCTGTGTTGATTTGGTCTCTCAATATATTTTTATCACCAACAGTGGCGGGTATGAGAAATGAATCTCGGGTAAGCATATTGCGGTTAAATAACAAAACAAAAAAACGTATATCAAAATGCACACAACAATCCACGGAGAGGAAAATGCTTGGCGTGAGTCTTTAAGAGAATATACGAAATGAAGAGATTATACGTCGAACCAAAATTGCCAACATCATGGATCGTAAAGCAAAATTGAAGTGACAAAGGGCTGGAGATATAGCCAGACAGAGCAGTACCAGATGAACATCCAGAATTCTCCAATGGAGGTCATGGACAAGGAAAAGGCGTGTAAAGAGCAGTGAAGGGATGAAGGTTGAAGAAGAAATGGAACAAGATATTCAACTAAGGGGAAGAGGAAGAAGAAAAAGATTTTAATATGCAATCTCTTATGTGAGTAAAAAACATCTGTCCCCCTGACTGCCATAAAATATAATAAATTAAAAAAAAAAAAAAAACGTTTTCACAATGTTTCATATTTTCTACGGAGTTTTACACAATTATATATTATTATATATTATTAAATATTTTTTCATAATTTCTCCGAAAACGGTAAATAAAAAAGATCAAATAAATTATTTGAATAGAACATACAACGTTCGTTACTTAATAAATCTATAGGTATTTATTTTTATACCACTTATTTTCAATCAGCTACTTCTAGGAAAAGTCTATATTTTACAAACACAATATTTGAAATTTCGATTTTACATTAAAATTTCAAATTTTAATTGTATCTCAATAGAGACGAAGACGCAAACTGGAAACTGAACATGGATGATCAAGGTGTTTACAGGACTTATGACCTGTCATTGGTTGGGTTAAGCGCACGCTTTATGTAATTACAACATTCCCCATTCCACCTTTGTTATTTGTGATCATGCATGACAAATTTTTGGAAGATGTATATATACTTCAAAATCCATATTTATCTTCACGTGGCAGTTTCAGTCAGCCATCTATGTAGATTTGGTTGCACTAGTGAATTTTTTCAAGAATTAACCTATACAACCGACCCACTAACGCCATCTATGGAGAATGATTTTCGGCATTTAGCAAACTACCTTATTAACACAATGTGAAGGCTGTTGACCAACATATTGTTAGAAGCCGCTAGGAGTATTATTCCATTCTATATGCCAAAGAAAATTTCACTTGGTGCTGTAGATTATTTAAAAAAGGGATGATGAAGGTTTCATTAATACCACCCACCCCTGGATTACTTGTAGAAATGCATCGATAGGGAATGAGACAAATCACTCAATTGTGTTCTGAAGGACGCCACCAGATTACAAAAATAAATAGTGATGGTCTACTTGGCGTGAATTATGAATCTTTTTTCGATTAATCGATCGCATGTGTGGAATCGTGAAACATCCAAAAATGTACTTTCTTATCATGGACACGCAGTATTAATGTAGTGTAGTGAGTACGGAACTAGCAAAAGAAGGATGAAAGTAGAATAAAAGCATTATATAGTAAGAAGATCTCTTAGAGTCTAAGAGACTTAGACAATCTGTAATCTTAGGTAAATCTGCATATCATAGAAGTGAATACAGTGCGAATGAAAGTGTTACGTGAAAGTGTACAAAATAATGAAAGGGTCATTAAGATGGTTTGGACCCATGGAAAGAATGAGTGAAGAAAGATTCTTCTCTGCAAGAGTGCGTTTTTACTTAAAATTATATGTAAAAAAACTGTGTGCGTGCATGTACGCTCATAAGAAGTTATCTTTCTTTTGCCTATCAAAACACAAAAAAAACACTTTTAAAGTTTTTAAACACAAGTGACAAATCGCCGATTTTTTTTTCAGTACACATGTTAAAAATGAATGAAATATTTAACATTGAAGGCTAACTTCATCATGTAACTTCAAAAACTCTGATTTGTATTACTAAAATTCGAATTATTGTACAAATTTTTATTAAAACGTTTTTACAAATAATTTTAAAAGTGACATTTTGTATACATGGAGTGTAATGAAATGAGAAGTCGTGGAAGACCAAGGAAAGCATGGCCCGACCAAATTAATCAAATACTGAAAGGCGGCCACATTCGAAAACCGCAGAATCGACGAGCGTGCGTATTACGATATATGAATGTAGAGAAATCTAGAGAGGTATGTCAGGACAGAACGGTGTGGGGGTCCATCCTATCTGCATACTCCTCCGATGAAACGTCGTGATGGTTAGTTAGTTACAAATAATCTTGCGCAAAATATTCATAATTACCCCACTAAAATGTGACAGTTCTTTGGAACTATTGTATTTTACACTTTTTACGACTTCATTCATATCTCGTTTCATGATATGTTTTTGTAATCATTAGTTGATCTTATCAACTATCAAGGCTAGGAAGATTTTACATCTGGGTCATATACTGCGTGGGGAAAAGTACCACCTTCTCCAACTGATATTGGAGGAGAAAATTGAGGATGCCGAGGGCCCGGTAGGAGAGGGAGTGGACCGGCATCTGAAGTGTGAAGGAGCTGTTCCGAGCGGCGCAGGACAGGGACAGATTCGCAGAGGTGATCGCCAACGTTGGGGGGGACCCGACAGGGCACTTGAAGAAGAAGAAGAATCGTATGTTGGCACGCGTGAAATGTACGGCCGTTAATCGTCATTGATGGCTAACTTCGTCATGTCGCACTCCCGTAACGCACTCTCATTTACACCTTCTACTAAACGTGCTAAAAGACATATAAGGTGAGGATGGAGGTCACCTCCGAAATATGTGATTTAATAAATTGAAGTGGAATAAAAACAGCGTTGTTATTTTAATTACAGAGTTAAGAACAATTCGATTTATTTTACATCGAATGCCGTTTGCAATCGGAACAATGAAGGCCATCGCTACGGGAGGCTACCGGGTACGCTATTCGCATTCCAGTTGCGCGCGCATCGTTAATTTTTCTCGAGAGGAATGCGCAGGAGGCTGTAATTAGTAATTGGAGAACAAGATTGTTCAATAAGCTGGCCCTGTATCGATCACTTCTTAATCATTCCATGACTGCGTCGTGCATACACATTGGTTAATTAAACCTGGTTTTGGTCAAATATAATCTCCAATCAGTTGCAAACGAATTAATTAGCTTTTATCAAAATACAAAGATTCCAGTACTAACATTTACAATGTTTATCGAATTAAGCGATTGCATTTCAAAAATAAATGTTTTTTAATGTTGACTCTCCGATCCATTGCGGGAAGGACACTCCGAGGGAAGGGAGTGATTTGACTCATGAAAATAAAATTAACATTGACAATACTCCAGTTAACAAGGTGTCCCAATTCAAATATCTCGGGTCGGTCCTTACTGCGGACGCCAACGTAGACACTGATGTCAAACACAGGACAAATACCGCCTGGCTCAAGTGGAGGTCTCTATCTGGTGTCTTGTATGATCAAAAAATTCCAATCAGGACCAAAGGCAGAGTCTACAAGACTGCAGTGAGGCCCGCCATGCTATATGGAGCAGAGTGCTCGACCAACAAAAAATTTCACGAACGTCGAGTCCACGCTGCCGAGATGAAAATGCTGAGATGCGCCGGAGGCGTCACAAGGCTGGACCACGTAAGGAACGAATACGTGTGGGGTAACTTTAAGGTTGCCCCAATAACGGAAAAATTAAGAAAATCTCGACTCCTGTGTACGGTCATGTGATGCGAAGAGGCAGTGAACACATTGTTTAAAAAGCCCTCAGCATTCCCACAAAACCAATAAGAAGAGGTCGCCCAATGGCAACATGGTGGGCCAACATGGAAAAGGAGCTCAAACGCGAGAACCTGACAGTGGAGATGAGTCAAAGCGTTTTCGTACGAAGAGGCCCGACCTCAGATGATAGGAAATGGCAAAGGGAAAGAAGAAGAAGTAATTGAGCTTTCTAAAGTTAGAAGTAAAATAAATATTTTTTCCTTAAAATATCCAGAACTCACGTTCTTGGTTAGTAGCCAAGTCTGCTGTCTCCTATAAAAATGATTTAAGACGTTTTGAACACTGTGCGGTTGGATTAAAATTCGATTAAGCCGTCATACGCAGTTTAACTTGGTCTAACAATTAAGATGAATGAAGTTGCGGCACTTGGTATGGTTTATGTAATGCATAGCGCGTTTATGGCCAATAACAGTAACTCTGCCGGCTCCCATAAGAATACAGCCTCTCCGTGCGGGGGACAGATTGCCTATTAAGTCTTGTTCTAATAGGACCATCCGAGGTACCGCGTACCCTGCCTCAGTAACACTATGATATTATCAGGGTAATACTCTACAGCAACGTTAGAAAAATGTGTATCACTGCCAAATGATATTAATTTACAGTGTGTCGAGTACATTAAAGATCTGGGTATCATGTTTGAGTCCAACTTTACGTATAAATTACATGTATCTAATGTTATCACGTGAGCTAACAAAATGCTGGATTTTGTTCTACGAAACGCGAGATCATATTTTGAAAACACGGTGATTCGGCTCTATGAAGCGCTGGTTTCCAGCAATTTGGACTATCAAATCAAATCAAATCAAATCAGTTTATTTTCTCAAAAGACATTACAAACATTTTTTATAGTTTAAGGCATCTATTGAGAACAGGTAAAACATAAGGAATATATAATACCAGGAACGCATGAGAGATGGTTCGACATTAGGAATACAAAATACTCTCCAAAGTCAAGAGTATTTGTCTTCTGAATGTACTTTCACGAATATGAAAGACATCGATCTCCGAAGCGATCATGTTCAGCAGTTTGATTGCTCTCCCCACCGGCATCACCAGAGGCAGGTTGGTTCTGCATGCTGGGAGATAAAACAGTCTGTGCTGACGCTGTCGAAGATAGCCATCCGGAACATAAAGATGGATAGCCTCCAAGATGACGGAGTTCTCAAAGAATCCCCTGATAAGTCTGAAGAAATGGGTAAGTGTGCACCCATCCCTTCTTATCTGTAAACTATTGGTCCCCAGCATGCCCAAGAGGAATGCAGTGGGATAAAGCCACGGATAGCTACCAAACTCCCTCATGTAGAGATATCTCAGAAATCTTTTCTGAACCCTCTCTAACATGAGCGAGTATCTCGCCTCGTGGGGACTCCATATCACCGAGCCACACTCGAGCCGGCTCCGGACCAATGAGTTGTACAAAATTCGCAAAACATAGGGATTCTTGAAAACTCTACCAGTTCGGAGAATAAATCCCAACATTTTCAGTGCAACTCCACATATTCTCTCGATGTGAGCATGGAAAGTCAGCCTACTTTCATAAACGATACTAAGATCCTTTATCGTTGCTACTACTGCTCCATCATTCATTTTTATTTGAATAAAAATCACAAACATATAATTCCAGACGTTTGCAATTACATTATAAGAATTTATAAGAGAAGCATTAAAAAAACATTAAGATTAAAAATTAGAAAGAATCATAAAATTGATATTGCATCCCTGAGGCAACTCACACTATCACGAAATATGTCGACCTCCGAGGCGACCCAATTAAACAATAAGATTGCCCTGCCCATAGGAATAACCATTGGCAGGTTGGTTCTGCAGCACGGCAAATAAAACAATCTGTGCTGTATTTGACGAAGGGACAACATTATCAGGGACGAAATTATCAGGGATAAATAGACCTACACCACTCAGGACATCCGAGTTATGTATATGGCAAATGTTTAACATTTGATAATTAGCCTTAGAAGGGCGAAACATGTCATTCCCATAAAATATAATAAAACTTCTAGAAAACTGACGTTTTCAATCGTATTAATTAATTATAATTAAATTCTTAGTATGGATCATTATCATAATCCTGTTTATAGAATTGAGAATGAGACAATTTCGATATTACATGCTACCCGTCTTGTTCTACGGTATGGAAATATGGACCTTGACAAAAGCTATCACCAACAATCTGGATGCATTTGAAATATGGATATATTTAATATAATATCATGGTCAGAAAGAGTCACAAACGAGTAAGTTCTTAAATTAATAAACAAAAATAAATTGTCAAGACCATAAAGCACAGGAAGCTCATGTTAGAGAAGGTTCAGAAAAGATTTCTGAGATATCTCTACATGAAAGAGTTTGGTAGCTATCCGTGGCTTTATCCCACTGCATTCCTCTTGGGCATGCTGGGAACCAATAGTTTACAAATAAGAAGAAATGGGTGCACACTTACCCATTTATTCAGACTTATCAGGGGATTCTTTGAGAACTCCGTTATCTTGGAGGCTATCCATATTTATGTTCCAGATGGTTATCTTCAACAGTGTCAGCACAGACTGTTTTATCTCCCAGCATGCAGAACCAACCTGCCTCTGGTGATGCCTGTGGGGAGAGCAATCAAACTGCTGAATATAATCGCTTCGGAGATCGACGTCTTTCATATTCGTGAAATTACGTTCAGAAGACAAATACTCTTGACTTTGGAGAATATCTTGTATTCCTAATCTCGAACCATCTCTCATGCGTTCCTGGTATTATATATTTTTATGTTTTACCTGTTCTCAATGGAGCCTTAAACTAAAATTGTTGTTTGTAATATCTTTTGAGAAAATAAATTGATTTGATTTGAAACTAGAATACTCTTGGCGCATTATGAGAAACGATAAATACAACACCTTGGACAAACGAATTGTTTCCGAATTTAAGGACGGTGGTGTAGTTGCGTGGTGTTACCAGTTCACCAGCGGAGCAGCGTATTTCCACGCAGAGCTCATACTACTCGTAATAGACCCATCACTAGCCATTGTGTCGCGGAACAGCGCAGTCATCTCGTGGCAACTTCCAGGAAAAGGACACCGATTTTTAACAGCTTTTCTTCCGCGGAGAAATGGCCTCACCACTGTATTTACTTACCCTGGGAGTAAAGACAGGGATGACAAAAATGATTAACTATAGTTAAAATACAATACATGGAAATATGAGTATTCATAAATATATTTTATTGAAATTCTCACGCTGTCTTTGGTTTGGTAGAATTCACTTGACAATAAAAATGGCGATGGACTAGCTATCTATCATGTGTCATGAGAATCAATAGCAAAAAAAAAATGACCGTAATTGAGTTCAAATAATACGTTGTATAAAAAAATTGCCATGCATGCCATAATGGAGGGTATGACCGAGGGGACAAACTCTAAGGGACGCCCTCGCCATGAGTACCTGGAGGACCTGTTGGTGGACGTGCGATGCTCATCATATGCAGATTTCAAAAGAGCCGCACAAGACAGGGAAGAATGGAAGAGAAGAATAGAAGAAATTGCTGCAAACCAATCCCAGGATTGAAACTTTCTAACTAAATACAAAAATTTGGAAAGCAACGTAGAACTACTATGAATCACATGTGACTACACGTTATTTTATAAAACGTGAATGAAAAATAAATTACACCTTACATCTTAAAAATATAATATGACGATTTATATTAGCAAAACGAAGTGCTTAACGATATCAAAAGAGCCGTTCAGATGTAAACTGATCATCGATAACACACCGATTGAGCAAGTCATGCGATTCCCATGACTTGATTCATGCGAGCCACAGTGACCTATACGACGAAGTGCGAGCACTAACCAACAAAGCGACAGCTGTGAGGAAAAATACACGCTAACCGAAAGTAAAGTCAAGATATACAAGGCATGCTTCCGCCAAATCATATGGAATAGAGGTCAGAGCCGATACCAATAGAACAAAGAACCTTCTTAGAGTAGCAGAAATGCGAACCCTACGCTCCATCGCAGGCAAAACCCTCGATCGGATCGGAAATGAAACGATAAGGTCTGTCTGTGGTGTTGAGGACATATTAGGATGGGGAAGAAGCAGAAGGCGCTTTTTGGGAGACCACGTGGACTGCATGGAGAATCCAAGAATTGCAAAAATTGTTAAAGATGAAAACCCAAGCAGCAAGAGATTACCAGGATTACCAAAAAGGCCGCCGACGAGATAAGGGATGGCTGGACATCATCATCCCAGGACAACTCGCCGTCACAAACAGGTCGTACGACAGGAATGCGTTTTATTTTATTATTGATTAACCCCTATTTAAATATTGCACACGGTCTTATACTCTTTACATTTATTGTTTACTTTAGTGAAACTAATATTCCCGCACGCACCCTTAAAAATTTCACATTATAATGTGGAATTTATTTTGCGCACTTGTGGATTGAAACGCTTTTTCACAACCTACTGTCAAAATATGATATTGGGGAAATGAAGAAAAATGTTGCAATTAACAAAAATGATGTCGAAAAACTAAAATGACGATAAAAGACAGTTAGATACAACCCTATTGCATTTCTGTTCCTTATAGCAAATACATAATGTATAAGTATCCTAGCCTTAATCATCGAGAATGATTTAAAAAAGCCGACATTAGTTTCACAGGTACTCAATTTGGGTAACAAAGGCCCCCAGTTCTGGGTAATGGCATTGAAGGGTTGACGGAGTTAAGTTGTCACAGATGCCGGCGTACTCAGTTTGGAGGGAAAATTCCGTCATTTTGTCACACAATTACCAATCTATCCAAGTCGATTCTCTATGGATTCAAATTAGAACGTGTTAGTCGAAAAATGGAGTTTAATTTATTGTTACATTATTTTTAAAAGTGAAGTTTAGCTGATTGAAATGGAACGAATGCATAATAAATGGTGTTGTGATGCAGTATTTCGAATTGATGGGCACAAATCAATAAGTTACTAAATACGATTTGGCAATATCAGGAGAAAATGTGACGCAACATTATGAAAGGTATGTTCAATGCTTAAAATATTTAAATGAACCGAAAGAAATAAAACTTAGCCTTCTAGATGATATCGTATTACCTTACATGATTTATTGCCTACTGCCTGCTTATCTGGATTAACAAAAACATTGTTCATGACACATTGTCTTGATCTTTTTAAACGTCCAGATTGATTTTCAGCAGGTGAATTCTTCGGATCTGGAAAGTGGCAAATGTAATACCCAAAATCAGCTCTTAATTGCTTATTATTGTGCCGACTGAAGCAAAAATGGCAGTGCACAATAGGGTTCTAGTGCAGACTCTTAGGTATGGAAGTGAAGCTTGAAATTGGAGTGGAGTAGGACAAATGCCGTAGGAATGAGATCACTCAGAATAATGTATTTAAAAAAATGTATGATAGAATATCTAATGATGACGTAAAAAAGGAATGTAAAGCGGATGAATGTGTCCTAAATAAAATTAAGAAAGGGTCACTAAGCTGGTTTGGACACATGGAACGAATGGATTATGGAAAAATGGTTAAAAATATATAGTGTAAGTAAGTAGTGTGAATGGATAAATAAGTCGAGGAAGGCAAAGGAAGACATGACAAGACCACATGAATCAATTACTGAAAGGCGGCCATGTTCGAAGTAGGAACAATCGACAAACGTGCGTGTCACGGTGTGTGAATATACATAGAAAAGGTGCGAGAGTTATGTCAGGAGAGAACGGTATGGCGGTCCATCCTCTCTCCCTACCCTTCCAGGGAAAAGTGGTTAAGGTAAGGATGGTTAATTAGTTAGTGTTATAGAACAAATTTCAAATGCTTCGTTGCCTTTAAACTGCAATTGCTATCATGCTTGTTCGCAGTATTTTTCTAAGGTCTTTATTTTGAAACATTTTATTTTCTTTTCTTTTTAGATACTCAAACAATGGTGGTTTGATGATGTTGTTGAATAATATAATACTTTTACAGATTTAAGGATACAACTTTACAGAAGCCAAGCGTAGATATGTTGCGAGGATGCTATATAATAATACAAACGTTTGTACCTACTGCAAATATACGCGGTTGGCTGAAACCGTATTTCTGGAATCTTCTATAACCAACGTTTCAGTGATGTCGTGGTAAGTGAATTTTTTTTAAACTAAACGTATACAATACATAAACAATATAACTAACTATCTAACCATCACACCGTCTCCCCGAAGGGGCAGGCAGAACGAATGGACTGCCACACTTTTCTTTCCAGACATATTTCTCTCTCTTCCTCATCATTCATACATCGTGTCATGCACGCGTATCGATTTCTCTGACTCCTCACGTGGTCGACATTCAATATTTGATTAATTTGCGCGTGCCACGTTTTCTTCGGTCTTCCTCTATTTCTAGTTCCATTTACATCGTTAACATATACCTACTTATTTTAACCATTCTTTTTTCATGCATTTTTTCCATGTGTCCAAAGCATCTTAATAATTCTTTCATTATTTTGTTCATAACACCACCATTCGCACCGCATTCGCTTCTTATATTTTCATTCGACACTCTATCATCCACAGAGTATCCACACATTCGTCTAAGAGATCTCATTTCTACTGCATTTATTCTACTTTCATCATTCTTTTGCCAGTTCCATGCTTCGCTTCCATACATAAGGGTCGAAATAAGAACATCATTGTGCATTGTTAAAATATTCATTGTTTTAGAGAAAGTAAAGAACTATATATAATCCAACATTTCAAATCTGTCAGCTATGTTAATATGGATTATTTGAGATAATTAAGTAATAAAAAAATCGGATCAAATTTATTCAGGCAGATCGGATAAATTTTCAATACACATCACATAAGGAAGCAAGGAAGGTTCCTCCACGTGTGGGGTGTACTGAAACTATATTACCCGAAATTCCTGGAAACTGTCCCTTTTTTCTTCCATCACAATGGAAGATGGCAGTTAAGAACTTTTAAGGGCGATTCTAACAATATACATAAAAAGTTTGCTATTGACACGAAGTACAAAAATGAATACATTTTCTTGTAAAACTTTAATGAACATAATAAATGTTAATAGTTATGATTACCCCTCCTGAAACACACCCGTTCATGATTATTATACGTTTGGCTCGACTAGTTTCATTTTTTAATATCTTTTTAAACTGACCACATTCATGAACTGAAAAAATATATATTTATAATATTTATATCAGCGATGAAGGGCCGCCGTCTATGTCCGAAATATTTTTGTTTTTTGATTAAAATTTTTAATAAAGTTAAAAAGTTTTAAAAAGGAACATTTTTCAGTTCCGTTTAATATTTTAATCCTAAAAAAAATGTTTAAAATTATCTTACATGAACTAACTAACTAACTTACCATCACGCCGTCTCCCCGGAGGGGTAGGCAGAAAGAATGGAACGCCACATTGTTCTGTCCTGACATACGTCTCTCGCTTCCTCTACATTCATACATCTTGTCATGCACGCATATCGATTTTTCCGACTCCTCACGTGACCGACATTCAATATTTGATTGATTTGATCGTGCCACGTTTTTCTCGGCCTTCCTCTATTTCTAGCTCCGTTCACGCCGCTTACATATACCTTCTTTACCATTCTGTCTTCACTCATTCTTTCCATGTGTCCAAACCATCTTAATGACCCTTTCCTTATTTTGTTCATAACACTTTCATTCGCACCACATTCACTTCTTATACTTGCATTTGTCACTCTATCTTAAACAGATTTGCCACACATTCGTCTTAGAGATCTCATTTCTACTGCATTTATTCTACTTTCATCCTTCTTTTGCCAGTTCCATGCTTCACTTCCATACATAAGGGTCGGCACAAGAACACCATTGTGCACTGCCATCTTAGCTTTGTTTGCGATGACAACTTTAAGTGCACCATTTATTCTGTTGCCTGCCCCAACCCTTCTTACAATATCCCTCTCCACTGTAAACATACTTCCTAAATAAACAAATTCATCCACTTGTTCCAGATTTTCACCGTTTACACTAATGTTGCAGACTGTCATGCTTCCTTCTTTTTCGAAAATCATTACCTTAGACTTATTCACATTCATCATCAAATCGTATCGCTTGCATACCTCTTACATGAACACATACAAAAATGCGAATCATTTAGTAATAAATAATGAAAAAAATTTTTTTTCATAAAAATTATTTTAGATAATCACTATTTTAGCGGAAACACTCAGATATTTCAACATTATTAAGTGTTTAAATAAATAAAAATTATTATTAATATCACAATTGATTAGATTTTGACGCGACAGCTGTTTCGCTAACCGATGTTAGCATCGCCAGGTCTTACAATCAACTTAAAAAATATTTTATTACATGTAAGTAGTTTTACCATTTTCTGGTCAGTGAGCTGCCAAAACTGACCGTGAAATAAAACAAAATAATAAAAAAAAACTACCACGACGTTTCTCCGGAGGGGTAGGCAGAGAGAATGCTTCCTTCAAATTCATTCAACGAGTCATACACGTACGTCGATTTTTCTGACTTCTAGCATGACCAATCTTTAAAATTTGATTAATTTTGTCATGCCATGTTTTTCTCGGTCTACTTTTACTCCGTGCTCCACTTACATCATTAACGTATACTTTCTTAACCATACTTTCTTCATTCATGCGCTCCATATGTCTGAACCATCACAGCGATCCTTTCATAATTTTGTTCATAATTCCTTCTTCCGCTCTACATTCCTAATATTTTACAGTATTTGAGATTCGACATTTGTTCTACCACACTAAGTTTTGAAGTCTTAGGGAGCTAAATGCAAATTATATAAAAAAATCATATTTACAATGAACTTCTACCATGAAATTTTTTTTTTTTTTTTTTTTTTTTTTTTTGTATACAACAGGTTTTTATGACCCTATTACTGTATACAATTTACATAAATTTTGCATGCATTTTACATACATTTTAAAATACATGTTAAAATAAAACAATTAAAATAAAATAAAACAATATTTAACAGTTGTGGTATGTACCTATATGTTCCTTAAAGGACGTATAGGTCATTTGGAAAATGTCCACATCGACTGACACCTCATTCAAGAGCACCATACCCCGAGTTATTGTATGCTGCGCCAAGACATTTGTCCTGCTATGCGGTATGCACAACAGATCGTGTCTTCTAGCGCGAGCATACCTTTCCGGTGCATTGAGACCATAACACTCTAAGAGGTATGGGCTATCAATGAGGTTACGGAGTATTTTAAATCCTAAGATCATCAATGTACCCTTTCTTCTTGATTCGAGACTGCGGTACTCTGTGTTAATCAATAGATCATTGTGGTGCATAAACCTCGGATACACCCCATTCATCCGCATGTAGAGGTATCTCAGAAATTTTTTCTGGATTTCCTTTAACAACATTAACATTTATGGTATTACTTTTCAAATGATACTTACACAATTATTATAAATGCATTAAGTACCTACTGAATAAAAACAATATTGAGAATTAATTAAGCTAAAGGGAACACTGGCTCTGTTCCGAATTTGAAAAGCTGTCAGTGGAGATGGCGCGAATCGTTCGGCGGCCTTAACGCTCCTTCCACTCCGCCCAGCGCCTGCGCAGAAGATGGCTATCTCGATTTTCACAATTATTATTACACACCATACATGCAGGTCGGTTAAGTTCATTTAACATTAATTAAATGGCTTCCTGACGTTCGCCGATAATTAAAATAGTGACGGACACGTTTTCTTGCCGTATTTTCACTACGCCGGAATAAGAAATAAAAATATTCGTAATTTTGTACTTAAACAGAAAAAATGTTTAATCTTTAATGTGTTATATCAACTATACCTAAGCGTTTTTTACAATTAAAAAAATGTGGTGTTGAATGTAAACTATATTTACACCTCCTACTCTTGGTTGAAGAGGTTAATGATAATATTCACAATTATTATTATTTTTTGTATTTAAAGTAAAATAAAATAAAAACACTGTAATTTATTTTTCACCACTATGCGGTTATTTTAATTGCCGACTAGTTTCGCTTGTACCCAAGCTTCCACAGGTTTCGTAATAACAAAACAACAACTAAATATACATGTGAATCTGTGCAGTGTACAGTGTTTTTATTTTATTTTAAATACAAATAATAACAAACAAACCATTACGCCGTTTCCCCGCAGGGGTAAGCAGAGATAATAGACCACCACACTACTCGATCCTAACACACGTCTCTAGATTCCTTCACATTCATACAGCAAGTCACACACTCACGTCGATTCTTCTAACTTCGACCGACCTTTCAAATTTGATCAATTTAAAAGGTCGGTCGTCATCCCAAGTTTTCCTCTGTCACCCACGAATCCATACTCGATTCACACCGTTAACGTATACTTTCTTAACCATAATAATAATAATAATAATAAAAATAATTAGGCTAATTTGTATAGCGCCGTTTTCGTGAATAGCTCACCTCAAGGGCGCTTTGACAATGTTTTTAGTCATAAGAACTGCATCTGACACCAGAAATCAGATTACCGTTGTTTAAATTTAATGCGATATTTTGAAAAGGTGGGTTTTTAGGTGAGATTTAAAATCTGTCGGATTGTCAATAAATCTACATCGTGCAGGAAACATATTCCAGGCGGACGGACCTGCCACTGCGAAACCCGATCTCCGAAATTCGTCCGGGTATTGAGCTTTGGCTCAACTAATCTGCCTATTGCCGAGGAGTTTGCTGATCGAAGCGTAGATTACCGCATGTTAGGGCTAATGCTAATGCATTGCTGTGAAATATGCTAGTTCTTTGGAACACCGTTTATAAGTCGTGCTGCCGCATTGAAAACAGATTGAAGTTTATTTGTTTGTTTATTTTCGTATGTTGGCGTAAGTGCCGTTGCAATAGTTGAGTCGAGATACAACGAAGGAATTAACAAGTGTTTTTAATGCATCAGTGGGAACAATTCTTTTGATTGCTTTGAGCTGCCTTAGGTAAAAGAAATTGGCGCTCACTGTCTTATTTTTTTTCAAAATACTTTCTTCCACTCTACATTTCTTCCTTACATCTGCATGTAAAATTTTGTTGTATTTCGTTTTACCACACATACGTTTAGGGATCTTATCTCTACCCCATTTATTCTGCTGTTATCTTTCTTCTGCTAGTTACATGTTTCACTTCCATACAGTTGGGTTGGTACTAAAACTCCATCGCGAATGGTACCTAATGTCGATTGTTAGTTTTATAAACAATCATTAATTTGATTCTTGTAAATGGGATACCACACCACGTATAAAGCAAAATTTAGTATTAAATCCATGAACGGAATAATAATTGACGTATTGCTTTTGAAAAACTATCTTTGAAACTGTCAAGAGTTAACGATGTCAGTTTTTATTTAATATTTTGTATAAGTAACGAGACGGTTACAAATACAGCTGAATGTTTACCGTATTTTTAAAAATTAAAACAAGTTTACGTTTTTAATTATATCTAGTAACAACTTTAAAAAATCTGCAATACCTGCGTTCGACTTGTAATGACAGACGGAATTGAGACTTGGGCTGACACCATCAGGACAAAAAGTCTCCTCTTTGTGAGGACTCTCTGATCCATTGTGGGAACTTCCAGGGAAGATTCCAGGGAAGATCGTCGAAGTGATGTCGAAGATGTGTTTTGGGGACTACTTCTGAAAGAGTTCCAACAGGCAATCGACCTCCAGGAAGGCCACCCAAAAGATGGTGAAGCAGATAGCATGCATCCCAGGAACAGGTTCCGAAAAATAACAGGACACTAACTAACTAACTAACCATCACGCCCTCTCACTGAAAGGGTAGGCAGAAAGAATAGACTGTCACTTTTCTTTACTGACATACTTCCCTCAACATTCACACATTGTGCATTTACGCACGTCGATTTCTCCGACTTCTCACGTGGTCGACATTCAATGTTTGATTTATTTGATCGTGCCACGTTTACCTCGGTCTTCCTCTATTTCTAATTCCATTTATTCAATTCTTCTTTTTATTTATTCTTTCCTTGTGTCCAAACCATCTTAACGTCCCTTTCATTATTTTGTTCATAACACTTTCATTCGTACCGCATTCACTTCCTATATTTTCGTTCGACACTTTATCATACACAGATTTTCTACAAATTCGTCTAGGAAATCTCATATCTACTGCATTTATTCTAGGTTCATCCTTCTTTTGCCAGTTCCGTGTTTCATAATAGGACACAGTCCTAAATAAAGTAGAAGAATAATGATTTTTAACAGTATTTTGAAAATAACGGAGTGATGACTTTTCCTTCAATCTTTGTTCATCTATGGTTTATCGATATTTAAGATTTGAAATTGGAACTTACATCAAGTGGCCCCATCACACTTATCCGGTGGGTACCTACCGTCGGTGGCAGGCAGCCCCTCTTCCCGCCATTAATGTTTTGATCGATTATGTCTGGCAACACCTTAATGCCACATTTGCATAATAAAATTACCTCGCATCGCGTATCTTTGCAATCATAAGAGAGCCAGCGCTAAGAGGCGGTGTGAGTTCCCACCGAGGGATTCAACAGTTGAATCATTAATTGATTCAACGGAATCTTTTCAAAAAATTTAATCTGTTTCAATTTTTTTAACCTGACGATCTACGTTGATATTATATTATTGCACGTCTTCATTACCCGTTTCTTGAAATAACTATTAGAACAGTCAAACATACTTTTTAATTCATACAATAATTTTAACATAGGTATATATGGTAGATACCATAGTTAATACGAATCTATAAGCTTTTTAATATTTTATGGGAACTACATGTTTAGTTGTACTAAGACATTATCAAATGTTACGAGTTACACACATTTGATACTGCCTTAATAAGGCGAAACATGCCACTTCCATAAAATATAACATAATAAAACTTCTAGAAAACGAACATTAAAAAGAAGAAGAAGAAAAAGAGAAGATATATTAATCATTTTTAAAATACTCTAATAATTTAACCGAAATATCTTGATGGAAGGTTATTTGAATTGATAATTAACAAGATGAATTTTTCATTGACTACTTCCACTTTTGTGGAACAATCAAACAGCGTGTTTAGATTATAACGGTGAATAAAATATATGTAAACGACGTGAACGGAGCTAGAAATAGAGGAAGACCGATAAAAACGTGGCACGATCAATTAAATATAAAATGTCGGTCACGTGAGGAGACGGAGAAATCGACGTGCGTGCATTGACACGATATCGGAATGTAGAGGAAGCGAGAGAAGTATGCCAGAACAGAATAATGTGGCGGTTCATTCTTTCTGCCTACTCTGGGAGACGGCGTGATGGTTTGTTAGTTATACTTATCAAATTATAACTATATATTACAATCAGGTATTTACAAGCCAGGAATAATGAGAGAACTAAATCTATACATTCCCTACAGCTATAGCAGAGCAAAGGGGCATTTCTTATTTTATGCCCCGAATTGCCGTACAGAGGCTCTTCGAAGTTCTTCTGTATTGAAAGCGATTCGTCTTTTAAATGAGGTGGTAAAAGAGATAGGGGGGAGTAAGGGGGATCCTATTGACTCTTCGAGCGGTGCATGGCCATCACCGTGGTGATGGCCATGCTACGCTTGAGGATGGATCTGATCCCAAGTACCTATCCACACCTCCTCGACTTTGGTCTCCCCTGGAAACTATGCGAAATGTTAGAGATCGAGTGTGAATAACCTCGGTGAATAATATTGATACATAGGCTAACGTGGAAGGACACCTCGCCAACCCGTCTGGCAAGCGTGGCGTTGTAATGCCAACCACCCCCCGTATGACATGTCATACTTGGAGAAATATGGGGGAGGCCTATGTCCAGCAGTGGACGACAACGGCTGTTAAAGAAAGAAAAAAGAAGAAAAAAGAGATAGACTCTTTGGATGCAAATAAAGCGAATACAGGCATATTTCTGTTCACATGGTTCTATGTATATTTCCTTTGAGGTTTTTTTGCACTTAACATCGTTGGTTCGCGGTGTAATGACGAAAAGAGTTTTTCAACAAAATAATAGGCGTCTTCTTCTTCTTAGTGTAGGCCTTGTTTCTCAAGAGGACTTGACCTCCTGCGAGTTCGCCCCTTAGCTGTCGATTCATTTCTTTGGTGGTCTGCCCGGGGGTCGTCTACCTCGGGGCTTGGCCGTGCAACACAATGAGAGGGAGTCTGGATGGATCCATTCTCCCCACGTGTGCATAATGTTTAGGCCCAATTCTTCTCCTGCATTGCTAATGCTTATAAGGAGCTCCTGAAGACCTGCGATGTTATCCGCTAGGATGACGGTGTCATCCCTAACTACTCATGAAGCCCTACTACTCATTATTCATCAGGTCGTGGAGGGTAATAGAGCGGCTATTGGTTGCTTGCACTGTGGACTACTCGGTGGACCGGTGAGAGCGCGATCAAGGAGCGGTATAGGTGATAAGAACGGACGGTAGCGTTATTAAATGGTAAACTGCCGGTGGAGGGGGGAGGGGAGGGGAGGGGAGGTGGCCCCGATCGAGGGCCGCGGATATGAAAATCTCATCCAGACACCAATTTCGTTAAATTTCACAACTTTCCAATTATAAAAATTGCAACGCTCGCTTATTAAAGCGCATATTTATGGGGATTTTTAATTTTTTTGATGGCGCCCGTAACTCAATGACAGTTATTACGGCTCCTCTATTTTTAATAAAACCGCGGTTCTGCCATAATTTTGCGGGTAAAATTAAATACAATACTTATTGAATATTAATAGTTATCAAAAATTAAGATATTTTCGATAATACGCGCGTAAAAAAGAATTCCTGAGATGATTTGGACATATGAAACGAATGGATGAGAGGAAAATGGTTAAAATGTTGTGTACAAGCAGTGTGAGTGGAAAAATAAGCCGTAGAAGACTAAGGAAAGCATGGCATGACCAAATTAATCAAATACTAAAAGGCGGTTACATTCGAAGTCGGAAAAATCGACGAGCGTGAATGTTACGATGTAAGAATGTAGCGGAAGCTCGAAGCAGGACAGATCTGTATGACGGTCTCTGTCAACCCTCCGGGGAAATGCGTGATAGTTATTTAGTTAGTTGTCATACATCGTAAAACGTACGCTCGTCAATTTTTCGACTTCGAATATGATTGTTTTTTAGTATTTGATTAATTTGGTCATGCCATGTTTTTCTCGGCCATCTTTGACTTTTTCTTCCATCTGAACTGTTTGTATTCAACATTTTAGCCATTCTTCTCTCATCCATTCGTTTCATATGTCCAAAGCATCTAAGTCATCCTTTTTTGTACTTTTAACGACGACGCAAACCGCGCTGTGGTAACAATTTGATCTGAATCAATAAACTTCAAATTAGCGTTTTTATGTGACAATAATTTGTTTATTTATAACAATATGATTTTAGTTATATTATAAATAATTGAGAAATTTAGTTTTGAAAGGAGAGACCTGGTGAGCGAATCCAACAATAGAAAATTGGTATTCTGAAAGTTATAGAAAACGAGTTAGGGGTATCTATTATCCCCTTTTATTAGAAAAAAAACAATATTTAGGAAAACGTATGTTTTCTGGAAGGTTTATATTTTAGTTACATATTTACCTTGAAAGGGAACTATCAGATGTCTTCATTTGATAATGCTGTAGAAAATATTATATTTAGAAGTCCTTGAAAACGTACGTTTACCTCAGTTTAACATACTTAAAACTAACATAATTGAAATTAATTGTTTAAATGTAAAGTTTCAAACTAAGACATTTTTAAATGTGATTGTTAAGATTAACTACAGCATGACTGACATTGGCATAGTGAAGATGTCAGAAACGCTAACGAAACTGCTCACAATTATTATAAATATACAGAAAAAAGATTATATATATTATATTATAATACATAATTTAAGGTGAAGTTTTTTAACCGAATATTAATGGTAATTTCTTTGATACATTTCATTGCATATTTAATACGAGGTTTTAACCCGTTCATCGTATTTTTTTAATTGTAAATCTTCTTCTTCTTTAAGTGCCCTGTCGGGTCCCCCCAATGTTGGAGATCACCTCGGCGAACCTGTCTCTGTCCAGCGCCGCTCGGAACAGCTCCTCCACACTTCGGATGCTGGTCCACTCCCTCACGTTTCGCAGCCAGGACATTTTTCTCCTACCGGGCCCTTGGCGTCCCTCAATCTCCCCTCAAATATCTGTTGGAGAAGGTGGTACTTTTCCCCACGCAGTATATGACCCAGATGTGAAATCTTTCGAACCTTGATAGTTGATAACAGTTCCCTGTCAACTCTAGCTCGCCTCAGGACTTCGGTATTGGTAACCATGTCTGTCCAGGTAACTCTGAGCATTCGGCGATGGAGCCACATTTCAAATGATTCCAGTCTGTTCATCGAGTTTACTTTCAAGGTCCACGTTTCACATCCGTACAATAAAACAGACCACACATAGCATTTGACCATTCTCTGGTGGAGTAGATTGTAAATAGACAATTTAAATAGGATACGTTCAAAGATGTCATGTTCTTGAGTACTAGTTAATTTTGTTTTCCTAAACCAGCGGTAACGAGTGGTCGTATGTCCTGTTTGTAACGTTGGCTGTCCTGGGATGAAGAACTCCAGTCGTCCTTCCATCTCCTTGGCAACCTTCCTGATAATCTTTTGTTATAGGGTTTTCAGTTAAAGCAATTTTCTTAAATCTCGTATATTTCATGCGGTCTATTAAAAGCTAAAAAAAAATTATTCATTTTTTACAATGAATTTTAAAGTAATACAATTATCTTTTCTCGGTTTCATTCTTCTCCAAGAAACGTCTCCATCCCGTCCTGTCTTTGGCCGCCACCTTCCAGCTTTGATGCTTCAGGACCCGACAGTCTGCCACGGCACCATCCAACCATCGCGCTCTTGGCTTGCCAACGCTTCTTCGCCCTACTGGATTGTCAGATGTGGCATTATTGAAAATAATTCAAGAACCCCTTATTATTTGTTTTTTCACCACTTTATTTTTGATCAAAACCATTTGGTTTCGCCACCGGAGCTTCGTCAGAGTAACAATATAAAAATCCGTTTGTTTTGTAATCCTGTCAAAGTTCCAACTTAAGAGAAACCGGTTGATTTAATAAAACAAAAATATAGTTATCAATGAAAGCGAAAACGGTCGTTCACAGTGGAATTCTGGTCCCAACACTAATGTATGGAAGCGAAGCATGGAACGGGCAGAAGAAGGATGAGAGCAGAATAAATGCGGTTGAGATTAGGTCCCTAAGACGTATGTGTGGTAGAACGATATACGACAGAATCTCAAATGCTGATATAAGTAAGGAATGTAGAGAATTATGAAAGGATCGCTGCGTTGGTTCGGACATATGGAGGGCATGGATGGAGAAAGAATGGTTAAGAAAATATACGTTAATTATGTAAATGGAGTACGGAGTCGAGGCAGACCGAGGAAAACATGGCATCACCAAATTAATTAAATTTTGAAGGTTGGTCATGTGGTCATGTTAGAAGTCGGAAGAATCAACGTGCGTGTATGACTCGCTGTATGAATGTGCAGGAAGTTAGAGAGGTGTGCCAGGATAGAGTAGTGTAGCGGTCTATTTTACCTGACTACCTATGGTTTGTTGTTGTTGTAAGTTTAAAAAAAAACATGTGAAATTTAAGGGTTAATTTTTTGATGCTTATAGTGTGAAGATATGTTTTGTTAATGTATTCAGGGAAAATAATGGACTTTACAATGAAACTCGTCAAAAATCAATTGCGTGTTGCAACCTGCGATAATTAATAATTGGCGCCTTAATGGGAACTGTCGCCTTAAGATATTGTTCGAGCGAGTCTCCCCACCAGATCTTCGTACTTAAGTTAATTTATTGAACACAAAGTAGGTCCTGCATGCATAAAACATTTTGCGGGGATCGTGTAGGTATGGACTAAAATGGAAAATTAATATTAATGAGTTGGTGCCTTTCGGGTAATGTGATGGATTGATTTTGCATGCTGCACCACCCATTATTATTTTAATAATTACGTGTGCTTCGTTTAATGAGTATTTCAATATTTAATTTTCCGAAAGAAACAAACACCATTAACCTACTAATACGACTCATCTAAAATATTTATTGATATTATTTTTGTTTGCTTTCCATAATCAATTATCAAAGAAATAATGATTAAATAATTTGACCGTGGCTTTATACCACTGCATTCCTCTTGAGCATGCTGGGAACTAATAGTTTCAAATCAAATCAAATCAAATCAAATCAGTTTATTTCATCAACAGACATTACAAAATTAATTTTCAAGGCATCTATTGAGAACAGGTAAAATAATATATTATACCTATATAGTATACTACCAGAAACGCATAAGAGATGGTTAAACATTAGGAAGACAGGATACTCTCCAGAATTAAGAGTATTTGCCTTCTGAACGTACTTTCACTAACATAAAAGACGTCGATCTCCGAGGAGACCGCGTTCAGCAGACTAATTGCTCTTCCCACCGGTGTCACCAGAGGCAGATTGGTTCTGGCGGCCGGTAGGTAAAACAATCTGTGCTGTCGCTGTCGGAGATATCTATCGGGGACAAAAAGCCGAACACCCTCCAGTACGGCCGAGTTCTCGAAGTATCCCCTAATTAATCTAAAGAAATGGATAATTAGATGTCCATCTCTTCGAAGCTGTAGAGAATTGGTTCCGAGCATTCCCAAAAGAAATGCCGTGGGATAGAGCCAAGGATAGCTACCATACTCCCTCATGTAGAGATACCTCAGAAATTTTTTCTGAACCCTCTCCAGCATAATGGAATATCTCGCCTCGTGAGGACTCCATATCACAGAACCACTTTCGAGTCTGCTCCGAACCAATGCGTTGTATAGGACTCTGAGCACATTGGGATCCCTGAAAACTCTGCCGGTCCGGACGATGAAGCCCAACATCTTCAGTGCAGTGCCACAAATCATCTCAACATGCGCACGAAAAGTCAGCCTACTCTCATAGATGATCCCGAGATCTCTCATCGTAGATACATGTGCTAGTTGCTGGTTGTTCATTGTGTATCTATAATACACAGTTCTCAATGCTCTAGTAAAAGATAGCATAACGCATTTAGAGACATTGAATTGCATTTGATTATTGTGACTCCAGTTGACAATATTATTGATGTCCGACTGGAGGCGAAGACAGTCTTCAGGATTTTTAATTTCCAGGAATAATTTCAGATCATCGGCAAATAAAAGAAATCGCGAGAAGTTTAGTTTAGTTTAGTTTAGTTTAGTTTACAGATAAGGAGAAATGGGTGCACACTTACGCATTTCTTCAGACTTTCAGGGGATTCTTTGAGAATTCCGTCATTTTGGAGGCTATCCATCTTTATGTTCCGGATGGTTATCTTCGACAGCGTCAGAACATAATGTTTTATCTCACAGCATGCAGAACCAACCTGCCTCTGGTGATGCCGGTGGGGAGAGCAATCAAACTGCTGAACATGATCGCTTTAGAGATCGATGTCTTTCATATTCGTGAAAGTACGTTCAGAAGACAAATACTCTTGACTTTGGAGAGTATCTTGTATTCCTAATGTCGAACCATCTCTTATTCGAGTCCTGGTATTATATATTTATTATATTTTAACTGTTCTCAATAGATGTATTAAACTATAATATAATAATTGTTTGTAATATCTTTTGAGAAAATTAACTGATTTGAATTTAATTGAAAAATGTTATACATATATGGTCGGTTCTACTATATGGCTGCGAAACCTGGACTCCTTTGAAAGTGAATGTAATGAACCGGTTGGAAGAGTTCGAGATGTGGATATACCGCAGAATGCTCCGTATACCGTGGACCGATAGGGTCAGTAATGCGGATGTACTACAGAGAGCCAGAGCCAATAGAGAGCTGTTGTCGAGTGCGAAAATTAGAAAGATTTCATATTTGGGTCATGTGCTAAGGGAAGAAAAATACCACCTCCTTCGACTGATATTAATGGGTAAAGTGGAGTGACGTCGGGGAGTTTGTAGAAGGCAGCTGTCCTGGAATAACAAGAGTTCAGAGCCTGTTCCAAGTGGCGCGGGATATGTCTTTGCTGACGCGATCGCCAACGTTGGGGGGACCTGACACGGCACTGAAAGAAGAAGAAGAAGTCAATTATCATCTTTTCTTCTTTACTTATTCTAGATCATTGATCTGTTCGTCATCCTCTTGGAAGGTGGAACATCTTGCCATCTTTTCGGCGGTCCTCCTGGAAGGCGACGTCCCACGTGTATATTGTGGGCAACAACATGGAAATTACTATACCGTCCACCATATCCACGTGATCTTTCCAGTGCTGCCATCTTGTCCTGCTCCATCTCAAGATATCTTTAGTGTGACAGGTAATTCTTACTTCAGATTTCTAACTCCTGTTTTTGAGAGGTCTTCCCGCTTATATCATATTTTGCTTTATTCTCATCTCAGACATCTGACGAAGGCTTTTGATCCTGTATTAGTCATACTTTCTATAGCATATGTCATAATGTTCCCGACACAGATTTTGTAAATTTGGACTTTGCTATCTATGAGCATGTGCTATCTTTATGTTTTCTGTCATTTAAGTAGCCAGATATTTAAATTACATCACCTGCGTTTTTGCTTTATCTTCGATAACTATCTTGAATCTCGCAGATGTTTTTGTCATGTTCTTGGTCATGTTAATCAATTATCAATTGAATCTTATCAAAAGTCAGATTTTCAAACTATTTCCAATAATTGATTCAGCACTAATCTTTTAGGTGTTCCTTTATCTTCCAAAATACTTAATATACCTATAGTATATGAACACAAATAGCTTTACGAAAATACAAGTACATTAGGGATCCATATATACGGACAGTATCAAAACCGATCTGCGGCTTGAAACATTATTACAAAACAACTATGGTTCAATTTTCTAATTTATACTTCAATATAATTTTTTTTTTCATTTTTAATGAAATGAAAATAGTGGATTTAAAAAATGTGAAAATATAATTTATATCCATGGCTGGATTCAATAGCTAACTAACTAACTAACTTACCATCACGCCGTCTCCCCGGAGGGGTAGGCAGAAAGAATGGAACGCCACACTGTTCTGTCCTGACATACGTCTCGCTTCCTCTACATTCATACATCTTGTCATGCACGCACGTCGATTTTTCCGACTCTTCACGTGACCGACATTCAATATTTGATTGATTTGATCGTGCCACGTTTTCCTCGGCCTTCCTCTATTTCTAGCTCCGTTCACGCCGTTTACATATACCTTCTTTACCATTCTGTCTTCACTCATTCTTTCCATGTGTCCAAACCATCTTAATGACCCTTTCCTTATTTTGTTCATAACACTTTCATTCGCACCACATTCACTTCTAATACTTGCATTTGTCACTCTATCATATACAGATTTGCCACACATTCGTCTTAGAGATCTCATTTCTACTGCATTTATTCTACTTTCATCCTTCTTTTGCCAGTTCCATGCTTCACTTCCATACATAAGGGTCGGCACAAGAACACCATTGTGCACTGCCATCTTAGCTTTTTGGATAGGCTTTTGTTTGCGATGACAACTTTAAGTGCACCATTTATTCTGTTGCCTGCCCCAACCCTTCTTTCAATATCCTTCTCCACCCTCCCATCCTTTGTAAACATACTTCCTAAATAAACAAATTCATCCACTTGTTCCAGATTTTCACCGTTTACACTAATGTTGCACACTGTCATGCTTCCTTCTTTTTCGAAAATCATTACCTTAGACTTATTCACATTCATCATCAAATCGTATCGCTTGCATACCTCATACATCCTAGACACCAGGGCTTGCAGTTCGTGCTCGTTGTCTCAATAGCTATACTACATTATTGGCACCTACATTCAGCATTGTTTGGCAGCTTTGTTCAGCGTTGTTTGGCAGTTTCTTTGAGTATTATTAGTCCATTGATAGTCAATTTTACTTAGCATTGTTTAGTAGCTTCGTTAGGTAACATTAGGTAACGGCCCTGTTTTGCGTTGTTCAACAAGTACGTTGGAAATCATTCTGCGTTGTTCAACAAGTACGTTGGAAATCATTCTGCGTTGTTCAACAAGTACGTTGGAAATCATTCTGCGTTGTTCAACAAGTACGTTGGAAATCATTCTGCGTTGTTCAACAAGTACGTTGGAAATCATTCTGAATTGTCGTTGAATTGTCATTCAGCATGTTTGTGGGGCAACGTTCGATAGCAACGTTGAAAATCATATTAAGTTTCATCCAATTATCAAATCAAATCAAATTAAATCAATTTATTAACTCAAAAGACATTACAAACAGCAAATTGTTTAAGGCATCTATCGAGTACAGGTAAAATATTATAAAAATACAACATAATACCAGGAACGCATTAGAGATTATACATAGATCGACCACGTTAGTGGTTTAATGGTTTGGTTTCTGATACTGATGGCATGAGTTCAACTTGATTCATTCAATGCATGACCCGGGTTCTTTATTACTCAAACAACTTTTAAGTTAATTAATACGAATAAAAACGCCTGTTTTCTAGAAGTTTTATTATAGTTTATGGGAATAACATGTCTTGGATAATGCCTTAGGCTGGCAAAATATGTCATTCCTACAAATTATAATAAAATTTCTAGAAAGCAGACGTTTTCATTCGTACTAATTATTTAATATGGGATTTTACATCATTGTGCAAGGAACAATAAATAACTTTTAAGTTTATTTTGAGATGGTGTTAAACTTATTTAATGATTGATAATACGTCTTTTTAATATCTATAACTGTAATTATTAATATTTATATCTGAGAATTGGTGAATGACTGTGGCGCATTTGTGATTGGCAAGCTGATATTAGTATTTTTTTTATTCGGTTTGTATTAATGAGATGATCTGAACAGAGAGCTGATTGGAGATAGCGGTCCTCCGGTTCCGAGAACAGATAATATCATTTTGATCTCCGTAATACGATCGATGTACTTGCAATGTAAATATTGATATTCATTTAAATACCAGATAGAATGAGAGCCACGAGCAAGAGCTAGCAACGAACAGCTACCATGATTCTTAAAACTGCATTTTGATGTTATATTAATCAGATATTTTTTTAACGTATTATCAATTAACATTAAATTTTGCATATCTAAAAAAGCTAAAATAGCAGTGCACAATGGTGTTCTTATACCGACCCTTATGTATGGAAGCGAAGCATGGAACTGGCAACAGAACGACGAAAGTATAATAAATGCAATAGAAATGAGATATCTTAGACGAATGTGTCGATACTCTGTGTATGATAGAGTGTCGAATGTAAATATAAGAAGTGAATTCGGTGCGAAGGATGGTGTTATTGACAAAATAATGAAAGGATCATTAAGATGTTTTGGACACATGGAAAAAATGAATGAAAAAAGAATGGTAAAAAAATTATGTGTTAACGATGTAAATGGAATTAGGAATAGAGGAAGACCGAGGAAAACGTGGCACGATCAAATAAATCAAATATTGAATGTCGGCCACGTGAGGAGTCAATCAGAGAAATCGACGCGCGTGCACGACACGATGTGTGACTGTGTTTGGAAGCGAGAGAAATATGTCAGGAAATAAAAGTGTGGCAGTCCATTCTTTCTGCCTACCCCTTCGGAGAGACGGCGTGATGGTTAGTTAGTTAGTTAGTTAGTTAGGTAGTTTATATATGTTTTTTTGTTTAAATAGAAATTGTTTACTCACCCAGATTTTCAATTTGGATGCAGTAGCAGTGTTGAACGGAATTCATGAATAGATTCAGGTGCTGAAGTTACCGTAGAATTCTCTGGTGATAAGTCGGTTAGAATTTAGTTCTATTATTTGGGCGCCACGGAGGTTTGATATTCCCTGATGGTGGAGAGAGTGCAGAAGAAATTTCTGCAATATCTCTATCTTAGAGTATGGATATTACCCGTGGCTCTTTCCGACTGATTTCATACTAGGGATGCTAGGCTACCAGTTACTCGGGAGAAGACGAGATATTCACTCGGGTGTTCACTTCTTTCAACTTATTGTATACACAACTCAAAAATTCTGAGTGATGTAGGTCTGTTCGTCCCTGATGATTATCAAAGACAAAACGGTCAAATAATGTTTTATCTCCCACGATGAAGAATAAACCTGCCAACAGTTGTGCCGGTAGGTACAGCAATATCTTTGTTAAATGGTCTCACTGACGTATTTTGTGATAGTGTAGCTCATCTGAGGGAGGCGCTGTCTTTGTTGTAATTGTGAGCTCATCATATTATTTTATAATGTATTTTATTTTATAAACCGTTTAATTAAAAAAAATGTTTTATGTATTACAAGTGTATTTTTAATTTACGCGACAGCTGTTTCGTCAACTTATGTTGACATCATCAGGTGTTACAATTTAATTGTAATTGCAATTGTAACACCTGAAGATGTCAACATAGGTTGACGAAACAGCTGTCGCGTAAAATAAAAATACAATTGTGATACATAAAACAAAGTTTTTTTATGTATATAAAAACGATGGTTTTCAAGGAGTTTTATTATAATATTTATGTACGACATGTTTCGCCCTTCTAAGGCATTATCAAATGTCTGATATGTCTGATATTGTCTGATATTGATAATGCCTTAGAAGGGCGAAACATGTCATGCATACATATTATAATAAAACTTCTTGAAAACTATCGTTTTTTCATACATATTAATAATTTAATTTGGAGTTTTACATCATTGTTCAAGAAACAATAAACAAAGTTTTTTAATTAAACAGTTATAATGTTAAAGTATCATAGTGTTTCGGCCAAAACAATGATCTATTTATTATATCTTGTTATGTTGTGTGTCTTCAACTTATTATTGATAATATTATGTATGATTTATTGATGATTTACTGATGATATTATGTATCTTTAGTGTATTGGAAAGTAGTTCTGTGATACTCCTGATACGTTTAGATACATACATGAAGTGAATTGAAATGAGAAGTATTTGTTCAGGCTGTATCTGATGATGCATTTAAGAACACCGTGTATCGTGTAATATTTGTCAGTCAGTCAGTCAGTCAGTCAGTGAAGGCGAACTGATCAACAACCAGGCCTGGGTACCCGGGTACCCAGGCCTGTTAGGTAATTTAATTTATTCATTACTTTATGATTTACAGCGTTTAATAGTCGTGGGCCACCTATCCGAAATTATCTGGTGTTAGCAAGATTTATGGCGGGGAGATACGAAAAAACTTAATTAACAGTAGCAATTATTTATCTTGTTCACCTAAAATGGCTATCTGCCCAGGTTGAATGTGGAATAATTTGTTGTTGAAATTTTTCTATCAATTCTCCTTCTATGCGATACTCTTAACTAGCTAGAATTAAAATATTTATAAATACATTGTTTTTATACTGGAACATTGATGTCTGTCTATCTATACACATTGAAGATATTATTTTAAAATAATACGAATGAAAATGTCTGTTTTCTAGAAGTTTTATTAAATTTTATGTGAATTACATTTTTCGCCTGTCTAAGCCATTATCAAATGTAGCTTAGACTGGCGAAACATGTTATTCACATAAAATATAATAAAACTTCTAGGAAACGAACATTAAGTTGAAGTAGAAAAGATATATTCATATTTTATAAGATAATCTAATAATTTGACCGAAATCTCTAGATAGAAGTTTCGTTTAATAGATTATTAATTAAAACGAAATATTTAAATAATTACTTCCTCTTTTGTGGAACATTCAAACAAATTAATGATTTATTATTAAGTTTTACGCCATTATTCAAGTACATTTTAGATAAGGTATCAGCGTCATCGTCCCTGGCATCAACTAACTAGCTAACTAACTAACCATCACGTCGTTTCTACGGAGGGGTAGGCACAGAGGATGGACCGCCATACTAGTCTGCCCTGACATACCTCTCGAGATTAATCTACATTCAAACATCATAACATGCACGCTCGTCGATTTTACCGACATCGAATGTGGCCGTTTTTTAGTATTTGGTTAATTTGGTGATGCCATGCTTTCCTTGGTCTTCCATGGCTTCTCTTTTCACTCACACTGCCTATGTACAACATTTTACTGATATCACTGATTATAGATTTAAATCAATGATATTAGAATTTATATTACAATCTTCAATATGAGCAGAAAATAGCTCATTATTATGAAGAAGGAATCTGGTTGTGTCCAGGCTCGAACCCAAGTCCCCTGGATCAGGAGCCAAGCGTTCTATCACCGAGACCACCACCGGATTGTATGATCTCCAAACCATCATCACCATCAACATACATCATCATCAAGAGGCATCTACTAGACTAGTAATTAAATACACATGCTTTACTATCATATATGAACGTTAAGGAAGAAAATCTGTTATTGTAATTTTTACATTAAAAAGTATACGTGATAATATAGTCAATCAGAAGAGAAGGAAAAACTCAATCAGTAAAAAAATATGTATTTACGAATTCCTTAAAAATGGAAAAAAAACACCTTCTTGAGAGAATATGAAACACGGAAATCCGAAGAATATGCGAATTCGAGGATATTGTAAGATGAGCACGGTAGAGAAGAAGCTTTTGGAATGAACGTGTGATCAGAATGGAGAGGTTCGAGGGCCGTAAGAGCAGCAAGGAACTGTTTATCTCAAGGAAGCAGACCTCAGGGACGACCTCCAAAGAGATGGAAAGACAGCTGGCAGTTTACTTTTCAAGAAGGAACTTGACCCGGGCAATAACAGGCCAAAAAGGCCTAATCCAAGAAGAAGAAGAACATAACAATGAACCTTGTTATCAATAAATTCATCAACCCCTTTTCTTAATAAAAAAACTCAATTCATATAAGAAGGAAAGCTTATGTATCTTTATTAATTTATACTCGTACCAGTGACACTCATGGTCATAAAATTAATAAGGTTTATAGAATAAATAAAATATTTGTTTATTTAAAAAAAAATCAAACTAACTAACTAACCAACCACCACGTCGTCTTACCAAAGGGGTAGGCAGAAAGAATGGACTGCCACACTTTAACCGATGCGGCACTCCATCCTTCTTTTTTTGCCCCCGCGGGGAACGCGGTGTGATGGGTTACGAACCTCATCGCCACCAATAGGCATCTCCCAATGGTAAACAATTTCAAAACGATTAGTTTCAAGACTAAAATGTACTGAAATCTCGTATTTTTTTTTAAATAGCATTTTTTTCATATTTGAACTATTTGCCTTAATAAAAATCAATTGGATTAAATTTTTGAAGCACATATATTAGTTTTTCTTAGTGTACTGTTGTTTTCTTAGAATATCGTATGTATAGTATGTGGTATCTTCAATATATTTTAAAATATACACACACAATAAGCTGAAATAGATCTACGGTATTAACCAAAATACAATTCTACGAATGCGTGAATTTTAGATTCATCTATTTTGAAATGGAATTTTATTGTGCTATTCAGATACGCGGTGAATAATTACATATTTTTCAATCTTCTCTTCATTTTTCCAGTGTCATGTCAAGTCTCCTCGACGTTGACTATCACCCGAGAGTTGGCTTCTCTGTCCCTGGCAGCTCGAAACAGCTCCTCAACGCTCCTCATGCCAGTCCAGTAATGAAGCCAGGAGATTCGCCTCCTGCCAACACTTCGTCATCAGGTGCAGTATTCATATTTCCCCCCCCTAATCACATGTCCTAAAAAGGACAACTTATGGGATTTAATATTGGCCAACAATGCTCTATCAACTCTGGTTCTCTGGATAACGTTTATGTTGCTGACCACATCGGTCAACATTTTGCGGTGCAAACACATTTCAAATGCCCCCAGCCGGTTCATGATACCAACTTTTAAGGTCCATGATTCAACACCATATATAAGTATAGACCAGACGTAACATTTGACCATTCTTTGTCGAAGTTTCAAATTAATATTGTCATCACAGAAAACACTTATAATCTTATTAAAGGCTGCACGAGATATTTCTATTCTGCACTTGATTTCGGTATCTGGTCGAGGTTCTCTGTTATTTTTTTGTCAATGCATCAAAATATATTATATTTATTTTATTTTTAGTACATTCTTATTGAGAAACATGCAGGAACTTCGACGTTCTTTCCCATAATAATAATAATGATGATATTTTAAATGTACTTATTATAATGAGTTATTGAGGAATTCTTCTAAAAATAACGCCTTTTAGAGATGAATAACAGTGTTTGAAGCTGGTGGACAACGTGGAACATAAAGATGAATATTAAAGATTTTTCTATTTCGGACTCTGCAGAGAGTATCTCGATAGATGTGTAGGGCTTTTTAGATAGAAAGATATACTAAATAATTTTTTTTCTTCTGTTCTAGGCAGAAAAGTTGGTAAAATAGTAACGCAAGGGAATTTTGATATACGAGTACCAAACATTTATGTTGAAAAATTGCAAGATGAATTGTATATAATATATTAGTAGCATTTCAATTTACAAATTAAAACACAGAAATTGAAACAATAAATAAAACTTAAAATTGAAATAAAAACTAAAACACTTTTTTTATACTAAAATAAATATTTTTTTGTACTCTTAAACAAATATTTTTTACACATTTTACACGCTTTGAATTCTCGAAATAAGAAAACCAAATAAAATTATCAAATTATTATAGATCACTAGAAGATGTCAGCATTGTTTTTGGAACCGTTCCAGGAAAAAAGTGGCCAAACAAATAAAATAGAATAAATAGTTCATAAGAAATGTACGATGTTGTAAATTTTTTTTATCAGATATTTACATTTTTAAAAACGAAAATGCCTTTAAGGCGAAACATGTAAAACCGTAAAAAATAAAAGAAACTATAATACTTTAAAATTGTGATATTTTTGAAATATTTGAACTGGTTTATATTTATATTTCGACAAGGTAAACATGAAGGAGAGAAAACAAATGAATATATCGTTAATAACGATTTTTTTTAAAACGTCATAATAGAATTCCACAGTGTTAACGTATTAAGTTTATAAAAATAAGAGGTATTTTTCCCAAGCAGACTTGTCAAATATGGGCCAGGATCGTCATGGTTTTTAGATTATATTTTCTGGGATCTCGGAATGTCCGTGTCGCGTCGAGGTTTACGATATAGTTGCCGATAACCCTGAAAATGGAATTTGCAACGATCTCCGAAACGACAAAGACACACACATACACAAGATCCTAGAAAATACACAATGTTTTTAAAAAGATTAACACCAAGGATTGAAATCAATGATATTATAATTTCTTTTACAATCTTCATATGAGTACAAAATAACTCATTATTATGTAACATACTTTTAAAATAAAAAAATTGAAAATAACTTTGTTTAATCCACAAAATATTTAAAAAAATATTAAAAAACACGGCGATTTTGGAGGATACCTTGAGGTGTAAAAATATAATAAAAACTAAACAAAGAAAGACTAATATAAAAACGCATTTAAAATTCGATACAATAATTCAAATTTAAAAATTAACCGGTGCTATTTGTTATACGTACTAATAATTTTTTTTTATCAGTAAGAACTAATAAATAATATTAAATAATAGTAATACATGATGATAATATAAAAAAAATATAAAATTGTAATTTAGAAAAAACATACATTTGAAAGGACATAATTTATATAGAAATTAATTAGATTGGAGATTTCTACATTATTATGTAGAAAGCATATGGTCGTGTCCAGATTTGAAACCAAGTTCCCTGGATCAGTGCTCGAGCATTCTATCCCCTAGACCACAAACCTATTTGGAGGGATTGAGAATGAGGTTTCCGTAACAAACGTAAAAACTATAAAATCCAAGTTATGTAGAAAGTTGAGAATCGCCCCCTTCGTGGCTACCGAATAAGCAGGCACATTAATGTTCTCGTTGGGTAGTTATTAATGGCTTCGATTGCCGATGACATTATTTAATTTGCATCTTCTGATTGGATTTCCAATGATGATATATCGATATTTGTTCTGTGGAATTATTCCACCACGCCCCGGCGGCCGGGCAGCGGAAGACGTCATGAGAGCCCATTCAAAAGTACATAAATATACAACTATAAATTCTAATTAAAATGATCATTGAAAAATAGTTTACAATTTTTTACTAGAGTACAAATATCTTTCGTTGCGGAGAGTGATTAAGCTTCTTCATAGCTTGCGTGAAGAAATAACAATTACTGCGTTCATATAAAAATATATATTTGTTTTCTAGAAAATTCCTTTATAAATATACAATATATTTTTTAAATTCATTTTTCCATTAAAAGATAGTTATTAGATGCGAAATGATCTGATGATGAATGGTAATAAATCCAAGGTAAAAATTAAAAAAAAAAAAATCTTGACAGTCTGCAACATTAGCGTGAATGGTGAAAATTTGGAGCAAGTAGATGAGTTCGTGTATTTAGGTAGTATGTTTACAAAAGATAGGCGAGTGAAGAGGGATATTGAAAGAAGGAGTGGGACAGGCAACAAATTTAATGTTGTCATCGCAAACAAAAACCTATCCAAAAAAGCTAGAATGGCAGTGCACAATGGTGTTCTTCTACCGACCCTTACGTATGGAAGCGAATCATGGAACTGGCAAAAGAAGGAAGAAAGTAGAATAAATGCAGTAGAAATGAGATCTCCTAGACGAATGTGTGGTTACTCTGTGTATGATAAAGTGTCGAATAAGAATATAAGAAGTGAATGCGGTGCGAATGATGGTGTAATGAACAAAATAATGAAAGGATCATTAAGATGGTTTGGACATATTGAAAGAATGGTTAAAAATTTATATGTTAACGATGTAAATGGGAAATAGAGGAAGACCGAGGAAAACGTGGCACGATCAAATTACTCAAATATTGAATGTCGACCACGTGAGGAGTCAGAGAAATCGACGCGCGTGCATGATACGATGTATGAATGTTGAGGAAGCAAGAGAAATATGTTAGAAAAGAAAAGTGTGTCAGTCCAATCATTCTGCGTACCCCTTCGGGGAGACGGCGTGATGGTTAGTTAGTTAGTTAGCTATAATTAATAGAGTGTCGTCATAGGCTCCATCCAGGTCTGTTTTTTGCAGTATTTTTCCAGAAATCGCTATCGTTGTCAGTCCTTTTTGGAGGTTCGCTTTAAGGTAGTAGTCTGGTAACTTAAGCCGATTTTCATGTCTTTTTTGGAGGGCGTTTTTTTTTGTAGGATAATAAAAATGAATCGTTTTGGAAATTTAGGATGTTTTTATTTACATATTAAAGATACAAAATTTTTTTCTTTTGAAAAAATTTAATAGTTTATTATTATTATTATTAATCGAAGTTGGCACCTCGAAAAAAAAGCACGTCGGTGGCCCGGGTGATTTTGACTCTTGATGTTATCTGAAATCAAAAACTCTTGAAAATTCTTAATCTAAAGACATGTCATTCTGGTCGGAACTACCGAGACATTTTTTCACCCCTAACTTTTTATTTTTCAACCCCTTCTTTGCTGACTTTTTTTTTACAAAGTCCGCCATTTTGTTTTTTATCCATGAAATTTAACTTCTGTAGTTCCGTCGACGATCTGGAGAGAATTGCTGGACATGGATGGATGGGAGCGGCAATGGATAGGGGGCGGTGGCGTACTTTGGGAGCGGCCTACATTCAGCAGTAGATGGCAAACGGCTGATGATGATGATTAAGTCTTAGTTTGAATTATGAGGGCACCTATCCTCTTAGGGTAACTATCCCACTTTTACCCTATTCATGTTTTCTTTTTCACCATTCTTTCATCATTAATTTATTCGAGGAAAATACACGTTAAAACCATTGATTAATTTTTTTCGCGTCAGCCTTAAATATTTTTATCATATCGTTTATTTAAAAAAAAAATGTTTTATGAGGGATAGAGATTATGTAATTCTTTTTAAAATTGCGGACGAATCGAAGGCGGGTAGGCATAACCAAAGTTAAAATTACATTGTGGCGAAGCATGACGTCAATTTTCTAACAAGCTGTAAGTAATTTTATGTTCACGTACTCAAGTACGTACATAACACTTACAAACATGCCCGTACCAGCTCAGGTCAGTAGTATGAACGTTTCTCAATCGAAAATAGACGATTTAAACTGTTAGTGGTATTTTTCTTTGGCGTAACATAATTTATTTATTGTTTCTTGAACAGTGATGTAAAACTCCAGATTAAATATTTAACAACAAAACAACAACAAACCATCACGCCGTTTCCCCATAGGGGTAGGCAGAGAGAATGGACCGCCACACTTATCTATCCTGGCACACTTATCTAGCTTCATCCACATTCATACAGCGAGTCAGACACGCACGTCGATTCTTCCGACTTCTAACATGACCAACCTTTAAAATTTGATTAATTTGGTCATGCCATGTTTTCCTCGGTCTGCCTCAACTCCGTACTCCATTTCTCCATCCATGCGCTCCATATGTCCGAACCAACGCAGCGATCCTTTCATGATTTTGTACATAATACTTTCTTCCGCTCTACATTCCTTTCTTATATCAGCATTTGAGATTCTGTCGTATATCGTTATAAATATTTAATACGAATGAAAACGTCTGAAGAGATAAGAATTTGATACTTCGCCCTGCAAAGGCCATTTCAAATTTTCATCAGGGTGAAATATGTAATTCCTATAAAATAGAATAAAACTTCTAGAAAGCAGACTTTTTCATTCATACTAAAAATAAATATATTTTATTCAATATTCTTTTAAATATTTTTAACAAAAAAAAATTATATATAATCCACATATTAAATTTTTTATTGTTTCTGAAGTTCTGAAGATTTTTTTAAATATATTTTTTTGTATTCTTGTAGGAAACACATTTTGAGTCGATTTTCAACGTTTTTTCACAATAAATTGTACTTCTTAAATGTTTTATTTTATTTATTAAGCTCAGATATTTTACGACATGTTCAATTTTTTAAGAAATATCACAAAATATTTTCTGGATTCTAAGATATATAGTAATGTTTGTTATTTGCTTTAAGATCTTACTATGATATAATATATACAGTCAATGTTGTCTATTGCTGAATATCGGTCTCCCTATACTTCTTCACACACTCCTATTTTGCGCCCTCTGCATTCAGTCACCAGCAAGTGTCATTATATCATCCGTCTCTCTCGACTTCTAATATCTTCTTTTTTATCTTCTCTTCAGCCTATTCAAATCCACTCCTGGACAAATGCTTCGACCATTCGCTTCCACTCCAGTCTGTCTTGTTGTCCGGTTCGACATGTCGGTTCATGTCATCCTTCCACCGTAGTTGTGGTCACCTTGTACGTCTTTTTGCAGTCCATGTCCATGCTCTCCAAGTCAGCAGTCTTCTTGTCCATTTTTCGTCCGAGCTTCTGGCCACGTGACCTGCCCATTGCCATTTCAGAGTCGCCACACGGTGGATAAAAAAGACTGACCCCAAGGATTTAAATCAATGATATTAGAATTTATTTTACAATCTTCAATATGAGCAAAAATAGCTCATTATCATGAAGAAAGAATCGGGTCGTGTCCAGGCTCGAACCCATGTCCCCTGGACTAGGAGCCAAGCGTTCTAATGACATATCTTCACGAGGTCTTTATTGTACAACCCTTCTGGTCAATCTTTGATCTCCCTATATGGCAGCATGTCTGAAATGTATATCAGTAAAAATAATACTATTTTATTTATTAATATTACGACCACGGGTCCCCAAATGTTGGCTCGCCCCCATAGCACTACGCCCTTGCGCGTAATGACATGATTATATTATTACAGCCGAAACTATATTTATAGTGGCGATTTTTATAATTGGATTAGCCGCCGCAAAGGTGGCGATAATTAGAGTCCAGCGGCTCTAATCCTGTTCCAGAGTCGCGGCTAATAACCGTAATTACGTCCGAGTAATTCCTAGCCGAATAATAAATCTAGCACTGCTTCTAAGGAATATATCTTATATTGTGTAGGATTAATACGCTCTAGGTGCTAATTTCGCCAATTATTTTTACAAAAATCAACGCCCACTTCACTCATACAGATGCGACTAACAATTACGAATAACTGAATATCCAGTCACATTATTCTAGTACACTTTTCTCTTTGCGTATATCAGGCCCTGAAACCCTCTCCGTTCTGAGTAGCGCGAAACAGCTCGTCAACTATTCCAAAGTCCACTGAATGAAGGCAACAAGGAAAAAACCTATCCAAAAAAGCTAAAATGGCAGTGCACAATGGTGTTCTTGTACCGACCCTTATGTATGGAAGCCAAGCATGAACCTGTCAAAAGAAGGATGAAAGTAGAATAAATGCAGTAGAAATGAGATCTCTTAGATGAATGTGTGGATATTCCATGTATGATAGTGTCGAATGAAAATATAAGAAGTGAATGCTGTGCGAATGATGGTGTTATGAACAAAATAATGAAAGGATCATTAAGATGGTTTGACACATGGAAAGAATAAATTAAGAAAGAATGGTAAAAAAATGTATATGTAAACGATGTAAAAGAAGAAACGAAATAGAAGAAGACAGAGGAAAACGTGGTACGATAAAATAAATCAAATATTAAATGTCGGCCACGTGAGGAGTCAGAAAAATCGATGCGCGTGCATGACACGATGTATGAATGTTGAGGAAGCGAGAGAAATATGTCAGGAAAGAAATGTGTGGCAGTCCATTCTTTCTACCTACCCCTTCGGGGAGACGGCGTGATGGTGAGTTAGTTAGTTAATTTTTGAAACTCTTTATTATACTGCCAATTCTAGGACATATTTGATATCTTTAATTTCAGTTTATTATTTATTGCATCAATCAGTATTTTTCACCGCTTAGTATTAAATATGACCCAACAAAGCCTTTCATGATTAAAAATTAAAAGTCTTCTTACTCTCAAAGTTGTAGTTAATTCTATGACTTCAATGTTACTAATTAATTCCTTCTAATATATTTTAATCATCATCTGATATGCTCATATCCCGAATTCCTCTAGATGGTTCATAGTATTTTTTTTGGGTACATATCTCTTCTAATCATAGTATAGAATTTCACCACCTTCTGTCAAAATTTTAGTCGCAGAACCTTTTTTTCATTTTGTAACAAATATTGTACTTTATTATGTCTCGGAATGTGTATCAAGGTTTTTGGGGAGGATGCTACTATAATATTTAGAACTGTTCAGCTTTCTAATCCTCCAATTTATCAGTAATGTATATGTCCTTGAATGCGGGTCAATCGTAGTTGATTCTCTTTATTGATACTGCATAAGAAGACATATTCGCAGTCTGGAAATGTTCCAACAGCGCTTCCTCAATCGCATTTTATAAATTCACTGGAGCGATCACATCAGCAATGCAACAGTTCTTTTTTAATTTAGACTGCGAACCCATAGAGGACCTACTAACTTTGGCAAGACTTTGACTCGTCGTGTAATACGTATAGGAAATGATCTAAACGAATACCTAAACGAATCCTTTTTGGCAAATTCCTAGGCAAACGAAAGTTTGGACAAAAGAAGCATTTCAAGGATTGCTTACGGGAGTCATTGACGCTTTGCAACATTTACATAAATTGAGAACAGCTAGCTCTTGACTGGCTTGAATTGCGAGGTCTATTCTAAAGCTGGTAGTGGCTTTGTCTCTCTCTGCAGCTTCGAAGTGATGGGCACCTCGTAACCCATTATTTTAGATTACTCAGGAGATATTTCGAGAACTCGGCCGTGCTGGAGGGTGTTCGACTTTTTGTCCCTGATAGATATCTCAGACAGCGACAGCATAGATTGTTTTACCTACCGGCCGCCAGAGTCAACCTGCCTCTGGTGACACCGTTGGGAAGAGCAATTAATCTGCTGAACGCGGTCTCCTCGGAGATCAACGTCTTTCATATAAGTGAAGTACGTTCAAAAGGCAAATACTCTTGATTTTGGAGAGTATCTTGTCTTCCTAATGTCGAACCATCTCTCATGCGTTTCTGGTAGAATTCTGTATACAATATATTATTTTACTCTTTCTCAATAGATGCCTTAAACCTTGATTTTGTAATGTCTATTGATGTAATAAACTGATTTGATTCATCAGCAGGACCAACAGAGACCTAATCTAAACTATAATATTTCTGGGAGAACCTGTGTCTCTAGAATTAACCTGTTTTCACACAGAAGTATACACCGAAAATTTAGGGATAGGAGAACCTCTATTTCAGGGCCCAGCAACGACGATAAGCGCAACATTTCGAGAAAGATCTTGGGTGCTTGCAAGACCTGTCCCCCTCAGTCTTCAGTCCCATTCACATAGGCGAAGGCAATTTGCTATCACTTAAGACAACCAGTGCCTTGCTGGTCATCCAAAATATTTCGCAACACATGTTTACTAAAGCTTGATCAATTATACGTTGTACACAATGCGCTCAATCTCAATATCACTTGTTATTATGGTTTAAAAACAAATTCCCAATATCTTGGTAGGTCATCGTTATTATCATCATCAGCCTTTAGTCGTCCAGTGTTGAACATGGGCCTCCCTTCCCGACTTCCACAACTCTCTATCCATCGCCACTCTGTGACATTGACCTCCTGCCACTCTCTTGATGTCATCAGACCATCTTGATTGTGGTCTGCCTGAATTTTCTTAGGTATAATAGGTGGTTTTAAACAAACGTTTTAAATTGACAAAATATGTGTAAAGTTTATTTGATCTTCTTCTTTCGGTGCCGTGTCAGGTCCCCCCAACGTTGGTAATCACTGCAGCAAAGACATCTCTATCCTGCGCCACTTGGAACATGTTCTGAACTCTTGTTATTCCTGTCCACTCTTTGATGTTCCGCAGCCAGGACAGCTGCCTTATACCAACTCCCCGACGCCCCTCCACTTTACTCATTAATATCAGTCAAAGGAGGTGGTATTTTTCTCCCCTTAACACGTGACCCAAATATGAGACCTTTCTAATTTTTACACTCGACAACAGCTCTATTGGTTCTGGCTCTTTGTGGTACGTCTGCATTACTGACCCTATCGGTGCACGGTATATATTCACATCTCGACGCTTCCAACCGGTTTATTACATTCACTTTCAGAGTCCAGGTTTTGCATCCATATAGCAGAACAAATTATATACAACATTTAATTATTATTTGTCAGAGTTTCAAGTTTAGATTATCGTTGCAAAATAATGTTCTCATTTTATTAAATGCAGCTCGTGCAACTTCAATTCTGCATTTTATTTCAATGTCCGGGTCAAGCGCTTTAGTGATAATGCTGCCAAGGTATTTAAATTGGTCGACCATTTCAACATTCGCACCATTCAGTTGCAGAGTGGATGAAGAATAGTTAAGTTGCCCAAATGTCATCCATTTCGTCTTCTTAACGTTTATTTTTTAGCTCAGATCGTCTCCTGCTATATCAATTTTATTTAGGAGTTCTTGAAGATCGGTTATACTATCAGCTAAAATAACTGGGTCATCAGCATATCTGATGTTATTAACAATAACCCCATTAACCTTCACTGGCTGGAGTTTTCAATACATTGGAAAACTTGATTGAAATACAAGTTAAACAATAGAGGTGACCAAATGCAGCCTTGTCAAACTCCTCTGCGTAGAGAGAGGAGAGGGTGTAGGGTTTGAACAGTATTAATATCTTCTGAAATATTATAGATAAAATATGAAATTAAATTTTTTTTTTTTACAAATACTAGCCACGGACGTAATCAACAGTTTTTAAATAAATTAAAGGTATTAAACAAATACATATTTAACGTTTACGGCTTTCTACGCGAGGTCGAATTTTGTTCAAACCTTCCCCAACCTGGGGTAGGTTTGAACGAAATTGAGGAGGCTTTGAACGACGCATAAATAGCGTGTTTTTTTTAGATATTAAACAAGGTCAAAAATATAAAATATAAGAAAAAATCATTAATGTCTTCAAATATTCTTTTTAATATCAATATTTAAAAAAAAAAACACAAGAATACTCAATTTAACGCATATTAAATGATGAAAATTTTGAATAAGGAAATTTAATAAAAAAAAATTGCACGGGCTGTACCCCCGCTGACACTAGGTTGAGGTAGTTTAAAAACAATATATAGAGGTTATGAACATTCTGATGAGGTTTTGAACAGCTTTCAAAGGCTCCTCAATGACATTGTTCAAAACCTCCTCAGGGTGTCATTTTTCAAAAACATTTCAGATTAAGTATTAAAAAGTGAGTTTCCAATAAAATTAATTACGTTCATATGCGTGTAAAATATGTTGTAATAAACCTTCTTCACAGCAAAAACATATTGACTAAAGACTATTTTAGAAAAGTATTTTAAACAACCTGGTTTTATTCTAACAAATTTCACAAATGTCAACGATCAACAAGTCAACTGAATTCAAAATAGGGTTCCCCTGTCAGTGATAGCCATAGAAAATAATGTTGCCATTAGGAAAAAATAAGCAAATGTATGAAAAATAGATGTTTGGCCAAAATATTTTGCCTGTTCAAAGGCTCCTCGTGTTCAAACCGTCCACCCTCTCCCCTACAGCCATTTCGTCTTTACTCTTATTTCCATGTTTAATCTCCGCAGTTTGATACCAGTAGATATTCTTAATAAAGTTTTGCTCCTTAGAATCAATATTGCAGGCCTTCAGCATTTTCATCAGTTCTGTTTAATTGATAAATGAATTGATTTTATTGATTTTTATTCTTTATGATATCATGCGTCATTTATTTAGGATGTATATTACAAATGGAGTGATAGTTTTAATTGTTATTTCGGCGGGCAATCATCGCGAGGTGGAGTGTAGCGTGCGCACCATCTGATAGTGGCGATGATACGCGCAAGATAAAGAAAGGGACCCGGTAATAGCAGGTTCGGTAATTAGGTTGTAGAACCAATTTAGTGATTATTATTCTAAACGAATTATGGGCCCGCCATCTGGCCCCCGGCCTCCAGCCCCGGCCTCCGTAGGGGCGGGACGGGCTATAGAGTGACCATAGCACCAAGTTATAAAAATTCCTTAAAAAAAACTTATTTCACCATTAATTTCTTCTTCTTCTTCGTCAGCCCATTCCCGTCCACTCCTGGACAAAGGCCTCCTCCATTCGCTTCCATGTTTCTCTGTCCTGTGCAGACTGCATCCAGGTTATTCCGACGTGTCTGTTCAGATCATCCTTCCACCGTAGTTGCGGTCGCCCTGCACTTCTCTTTGCCGTCCACGGTATCCAAGTCAGCAGTCTTCTTGTCCACTTTTCGTCTGAGCTTCTGGCTACGTGACCTGCCACACATTGCCATTTTAGAGTCGCCACCCGGTGGATGATGTCAGTGACCTTTGTTTTTTCCCTCGCCTTATCGTTTCTGACTCTGTCTCTTAGGCTTTTTCCTAATATGGCTCTTTCCATGGCTCTTTGGGTCACTCGCAGTTTCTCGGCACTTTGTTTGGACAATGTTACAGTTTCAAGACCATAAGTATTAACTGGCAGGACGCAAGCTTCATAGACTCTTTGTTTCAGGTTAATCAGTATTTTCCGGTTTTTAAGGATTACAACCAAAATTTAAGCGAGTAAAATTACAACACATATTTAAGTACCAGCCAAGCATTATTATCCAATATGTTTAAATTCACTGAGGAAAGATCGTGTGGTTGTATGTAGTTGATAGAAGATGAAAGATGACCAGAATATGATAGCTGCCGAAACCGTTAAAAACTAATGAACAAGTGGAATAAAACTAAATACACATTAAGACAAACAGTATTTTAAAAATTATTACAATTGAAAATGTCTGTTTTCTAAATGTTTTATTATATTTTATGGGAACGACATGTTTCGCCTTTCTAGGGCATTATCAAATATCTGATTAGCAAGGCAACACCTTAGTCAAATATCTTAGCAAGGCGAAACATGTAATTCCCATAAAATATAATATATCTTCTAGAAAACAGTAAAAAAAGAACGAGTGAAGACAGAATGCCGAAGAAGGTATATATAAACGACGTGAACGCAGCTAGAAAAAGAGGAAGGCCGAGGAAAACGTGGCACGATCAAATCAATCAAATATTAAATGTCGGCCACGTGAGGAGTCGGAGAAATTGACGTGCGTGCGTGACAAGATGTATGAATGTAGAGGAGCGAGAGAAATATGTCAGAACAGAACAGTGTGGCGGTCTATTCTTTCTGCCTACCCCTCCGGGGAGACGGCGTGATGGTTAGTTAGTTAGTATTTATTATTTAATTTGGAGTTTTAGATCAGTGTTCCAGAAACAATAAACATATTTTAATTTTATGTTCATTATTCACAATGCAATTTTACTTCGAAATTTCATTTTACAACATTGACGTTTTGAAATGAATTATATATTTAATTCCTGAAAGCTACTTATTTTTTGTTATTTTATAAATGATAAAAATAAACGGTGGTCACCCCATTTGGGAGGGGACGAACTAAAATTACAAATTCGTCATAAATTTCTTTGGTTAATCGTGTTTTGGTGAGCGGAGGTGGGAAACAGTAGCCGGTGATTTCGAGACTTTGTCAGATTGAATTAATTAAAGAAATATATATTACCAGAACTATAAATCGTGCCATAGGCAAGTAGCCCACTGACGTTTTAATAACAACCTCCGCTAGATGGCTAGATGCTGCGTCTCATTGGGAATAATTTGTCAAAGCGGATCAGAGCGGTCAGGCTTCGCCGGGGAAATTCCTCGACAATTTATGCGCCTGTTATTGCCTGAAGAAAAAAATAACATTACTTGCTAGACAGGACACAGATGTAACTTTTTAATTGGATTTTTATTTATCACTTTTACCGCGTCGTGTGTCTAAATATTATGAATAATTTAATTTAATTATTAACAGGATTTTTTATTACTAAATTTTTAACTATTTTTGACTGCTATCGCTTGTGTTATCTCAAGTGACTGCCGTGTAATATAATAAATTTATTTAGATTTTTTTCTTGCATCAAATTTTGCATAGTAAAAAAACCCATTTAAATGCTTCGTACGCACATACAAGAAACGTGTTAGCAATGTTTTCTTAAAGGCCATCGACTATATTTTCATTTCATAAGTATGTCAACTTATTTTTCTTCTCATTCGTATTTCTCATGATTGAGGGTCGTGCCTATCTTCTAAATCATTGACCATGGCAAGCCATGCGCTTATGTCACCCGCCAGTCTCCAGGCTACAGCTAATGAGACATCAGTTTTTGCTCTGATTTGCGGCTTGGTGGTCGTCCTTTTGGTCGCTTTCCCTGCACTTTGCACATGATTATGAGATTTTCAAGGTTGTCCTATACTTTAGAAATCATTTTTCTTTTTTATTTACTTTGTATATAAACACTAACTTAAAAAAATAAAATTAAATATCAGACATATTTCGGACAACCCGGTCCTTCATCTTTGATATTGTAAAGATATTTAAAATATTATAAAACTGTTTACAAATATGATCAGTTTAGATAGATGTTATAAAGATTTATTTTGGAACGTTTATAAATCTTTATACGTAACATCTGTCAAAACATATTTGTAAACAATTTTATAATATTTTAAATATCTTTATAATATCACCGATAAAGGACCGGGTTGTCCGAAACATGTCTGATATTTAAATTTTTTTTTCAAATTAGTGTTGAATATACAAAGTATTTAAAAAAGGAAAAGACAAATAATACATCTACAACACAAAGTATGGCGAACATAGAAGAAATTAATTCAATTTTATTATTAAATTAATGAAACACATATGTTTTGTTTTTATTCCACTTTATTTCGCTTTTTTAAACAATCGTCCGGTTACACTTCTAGCGGAACTTCATCAGGGTAACAAAATCAACAGTTTATTTTGTATCCTGTAAGAAACTGCTTTGAGCGAAACCGGCCATTAGTAATAACAAAAAAATAAAGTTGTGTTAAAACAAAATATTTAAGGGTAACATTTATTTTTTTAATGCCACATCACAAATTAAAGATTTAATAATGAAACTAATCGGATTTATATATTTTTTACGAATGGCCTCTATTAAAATATAGTTTGAATTTTTATGAATTAAAACACTATTTTGTCCACTTCTGAGTTTGTTTTTCTCGGCATGTTTCGAAGGCTTTACACCTTACGATATAAACTATAGTTTATATCGTTCTCCCGATGATGAAGGTGAAAGCCTTCGAAACATGGCGAGAAAAATAAACTCAAAAGTGGAATAACAGTGTTTTAATTCACAAAAATTCGTCATTATGGAATTCCACAGTGATAAAGCCTTAAGTTTATTTAAAATTAAAAAAAAAACTAAAAAATATAGCTCCTTGGAACACAGTGTCGTGGGAAATTTTTTTGTTCCTGGAAAAGCAGTCTAATTTCGTTCGGAAAAAAATGGAAAAAAGTGTTTCAATTCATAAAAATTCGTTATTATGGAATTCCACAGTGATAACGCCTTAAGTTTACCTAAAATAAAATAAAAATATAGTTCCTTGGAACACAGTGTCGTGGGAAGTTTTTCTTGTTCCTGGAAGAGCAGTCAAATTTGGTTCGGAAAAAAATCTCAAAAGTTGCTTGTTGAGCCATGCGTTGAAATCTTTTTCATATAAAAATCAATCGTCGTTTTTTAGCATAAAATCGGGGAAAACTAACTACTGGCGCTTCTGCAGGTAGTCTGAACTACCGCGAGTTGTATCACTCTAGGTGATTAATATTTTGATATAGTAATTTAGATTTGTTACTCTTATTACGAAATAAATAAAACGTATCAGTAAACACAATATAATATGAATTTGTATGAAGGCATTCGATATGAAATGATTTAATGTGGTTTTATAACAATATAATGATACAATTACACCACGCGGATGGTATTACAACAGTTAGACAATCGCACATATCACTTGCGCAGTTCATATCGACAATCGCCGCCTCACCTCGCCAATGATTGGGTTCACATCGCATCGCCTCTTCTGTCCAGAGCATCTCTTCAGTCCGTACAGCCATGGTATTAATCCGTACATGGTGGTGCCACAACGCAATTCGTTAGCAACAAGAAGGCGGTGGTTACGAACCATGTCACAGCGTAGGTACTACGTTCGTGTAATAAATCATAGTATTAACTAATTGACCTAACTTAAGTATTCGTAGTTAGTATAGAAAAATCAAATCAAATCAAAACAGTTTAACTCAAAATACATTACAAACAGCAAAATGTTTAAGGCATCTATTGAGTACAGGTAAAATATTATAAAAATACAACATAATACCAGGAACGCATTAGATGTGGTATATGTCTCCTGAACGTACCTTTACTAATATGAAAGACATCGGTGTCGGAAAGACGGTGTCACCAGAGGCAGATTGGTTTTGATGGCCGGTAGGTAAAACAATCTGTGCTGTCGCTAACGGAGAAATCTATCAGGGACTAAAATACCAACACCCTCTAACACGGCCGAGTTCTCGAAATATCCCCTTCATGAATGAAATTAAAAATGAAAAACTTCATACAGAATCAAATAAAGTAAACGTCACATATAACTTTCCATATTATTAAAAAATGCAGACTTTTATTAATTATTTCTTGGACAATGTTTTAAAACTCCATATTTAATAATCGATACGAATGATAATGTCTGTTTTTTAGAAGATTTATTATATTTTACGGGATTGATCAATCCTAGGATTTGATTTGCAGTAAAGTCTTCGGTCTCGTCTTCCACTGTGCTCGGTCTTCTGCAGCCCTCTTCAACTCAACATACGAGACGCAGTTCGTGTCCTCGCACACCAGTTTTACATATTCCTGTCGGGGGTGCTCTGTATGATTTGTTCATTGAACCATCCCCTCCTTATGTCATGCATGAGACCCTCATGACGCATTATATGGCCGATCTGACCTTTCTTTAATGGATATGACAAGTACATGTCATTATTAGTTCGAATTTTCAATATTTTAGGGTATGTCTTCTAATAATTGTTAACAATGAAATCTTTGCTAGCTAGTGGGATGCCACTTGTACCAGATTAATAATGTTGAACAGAAACACTGATGGACATAGGCCTCCCACACGCTTCTCCACATATTTCCATCTCGTGCCTTCTGTGTCGAGTCACAAGTAATTTTTCTAATGTCATCAGATCATCATATGGGGAGTTTCCCACATATTCCATGCTTTACGGTGCTAAATTAATCATTTATCTACGAAAAATGAATATTTTTTAATTGAAATTTCTTGGTAGGTTCATTTTAAATAATAATAATAAAAAAATAATGGTACGTAATTCCTTTATTATTACATATTTTGTGGGTTTTCACTTATGTTTAACGTCAACCGGTTTCAGCAACTCGCTGCCATCTTCTGGATGATGGCAGCAAGCTACCGATACCGATCGACTTTAAATACAATTGGAAGCCCACAAAATATATTTGTAATAATAAAGAAATTTTGTATCGATTTTTATTTTTATTTTCATCATTTACCTACGGTTTTGGAGTCCAAGTATTCACTTTAAAGTGTGTTTTTCATTGGTATGAGACAAAAAGGATATTATAATTTGTGAAATATAAATATAAAAATGAGTTTTATTTATAATTAATTTACTTCTTGATTTTGTTGTTTATTGTTTTTAGGAGCATTTTGAAAACTAACGAATAACTGTTTTTGAATAATTAATGCGAATGAAAACATGAGTTTTTTGGAAAGAAAAGAATTGTATTATATTTTAGGTGAATGACATGTTCGCCTGTCTAAGGCATTATCAAAAATGTATAATAGCTTAGACGGGCGAAACACGTCATTCTAATAAAATATAGTATAACTTCTAGAAAAACACATGTTTTAAATCCTATTAAGTAAGTACTTCTTGATATTTGAAAAAAAAAATTATTTTTTTGTTTTGTGTGGTAACTGACTTTTTTTCTTAGAAATTTGACGTTCAATATTGTTCGAACCGGAGCGGAGGGGGATTCGTAAGCCGGCCCTCGTCCGTTTTGATCTGTCTTTACAAAATTGATCCGATGTTCTCATGCGGTCAGGCGCGGTAATAGTTTGACGTCCAGTGTCCGCCAAGTAGTAATTTGGTGCTAATAAACGTAATTGAAAAATACTTATTCAAATTGATCTCCCCAAATGAAGATTACCGCACCTGATGGAGCTGCTCGGTCCAGCGCCCTCTGGGGGTATCCACTTCCCTGCCGGCCGGTCAATCAATCATCCTTATAGAATATTCACCTCTGCCTAGGATTGTGTGAATAAATATAAATAATTGTTAACTATACAACTAAGTAATAATCACGCCGTCTCCCCGAAGGGGTAGGAAAAATAATGGACCGCCACACTGTTCTTTCCTGACTTCTCTCGATTCCTCAACATTTTCATTTAATTTAATTTATTTTGATAAAAATCACAAACATTACAGACATACAATTCCAGATCGTTTGCAATTACATTATAAAAAGAGAAGCATTAATTAAAAATTAAGCTTAAGAATAAGAAAAAATCATAACATTAATATTGTACAAAGTGTCATGCACGTACGTCGATTTCTCTGACTCCTCACTTGACTGACAAGCCGCTTATCTGTCTAGTGAAAAGGAATATCCCCATGATGGGCGACTTACTGAGAGTAAATCCAAACGATAGAAACTGTCTATCTGAATCGGTAGTTATTTGTGGCTAAACATAATAGTATAATTGTTTAGTTATATTTAATAAAATAAGCATTGTATACACAACTCTTCTTCTTCTTTCGCCTAGCCATTTCCCGTTATTTCTAATCGGCTCTCCTAATATGGCTCCAAGTTTAAGTGCAGACCTAGCCTCTCAGGTCGTTCCTGACTGTGGGCATCCATATTGTAGGAGGCTGAAACGGTCTCCTCCTTCCACATCTTCCAGTTGTAGGTCATTGTAGACCATTGTATTGTATTATATTATAAGAGTTGTATACATAAGTAGTCATCATCATCAGCCGTCTGTCATGCACTGCTGAATGTAGGCCTCTCCCAAAGCACGCCACCGCCCCCTATTCATTGCCGCTTCCCTCCATCCATGTCCAGCAATCCTCTTCAGATCGTCGGTCGAGCGGGCAGGGGGACGTCTAACTCTGCGGAATCCTGTACGCGGTCTCCACTCCAGAACCCGTCTCCCCCATCGGCCGTCGGTTTTCCAACAGACATGGCCAGCCCATCGCCACTTCAGCCCGCCCATCCTCAGTCACCTTGGTTTGTTGTCGAATAAATTCGTTTCTAAATCAAGGTTATTCCAAGCATGGCTCTTTCCATGGCGCGATGAGTGACCTTGAATCTGTAGACTAGACATTTTGTCAGTGTCCACGTCTCGGCCCCGTACGTCATGACTGGCAAGACGCACTGGTTGAAGACTTTAGTCTTGAGGCATTGTGGTATTTTAGAATTAGTCATGAAAGACTTAAATTATTTCATTGTAATCCACATAAATTACCTTAATTACCATATTCTGATCCATTAGCTCGGGTTTATAAATAGTAACGCGTTTGATTCTCGCTACAATTGATACTGTCTTAGCAAGGCGAAACATCTAATTTCTTTTAAATAGAGAATAGAAAACCAGACCAACCTTCCAGAAAACAGACATTTTCATTCATATTCATTATTTGGAGGTATTTTTAACCTTTTCGATGCACCATGAGAACTTCATTTCGCTCAAGTAAATCGCAGAAACTTTACGGAAACTTGTGGATACGGAAACGAGGAGACTCCTCCCGATTCAACCGCAAAATGCCGCTTGAAAAATTAACACGTTTTTGCACCTTTCAAATTAAAAGTGCCCAGATTTGCGTGTCGGGTGTCCAACCGGTCAAGATGCAAATTCCCTCCGATAATTGGACGGATCATAATACTCGGTGGTTAACTTTGATTAAATTCGGAACGACGCTTCCGGCGATCTCCGCGGCGGCAGTGACAATTTATAGTGCCGCCGGGGATCTCCGAGGCGCAAACTATTCAACAGAAGTACAGATAATCGATCTGCTCTAATCGAAAAGGCCCTGTGTTAGGTAAGATTGGAGCAAGAGTTTTATTTAATAAATATCTAAAATAATATATATAAATAGTCCATTGTTTTGGCCGAAACACTATGATACCCTAATATTTTAAACTGTTAAATTTAATAACTTGGTTTTTGGTATCACAACCGTATTTTATTTTATACGACAGCTGTTTTGTTAACCTATGTTACATACAAAAAAACAAAGCTATTTAATTTAACAATTTAATATATATAAAAAAATAGAAATGCCGAAATTAGATATTTGTGTTATTTTTATAAGGATTTTTTTATTTGCATTATTTACAATGACTGCAGTGGCAGTACTCCCATAGAAGCCCAGAAGCCCGGCTTGCGTAAGAAATTTTGAATCAAAACCTTTTCTGGCTTACAGAGGTTCAGCTGTTGTGGCTATTTCTCTTACGTATGATGGGAACATTGTTGGGAGGTTACTTGATGAGTTGTTGGTTTATGCAGGAGCTCGATTACTTAGATTTGGAGGTTTTGATTCAAAATTTCTTACGCAAGCCGGGCTTCTGGACTTCTATGGGAGTACCGCCACTGACAATGAGCTATGTACTAACAAGAAATTTCAATTAACAACTTTAATATTCTGAAAAGTTTTAATGTTTTTTCTCCATGATTAGATGGTAATTTTTATAGCACCATTTTCATGAGAGATTCACTTCAAGAGCACACTTCGTCGGGGAAAATCATCGTTAAAATTATGGTTTTAAGAGAGCTTCTGAAAAAACATTCGTTGTCTTGATTGCGGATATAGTAGGGCAATCTGATCTTCGCCAGTCCCGCGATGCCCAAAGCGCAATCCGCGAAATTTAAAGCTCTTAGGCGCCGAGAGTCAAGAAATGTATTTGCAGATGTTTTTCTTATAGACCGTCGCGTTTACTGCCGAGAGTTCAAGTTAGTGAGCTTGCAAAGGGTCCGTGAGGTGGTGGAATGCTTGCACATTTGACAATGCCTTAGCAAGGCGAAATATGTCATTCCAAAAAAACATGTAACAAAACTTCATTCGTTTTCATTAGTATTAATGATTAGTTACTTTACTTGTCTTCGCTGTCAAAATCAGTTTTACATATTTAAAATATAATATCACCGATGAAGGGCTGGTTGGTCCGAAACATGTTTGATATTTTATTTTTATTTTTTAATAAATGTGAGTGTTGTATACTAAGTGTAATAAAAATAGAAACATTAAGTCTTTCTTTGTTCAGTTTTTTGTTATATATTTACACCTGTAGATAAAGGTCTCCCTAGAAACATGTCGTGATATTTAATATACAATATGTGGAAAATAAACAGAGTTATTTTTCAATAAAAAAGTGTAAATTTTAATCAAAATAAAGTTTCTTCTATATACGCCATACTTTGTGTTGTTATGATGGTTCATTTATATTTTTCTTTTTTATACACTTTGTATATACAAGACTTTTATTAAAAAAATATATATATTGACATGTCAAGTCATTTATTTCCTTTGCTGTAAGTAATAACCTGAACCCCAATAAGAACTTAAAATTATTATTTTAAATTTTAAATTGAATCACAATATTTGTTATAACAAAAGCATAAACGTTCCAAAATAAATCTTTATAACATCTGTCAAATCATGTAATGAACAACAATTTTATAATATTTTTATAAATATGTATCTTTACTGAAGAAGGACTGTTTGTCCGAAACATGTCTATATAATTTATTTTTTTGATAAAAGTGTTGTATTATACATAGTGTATAAAAAAGAAAAATAGAAATAAATGAAATTTTATTGATATTTTATAACCTTATTAATGAGAAATGATCAAAAAAATTAAGATACAAATCATTTTGAGAAAAATGATTATAAAAATCGTAAAATTTAAGTATTAGTTATATAATAATTGATCCACTCTATGATCTAAATTCCATCCCGTCGACATCAGTGTGAGAGAGTGATTATCCAAGCCGATGTGTAAATGTGTCTGCCGTGAACTTGTAAATTTATTGAAATTGCCTTTGAGCACATGGTCATAGTAAATAATAAGTTTACTGAATTATCATCTTTACGGGAGTCCGCTAGTTTCACCCGCTCGTAGTAATGTCTTCATTTGACTTTCAAAATCATCGGCTGGTGTCGATGAAGACGCAATGCAATTACGTTTTCTCTTCGATCTTTTCAATTTGAATAATTGTCTTAATGCGGGAATTATTGCCGCTCCGGGCGAGATAGAGGCGGGAGCGCTAATGTCTCCCGGCGGAGGAGAAGAGAAGAGAGGGACACTGGAGTTGGCTAGGGATGGTCAGGCGCTTTGGTCTCTCCGTTGATTCGAATTCGATTGCAATCTGAATCATTTAAAGATCAATTGGCAGGCTAACGAAATCGCTACAGATTTCACTCGCCCTATATACTATCTTTTTTTTTTGTAAACAACATAGAAGGTTACTCACCGCTTAATAGAAGCTATTATAGGACGCAGCGACGCCCTTTCGTCAGCTTCACTCATACCCTAAATCCGCCCCGTCCTCGCGGGACTTATGTTAACTAAGGAATGCAACATTAAAACGACGACCTTCGTGGCCGAGTGGTAAGTGCCTTGACTGCCACCCCGAAGGTTCCCGGTTCAATTCCCGGCTAGGGCAGTGTGATTGTCACACTGTATTTGGTCTGGTGTAGAATTCACGTGACAATAAAACGGCGATAGATTAGCTACCTATCACATGTAACGAGAATCACTATGATAGCTTTAATACCCTTTACATTGATTTGGCTCTTGCTGTCATGATGTAAAGAGCGATTCAACAAAATAATAATAATAATAATAATGATAAAAATTATAATAATAATAAAAAAAATCACAAATGGGTCTCCAGACCACAACAAATTGTATACAACATATTGTGTAGACATAATTACTGTATACAATTCGTTTTTAGCTATTACATTGATTCTCAGACATGTGATAGGTAGCTAATCTATCGCCATTTTATTGTCACGGGAATTCTATACCAGAACAAAGACCATGTGACAACCACAACCCGAATCGAACCCGGGACCGTAGATATCGCAGTCAGAGCTCTTGCCACTCTGCCACGAATGTCGTCGTCGTTTATACGTCATGCCGGGTCCCCCTGACGTCGACTATCACTTGAGAGTACATTCGGACAGAAGGCTGTTTAGAGATCCTAATGTGCAATACAACTCATTGGTTCGGAGGAGAATCGAAATTGGTTCTTTAATATGGAGTCCTCGCAAGGCGAGATATTCCGTTATGCTGGAGAGGGTTCAGATAAATTCTGAGGTATCTCTACAGGATGAAGTGTGGTAGCTATCCGTGGCTCTATCCCACAGCATCTCTTTTGGGAATTTTAGGATCAATTCTCTGCAGCTTCAAATATATGGGTTTCTCATAACCCATTTCTTAAGTTATTCGAGGGAGATTTAATAAATCAGCCGTGCTGGAGGAAGCGGGTTTTTGTTTGATTTACCTAAAGGCCACCAGAACCAACTTGCCATCATGGTGAACACCATCTCCTTGGAGATTGACGTCTTTCATATAAGTGAAAGTACGTTCAGAATACAAATACTCTTGACTTTGGAGAATATCTTGTATTCCTAATCTCGAACCATCTCTTATGCGTTCCTGGTATTATATATTTTTTTATGTTTTACCTATTCTCAATAGATGCCTTAAACTATAATTGTTGTTTGTAATATCTTTTGAGAAAATAATAATACAGATTCATGTTTTTCTAAAGTCGAACCATCTCTCTTGCGTTTCAAGTATTTGAACTGTTTTCAAAGAGATGCCTCAAATCGTAAATATGTTTGTAAACAAGGCCTAGACTGTTCTAATCGTCGTCCAATTACGTATGGTCCGGAGCCAGGATATCTGTCTTCTCTCCACACCTCGACGATTTATTGTCCTGTTTGATTAGGTGCATCAGCTCGTACTTCTCTCCTCTAAGCATATGCCCCAGGTAGGATACCTTCGAGACCTTGATGTCAGCCAGCAATTGTTTATCAACTCTTGCTCTTTGTAGCACATACAAATAATGTTATATGAAATTTCATGGTAGAAGTTCATTGTAAATATAGTTTTTTCGTTTATCATATATTTAGTTAAATTCATCCATGTCTCCTGTAATTTCACGTTGTTTTAAGATTGTTAAGGTAAAATGTGATAGATTATTTTATGTCTTTCAAACATTTAAAATTAAAATAATATATTTGTGTTTTTACAGTGGATGTGTAACGATTTGGGGTCTACTTCTGGCGTTCTTTCGTGGAGTAACATTTAAAAGTAAGTACGTTTAATTTTCTATAAAAGAGCACAATATAGACTATTCTTATATACTGTGGACGTTTACTTTAGATTGTTCACGAAGTCGCTGTGTTCGTATTATTTTTTATTTTATAAATGATATAATCAAATAAAAAGCATTATTTGACATGAACTGAAAACCTCAAAAATGAATAGCAACAAAAAAACGGTCAATTTATAAATGCTCTAGAAATTCACGATCCTAACTATATTGAAATTCATGACGTTTAGTTTTAATTTCTGATTCGTACACTTCATTGTTTTCGAAATGTTTTCTTTAATTAAATAATTAAAACTATTCGGTTTTGAAAAGCTATCAAGTATATGATAAATGTACGGCGTTATTGTTGTAAAAACTCATAAATTTTAGAGAAATAATCTGAATCGTAACCCATTTTTTCCGCTTTTGAAATGGTTTTTCCGGTGAATTTAAAGGTATTATACTATCGGCATAAATATTTCCGTCGACACGGTACTACGCCAATGGAGCAGAGAGAAAACTTTACCCACCACGCACTACAACTGAATGTGAAAATGAAATATTAAGCGATTTTCGAATTTTCTGTCAATGAAGAGACCACGGACGCGTATGTACGTTAGATCCCGTGATCTATAGTTTCAAATCTGTCAGTATCCGGGTAATAATTTTTATTACTGAGATAGGGTACGTAATTATAGAATGTTTAAGTTTATTGAATTAACCTAGTTTAATGAAGAAATGATGTGTGATTACAATATCAGCGCATGTCGATTATTGTTGTGGATATGGACTGACCATCTCTACACAAAGAAAAGATACACTGGGAAGATAATGATATTGTAAAGATATTATTATTTTAGTAAATAAAGACAAATTGCTTGATTATGGCGCTCTCGCTGTTTGGTACAATTATTTTTTCCGCTTCCAACTCTCTCGGCTATTATTACCGCGCCGGGTACCTACCTACTGTTGATTAAATTCCAAAAAAAAAAAATGCGAGAAATTCGTTCGTACGTGTATTTTTCGTTTTGACATTCTGCTACACCCATTTGGTGAAAACGAATACATGCTAGGAGCCTCCTCATCTGTCTATGTGACGCTGCCGTTTGATGACACCGATGTTTTGACAGACTGTTTTATCTCCCAGCATGCAGAACTAACGTGCCTCTGGTGATGCTGGTGGGAGAGCAATCAAACTGCTGAACATGATCGCTTCGGAGATTGACGTTTTTTATATTCGTGAAAGTACGTTCAGAAGACAAATACCTACTCTTCATTTTGGAGAATATTCGTTCATATTTTACCTGTTTTCAATAGATGCCTTAAACTATAATTGTTGTTTGTAATATCTTTTGAGAAAATTAACTGATTTGATTGATTGATTGAAGAGTTGCTCCAGGAGAAAAATAATTTTGACAATGACTTATATATTCAGATAAAGTATTAGATATAGCCACTAACTTGTTACCTTTCGCCCTGTCTCTTCTAGTGCTACCATCACCAAATCTCATGTAATAATACCACAATCAATTACCACACATTTCGCACATAAGCGGGTTCTTTCCCACGTGGCTTTAGATCTGTCAGGTTTCCTCTTTTCATCTTCAGATATAATAAACTTGACCCACTTTATGATATATCCGATTCACAACCATTTTGTATTGGGTCGTTCACTACTTGTTGACCTTTCATGTACCACTTATTTTTCTTTGCCATATTGCATTTTTGAGGGGGTCAGCCCTCCTAACAAGACAAATCTAGAATGCTGTTTTGGGTCCGCTCATCCTCTACCCCTCTGGACCGTTGGAATTCGAAGGGCAGACTTTATAGTGATCATGATCATCTTCTCGGCGCATCACGTGGCCAAACTACTTCAATCTGGCTTCTCAACCGTATCTACTATAGGGGGATCTGCCCCGGATATGCTTTTGCGAACTTTATTCAATCTGGTTACATCTGCAGCCAATCTGAGCAGTTTGACAATTTTTTTTTAACATGGACTAGAAATTATAAGGGCCTTTTTATTTAGTTTTATTTCTAGGGAGTGTTTTACAGCCAGTTGAACATTTTTGCTGGTTCTTAGGATGATAGATAGAGATGATGGACCGCCATACTGATCTGTCGTGACATACCTCTCTAGCTTTCTCTCTTTCATACATCGTAGCATGTCAGTTCATCGATTTTTCCGACTTCGAATGTGTCCGCCTTACAGCAGGTTATTTGAACCCAATTACTGCATATAACTTTTTTAGCAATTGATTCTCATGACATGTGACAGGTAGCTAGTGTATCGCCGTTTTTATTGTCACTTGAATTCTACCAGATTAAAGAGAGCGTGACGATTTTTATGATATTGTGGTAGTAACTTTTAGTTGATTTATTTTTTGATAAATTATTTATGAAATGCTCTGTTTTGTAAAATTAATTTCTACAATGGCGCACTAGAAAAAATACTGTTTCTTTAATCACACGCCTTTATCGACATACTGAATACTACAACAGGGAGATTATTCTTTGCAAGAGGAACCACGATGCTAGAAGCACAATCGTAGAAACATCATCGACGACCTTCGTGGCAGAGTGGTAAGAGCTCTGACTTCTATACCGAAGGTCCGGGTTCGATTCCCGGCGATGGCAGTGTGATTGTCACACTGTCTTTGGTCTGGTGTAGAATTCACGTGACAATAAAATGGCGATAGATTGGCTACCTATCACATGTCACGAGAATCAATATAATAGCTAATATTTTTTGTTAATGTATACTTATACTTGTATACGAATACTGGATTTCACCCATGGTGGGTGATTAATTCATGAAATTTAATTGTATCTCAATAGAGACGAAGATGCAAACTGGAAACTGAATATGGTTGATCAAGGTGTTTACAGGACTTATGACCTGTCATTGGTTGGGTTAAACGCACGCTTTATGTAATTACAACATTCCCCATTCCACCTATTTTTTTTATGACCATGTAAGACAAATTTTTTGAGGTTGTATATATGCTACAAATCTATGCTTATCTTCACATGTCAATTTCAATACACAATCTATGTAGATTTCATTACATATGTTAATCTTTTTAAGATTAAACTGTTTTAAGATTAATTTGTCTTACATGGTCATAAAAAAATATGTGGAATGGGGAATGTTGTAATTACATAAAGCGTGCGCTTAACCCAACCAATGACAGGTCATAAGTCCTGTAAACACCTTGATCAACCATATTCAGTTTCCAGTTTGCATCTTCGTCTCTATTGAGATACAATTAAATATAATAGCTAAAAAAAATCAATTGTATATAGTACTTGGGTTCAAACGGCCCGTTGTATAAAAAAAAAAACATGCTTTATTAGCTTTTGCTGGAATTGCAATTTTGTTTGCATTGGTTTTCACAGATCGGGGTTAACGTTACCTTTCAGTTGTTATGAGTGTCATGCAATTCGTGTTAATTGTGATTATTTTTTTAATTGAAATGCAGGATTTATAGAGAATATTTAGAAAAATCACATTGTCGTATTTTTTGGATAGTTTTTAAAATAGAAAATGCAGTGTTGATGTGAGTATTTTTGAAAATGGAATACTTAGTGTACACGGTATGCGAGTGCTTCAGGATATTGTGTTTCAGCATAGCGTATTATTACAGCGACTAAGTTACATGTAAGCCAATATCTATTACGCGCGCATTACAAGCACTTAATGATGGAATGATTGCTGTAATTAAAGGCCTTGCTGAATATGTAATCTGTATGCAAATATTTCGTTCGAAATTGGACGGGTATCGTTCATAATAAAGACGAGTTTACTCCTAACTGTCACTTTGTGATCTAAAAATTCATTCAAATTATTAGGAATCAATTCGTTTTTGCCAGTGACAACAACCCCTCAAATTAGAGTAAACATGATAGCATGTAACTGTGTTATAATGCAAACTCTTACCTATAGAAGTAAATTACTTGAAATAGAAGTACGAATTTGAAAAATGCTGTTTGAATTAAATTTGAAAAATAAAGTATATAAGACCGATGGTAAAGAATATCGAATGCATTAATGTTTATATTTACGAAGATGTACTTAGTATAATATATATAAACAAAAAAATTAATGTATACACATTAAAACATTTGAATATGTTGTTTTTATTTTAAGTCAGTTATTCGACATTTTATTTTATAAATACTAGTTTTGCCATGTAAGGACATTGTCACCTGCAAGACAATGGCCTAAAAAGTCAAATTACAAACAATTAAAAAATATATATAAATCAACAATTCCACAAAATTTAAACCTAAAAAATCTATAAAGAAAACTCCATATTATATTGATTGTTGAGGCTTTCGTTTTGTAAAACTCCATTATAATTATTATAATAATAAACGCGAATGTTTCATGGTTTTACTGGTTTAATTCATATAATTACTTATATAAATATCAGTTTGGTTTGTAGTTTGAAACTATAATAGTTTAGTAAATGACAAGTTTGAAATTATAATAGTTTGAAAATGCCCTCGCAAGGTGAAACAAATTTGTAACTGATATTTATATAAGTAATTATATGAATTGAACCAGTAAAACCATTAACCATAAAACCATCGCGTTTATTATTATAATAATCCATATTATATATTATAACTTTTTTTGTTGTTAATAAAACACTCCTTTTTTCACATCTGAATTATTTTTTATGGAAATTTTATACCTTCATCATTGGGAGAGTGGTACTTTTTTAAAATAATAATACAGCACACAGAAAACATTATCCAATGTTTGAAAATGACCATAGCAATACTTAAAGTGTGTTACCTGTAAAATATAGTAACTAACTAGGCAGAAAGAATGGACCGCCACACTGTTCTGTCCTGACATACTTCTCTTTTCTGTTCTGTCCTGACATACATACGCTTCCCCTATACATCGGGTCATGTATGCACGTCGATTTTTCCGACTCCTCACGTGACCGACATTTAATATTTGATTGATTTGATCGTGCCACGTTTTCCTCGGCCTTCCTATATTTCTAGCTCCGTTAAAGTCGTTAACATATACCTTCTTCGCCATTGTGTTTTCACTTATTCTTTCCATGTGTTCAAGCCATCTTAACGACCCTTTCATTATGTTGTTCTTAAAACTTTCATTCGCTCCACTTTCACTTCTTATATATGCATTTGACACTCTATCATGTACAGATTTATCACACATTCGTCTTAAAATCTCATTTCTACTGCATTTATTCTATTTCATCATTCTTTTGCTAGTTTCATGCTTTGCTTCCATCTTATTTTTCTTCCTGGCGCTATCCCAACTCATTGTCTGTGTTGACTCTTGGGGTCGGCCCTTCTTTATCTCAGGCTGTACTTCTTATGGTCCTGAGTATCGCCTTTACTCAGCCTGTTTCTCTGCAAAACGCTATTGCTTTACTTCCAGGGAAAATACAGTAAAAAAAAATTCGTTTTATTAAAAAAAAATTATTAAAAAAAAGTAAATGTGTTGCCAATCAAATGAGATCAGTCCATTGTTTTGGCCGAAACACATTGATACTTTAACATTATTAACTGTTAAATTAAACGGTTAAATTTTGATAAATTATTGGAATACATGATGATGTCAACATAGGTTGACGAAACAGCTGTCGCGTAAAATAAAAATACTATTATTTTTGTGAATGTATACACTTGTATACGAAATCCTGGATTTTCACCAAAGGGTGGTTAGTTCAAATTTAATTGTATCTCAATAGAGACGAAGACGCAAACTGGAAACTGAATATGGATGATCAAGGTGTTTACAGGACTTATGACCTGTCATTGGTTGGGTTAAGCGCACGCTTTATGTAATTACAACATTCCCCATTCCACCTTTGTTATTATGATCATGCATGACAAATTTTGGAAGCTGTATATATACTTCGAATCCATATCTATCTTCACGTGTCAGTTTTTAATTAGCCATCTATGTAGATTTGATTACACTTGTGAATCTTTTCAAGATTAACCTATATAATCCACCCACTAACGCCATCTATGGAGAATGATTTTCATCTCCATCCATATTCATCATCATCATCCATATTCATTTTCCAGTTAGCGTCCTCGTCTCTATTGAGATACAATTAAATTTGAAAAAAAAAAAATACAATTGCGATATATAAAACAAAGTTTTTAATTTAACAGTTTACAAATGAGATTAGTTAATAGTCGTCAACCAAATAAAGTAAGATAGCGTTTTATGTGAGTTTGGTTTTTTATTTTGTGTTTGCTGAATAAAGTGCATATTTCGGAATATTCCGAGAGAATGCTGCGCGGATGCTGTGACGGCGATAGGTTCCATTATAGTCCCATTAATCGGATCCCGGCGAATATTCCATTACCCTTTAATGCGGCCAGATTGGCCTGCTGTTTAGATTAGCAAATAATGGCCGGCCTCATCTCGCTCCAGCTTCCATGGTACACCAACAGGGTGCTCGGAAATTGCTGAATTAATAAAGTTTATGTTAATCATACAAGAATTTTGAATCTCTGTTGTCAGTATGGACGATTACGATAGATTTCCGTTTATAATAAATGTATATGTTTAATTTAATGTTTCTTGAACAATAATGTAAAACTCCATATTAAATTATTAATAGGAATGAAAACATCAGTTTTCTAGAAGTCTTGTATGAAAGTGAAGCATGGAACTAGTAAAGAAGGATGAAAGTAGAATAAATGCAGTAGAAATGAGATCTGTAAGACGAATGTGTGATAAATCTGTATATTATAGAGTGTCAAATGCAAATATAAGAAGTGAAAGTATTATGAACAAAATAATGAAAGGTTCGTTAATCGTTCATGGTTTGGACACATGGAAAGGTAGGTTTTTATATAAAAATAGTTATTTAAAATAAACATATTACCAAAATCCCACACGTTGTGCCGGCTACCGTCCCCCCGGATGACCACCAAAGAGATGGAAGGATAGTAGGGAGTCGACCTCCCAAGAGAGGCCAGCCGGATTTCAGGAATAGATCAAAGGTCTTTTTTTTTTTTTTTTTTTTTTTTTCTCTCTCTCCTTGTATACAACAGGTTGCTTGAACCCAATTACTGTATACAATTTATTTTAGCTATTTTATTGATTCTCACGACATGTGATAGGTAGCCGATCTATCGCCATTTTATTGTCACGTGAATTCTTCACCAGACCAATGGCAGTGTGACAATCACACTGCCATCGCCGGGAATCGAACCCGGGACCTTGAGAATGGAAGTTGGAGCTCTTACCACTCAGCCACGAAGGTCTAAAAGAAGAAGAAGATATTACACCATTTGACAACACGTTATTTATATTTTAAAATAAAGTTCTTTGTTATTTTTCTTGAATTTTTTGACCAACTAGCGTGGTCTTTCGAACCACATTGCGGCGGCGAGTAATCTGCGCAGCTTTTAGAAGCAAATTAAGTATCTCGTAATAATGTTGTTCGGTTTACATGCACTTCATCGCAAGCTCTAAAGCGAGAGAAGCTGAAACAGAAGGACGAGTGGAGATGTTATCAAAATATAATATTAACGCAAGCTTATCATTACAAACTTATGAATATAAAATATGATTTTGTTATAAAAGCAATGTAAATGGGATCTCAAGTATAAATACAGGGGAAAATATTGCACCAGCATATGCATTTATTTAAATTAATTTATATTATAGTATGTATGAAGTGTGCATTGTGCATGCCATATGAATGTACTAATAGCTGAAAAAACTGACTTCATTTTGTTTCATTTATATATGGTAAATGTAAACGTCTGTCTTCCAGGACTTTTATTAAACTTAATATGGAATGATAGACTCCTAGAAGACGTTTTCATTTATATTAATTATTTACATCATTTTTTAAGAAACAATAAATCATTTTATTTCATATGGTGAATTGTTTAAGTGTGATATGAATTAAAAAATAGTAACCATATGTATAAGATGGTGGAGGGGGCAAAATACAAAATATTTGTATCAAAATTGTATTTTATTTTACGCGACAGCTGTTTCATCAACCTATATTGACATCATCAGGTGTTGTATAATAATATATCAAATGTCTAATTCTCGTGATTTTTCGAATCTTTATGTGTATTTGTTCCTATGTCAATTTGAATAATTTCTTTGATATCATTTTGCTTTTCATGCTGAAATTGAGTCAGGTACCTAAATATTTTATTTAAAAGAACAGCTAGTTACGATTTATAGGAGAAAATATTAAAGTTGGAAAATATAATAATAGTAATAATATAACAGTAATCAGAAGGAACAATTACACATAGTATAGAGTCAAAAACGATGAAACATAAAAAATTAAAAAAGGTAAACAATAACAGGAAGTAGATAATATTATAATAATAGGAAAGGTGACAAAAGTTGAAGGTAGTATTATTATTTTTTAGCTAGATAGTACAGGAGGAAAGTTTTTAATGTACTATATACTAATGGGGAATGAAACAGCTGTCGCGTAAAATAAAATACAATTGTGATACAAAAACAAAGTTATTCAATTTAACAGTTTTAAAATGTTATGGTATCAATTTAACAGTTTTAAAATGTTTTAAAATGTTATGGTGTTTCGGCAAAAACAATGGACTATATAAAATATTGGAATACACAAATGAGAAGAATGGATCCATCTTGACTCCCTCTCATTGTGTTGCATTGCCAACCCCAAGGTAGACGACCCCCGGACAGACCACCAAAAAGATGGATCGAATGCTGGGAGTCGACCGAGGTCAATCCCTCTTAAGAAATAGGCCACAAGGCCTACATTAAGGAGATGAAAAAAAATATAGATATAAAAAAAATAGTTACTTATTGTTCAGTTAAAACACCCTTGTTTGGCTTTTACACGTCAAGCTTTTATCTACGAAACAACCCACCTTTCGTAAATAAATAAATAATTGAATAATGTAAACAAAGCATCCCGATTTTCCGGTTTCCTTCATCTCCGGAGATCTCGGCTGGCGGATATAACCCAAATGAAACTAATTTAGACGCGTAACGAAACGGCTCCAGTTTCACAATAGACCGCTTCAGTGTATCATATTTGTTTAGTACGTGTGCCTATTGTATCCGGGCCTTCGCGTTTTCTTCGCGCCAAGGTATGATGCTGGTTGGTTTACCATGATACAAATTTAATGACGTCATCGAAGAAAGCTGCAGCGACTTCAAATTGTTAAAGATTATTTTGAGCGGCGGTGAACCGACACAGTAAATTTTAAGCTCATTTTGAACTAAAAATATTATCCATTTATTAGGCGAACAATGACACCACAATGACAAGACATAGATAAGGTACAAGGCCTTTTTTAGGACAATACCACCGATATATAAAACTAGAAAGCCATTGGAAAGAGTAAGAATCAAAACAAATATGTTAATGTGAAAAATTAAACTACACCGTCGTCGGACGATTTCTTTTATGTACATCACATCCCAAAACGTTCCAATCCTATAAGATTAATGTTCCAAAAGTGCTTGTACAATAGCTTTAAGTGAAGATTGTTTGTCCTTACAAGTATTTTTTTATTCGAATATTTGCATATATGGTGCCACATTTTTCAAATTGTAAAACATAAAAAGTATTATATTTTTTAATCCATAGATCAGTATGTATACATAATGTATAAATAATGCAAAAATACGATAGAGTTACCACGGGTTCAAATCCAGCTGGTAGCAAGGTGACGATATTAACTAGTTCTTTAATGGTTGTCTTGGAACCTTTTAAATAGATTTTATTTATAAAATAATTAAAGTATCATACAAAATAATTATCTTTGAAACATCTATTTTATTGTCTGTAAAGATAATCAAATGGTTTCACTGAAAACGCTTGATGAAAAAATAATGAAATAAAACGAAGATTTTTAAGAACTACTTTCAATTTGTCTTTATTTCGAGGGTGATCGGTTTCGCTGCTGGCATCAACACACTAGTCTGACCCAGTATGCTGATGCCAGCGAGCCTGGAAAAACCGGTCGCTGTAGAAATAACGACAAAAGTGGAAGTAGTTCTAAAATTTTTTTTTTAATTTGTATCATTTTAGTATTTAAAGCTTTTTTACAATTTTTGCTTTACTATGAATTTAAATGTTACCCAGTCGCTTCCTTCGCCTCTTCCCGTAACTCGGGGTCGGCTTTTCTTATATTTTGGCGCCAGTTTAACATCGATAAGTTAAACATACAATATTTTTTTACACGAATGTTAATTTTATTTGTGAAGACTATGATAATCTTACTAGCATGCCAGATGTAAAAGCTTACCCGCGTTCACGGTACCCCGGAGTTCTGTAAATATTACAAGACGTCTCCGAAAATTAGATTGTAACGCATCGTTTTATTTCTCTTCGATAATAAATGATCATTTCAATAGTGTATCAATTTTTTTCCCCGCGCCGTATATTACTCCTTATATTATATCTCGATCCAGCCAATAATGATTCAGCTATATGCCATGCCGTCTTTATATTAAACAATAATTTCTGTTCACGTTCCTCTACCTTGTTCAATGACTTTGTGTATTTTGATAGATAATAAGATGACGTATCATAATAAAATCAAACCCGGCGGTGGCGGTGGTAGCATTGTCGGCCATTTTTTTATTCGGCATTCAAATTTGGAACGGGGAACATTTAAAAAAGGCGCCGACTTGATTGAGAGAGACCAAAGATGGCGGGAAGCCTGTGTTTTCATTTTGGTCCGTAATCATTTTATTAATGCGTTCCTCGCGCGATTATAATTTAAGAAAATGATAACAATTATAGATGATGCAATTTATTGTACGTACTCGTATTATATTATATACGATCCATAACATAAATGGCGAGTCCTTATAAGGATATTGAACCTGTTATTTCATTATAATTGTAACTAACTACACGTAACTAACCATTACGAACTAAAGAATGGACTGCCGCACTTTTCTTTCCTGACATATTTCTCTCGCTTCTTCAACATTCATACATCGTGTCATGCACGCGCGTTGATTTCTCTGACTCCTCTTGTGGCCGACATTTAATATTTGATTTATTTGATCGTGTCACGTTTTCCTCAGTCTTCCTCTATTTCTAGTTCCATTTACATCTATAACATATATTTTTTTAACCATTCTTTATTCATTTATTTTTTCCCTGTGTCCAAACCATCTTAATGATCCTTGCATGATTTTGTTCATAACACCATCATTCGCACTGCATTCGTTCTACCTCATTAATTCTACTTTCATTTTTCTTTTGCCAGTTCCATGCTTCGCTTCCATACATACATATGAACATACATTCCATACATACATTATAATTATTCTTCTTAATTAAACCATCGCAGAATATAAAATATATAATAATAAACAACTTAAAATATGTTATATAAAATATAACATAGGTTGGAAAAAATGTGTTTATGATCCATATAATATAATAATTAAATTTTAAAACTCGCAATGGAAGAATAAAAAATAGTGAAACTTCTCTCAATTTGTTGTATAATAGTTAAAGGATTAAAGATTTAAGGGCCTTAAAATAATATACTCGTATATTGTTAAATCGTTCTATACATTATTTAATCGCAAACCCAATCGGTGTAAAAGATATACTCGTAGATATCATATTAATTTCTATGACTTGTGATAGATAGCTAATCTATTGCCATTTTATTGTCACGAGAATTCCACATCTGATAATATAATATGAAACAATGATAAAACAAATAACGAATGCATTTATATTGTTACTTAAAATTACACGAAAAAAAATTTTGTTTGTAAAAAAATCTTTTAAAGATGTATATTTAGTTAAAATTTACTGATGTTTGTGTCTTCGAGTGGCTTTGGCAGCTTGCTGCCATCTCTTACTTGCTTAGCTCGCTGCCGAAACCGAGCGAAGACATAAAAATAAGTGGATTTTAACTAAATATACGAGTACATCTTAAAGTTTTTTTTAACATTTTTTTTTATTATTAAAAAATGCAGAGAGTTTCTTGTTTTTTGAAATGTTTCACTTAGTTTAATTTTGGAATGTTTGATAATAGTTTTCTCTAAAAATTTTCTACGTAACATTCAAAAATCAGTTGAATAAAAAATACATCTTAAATTCTAATTCCATTATTTGAATTTATATTTCATTGTGTAAGTAGGTAACCTCCCGCATAAAGCGTTGCTCGATCACTTAGTGATGAGGAGTAATGTGTGATGATGCATGTATTTTGGCGGTAGGTAGGTACCGCAGTAATAAAATGAATCAGCTCGGTATCGAATGAGAAGGTAGCTACCCCGCCTTCCGACAGTGTTCTGGCAACATTCATTAATCCGCCAAATATTATCTGTCTTGAGAAGACAAGCAGGCGAAGAATTAAAAAATGATATTTGTCAAAAGGGATTTTTTCATTACACACAATATTTTATATGAACAAAACAAAAACAAACATGAAAAGTGTAATTTTTTTTATACCCAAATAATACTCAAATCAGATATGAGTTTTTCATTTCGGTATCTTTCAGTAATAGTAAAGCATACGCCTGTTTACACCAATATATGGAAAGGATCCTTTTTGTTATATAATAGTTGAATAAATTAACCCTTTACAATATTTGCTGAATTAACATTGATAGTTCCTTGTTATTTAGCGTCGTCTCAAACTGAAGGCGGCGGTCACGTGCGATGATTCCAATTATGTAAAAAAGATCTTCTAAAATTCAAATTAAAATAAGAACTGACGCAAATATTGATTTAGTTAATCAAGTACCTACTTGAAAAAATCATCTGACATTATACGTTCGAAATTCAACTTGAAATTTAAGTCAAGAACCGTCAATTTTAGTAACGTTAACAAATAATATTTGGGGGTTACAACATACCCAAACCCTTCTATACAGGAAACCTCTTACTACATCCACGACACTCACTTCCTCCAGAGAAATGCAGTCAGTTCCTCCTTTCCTGCCAACACCCCTTTTAAACACCACTCCTTCGGATAAGCCTTTGACGGATAAATATACTATATTATATATATATATATATATATTTTGAAAGAAAAAATCAATGTTGTTATTTAAAATTTCTTTTATAAAATAATCTTTTATAAATGTATATTTAGTTAAAATCCACTAAGTTTTGTGTCTTCGACCGGTTTCGGCAGCTGGCTGCCACCTCCTCATTAGTGGATTTTAACTAATTGTACATTTGAAAAAGATTCTTTATTTTTTTTCATTATTTTTGATAGCTTATGATAAAATTATCTAATTATTTATCACATTTTTGTAAGTAATAGAGAAGACAAACAACATTAGTTAATTTATTGTTTCTGGAACAATGATGTAAAACTCCATATTAAATAATTAATACGAATGAAAACGTCAGTTTCCTAGAAGTTTTATTATATTTTATGGGAGTGACATGTTTCACCCTTCTAAGGCATTATCAAATAATATAAATATAAACATTTGATAATGCCTTAGAAGGGCAAAACATGTCATTCCTATAAAATATAATAAAACTTCTAGAAAACTGACGTTTTCATTCGTATTAATTATCATTCATTAATTCTAGAAAAGAGAGGAAAACATAGTTCTCTACGAAATTTCCTATGTACTCGTATAAGGGAATATTGAGAGAATTGTATAGATAACATTGCTTGTCGTTCCATCCCCTTTGTCTATCCCCTCGAAGATACAACGTTATTGGTTTGGTACAACAAGGATTGTGTACTATTGAGAAATACAGAATGAAACATGGATTACATAAGTTTACTTGCGAAAATTTTGCATTGTATCGGGTCAATGCTGTACAAATACCATTTCATCATCATTATCATCATCAGCCTGTATCTGTTATTTCCTGGACGTAGGCCTTCTCCATCTGCTTCCACGTCTCTCGATCCTGGGCAACACGCATTCAAATCGTACAGGCAGTCTCTTTCATACCGTATTTCCATCGATATTGGGGATTTCCTGGGTTTTGGATCACAGTTCTAGGATACTAGCATAGGAGGCTTTTATCCATCTATCGTCAGAGCTGCAAGCGACATGTCCTGCCCAGAACCATTTAGCGCAACCACTCTTCAGATGAAGTCCGATACTCCTGTTCTGGATCTAATAGTGATGTATCTCACCCTGTCCCCAGTACTGATCCCCAATATTGCTCTTTTCAAATCTCTTTGGACAATCCTCATTTTATTGCCGCTTTTCTGAGACAATATTATTTTTTATTATTTACTTGAATCCCTATTTACATCATTACAGCGCGAGCCAAATCGGTGTAAAAGGCAAAGCTATCATATTGATTCGCATGACATGAGATAGATCGCCATTTTATTGTCATGTGAATTCTACTCCAGACCAAAGGCAGTGTGACAATCATTCTGCCATCGCCGGGAATCGAACGGGAATTCGGTGTGACAGAAATTCGTCTAATTATCTTTTCAAAGATATGTTAACACCGGTAGGACGCAGCAGTCTAATGCCTTCTATTTAACGTTTGTAGGGGTTCGTGGTTCGTTCCTTTTAACCTGGAAAAAAATATTGTCGCAGGAAGTGTTAGAGTCAAAAGAAGTAGTGGTAAATCTCCTGGATGGTGATGTGACCAGATTAAGGAGATGACCGGGGGAAACCTCTACTCGGAGGTGTGGACTGCGGAGAACAGAGATTATTGGAGGCGTTTTGTTTTAGCAACAGGCAGCTCCATAGATCACGCCCCGTAGTAATGAAGAAATGAAGAAAGGATAAGGGGGTTCGTGGATTTATCAAAATGTGGTATATTTTTCGGAATTGTGTATGCATCTGGACAAATAACATTTAATATTGAAAAATCTTGAAGTGTTTTCCGGGTTGACGGCTTGTTTACTAATTAAACCGCTGCGAGTGAAAAGGGATTGTTGGTATGTTGAAGTTTACGCATTGAGCGGAGTCTTAGTAACGTTAGATGGTAGAGAAGATAGTTCGTATTAAGAGCGGGTTATGATTTAAGACAACGGGTCCGGCCACAGCGTGCGCTAAGATTCAAATCTAGATATCTGCAGGGCTGATGGGCGGATGCTCTTGTAAGTGAAGCCCGATTCTGCGGAATAAAAAATATTATATTACGACTAACAAAAACACAGAATTATTTTTCGAATAAATGGCTTATACGCTTTGGAATAGCTTATTTAATAGGCTTTCATATATTGGTAAATCTTCTAAAATATTAAAAAACACGTTTGTTATTTATTGTTTCTTGAACAATTATGTAAAACTCCATATTAAATAATTCATTTGAATGAAAACGTCTGTTTTCTAGGAGTTTTATGAAATAGAACTTAAAACTCCTAGAAGACGCACGTTTTAATTCTTATTAGCATGTTAATTGTTTCTTGAATAATTATGTAAAACTCCATATTGAATAATTAATACGAATGAAAACATATCTTTTCTAGAACTTATATTATATAATAGTTTATGGGAACAACATATTTCGTTAGATATTTGAAAATCCCATTAACTATAAGAAAACAGACGTTTAAAATTATATTAATTATTCGAAAACAGTTTTTCGTTAGTTTATAAAATGCTCCCAGCAGGATTTAAGCCCGCAGTTGGTTGATAATTGATTTTTTTATATAATGTTAATGGGTGATGTCACATAAGATACTGCTGATTCCACGTGCTTCGGAATCTTGGCGCAATGGAACTCAGTAATCATAGTTCGGATTTAGCGTCAGAATAGCAAGATGTTCGTAAACTGCTTAAAGCGTTAGAGCTATATCAAAAATTTCGGAAATATAAATTTTTCTAATCAATAATAGTATTTAGTAGTTTATATAAGATTTTCTTGGGGAAAATGATAGAGAAAAGCGTGGCATGATCAAATCAATCAAATATAATGTGTTGACCACGTGAGAAGTCGGAGAAATCGACGTGCGGTCACGACACGATCATTTACGCATCTTTTTCTTCTTCTTCCTCTTAGTTTGTGACGGTGGGCTGTCCTGGGATGATGATATCCAGCCATCTCTCCATCTCTTTGGCGGCCTTCCTGGTAATCTCTTGCTGCTTTGGTGTTCATCATTAACAATTTTTACAATTCTTGTATTCTCCATGCGGTCCATGTAGTCTCTCCAAAAGCGCCTTCTGCTTCTTCCCCATCTCACTATTTCCTCAACGCCACAGACAGACATTATCGTTTCATTTCTGATTCGATCTCTGAGGGTTTTGCCTGCGATGGAGCGTAGGGTTCGCATTTCTGCTACTTTAAGAAGGTTCGTATGTTACTATAAATTTTTACCGTTTATTTCGAACCGCGTATGTGACACGTGTGCGATTGTATAAGGGCTTGCGCAGGTTGAACTGAATTACGTACGCCAGCAGGTTGCTTATAAAATGATTCGAAATTCGAAATCGATGCTATCGAGCTGACGAAAAAGAATAATATACGAATGTAGATGACCTAGGTGTAATTACGACTACTGACAGAGCGGTTTTGGACATGTCAGAGTCCTTCGATCGATCTCGGCCCGCTATTCGGCGAGGCGCCACCGGCGAATCAAACAGCGGTCCAAATTACTTTTCGACATGACGACGATGACTGCGGCGAAACCGGCAGTGGTCGAGTGGTAAAAAAGCACGCTGGAAATCTAATTAAGCTACCGGGATTGGGGCGATGACTCGCTCGAAACCGGCGGGTTTCTCTTCTCCGTTCTCTGTTGGGAATTACCTCTTATTGTTTTAACGTAACTTGAATACGGTGATCAAACAGTTTTATTTCGCCTTTGTAAATTGTTCGCAAATAATCCATTTGAGTCACATTTACTGATCTTTGGGGACCAAAAAAAGCATTCACTTGGGTGTTCCCTATTTTTTAAATTTGTGATGATCGCATAAATAAGTTCTGTGTTGTTTCTTAAACAGTGATGCTAAAATCAATATTAAATAATTATCATAATACGAATGGAAACATCTGTTTTCTGTAAGTATTATTTTGTTTTATGGGAATGACATTAAACGCGTTATCGAATGTTCGATAATGCCCTTGTAAGGCGAAACGTGTCATTCCCATAAACCATAATAAAATTTCTAGAAACAGACGTTTTCATTCGTATTGATTAAGTCAGAAGTAATTAATATTTATCAACTAGAAAGTTCATTGTGTCGGTGTTAAACACGTAAAGCAAATAGGATGTCGATTCGTCTTAGAAGTTGATTTGAGCGTATGACTCGCTGTATGAATGTAGTAGAAACTAGAGAGGTGGGTCAGAATAGTATGATAATCTATTGTTTCTGCCAAAGTTTCCGGGAAAATGGTGTTGTTTGTTTAATTGTTTTGTTAATAAATACTCACCTTCAAGCCTTCTTTCCGAAAGGGTGGACTGCCACACTTTTCTTTCCTGATATATTTCTCTTGCTTTCTCAACATTCATACATTCATACACCGTGCATGTACGCACATTGATTTCTTTGACTCCTCGCATTGCAATATTTCATTTATTTGATCGTGCCACGTTTTCTTCGGTCTTCCTCTATTTCCATTGACTTCGTAAGCATAGGTATACTTTTTTTTACCATTATTTCTTTATTCATTCTTTCCAGGTGTCCAAACCATCATAATGATCCTTTCATTATTTCCGATTTGAATTAATTTGGTTTGATTATTTTGGAGTAAATGAAATCTTCTTCTTCTTCAAGTGCCCTGTCGGGTCGCTCAAACGTTGGCGATCACCTCGGCGATCCTGGCCCTGTCTTGCACCGCTCGGAACAGCTCCTCCACACTTCGGATGCCGGTCCACTCCCTCACGCTTCCCAGCCAGGACATCTGTCTCCTACCAGGCCTGTCTCGGCATCCCTCAATTTTCCCCTCTAATATTAGTTGGAGAAGGTATAACTTTTCCCCATGCATTACATGACTTAGATGTGAAATATTCAGAAACTTGATAGTTGATAACAGCTTCATGTCAACTCTAGCTCGCCTCAGTTCTTCGATATTGGTAACCATGTCTGTTCAGGGAATTCTGAGCATTCGGCGATAGAACCACATTTCAAATTCTTCCAGTCTGTTCATTGAGTTGACTTTTAAGGTCCACATTTCACATCCATCCAATAAAACAGACCACACATAGCATTTGGTCATTCTCTGGCGGAGTTTCAAATTTATGTCATCATTGCAGAAGAGTGATTTCATTTTAATTAATGAAGCTCTGACTGCCTCAATTCTGCATTTTATCTCTACATCTGGGTCAAAAGTTTGTTTTAGTATGCTGCCGAAATATTTTAATGAAATAACAAAAATTAAAATTATCTTCGATTAACGATCTCAATGTACACAATCAAGGTTTTAGAAAAGGGAAATTAAAGAAAATACAATGAGATATGATATTTTATTAATATTGCCGTATTAATTATTGTTCTATTCCATCTTGGTCGTTATAAACATCGCTAATCTCCTTAGTGGGGATAAATCTAATCGCGTTTCTTATTCTTAATTTAAAATCGATTTCCGATGCAAGATGCTATGATTTGATAAAACAAGCGCATAATACAGCTCCTGGCGGACTCCAATAATAATTATATTACTTCATCAACAGAACTGTCAAGTCATTCCCGCGCAATCTCCATTTTGGCTTCCGTCCGCCATTTCGTGACGTGACCGCTGACAGAGGGCGCTCCGCAAAACATTTACTCGTAGTCCCGTGCTTAAATCCTTATACTCGTACATATGTACTACAACATGCTTCTAATATATGAGCTTAATTTAAATAGATGTGATAGAATGTAGAGCGGAATAAGGTATTATGACCAAAATTATGAAAGGATCGTTGCGTTGGTTCGGACATATGGAGCGCATTGATGGAGAAAGAATGGTTAAGAATGTATAAATATGTTAATGATGTGAATGGAGTACGGAGTCAAGGTAGAAGGAGGAAAACATGGCACGACCAAATTGATCAAATTTTAAAGGTTGGTAATAATAGAATTTGTAAGAATCGACGTACATGTATGACTCGTTGAATGAATTTGGAGAAAGCTAGAGACATGTGTCAGGATATAGTAGTGTGGCGGTCCATTCTCTCTGACTACCCCTGCGAGGAAACGGCGTGATGGTTTGTTGTTGTGGTTTTATGAACTACAATACTTCAACATTATTAAATGTATGTATTTAAAACACTCTTATTATACGCATAACAATTTATTATGAGATTGTGGCACCGCTGCGCTGTTTCGCCAACCATTGTTGTCCCATTTTTGTTCCATTTATAAATTAAATAATATTTGTTGAATCTTTTTAATTGTTTGTAATACCTGATGATGCCAACATAGGTTGGTGAAATGGCTGCCGCGAAAATTTCATAAAAACGAGTTGTGATACGTAAAACGTGTCGACCTTTGTGGCAGGTGGTAAGAGCTCTGACTTCCATACCGAAGGTCCCGGGTTCGATTCCCGGCGATGTCAGTGTGATTGTCACACTGTCTTTGGTCTAGTATAGAATTCACGTGACAATAAAATGGTGATATATTGGCTACCTATCACATGTCACGAGAATCAATATACCTAATAGCTAAAAAAAATTGTACACAGTAATTGGGTTCAAACGACCTGTTGTATACATAAAAAAATACATATAACAGTATTTCATAACTAACCATCACGCCGTCTCCCCGAAAGGGTAGGCAGAAAGAATGGACTGTCACACTTTTACTGATGCGGCACTCCATCCTTCTCTTTTCGCCCCGCGGGAGACGCGGTGTGATGGGTTGCGAACCTCATCGCCACCAATAGGCATCTCCCGCGCATATTTCGATCGTCCAACACCCACAAAATAAATCTAAAACAAATGATATAAAATACAATGATATAAAATAAAATAACAAAATAATAATAATTTAAAACAAAATGTTCTTTTTAGATGGTGCACATATTGTCTATTGTTCCATGTGTTCCATGAATCCACCGTTTTTTTTTAATTTAGCACACATACTGTTTTTTGCGATGTTGCACATGTTGACATGGACGATCCGGACTTTTGTGTTTATTCAATTTATGTTACACGTATTCACCGTTTTTTAGATTAGCTGTAATTAGGCACTTAACCAGCAAGAACTTAAAAATAATATACAGTGTTTCATATTTAACATATTATTAACATCTATTTTTCCATTTCTTCTGCGGGCTGTGACCGGTTTTATCAGCGATGCTGACATTTATTGACTTGTAACTCTTTTACTTACATATGCTTTAAGCAAGTGATTTGGGATTTGGGATATATTAGGTAATAGGGAAATATAAATCGTACAAACGACTTCTATTACGAGATTTCATTACATATTTTAATGTTTTGTACTTCTTTAACGCAACACTTGGGCTGGTATGAGTCTGACATGATGTTCCCAATTCACGTCATATATTTATGAAGTTGGTTATATAAATTCTATTGGTTATAAAATACAAATCAACAAGACATACGTAGTCCAACAATGACATATGGAATCGAATCGAGGGCTGATACCATCGGAACAAAAAGTTTCCTGAGAACCACAGAAATGAGGACTCTCCGATCCGTTGCGGGAACGACACTCCGAGATAGAGTAAGAAATTGCGAAATAAGAAAGATCTGCAATGTGGAAGATGTCGTGCGATGGAGAAGACTGAGAAGACGCTACTGGAGAGATCATGTGGAGAGAGCATGTTCTGAAAGAGTGATAAGTAAAGCGGCAAATAAAGTGCCAACAGGAAATCGACCTCCAGGAAGACCATCCAAAAGATGGCCGATAGTTGGACATCTACATCCCAGGAACAGGCTCCAAGAAATAACAGGAAATAAACCTACATAAACCACAAGAAAATAAGAAAAAAATATCTTCAGATCGTTTTAACTTTCACTGAATATTAGAAGCTTTCATTTTATTCTAATTAATGATTTTCATATTCATTTCCTATTTTTTCATAATCATTCATTCAATATATGGAAACAGCCAATTAAATCTAACTGATTAACCATCACGCCATCTCTCCGAAGGGGTAGGCAGAAATAATGGACCACCACACTGTTTTTGCAACATTTATACGTCGTATCATGCACGCAAACCGATTTTTCCGACTCCTCACGCAGTCGACATTTGAGATTTGATTGATATATCGATACTCGGTCTTCCTCGAGTTCTTGTTCCGTTTACATCGTTAATATATTCTTTTTATACCATTATTTCTTCATTCATTCGAAATCGACGTGTGTGCATGGCACAATGTACGAATGTTGAGGATTTGAGATAATTATGTCAGAAAGAATATTGTGGGGGTCCTGTATGAGAATCACACTGTCATCGCCGGGAATCTAACACGGGTCCTACGGTATGGCAGTCATAACCACATATAGGTCTTCAACGTATACGACGAACATACAAAATATTAATTAATTAAAATGGAGTTTTACACCATTGCCCAAGAAACAATAAATTAAAACAGATTATGAACGGTGAACAAAATTTTTAAGGGGTAGAAAATTTTTACTTCCGTGTATACTCGTATTTTACGGGTTGCTACTAGTAATACGTGAAAATGCATTTTTGTATTGAAATACAATACAAACGAGCCCCAAACACGAGCAGAGCGTGTTCCTTGTAGAGCGCGCCAAGCCAGGGCACGACATGCCGTAATAGTTTCTCTTATGCCATTATTCAGGTCAGGCTGTCCGTCACGCCACTCCTCCTAGAACGCTGACCACGAAAACCGACTTATTCAGAAATATTAATTGAATTAAAATTATAATTAAGATTAAAAAATAACGTAATTTAACGTGTTATCGTCTAATCGGCGCAACCTGTAATTTGCTGGCGATTGCCACGGACCTATTCCGGCCCGGCGGCAGGGCCGGATTTGGGGATATTTTACATATTTTTAATAAAATCTCTTTCCACCACTGGGTAACAGCTCACCAAAAGATGGCAGCGAGCTGCCGAAACCGGTCGAAGACACAAACATTCGCGGATTTTTACTAAATATTGGTACATTTAAAAAATATTTTTTAACATTTATTTTTATTTTCATTATTTACAATGATCTTCTACCATGAATTTAAAAAAAAACAATATTAATATTTTTTTATGTTTTGATGTAAGTTCTTTTTAAATGAATTTCAGTTTTTTTTTAATTTCCAGGGTTAGGGGTTTTAGAAAATAATTATTTAAACATCGTTAGTTGTAATAATAATGTTATTTTTTTTTGATAGCTGAACATAACTAGAAGGAATAGGTTCAATAACCAATAACCCAGCAAAAAAAAATATCTGTCGACGTCACCTTAAACTGGCGAAAAAAAGGCGAAACGAAATTAAAGGCGAAACCGGTCGCTGTCGAAATAAAACAAAAAGTGGAAGTAGTTACATCTTCTTATTCCTCTTAGTTTAGGTCGTATGACCTGTTTATGACAGAGAGCTGTCCTGGAATGTTTATATCCAGCCACCTTATCTAAAAAACAACGTTTTATTTAATTACTCGTATTATATGCTTATTGCTAGTTTAGTTATAAATAACACATTTTGTCTACTGTAACATCTTCTTATTGTGCTGTATCATTTTCCTTCGATGTTGGCTTCAGTGTGGGGAATACTTTTTCCTTGACACTTCCAGTCATTCGAGTACCGTAACATAATAAAAATACGAGTATAATCATACGAAATATTTAAACTTGTTTTTATAATTTAGATTTATATGTAGATTGGTATGTGCATCAATTAGTGAATTCTAGCCAAAAGAGAGATGTGAGAATATGTATACTAATTGCAAGTTAATACTTTTCTCTTTTAGGGCTTGTGTCCGGTTTCTTATGAAGAATTGGCCTCCTGCGAGGTCGACTTCCAGCTATCGATCCATCTCTTAGGTGGTGGCATCGTCTACTTTGGGGTTGGTCGTGCAACACAATGAAGCGGAGTCTGGATGGATCAATTCTCACAAGTAAGTACTAATGCAAACCATTACAACAAGTAAAAAGGAATACGGCTTATAAAGAACTACCTAATTTCACTGGAAACAAATTAAGAATAGGGCTGAACGATAAATTGATTATTGATAATATTTTGGTAATAATTAAAAATAATTAGGCAACTTAATACCTGAAGCCGTCTCTGTCGCGGCCATTGAAGTTCTAATGCCCAGTTAACAGGCAATTTCAACACCGTTTAATTAACAACGAAATGGTACCACGTAACGGCCATAAATAATTCAGATTAACGATTATATCGGCCCACATAATATTTCGATACTGATTTATTTTAGACGTTATAAAGGATCATGCACGCGGTACCTTCCGTGTCCTCGGGTAGGCAGGCACCCACCTCCGTTATAATCCTAGATTATATTATATCTGACTAACTAACAAACTTTCGTATTAAACACTTACTTTGTGGTATGTCATTAATAATAATTATTATAACATATTAACATTAAGATGGTTTGGACATATGGAAAGAATGAATGAAGAAAGAATGGTAAAAAAAATATATGTTAACGATGTAAATGGAACTTGAAATAGAAGAAGACCGAAGAAAACGTGGCACGATCAAATAAATCAAATATTTAATGTCGACCATGTGCGAAGTCAGAGAAATCGACGCGCGTGCATGACACGATGTATGAATGTTGAGGAAACGAGAGAAATTTGTCAGGAAAGAAAAGTGTAGCAGTCCATTCTTTCTGCCTACCCCTTCGGGGAGACGGCATGATGGTTAGTTAGTTAGTAACATATTAATAGAAAAATGTTTATAACTTTGTAAACAACACTAACTTTATTATTATTTTCTTCTTTTAATAAACCTAGGGTTGTTTACAAAGTTCTAAACATTGTTCAATGAATCCGCAAAACAAAGTTATGGCAAATATAGAAGATTCCCCTAATAAATCTAAAACAAATTATATAAAATACAGTGACATAAAATAAAATAACAAAATAAAATGATATAACACATAATGTTATTTTATATGGTGCACATGTTGTCAGCTGAACAATCCGGACTTTTATGCTTATTTAATTTATATTTCACGTATCCAGCGTACCTTGGAATAACTGTAATAAGGCACTTAAAAAATTCCAACTCCAGTAAGAACTTTGTAATGTCATCAAATTGAAGCTTGCAGTTGGCAAAATAAGAATGCCGTAGAAATGAGATAACCGAGTATAGCAATGAGATAAGAGAATACAGAAAAACAATATAAGGAGGGAATGTAAGGTGAGTAAAATGAATCCATCCTGAATTAAAGTAGGAAAAGGATTAATAAGGTGGTTGTGACACGTAGAAAGAATGGATTAGGGATGAATTGTGAAAGCGATGTATACTAATGGTGTGAATCGAATAATAAGTTAAGGAATACCGAAGAAAACATGGAACTGCATTCCTCTTGGGCATGCTGGGGACCGATAGTTTACAGATAAGGAGGGATGGGTGCACACTTACCCATTTCTTCAGACTTATCAGGGGATTCTTTGAGAATTCCGTCATCTTGGAGGCTATCCATCTTTACGTTCCGGATGGTTATCTTCGACAGCGTCAGCACAGACTGTTTTATCTCCCAGCATGCAGAACCAACCTGCCTCTGGTGATGCCGGTGGTAAGAGCAATCAAACTGCTGAACATGATCGCTTCGGTGATCGATGTTTTTCATATTCGTGAAAGTACGTTCAGAAGACAAATACTCGACTTTGGAGAGTATCTTGTATTCCTAATGTCGAACCATCTCTCATGCGTTCCTGGTATTATATATTAATTATATTTTACCTGTTCTCAATAGATGTCCTAAACTATAATAATTGTTTGAAATAATTTTTGAGAAAATAAGCTGATTTTAATTGATTGGATGGCATAATCAAATTAATAATTTGCTAAAAGGCGGCCATGTTCGAAATCTGAAAAATTGACGTGTGAGAGAGAGGTAGGGGATGTACGAGAGATATGTCAGGTTAGAATAGAGTGGCGGTTCATCTACTCTGCATACCTCTAAGGGGCTTGGTGGTTAGTTATAACCAAGCAATGACAGCGAGTTACTGAACTGGTCGGAATAAAATTAAGAAAAAGAGGATTATTATTTTATATATTTTTTCGATTTTCCTGATTTAAAAAAAAAATTGGTTAAATATTCAATATGCACGTACCTTTTGTAGAAGATTTTTTTGAGTGATATGTTACGCATTGCTATATCATTAACATATGTGTATTTACAATTTAATTTGAATTTGAATTATTCCATACTTAATATGTATAATAAAACTTCTAGAAAACGTACGTTTTCTTCAATGTTGAAAACTGTCTGTGGAGTAAATAACCATTTATTATTAAATTTTATTCCAGTACGATATATTTTTTATGTTGTGAAAGACATCACTTCTTTGGAGAGATGTTCAACTTTCTATTTATCTTAACCTTTGGTCCATGTAAGTTAGTTAAATCATGTTCGGGATGAATGATAATCTCCGAAGTATGGATGTAATCTCCACGAGGGGCGCCCGGTTCGATGTTGGTCAGTTAGTGGGTAATATGGGATCATAACATAGACTATTATTATACTTCTAATCATAATGCTTAATGCTTAATCTAATCCCGGACCAGATTATGGGGTGACCATGTGACACGTTGTTGCGGAAACATACTTTTAGAATAGATGTGTCCACTCATTATCATTCCAGTTTATTTAAAGAATTAACAATGTATGAGAATTTATTAATTCCTTCTGAAATGTCAAGACTAAATGAATGCCGAAAGGTGATACCGTTACAGAAAGCAACAGAGTTTTTTTTTATTGTAGCAGATGGGTTTTCCCACGAGAAGGGGCCCTGCATCAATAGGAACATAGAAGTTCCCGCCACATACCCGAAGCTGTTATAGAGCGTAGCGGCGCAAGCTAGAGTTGACAGGAAGCAGTTATCAACTATCAAGGTTCGGAAAATTTCATATCTGGGTCATATTCTGCGTGGGAAAAAGTACCACCTTCTCCAACTGATATTGGAGGGGAAAGTTGAGGGACACCGAGGATCCGGTAGGAGACAAATGTCCTGGCTGCGAAAAGTGAGGAAGTGTACCGGCATCCGAAGTGTGAAGAAGCTGTTCCGAGTGGCCCAGGACAGGGACAGGTTCGCCGAGGTGATCGCCAACGTTGGGGGGACCCGACAGGCCACTTGAAGAAAAAGAAGATACATTAGTCAATGATGATCTTTCCCTCCTCAGCACTAAAAAAATGGCAAGGGAGTCACTTAGTATGATAGCCTAGCATAGGAGTCGAAGAGACCAGAATAATTAAGACCCTGTTCGCGTCAAGACCAGTCCTAGCAAGACCTTTAGAAGACCTAATCTGGCTATGTTGGGCGAACGGATTGATGGGAGCAAAAGGCGCAGGATCGAGGAGCTTGGAATAAAATCAAATCAAATCAAATTAGTTTATTTTCTCAAAAGATATTACAAACAATTATAATAAATATATAATACCAGGAACGCATGAGAAATGGTTCGACATTAGAAATACAAGATACTCTCCAAAGTCAAGAGTATTTGTCTTCTGAACTACTTTCACGAATATGAAAGACATCGATCTCCAAAGCGATCATGTTCAGCAGTTTGATTGCTCTCCCCATCGCCATCACCAGAGGCAGGTTGGTTATGCATGCTGGGCGATAAAACAGTCTGTGCTGACGCTGTCGAAGATAACCATCCGGAACATAAAGATGGATAGCCTCCAAGATGACGGAATTCTCAAAGAATCCCCTGATAAGTCTGAAGAAATGGGTAAGTGTGCACCCATCCCTTCTTATATGTAAACTATTGGTCCCCAGCATGCCCAAGAGGAATGCAGTGGGATTAAGCCACGGATAGCTACCAAACTCCCTCATGTAGAGATATCTCAGAAATCTTTTCTGAACCCTCTCTAACATGAGCGAGTATCTCGCCTCGTGGGGACTCCATATTACCGAGCCACACTCGAGCCGGCTCCGGACCAATGAGTTATACAAAATTCGCAAATGTCATCAAATGACTAAAAGTAGTCTTCAAGAGTTGTTGAAGTATGGTTGTTAAATGGTTCTGATTATTAGGGGCGATGCGGTCACCCCGGGAAGCGGAGAGCGCGGTGTCTGCGGGGCTCCCGTAATTATATTATGGAGATTTATTTAAATGGAATCCTAACCATGACATCCGAGTTAAACTTTTTGTAGCAACCTAATATCATGTGAAAATGTTTCACATCCATTCTGGTTTTTACTTTTTTGATTCATTATCATGTCTGTTTATTTATTTGTTAGGCGGACGGAACAGGGATGTGTTTAACCCTTTCATTCCCTCATTTAGATGATCAAAAGTGAAGATGATTTGACAATTGAAATCTATAAAATGCATTATACTCGTATTTAATGAAATAATAAACTAACTAACCATCACACCGTCTCCCCGAAGGGGTAAGCAGAAAGAACGGACGGCTACACTTTTCTTTCCTGGCATATTTCTCTCGAATCCTCAACATTCATACATCGTGTCATGCATGCGCGTCGATTTCTCTGACTCCTCACGTGGCTGACATTCAATATTTATTTATTTTTTCTTGAACAATTCATACTACGAATACGAAAGAAAACGTCTGTTTTGATAAGTTTTTTTTAATATTATTTAATGGGGATTACATGTTTCGCCTAGCTCGAACAAGAAAAGTAAAATTGAATGTGAATTATTTTGTTAACGATGTAAATGGAACTAGAAATAGAGGAAGACCGAGGAAAACGTGGCACGATCAAATAAATCAAATATTAAATAATTAATACGATTGAAAACGTCAGTTTTCTAGAAGTTTTATTACATTTTATGGGAATGATATGTTTCGCCCTTCTAAGGCATTATCAAATGTGACGAAACTTCAACATAATTAAGTAGTGTAAACACAAAGTTGTAAAGTATTTTAAATTATTATTTATGATAACGCACCATAAATAAAGTACTTCATACGAATAAATATATTCAATTTTTATTACTGAATTAAACCTATTCTGCTTTAATATACCATTTGCGTTTTTCTTGTATATTGAAATAATTTATATTACATTTTTATATTCATTGTGCGAAGTTATATGATGGGTTGATCCGAATATTTATGACAAATTTATCCTAATTGTTAACGAAATCGCTCATCCGCTTTTCGAAACTGTAAATTTAAATTAATTACGTGCATAAATAATTTGTTTTGCAACAAATTGAATTCAGGGCCGTCTAAAGATATAAATACAAATGAAATCTTTAATAAATTGTTTACCATACACTAAGGTGACAATCAAAGGTATCCAGTTTGAATAATTAAATTTCCTTTTAATATTTGTGATTCGAAAAAAGTTGTGTCACAACCGAAATATGTCTGTGAAAAGTGAAATAAAGTGTTATGATAATATAAAAATACTCAAAGTATAATTTTATGTATTGTATAAAACATAGTGTGTAGAAGAAAAGGCATCCCGTTTCATTCCATATTATTCTAGGAAAACTAACTAACTAGAATCACGGCTTTTTCCCGGTGGGGTAGGCAGAAAGGACGGACCACCAAACCGTTATTACACATTCGCACACTGTAACACGTACGCTCGTCGATTGTTTCGACTTTGAACATGGCCGCCTATCAGTAATCAATTAATTTGGTCGAGTCATATCTTTCTTGGCCTTTCATGACTCCGGTTTTCATTCACCCTACTTGCGTATATCTTTTTGACCATCCTTCCCTCATCCCATCGTTCCATATGTCAAAACCTTCAATCACTCATTCTTAATTTTATTTATTTTCATTTTAATTTTTTTTTCTTGTAACAGGTCGTTTGAACCCAATTACTGTATACACATTATTTTTAGCTATTATATTGATGATTCTCATGACATGTGATAGGTAGCCAATCTATTGCCATTTTATTGTCACGTGAATTCTACACCAGACCAAAGACAGTGTGACAATCAGATTGCCATCGCCGGGAATCGAGCCCGGGACCTTCGGTGTGGAAGTCAGAGCTCTTACCACTCTGCCACGAATTTAGAAAGCTTTCATCCGCCTTAGTAGGAGTAGGATAAATGTCTTAGAAATTATATTACTAAGAATAATGTACGGAAAAAAACAATTTAACATAGAATACCTAATGCAGAAGTAAGAAGGGAAAACTCTAAATAGCTTTCAGTGTGTGTTGTATGAATGTGAACAATTCTTTAGAAGTGTCTGTAACGCGAAGAGTAAGTCAGTTATTTATCGTTTGTTATTTAATATTGATGAAAACTTCCATTATATAGGTTTTTTTATGGGAGGGACATGTTTCACTAGGGTATATTAAAATGCACGAAAAATCAGTTTTCAAGTTTTCACGAGTTTCAAAAACATAAGTTATATCATAAAAATTATTATTTTTTCAAGAATTTACATTAATGTTAAAGTATGCTTCTGGACACTGTTTTCAATCGCATCAATTATATTTTAAATTGTATTCTAATATTACTTGAGACGGCCCTGAATTAAATTACATCTTACGATTTTTATTTTATAATGTCAACAATATACAAAAAAATTAATAATATGCATATTCCATTTCAATTGAAAGCCAGATATTGAAGCGGATAAAAAGCTTCATTTGAATTTGGAATATAACGATTTCAATTTGAATAAAGAATGCCAACCGAATGATACGAATTTGAATGGTCTTCTAGGAACGGGATTGGGCGGGAGCAGAGTGAGATGTCAAGGGGACGATTAATAAATTATAGTTTAAACTCTAACCGCGGCATTAATGATGTTAATTTGAATCGCTTAATCCTGCAGTTGGTGCTGTTGGTAAGTGCAGTCGGTTTGTGAAACTAATTTTGATATAATATTCCGACTCTGTTGGGAGCTATTGAAAGTTTTTTTTCGTTTTATACCCCTTGATTATCTCCGTTGTTGGTTTAATACTTACTATTCGATTAAAGTAAGGCATTTTTTACGTGGCTACCTGTTGATATGCTTAATTTAAAGATATCAAAAAATGATTTGACGATTCTCCAACAACTACACTAAATATTTTTTTTTACGATTAGATACTTACTCGTAGATATTGTATAGTTATCGTGTTTTTCTTCTTCCATGCGTATCTTGTAAAACCGCCTCGTAATTTACATGAAACAAAAAATGCAATTCATAATAGATTTCTAATGACGATCATTGTGTTCAAGAGAAGCTTAGAACTGGCAAAATTATTGTATATTCGGTTGGTATGAAAGCAGGGACAGCCGTAGGGATCTCATGGACAGTGTTATAAACTCTTAAATAAGAAAAACCTGTCAGATGGAAGACATTGAGGGATAGGGCATGAAAAGGCGGCGGTACTCCAAAGACCACGTAGATATGATGGGCGATGCAAGAATTCCCCATGTGGTTGTCTACAATATATCCATTGGACATCGCCTGCCAGAAAGACCGCCTAAAAGAAATATGGCTGGTGTTCCACCAAGAGGATTACCCTCGTTTAAGAATAGATCGATAATCAAGAATAAGATTTAAAATAATAAGGTATACCCCAAGGGCGCACTAGGAAAAACTAACGGACCCGCAATTCAAAGTCAATGATTATAATACATTGTCGCGATCTGGAAGAATGCGTCGCTGAAATACAATGATGAATGCCTGAACGTAAAAACTTGCTTTATTAGCTCTTGCTAGAATGTTGTTCGCATTGATTTCAACTGATTGGAGTGAAGATTGTTTTTCTGTTGGCATGGGTGTCACGTATAGGTTCGAAATATCCGATGATGTACTCTGGTGTCGAGGGTAAAACACTGTCAAACACAATTTGTATTTTAATTACTCCTGGATTCTGTGCCAATAAAGTTTCTTTCAGGTGTGAAATGGTAAAACAAACGGACGAATTATAGTAAACTTGCTGATGTCCATATGACGAGTATTGAGATTATTCAGCGACAACTGTGCTAGCAGGTTATATTATAAGAATGCCTGAAACTAGAATCCTAAAGAAATCACCTGACCCAAAGAAAACGTTCAAAAGGAGATCAGAATAAATGCTTCAAAGACTCCCTTAAAGCGAATCTTTGAAAGACTTACATTGATAGTGAACGCTGGGAAAAGACTGCAGAAAATAGACCTAGCATACCGCGCAGAGACGACGCTGCAGAGATGAAGAGACGAAAGAAGATCATCGGGAGACAGTGACTGTTCCACTTCCAACGTTTTCTCCTGCTCTAGATGCCCTAGAGTGTGTGGGTCAAGGATTGGACTCTATAGCCACATGAGAATTAAGATCCGTAAAGGACAGTGTTCCTGTATAAAACAATCATCCGAACAGTAGTGACCTATGGATGTGAGGCGTGGACAATGACAGCGAAATCCGCAGATTGACTGGATACTTTTGAGAGAAGGGTGCTGCGCAGAATTCTGGGACCTGTGAATGACGGTGAAGGTGATCTGGAGAGTGCGGCAAAATGACGAGCTCTACCATATTTACAAAGCTCCCAGTCTCTACACAGAGGTCAGACTGAATAGACTGAGATGGGCCAGTCACGTGCAGAGGATGCCGTCATCGCGAACCCCAAAAAGATTGCTGGAGTGGCACCCAGGTGGTAGAAGACCAATTGGACCATTAAGGCTGCGATTGGAGGATGAAGTTGGGAGAGATGGGGCGAAATTGTTACGAGTGTCAGATGTGAGGGTCGAAGCGAAGGACAGGAGGAGTTGGAGGCGAAGAATACTGGAGGCTAAGGCTCGATATGGGCTGTAGGGCCATCAAAGAAGAAAAAAGGACAGTGTTCTTTAAATATGAGGAACATCTGATGGATATGAAAGTATTTTTGTGCCTCTGTAAATAACCAGGTATCAGCATTGAATACGTTTTATATTTTACTTTAATTTATTCTTTAGTAATCTAGCGTGCATTCTGTTACAATAATCTAAACGTGACACTACAAACGAATTTACAAGGGTCCAAGCTTCATCAATAGACAAATATCTCCTTATATGTTTTAGTTCCCTTAGTGCATCTGGTCTGTAGAGGCACTTTGGGCCTGGAATGATCACGATGAAATTATCATGATGAGCAGATTTTTGCACGAGCAGCAAAAAAATAAATAGCTCATGAATTTCAATATGGTATTTCTAATGCGTGTGGCAAGGAGACCTTTATTGGAGTACTAATATAGTCATCACCGACTCCCCCCCGCAGTCGCTTAATATAATGCGTTAGGCCCGAGACACACTGCACTCTGATCACTACCGCGAACGAGATTTATGATATTCGTGAAGATAATGAAAATCCTCTAACAAATCCGAGGTAACATTGTTAAACGCGTAATTAACATTTCGTTATTAACTGTTAACACTCTTATTCTTCTTCTTTAGGTTCCGTGTCAGGTCCCCCCAACGTTGGCGATCACAGCAGCAAAGACATCTCTATCCTGCGCCACTTAGTACAGGTTCTTATTATTCCTGTCCACTCTTTGATGTTCTGCAGTCAGCACAGCTGCCTTCTACCAACTCCCCGACGTCCCTCCACTTTACCCATTAATATCAGTCAAAGGAGGTGGTATTTTTCTCCCCTTAGCATATGACCCAAATATGGGACCATTCTAATTTTCACACTCGACAACAGCTCTCTATTAGCTCTGGCTCTCTGTAGTACGTTTGCTTTACAGACCCTATCGGTCCACGGTATACGGAGCATTCTGTGGTATATCCACATCTCGAACGCTACCAACCGGTTCATTACATTCACTTTCAGAGTCCAGGTTTCGAAGCCATATAGTAGAACAGACCATATATAACATTTAATCATTCTTTGTCGGAGTTTCAAGTTAAGATTATCTTTGCAAAATAATTTCTCATTTTATTATATGCAGCTTGTGCAACTTCAATTCTACAATACTTATAATAGCTATTATTTATTTAGTTCATATGAAATTGCCGCAACAGCTTTTTCGCCAACCTATATTGGCAATATCAGGTATTACAAACAACTCGAGTTGAGTTGTTTGTAACACCCAATGATACGAACATAGGTTTGCGAAACAGCTATCGTGATAATATCACATAAACTAAAGAAATAAATTGTGATATTGTAACAGTGTTCCAAATTAAAGATCAATAATTTTTAAGTATCAAAGTATTTCGGGAAAAGCTCAAAAATCAGAACCACTTACAGAAATACGAATTCAGGCACATCAGAGCTTAAATTTTTGCATCATAAGACCGGCTTTAGAATAGACTACATCATCATATCTGCAGTCATGTTCAAGTTGAAGCACGCCTGTTTCTCAAAAAACGTCTCTTGTTTTGGATCAACCACATAGATGACGTATAAAACATAATATTTCACCAGTTTTAATTTACAGACATATTATACATTCATTCTCATTTTGGAAATAGAATTAGTAAGAAGTTCCAACCCTTATGTATGGAAGCGGTGCACAGAACTGGCAGAAAAAGGATGAGAGCAGATAAAAATGCTGAAGAGATGAGATCCCCTTGATGCATGTGTGATAAATCGATGTACGGCAAATTTTCAAATGCCGATATCAGAAAGGAATATAGAGCAGAAGAAATTATTATGAAAACAAGATGAATGGAATACAGGGGTGAAAAAGACCGAGGTTGACATGACATAAACAAATTAATTAAATTTTGAAGGTCGGCTTTATTAGAAATTTTAAGAATGGACGTGCGTGTATAACTCGCTGTATGAATGTGGAGGAAGCTAGAGGGGTATATCACGATAGAGTAGTATGATGGTTCATTCTCTCTGCCTACCTTTCTGGGGAAACAGTTTGATGGTTTGTTCTTCAACTTCTTCTCATCTTGTGATCTGTGCAGACATGATATCAAATTTGGTATTCAAATCAAATCAGTTCATTAACTCAAAAGACATTACAAACAGCAAAATGTTTAAAGCATCTATTGAGTACAGGTTAAATATTATAAAAATACAACATAATACTAGGAATGCATTAGAGATGGTTCGTTATTAGGAAGACAAGATACTTTCTAAAGTCAAGAGAATTTGTCCCCTGAACGAACCATCACTAATATGAAAGACGTCGATCTCCGAGGAGACCGCGTTCAGCAGACTAATTGCTCTTCCCACCGGTGTCACCAGAGGCAGATTGGTTCTGGTGGCCGGTAGGTAAAACAATCTGTGCTGTCACTGTCGGAGAAATCTATCAGGGATGAAAAGACCAACACCCTCTAGCACGGCCGAGCTCTCGAAATATCCCCTGATTAATTTAAATAAATGGGTAATGAGATGCCCATCTCTTCGAAGCTGTAAAGAATTGGTTCCGAGCATTCCCAAAGGAAATGCCGTGGGATAGAGCCACGAATAACAAGCATACTCCCTCATGTAGAGGTACCTCTGAATTTTTTTCTGAACCCTCTCCAGTATAACGGAATATCTCGCCTCGTGAGGATTTCATATCACAGAACCACTTTCGAGTCTGCTCCGAACTAACGTGAGAACATTTGATGAAGCCCAACATCCTCAATGCAATGTCACAAATCCTCTAGATATGTGCACGAAAAGGCAGCCTACTCTCATAGATGATTCCGAGATCCTTCATCGTAGATACATGTTTTAGTTGCTGGTTGTTTATTGTGTATCTATGATACACAGTTTTCAATGTATTATGTATTATTAATAAGGTATTGTGAAGAAGATGTCCAGCTTTCTCTCCATCTATTTATTGGTTGGCGGCCCTCTGGAGTCTCGTGTACCTGTCACGATCTTGGGAATCCTCGCAGGGTCCATCCTCTCGATGTTGTCCCTATAGAATCGTCTTCTCTGCCTACTAAATTTTACTATGTCATAAATTTTGCAGGATCTAATCAGGACCATAGGTCACAATGTTTTAATTTCTTTTGTTGTGGTTAGTATTTTTGTCGTGTTCAGTCGTATTATTTATCGGATCACGTTGTGAAGCAGGCCTAACAGGCTGCCCGGCCCCATGGAGCGCACAATGGGACGATGACGGAGGCCCAAACCTCCCGAGTCCGGGGAGACGTCTTGTTGTTCTGTTCTCCTGGTAGCTGGGCCCGCCATAAAAACTATCCCGAATGAATTTGATCATTTTGGACGACTACTCTGATTTATGTACTGTGGTAATTGTTATCATAAGCAGTTCGACTGATTTAAGAAACTGCCTCGCCGCTTGCAGTATACAAAACAACTATTCAATAAGATTATTTATATTGAATAGTTTTTAAGTTAAAGTGTTTTGATACTGCACAATGCTTTTTATCTTCTTGCAGTGCACCTTCTTCATCTTCTTAATATGCTGTGCAGGTCCCCTTGACGTTGGTGATTACTGTAATTTCCTGGGGAGTATGTGGTTTCCCGTTACCGTTTCTAAAGATTTTCTGTCGGGGTTACTTTCCCTTAGCTGGTGGGTCTCGGTTTTGTGGCGCCGCAGATACGCCATATGGATTAACTGGATGTCTCGCTGTCATCATGCAAGATGGCGTTTCACGGCATTTTATAGGTACACCCTTCTAGCAGGATATGAACCACCGTGGCACTTCCAGTTTTTTGAATCTCTTGCATCCACAACAAATTTTAATGCATTCATATTACAAAATATTAACGTTTGAAATTTATTGGTAGAAGTTAATTGCAATGCGTGATGGTTAGTAAGTTAGTATGTTGAGACCCGAACTAATAAATTCTATGAAGCGCCAAAACAAAATTGATCGCTCCCCAGTATCCATCCGATACAGATATCTTTCCTAAAAATTCAATAAAACATCTTGGCGTCCATCTAGAGACTAATATTTCATTGAAAATTCAAATAAATAAAACAGTTAGCAATTGATTATTTCATCTAAGGCAATTAGATCCATGAAAAGAAATATAATATTTCCGTTGACAGTTTTGTGTCACGACTAGATTACTGCAATGGAGTCTACACCAACATTCCCAAACAGCAAACAAATAAACTCCAGTCTGCATTCAATGAAGCAGCAAGACTGATAAGGGGTGTGCCGAAAAGTTATCACATAACACAGCATCTTAAGGAGCTCCACTGGCTGAAATGTCCAGAAATGATACAATACAAGTCTGCCGGACGATCTTTAAGGCGTTACATGGAATGGTACCAGATTATGTATCTGAACTCTGCATCAACGAGAACCCGAATGCCAGATAGTCTACATTGCGATCAGCTAAGCCTTCTGCGATCCATAGATTGACTGTGCCAAAACATTGTCCTAGCGACCGAGTCTTCGCGGTAGCCGCCCTTCAGTCTGGCACAATTTCTTCCAGCAGACCTCAAGTGCATAGAGAATCAGTCAGAGTTTAGATCGAGATTCAAAACGCACCTTTTCAAATATCCTTTCCTGATGAGAAGGGTTGATCGACTACGTCAGTTGCAGCTCTCATACTGTTTATTTTTAACTAGCATTTTCTACAGCGCCCTTGAGATGAGTAATTCTTAAAAGTAGTGCTATATGAATTATCCAAATTATTATTATTATATTATAATAAACAGACTTATATTTTACGTTGGACTCTTTACTAATTCTGAGATTAGTTAATAGTTATTGCCCGAAAAACAAACCCTTGCATATCGAAGTAATTAATTATGAATAATTTAATTAAGATAACAATTAAATGCGAATGCAAGAAATAATTGCAGTGCGAATAAAAGTATTTCAAACAAAATAATGAAACGGTCATTAAGATGGTTTCGAAACATAGACATAATGAATGAAGAATGAATGACAAAGAAAGTAAATGTAAACAACGTAAACGGAACTGGAAATGGAGGAAGCCAAAGAAGTGTGTCAGGATAGAGTAGTGTGGCGGTCCATTATCTCTGCCATCCTTTTAGAGAAACGGCGTGTTGGTTTTTTGTTTCATATGATATCAATAAAACTTTTATGTACAAAAAAGATATTTCATAATTATAATTTTCGCAGAGAACTTAATGTCTAAACTTAATCAAGACGAGGGACGCAATTCAAATGTAAATTATTTGGTATTCATTCTCTTTCGTCGTGTATTTTTTTTACAGGACATAACAATAAAAATGGCCTGACTTCTAAATATATTGGATGTAGCTAAAATATGAGATGAAAGTGATTTGAACAAAGTAATGAAATAAAAATTTATTTAGAAAAAATAATTATTAAAGCATAAGTAAACGACTTAAACGGAACGAGAAATATAGGAAGACAGAGGAAAACGCGGTTCGATTAAATTAATTAAATATAAATATAATAATAGTCATGATCATAACTCACCGTTCTAACATTCTATTAGTCCCGGCGCACACTTTCTATTACCCCTCATTCTCTAATCCGGTTAATATTTCTTTTTTCATATATTATTCTCTGATTAAATGTTTAGTTTACTCTCTCACCCTGACGAAACTCTGGCGGGAGCGAAAACGGTTGGTGTTACCAAATAACTAACCAACTAACTCACTAACTAACCATCACGCCGTCTCCCCGAAAGGGTAGGCAGAAAGAATGGACTGTCACACATTTACTGATGCAGCACTCCATCCTTCTCTTTTCGCCCCGCGGGAGACACGGTGTGATGGGTAGCGAACCTCATCGCCGTGGTTTAAATACAAAAACTAATTGTATTATTATTTAATTTAATGATGTCATACCACATTAAATGCTTCATACAAAAGAGAGAAAGACCGATGAAAACGTGGCACGATCAAATAAATCAAATATTGAATGTCGGCCACAAATGAGAGAATGAGAGAAATATGTCAGGAAAAAAAAAGTGTGGCAGTCCATTCTTTCTGCCAACCCCTTCGGGGAGACGGCGTGATGGTAAATTAGTTAGTTAATATGTTTTTTTTTGTGTATTGTAAAATAAGGACTTTCTTAAAAGTATGAATGTTTCGATGTATCGCGGATGATGCATGGAGAGATCCAACGCTTAGCATAATGGCGACTTGCCTTGTTTTCGCACTGCAGCGGTCATTTTACCCGGTGCTTAAAATTAGCATAATATTAATTGACTTACGGCCGCGGCGCTTGGAGCAGGCCGGCTCTGCCAGCATCGCACAGTGTGCCGCGCCGCGCCAGTTGCCCCCCATTACATGTTTAAAGCTTGCATTTTCAAAGTGCAATTTTCTAAACGTTTAATTTGATTACTGTAATGAGTTAAGTTCTTTATTAACTTTATTAATTACAATTATTTATATAACTTTACTCAAAACAAATGTTTCGATTTAAAAACTATTAATAAATAAATTAAGGGGTTACGCCACCTTCTCCCTCGAAAAAATAGATATAAAAATAACATGATTTTAACACAGCCATTATATATAACAAAATAATCTTTATTGTAGTATTTTTATAAACAATTTACAATATTAAATATCGGAAAAAATGCGGAGATGTAAGCCAATATGTTGAGCCCTGTTTTGAAAATCCTTGCTGATGGTGTACATGATTTATTTATAATCCATTGTCTGAAATCAAAAAAACAGATGGTTTATTATAAAGAATTGTAATATAAAATAATAATTTAATAAAACTGTTTTTTAACTACTTCCACTTTTGTCTTTATTTCGACAGCGATCGGTTTCGCCAGGCTCGCTGGCATCGACAGTCTGGGTATAGCCAAAGTGGAATTAGTAAAATACTTGGAAAAAGTGGAAGTAGTAAAAAAACGTGGAAAAGTGGAAGTAGTTAAAAAGCATTGTTTTATTTAATTATTATGTAAAATGAACTTTCATCAAGATATTTCAGTAAAATCATTTGATTATCTTAAATAAGAATTGTTATAGATATCGAGTGACGAAGGGATAAGGATTTATTAATTATTTTGTAGAAATGTAATAAAAAAATAGATTAAAAAAAAACTAAAATTTTCATTGAAATTTTAAGTTTAAAAAAAATATGACTTTTGAACATGACACCCAATCAAAAAAACCTAAGATAATTAGATAATATTATGGAAGATAACTGTTTAGTCGATCGGGAGATATCGCGTACACCGTTTTGAAAAAAGTAGTTTCGAGACGCAATATTATTTTTAATAATCTTTAGTCTGTAAACAAGGCAGCTGCAATCTCTGATGCTCTAAAATTCATAATATGGAAAACTAAAGACATAGCCATTAAGAGTAAGATGAGAATCTATAAAGCATGCGTAAGACCAATAATAATATATGGGGTTAAAGCAAGGGCAGACACAGTAAGGACCAAACAAGTTTTGAGGACTTCCGAGACGAAGACACTGAGGACGATAGCAGGCAAGACACTGAGAGATCGCGTGAGGAACACCTAAATTAGAGAGATATGTGAGATTGAGGATATTATAAGATGGAGCAGACAGCGAAGAGCGGACTGGTAGGGTCATGTCCAAAGAATGGACACCACATAATCAGCCTCATGGGAATCGTCCTTGTGGGAAACCCCCTAAAAGATGGAAGGGCAGCTGGGAGTCTACCTCACAGGAGGAGCAACACTCTGGAGAACAGACCACATAGACCTACAACAAGAAAGAAGTAGAAAACTTTTAGATAGTCCATTATTTTGGCCGAAAATTATGATACTATAACATTATAAACTGTTACATTAAAAAAAAAACTTTGTTTTATGTATCACAATTGTATTTTTATTTGAATTTTTATATATAATTGTGATACGCGTACATACATAAAACAAAGTTTTTTAATTTAACCTAAAACTATAGAAAACTTTTAGTCTGCGATTTCTGAACCGTACATTAGGTCTTCTATTGTTGCTCAGATGTCCTCTGATTCCTTTTGATTTCCTCTGATTCTTTGAAAAGCTTTTTAATGATTTTTTATAACTTAAACCGTAACACTGTTGAACTCCCTAATGTTACGGTTTTTATTCATTGTTTACGATTTTAACTTTGATGTCGAGGAATCGAGAGAAATAGGTAAGTTCGGCGGTCCATAATTTTTGCTTATTTCTTTGGGGAGATGGCATGATGATTAGTCAGCTAGTTACGATAATTGTTTGAAATTTGTTTTTTTAGTTGCTTAAATGAGGCATTGTGCGTCGCCGACACCCCCGCCCTCCGGCCGCCGCAGACGCCGAGCCCGGAGAGTGATCTCCGGTGATTGATTCCCCCCGATCTCGGATGTCGAAAGCGTTTGATTAATTGTGCGCCGTTAATAAGACACAGAGAACGCTAATTGCTGCGCCATAATTGAATATTGTAATGATTTTTAATTTTCGTTTGTATGTAACACACGTATTAACCAAATGTCCGATGCCCGGAGCTGCGCGAGAAGGACGCGGTAATTATGTTTCCTTCGAACCAGCAATTTTAATTTGTTGTCTTTAGAAAACAACAATTATACAATTGATGCCTTTAAAAAACAACCATTGTAAAACTAAAAAAACTAACTAACGATCACGCCGTCTCCCCGAAGGGGAAGGCAGAAAGAATGAACTGACACACTTTTCTTTCCTGACATATTTTTCTCAATTCGTACATCGTGTCATGCACGCGCGTCGATTTCTCTGTCTCCTCACGTGGCTGACATTCAATATTTGATTTATTTGATCATGCCACGTTTTCCTCGGTCTTCCTCTATTTCTAGTTCCATTTACATCGTTAACATATACTTTTTTTTACCATTCTTTCTTCATTCATTCTTTCCATGTGTTCAAACCAGCTTAATGGTCCTTTCATTATTTTATTCATGACACCATCATTCGCACGGCATTCACTTCTTATATTTTCATTCGACACTCTATCATACACAGAGTATCACACATTCTACTTTCATCCTTCTTTTGCCAGTCAATGTCATTATCAATTTAAATTAATCGGTCAGCCATGTTAGAAGTTGAAGGAATCGACATAATTGTATGACTCGCTGTATATCAATAGAGGAAGCTAGAGAAGTGTGCCAGGATTATGTCGTGTGGCGGTCCAATATCACTGATTATTCTCCCGGGAAAACGGCATGATAGTTTGTTAATATTTTATGGCTAAGCAGAGAGAACTGATTTTCTTTGGAAAAGATATCAACGCATGGTTCTTTCCGATTAATGAAACATTGATTTATGATTATTCTTGATATTTGTATTTGTTGGGAAAAGTCTAATAAAATTAGTTTAAAATGTTTTAGTTCTAATGGTTGAAATCGCAGGTGTGAAATAGCAGCGCTGAATTGCTGTCGAAACCAGTTGAGAAAAAATAAAACATTACTAACAAACTAATCATCACGTTGTCTCTCCGTAGGGGTAGGCAGAAATAATGGACTACCACACTGTTCTTTCCCGACAACCTTCTCGTGTCATGCACGCACACCGATTTCTTCGCCTTCTTTTTTTTGTGCCACTTTTTCCATGGTCTTCCTCTATTTCGAGTTTCGTTTACATAGTTTACATATACTTTCTTTACCATTCTTTCTTTCCATTACTTTGTTGATTACACTTTCATTCCCAATGCATTCACTTTTAATATATTTTTAATCGACACTCCACCATACGCAGATTTTCATTTTTAAGAAATCCCATTTATTCTACTTTCATCCTTCTTTTGCCAGTTCCATGCTTCGCTTCCATACATAAGACTCGGTACAAGAACACCATTGCGCAATGCCATTTATGCTTTTTGGATAGGCTTTTGTTTGCGATGACAACTTTAAGTGCACCATTCACTTTTGTGCTTGCCCCAACCCTTCTTACAATATTTTTCCCCACTCGCCCATCCTTTGTAAACATACTTTCTAAATATACAAATTCATCCACTTGTTCCAGATTTTCACCACTCATGCTAATGTTGCAGACTGTCATGCTTCCATCTTTTTCAAAAATCGTTACCTCAGACGCCCTTGAGGTTGAGACATTATAAAAACGGCGCTTTAAGGGTAAGCATATTATTATTATAATTTATTATTTTTATTGACATTCATCATCAATAATTAACATTATATAGTGATAGATAAACTTAAGATGTAAATGGTAAACGTTAATGATGTAAATGGAGTACGGAGTCGAGGTAGACCGAGAAAAATATGGCATGACCAAATTAGTTAAATTTTAAAGGTTGGTCATTTTAGAAGCCAGAAGAATTGATGTGCGTGTATGACTCGCTGTATGAATGTGGAGGAAGTTAAAGAGGTATGTCAGGATAGAGTAGTGTGGCGGTCCATTCTCTCTGCCTATCCCTGCGGAGAAACGGTGTGATGGTTTGTTGTTGTTGTTGTGATAAACTTTATGAAAACACTGATTTTTCATGATTGATAACATTTATTTCATGATTTCGTTAAAAACAGTCGTACAATAAAATGTTTTTTTATACAGATAAGTTTACTTTAATTCTTTAATCAACATTATTATATAGTATGGTAAATACTGAATGCGTCACAATAATAAGGAATTAAAATATGAAAGTTGTTGGAATTTCCATCAATAATTTTTTCAACACAAATTTAATCACATTTTGATTATGTTTTTGATCCAATGCCAATTAAACAGAAATAATTAACAATTATCTAAAAAAATATACTTTTCATTCGTTAATTGTTTTCTGTAAGCTTTAACTAATTTATAACTATTCACTGTATAAGAACCCACAAATGTTTACAAGAAGTTACATTAACGTATGTTATGTATTGTAAAACGATGTTTGACAGAATTTCAAATGCTGATATCAGAAAGGAGTGTAGGGAGGAAAAAAGTATTATGAACAAAATGATCAAATCAAATCAAATCGGCTTATTATTTCAACAGACATTATAAACAATATTAATGTTTAAGGCATCTATTGAGTACAGGCAACATATAATATATACAATATAATACCTTACAAGCAATGCTCTCAAAGTTTGATGAATCCTGTTCAAAATATAACATGATCATATCCATCCCAAAAACGAAGTGTATGACATTCGCAAGAAATCAACTGAGATGCGAAGTCTCCGTACGCCAGGAGGAAATTGAACAGGTGGACCTATTCAGATATCTCGGAAGCGAAGTTACCAGCTCTAATGACCTCCCCAGAGAAGTAAGGTCACAGGTGGATAGGGCTGCAGCAGTTGCAGGCTGTCTGAAAGATGTCATATGGAGAAACAAGGACATGAGGACTGACAGCAAGGTACGCATCTATAAGACCTGTGTGCGACCAATCCTCACATATGGCATTGAATCGAGGGCAGACACTGTCAAGACAAAGAGCATGCTCAGGACAACCGAGATGAAAACACTCCGCGCTATAGCTGGCAAGACCCTACGTTAGGAATACAGCAATCCGAGAAATCTGCGAGGTCGAAGATGTGGTCAGATGGGGACGTCAAAGACGGCGATACTCGCATCAACACGTAGAGAGGATGAGCTCAAATAGAATACCACACATAGCTCTCCATGGAACGCCAAACGGACAACGCCGACCAGGAAGACCCCCGAAACGGTGGAGAGAGAGCTGGAGTTCAGCGTCTCAAGAGGACCCGCCTGAAATAACAGACTCCTGAGTCTATCAAAAGCGAAGAAGAAGAAGAAAAATATAATACCAGGAACACATGAGAGTTGGTTCGACATTAGGAAGACACGTTTCTCTCTAAAGTCAATAGTATTTGCCTTCTGAACGTATTTTCACTAATATGAAAGACGTCGATCTCAGAGGAGATCGCGTTCAGCAGACTAATTGCTCTTCCCACCGGTGTCACAAGAGGCAGGTTGGTT